>CM072884.1:25905589-27218732 GCA_037013685.1 Acridotheres tristis | reverse complement strand
AGATGTAAAGAACTGGTCTTCAAGCCTGCACAAGGCTAGAAACTGCTGGAGCTGCTTAGAGGTGGAGAGAAGGGCCAGTGCATGTGCTCCTGCTCCCCAGCTCCCCCTGCTTCTCCTCCCTGATCTCTTTTGCCTTTCACTCTGGGAGACTCCTAGAAGTGACCTGTGTCTAGAGACAAGTGGGAGTGGTAGGTAGGCGTTTCTGTTGTGCTCATCTGATGATGCTGTTTTCCATGGGCTCGGGCTGTGGGCCGTGCTTCCGCTGCTCTTCCCCTCTCTGCCGGCGTCCTCAGTTCCAAATCTTGAGGAAACTGTCCCAGGAGCCAGTGGCAACAGCCATGCCATCCGCCGTCACCCCCAGGCAGCTCACTCTGTTGTCGTGGCCAGAAAGGATTCCTGTGGCAGGAATGAAGAGCGGTCAGGGAGTGGAGGGGGGCTGTGAGAGGTGACAAGGTGACCCTGCTGAGTATATGCATGGCAGGCTGTGCCCAGGCACCGTGTATGGCCCTGTCGGTCCCTGCACAACCTCTTACAGTCAGTATGCGGCAAATAGGAACAAACGTGCCAAAAAACTTTTGTGCATGGCAGACAACCACCACCCACAGGCCTGGCCAAAGGGTTCTAGGGAAGGTATGGCCGGCTGAATCCTGATACAACTGCTTTCACCCTGGAGTGATGGTAAGACTAAGAGAGGATGGGGTCCTTGGTAAGGCTGAGAAACAGCAGTGCTATTGCTGGGCTGTGTTTCATGACTTTTCAGAGGGCAGGGGTCACATCTGAAAGAAAAGTGCTGTTTTTTTCTGTGTATGAGCATCACAGATGTGTTGGAAGCCCAGGTCCACACTTGGCTTGGTGCCTGACCACCCAGTGGCACTGTGAGTACCTGGAACTGCCGAACGGCAAACTAAGAGAAAGTAGGATATTGTATTGGTGGCTGTGAGCAGTTTTAGCTAAGAGGAACCTTCTTGTCCCCCTTGAAACAATGTTGTTTAAAGACTTGACTTCCTTAATATTATAAACAATTGCTTTTCTACACCAGTGAGAGTTGTCCTAGTTCTGGTGTGCTCCCTAAGTGCGAGGCAGCTTTGTTGAGTTTCAGTCAGTATAGGATGTCTTCTGTTTAAAAAAAATACGTGTCTTATTATCCCCAAGGTAGGGACAGGAGGCCTTGCAGGGAGTGAAAGAGGGACTTCAAGGAGCCACTCACCCACACGCTCTGCTTTCAGGGAGTCCCAGATGTTGCAGTTGAAGTCATCATAGCCAGCAAACACAAGCCGCCCGCTGCGGGAGAGAGCGATGGAGGTGATTCCACAGATGATGGTCTCGTGGGAGTACATGATGAGCTCCTGGTCTGCCCGCAGGTCGAAGAGGCGGCAGGTGGCATCGTCGGAGCCGGTGCAGATGGCTTCGCCGTTGGGGAAGAACTGGGGAGGGAGGGCACACGCCATCTTTTAATGAGGTTTTCCTCAGATCTTGATGGAATTCCTCAACTCACCCCCCTGCTAACCACCAGGAAGCCATGGAGGCAGGAAAACCTGGTGGCACTAGACACTGGATCATAAAATTTGAGTCTGCTGAAGGGGCGACTGATACTTCTCATAAGGCCAAATCAACCCCTTCCACTCCATGAAAACAAATGGCCTAAGGGGCTAGAGCTGTTGCAAGATACCTCAGGGCGTGAGAAAGGATTATTTTAACTCCAGCTGTTAGTTAGGTTGGGCCTTGACAAGTGTCCACCCATTATCCCCCAGCCGAGGTCTGACATAATTCTGGCAACCAGAGCCTTCCTCTGTCTAATCCTTATACCCCAGCCTTCTCATACAAGCTTGTTTTCTATGGTCTTGCTCTGAGGAGTAAATAAAACACTTCTCAGGAGCAGGTACGGCAGAAAACCATGTGGCTGGCAAGATATCCATGGGGCAACTGAGAAAGGTTTTACTAATTGAAGTCAGTGGAGGGTGTTTTGAGCAGCAGATTGCAGAAAGCTGGCAGGTTCATTTGGTTAGCTACAAGGATTAGTCTGGCATGTTTCTTGTCCTGCCACCTCTGAGGGAGCTTCCTCCCAAATGTCTGAGCTGCCTCCCATGAAAATTTAATCTTCAGAAGATCTCCCTGTGATCCCAAGTCTCTTTTGTCTGGAGCGGAGGTATTCCTGCTGCCTCGCTTGTGTCTTCCACCAGGGCTGCTGGAGCATGCCTGAACCACAGTTCCCAACAGCTGTTGTGAGCAGAGCTGAACCAGCACCTGTGTCAGGGTGCTCAGCTCCATAGACCATGGTGTGCTGCCTGCCCAAGACTTGGATGCTTTGGTGCCTGGGGAGAACCCCCCTCCAAACTTCAGTGAACTTGGGCACTCTCTGCTTTAGGCTGGATCATGGGGCCAAGGTCTAAGACTCTTGTTATCCTTATGACAGTGACAGCTTCTTTCCACCTTCTTCCAAGGCTGTTTTGGAGCTGTTCCACCCCCCATTTTCCTCCCTAGCACTGTGCAGACAGCATACGTACAGAGATGGCGTTGATGTCGGACTCGTGCCCTGAGAAGGTCTGGCGGCAGGAGCCCTCTCGCACGTCCCACAGTTTGGCAGTAGCATCACAAGCCCCAGAGATGAAGAGTTTGAAGTCAGGGGAGACGGCCAAGCTCATGCAGTCTCCAGTGTGACCAATGAACACAGTCTTCTGCTGCCCCGTCTCGATGTCCCAGAGCGCGCTGCAGGAGAAGAGAGGAGAGAATGTTTCAGGGCCAGCCCAGGCAGGGCACACCTACAGCCGGGCTGAAGAGCTGTCCCACTCACAAACAAAAGGAGGGAAGCTGTGGCTACAGCATGGGAAATGGGTGACAGCATCCCTGGAGTCAGCTGTATACAACAGGATATATCGTCACAGCTGTTGTTGGCAATACCTTTGCCAAAACAGAGTCAGACTAAGGCTGGGGGTGTGTGAGGTTTGGCATATTCCCATAAGTGTAACAGCTGAAGGGAATACTGAGAGACAGTTAGAGGGACACAAACTGCAAAAAATAACAAACAGCTGAAAAAGGTCTTCTATGTCCACGCTTGAAAGATGCAAAGCTCTTGTTCAGTGGGATCCCACACCACAGCCAGGCAAACAAACGCTGTGTAACCCCGATCTCTGACTGAAACGCCTCTTGTCCTTGGTCAAGAGGTTTTTCCAAAGCAGGTATTGGGATGGGATGGGGTGAATAAAGATTCAGGACTGTTCAGAGTCACAGCACAGCCAGCCCTGACAACCGGGAACCAAAGGATGCAGGTAGTGCCTCTGCAGTGCCCCTTGCACAGAGGGCAAGGCTTGAGAAGTGGAGAAGGCATGCGTGCTCCATATAAAATTAAAACACTTTCTGTCCTGGTATAAATGATACTGTTCATTGTGAGAACTGTTGACATGGTCCCTACTGCTTGACCTGGCCGCAGCTGAGAAAAGAAGCAACTGTTCTGCCAAGGGAGGAAGAATGGATGGGATTTCCTAAGATGCTCCATGTGGCCTTGTGGAGCAATTCCTCTTAGATAGTGGAGTGCTGAAGAGCAGAAGGACTGCACCTGTTGCTGTGCTAAGAGCAGAGGTCAGGTCACTAGGATGCAGGAGAGAGCACTCACCATGTAGTATCTCCAGAGCTAGTCACAATATTGTTGTCATCAAGAAATCGGCAGCAGGAGAGGTATCCTGAGAAGTGGGAACAAGCAAATATGAGAAAAGGGGCAGGGATAGAAGGGTGAAGTTTGGAAGCAGAGGGCACCCAGTTGCAGGCAGGCAGTGCACACACCTGTATGGGCTGAGAGCTCCCTGCTCACTTTGACGCTGCCTTCACGAGACTTGAGGCTGTAGATGGAGCACATGTTGTCAAGGCCTCCACAGGCCACAAAATTGCCAGAGGGGGCATAGGCACAGGTCATGACCCAGGAGGAACGCAAGGGGATGGCATGAACCTGGGGGGCACCAGAAACCATGTCAAGATTCTTGGCAGCAGAGAGAACAGGTCAAGAACACCAGCTACAAGGGGACCCACTCCAGCATCCCGGTTTGTAGCCACCCAACTCCTACCTTGTTAGTTGTGTATGTGTCCCACACAATCAGTTTCCCATCTTGTGAGGCACTGACCATAAGTCTGTGAGAAAGGAACAAGATCATGTTAGCAGCTTTCTTCCCATCAGAGCCTTCCTGCCCGTCACACCTGTGTGCTGGCCTGTACCCAGCAGATCAGCAGCAGTGGTCTCACTTGGAGTCCGTGGACCAGTGCAAGGCGTAGATCTTGGCCAGGTGTCCCCGCAGGGTCCTTCGGGTCCGCATCTGGATGCGTCCAACAACCTCCACTCCAGACACAATCTAAAGAAAGAGTGGCAGGAGAGAAAGAATTTCTCTTGGACTACCAGGAGCTTTACTGCTTTCCACATCTCTGCCTCCTAATTCCTTCCTGACTGGACAAAAGCCCCCTCAGAGTGGTGCTAGCTTGCCCAGGCAGCCTCGTCCCTTACCTGAGCAAGTGTTGTGTCTGCACAGGCTTTCCGGGCATCCTGGAGAAGAGACAAGAGCAGATGAGACAGATTAAAAACATGTGGGGAAGGCAATGACAAGTGAAATTAGTGGTCGTAGTCTGAGGGCTACTGAAAGTAGGAACCGTGGCTTTGTTGTGTTTATATTCTGGCCAGCACAGGGGGATCTTTGTCTGTGATTAGGGCACCAGTTAAATGTCAGGAAGGTGAGCCAAAATTCGCTCAGCATCCTGTTTGTTGTGCTACACCCTTTCCATAGACCCTCCCACCTGACAGAGCATCAGCTGTTTCACAGACAGGGAAGATCCTGGGGATTCACTACACTCTTGGGACCTCTGTCTCCTCTCCCTTCCCCTACTGCTCTTCCCCCACCATGGTGTGAAGATCTCCATTAGCATTTAAAGGGCTGTGGAGAACTGCAAAGGGCTCCAAGTAGTAGATAGAGAAAGCCCAACTCCAGCTTGTGGCTGAGGAGGAAAGTTTGGACATACAGTGGAGGGGAGACATGCTCTCAGCAGTTTCATGACTGTTGCCAGCATTACCGCAATCTGCTTCTTCAGCTGCTCAGCCTCCTGCTTCATCTGTTCCATTTCCCCCATCTTCCTGATCTAGGGGTGGCTCCTCCACGTGGGGCAGCCTGGATTCTAGGAAGACAAATCAAAGGATAGAGGTGTTAGACAGGACATTAAGGTGACTGCTCAGTTACGGAAATGTAAGTATCTCCAGTAAAGGATTGGTGACCATTTCTTGGCCGAATACTCAGCCACAGCTGTATCTGCCCACAGCCTTTAGCATTTGGGAAGACTCTGCTGGTCAAAGGTCCATTTTGTCTTGGAACCTGCTTACACATACACGTGCAGAACCTAAAGAACTCCAGGGCCTCTTGCTGAGGTTCTAGCCACATTTTTAACCTCTCCATTCCAAGCCCTGGGTCCTCTTCATCACCTTGTACCTGTTCATGTCCAAGCTGTCCGTCTCAGCTCCAGGCGGAAGAAACTTCATGGGGAGAGCCCATTGCTTATTTCCTACTGTTTGTCCTAAGCAAAGCCTCACCAGGCAGGACCCACCAACTCTCTGACTCCTGAGGAAATCTATGGGGCTGTTGAGGTGTTCTCTCAGGGTTCCCTTCCAGTTTCACATCAAAACCAAAAACCAAACCAAACCAACCAACCAAAAAAAACCTCCAAAGCAAAACAAAATAAATTTTTAAAAAAGGTGGATGCCTACGGAAAGATCTAAGAATAACATAAGCCAATGGGGGTACATCTCCTGCTTGCCCAGCCCCAGCTTTTCACTGACGTCCAAAGCTAGAGCAGCATTACTATATGCAAGTCCCTGATGGACTTTCTTCTGTGCATTTGTCCACACCATCTTTGTGCCCATGCCAAGTTCAGCCTCCTCAGTACCCCATGGTGATGACTTCCACAGCTGGGTGGCAGACTCTGCAAAGAAGTTTCTGCTTCCATCACTTCCTGGTGGCACTAGTTCCACTTGACAGTAGCTATATTTTGAGTTTGAAGAATCAGCAAATATCTGGTCTCTATTCACCTCTGCATCACTTGGTATGTTATATATATTTGTCATACCCATCTCTTTTCTAGGCAGCAGAGCAAACTTAGTTATTCCTTCCATGTAAGCTGTTACGTTCTATGATCTCTGTTGTTCTGTGAGCTTTTTTTCTGTTGCTTACAGAACAGACATGATATGTTTCTGCAGGGAGAGCAGGGAATGAGAACTGCAATCCATATTTAAGATGCAGGTGCACTGTATCGTTATACAACATCTTTGTTTTGTTCTCTTTTTCTTGTTACGTGCACTTAAATCTTCACCAGTGATTCTAGCATCTCCCAATTTTGTAGACAAATGTGATCTTTAATTGCTCCAACATTTCACCCGGATAGATGTGGGCGTCCAGATGTGCTCCAGGTGTAGCCCAAGAAATGTTCCAGCAGTATTTGCAGAATTTCTCCCAGTCCCTATGGGTCACATCACTTCCATCCCTGTTGCCTGAAGGCCTCATTTCCTCTGGTCAGAGAGACTTTGTGTCCTTCCATGCCAGACTTGGTCTCTTGCTGTGGGCAAGCACATCCAGACAGCTCCCACGTCCCACCTTTGCTGCTTGATAGAGTACTTCGAGTTTCCTTTAAGAATTCCTTCCCTTGAATGTCTCCACAGCTTTCCTTTGATTCCTCAGGCACAGTGAGTTTTTGCTTGTTCAGTGATTCCTGAGACATGGTTTGAGTGGAGGAAAGAGAACGAGATACAGATTTCCCTTAGCTCCTGGGAGGCTATCCCAGCAGGAAGATATTTCAGGATATGCTTTGCAGAGAGAGACTTGTGCCTGCTGCCTGAAAGGCTGGATAGAGCCACAACACTGCTGACTCTTCCCTACTCTCTGTCCTTGCACTGGATGGGGCTGCCAGCTTCAGCAAATGGTGATGGAGCAGGAGGGCAGTCCTGGGTAGCACTGTCAGGGCCCAGAAGAATGTGCCACAGCCATGGCCTGGGGCTGCCAGCCTCAGCCTCCTTCAGCTACACTGAAGGATAGGAATAGATCAGCACCTAAGCTGGGCCCATCCCACTGGTTTTTCTTCTCTCATTCCAACAGAGCAGCAATGAGGAGGCTCCTCCCGGAAAGGATGCACAGCTGCACCTCACTGAGTGACCCTGGCCATGAAATCCCATCTTCATGCACTTGCCCTCCTTTGGGAAAGGGCTGACATTCCACTCCATCTCCCAGCTGACTGACAGAGTGGGGAGATGCTGGGGAAAGCCTTGCAGCTTTCAGTCAGAGGCTGCACATGCTCCTTCCCCTGTGGTCTTTGCCCCTCAGTACAGTCAGGCTGCAAGGCTCCATCCTGCTCTGGTCACAGCCTACAGCACATCAACTGGCACACCTGAACTTCCAGCCACCCTGTGCAGCCAGCCCAACCATTGTGGCCCACACTTTGCCCTTTTCCAGTGTTCCATAGGACTGATCCATCAATCCCAAGCATTGGATTGCCTTTTCCTGCTAGGTAACCTCCTCCTTCTGACTCTCTCCTTCCAGCCTTCTTTACTTGGTTCCCAAGTTCTTCAGGCTACTATTTCATACACCTTTGGCTATCTGAGATCATTGTCCATCCACCTGGCCTAATTTTTCTTTGTAGACTTCTGTTTTTGCCCACCCAGGCCTGCACAGAGATGGGAACTTTGTTCTCCCTTCCTTCCAATTTCTGCTCCAGGTGAAGTTGGCTGTACACGTCCTCCTCATTATCTGTCGGATCCCAGTCTTCCTTTCATTGCTTCTGGTTGTTTACCTTTTTCACCACTCTTTTCCCTTCTGTGGTTGTTTCTCAACTCTGGCACTAGCAAGGGAATGCCAGTTCACTCCTCTGTAAAGCTGCACAACCAGATGAGGGGCTTTTGGAACTGTAGGCAGATCAAACAGCAGGGGCAGGATGTCGAGGACGGATAAAAAGGGCTAAATATAGAGAAGGTGCAGCTCAGGACTGTGTCCAAACCTTTAAATCCCTCTGAGGGAACACTCGAAATGAAGTTGGGAATTGTTCTCTGCCTCAGAAGGACAAGGAGCCATAGATGAGTGATAATAATAGCTCCATCTTTGCCTGTCGCCTCCATCTGTCACGTCCCAGTGCAATTTGTGGAAAGTGAGTTACCTGATGCCCAGCGTAGTGCAGCTGCTTCCCAGGAGGACCAGGGCAGGTGTGCAAAACAGCAGCTCGTAATGGTCATGTAAATTTAGGGCAGGAAATGGGAGGAACAAAATGGGGGAAGAACAAAGGAAGGGGAAATGGAGTTTGGCCAAGGCATATTCCTGCCTTGACGAGCAGGACCTTAAGGATACACATTTCTTGTGGATCTAAGGATCAGCTCACAGTTGCTCATGGCAGTTGCCCAGGCTAGTTTTAACGGGAAAGGCTTCTAAGTGGTGCACACTTGGTGCTTTCTGTAAGTAAGGGCTCTTTCAGGTGAATGCTAAGCCGTAGAGGAAACCAAGTCCTTAGGTACCTTTGAAAGAAACAATACACCACTCTCAGCACAGCTTCTGACAGGAGGACCTTGGCACCAGCACTGTTCCGGAGTTTTATCTCCTGCAAGCACCACCAAGGAGCAAGCACAGCACAGCCAAACGCAGCCTGGGCTTGGTTGGTTCATGCCAGCCCTGTTCTGAGCTCTGCCTTAGGTGTGCTCATCCAGTTCACAGCTCTTGGCTTTTGAAAACACATTTCACTTCTTCTGCTCTCTAACATGACAGTTCTTTCCCCTCCTGCCTTTTCTAACAAATTTCTTGCTGCAGCACTCCTGTCTGTGGGCAACCAAGCCCATCCTGAGTCCTTTGGTGTCTGCTCATAGCAGATCAAATGCCTCTGCTGTGGTGCAAGGCGGAGGGAGATCTGGAATCATCCATCTTCTGCCTTTTGCTGCCATAGCCAGACATTTCAGAGCAGTGGCCATATCCCTTGCACAATGCCATGGAGGTGGCCCAGCTTGCTCCCTGGGGGCTGTCCCTCCAATTCACCTGCATCACTCCCTGGCGGGGATAAGGGTGCAAGTAATGTGTCGGAAAAAGGCAATCTGTTCCTGGGTAGCTTCCCCCACACTATCGAAGGAGTGGTTGCTCCATGAAATGTTGGGAGAGGCTGTGAATGGAAAAGGGAAAGGTGCAAGAAGAAGGACTCAGTGTGAATAGGCAGCATCCCTGGGTCTCTGTGTAATCCCTGACCAGCTTCACAGGCTCGCCCTGGTGACCCTGGACTCCTTGCAGAGCCGGATACAGAGATGATCCCTCTCTCCTGTGATGGAGATCAAAGGTCAGGCTAAAATTACCCTGCTCTGCTCCTTGCTTTTTGAGGGCTTCTTCTCCATCCAGAACAGCAGCCAGCTGCAAAGAGGTGTGCACTGGGAGTGCAGGGCTGTGTACAAGCAGTGAGTGCCAGGTTGCTCAGGGGAGGTGTTACGCTCCTGCTCCAGTCTGGAAACTGGTGAGATTTACCTGCCAAGTGGAGAACAAGCAACCCCATCCCAGTGCAAAGCCCCCTCATCACTGTAAAGACAGCTCAGTGCTAACCCCAACTCCTTTCCATGATTTTACCCTCCCTCATCCTCTGATGGGATGAGCCAAAGGCTCCCCACAGAATCACTCCAAGAATCTCAGGGTCCCAAATGCCAGATTCACCAAGGTGACCTCGGGCATCGCAAGGCGGCGAACTTACCGGGATCTGCAGAGCAAGGTGGGTCGCAGCCCCCTCTGGATGGGACCCTCACAGCCTGCCTCTCTTGCTGAGAATGGCTCCTCACTGCCCAGAAGCCCCTTGTACCTCTGCAGTATCTAGTCAGTCCCGTCGGTCCACCCAGCGAGTCCCTTGCTCCCTCTCTGCTCCTCAGCCTCTCCCAGGACTGATCTCCCCATGGGGAGCTGGAAGGCTGTGGACGGGAGGGGTTGGGGGAGGGCTGATTCCAGGAGCAGCGTCAGGCAAATTAAATCAGACACCAGAGACTTGGGGAAATCGGATTGGGACGTAATGCAAAGCAGGTGGATGGGGAGGGGTGAAAAGAGAGAGTAGCACACTGCTCCTGAAGGGAAAGAAACAATCCCAGGCGGATTTGACTCCCTCTGTTTATATCAACAACAAACTAATAAAGCGAAGATTAGCCAGAACAGCCTAGGATTACCAACCACCACGGCAGGGCTTGCTGTACCACACAGTCACAGGAATTCCTGTTTTCCTAGCGACAGCATGCCACTTGTGTCCTAGGCAGGGCAGAAAGAGGGATGATGCCACCACAGAGGGCCTGCAAAGGGAAAACCAATGGCAAGGCCACCACACCCTCTCTCGGCTGCAAACAGGGCTCTCTGGATGGGGAAAACAGAACTGGGCACAGGGGCCATGGGTGGCAAAAGATTTGGTGGCATGCCTTTTGGCAGCCACTTTAGTGGGATGCTGCGAGAGGATTATCTTGGCCTCAATCTCTTTTAATCTCTCCCGCGGCTTTGGCCCAAGCCTGAGATAAATACCTTTTAACGGATCTCATCTGACGTCAGGATGCCATCAGTCTAATCACCCAGGCCACCTTTGGGCAAAGCAAGGCAGAGATGTGGACACTGGCCCCTCACCCCCCAACATGACCTCATCAAACAGGAACCACCCAGCACTCCCCACAAATCATAGGGATGGACCTGTGGGTGCTGGGATGCAACAGGCCCCTCACCAGGGAGAGGGAATTCGAAATGCACACAATCAAACTCCTTCCTGATACCCTGGGGAGGATGGGAAGCAAAAAGGGTTGCCAACACAGGTTTCCCAAGCCTGCGTGTTAAGAAGTGTCAGGATTCAGACTGAGGAAGGACTTCCCTTCCCATGGAGCAGGGTCCCTGTGCCAACAGTGACACAGGGATCCCCCACCCATCTCTTACACCACTGGCCCTGGCTCTACAGATTTCTTCCACTTGAACTGCACTTGGGGTCTCCATGCACAACTCACTGAGGCTTGAGTATGTCATGACCACAGATTGATCTCTTGCTCTAATGCTTCCCAGGAAAAGGGTCACTGCTCTTTTAGATACTCCATATCCACCCCATTCAATTCCTATTTGGCTACAATATAATCCCATCTCGGGACACTAATCCCCTGGGCAGTGACAGCAGATTGTCTTTCTATCAGGGTGGAAAATGATAAACAAAATCTCTCTTCTGCTTTCAGGGACAATTTAGTGCATGGAGAGGGAAAAAAATGAAAATAAAAAAAAAAAGAGAGGTCTCGCTACAGGGAAATGTGAGTGCACAGTGCTTTTTCTTAAAGGCACTCCTCACCCTTTCCATGTTAGCCACGTCACAGCTGACTTTCTCTCTTGCTCTCCCTTTTTGGAAGTAGCTGACATCTGGGCAAATACTTCGTTATCTTTCACTGAGAGCTCAATTCCCTCCCATCATTTGTTAACTAAATTTCAATCAGAAATGAATCCCTGGTATACAGACTCAAGCTCCCATCAATATCTGTGTCTAGCATTTGCTTTTTATTTCATATATTCACAGTCCCTCACCTGTCCTGTCTCAGGTCACTTTGCAAGGTTCTGGAGTTTGCAGGTGCTTAGGAAATTTAAAGGCTTCAGTTTTGAGTTCCTGACTGTGACACAGATCACACAGAAAGACTCCAGGCTCCTCCTCCCCCTCTCAGATTTAGCCCTGGATGGCCAAGAGGTTGGCACTGAGAGGAGTGGGGTGAAAGGACCTTGTCTTCTTACTTCTGAGTGAGACAAGTACGGTGAGGCAGTGAAGAAAGTTCCTGGTGTCACCGACTTCCACACTGTGCCCTTCTCCCGTTTTTCAACTGCTGGGACACCACAGAGAAGAAAGCTGCACCCCTCCCCATCACTACGGCTCTACCACTCTAATACACTGCTCCAGGCCTCTGTGGTCCCGGTCCTCCCATGACCTGCCAGGCCATGGTGTGTGACAGTCCACAGGGCCCTGTGCACTCAGAACTCATCTCTGGCCCGTAGCACCTTGGGGTGTTGCTTCCCGTCCAAGCCAGGCTTCTGTCTCTGATCTGCAGGTTTGCTTGGACGGCTGGGAGCACGAGGTGCCGAGGAGGATCTGCTGCTGCGATCAGTTCTCTGATGTTTATCTCCATCAGGCTGGTCCTGCTCCACAGCCCTCTGCTCCATCAGCTCCTCTGCCTTCACCCGTTCCTGCAGCCATGGAGACAGAAATGATGTGAATCCTCCCTGCTGGAGTCTCGACAAAACACATCCATCCAACTGCTCCAGAGCCCAATCCCCCTTTGCAGGACCCATGACAGGCTGGACCCTCCACCACACACCTTGTCAACTCCCAGCTGCTGCACTATGCCCTGCCCCAAGAGAAAGCCCAAAAGCTGTTCCTCAGTGGGACTGGATCTCACTTGGAGGTACTTGTATTTGTTTCTCCAGCATGGCCCTTCACCTGCTCAGTGTGCTCCTGGGAGTGCGTGTACCAGAGGGCAATGGCGCAGCGCCTTCCGCGGCTCACGGCCCACACGCCATGGGGGTTCTCCTTGCCAGAGCTGAAGGCCACCAGCCTCCCACACTTGGGACGTACCTCAGCCTGTCAGGAGAGAGACAAGGGACCGTGAAGCCAGCAGACCCCTGCCCTGGAGTACACAGTCCTTCTACAGAGGTGACACTGCCTCTGGGAACGTGGAAGAGCGGAGAGCTGCTAGGCATCTATAGCCAGTCTGTGAGCAAGCCAGGCTTTGGAGAGGGACAGAGAGAATCAATGGGACAACAAAGGTCACAGACACCCGCAGACTGGAAGAGCCTGGAAAATCTCAGCTAGGAAAGAGTCAAACTCTCCTCTGTCTGAGATTTGCCTCAATTTGCCTTCAGCTGCCCCCATTTGAATCTGCCACTGCACCAGCACTGGATTGTTTTTGGAATGGTGGGATCCAATAACCAACCAGTTTCCTCCTGCCCAGACTGTCTCACCCTCTCCCCTTCTTTTGGCCAGTCCCAGACTTACTGTGACAGTCACAGTGTCCATTTCAGTGAAGAAAAGGCCCCCACCTTGGAAGTCATCATTGAGGTAGAGAATGCCACTGTGGACAAAAAGAAAAAGAATGTATGTACGGTGAAGCTTATTCCTCCCAGGTGCTTCCCCATACCCCATACCCCCACAGGTTCTAAAGCAAGTAGACCAGTTAGCCCGAGAATCCATCTGAGGGTGTCAAATACAGCAGTGCCTAGATCAGGGGAGTCCCTGAGCTGCAAGCCACAGGAGGTTGGGAGAGTATGCCAGGGAATTAGCTCTACACACTTGTCCCGTTTTTTTTGGTTTGTTCTTAATCTCCTGCAGGGTGCATCTGTGGCACTGTTGTGACAATGCCTGGGGCTTGATAGACCTTGTTTCTAACCTGTTGTTTATATTTCGAGGTTGGGAATAATCCAACTCCTGGAAGAGGAGACTGATCAACAAAGAAAGCCATGTCTTAACAATCAAGGAATTTCAGGGTAATATTAGAATTAGAATGATGAAAATGAGAACTGGTGCATATAGGAAGTAGTAGCTCTTCTGCCACAGGGTTTTAATAAGGCTGTGAAGCCAGGGTGGTGTCATGAGTGGAGAAAAGCAAGGACAGTTCTCACACATCCAAAGGGTCAGGAAGGTAGGGATAATGGTTGAAGCATAAACAGTGTTATCCTGAACTCAATAGTCTGCAGGGCTTTAGACTCCATTTCTGAGAATGGTAATTGGAGGACAAGAAATAAATGGAAAATGGTCTTAAAATGTAACATGGGGGTACTAAAATTGGGCTATTCACACAACGTTTGAAAAAATAGTGGGTTTTCCAAGGAAACGCTACATGCATAATCTCAGCAGTTTGGACTCTGGTAAAAGGTGGTGCCATGGGGGAAACTTCTAACGAAAAGAGAAGGTGAAGATGAGCACGAACAGCACGCAGGGACCAGTGCACTGCTGGCACCCAAAGGAGCACTGTGCACCTAGAGCAGCATCACTGGAACTCGTGTGCCCCTGGGTCCAATCCTGTTCAATATTATCATTAATGCCCATAGCGCAGATCCACAGGAAAGATCCAGGAAGTTTGGAACACAGGGACTTCGTTCAAAAGGACACTGTAAGAGCTCAGCCCTTTAGCTGATTGGGCAGTCACAACTCGAGCTGCAAGAGGACAGGGATACTCCCAAAAATAGCTCAGTGACATAGATTCTGGGAAGGTACTTTACCATCCATTCAGGTGGAAGTCACAGAACCCAGGGAGCAGTGAAGGGACAGGACAGCTTTCTCACAGGAGGGAGAGAGATCTAATCAGTTACATGACAAATCTGGTAATTTTACAATCTGGTTATACCAAATGCTGGTATCGGAAAGGAAACAACTCAATGATAATGGAATTCCTTCTAAGTCACATACCCTCATCATAGCTGCTTAGAGATTTCTGCTCTGGATACAGCTACCATTCAAAGAAAAGACAAGTAAAATTTCTGGGTGCTCAGGGATGGGATGGCAAGTAGCAGGAATCAGCTGTAGTGAACTGACCTCATCTGGCTGCAGTGTGCAACAACTGGCATCACCATTAAACAATATTTCAGAGTCTTTCACAGAAGAGTAATAAAACCAGCCACAGGCTGGAAAAAACATAAATTCTCACGTGGAATGGAAAAACTCAACACAAAGTATTTGCAGTGAATCTTGAGAGAATAGTCACTGAAGTACACTGACTGCTCAAACAAAAGGAATTCAAGGAGCTTGACTATCCCTTTCCTGTAATTCACAGAATTCTGTAAAAGATGGAACTCGATTATGAGAAACAGCCTCTCAAAAGGCTGGCAGCTGACTGTGGTACTGTGGTAGACCCACAGGCTAACAGTTTGATATCATAGTTTTAATCTGTGCAGCCTCCCAGCCTCATTCTGCTCTCTGTTAAAGCTGGCTGTGCCAAGCAAGGAGGGAAAAAGGGCAGGCCTTCCCAGCCTAGGGAAGGTGTTTCACACTTCGTTCTGAAGATGCTGATGCAGCCTTCTGCCTGATGCTACAGTCCTGGATGGCTTTGAGCCAACCATCACCCAGTTTCTATAAGCTAAGCTCATCCTCTGATGGGGCCAGGGATATCTTCACATGATCTAATGCTGGTGCTCTTACCTATAGTCCCTGTACACATAGGCAGGAGGTTCTTTCCAGCACTCTTGCCCCTCAGGATCCAAGAGACAATTATCAGCGTGGACGGGATGACTAAGATCCATGCGACCTTCCTGCTCCCCTGAAAATATGTGAAAAGGAATATGGGCATATTCAGTTTCAAGAAAGAATAAAGCAGAGAGAAAGGGAAAAGAAAAAGAGAATAAAGGGAGGACAGTCTCCTGAGAGCACATGGCTGGGAGTGAGGAGACTCTCTGGGAGACAGGGACTAGCAGGATGAAAGGTTCTTTACCATCTACAGCTCTGCGACACACAAGGTGTGTGAATGAAAAATGGAGTTTTTTTCCAGGAGTAAAATAGGACTCTATGATTTTCCGAGATTTCTCACTAGCCTGCAGAAGCAATTTGGCGTCTCTCCATTCCACGTCCCCATTTTGGGCCAGCTACAAGTGAAAAACAAGTCTGTTACAATACTTACAAAGACATTCTAAGAAATTATACACATACACAGCACAGAAGAAGAGACCTTTGTAAATCCCTGTGGTCACTCACGCAAGAAAAGAACAAATTTTCTCATTTAAATATAACTCAGGAGTACAATTGTACAGCACAGCAATTATTTCCTTCTCCTTGGCCCATGAAGCCACATCTGGAAAGCTTCATCATCCTGGGTCTCCCACTACACAAGAGATATTAGGAGACTGAAGTGAGTCTTGAATGAAGAGTCCTAAGACGGCAGGAATGTTGGAACACAAGACTTAGAAAAAGAGGCCAAAAGAAAAAGAGGCTTTCTTCAGTCTAGAGAAGAGAAGGCCAAATGAACATCTAAGTACAGGCTCTTGTTGCCTGAAAGGGGGTTAGAGATGAGATGGAGACAGCGTCTCCTCAGAGAGACATACTGAAAAGAGGCAGCAGACAAAAGCTGCAGCAAGGGAAATTTTGGCTAGATACGAATAAAAATTTCACCCTCACAAGACTGGTACAGCACCCGAAAAGGTGCCCAGAGAGGCTAGAGAATCTCCACCCTTGGAGATGTTCAGAACTTGCCTATGCTAAGAATTGAGGGATTTCATCTAGCTTTGGAATTAGACATGCTGCAAGCTGGAGGTCAGATTAGAGATCTCAATAGGCTCCTTCTACCTTAACTTATTCTCCAACTCTAAACTAAGCATGTCTGTAAGGCTACCTCACAGGGACAAGCAGTCCCAAAACCCTGCCTCACAGAACAGAAAGCACTTGTCAAGCCCTCCATGTACAATATCCCTGAATGTGATTGAGGAGGAAGCAGGTCAGAGGAGACCACAAGTGCTGTGAGGGAGACAGCACACTCATGACACCACCCAGAGGGCAATTCACAGAAGAAAACACTCAGGTGGCAAACTCTCTTTCTGGACAATTAAGAAGGCAGCAGACTCACAGATGCATTTTACCTGCACGGCCTTCAAAACAGTCAACCCTTCAAATCTCTCATGTGGGGTGTGAGGTGACCGTCTTGCCCGGTATCCATCTCCTGCTTCCCCTGCAGCCTGGAATAGAAGGATATGGACGACATGCATTAGGCTGCCACCTTCTCCATGGAAACCCTACTGCCCTGCCTGCCGAGGAGGAAAGTACACACACAGGAGTTCTTACAGGATCCTGGCCTCACCTTTGTCAGTCGGAGAAGGTCCTTACACTCAGACTCTGTCAGCACTCTGTCGAACACAACCCTCTGGGTTCCATTCATCTGCTGGGAATCCATTGTGACAGCAATACCCTCAAAAGGCAGAGGGCCTGTTGAGGAGCAAGCACAGACAGGCATGAGCAAGCTTTGGACAAGAATCCCTCAGACACCAACCCCCAGCCTGGATAAGGAAGTGGAGAGACACTATACATTCTCTGAGAAGACAGGACAGTTCCCCAGAAGTGCCTGCTCCTCACAGACCCCTCACATGCTTCAGGGGAACCAGAGCACCAGCTGGGGAAGCTGGCCTACAGCACGTGCTTCAGGAGCCAGCAGAGACTTGGGACTTGCGGGGAGAGCAGCAGGGAGCTGGGGGAAGTTGAGTGCACTGTGGATTGCAGCAGCAGAACAGATCCAGCCTAGTGGAGTGAGGCTCTGGAGAAAAGAAGCAGGTAAACACCTCCATCAACCCTCCTTTCAATCATCTTTCATCAACATCTTATCCCAGAATCATCTCTGGTGAATCTTTCTGCTTTCTTCATCCCCAAAGAGAAGCACTGGATATTAGCTGATTATTTAGCTTTTTGACCTTTGGCCTTTTTTCCCACCCCCTCTGACCTCTGGATGATGAGGCATGCCAAGGGACTCAGGCCCTTAGAAGGCTCTGCTCTCACATGTGCCACAGCAGGGAACCACTTGGGGTCATTTTAAGCAAAGACTCCACAACAGAGCCCTCCAAGAGGCTCTGTATCCACACACAGTAATAGGAGACCAGCAAGAACACAAGACTCTGCACTGCAGTTTGTATCATTCAGCCACAAACCGTTTGGATTTCTGTTTTTCAGAAAAAGACTTGCCCAAGCTACATTGCCTGCTTCCAGTTTCCATTTCCTGGCCTCTCCCTTCAGGTCCCTTTCAGAAAAATGTTGATTGAAGCTGGGCTGGTGGAGCTGAACCAGGCTTGGTGTAGACACTCCTGTCACACTGAACAGAGATCTGCAGTCCACAGATTTGTCACACACTCGGGCTGTTCTCAGCTTCTCCAGCCACAGTGCCCTTTGAGTTCGCATGCCAGAGATGTATGCAGTGAGATTGTGCAAGATTACACATACATCCAAGAGGAAGAAAAGAAGAGTGAGAAGACTTGCTGAACCATTCAAGTCAGTCTGCATCTATGCTTGCATTCAAATGTCTGAGGTTGGAAGACAGCCTTTAGCCTGAGTAAACCTGGCTAACTGCATTCAAGACCTCTTTCAAGCTCTTTTACTCACCCCTCTTCTCCCTCTCTTCCACATCCAGAGTTTCCCGCTTTTGCTTCTCCTGATCCTCTCTCGGGAGCAAGGGAAAAACAGAGACCAGGGCTGTCAGTACACAGAGCTATGCCCAACCCTCCTCTGTAGTAGCATTTCACATCTTTCCAGTTCCTTTTGTGCCCATTTCTCTATGTATTACTGTTCCTTGTACCACCCCTACTTATATTCCAGTTCTAGCTGATGTACCCAATCTTACCTGTATTTCTGCTTTAGGTCTTCAGGAATCAGCTCATCTGGAGTCCAAAGATCCTGTAGGAAAAAAACACAGGTGGTTCAGTACACAAAAAACCTTGCACTGCTTCTCCAGTGAGTATCAGATCAACCACTGTGGCTGACTTCTCAGGACAGACAAATTGAGCCAGTGCATATGGTTACAGCAGCAATTTCAAATTAGCTTCAGTCCTGGAGCAGCAGAAAGGCCTTAAAGATCCACCACATAAGGACTTTGGGGTCCTTCTCATCAGCATCTGATCCTTTCTGGATCATGGCCTACTAAAGTGAATTCTGACAACTGTGATAGTGAACCACGGAGAAACCATGCAGCAAGATTTAGAAGATACTTACAGGGTCATTAAAAGTTTCTCCCAGATGCTCCACTGCATAATAAATCAACTTCTTCTCCATCAAAGATCTCTGCACATAATGCTGAATACTCTATGGAAGCAAAGAGACTGTCAAACAACCACCTCACAAACGACAACCCCATCCCTGTCCAGGGCAGCAGCCTGCCCCATCACACTGCTGTGCACAATTAAAGACTGTTCTTGTCCTGAAGGAACACTGACTATGACAGAATAGAAGTAAACTCCAGTTTCTTCAGTCCTGGCCTTGGCACATGTCTGCAGTGAAACACCTTTTGTTTTTGTCTCTTGGACTGTGATCCTGTCCTGTGAGACAGGGGAGGACCAAAAAGGACAGACTTGGATCTGTAACTACCTGTCTGGCTGTGACAGCCGCGTCCTCTCCCAGTTCTGTGCGATACTGTTTCATTTTCTCCAACATGGGCTCATCCGTGGGATAAAAGAGCAAGTAGGAGGCAGCACATTCAGCAGCCAGTGTCTGGTTCCCAGCTTGGGCAGGGAGAGAAGACAACAAACACACATTTCTCTGAAATGCTTGAGCAGCGAATGTGTACAGGACAGCAGCACCCAGTATCCCTGTCAGGACCTGGCAGCTGGCCTTACACCAAGTACACATCAACCCCTGCCTCCACCCAACAATGAGAATGAACCTGGTACAGAACAAGCATGCCTTTAATACTTATTGGGAGATGGTTTAGAAGAAACAGATTAAAAGTAACTATGTTCTCAAAGAGAGATGGTCCCACTTCCCTCATGCAACAGATGAGATGAGGGGTCTAGCAGCTTCTTTGAGATACAAGTTTTACCAGTGCTCTGACAGAAGAAATAAGAAACAGTTGGGTCAGCATGGAGAGGAGCAGGGGTATGCAAAAGAAAGGCTGAGAGATGTGTGAAAGTGACAGTGACAGGATGACCAGTGTCACGACAGGCCATCAGTTCAGCGAGGGCAGGTAGAGCTGCCTCAGAAGGAACACCGCTGCTGGGGTGAGATGCATGGGTACCCTCAAAGCAGGAAGTGGGAGCCTGGTCTGGAGCCATGTACTGAAAAGGAGGGTATAGAACACTCAGCAAACAGGTGGAACAAGGTCCTGAAAATATGTGCTGGAGGAAAGACACAGGAACAGCCTCACATCACAGAACCTGGGCAATGAAACTGAAGAAGACCACAAAGGACACCTCCCAAGGTGGCCACAGACTTGAACAGAGGTTCTGGGAACAGTTAGGGGGCAAAGAGAAGTAGAGCTCAGGTCAGTGTGCTCACTTTTCCCCACGACAAGCTGCCCTGCAGGATCAGAGGCAAAGGGCAAAGGGCAAGTGTAGGTGTGCCACAGCATACTGGTCTGTGGCTCTGCTCACCCTGGCTGTAGGCAAACTGCAGTAAATCAAGATGAGAGGGTATGAAATCTTCTGTGGCAGAAATTCTCCCTGGCTTTGTGGCAATTTCCAAGACGCACTGCTGCCTGCACTTCAAAACCTGAATATAATGGGCTGCAAGAGACAGGAGCAAGAAAGGCAGTAGGTCACACTTTTTCCAGACAGGAGTGCTGGCAGATGGGATGTGCACAGCCTTCCTACCCAATTCTCCATGCCTCTTAACACTACCTGCAATGGCTTCATACAGGCCAGGCTGCATTTTCTCCTCCTCATCCTCATCCTCCCAAGGCCCTTCACACAGGGCACGACATTCTTCCAGTGCTGACAGGGCCTCTGAGAGTGACTCCTCCAGCCTGGTCACAGCCTGCAGGTACTCGTCTGCATCATAGTGCTGCACACCAGTCTCATACGCTTCCTGTGAAGGACAGATCCAGGTTCCTTCATTAGTGTGGGTGACACCAAAGGATGCCTTGAGACTTCTGAGTTGCTCACAGGGTGATGCTGACATATAGGGCCCTGCCTGCTCGTGCACAGTCAACCATGCAGTGACAACAAATCCTAGACTTAAGCCAAGTAACTGTCATCAAAAAGTCTCTCTGCCACACTTGCAGTGGTTTGTCCTCACCTTGAAGAGAGGGCAGCCCTGCAGACAGAAAGGGGTCTGAGCAAGACTTTTGACCAAGGCCTTTAGTGACAGAACAAGGGGCATTGGTATTAAACTAAAAAAGCGTTTTGGTGGAAGATAAAATATTTGTTGGATTGGAGATAAGATACTTTTATGATGACGATGTGGCTTTGAACAACCTGATCTAGTGGAAGGCGTCCCTGCCTGTGGCAGGGGACTTGTATTAGGGGATCATTAAAGGTCCCTTCAAGACTAAACCTATCTATGATTCTGTGTATGGGGGCCCTATCTCAAGCCATGGCCTTTGTGTGGGAAGAGATCAGGGTCCCAGACTGGTCCCTAGGGTGGAATAAGAGTTGCTCATGTGTGGCTCTCCACTGAGCCCTCACCCAGTGTGGCATGGCCTCCAGGTCCTGGAAGCTGTCTGACTTCACCCCTGACATACGCCGGTACTTCTCGATGTCCTCCCGCATTTGGAGGTGCTGGGGATTAGCGACGAAGAAGGTGTGAGCGGCAGACACAGCCTGATCCAGCTTCTTCAACTGTGGAGAAAAGGTAGCAGTGCCTGTCATGCTCCTGCAGGTCTCTGCTGTTCACACCCATCCCTCACTCCATCTGTTTCCCAGATTCACAGAATCACAGAATTACACCATAGGTCAGATTGGAAGAGACCACAGTGGGTCATCTGCTCCAACCTCCCTGCACAAGCAGGGTCGTCCCACAGCACATGGCAGCAGATTGCATCCAGATGGTTTTGGAATGTCTCCGGTGAGGGAGATTCCACAACTGCTCTGGGCAATCTGTTCCAGCGCACGGTCACCCGCATAGTAAAATTCTTCCTAATATTCCACCTAAAGGTGGAACTTCCTGCGCATCAGTTTCTGCCTGTTGCCTCTTGTACTGGCTGGCACCAGTGAGAAGAACCTGGCTCCATTCCTTTGGCAACTCCCTTGCAGATATTTATGCGCATCAGTAAGGTTCCCTCTCGGTTGTCTCTTCAGGAGGCTGCGGGGAAGGCGTTCACCCCCTCGGCTGCCCGGCGACGCTCCAGGAGAGCCGCGCCACGCCGGCCCCCTGCCGTGCGTGACAGCACCCCCGGAGACGGCAGCTCCCACCCCGCTGCGGCGAGCCCGCGCCGGGGCCGGTGCCCACCTGGAAGAAGGCCACCTGGAGGTAGTTGTAGGGCTCCCTGCGCTCGAAGTCGCGGCGCACGGCGCGGCTGGCGCGGTGCGCGGAGGGCGCGGGGCGCAGCCGCCGCCCCAGGCAGCGCTGCAGGCACCCGGCGCGCTGCAGCACCGGCCCGAGCAGCGCGGCCTCCCAGCGCCCGGGCCCGCCGGGGAAGGGCTCTTGGCGGGCGCAGGCGGCGCGGCAGGCGCGGCGGGCCGCCCGCAGCTCCGCGTAGCTGTGCAGGGCTCGCTGCAGCAGCTCGGCCGCCCGCGCCCAGTCCCGCGCCAGGTACGCCCGCACCCCGTCCGCGTACAGCAGGTCGAACGGCACCAGCCGGCCCGGCGACGTGGCGGCCGCAGCGGCGGCGAGCAGGCTGAGGCACAGCAGCGAGGCCATGGCTCCGGCAGGAGACGATGGAGGAAGAGGAGAAGGGGTCCGGGCCGGGCGGGCGTCCTGGCGGGCCCCGGGCTCGGCCCACCCTGTGGGCGGTGCCGGTCCGGGGCCGCGGTGGGCGGGCAGGCTCGGGCCGAGTCCTGCTGTGCCGGCCGAGAGCCGCCGCTGCCTCGGGGGCTCCCGCGGCTGCTGCCGCTCCCGGTGTCTGACGTGGCCCCTGGTCCGGGCGGCCGCCCCGGCGCGAACCCTCCCCTTGGCGTGGGTCACTCAAACGCCTCCAACGAGGCCTATCCTTGGAGTCACGCTTGGACACTTCATACTCCCATCACATGGACAACTGCTTTGGGGTTGAAGGGTTACCTATCTCCCTCTCCTCTGACACTGCCCATGGCTGGAACTACAGCCAGCACCAGCCAGAAGGTCCATCTCCCACACACTGACAAGAGCTGTGTCTGGGGCAGGAGCCTGCTCCAGACCTCACCACACCCAGCTCCGACGGTGGGGGCAGTTGAGGGGCCCTTCCCCCAGAAACCTCTGTCAGCTTTCCTGTTTGGCTGAGAAGTTCAGGCTATCTGAAGTTTTACACAAAGTCTGCACTGGAATCAACAGTCTGCACTGGTGAAATATTAAGGGTCAGGGTCTTCTTGGAGAGAATTTAATTCTCTCCAAGCCTAGAGCTGCCTCAAAGCAAAACCTTTTGCTGAGCAGTGTTAGAAACCTGAGGCCTCTCCTGCTTAGCACGACTGTGAAATGGACAGAAGACCTTTCACCCAGTCTCCCATGACAACTCATCTAAGGGCATCACTCCCTTTTCTCGGTGGCTAAGCATCTGTTGCCTCTCAGAGGAACTGACAAGAAAGGATGAAGAGGGAGGAAAGGATCCTCGCACATTCTACATTTCCCTTCTAGAAGCCTGTGAAGCTTCATTAAACATCGGGCCAATCATTTTGTTTCTATGGAAACAAAATTATTACTAATATAGTATTTTAAAAACAGACACACGATTGACACTCCAAATATAGAATTTTAATACCATTCTGCGCCTGTCTTGTCTCTTAGGGCAGAGCGGATGCGAGGGTGGAGTTCACAAAGGGACAGGACTGGTAAGGGTGCCAAGTGGTGGTGGCAGCGGTGGATGTGTTTGTAACCTGAGAGCAGGCACAGGCTGTCTGTCCGTCCGTCCGTTGTGCTCCCTTCTTTTTCCCCTTCTTTTTCCACTTTTTTTCCACTTCTTTTCCCCCACCAGCATGGGTGCCGTGTTTTCTGCCTGCTGGCGAGAAAGACGAGAATGCAAATTAGTGATCGGGTCCCGGGACAAAGGGAATGCTTGGAGTTTTATTTAAAAACTGTGATGGCACTGAATGTTTTTGATGCTGTCTCTCATAGTTTGGGGTCCTGGCAGGTCTGTGGCTCGGAGGCCTCTAGGGTCCTTTCACATGGCGCCTGCTCTCCGTCCTGCAGATGCCAGACTTCATTGCCAAGAACGGAGCAGCGCCGTGGCCGGTCGGAATTCTCCTCCTCCCTGCTGCCGAGGGAGAGGCGGCGGTCGCGCCGTGATGCAAGCAGGAGACGAGAGTGCCGTGGGCTGCAGGCTGGGGTGGGTTGTGGCGTCTCGTCAATGAACGTGGTGATCTCATCTCGGAAGAAGCAGGTGCTGGAGCTGGAGCCCCGGGGCAACAGCCCCCCCTCCAAAAATTGCCGTAGGGTCGTCAGCTCATCTTCTGGGGGCCGCCGGCGGTGCTGGTAGTCATGCAGCTGGGGAGGCAAGAAACCAGGGCCCCCAGGCTTGCGGGGGGTGGAAATGCGGATGTCGTCAGATGAAGACCACTTGTGTAGGAAGGATGGAGCAGAGCGGTGGGCGGAGAAGATGTTAGTCTCATCATGTGACATTCTGCGTGAGATAGGGACCTGGAAAACAGAGAAGGGGGCAGGTGATGGAAGACTTGAAGAATCAGAACAGGAAGGGAGTAGCTGCGGTTTTCTCAGAGAAGAGAGTCAAGAGGACACAAAGGCGTGGGAAATTGACAGAGAAGGAAGTGGGTTGTGGGGCTGCCCCGCTAGCTCTCGGCTCACCTGCAGGTAGTGCACTTTGTCCTGGGGCAACAACATGTGGTGCATGGGCAGCAGCTTGATGTCCCGGGAGTCCCGCTTTGCAGCTGCAGCGCCGTTCGCATCGAATCTCACTTTGCAGATCCTGCCATCACCATAATCATCACACACACCATCTGTTGGCAAAGACGAGAACAGCAGTCAACGCTTTTCAGTCACAAGAGGGGCATTATCAGGGCACCTGGACACCATCCTGATGCTTATCTGACTTGTGCTGCCCTACTTGCAGCCCTCAGGGCTCACCTCTGAACAAGGACTTCGTCATTCTACTTGCAGCAGCACTAAAGCACCCAGACAGTGCCCTATTTCTTCTGTCTTGTCTTTGAATCGCTCACTGCCAGGTCTTGGGACCCTTGGATCAGCGAGCTGGGCTGAGGCCCAGCATGTCACTTTGGTTGTGGTTTGGCAGCCACACACAATGTATCTATGCTTGCAACTAGTGAGGAGGATGTTGCGCTAATGTTTCATGGATGCTACTAAGGCTGCAAGTGAGTGGCAGAGCCTCTGTACAGCATAAATTTTCTCATGGCTGCTGACCCCAAGCTATAACATGAATATCACCGAGCCACCCACAACACCACAAGATCCTTTTCCCAAAGGCCCCCTCTTTCCTCTGTAGTCTTTTGGGGAGGTTGGTTAGTGAAGAAAGGTGACTGTGGTCAGGTGAGGAGCTTACCATCCTCTGTGTCTTCCTCAGACATGATAGCCACACACTGCTCCCACACGGTGCGGAGATCTGCTCGGTAGCGCTCGCAGGACCAGATGAAAGAGGGGAGCAGCAAGGTCTGCACCATGGAACACCAGAGCACAGCCAGAACCATCCAGGTGGGGGCCGTATCATAGCGCAGGCTGAAAAAACTCACGACCTTTAAGGTAAGAAAAAGCAACAATGCCAACGAGACAGAAGTAGGAATCAAGGGACAAAGGTAACACAAATCAGTTCTGTAGCAGAATATAATCAGTCTCTAAAGGGTTCATCAAGTAATTATTCTGTGTCTCTTTGAAAAACTGCTCCTGGGGTCTTGCCCCAGGTCTGCTGGACCATATTCCAAGCTGTCATATCTCTAACGTGAGACCTAGTGCTAGCATCCCTTCTTCCTGTGCTCATTACCAGCTGGAGCTAAATAGGTGCTAACAAAGGACACAGCCACTGGGAAAAAAAAAAAAATCTGCGACTCAGCCTCTCCTCTTTTAAGGGTTCTTTTTGAGAACTTCTCTAGCTCTCCAATTTTGCACAAAATCGATCAGCTAGCCAAAACCTGAATGCTACCTACCGCCACACAAGCAGAAATAAAAAGACAACTGGATGTATCAGCTGTTAAAGCTGGTGTATCAGTTCTCCAGAAGCAAACTGGAGCAATAGAAATCTCATTGTTTTCACAAGTAAGTTTGCAGAATAATTTCTTCTCTTCTTAGCCACTTAGAACTTGCACAGTGGTTTTAGCTGTGTGGTGTGTATTCCCCAGGCTTAGACTTAAGAAAATGCTGCTGCAGAAGGATGAGAGAATTACTGCAATCTTTTTAAAACCACCGCTCAGAATAACATAGATTCAGATGCGGCAGTTCTGCGGTTGGTGGGACAGGAGAGATCTTTCTCTGAAACTCGAGAAAAAAGCAAATCTGGTTTAACTGCAGAATCTGAAGGGAAAGGAAGAACTGGATGCTTACCAAGATAGGCACCCCAGTGAGCGTGTCATACAGGAACACAATGGCGCTTATGAGGTTGGTCATCTGCAAGGAGGTCTTGGCTGACTCGGAGCCGTCCAGTGAAGACCTCCTTTTGCCTCGTACATCCTCCACCACAATTGCCGGCACATTGAAAGTGGTGTGTGCTGATGAAGAGCAGGATGACGCTTCTTCTGCTCTCTGATGGTGGCACCGCCGGCGTCTTCTGTGTGCCCACAGGGTTTGGTAGAAGGTGATACCCACGCACACCAAGCCCATGACGATTCCTCCGAGCAGCAGGAGGCTAAAGCAGACACCGAAGCCCAGCCCTATTTTGCTGACAATGAACTGGCAGCCACGGGCATAGTAGCGCTCGCCATTGTTGTGCCAGCCGATAGAGGGCAGGGTGGAGAGGATGAATGACACCATCCAGATTCCCATGACTGCGTGCAGAGCCTGCTTCTTGGCGTTGCTCAGGCGGTAGTTGACCGGCCACCTCACCATCCACATCCGGTGGTAGGAAAGGGAGGCCACGGTGAAGCAGGTGGCCAGTGCCAGGGTGTAGTACGTGGAGACAAAGACCTTGCAGATGCTTTCATTCCAGTCGTAGTCAGAGGACTCGCGCCGCAGCTGCACCACGGCATAGGTGGTGAGGGGTACTGCTGCCATAAGGATGTGTGTGCCAGCAAGGAAGCATAGCAGCAGCTCCAGAGGCTTGTGTTTCTGTTGTTTGGCCGTGATGCTGAGGATGATCCAAGAGTTGGCCAACAGAGCTAACATCCCACATGCCAGCCACCACAGTGAGTTGTTGTGCAAGGTGGACTCTGATTCAGAGTCCCCCATGCTGCCACCCCTGCTAGACTGTACCCTGCCTCTGCTGCTGGGATTTTGTAGGAGGGTGAGTGGGACTCTGCACTGGGAGAGCCACGTCTCTCCTCATCTGCTGCTGCAATGTGAGTTGTTTGCACGCTGGAAGGATTTCTCAAGGCATTGCCATCAGGTGCCAGGCAGAACAGCCGTCAACTCTGTCTCGCTTCCAGTCTTCCCTTTCCCTCCTATTCGATTATATTTCTTTCCCTTGCTCTAACTTATTCATCTGGTTTTTTCCCTTGTTCTTTCTTTTTCTTTCTTCCACCTTTTTTCTCTCTCATGAACACTTGCCAGTGCTTCTTCCCTCACTCACTTGGGCTCACTTTTTTTTTTTCCTCCCCATCTATTACATGACTCTCCTCCACTCTTCTTCCAAATAAAAAGCTCTCCTTACTTCATGTGCCCACCGAACACCTTCTGACTCAGAGACCACCTTCTGCTGGGACTGGTGAAGGCCACACACAAACAGGGATGTCTAGGGACTCCAAACAGTTTGGCAGAAGCAAGTGCCTGCTTCCCAGTGTCCTAGGAAATTAGGAGCTAGGCAAGAGTTTCAGAGATGACAGGATAAAGAGGAAAGGTCCCACGAAAAAGTGAGGGTGGTGCATACACTGTAATTCCCCTCTCACCAAATGCCAGGTAGAGGTTCCTGCCAAGGCTGTCAGAGCTATCAACAAAGAGGGAAGGTTGAGAAACAAGTTTCAAAGGGCTCCCTACCCAAGACCTCACTGCACTCTCACTACATTGTCCTTTTTTCTGTGCTCTTTTTGCTGTTCTTCAAAGCTTTCCTGCACAGGGCACAGCTGGCAAACAATAAGGAGATGTCATGGAGGGGAAGATCCTTTTCAAAGGTTCCCTTGGAGATTCAGGGCATGAGTTTCACTGTAGAAGAGAGGAAAGAGAAAAAGTAATTTAAGATCATTCTATCTTCCCAGATCTCTCCCTCTCTCTCTCTCTCTCCTTGCCCACACTAACACCTTGTCATGATTTAGACAGTGTGGAGCATTCCCTGTGTCTTTCATGGAACAGAAGAACCAAATTTGCACCAGTCCCTGCACAGCTCAGGCTGGACTCTGGTTCCCACCAACTCAATCCAGTGGTGCTGAGACACACCATGTTCCCTGCCCTTCCAGTCCTAGGCTGCCTACCCAAAGTGTTATTAATGCCATTTCTGGTGTGGAAGGTCTGATCTGGATTCTTGCAATTTCAGCCCTGCCATCCCCATGCATGTGCTGCTACACCTCTTGTTTCAGCTGCACAGCTCCCACAGCGCCAAGAGTCTTTGGATCTCAGCTTCTCTCTGCCAATGATCTGGTTTTTAACCTGCTGCTCCCATCCTGTCCCATCCATGGCAGCATTCCACCATTCCAATAGTACCCTGCCGTTCCATATTCTTGGCACACAGGTCTTTCAGCCACATGTTTCTGCTGGAGGAGTTCTGGTCCCCAGAGACCCCCCCAGTCACAAACCCAGGGAACAAGACTACTAACCTATACCTGAGACTACTTACCTTTGCCTTCCCTGGTCCTACCAGCTCAGACCCCCTTCTCTGTCTTCATCCACAGGGGACACCCAAGCAGAACATTCGAGGAAGGTGCAGGCCTGCTCTGTGCCTTGACCAGAGCAGATGTAAACTTAATCTCTATGTGGATGGATCAGTACCCAAGCCTGAGCTAGTGGATCAGTTCCCATCCCCCTATTCCTTCTGCTTCTCCCTATTTTCTCATCCTCTCTGTGACCACCTGAGGCTTTGCCTCCTTTCCTCTCTGCTTGGAGCAGTTTGCCATGACTGGATTGGCGATGCCCCCATTCTACTGTGTTTCATCTTTTTCCCCCCCAGTACCACCACTCCTGCAGTTAGGCCTGTGGCCTCTGGAGACAGTTACAGAACTACCCGTCTCTAATAATCCCAGGGGAACGAATTTCCTTGCAGCATCTCCTTCCACCACCCTTCCCACCCAACTTCTTCTGGTGGCCCACACTGATCCCTCGATGAGGCTGGAATCCTTCTGCTTGTGCTGGCTTTGGGGTCCAATTCTGCTTCAAGCTGTGGTCCTCCCGCTCGCGGAGACCGGAGTGCCCCAGAACTAACGCAGGTCGGGGAAACCCGTCCTCACCTGGCCGCACTCCCTGGGTGCACCCACCGCCCATCCCACCAGCGGGGGAGAGCACAGGAGACGCTGGCGGGGCTGCTGATGCAGGGGGAGGAGAGGGAGTGGGCTCGGAGGGGAAGGTGACCCAGAATGATTGCAAGGAAGCGCGCGGAAAGCCGGGGTGCCGGGAGACGCGGCCGGCCGGGCCGAGGCGCGCCGCTGCCCCGCCGCCCTCTCCCTTCGCCTCCCGCTCTACAGCCCGGGCACGGCGGGGGACCGGCCGCACCGAGCCTCGCCCGGCGGCGGCGGAGCGCAGCGGCTCGGCCGGGGCTGGGCTGGGCTGGGCTGGGCTGGGCTGGGCTGGGCGGGGGCCGCGGAGCCCGCGGGGCGCCCCGGGGCGCGGCCGTGCCCGGCGGCGGCGCCGCGCTGCGCCCGGCGGAGCGGGGGCCGCGGGCGGCGGAGCGGGGGCCGATCGCGGCGGCGGCGGCGGCTGGGGCCGGGGGGACCCATCTTACCTCTCGCCGGAGCAAGCGCTGCCATGGCGACGGGCGCCCCGCGCGGCTGTGCGCGCCTCTGCCCGGCTGTGCCGGCCCCCGGCCCCGGCCGCCGCCGCCGCCGCAGCTCCGGCCGCCGCAGGCAGCCGCCCCGGCCCCGCGCTCCGGCCACCGCCGGGCGGGGCTCGGCGAGGAGCGAGGGGCGGGGAGCGCCGGCGGGGGACGGCGGCGGGAGCACCGCCGGGCCAAGCAGCCAGGGGGCGGGACGGGCGGAC
This sequence comes from Acridotheres tristis, assembly GCA_037013685.1. NCBI lineage: Eukaryota > Metazoa > Chordata > Aves > Passeriformes > Sturnidae > Acridotheres > Acridotheres tristis. The sequence goes on along the minus strand of CM072884.1, from coordinate 27,188,969 downwards.
GGGCGCGGGAGCCGCCGCCCCGACACCGGCCCCCGCCCCGGCCCCGGCACCGGCCCCGGCGCTGCTCCCGACGGGCCGCGGCGACGGGGCGGGCTGCGCCCGGCCGTGCTCCCGGAGCCGCGCTTGCCATGGCCCAGGCACGGCGGCTCCCCGTCGTGTGCAGCCCTCCTGCCCCACGGGGCACACGGGCCGACCCCGCAGTGCCACTGGAGGGACAAGAAGGCACCGGCTCCCTTTCCCAAAGAGGATATGAGGAGGCACCCAGGCCGTAGGAGACGTGGGGAGGGTGGGTGCAAAGCGAGGGGAAAGCCAAAGAGCTGATGCTGCAAGGGTGCTTGGAGGGCAAAGTGCCCAGGGCTTTGGATGCCCAGGGTGCCTCAGTTTGCACAGCTGCTGTGGTGGCCTCTTCCATCGCCAACCAAGTAGCGTCGTCCTACAGACAGAGGAAAGGGGGAAGAGAGGATAGGAGAAAGAGTGGGAGTAGTGCTCAGAGGAATGGTTTGGTCATGTCAGAGGGGTAAATCTTACCCCTCCAGGTGTGTCACCTCAGTCAGGGCGATCCTGGCTAGAAAGTCTTCACAAGGCAATAGACATCTCATTTTCCTGTTACCCATCTTGCTACTGAAGTGAAGGCACCAATATCTTCCTTGTCTTCATTTGTTTTAGGGCCTGTTGTCTGCTAGTATCTCTGTGCTCCTTTCCTCCATCAGAATTGGGATAGGAGTCCATGTTGGTGGACAGTTAAGGTGCAACTGCATTAGCACCTCAATTTGGATCAGGAGAACATGAACAATTTGGGGGAAAGGACCTGCAAGATGTGCAGCAAATGTGCTCTGACCATTGTGAGAATTCAGCTTTGCTTTGGGCTAGGGCTAGTCTGAAGTAAATCCCCAGACATTTACAGTGTGGCCAAAAAGTCTTTATCATCAGCTGTTTCCCTCTACAGATCTGCTCCTGCTTCATCACCCTGTTTGCTAAAGTGGACCTACAGATCCAGGATCTACTCAGTTTTATCACCCTGCTGACAGGGCAGATTTAAATTCTCATTCTCAGTATTGGCTGAGCTGACCCCAAATGTCATAGATAGCAAGGAATTTCATCTGAGATTTGTAGGATCAGCAGAGGGAGAGACTCCTGAGAAAAAAAGCTGGAGGTACTGCTGGTTCTCAGGCCCAGGGGCAGCAGCGAAGGCAGTTCCAGAGGTAAAAAAGAGACTTGCGTTGCAGTAGCTGTTGTGAGGTCTGTTTTGGAGACGGTGGAACCATTAGAATAGATCCAGCTTTGTCTCAGGCAGGTGATAAGAGATAATTTTGAGGAAGACAAGTGGTGACAATGCTGCCATGATCTGGCTATTCTTTGGCGTCAGGAACTCCCACAGAAGAACAGACTTGAGGTGGTTCAACTCAGTGGCCAGTCCAGCAACAGAAGGAGCCAAAGATGTGAGAACGACAGTAATGGGCCCCCTCTGTCACTTTTCAACCTGTGTCATTTGTGGGAGGTTTATGCCTTGAAGTGAGAAGATCTATATCCACAAATGTAAACATGTGTGCGACTTCAATTGTGTCATTTGTATGAATTACTTAATGTGATAACTTCTACATCACCATCCTCTTCTGATTCAGAAGTTGAGTCTCCTTAGCAGGAGTTGTTAGCCTGCTTGTGTGGGTGAATAAATCCTCGTGTTCTCTCAGAGAAGCAGCAAACCAAGCTTCCAGCACTTTCTGTACTGTCTGCCTGCCTCCTCTCCACATAGGAAGGGACAAGCTGCAGCCCAGCATCTCTTCATGGCTTAGGCTACACCTGATGAGATTGGTGAGCAGATCTGGATGGGAGCAGTCCTCCCGTCTCAAAGAAGCTTCTTGTGTTTGCAAATTAGTCTGGGTTATTACTTTGAATGAAAGCAAAAAAAGTGAAGATTTACTGTGAAGCGGAACAAACTCTGTCAGAAGAAGAACTCTCACCCTAGGGCTGTCACACTCCAAGCAGATGCTTGTCCATCCATGTCATCTAAATGTATTTTAAAGATTTCCAGACATCTGGTTTCACTGGTTTTCATAAGAAGGGCATTGCAACTGTGTATATGCTGCATATTGACAATGCACCTGCAAAGGAGCACCAATACTCAGACCTGGAAATCCTGAAGTCTCACAGTGCAGGGTTCCCTGTGCAACTAGGAAGTCCAGGCTAGAAGTGTGACCCACCCCTCTCCCAAGACTCGTCTCTTAGGAGGACTCACACAGCTGGGAGCAATTTTTAATTCCTGCAGAGTCAGGCTGTACTCCGACCAGCAACCTGCTGCCTGAAGTCTCAGCTCACTAAAATAGTCTAAGGCATCCGGGCCTGAAGAAACAGAGCTGTTACAATGTCGGGGTATGAAATGGTTTCTGGAAAAGTTCACTGCATAAAGATCAGTTATTTCTGGACAGCAGCTCTGCAGGTCCAGGGAAATGCACTTCCCAGAGGTACCTTGGATCCTTAAAGGAGCAGAGCTCATTAACCAAGGAACAAACAGCAGAATCCTAAAAGCAGAAGCATTTACAAAACAGCCAAATGCACTTCACAGGGTTTTGATGGTTTGCAGCTCTTACTCAGGACTTTGATAAGGGACCATGGGAGGTTTCATATGTTTCTCACAGATCATGGATGCAATTAAATCTACCCTCAGAGCCCCAACACGGCTTATACAGCCTCCTGTGAGGCTACAATGGTGTGCTTGCAAGTAGGTTTCCTGGCATCCTTCCTGGCTCTCTGAGCAGGGTGTGGTTAATGGCTAACAAGAATCCAGCCAAGCATCTCCCTCCAATGACAGCGACTGCAATGTAGATTTGTCATATCCAAACCTTAGGTTCTATTTCTAGCACTGTACAGCAAGATTTAGAGAGATTTCTCGGGTATTTCATCTGCAAAATGAGCAATTGATAATAGCTCTCATCAAGGGACAGATGACTAGTGCTGGTTATGAGCTTCACAGAAATATTTAGGGTTCACAATGTATAAACTAGGATTTGGACTTGTGGATGCCTGTTTACCACTGAATGTTTTTACTTACACAGCTGGGCACCCTAAAATTTTTTTTCCTCTGTCACGTACATAAATATTTGTATACTATATTTATCATTAGAAAAGGAATTGCCAGGGTAGCTTTGTCAAATATATGATGTTGTGATGCAGCATGCTATTTTTGCAGAGGTGTGTATGTCCTCCTGCTTTTCCCCACCCCCCCTTCCCATCCAGTGTAATGTTTTGTGTGTTCTTCTCTTCTGAGTGTTAGGGACCCCTTTTTCATCCCTCTTGCTCTTGTGGCATCACTGATATCCTAGCTCAGTGAATTCCAGTCTGTAAAAGATGTAAAACTGTCATTTCAGAATTTAATTATGCTGCTTTCCAAAATTACCAAATACTTACTTGTTTGTTCTCATACACAGAAAAGATAATTAGGAGCTCTTGAATCATTAGTCTGGGAACCCACAATATCTGGAAGGAGCTGAAATTACTTCTTTGCTTTAAATTTGTAACACTGAATTGCAATTTTTGTTTTACCTCTAGCTTCTCTAGGTATGTTTGGGGTTTCCCAAGGCTAGAACAATAATTTAATTTAAAAATAGTCTGGCCTTTCAGGAGCCCTGCTGAGATGCTGAATGCAGGTGGCCCCTGCCAGGGAAGCTCTCTGGCTCCCCCCGTTGTTTCGGGTGGTGCGCTGGCCTCTCTGGATCCACGGTCCTCACACAGGCAGCATCACTGTTCACCTCCAGAGCCTCATCTCCACACAGCACACAGACAAGCTCAGAGGAGGGACTTCCCAGCACTGGAGCCTGAAACAGGCACCTTGACACGAGCCAGCTGGTGCTGAAGCATTGAGGAGCTGGGGTTTCTCCTTTCTTCCTTTTTGATGCCTTGCCAGTGAGGCAATCTCTGCCACCACCTCTTATTCTGTTGTTCCTTGATTCTCCAAATCTGGAAGTACCTCTAAGACTTGGCCAAGCTGGCTGGAAAATGAACAGAAGGAGAGCCAAAGGCTTCTTCGGGGAGGATGCCAAGGAAGGATGCTGACATCCATGAGGCAAAGGCTGTGGTTTGGAGGTGTTGCTCAGAGGTGAGTGCACTTACAAACCCTGAGCTTCCTCCTAGGAAATGCACACTTGGGAATACTCTCAGAAAGGAAACCAGTCCAGAGCTGAGCATCTTGGAAGAGTCAACTATACCCTCACCTTTGAGAAGAGTGGATGGAAGCTACTCTTTCTGTGCAGCTGCTTTAGGCTGGGTGATCAGCCATTCAAATGGACACTGAATACTGCCCTTCCTCTCCCCTCCTCCCCCCTTCCCATCCTTGAGATAAAAAGAAATTAGAAGAGGCTGAAGTGCACAGCTTTTTCCCTTCTAGACCTTGGGAACATGCAGAGAAACACACAGGGTCATTTGGCTCTGAAGGCTGAGGGATGCGAATGCTTTGCTGCAGAGCCTGCGGGGAGCATGAGTCACATGGATCGCCTCGGCAGATCCGGGCTGACAGCATCCACCAAATCACCGCCTCACGTTGCACTCAAAGGGCAGAAATAAACTGGGAAGCAGGAGGGGCAGGGGAGGTAGCGCTGTGGGACGGGGTTATTTCAGCCCGTGTGTTTCTAGCTCAGCAGAACTGGACAGGGCAGTATATCCTCAGCTGTGTCCAACCTCCTCCCTCTGCTGGAGCAAGGAGGTCTGTGGATTCTGACCGAGGGCCATGCATTGGAGGTGGGTCCGAAGGTCTGAAGCATGTCCTTTTCCCCTTCTGCAGCCCAGAAACACGGGGAACAGTAGTACCAGGAAGACTGACGTAATAGGAAAAATCAGCACTTCACATACTTTTCCAAACTCATGCTTTCTGCGGTATTTCCACATGACTACACAGAGCTCTTGCTGACAGTGTCATTTTGTAAGTATTGCCATGTATGCCATCATCTCAGGGCTACTCTGATGAGCTGTCACCACATGATAAAATAAGTTTGTCATTGTGCTTGCTGCTTTGCAGGGTTGTTTATTGTTGTGGTTTGTGTCATGCAGAGGTGTTAGTTCCATTGCATAGTGTAGATGCACCCTTGTCACACCTAGCAAAGAGAGAAGTGCTCAACACTTCCTGAGAAGGAGGACCAGGATACATAGAAGACAGCCTGTAAAGTCCTGGCTTGGGCAAGATGTAACTGCATTCCATTCCAGCTGGGGACTCATCTACCTTGACATGTTTTGCGAAAGCTGTGCTGCCTTGAAGCCCACATTGAAGCTTTCAGTATTGCACTCAGATGGAAAGCAAAGCCTAAGACTGACTCTGTGGACGACTTTTCTCTCAATCAGGGCAGTCCATGCATCTAGGGAACAAAGGAGGTCATCATATGAAAAGACAGACAGAAGAGCTGCCAAAAAAGAGAGATTTATAAGATTAGAGCCTACAGTGGTTTGTGCTTGCAGATGAGCTTCAAGTAGAGTAGGGCAGGGTCACAACTTCTGAGACCAGGAGACCCACTGAGGAATTGTGCATTGTTGAGGAAGGCCTATCATTTTTGTTACACTCATGCAGATGGGAGAACTGGAAGCTGTGCATCTGTGGATGCAGATGTGTGCTTACAGGCATCCCAGTGGCACCCTCACATCTGCTGTCATGCTAACCAGGCCACCTGGAAGCAGACAGAGGCACCTTCTGCATTGATGGAGGAAGTATGAGCCTGAGTGCTTTTTGCAGGTGGGTCCCAGCTGTGTGTGGGGACAGAACCTTTGGTCACTTGTGAGGACTCTGTCTGCCTCTTCCAGCCTCTGGAACAGAGGAGAGCTGCATCCTGGCTTTGACAGCTGTCAGGCAGCTCAGGCACCTCCGTGTTCTCCGAGCCACCGGTGCTGGCATTGTCTGCTACCCATGCATTTTATCCTGGACAGGCCAGGTTTGATTGACCCTGTGCTGAGAAGAAATTAGATCTACACTGGCTAAAACTAGGACAGAAGGTTTTTAATAAGCCCTATTATCTTAGTCTTTTGTTGTCAGGCTGATTCTCTTGCTGAAAAAGTCAAGGCTGGTGTTTTTTGGTACAGAGGTGGTTGGTTCAGCTGTCAGAACCTCAGGTAAGCATCTGAACTGCTGGAGATGGTGACAGTGCTAAAGGAGCTCCCAACAGATGTTCACTCAGCCTGATTTTTTGTCCCATCCAGGTATCAGGTGGTACAGGATAATCTCTCTGCTCCAGATACCCATGTGAGTGAAAAAAGGAGCTGATTTGGGTACTCAAGCATTTATTTAAGGTGAAGAGTCTGAACTGCAGAAACAGGGGTAGATTTTATTGAGGGGACTGTGCCAAGCAGTTTGGCATGACCATTACACAGACCACCACTGACTTTGCGCTCATTTTCCCACATACAGCTCCTAAAATGGACCTGTCCTTAAGCCATGATGATGCCTTGTTTAGCAGATCGATGGGCCACAACTGGCTTCCAAGGTATGCTGGCAGTTCAAGAATAGGAGCAAGAGCAGAAGGAGCAACTGCATGCACCAGGATATGGACCAAGGCTTTTCCAAAATTAATGTAGTCGTGTGCATGCAAGCAAAAGCTATGGGAAGGAAAGTGATGTCAGTGTGGGCCTTTGTCACTCCTATTTGAGTGAGGATGAGGGTGTGTAGGAGCCACGGGTCTGCACAGTCAGGACTGATGGAGAGATCTCTAAAGCCAGGTGTTGGAATTTGTAGTTTATTGTATAGGGGATGGGTAAAAGGGCCCTGCTTGGAGCTGCCAGTCGCAGCTTGGAGGAGGCCTGTAAGAGCAGGGGGGCAAGAGTAAAGAGAGTAAAGAGAGAGCAAGGGATAAGAAGTAAGAAGTAAGAGAGTAAAAGTAAGAGCATCAGAGAGGAAAGAGTGGTAAGAGAGTGAGGTTCCCATTACAATACAATAAATTTTCTTCTGTGTTGACTATTCTAATTTTCACTAACCAATCTAATACAAGATACAAATCCTATAGCATTTACATACAGCCTATAAGAATCACTACATTACCATACTGTGTTACATTTTAAACCCTAAAAACTACTCTTTGGACCCTCTTTACCAAGCTAGTAGGGTCTTCTCTGACCCTTGGACCTGTCTGCAAGCAGAGGGAATTGTTCAATCAAAAGGGGATTACTTTCAGCTGGCCATACTGCTGGTTTCTAGTTGTTCAGTAACTAAGGTTTAGTATCTCAGAGATGGCTTTCATTTCAATCTCGCTTATAGTTTCCATATTCTCAAAATCTTTTGCCAGGCAATCATATTTATAAGGTTTTCCATTTTCATCTTCCCCAACAAGGGTGGAGAAACAGGCCTGACACCAGTGGGGCCCACACCTGCTGCCACAGCTGCCTGGGCTGTGTCCCCATCCAGAGGTTGTGTGGTGGAGGATTTCCCCCAGCTCACAGGTGTTGCCTGTGCCGTTGGTGCCGCCTGTCTCTTGTCTGTCAGTAACAGTGATGCTGGTGTGACCGCCCCACAGAAAACCTCTCCTCCAGCACCAGGCACCCCATGGAGGGTCTAGACCTCAGGGAGCCCTTCCCACAGCCCAGTGCCCCTCTGTGCTTGTCCCCAGCAAGGCTGGCGCAAACAAGCCGGGACTGCAGCCAATGACAGCTGTAGGACCCCAAGGCCTTTGTGACCTGCCACTAGCAGACAGTAGAGCAACTTCTATAAACACAAGCCTTCTGTGTACATATTTTAACGGCATTTTTCTTTCAGGACGTTCTGTCATCTCTGAAACATGCTTTTAGTTCCATCTGAAATTTCCTGGGCTTTTCACTGCCTCTTCTCATCTCCTTGAACCAAAAAAAGGGTCATTTCGGTGAGAAACATTTTCAGTGGCTTTCTCAGAAGCATCTGCACTCTGCAGGATTAGGCAGCTCAAGGCTGGTTTGTTCTTCTAGGAAATTACTTTCTCACCCCCTTCCCAAACTTACCTTCTAAATCAACATTCAGAACTTCTTTGGGCTCTGACTTCCAGAATCTATTGGTATCCTTAATTGCCCTCCCAATAAAATTAGTTCTGAATTATCCCACTGGTTGTGCTGTTTTTACTTGTTTGTTCACTTGTTTACCTTGGGAGAGGTGAAAGCTACAGGCTGAGGGATAGATATGGGGGATCAGATATGTAGGTCTAAGGGTAAATATATAGGGCTCAGGCTGCCCAGGAAAGGCAAATGAGCATGTACAGACAGGTTTCACAGAAGCAAAGAACTGGTAAATTAAGAAAGGCTCATGGCAGCCAGGGAGGTTGGAGATAGTGAGAATCAGCATTTCACATCCTAGCAGGAAAGAGAGAAATGTGAATTTGAACCAGACAAGAGTGCCTCAGAAAAAATGTAGTCCAGCTTGCAAAAAATAACTCCCAACCCCAAAGTAATTTATTGTCGCTCAGGCAGATAAAAGAAGCGCATAAAATTGGTTCCACAAGAAGGTCAAATTAAGTGCATGAACAAAATACAAGCATATTATATGTGTGTGTGTGTGTAGATATATATATATACACATATCTTCTGTTCAGCATCTCTCATTATAGAACTGGGGATCAATCATAACCCCTCAGGGTTTCTTGTCTTGTCCACTGGCTCCTAGCCAGACAACCTCCCTCCATGACATTAGACTGGGGGAAGGAAGAAGGAATAAAGAATTACATTAAAACAGGAGAAAGGGAGATGGATCCACAGAGAACTATGTGTTGCCAGGGGGTTAGGTACAGGCAGAGACTTCATCAGTCCTTGTGATGCCAGTGTTGCAGTATTACTTCTTCAGTCGGCTGCAGGAGAAAAGTACTAAATGAGTACCACCCCCCACTTTTTTTTACACAGAGAATGGCTGCCTGCCTCCGTAGCTGAGGATGCAGTTACTTGAGCATCCACATAGCTGCAGTTTAGGTTTCAGTTACACTGAGCTGCTTACTTAGCAAAGAGAGTTAGAGAACAACTGTATCAGCACTTGTACTGCACAGATTTATCTAGATTTTGATGTATCTGTACAGGCTTTGTCCTCTCTTTATGGGGATTATTTTTTAACCTTGATAAAATGTATGTGAAAACGAGGTGAATTCTTTGACGTTATGCTCTTCACCACATATGCATCCCAGCTGTGATGCAGCATTTTCCAGTAAACATTCTCACTGAATTCTTGATGACAGTGAAAAAAAAATTAGGTGAAACTATCACAATTTGCTGATGTCACCAGTGAAAATGAAGCAGAAGTCCTGTTTTGTACCTAAACATTCATTAAACTTGTTCATGCAATCATTCATAGTTCTCTTTGTGCTCCATTTCCAGTGGCTGTCAGTGTTTCCAACAGCTGCTTCTGATGCCTGATACCATATAAGCTTAAAGACATGGAAGAGAGCAGCTTCTCTTCTGAGAAATCCTTGCTCCCATTAAAAGGGTCATGACAGGATGGTGTATTTCACATCACCCAAGGCCTTTAGGAAAGGGTACAAATCAGAGTGTTCTGTGATTTTTTTCTCTTCTTTTGTTACTTTTGGGAGATTATTGGCAATTTTCACTAACTGCAGTCCAGCACTGTGCTAGCAGATATGGAATTAAATTGTGGACATCATGGATTTTTAAAATTTGGGTTTCATCCTTGTGTTGGTTGTATGCCTTCCACCTCCACAGCCTTGATATCCAGATCTCAGATTCACTGTGGACCCTCCCAAAGGACTTTGGAGCTCCTGCTTGGGTTGGGCTAACACCTCTCAATGTTAAGATAATTTGAGTGAAACCACTCTGCAGTTTCCCAGCACAGTGCTACTATGGGTTTGGGATTTAGCATAGCTCATAACTCTTAAGCAGGATTTAACATAAGTAAGAGCTGAAAATGCTGGAATGCAGCTGTACTGTTTCACCAAAGAGGCTCAAGCCAATTTCTCCCCACTCAATCATCCAGCTCCTCTCTCTTGAAAACAGTCTTTGCCCATTCTGGGTGCCCTCATTGCCACTTACTGTTGACACTGACACGTCTTGTTTTCCAGCAAGTATTGTCTTGCTTGTGCCATCCTTTTTGCCCGTTGCTGCCAGGAGAGAAGGGACAAAGAACAATTGGATATTTTTATGCTTCAAATACTTTCCTCTGTAGTAAAGCTGTCTGACATTTGCAGACTGCCCATCTCAAAAACTTGCTTTGAGTCTAAGGACCCTTTGTCTGTTCTGCCATACACCCAGACAAGAAATCTGACTGCTCCTGTGGTTTGGAGAGCCAGTAAACTGTGCACGTTTCACAGGGACCATGGCACTCACCCTTCTCCGCTGCCAGCTTGTACCACTGATGATGCACAGGCACCCAAGGGCAAACACCAATAAACTGCCTCCAACACTTGCTCCAATTATCACATAGTTAATCCAAACAGCAGCTTCCTCTGTGGGAGAAGAAAAGTGTTTAAAAACAGAGAATTTTACAGCTTTAGGATTGGGGCAGAGACGTGATGCTAATTTCCATACCCACGTGGTAATGAAAGCTGATCTTTCTGTCACTGCCTTCTATGAGGTGACAGCTCCACAGCCCCGCAACACTGATGTTCACCTCCAACTTTACTTCATTCCGCTCTGAGTTCTTAATGTCCTTCTTAGTCCCATTCACACGTTCCCAGCTCAAGTAGGCATTGGGTGGGAGCGGTCCAGAGACCTGGCAGGTCAGGGTCATATTGTCCCCTCTGGAGAGTGGCCCAACAGGCTTAGCTGAGACTGCAAAGGTGAGAAAAGGACACGTGAGTGAGGAGAAGGGAAGATGGGTCCATCCATGCTCTTGTGGCTTGCAAGTTTCTGCAGCTCCTCCTCATGACCCACTTTTCTTCCTCTCACCTTTCATCACCACCAGCTCTATCTTGCTCTGCGCATGTCTTCCTTGGTACTCCAGCTGGCACTGGTACTGGCCAGAATGGTTGAAATGCACTTTGGGGAGCTTCACTTCTATGGTACTTTCAGGTTTTCTTTCGGGTATCTCAAACAGAAAGTTGTTGCTTTTTTTGGTCTCATGCAGCTGTCCTTGTGCTGTGACGTTGAAATCAAGCAGCTCATGAGGGTTTGCACTTTCCTGTTGTTTCCAATTCAGCTGTCCTGTGAAACCTTCTTTCCATTTTATCTTCTGGGAGTTCAGACGCCATGACAAGATGAGAGTGCTATCAACAGTTGCATATTTTCTTTCCAAATCTGGATTCTGAAAACCTGAAGAGACAAGGAATACAGAGGCAGGAAAAGCCATGGTTACGCTTCCCCATGTCTACCCTTGATCCAGAGTGTGGCACGCTGCACTCAGCTTAAAAAGGACTTGGAGAAAAGCCACGACACCCTCCAGGAAGGTTAAACAGAGTCTGAGAATAAGACAGCAGAAAGATCCAAAGCTCCCAAGCACAGCAGAGCTGAGATGAACAGATCCTGAGGAAAGGAGAATCTTCTCCTCACCAAGCCTGGAGAGGAAAATGAGTGGCAGAGTGGAACAGAGCTCAGGCAGCAGAACAATCCCCAAGCTGCATAGTTGGAAGCCCTGAGAAGTCAGTCCTGGTGCACCAGTGCTTGGGATGTGGAGATTAAAAGTTAAACTCATGAGCTGAAGGGAACACTGGTTCCCGAGCCTGGGTGTGAGTTCCATTTTTGTTGTCACATACCTAATACTTTCACAGCAAAGGGGATGCTCTGATCAATCAATGGAGAGTCTGAATGGACCTCACACACCCAGGTCCCACTGTGCATAGCTTCCAGTTTCTTTAAATTCACTATGTATTTTTTACGGTCCTCGCTTTGTACTTCTGGTGTTACTCTGTTATTGTTACTGTCAAACAATGTGATTCTGAGATCGGGTAGAGGACTGGATGAATTTTGCGTTAAAATCAGCTCAGGGACTTCATTTTGCAGAAAATGCCCATCCAAAGAGATCGTCACTGTAAAAAGAAAAAAGCACAGCCAGTAAGTCAGTTCCTCTTCCTGTGAGAAAGAGACAAGTGTTACAGCAAAGAGAACATGGAGATGCTGTGCTCTGGAGATGGAGGAGAAATTAACTGTGATAGCCCAAGACAGAAGAAATGCAGCTGGATAAAGAATCCCAGCAGAGATGTCTCCCCAAGATCTATAGGCCCCTCCCCTCCTGATGACTAAACGCCCTCCACTGACTCACATTTAAAGATGTGCAGTGAGGTGCGAACTTTGTTAGAGCCATATTCACAGGTGTAAATGCCAGCGTCGGAGAGCTTCAAATTCTGCACCCACAGCTGTTTATATTGCTTCTTGATGCTAAATCGATCAGTAATGAAAGCTGATGCTTTTGAAAAAATAGGCTTGGTTAGGAGGGAAGAGGTTTCTTAGCTGTGTGAAGGGAGAAGGAATAATGAATTGGAAACCTTACTTTTCCAAGATGTACCCTTTTCCATACGCCATAAAGGAGTATCATAGTACTTCCAGCGCACAACTGTGTCCCTGGATAATTTTGACTCGGGAAGTATGCCTGTGCAGTTCAGGGTCACCTCCCCTCCTGCGAGCCCAGTCTGGAATTCATTTTGGTGAGCCATACTGGAGACCAGACCTGAAAGTCAATAACCACCAAAAACAGGCCTAAGTTCACTTTCTGAAGGGTGGCTCAATAAACACTTCCCAGCCCTCCAAAAAGATGTTGATATCTCTCCTCCCTTTCCCAGACACTGAAATTATCCTCAGTTTCTGAATTTGTCACTCCTTTATATCACCAATCAATCAATTAATCAAGCTCTTTTATTACCTGGCTAATGGTTATTCTCTTTCATACATATTCAGAGAAAAGTAAAAATACCAGTTTTTATGGTAATTTGTAATTTTGAAGTGTCAACAACTGAAACAACCTTTTTCCATTGGATAAGACTTAGTTTTTCTACTGGTAGCAAATAAAGGACAGCATTTGTCAGCCGTCCTTCACTTCCCAGTTAACACTGACAAATTTGCTCACATCTTATTCCAGTTTTTGCATGGATGAAGACTGAAAACACAGAAAAATGAAGAAATAAACTAAAAAAGAAAGGAAGAAGTTTGACCTAATGTCAGGTTCCTGCTCTTGGGAGGAGAGCTATGTGACAATATAAGAAATAGGATGTATAAGGTTGAAGAAACAAGAGGAGTAGTTTCTTGGGAGAATCATTTCCTTTCCTTCACTGTAAAGAAGATTTCTGCAAAAAACCTTAAGAAGGAGATGGAGTTGCCAGAGGTAAGATTGGGAATAACAAGGTTATGGTCTCCTTACTGCTTGTGAACTCGCAGAGATGCCTTACTTGCAAATCCCCCAGGTGACCTGAGTAGCAAGGAGCTGTAGAAGTGTAAAATGAAAAGTTTACATGAGTTTAATGTAGGGTTTGCCAGAAGTGACATCCTTCTAAGAGGTAACCTGCAACAGTACCAATACAGGTTTTTGATAATTGGACTACAGAAGTTTATGATTTTGTCTTAAATTGTGCAATTAGAAATGTGATTAATAAGAGTTGGTATATTTTGCTTTTCATTTGGTTCTAAGGTGAGCAAGAGATTTCCAGTCTTTCCTCTGTGACCAGAGGAATCAAAGCTGAGTATCTGAGAAATGTAGGCTTGGCCTTATTCACTGTCTCCTTTCTTGCAAAATGAGCACTTAAAAGTCCACCAAAGCTTGTAACATTAGCAGTCAAGCTAAGCAAGCCAGTAGCATTCCATTTGCAAGGGTAAATCTGTGATGAGATTCTGAAGATCACATCACAGATGTGGTTACACATCACAGATATGTTTTTGCCCAGATAGTTGGAGGCAGTGGGGCAGTATCTTCCACTCTGCTTGGTGTGTTTCATGGTTCTCACTGGACACCCCACTCCTGCATCTCTGTGGGACAACTCCCCAAATCTGGCGATACACCCCAGGTTTGGCTGGCAGGCTCAGCAGGCAGGCTGGGAACAACCTGAGTCCCAAAGCGAAACCATGTGAGGAACATTATATGATACATCAGAAAGAGCCTAGAAATACAACAAGTGTTGTGAGGCTTATGAAAAGGCTGTGAGAACCATGAGGGTTTGCTCATGGAGTCCAGCACTCACCCAGATGCAGAAGCAAGAAGGCGGCAGGCGTGCGGCTCACAGCTGTGCTGCACGACTCCATCGCTGTGGGAACGCTCCTCCCGTCCGCCGAGAGCAGGGCTGGAAAGGCTGTCACTGCCAAGGGATATTATCCTGGAAGACCCAAGTGTTCTGTTAATGTTTGATTTTCAGACCTCGATGGATGGGACTTGTGTTCCCAGTCAGCTCCCACCATCCTTCAGCATAGCAAAATGGAAGCTTATTGGGAAAGTCACCAGAGCCCTTTGTTTCAGTAAAGAATCCATCTGCAGCATGCCCCTGGAGTTTGGTAATAAACGTTTCATTTTACTCATCCCTAGGCTTCTGGCATTCATCAGGCAGCAGCTGTTTATACTGCCAAGAGTTCTGTGCTTTTTACTTCTCTATGGTGGGTTATCATCACTCTTGCAGAGATTAAAGCTAAACACATACAGGGCTGCATTAGCAAGAGCACAGCCAGCTCTGCTGGAAGTAGAGTGAAGTAATTATTTCTCTCTATTTGGCACACCTGAGGTCTCATCTAGGATACAGGGTAACAGGGTACAGTTTTGGGCCCCCAGTACAAGAAGGATGCCAACAGACTGTACAGAGTTCAATGGAGGGCTAGTGAGATGGTGAGGAAGTTGGAGCACCTGGCATACAGGGAGAGGCAGAAAACTGGGCTTGATAGGGAGAAGGGAGCCAAAGTGGGATGTAATTTCAGTCTCCCATTACCTAATGGCAACTACCTAGAAGAATAAGCCACATTCTCCTCAGATGTGCACAAGGGAGGAACAGGAGGCAGCAGCCCTATGTTGAGCAGGGAAATGTTGACTAGATAGAAGGAAACCTTTCTTTCCACCGGAGGCGGTTCAGCAATGGAATAGATGCCAAGAGATGCCAGGCAATCTCCACCATTGAAGACGCTCAGAAGTTGCCTTGTCAAGCCCTGAGCAGCATGTTGTAGTTTTAGAGTCAACTCAGCTCTGAGTAGGAGAATTAACTGGAGACCTCCCAATGCCCCTTGCTATCTAAATATTTCTGTGAAATTTTGTGATTTTATGATTACAGCCATCTTTAGACTGTTATTAATATGGTTCTTCAGGTTTGGGTTTTTGTTTTGTTTTTAACTCCTTACCTCAAAAATCTCAATAACCAGCAAATCTGATGTTGGAAAGACCTGCTTGAATTCTTAGGACTGTTCAATGAAAAGTATGAGGAGAAGGGAGGAATGCAGTCCAAAAGAAGAAGTTGCATTAATGGTAGCAAAACCTTAAGTGGCAACTGGAAGCTAACGAACATGTTAAGGTTAGTTATCAAATTAGATGCAGTTTCTGACTACAGCAAAGACAAAGTGCTGGTAACAGCTGACAAGGTGAAGGGGACCAGGGCTGCTGTGCAAGGACACTACTGAGCTCTCCATCCTTAACCAAACATGTATCACAGAAGGGAAGCCAAGCAGCTTAAATGCTCTGGGGAGTGAGCAAGGCAGTGAGGTGACCTCACTTCTCTGAAAGCAGGCAGTCCTCATGTCAGGTGTGGGACAGACTGAAGGCTGGAGTCTTAATAGGATGAAGATCAAAAGAAATTAATGAATAATTTTCTACAATACTTCTATGTATGATGTGCAATATTAAGTGTAATATATTCTATTAGAGGGTAATTTAATACTGAAATTAATTTAATGATCAGAGCATGTGAAGCTATCAAAGAGTAGATGAAAACATCAGCACTACATTTAAATCAGCACAACATCTGACATCCAGACCAATGTACATACATGCACAGATGAAAAATATGTGTGCAAGAGCAAGACAGCAGCCACATGCACCATCAGAAGAGAAACAGGTGTCAAAGACACAGTCAGAGGAGACTTGTGGCTTGCCTCATGCTAAACAAAAACCCACCCCAGGCCAGGAAATATTTGCATGAGCTGTTTTCTGCGAAAATTGTAAAACAAAGGAGCAAGTGCAGATGACTGGAGATGACTCCTAACAAGATGCAGAGGCAATGATGAAGCAGTTTGCTGGGTTAAGCTACAGAATAAAGAAAGGGCACTAACAAGGCATCTGTATGCATCTCACTCCGAAGGAACATCGATAACTGAGAACTGGCGCAGGGCCCTGAGTAAGATCCATTCCTGAGGTGACAGGAGAAACCTCATCCCTGCTGTGAAATCTCAAATCACCTGTTCCTGTGGGATGAAAAAGTCAGCCCCCACTCTAAAGTAATATCTGTGAATTAACAGTTCAGTGGTGGGTTTCAAATTTTTAAAGTCATTCAACTTTATATAAACCTGAAGGTAATGGAACAAGTAAAAATTAATGAAATCGCTGAGTCACACCTCATAATTTTGTTTTGACTGGGAATCTCTATTCTCCTGTCATATGGCTTCAGTTTGTTTTTTGCCTTCTTGCTTCCTGGTTATTGAGCAAAACCACACAACCAGAGCAGTGTGGGACTGGTGAACTGCTGACCTTGTGCATCTTGGTAGATGCAGATTGATGCATCTTTGTTCTTCTGTTTCTTCTCTTGGTTTCACAACTTCTGTATTCCTACTTTGTTCACATTAATCTTTGTATTTCTGTGGCAGATCTCCACAGTGTGATGTTACCACCTACGTGTTACAAATCAGTGGGGAAAATGGGTTGCCTTCAGCTAGGATTTCTTTTACTCTTTCCCTCTCTTTCCTGCTTATTTCTACTGTTCATACATGCCACTTCCTATTCCCCCCTGCCTTTCCATCTCCTTCTGCATCCCTCCAGGCCAGATCACAGGGATGCTGCTCCGGAGATCTCAGTGAGCAAGGCTCCTTGTGTTAACCGAGGAGCAAGCTGCTCTCATTAGCAGATGCTTGTAGCAGACCCACAGCCTCCTTACAGGCAGCCCAGCTGTATCTTAAGGTGGTACTCATAAATTAAGCGGTGTCACAGAATGTCCCCAGGCACTGGAACATACTCATCAGTCCTGTTAAATTGCTAGTACATTTCCTGACACATTTTTGGCCGGGAACAACTCTCACTCTCCCAAGCAACTCTTGGGATGCATTTAGGTGTTAGCATGGGCCAGGGACCTCTCCCATTAGATGGCTGGCATGTGGCCATTTCATTTTGGAGGTTAAGTGAGTTTAATAGCCCAGACCATCTCATGCCAGCTGGCCTCTGTGCCAGAAACAGTCCAGGCATACTTGATTTATTAGCACGTCTAGCAGCGGAGGAGCAGGGCTCCCTCCCAAGTGAACATTGATTTCCTTTTCATTTTAACTTCCCCCTCTTACTAAACTGGTTTAATTTCCTTCTTGACTTATTTTAATGATCCCAGCCTCTCTGAGGGATAGAAAAACGAGAGCTGAGGTAGTGAGTGGGCCTGCTCCAGAGAATGATGCCTGCAGGACCAAGTCATGCCTGGAGAACATCTGCCTGAGAGCATGGCTGGCAGCCCTTCAGTCCCTCCAGCACTGAACCTCAGTGGGTGATGGCAACAGAGACCTCTCCACGGGCTGGCACTGGCATGACACAGGAGGGAACTTAAATTAAAAAAAGCTCGAACAAATAGAAACTCAGCAACCACTCCTGATGCAGAGCAGGCCATCTCCTTTTCTCAGTGTGTTCCTGTGCCTCTTTCTTGCAGTGTGGTTTTCTCTTTCCTCTTGCTCTTGTTTGTGGCTGTGCTTTTGATCTGGCAGCAGCTCGTTCTGTCAGGGTTGGGGGCCCCCCAGCCCTCCCTCCCCACCAGGGCTCCACACCTCAGCTTCCGCCGCGGCATTTCCCCTTGCGGTGCCTGCCGGGCCAGGGCTCAGGGATGAGCTGAGTCTTGCCCTGCTCAAGAGTTAGGTTCAGATATGGGGCTCTGGGCTAAAGGGCTTCACCTCTCTTCTTCTCAGTTTAAAAATATGAAACAAAGCTGACTTGGCTCTTTTACCAAATAGTGGTTTCTTTGAATTTACTTCTTAACCTTAAAGCAAACGTTACGTGAGAAGCAGGCAGGGTAAGAGACCAAGTGCAATGAAAATAGCCAGCAGAGAGCAAAGTTTTGACAGCAGTGAAGGTCATTTCACGGTCCCTGCTCTCCCCCTGGACTGTTCGACCCTGCTTGCATTTCCTCCTGAGCATCTCTGCTCATCCAAGAGCAGTTGCCACCCTCCCATCGGAGCTCCTGGGAGAGGGAAGCATTGGAGCAGGATCCATGAGGTCACACAGGTGAAAGCAGCTGAACCTCCCCGAGAGAGGTCCCAGCATCAGGACAAGTCAGGGTGGTGATGTCGCTGTGTCAGCACCAGCTGAGCCCCTCAGCCACGAAGTACCCCATGCCCAATCACATGCCTGGAACCATGCAGAGCCCACAAGAAGTGGCTCCACCTCCACAGCCCAGGCTGCTCCCTTCTGGTCTTAGGGGAAGCCAAGAACTGCCTTTGTAAAGCCACCGGAGGCTGTGACTAATCAAGGCACTGTGATGCGCTCTGGAATCAGTTCCTTCATCAACCTTCCAAGCCCTGTATCTGCTTGGGATGACATTTGGGTATCATCCCTCCTTAATTTTGCTTTGGTGAATACACGATTCCCACATGAGGCTGTGGCAGATCAGGTGGGCACCATCCCTGGGTGCTCAAGAGCCACTAGTGGGGATGAAGTGGATGCTCAGTTTGGATGAGCCAAGCCCTGCTGTGCTGCAGGCAGCTTTGGCAGACACGTTTGTGAGACATTGTGGAAGACAAAGGAAAAGTCGGGGAGACTTCATCACAGCCTTTCAGTACTTAAAGGGATCTTATAAAAAAGATGAAGAGCGACTTTTTACATGGTCAGATAGTGATAGGAGAAGGAGGAACGGTTTCAAACTAAAAGAGGGTAGATGTTAGGAAGAAATCATTTACTCAGGGACTGATGAGGCATTGGAACAGGTTGCCCAGAGAAGCTGTGGCTGCTACATCCCTGGAAGTGTTCAAGGCCAGGTTGGATGTGGCTTTGAGTGACCTGGTCTAGTGGAAGGTGTCCCTGCCTGCGGCAGGGTATTGGAATGAGATGTTCTTTAAGGGTCCCTTCCAACCTAAACCATTCTGTGATCCTATGAGTCTAACCTTTACCAGGTACTGTTGAGTTCATAGTGGAGAACACTGAATAGTAACCTGAACCCAGCCTTCATGCACTGTGTGCAGGGAGGAATATCTGAGGTGGCTGATGGAGGCTGAGGAGGATACACCACTTGAAAGTTGAAAGATTCAACCAGAAATGAAACTCCTGCTTTTAACAGCGCAGCAGCCCATGGAAGGGGAAAACAAATCTCTTTTCTGTTGCCCTGAAATTGCAAGGATCCCTCTTTTTCCAAGAAATCCTGCTCACTCAGCCCTGAGCTAATGGATCAGGCTGCATTGGCAGCTAGTGTCAGGCAGTGAGCCAGTCAGCCTGGATTAGCAGAACAGACCCCTCTGGTCTCAGCACGTACAGATGTAAGTAGACATCCTTACTTAGCCAGAGACTGGCATCTTATTTTTGCAGGCTTTTTATAGAATAAAGTTTCCCTTCCTGCAGGGAATGTGGAGAAGGTGATAGCAAGTGGCAGCTGGTAGAGGGCTGCTCCCCAATGCACTTGCAGCCCTTGAGGATACGCCATCACCAGTGACAGGCCCTCATATAGGACGTATTTCCCTATATATGGGTTTAAAAGATCCATGAGATCCCCAGGCTCTGAGGCAAGTTGAGCTTTTTGTAACTCCCTTTTTTTCTGCCCCTTTCAGAGGAAAATCCAGGGAGACAAACAGTTTTTAGTGAAAATTAAAAGACCTCAGAGAACTGCACAGCCATAAGTATTATCAAGTCAAAGGTCTAAGATGGTTTTACAACAGACCTTTAAGCAAGGCAAAAACAATCCATCTGTGCAACTTGAGCCGAGTAACAAAGTTCATAGCATTAAAAAACCTGAAACCAGACTGGCCTCTTAGCAAAAGAAAGAGTTTCCTTACCTCTTTTCTCTCAGCCTCTGTGTTTCTGTCTCCTCGTGTTTGTCACCTGCCGTAATTGATCTCACCCAGCTACAGCTGAAACAAAAGAGGAGCAAAGTTGATGTTCAGCAAGCAGATGTTTGGCTGGCCTTGATGTCTCCTCCTCTCCAGCCGGAGCGACAGCGAGGTCTTGCTGCCAGTCCCGGTTCTGCTGACATCCGCCGACTTCTCTAGGCAGATGGTGATTTTCCAAAGGCACGTGATTTCGACTCTGGGTGTGAACAGCAATGGACCTGAGCGGAAGGCGATGCATGGCAGTGGTGGAGAGAATGAGTGTGCAAAGCAGAGAGAGCCTATTGGCCACGGGGCAGCTGATGGAGGCTGAAACCTACACACGAATGGTTGGGCGCTGGTTCTGCTCCACTGAGGAGGAAAGCTCACAGACTAACAGGTTAGCTGAGCCGATTTGGACCCATCCCATACCTCCTGCACTCCGTAAGAGAAACTTGAGCTCCATTTCCCGGCCTGTCTCCTGCACCACCACTGAGAGGAGGTACCTCTGAGGAGCTGACCCCGGCCCCGCCAATCTGGAGTATGTCTGAGATTTAGGGTGAGATGAGAGAGTATTTTCTTTGCAGCAGTGGTGGCTTTTCCTTGGTTGTCTGCCAGCACCCACCCAGCTGTGCTCTCATTCCCCCTCCTCAGCAAGGCAGAGGGAGAAGATGTGAAAAACTCTCTCAGGTTAGGATAAGGACAGGGAGATCTCCCCCCAGCTACTGTCATGGACAAAACTGACTTAACTTGGGGAAAGATTAATTTAATTTATGGCCAATTAAAAACAAATAAATTGATAAAATAGTCAAAAATTTTAAAACAAACAAACAAACAAGCACAAAAACCAAAACCCCAAACAAACAAACTTTAAAAACCTTCTCCCACCTCTCTTTTCTCCCCAGGCTGAACTTCACACTTGACTCTTCTGTCCCTCCTTCCTTCCCCAAAGTGTCACAGGGAACTGGTCATGGGAGTTGTGGTCAGTTCAAAGCACTTCATCTCTGCTGCTTCTTCCTGCTTATGCTGTTCCTCTGCTCCACCATGGGGTCCTTCAAAAAATGCTCTGATGTGGGTTCCTCCCATGGACTGCAGTTCTTCCTGTTCGTCTTGACATTAGGAAGATGTTTTTTACAGTGAAAACAATCAGTCACCAGAACAATCTCCCTAGGGATGTGGCAGAGTTGCCATTGCTGGAGGCTTTCAAGGTGTGATTGGGCAGGGTGCTAGATAACCTCATCTAGGAGCCCAGTGGGGCTCCTCCACAGGCCACAGCTCCTGCCAGAATACCTACTCCAGTGCAGGCTCTCCATGGGCTGCAGGGGAATCTCAGCTCTGGCACCTGGAGCACCTCTCGCCCCTCCTTCTCCCTGACCTTGGTGTCTGCAGGGCTGTTTCTCCCACATATTGTCTTTCCTGTCTCCCAAAGCTGCTGTGCACAGCTTTTTAGCCTTTGCTAAGCGCACTCTCACGAAAGTGCCACCAGCACCACTGATGAGCCCAGCTTTGGTCTGCAGTGGGTCTGCTTTGGGGCTGTCTGGAGGTGGCTCTGGCTGACATGGGGCTGGCTCCTTCTCACGTCTCACAGAAGCCACGGATGCAGCCCTTCCAGGACCAAAACCTTGCCTGTAAACCCAGTGTAAGGTTACTCTTCAGTAACCTGTACCAACCTGCACCACTACTGAATCTCAGCTGTTTCCCTTCTCTGTAGGGTGGAGGAGGGGGCTTTTGTGGTTTCCCACCCACATTTGGTCTCTCTCTCCCCCCGAATCCCAGCCTCAGCCAAGGTGGCGGAAACCCACTGAGCCCCAGACATGGCTGAGATTGCATCTCTGTGCCACCCACTCTTCTCCTTCTGGCACTGACTTGCCCCTTTGTCTGGAGGATGGAGGTGTGAGATGCACCCAGGCTTTGGGGGAAGCAGGGACAGACAGCCACCGCAGCGAGGTTCACAATGTGCCACCAACTGTGGCAGGAACAGCTGTGAGCAAGCCTCCAGCACTGGAGCTTCTCCATCGATTGTGACTTTGGAGAAAGATGATGTCCTACTTCAGAGAGGAAGTCACCTGCATGAGACAGGAACTTCCCAGTGTGGAATACAAACCATGGGATGGGATGGGATGGGATGGGATGGGATGGGATGGGATGGGATGGGATGGGATGGGATGGGATGGGATGGGCACTCTTCCAGTGTCCAGAGTTTGGGAAAGCCCTTTTCTAAGACACAGTTCTCCTGCAAGAACTTGACATATCACATCAGCATCTTCAAAACTCTCTCACACATGTCAAAAAGAAATGTCCTTTCCAGTCCCCAGCTGCAAGAGAGGGGATGTCCTGGAGGAAAAAAAAGTTAAGAAAATTTAGGTTGGGATTGTAAGGCTGTGGCATCTCAGTACTTGGGGATCTGAGGCATTGAGTTGATGCTTCAGTTTGTGCAGATCCTGGCTTGCATTTTGTCTCCCCAGCACGCTGTTACATTGGCTTGTTTTTAAACAGTTGGTTTATGTCACTGCAAATATCTACCAGAAATAGCATTCCCTAAAGGGGTAACTCTTGCAAAATGCTCTTGAACTTGCTGCAGAGTTGCAAGGAGAAGTTGCTGTGGGTCTGAGGTGACAAAGCTGCAGACTTGTCATGTAGTGAGAATGCCTGTTCTGGATCTGCTGTCACCCTGGGGTGGGGATCCCTCTCTTGGGGCTGCTCCAGTTGTACGGGGAACAGGTGCCTCTGGGACCAAGGGTCACAGCGTGCAGTGACGTGTTTGTATCACTTTCATCCAAGCATCTCAAAGCACTTTGCAAGCATTAATTAAACATCAGAATCCAGAAGGGATGAATAAGATTAGCCAGTCAGTCTCTCTTCTGAATATAATATTCCTCATAAATATTTAACTGTTTTTTAAGTTCTTTGCAAGTGTGGTTCTCAGCTCTCTGGGACAGTTGCTGTACTGCACCCCTGGGGAAAGGGGGCTCATCCAGCATCACACACTGACCCCACAGCACAGCCAGAACAGCCTGAGCACTCCACACGGCTCTCCCCCCACAAATCAGTGGCTGTCATGTTTCCCTGTTTTATCCCCTGCAGAGACATTCTCTGCTGTCTCGCTTTTGCTCTGATCCCATCACCAGCAATATTTTTGCAGTCTGGGGTTGGAGAGAAACAGATCCTCTCAGCGGAGAGAAGAAGCTTCCAGGCTGTGCCGGATGATGGTCACAGTCTGCAGAGACTCTGAGTCTCTCCAAGGAAGCGAGAGATAAAGGGAGAAAAGGGCCTCAGAAATCAGATGCTGAGAAATATCTTTTAACTGGCTTCACTGGAAAGCCAAGATGCTTTCCAGAGAGAGAGTCCTTAAAACCAAGTTCCCTGCACATCAGTGGGGGCTCTGAGTGTGCCTCTGTAGTCTCATAGGTGAAAGATACCCAGATATGTTGGAAAGTTAGTGATTCCCCAGCGGTGTTGGAGACAAAGAAGGACAAGTGTTTGACGCAGCATAAAAAACAGATCTTCAGGCACCTGACTGTCAGCGGCTTCAAAGGCCAGGAGCATTCTCTTTGTAACAGAATTGCTGACACCTGGTGAGCTTCTCGGGGGGCACTTCTGATGCTAGATGTGGCAGCTAGAAACAAGAAGCTGGCTGCTGAGGAGGCCCCGTGATTCGCCCCAACACAGCTGTGTTCCTCAGAAAAAGGAGAAAACTGGGGAGAGATACCTCTCTGCAGGCACTGGGAAGCCTGAATTATGAAGAAAAGGCTCTCTTCAGATATCGTGAGGGAATATTTTCTTTATAGCAGTGGTGGCAGATAGCAGATATCATAAAGATTAATTTGCTGATCACAGTGGACAATCAGGAACTCTCCAGAGAGGTTCTTCACGAGCAAGGGATTCTCTGTATTTAGTCAGGAAGGGTGGAGCTTGATGGAGCAAGACTAGCCAGGTGTGCTGGAAAAACAGGGACTGCTTGGAGGGCACTGGACAGGGGAATCAAGAACCGCTACCTCCAGAAGTGTGTCACCGAAAGTGACAGGGGCTAAAGCAAGCCTAGCCAAAACCACTCGCATGTTAAGGACATGTGATAAATGCAACAGGCAGGAGAGAGGTGGCTGGGGGAGTTTTAGGGACCTGCATAGGATGCATATCTCTTACTTACTCATTATTACCGGCTTTGGCAAAAGCAAGGGGGAGGAGCTGGTGACAGCAATTGTTTGGATGCACAGCTGGAGCGTTTCATCAGCTCAGAATCCCGCCGCACAGTGCACTAGATGGCGGCATTGGCTCGGGACAAGGAGCTGGCAGGGACAGCGAAGCAGCCGCCGGTGTCCCCGCAGAGCTCCGCCGGCCCTGGGAGCTCATGGAATCACTGAGAGGTTTGTGCTGGGAGCAACCTGAAAGATCACCCAGTCCAACATCCTGCCATGGGCAGGAACGCCTTCCAATAGACCAGGATCCAACCTGGCTTTGAACACTGCCAGGGATGGGGCATCCACAACTTCTCTGGGCAACCTGTGACAGTGCCTCACCACCCTCACAGGAAAGAATTTCTCCCTCATATCTAATGTAGGATTTTGAAGGGCCGGGGAGTGCCTGAGTGGATGGTCCCAACTGAGCTCCTGACAGCACCCAAAGCTTTTAGGGAGTTTGCTGGTGTGTCCTCCTTGGTCCAAAACCTGTGTCATGTTACATACAGAAAGGGGGAATGCTGACCTAGTGGCAAGAAAGAAGACACAGAGTGTTTGTTAAAGAAGAGGAACATGAGAAACCTCAGTAAGAATGAGAATTGCCAAATCCTTGCAAAATCTGCCCTTGTGCATGACTTCCTGTGTTTCTGGGCACCAGGAGTGTCCTCCTGCCATGAGACCCTCTGAGACCCTCCTGTTCGGGTGGGAGTGACACAGCTTTCAGAGCACACCATACGACAGCTTTTGGAGGGAGTCGCATGGAACTGGCAGGCCAGTGGGATGGAAAGCTAGGAAAGAAACTCTTGAGCGTGGTGGAATCCACAGCTATGAAAAGACTGTCCCAAATGCTTTGGAACTTAGTAGGAGGGCACAGGATTCACTACTCACAACAGCGTTCCCACAAGGAGCTTGGTCTGACAGTTTTGCCTTTAGAAGGCAAAAGTAAAACCCTATGTATTTTGGGTATATTCATCAAAGTGTTGAAGAAATAGAAGCACAGTTCTAAGTCATGGGATTTTTTTGCAGGATCAGGGTGCTGATATTGTTCCCATAAATTTGACAAGCAAATATAAAACTCAGTGTGCCTTAGTAGCCTACATAAAAGGCTGTGCAGAATGCACAAAGATCACAATAGATGTATTTTTCTTGTTGCTTTTTTGTCAGATTATGCTATTTGCTAGCATTTAGTCTCTCGCTGTAAATCCCTCAGAAGTCTGGGTTGCAGAACATCTGGACCTAGTTACGATTTTTTCTAATGATGTTGATCTTTCTTACTGAGAAAAAGATTAGTTTGGGATGAAAGATTGTCTTCCTATTCCTTTTGGAGGAGTCCTACGCAAAGGAATTTGCATGCATAATACTTTCTTTGCATTTCTTAAGCCCTTGTCTCTGCTAAAAGGGAATCCACAGGATTTCCTGTGGTTTTTTTAAGTTTTCATCCACCGTGCAATGAGTTTTCATGGCAAGGTCTAGATAGCTGGGGAGCTACAGAGTTGGCTTGTGTGAGAAGCTGCCAGAAGCTTCCCTCATGTCTGATACAGCCAATGCCAGCTGGCTCCAAGATGCTGATGGACAAGGCTGATCCCATCAGTGATGGTGGTAGAGCCTCTGGGATAACAGTGGGATGAAAAAAAAAAATGGAACAACTGCAGCCAGAGAGAGGATATGGGGTAGGAACAGCCCTGCAGACACCAAGGTCAGGGCAGAAGGAAGGGCAGGAGGTGCCAGAGCACAGAGGCCCCTGCAGCCCATGGTGCAGCCCATGGTGAGGCAGGATACTCTCCTGCAGCCCATGAAGGACCCCAGAGCAGGAGAATACCTGATGGAGTCTGTGATCCCATGGGAAACCCACGCTGGGCCAGGGTCCTGGCACCTGTGGCCCCGTGGAGAGAGAAGCCCACACTGGAGCAGGTTTGGAGGTGGGACTGGTGACCCCAGAGGGGACCCATGCTGGAGCAGTTTGTGAAAAACTGCAGCCTATGGGATGGACTCAAATTGGAGAAGTTCGTGGAGGGCTCTCTCCTGTGGGAGAGACCCCACACTGGAGCAGGGGAGAGTGTGAGGAGCCCTTCCTCTGAGGACGAAGGAGTGGCAGAGATAACATGTGATGAACTGACTGCAAGCCCCATTCTCTGTCCCCCTGTGCTGCTGTGGGGAATAAGGTAGAGGAAATTTGGAGTGAAATTAAGCCTTGGAAGAATGGAGGGTAGGATGGAGGTCTTTTAAGATTTGAATTTATTTTCTCTATATCTTGCTTTGATTTGATTTGATTGGTAATAAATTAAAATAATTTCCCTGTGGCGAGTCTGTTTTGATGTGATGATAATCAGTGAGTGATCTCTCCCTGTCCTTATTTGGACCAACAAGCCTTTTGTTATACTTTGTCTCCCATCCAGTCAGAGAAAGGAGTGATGGAGTGATTGAGTACCACCACATTCTGGTATGTTGAAAATATTTATCTGAGTTTTGCACCTGTAGCTGGAAAAGCATCAGGTCTCTTTCCTTCATATGTCATTTGCTTTATTTCTGGTTTCTATTTATTTACTCCACTTGAAACAGGTTTCCAAATTTGTTTGCTTTATTGTGCAGACTCTTGGTCCTTCCACCTCAACTCTACCGACTTGCCTTGTGCCATCTTGATTTGGAAATACTTTCCTATATATAGGAATAGTCTATAGGAAGGAAAATTTAAACTGCATAAATACTTCCAGGCTTTTGCTCAGTGTAACTGCATCATGTCAGGCATCTGCCTATCATGACAGGCACAGTGAACATCTGGGTACAAGCTTAGTGTTGTTGAACTTCTTTCAGAGGAACAGACAAAACACTGAAGGGCTGCATAGAAGTAAAGCAGAGAAATGCTCTGTGTCTCCGTGTGAACCAGCACTTCCCCCCCTGCTGGGCTGCTGCCTCCTCTTCCAGAGAAGAGCTGACCATGCATAGACATGGGCTTATACAAACTGTCAGAGAGAAAGTCCCAAAATCTGGGATTTGTACCTGAAAGGCAATGAGTCAGGAGGGGATGGGGAAATTACAAAAAAGGGAATGTGATAAAACGTGGTAAAATAATGGCCATCCAAGGTATGATAGATTTAGGAGCCCCTCTTTTCCCACCCTTTGTGATGGGAGAAAACAGTGAAAGGGGAAAGCTTTCAATTCAAAACTGAGAAAGGAACCATTTTCATACAGTGAATAAGCAGATCCGAGGACTGATTGCCAGAGGAAGTCAGAGAGTACAAGGAAACAGGGAGGTTTAAAGACAGACCAGGCACACATCTGAGCAATGAGAACAGCCAGGCTGGTAACAGGCAGTGCTGAAAGTGTTACCCACAGGAGGAGAGAGCATCCCATTGTGTGTGAGAAGAGAGAGCAAACCACTGTCAGGCACTGAGAGAATATTATGTGATCCTGATGAATATTGGATTGCCCCTCAGCCCCACGGGGGTTAACCAACCTTTTCTCTACCCTCAAAGCATCTGGCAAAGAGAGGTGATTGAGCTAGACAGATCAAGCCCACCTGAAAAAAAAAAATGCAGCATTATCATTTGCCTAGGAAGATGCTGGTACCATGATGGACTGTCTTGCTTTGTGTTGGTTCTGCTCCAGGGTCTGCCTGAAATTGCATGGGATGGTTGAAGCAGACAAGTCAACCTCACAGCTCTGCTGCACTTCTCTAGGATTCAGTGGAGAAAGGGGGGTCATTTTCAGTAAAATACGTGGATAGCTGAGTAGCTAAAGAGTTGTGGAGTCCAGACGTGCTCCCTGGAGTGGGATAGTTGTGATTTTGGCTGCTGCTGCACTACCTGCAGTCTAAGGATACCTGAGTGCATTAACCACCTGAGTGCCTAACCTTTTGGGGAGGGAAGGTGAGAGTTACACAGTAAGAAGGTCTGTCCATGTGCCTGCTGGAATAATGAAAAGCTGGCCTGGCTGTGGTGACCTTCTCTCAAGAGAATTTTCCATCCTGAACATGGAGCAGGCACAGCCTGGGGACCCATATGGGAGAAATCACACATGTGACTCTTGTTGCTAATAAGTGTTTCGTCTGGGGCAGCCTTCAATGGCTGTTCAAGAGCAGCACCACAGTCCTCCATAGCTCAGAGGGGACGTGAAGAACATTCTCTGACTGCATGAAACCTAAACACATTGAAGGTCTTGAGAGGAAGGGCCTGGCAGACTCATGCTTTCATTGCTAAGTACATCCTTAGCAGGAACAGAATGACAAAGAGCCATAATACCACTTGTAGATCTTTCAGGAAAATGTGAGGACTAAAGGAATAAATGAATGAATGAACAAGGACAGTCAGATGGGAGAAAAAAAGAAAAGAAGGCTCTGAAACGCAGCAAAAAGGAGAGACTGAACCTGTGATTCTTCCTTCTCTAGTGACATTTAATTTCCCCTTCCCCACTGTGAAAATGTCAGAAGCGAACAGGCAACTTCAGTAAAGCAGAACTGAAAGAGAAAAAGAAGGCAGCAAAATCCTTAGAAATGGCTTCACACAGGCAGAGGTATACCTGGCTCCAAATAGGCATGATCCTCCACAAGCACACACAGGGGTCAGTGGAGTTTTTTGTCATATGAATTTATTTTAAGCTCTAAAATGAGTTTCTAATAAATTAAAATGCTCAAAATGTGCAACAGGGCAGTGAGCAGGGCAGTGCAGGGAGAGAGAGAGGAGAAGAGAGTGAGCATGGGGGAAAAAACATTGTCAGACTGCAAGGGAGATGGATTCTAGCCATGTCCTGCATCCAAGTGTTCCACCAGAGAAAACCTGAGAGAGAGGCCATGAAGGAGGGGCAAAGAGTGGGACAGAGATGTGGCACCGAAGCAGGCAGTAGCTCCTGGCTCAAATACTCCCAATAGCTCCAAAGCATCTCTGCTGCTGGCCACCTGACTGCAGTGGAAAGTCTGCCTTGCCCTGGCTGCAGCTTCCAGCCCCTCTGCAGGTAAAGCTCCCAGGGTCCCCTGCACTGCTCATGCCATCCCTAGTCCCTCCTGAGAGCTCTGCATGGTGCTCATCTCTCTCTGGGTGGCACACAGAGTTTCATCCTCCCATGCAGACTAGCTCCCATGCCCCCTGCTTCCATCAGCATTCCGTTTGCTGGATCTTCCCTTTCTGGTTCTCCTCCATGGGCTTCCACGGCACATTGACTGCAAACATCCCTTCCAGTGCTGGGAAGGCAGGAGTCCGAGCCTGAAAGGGAAGTAGAGCCTACGTCAAACATGGGAGAGAGACTGAATGGCACGAGTCTGGTCTTCTCCCTGCCATGGAGGACAGTCCTAATGCTTGCAACCACAAGGCTCCCATTCCCTCCCAGAGCCAGGGAAGAAAACACTCTCTGAGACATGCTTCTTCTGGGGAAGGCTGCCTCAACACCATCCTCCGTGGTGTCATGGGCATAAGGAATAACAAAGACAGTACATGCCTAAGGGAGAGCAAAGGCTGACGTGGGCAATGGTCAGGCCGCTCTCGGGCTTGATGGTATGTCAGATTTTACAACCTTTTCGGAGAGAGGTAACAAAGACATGAAGGCTTGTGCAAAATGAGATAAGAACAAATTAAAGACAGAACTACTGTCTCAAATTACTTTCTAGACAGTGAAAAAGAGGTAGATCTCAGGGCTCCTGATAGCAGTATAGGGTTACACACAGACAGTACAGCAAGAAGGATGAGATCAGTCAGAAAATGGCATGGTAGGTGTGATCTCAGCTAAGAGGGAGGAACTGGGGTCTTGCTGACAGGTTTCTGCCAGGCTGAAGGGAAATGAAAAGCACAAGTCTTCAAAGACCAGTCATTATTGGCACAGAGTGTGAAAGTGCTAATGAGTCAGGCAGCTGATAAAGCTGAGGAGCCTCAGTTGGAAGAAAGAGGATGAGAATATCGTGCGAGACACAGATATTTTAGAAGGGAGCACTAACCTGAATGACAGGATCAATGAAATGAAACAGTACCAACCAGACATTGGTAGGATCGGGGAATTGGAATAGGAATTCCTAATGTGTGGGCAACAGCCCAACAGGTGTGCACGATACACTGTGGGGAGCATCCAGTTTCCAACCAGCACAGGAACAGCAAATGCAATCTCAGAGGGTGCCAGCAGAGAGAGGGAGAGAACCAGAGAAGAGCTGATATCTCTGCTCCAGGCACCTCATCTGCACTCTGACAGAGGACGAGCCCAGCAGGGAGTCTGTGCAGAGAAGGGTGTGAACCACGGAATCAGAGGGTGGTTTGGGTTGGAAGGACCTTTGGAGATGGTCCAGTCCAGCCGCACTGCTAAAGCAGGGCCAACCAGAGCCGGTGGAGGAACACCCATGGATAGAGGACCCGTGCTGCAACCTGGGAGCCCAGCTTGCTCAGCACAGCAGGGCCATGAGGGCATATGCAATGCTTTGGTGTGGTGAATATCCTGGCAGGATGAGAACTGTTTAAGCAAACAGCTGGGCACCCAGGTATCCTATTTCCTGCTAGCTGAAACTTTACACTGTCAAGTGGTTCCAATCCAAGGTTTTGGGCCAGAAAGGTTGGTTCTTATCACCTTGCCATGGACTTGCACACTTTAGAGAGTCACACAGAAACTGTCGATTTCTGCCTCATATTATCCTTTACCATCAGTGCTGATTAAGGACTGATGACAAAGAACCTGTCACAAGCTGCTCTTGCACTACCCACATTGGTTTTTTAAAAATTTCCACCTTACTTCTTTTATGATGCTGCCTGCCTTCAGTCTCCAACCGCTGGGACTTGCTAAGACTTTTCATCAATTTTGTCACATCCCTCGTCTTCAGTTCAAGGCAGTTTCAAGGCTCCCAGCTGTTTCACAGGGTAAGCTCTTCCAAACTTACCTCGCTCCAATTGCCCAGCCCCTTCCCCACTAGAATTGTCATTGTGGGCCCTTTCCATGAGGTTAAGTAGGAGGCAGCTGCATCACAGCTACTCCCAAAAGGTGTCCCTTGTCTGCAAAAGGAAACCCTGAAGGATGATTTTGCCATGTTATTAATCTGCCGAGCACTAATATGAAAACTGCAGAGAAACGGTCTGACTTGTTTGCAGTTTTTTCCAATGACGTGCTGGGGAAGAATTAGTCCTGACCTGGTCTTGGGGATCATAAAGGCAAGGTACTGGAACAAGCTGAGCAAATGAAGGGCATTAAGTTGCCAGAAGCTGAGAGCTGAGGCGTGAGAGCTGAGCCAGAAACATCAGCCCTGCATCAATATCGGTGTCTGGGCACCAGCAGGCACTGATACAGAACAGGAGATGGTTACATTAAAGCATCCAGCAAAGGAATGAGAGACATCTACAAAAGCTTGGCAATTAGCCCTCCTCTACTACAGCATGTCTTGATCTCTGGGGGAATAAGCATGAAGCTTTTCAAAGCTGGGCTGTGATTGTTCCTTAGGAGGTTTTCTTCCTTCTCTGAGGTGTCTGACCTGCCCCCAGAGGAACGCCATGGTTAGCCAGACCAATGCCCAGGGTACAGCTTTCCCTGTATGTCCATGACACTGTCAGCAGGCGTCATTGCTCCAGCCCCATACCTCCTCTGGCCTCTGCGTCCCCAGGACCTTTCACTGCTGTCTCTGGAGTAATCTGGGGGAGGTCAAATAAGGGTGGATGTATAGGAAAGATAGCAGAAATGGAGTGATAGACACTTACCCTTTTTTGTAGGGCCAGAGCCACAACACAAATGGCAAACAGGAAGAAGAAGGTGAGTGTGAGCCCAAAAGTAATCTGCCCGCTGAAAATGGAGGGAGCGCTAGAGACCTGGGCACCTGTGAAGAGGAATCACAGTTAGTAAGGAAGGGATGGTTGATTTTGCACCAAGGACAGGGTGGGACTGCACAACAACAGACAAAATGGGAGAGAGTGCAGGGAACTGGGAGGAGCAGCATGAGGAACTGGTGAAAGCTAAGACCGGATGACAAGAAGTTGGGATCCAAGTGGTCCAAGGGGAGAAGGACAGGATGAGGTTGAGAGAGGAAAGGGCACCAGAGAGCTAAGCAGGGTGAGAAGAAGAGGTTTTTTGCAGACCCAGGGGGGACAGTACCTGTGATCTGCAGGTCATACTCCGCTGCTCCCAGTCTGCCTTCTGGGCCATACACACTGCATTCCCAGGTGCCTGTGTCCTTTTGTGACACTTGGGGTATTTCCAAGATATGTCTCATCCAGGAACTGCGGCCCTCCAAGTTATGGGGAGTAGCCACAGCCAGCTTGCTCTTAGTAGGGGCTGAGTTAAGGTGTGTCCACTGGAAACGCTCATGTCCCTGTGAGTATGTGAGGCTGCAGATGAGCAGCAAACGATTCCCCTCAGAAACTGGTCCTTGGATGCTCGGAATCACTGTGGCAAAGGGAAAAAAGTAACCTCAGGCATGTCCACATCTCTTCCTGGTCCATCCTTCTTCTATTACATCTCTTCTTTATTACTTCCTCTAAATTATTTTCTTTGTCTTTCTCATTCTTAAGAGGAATAATCAAGTCACCCAGGAAAACCCCTGATTCCGCAGAGTCCAGTGCAGTGCAATGCCCTGAACAGAGATCTTGTTTCCTGCTCCAGGGTGGGAACCCATGACCCGTGCTCATTGCACAGACATGTGGGGAGGTTTATCTGCAGTGAGGGACCCCAGAGGGGTGAAGCACCCCCCAGTCTCTCCTCTCACCTGTAACCACGGCCAAGTTCACATCCCTGCTGATTGTCCTGTGTCCCACAGAGACAGCGCAGCGGTACTGCCCTGCATCACCCAGCCCCACCGCGGGGAGATGCAGGGGGAAGCTTCTGCTGCTCAGATTCTGGGGGATGCCCCAGTCTTGCAAATGCCCTCCTGCAAGGTGGCTCCAGTGGGCTGCCACCACACTCATCCCAAAGGCACTGGGGAGGTAGCTCAGACTGCAGGGTAGAGTGGCTGCAGAGCCAGCTGCTGCGTAGACCACAGGGTTGGTTGGGCCATCAAAACCTGGGAAAGAAGACAATGTGGGGTGGTGCCTCAGAGAGGTGACTGACCTGGGAAGTGAGGACCAGGTGGCAGCTGGGAAGCTGGGGCCACTGGGGTTAGTCAGTCACATCAAAGGTATCAGCTCGAGGATGCTGGGGTATCAACACAGAGGTTGAGCTCACCTAGAATTTGCAGGTTGAATGTGGCAGAAATTATCTCCTTATCAGAGTACCGAAGCCGGCAGCGCCAGGAGCCCACATCACTCATGGTTGGATGGAAGACGGAGAGAGCCCCGGACAAGAAGCAGAAAGTCCTGGAGGTGGGGCCCGGGTGCTTGTCGTGGAACCAGCATGTCTCCACAAGGCTGGCCCGGTGGCTGGAGTTGCAGCTCATCAAGAGCTGCTCATTTTCTATCACTGGACTGGGTGGACTAAGGGTCACTGCAAAAAGAAGGTTTTGGGTTGGGGCCGTGAGCTAAGGTCCTAGGGGAGCTACCAAACCGGCCCTTTGTGCCAGCTCTGTCCTAACCTTCTCCCTCAGGCAGCTCTCCCTTCAGAGCTGAGAGCAGACAGTAGGAAACTGCACTTTCCAGAGGGTGCTGCCCATACTCTCACCTGCCCTGCCAAACACCGCGTCCCCACCCTATCCCACCTTTACAACCTCCCCGGTCCTAAAATCAACATTCTCCAGGTTTTCCATCCTCTCCTACCTGTGATCACCCCCAGCTCAACGTGGCAGCTGTGGACCTCTGTTTTGTATTTCACCTGTGCCTCATACAGCCCAACGTCCTCACTCCGGACGGGGTCGATCCGCAGGGAGAAATTGCCATTACGTAAGGTGGAGTCCTGGAGTGACACCCGGGGCTTCATGAGCTGTGCTGTCTTCTGGAGGCCCGAGTACCCAACTTCCAGCACCACATGTGGCTCCTGGTGCACACTGGAAGGACAAGTGAGCAGCTCATGCCAGAGGCAAGCATGAGATCAAGGGAGGGGGCAGAAAGGAGGGAATACGGGGAAGGAGGGAATACGGGGAAGGAGAAGAGGGGCTCAAAAGGTCTCCAATCCCTCCATTTCCCCAGAAGGAGTCGTGTCTCTTTTGGCCCTGGCATACCTTCCCCCATGCCGCTTCCACAGCACAGATATCTTGTCAGACAGCTGCTTTGAGCTCTCCCTCGTCTTTCTGGGGCTCAAGTGGCAGGGCAGCACGGCTGAACTCCCCTCTCTGACCCACACTTTCTGCTCTCTGCTTATCCCCTCCAATAATCCTGGTAGGATGTGGCCAGCTGTAACAAGATGGAGAGTTGAGCAAAGAGAGGGATTCAATATTATCCCATTCTGGGGTGGGGATGCCATCTTTGTCAGGCTGGCTAAGAACACAGCATGATATCTGGCCATCTTCTGTGGAGCTGGAAGCGCAGAAATTCTCCCTTTCAGCCTTTCCAGGGATCAAATAACACCCAGACTCCGATTACTGAGCTGCTCTGCCCTCCCCAATATGTTCAGCCCCTCTTACCAGAGAAAGGCAGCAGAGTGAAGGTGAGGAACAGCCCCAGGGACACTGGTCTCATGGTGGCATCCAGAAGAGGGGCTGCTTTTCACTCAGGTCTGTGCTTGATGAGGTCCAAAGCTTGAAGAGATCAGCAAAAATGAGGCACGTGCACAGAAGGTTGTTAGAGTGGGTGGGTGAGCATGGAGGGGTCAGTGGCATGTGCTTGCTCTCATGCTCTCCCTCTCTCTCTGTGATCAAAGCATTTCCCTAAATGCCTTTATATTGCAGGTGGGCAACGAATTTCCTCATATCACTAAGAAGATGCGTCACGACCAAGAAACCAGTAGGAGCCTGAGGCACGTGAGGGCAGAGGAGGGAGGGACCAGAGACACTGCTCTAAGCATCTTTTAGTGGAAATTCTTCGGGTCGCTGTTGTTTTTCTTACAAGTTTCGCTTCTATATAGCCAGTGGAAAAAGTGTAGAAGACACTTCCCAGCAAGTACCCTTCATGTTTTTCTTTCATCTCTTACCTTTTTTGGTTTGATCTTCCCTTCTCTTACAGATTCTCTATTTGTTTCAGGGCTTTTGAGAACATGCTGGTCTTTTTTCTGCTGTTCTTTCTTTTGTTGTTTTTCTCATTATTATAATTTCTTTTTTCCTTCTTTGATCTTTCAAATTTGCTGATTTCATGGCTTTTTCTCATTGGTCAGTTCACGGGCAGCATGAGGAAAGGGTTTGTGCTAAGCTCCAACCAGGACACATGTGACTCACCAATCTAGAGTCCAGGACTAGTATGGGACACAGCTGAGGTGGTCCAAGGGGACAGAGGGGAGCATCCAGAGAGAAAAAATAAGCACTGAAAAGAAGAGCTGTGTGCTGTGGCACTCTGAGGGGTGAGAGGAAGGAAGCCTCCTGTTCCAGCAGCTCTAGGGGAAACCCACTTGAGCTCATGTGCTGAGGGGGCTCATCCTAGCCCCCATGCAGCTGCTGGCCTTTGCACGGGCGATACATTTCCATCCATGTGCCTCATCCTGGGGCCCATTTTTTGTCTCAAAGAACCCCCATTATTGTGGTTCACAGTTTCCAGCAACCCACTGGTTCTGACTCTTTTGGACTTATCAGCCCTTCGTGACAGGTGTCAGACACCTAAGCCCCTCAGTGGCTCATCCACCAAGAGCTTGGGCTTTTTCTGAGGCTGAGGGAAGGGAGGTGACTCATAGTGGCCTCTTCTTGACTGTAGAAGGAATTCTTGCTCGCTCTCTAATTTTCCTCAGCTGTATGGTGAAGGTGGGGGACAAGAGAGCCAGTGCTATGCTTCCCTTCAGCAGACCTCTGTTGTAGGGACAGCTAACAGGTCTTTCACCCCACGTGGATCTTCAGCCTCCTGAGTAGTGGGACTGGTATACAGGTGCAACCTTGTGTGCCTCCATGCCCCTGAGGGACTGCTCTGTATGGCCCTTCATGCTCTCTTGTGTGACAGAGCCTGCATGAGAGAGGAAGAGACAAGTGAAGATAGGGGAGAACTTGTGACAGCCGTCAGGGGGTGTTTTTTCCTCCTGTTCAAAAAAAACAGTTTGTGGTGACCAATTCAAGCAGAAAACATCAACCTCTCTTTCCCTTGAATCAGCAGCACAAGAATGGTGTGAGTGTGTGGGTGAAGACGAGAGAGAGAGAGAGGAGGGAGCTGGAACTGTGGTGGGGAGACACGTACGGCTCCATAGTCCAGCACCCTCTGCTCCCCTTCTCCTGGCTTTTTCCGGGGGACACGCCGAGCTCACTGCTGTCCCCCTTCATTTCAACCCTCCCTGCACTCATAGCCCTGGCACCCTGGCACTGTCCCCCTCTCGCCCCCCGAACCATCCTTAGGGGAATCTGTACCCTGGGAAATGCGTCTCTTGTAAGGACCAGCAAAGGAGAGGATGTGTTTCCATCCTGCTGCCGCTTCCCGAGGTCCCAAGAGACTGATGGACAGCCCGGGAAAATGACAGGCATTGTCTGGCACTGGGGGGGCATTTGGGACCCAGGGCTTATTATGCTGAGTGAGCATGTTGTGAAATGAAGGTTTTGGAGGCGCCGTTTTACTCAGCACCAGGCTATCTTTAGCAAAGACACGGTGACGTTTCTGGCTAACGACCCACTTTAAATGCTGACTGCCTCGAATGGCATTTTCGTCATCTCCCAGAACAAGACCCCAGCGCAGAGGTAACAGTGACCGGACAAAGATCAGCACGGGAACGTCTTCTCAGAAGCGCCCGTGTGGGTCCCCGGGCTGGAGAGGCTGGCAGGCAAGTGTGGGACCCTGGCAGAGCCATGGGAAGGCAGTGGCAGAAGGGAGTGGCAAGCTACAAAGGGGCAGGGAGACAGGAGCCCAGCTCATTAAATGCTCCTTTGTCTGTGTCAGGCATTAGGAGATTCAGCCAGGTTCCAGGCGCACCCACAGCAGACACCTTGTGCACAACCTTAATGCATCGCTTTTCTTGTCTGCCTTGGCATGTCTTACAGATGCAAACTACCCTTACCAAGAAAAACAGGAATTGAAAAACACTATTCTGCAGTATCATTGAGTTAGTGTTGCTGAAGGAATTTTTCATTGTGTTTCCAGATTGCTGTGATACCATGTTTTTCTCAGAGAGATTCCACTTTCACGTTTTGCTCCTTGCAGCATCCACTCTGAAGCTGGTCACAATCTTCTGCTTTATGCTGACTTTCTGAGGTGCTCCAGAATTTATTTGCAGACTATAGCTGATCTAAGAAACCACAATGTGGCTTGTAGCCTGGGTTATCAGCTGGTCTGGGTGTTCCTGAGATGGAGTGCTCACCAGAAGGACCTAATGTAAAACGTCCTCATTGCTATTTGCCCAGCACAAAAGCAAACACAGCAAGCAAAACCAAGTTACTTACTAATAAGAGATAACTAATAATTCCGTGGCAAGGGACTGTAAACAAAAAGCAGCCACACCTGGGGAAACAGAAGGGAAAGTCTGGCAGGGATATGGTGTGAACAAGAGTTGTTGGGCAGGTTGGTACTCAACAGGCACCTGCACAGGCAGCAGGGTTTCCAGGGATCAGACTGGGATTAACTGCAAGACTTCTGGCACTGACTGGGAAGCTCAGGGAAGTAAAAGAGGTCTAAGGTCAGCTGCAGAGGGGAAGGAGTGGAGCTGCCTCTCTCTGGGCACTTGGGACAGATGGCTCTGAAGCCAACACGGTGCTGCTGCAGTGGGATCAGGCAGTAGAACACTAAAGCAGAAAGAGGCACTGCCTACATCTTGTCAGGCTTTGTGTGAAATGCACAGTGGGGAAACACATCGAAATTGCACCCCTGGGCCAGAGGGATACAAGCCATCTATCCATACAGAGGGCCATGGTGATTTCTACCAAGGCACCAACCCGAGGTACATTCTGTGTATGGAATTAAGTTCAGGGGGGTACAAACTTCCTTTTTTGAGAGAGGCAGGGGCTGCTGCAGTCTTCTTGCTGTCCCTCCGTGATGCCTGGAAGCAGCAAATTTTCCCCGTAGGAGCGGGGTATACCACATGTCAGAGGGACCCATTCAACTGAGGTGAAGGGTCCCAAAAAGGAGTGAGGAGAAGAGGATTGGAAAGGAGAAAGTCCACATCACTCAGCAGATCTGGGTGAAACCAAAATATGCCTGTGCAAAAGTTTTTGGAATAGGAAGAGTGACTGGATGCCTGACTGGGAGGCTTTTCTGAAAAGGCCCTTTTTAGAAGCTTTGCAGATGGGCAGTGCCTGAGTCTCCACAGGTCTCTGATATGGTGCTGAAGAGAGCCTAGCAGTGGCCTGCTTCTCAGAATCCTACAGGAACACCTTAAGGAAAGCTTAGCTTTATGGGGCTTTTAGACAAATCTGCAGCCTCTTTCTATAGAGCTAAAAGGTGAGCATCCTTTGTATGACAATCCTCAGCAGACAGCTGAACATCCCAGAGCAACCTGAATTAGAAAGTCAGGAACAGCACTGGGAGGTGCTGACTGAAGCCGTGGGCAGCATTTCTTCTAAAAAAATCTGGTGATTTAATTACTGAAGAGAATCTGCAGCATTCATGGGCATATTTGGCAGCTGGCAACTTGTATCTGGCCAGCACTCGCTGTGGAGAAGTGTGTAACTATTCTCTTTCAAAAGATCCTTCCTGCAGGAAAGATGGGATCCTGCAGGATCCCCTTCGGCCGTCCAAAACTACCTGTGGAGATGGTGATGGCTTATCAGTACCTTGGCCAGTATCTAGTTAAGTGATATCTTTGATGCCACAGCCCCTGTGTTTGGCAACAGAGGGTGAGATGGATTAACTACAAAAATCCATGCAGCAGGCTAGGTTACATTTTGACTCATCACTCATTGCAGCATTCATGCTTTTAATCCACTGCAATAGCCTCCCAAACATCCCAGGGCTGCAGTGGGTTTTCTCAAGAGCAAAGATGTACCCAAGAGCTCAACACCTGGCGGTCAGGTGGAGTCAGGACAGGCTGTGAGGCTGATGCTGGATATATAGTGAAACCAGGGCACCCAGATTCCCCCAACAGACTGCAAAAAACCCCCTTCTTAGGTGTGGCTTCTTTGGTTTTCAGTCGTGTCTTGGTTTGAAAAGACAGGTATGGTTTAAGGAAAGGCAAGAGCCCCTTTTCTGCAATGCAGAGTGCAACCCCTCTCCCTTTTAATTATTTTAGGTCCAAATCAGACGCTTTCAGGCAGGAGATATGGGGATGTGAAATAACAGTTCTTTACTGGTATTTAACAAGGCAGAAAACAACAACAGCTATAAGAAAATTGGCAACAGAACAGTCTAGCTCCGCTCCAGTCCCTTTTGGCCTCAGGCCGTCTCCCTGTGCTCGGTTACCGGTGCTGTGGGGGCAGGGTGGGTCCCGCGCAGTTGCAGAGGGGTTGGAGTGATGGCGGCGGCCCAGGGGTGAGCGGGGGTGAGAAGGTGACTCCCCCCCTCTCACGGTGTCGGTCGTGGTGCTCCGCAGAGTGTCCGGAGATAGTAGGTGAGATGGGAGAGCAGCAGAGCGATGTCCAAAGGCAGGGAGCGTGGATCTCAGCGCTGGGATGGCAGGGGAGATGCCAGAGCGAAGCACGGGGCGTCCTGTCCCTCCACGAGCCCAGCGAGAGAGAGTCCCCTCCCCAGCCCCCTCTCCCACCTTTCCTTTTCCGGTTCCCCCCTCCACCCACCCCCCTACGAGAGAACATTATCTGTGTTTTAAGGTGTAGCCACAACTACTTAGCATAACAATGGGAGGAATTCACAGAAAGAAAAGGGGAATAATCCAACCCCTAACAAGTCGCTTCACAGTTTTGCAGGGAGACTGTACGACTGCTTTTCCTGGAGATGTTTTGGCCTTTGGGACCTCCAGAACAGATGGGGGTTGTGTCTGCTGGTCTTAAGACCCAGCAGCAGATCGAGGGGAACAATAATATTTCTCCTGGTGCCAAGAGAGAAAGTTTGATCCACATATTTCAGGCTCATATCCTTATTGCTGCTCTTTCTCTTGAATGACACTATACAAATCACCACAAAAGGAGGTGCTTTCTGCTCCTGGGGCTCAAATCCTTTCTGTCCTACTCGGGGCAGTACCATGGGTCTCTCCAACACAGAAGAGGCACATGTCTCAGATGCTGTTGTTCAGGGCACAGAAGGGTCAGGCTCTAGGCTTAGTTGCATGTGTCCTCAGGAGCTGTGAAAAGTAGATCTGATCCATGTGCTGTGTTTTCATGGTGCATCATGGCAGGAGAACAGGAGCCCGTGTCTGGATCTCTGGAAGCTGCAGGCAAACACCCAGTAAATAGAGAATATGTTGTTTCTTTCTTAGTGGAAAAGCTAGATATGAAAAACTGTGTGTAACTAAAGGAGCATGCGATGCTATGAGAAATCGTTTGCAGGAGAGTACAGCCACAGGGAAGGTTGCTGTGGGTGATGGCACAGCAAGGAAGAGCACAGCAGTACTCCAGAACAGTCCTGAAGAGAATAAAGGCTCTGATTTGGTGATCCCCAGCCACTTCACTCTGAACAAAAAATTGCTAGGGAAGGAGATGGTGCATTTTTAAACTGAAAGGGCTCATTGTAAATCAAAATGGATTTATTCCTTTATAGTTTAGTTTTCAGCTGGATCAATTCTCCACTGCTCATCAGTGTTGACAAAAGAGAGACAGCAGGAGAGATGAAAGAGAGGGTGGGATTGCCCCTCTCTACAACATTATACATTTTGTGCTGGCTTAACAGGATTGTGTGCCAGACTGCAATTCCGAGGGTGCTGGCAGCTGAGCTGTTTTTTCAATTTCCTCTCCACTTGGCACCTCATGGCAGGTAGCACTCTGTATACTTCTGTAGTATATCTTCTACAGCTCCACTAAGAAAAAGCCCCACAAAACCCAATAAACCCACTTGTTTGTTAATCACAGCATCACAGGAAGCTTCAGGTGGGAAGGCACCTCTGGGTCTCCACTCCTCTGCTCCCAGCAGGGTGATTCTCAGACTAGACTGGGTTGCTCAGGGCCTGGCCCAGGCAAATCCTGAACACCTCCAATTGTGGATAATCACTGCCTTTAGCACTGCAAAAAGACCTCAGAGTACCCCGTTTTCACCATGCTGGAAGATGACTGGCACATACAACAGGCTTTCTTGGTGAAAGGGCTGACCCTTATTCACCCTCAAAGGAGGCTGGGACCAAAGAGTTGGAACTATAAATGCACTTTAAAATTTCCAGGGAGGGGTGGGGTCTCCTGTGTCACGATGAGGGCTGGGAGAGATCTGAGTTCCCAAAGTGGAGAGCAAACTAAATATTAAAAAGTTCTGCCAGGAGCTGGTGACATGGAGTAAACATGGGTTTAAGCTTGATTTTTTTCTTTTTTTTGTGCCATTTTTAATTTTTCCTGGTTCTAAGAAGTTTGTTTGCAGACATCAGATCCCATTCTCCAGGAGGAGTACAAGCTGACCAGTGTTCTCTCCACTGTAACAGGTTTCTCTGCCAGGTTCTCCTCTGAAAGCCACAAAAGACCAAAGGACTCTCTTTAGCTGCACAGCGTGTGACAGAGTAGAAGATAAAGCAGCTAATGCTTTTGTGTCCTGTGTAAATACTTCAGACCCTTTGCTGATGAGATGAAAGTGTCCTAGAAATTCAGATTATGTGAGCTTCTAGTGCTAGGCTGCTATAGGATTTGTTCAACATCCAAATGCCCATGGAAGCCTTATACTGCCGAAACATGGTTAGGAGGGTTTCAATACTCTGCAGGTGTGACTGTCTCTCCTGGCATGGTGCATACATTTGGCAAGGTTAATGGGAAGCCACTGCCTCCTAAGACCCCTGGTAAAGTCACACTTAGAATTCAAACATAAGGTTCTATGTTGAGGAAAAATGTATGTGGATCACACTTTCAGAACAGAATACAGTATCCTGGGAAGACAAGACTCCAGGGAGAGAGATAGATGATAACATGCTGTATAAAATGGGATCTCAAAGAGTGAACAGATTGTGTTACCTCTGTTTACAGCACAAGTTACTGGAATGTGTCCATATTTTGAAAAAGGATGTGGAAAAATGGAAAAGGATTTAGAAGAGTGGTACCAAAAAAATCTCACTTGAGAGCCTGAGGATCATGCTTTGAAATGAATGAACTTGAGGTCTTTGATTTCTTCTTCCTAATCTGAAGAAAACAGCAGTGAGCTCAGGCAGCAACTTTACTGCAAACAAAAGGAAATTTATTTTACATGTCACAAAGACGGTATAATTCTTGTTAGAGGAGGCCAGGAGTATAAATGTGTTCAAATACAGATTGGGTTATTTGTGGAGGATCAGTTCCTCTCTGGCTTTCAAATATGCTGACCTGGTATGAGTGGCAGCTTAGGATGTCCTTGACTCTTGCACAATCCATCTTTAGCATTTTTTTCCCATGAGCAGAAGATGTGAGCTAGAGGCAGGCTCTCCACTCCAGCAGAGGAACACAAAGATGACCAGAGGCTCGAAATTAAACCCCAAAATCTGTCTGGAAAGGAGGTACATGTTTCTCACAGAAAGGCACTGACACGGGAAGAATTCTTCTTGTGGCCTCTTCACCACCTGCAGACTGTTAACATGAGAAATGGTCAATGGCATCCTCTTGCTTAGCCCTAGGATATGGGACTCTGCAGGATTAAGGAAATTGAGCCAGGTAATCACCATCGTAAGAATAAAACAGTATCTACTCAGGTTTCTCCAGGCTTTTCCCTTATTCTCAGCCCTGACTGGAGGGCCTCTCCAAAAGTTCGTGTGTGCCCCTTTTAAGCCTCAGAAGTAAAAGCCAGCTTGTCTTCCTTTGCAAGACTCCAGTGGAGGGAAACAGTGGATGAGCATGACTGCTGAGCTGGGGCACACAAGCCACAGGGAAAAGGAAGGAAAAAGCTCCTGGACTCAAATGAAGTGAGGTGGCAGTGGCATGTGGGTGTGGGGACTTTCCCCTGAGTTTGGCAGGGACTGCTTGTTTTTTCCCTAGCTACAGGTGCTCAGAGAGCTCATTTGTTCCAGCCCTGAAGGAGATACAGGGGTTTATATGTTTTCATGATTTTTTTTCAATTACTATCGTTTTCTTCTGTGTGTTGCTTATTAAGTCAAAATAAAAGTCGCTCTGGAGGACTGGTAACCCCAAGCACTCTGTGTACCCCCGTCTGAACTATAAAACCAGATCAGCTTGTGCAGAGGAGGAAATATGGGCAAAATGGTCCAGGCATGAGCCAAGGTAAAGTTCAGAAGCCTTAATAACGAAAAAGGAGTCTACAGTCATACTGGCACAAGAGTAGTTATTCAAAAGGGGGGGAGGGGGAAAAGCCAAACAAAAACAAGACAATAGTAACAGCATTTCCAGGTTTGTGAAAAACAAGTGTTTGGGGTCAATATAAAAAACAGAAGTTCTCAAAGCGAAGTGGCATACTCATTCAAGACTCAGAAGATGGTCTGTAAACCTTCCCAGGTTCTTGAGGCTGGGATTCCACCTTACAGCTGTTCTCATGAGGAAACTGATCCAAGGGATGCTCTTCCAAGCTTGCCTTCCTGTCTCAATGACACAGGGAATGACAGCCCCTGGCTACATATTCAATGCCACTGGCACAATTTCTGATAATATGGTCCTTCATGGGGTTCTAAGGCAGACCAAGGTAAAATTTTGGTTTAAAAGGAGAAGAACAAGAAAATGTGAGTGTGTAGGTAATAACTAAAATTACTTCCATGGCAGGTTCCTACAGATAGCTGCCTGAGCACCACTGACTGGATGATAAACTGTGCTGAGGGTGCAAGGGACAAAAAACTTTTAAAATGATATTGCTGCCATGTAGAACTGAAGCTGTAGGCAGTGAGAAAAATACGCCCCTCCTTCCAAAGGGTGGGACAGTAAAACTCCAAGGCTATACCCAGGGATCCAATAAGGGAAGGAATACTACTGGGAAAGGGTTCAAAATCCGTATGTGCCTTTTTAGTGGAGGTCCCTTGGGCTTGCCTTGGACTCTCTAGGCAAAGGACCATGTCTCCTGGAAGACAGAGAGACACCTGTGTGCGCTCAAATCAACCTGTGGACACGCAGCCAAGACCAATCTGAGCGTGACTGACCACAAAGGGACTTCTCGGTTCTCCAGGTTCATCGCTGGTGTGACCAGAGCCACTCCCGGCTGTTCCACGCCGAGAGGCAGCTCACAGCCCGGCATTTTGGGTACGGAGACACACTGGGATGAAGTCTGCTCGCAGTTTCGCAGTCGTGTATTCCCGACCACGTAGGGTTTGGTGCCACCAGGGGGCCCTTGTTAGGCGGGAAAGCTGTGCTTGAAGGACTCCAGCCATGCCTTTCCTGGAGATACTGCATCTGTCCCCGAGGATCATGAAGAGCAGC
Organism: Acridotheres tristis; assembly: GCA_037013685.1. NCBI lineage: Eukaryota > Metazoa > Chordata > Aves > Passeriformes > Sturnidae > Acridotheres > Acridotheres tristis. Next base: position 27,144,506 of record CM072884.1, on the reverse strand, counting down.
GTAAGGCGCACCCTTCACGCTGAAAGGTACCAGTCTGAGCCGTGTTAGGTTGTGCTGCCTGTTCTCCCAGGGTGCTGCTCTTTTTCTGCACAAGCACAAGTCTTGAAAAATGAGATTAGGGCTCAGCCTCTGTGTCCCGAGTTAGGGCAGAAGGACTTGGTCCTGCTGGAGGTCACCCTGGAGTCCTCAGCGATAAGAACATGCACAGCACTGAGGTGTTCTGCTGTACAGCAGCTGGGACACCACGGGTGCCACCACTGTCCCAAATCCATGACACCTGTCTTCCATTCTGGCTGCAGTCTGGAATCCCATCTGTAGGCTTTTTGCACTTGGAAGAAAAAGCAAAAGCAGCCCTGGGGGATACTGGGAACACCTATAGGGATCCTGTCACAGATGGGAGATTTGTTCTGAAGTCAGGATTTGATCTGAAAGCCCTTTAAAGCATAGAGAAATTGAGGCAGAACAGGATCCTCTCCCAGCGAGAAACTAGAGTCAGCATGGCACACCGTTAGCAATGCTATACCAGAATGCTTATTTCCACAGCTATGGAAAGGGATCCACATACCCTGAAGCAGACTGTATTTTCTTTAGTTATGAGCAAAACCTCCTGACTCATTTAAATTACAAGGCTGGCTTTTCCAAACATCCCTACTGAATCTTCTGTGAAATTTACCTTGTGAAGAAACATCAAATTCCCAGCTCAAATCTGGGTCCATATTTACCATGCTGATGTTCTGGAAGCTCAGGAGGTTTGTTGGAGCCATATTTGATAGCTTCAGTTCTTTTCAAAAGTGGATCTGACACAGGAAAAATGTGTAAGTACCAAGAAACTTCCCAAAAGAAAACAGCAAGCAGCTAGAAGTTTTCCAGTGGGATTTCTGGTGTGCTTATGGACAAGCCTACCTCTGGTCATGCTGGGCTCATGCTAGGAAGTGCTGTCCAGAAAAGGCCTTTTTGTCAAGTCATTTGGATATACAGCAACAGAAAAGCTGCAGAAAGATGCTTCAGGCATGGGGCTTTGAAAGTTTTCATTACAAATTGTGCAGCCTAATAAATGCATGCTAAAATGATGCGTGAATTGTTGTAAGACCAGGGAAAGTTTAAGCCATGACTCCACCTGAGCTGCCAGTGAGGTACTGGCAGACGCAGTTAACTGCAGGGCTCTGGAAACTGGCTCTTCTTGCTATATCTTACATCCTTTACTGTGTGGTTACTGTGCTGGAGAGAGAGAGAAAAGACAGCAACACACACGGACCTCTTTTGGGGGAAAAAAGGCCAACTTTATTGTACAGACAACCCGTATTTAAAGTGTGTTACGTGCAGCTAGGACAGGACAGTAGTTCATTGGAAATTGGGAAAAACATCCCTGGGACAGCATGTCCGGATGTCCCACGGGAAAGATACCAGGTGTTAATCTTTATTATGAATTCCACTCTGTTTTTCACCATGTTATCAGTCTGGGAGACTTCCTCCCTAACTGAAGCTGTAGTCAGCTTGTCAGCCTGGGAATGGACCTGAGAGTCAGGAGAAATCCAGGCCTGAAAAGAATTTCCAAGCTGTAATTCCCTAGCTCTGTGAATGTGTGTGTCCACATTACTGGTTGCAGGTTCTTCTATCTTGGATGCAGGGAGCCCTGGTAACATTTTGGACTTAGGGACAAGATCCTTCATCGCAGGACATGTAGCCAAACACCCTGCTGACATGACACCACTGTGTGACTTAAGGGACTGAACTGGGAGTAAAGCCAGATATGACACTGGAAAAGCTGACCTGGACTTTCTGAAATGCAGCGTTTAAGATAGATGGTAGAGAATGGGAACAATAAGTGTCATTTCAAAAAACACTAGAGGTGTATAGAATGTGCAGCTCCTACAGCCCCCTGGTGACAAGTAGCATCAGTCAGATGTCACCCATAGCACACACATCAGTCATGTGCTCTTCTGCCCCCTTCCATGGGTGACATGCAGCACGTCACCGAGCCTGCTGCTGTAGCCTGCCTGCACGGGGCACCTGGCAAGGTGAAGCTAATCTGCTATGATATCCCAGTTCTGTGAGGCTCAGCTGAGGAGCTGCTGTTGTGCACAGATACTTCCAGCTGGGAATCAAGCTTCCTGAACAGCCTGAGACAGGAAAGCATCTTCTTCGGTGTCTGAGAGGAAATGCCTCCCACAAGAGCAAAGCTGTGCTTGGTGGCACCGCACTGGGCCCATGAGCCATGTTGTGTGGCTGAGACCCTTGAACACTCAGAGACCTTGGGTCTCTCCTCACCCCTTTGACTGTCCAGGCTTTGCTAAAAGCATGAAAACTCACCAGGAAATAGTACTGGGTTTGCATGGCAAGGTTTTAGTCAGTCATGGAGAGGTTCCAGGGGTGGTGCCTGTGATGAACTGGCTGCAAATCCCTGCATTGCTAGAGGGGAGGACGTAGAGAAAATTGGAAGTGAAACTGAGCCCAGGAAGAAAGGAGGGGTGAGAGGAAGGTGTTTTAAGATTTGGTTTTATTTTCTCATTATCTTGTTCTGATCTGATTATTAATAAACTAAATTAAATTTTCCCCAAGTCAAGTCTGTTTTGCCTGCGACAGTAATTGGTGAATGATCTCTCCCTGTCCTTATCTTGACCCACGAATCTTTCTTGACATGAGCCTTTACTGTATTTTCTGTTCCCCATCCTGTTGAGAAGGGGAGCATTAGAGCAGCTTTGGTGGATTTCTGAGGTCCAGCTGGGGTCAACTCACCACAGAAGGAAACCCCAAATTCACCCACTGATGAGACGTCCTGTCCATCTGCAATATGTCCTGAGCCTGAGCCCACACACATAAACACAGGCTCCCTCCCTGGGAAAACAGACTGCAGCAGCCATGAGCATGGCTGTCTTTGACTCCGTGTTTGAAATAAGGGAGAGAGGTGGGAGGGAAAAGTACACGGGCTTCTTAAGGAAGGCAAGTTGTTTCTGTTTCCCATATGGCGTATGGGAAGTGGCAGAGCAACGTGTCTCATAACCAGAGGGACTAAAGAAGACCCTGATCCCAGGGGGAGCGGTGAGGGAGAGGAGAAACAATTGGTCTTCACTGTTCTTTTTAAAGCTAGTGCAACAAGGTGATTATGGACTTTCCTGAAGCAAGAAGGGATTTTCTCCCAGACCAGCAGAGGATGGAGGGCTCACTTTTTCCAGATCTGAAGGAAGGTCCATAACTCTGCCCATGTGATGGTTTTGATTATTCCAGTCTTGTATCATCTGTTGAGTTAGAACTGGTGTGAAAGACAAAAGAAGCTGGGTAAAGGGGATCATTTGCCTAAGGGGAAATGAGAAGGTGACAGCTATAAGATACAAAGAGCATTAATTTCTGGGCTCAGCACTTCAAAATATCTTCTGACTCAGCTCACATTTTCTACGGCAGGCCTCTATTTCTTCATATATCGCAGAAATTGGTAGGTAGAAGATCAAGATCTCTAGCCCAACTCCTTTGGTCACATCAGAGCTGATCCCAGAGTTACATCACGTTTCTTAACCAAAAGCATCACCTGGTTTTATTTGCCCAACAAGGCAGCGCTGTTGGTCACTAGCAGCAGCCAGAGCTGTCCCAATAGGTTTGGCATCCCTTTCACAACCACAGCCTTCAGGAGGTTTGCTCATCACTCTGGGGGGCCCAGGTCCCACCTGTGCAGTGATCCCTGCCAAGGAGCAAGGAGTCACTCACTCATCCAAGCTAGGACAGGGACCCAGCTAAGACCTCATAGGTGGCTCTTACCTGCTCTCTGCACTGGTGTCAGCGTTTGCTTTTCCAGACCACACTAAAGGGCCATCACAAGCAGAAATTATCAGTCTGGAGGGAAGTTTAGCAGAGCATGCAAGAGCATGACTGTGACACCTCCACAACTCCCTCAAAGCAAGCAGACCCGGAGGAGGAGGAGGAGGAAAAGAAAGAAGGAAATCTCTGGCGCTGCTTGGCTGGCAGGACCAGATCTACTGTAAGCTTGCAGCAGGTTGCATCGGAAGCAAGGAAGGGACAGCTGAGGGAGTTCTGTCCCCAGCTGATGAGGTTAACAGATGGTCATAGGAATTAAACGAAATGAGTGGAGAATTAACACAAACCGAGAAAGGCAAATAAGGCCCCAAAAAGGTATCATCATTTCTGAGGAATCATTGCTGAAGACAGGCTTTGTTCTTATCTGGATGACACCAGCACGACACAAGTGATCTCACTGTGGAAGAAGAATTAGGCTGAAAGATGAATAAACCTGCAGGCTCAGACACAAACCAAGCACACAAGCAGGCTTGAGATAAAGCTCAGTGCAAAGCCCTGGATTCTCAACTTTTCTGGAAACCTATGCAACTGCTTGCTGAGCTCACCCTGTCAGCCAAAATACCACTGGATACAGCATGGATCTTTGCAGATCTACAGGAAAGGAAGAAACGGTGTGATTTTCTACTGTGTTATCTGTAGCCCTCACCTCAAGTCAGAGATGATGCCCTGCGGGTCACCAACATGAAAAAAAACCCAAAGCAGAAATTTTTCCGTATCTCTAGCTGTATCTTCTAACTATCCACAGACAATGACAAAGGTGTTCAATAAAAATGAGAAAGATGGAAGAAATAGTAGAAACTTTAGAATCAAGGGGCCCATAGAGACATGGAGAAGCTGTCTGACAGCCCCTTGTCACTTCGCTCTATCCTGCAATATTCCCTTCAGAGGAAAGGAAGGGTGGCTGCTCACATTGCTAGTGCTGGCCTAACAATCAGCTGCTGCCCCACTTCCTTCTGGATGACTGCCTGGATAGAGCCAGTGGTACTGATTTTGCATCGACATAGGAAGCAGGGATGGAATTATGCTTCTATAACTTCTCATTGGCAAGCACATTCTTCACTACCCCTAGCCAGGCACTGCAGTACTGGTGGGGAGGAAGTATGAAAACTGTAATCTGCCTGTGCAGAGATTATATCATCCGCTGATGATTTGTCTTCAGTACCAAACTGGCTGCCGAGCAGAAAGTTCGGGGAAGTTCTGAGGACTTGCCCAAATCTGGAACAGAGACTGGAATCTGTAATTTTTTTAAATGGAGCAATGCTGGGAATACCAAATTGCAGCAGCACAGCTCTGAGGTACACGCAGGCTGGAGCAGCCCATAGATCCCAGCACCCAAGGTGGCAGCAGGGAGGGGTGTTGCAAGCCACTCACAGGCAGCAGCGACCTGCTCTTGGAACGGGGCTCTCAGGGGAAGGTGCCCAAGCTGGCCGTGGCTCCAGCTGCCGGCAGCTCCACCAGGAATGGGCGCCGGGGCGAGGTGCAGCGTGATCCCACCCAGGAGGCACCCACGGGCAGCGGGGGCTTGGCAGCAGCTTTGTCCCTCTGCGCAGCCCTGCACCAGCATTTGGAGAAAATGACAGCGGATGCTTTGCGCCTCTGGAGACAAGTGTTTGCGAGCCCAGTGCCTGATCCGCTGCTGCAGCCGGACAAGCACAAAGCCGCTGACACTCACACAAAAGTTGGTATTATTTACAGCTCCCGGTGGCTCGTTGCGCGACTGCCAAAGCACTTTAAAAAGAAGAAACACAAACAGCAGCTCTAAAGGTCTTCACAGATAAAAAGACAAATGCTCGACAGCTCTCCCCAAGGCAGCAGGTGGGGCAAAGAACTGAAGGTCTTGCCTCTCAAAGCGCTCTCTGGTCGCTGCCTGACTGGTGCCGTGTGAGTCACGCCTGAAGCCAGCCAGGGCAGGGGGCCATGGGGCAGCCTACGGTGACAGCAACACCGGGCTGCGCCCAGCAGCTACAGCTTTCCCTTTCCAAAGCCCTTCTGCCCAGTGCTGGGGCTCAACAACAGTTTCAAGAGATTCAGGACAGCCCTGAAGCTTCGTCCTGTGTTTGTGCCATGCCCTCGCTGTAACCACAGCGTGACAGGGGGAAGCAGGACCCAAACACGCTGCCCCAAGGGGCCCCTAAATAACCAACACATGCCCTTTGATCAACCTCCGGCTCCCCTCTCCACCCACTGCTGGGCAAGCCATCCTCTCTTCCCACAAGCCGACTCCCACCGACGCCCTGCAGGATATGAAGACACAGCCATCCATGCCAGCATTTTGAAACATTTTTAAACGCTTTTATTTACAGTGCTTGTTGAAAACAATATATATATTTATATCTATTATCCTCGTGATGTCTGTGCCATAGAAAATGCTGTGGCTATATTGCCTTTAATTTACAAAAAATGGTCACAAGAAAATCTGAAGGGAAAAAATGGAAATCAAAGTTTGGTCCCCAATTCTCTCTCGATTTGTTTTAAAAAAGCCTCCAAATTAAAAAAAATACACAGCTCAGATGAAATTGATATATATAAAAGCAACCCTTTTCTTCTGAAAAATTCACGAGGGCCAGCTTGCTGTCATGTAAACTTGGAAAAAAAAGAAAAGCTTAAAATAAATCCTGTCTCCGTGTGTCGCTTAATAGAACCATTATTTGCTTGTAATATTCTTTGTCTCTCAGGGTTCAGCAGGAAAGCGGATGAGGAGAGGCCTAGGACTGGGGAACGCACCATGAGATCTGTGCCTGCACCTCCTGGCTCAGGGAGGAGCTCTGGCAGCAGGGCTGGGGAGCAGGAGCTCTCAAGAATCTCATACCAGTGACAAAAACAGGCGGGCAGGTGACAAGGGGACAGGAAGTGCTTTGCCATGTGAAGTGCCTGGCGAGGTTGTGTGCCCGGGAAACCATGAGATTCTTGAGGGAAGAGGAGCACCGATAAGTGGGGCACAATGAAGGGACACAGGGGACAGAGGTAATTTCAGCTGGGGAATGTCATGGACGGGTCAGGTCTTTGGGTGAGGAGGGAACTGCTGTCTTCCCCGTTTGAGAGCATTTCTAATCTTTCCTCATCTGAGATTGTGTGAAGCCAGAGGCTAATGGGCAGTGCAAGCACAGGCTGGAATGGAGGAGAAATGGACGGAACAGAGGAGATGGGAGGGGAGGACTCAAGCTGAAGAACCGTTTTCTGTCTTCTGCCTCTTTGGATCCACTTCATCCTGCATCAGCCATGGTGAGGAAAAAAGAAGGCTTTACCATCAGTCACCACCCCAAGGTACGTAAATTCTCCACAAAATTCTTAACTGCTGCTCTTTCCTCCATATGGAAATCTGTTAGGCCCACCCTAAATCCACTCTCCTCTAAAGCACCCTGGAGTGCCTGACACAGCTGTTCTGTTTAGTAGTGGTTAAGATGTGGACAGTTCCATTCAAAGGGACACCACACCTATGCTGTTACTTCCAGGAGGTGTAAGAAGCCGAGGTTCACACCACTCCAGACAAGACCCCAGGGCCCACCCTTACAAGTCCATCTCCTGGCCTGAAGCCCAGAAGACACAGGTAGTTGAGAGGTCATCACCAAGCACAACCTCCAGCACCTTGACTCTCTCTCACTCAGCACCATGACTGCTGGTTGGAAGGACCCGGATCTTACAAGGAACATACAGTGATTTACTATCCCCTTGCCACATCAGATTTGTTTACCCATCCACTGCTGAAGCAATGAGACCAGAGGCCAATTTGAGATTCTCATCAGCAGCATCCATATGGACTTGATCAACAAACAGCAAGTAGCCTCATTCCTTCTCCCCACCATTATTCTCACACTACTACTCACCTCCTCCTCCTCTGCAGATCGTTTCTCTGCATGGCCATCCTGCTCTTGCCCATTCTCATCTGCTTCTAAGCACAAACAAGAAAGGAAAATCACAGTTAAACTGAAACAGCATTTAAGGGAATGTAATCTCACTGTCAAGAGGGCTCAGAGAAGGAATTTCCTTCCATAATCCTCTGCAGCCTCCTATTACTTCAATTTTCCCTACCTTCATCCTCATCACCGCCTTCTTCTTCATCCACATCATCAGGATTTTCTTCATCATCCTCGTCAGCTCCATTCTCCTCATCCTGAATGAAACAAATTGGTCAGAGCAGAAACTGGTGTGAGGATGACATTTGCACATGCTCTTTGGTACAAGCGCAATTTCCAAAGCTCCAGCCACTTCAGGTGTGCATTGAGTGCATTGTTCCTCCAGCACTGTTATTCCCTCCACCCCTGCTGAACACTCTTCCCAACCAGCCTTCCTTCACAAAGCCAATCCTTCTAGTCCATCCCCAACAACACGAAGCTCCGTGTCTCCCACAAGCTTACATCCTGATGAACTGCTGCCATCCCTCCTAACAACCAAATCAGGTCTGTGATTACAGGCTAATGACTTAGCCGAGGCTCATGGTACATCTGCTTCCCGATCCCTCCCGACCTCCATCAATCTGTGCGTTTCCTCAGTGTTCCTCCCCCACCTTCTCCAACACATGCTCCTTGTGCACCTCAGGACACCTCAGTGGGCACAGGACCACATCTCCAGTGCCACATTCTCCCACTTTTTCTCAGCCCCATTCCCTTCTCTGACCTTGTGTTCTCCCTGATGGGCTGTGCTGACTATAGTAAGTACTTCAAGGCTCATTCTTCACAATTCTCCAAGAGTTCATTCTCCCTTTACCTCTGCTGGAGCTTCCCTAGCCAGCCCTCCTTATCTCCCATATTCCCTTCATATTCGTTACCCACAGCGAGCACTAAAACCTCCCCGACGTCGCCAAATCTGTCCCTCAGAAGGGCCTCACCTCTACTATCTCCTTCTTCTTTTCTTTATGGACTGCTTTCTCTTCGACTTTTTCCTTCTTTTCTTTCCTTTCCTATATGTGAAATGAGGTGCAGGGGGAGGGGGGAAAACCAACAACATTCCGGCGGTCAGCGGCAATAAAAGACGGGGATGCCTAAACAAAGGAGGCTTGGAGGAGAGGCGGAATAGCGAGCGAGGAGACATATTAGGCGTTAAATCCGCCCGCCTGACAAAGAAAAACATCAGCGAACGCGCGTCACAGCTACTTTTAGCCCGCACACGCGTGTGGAAACCAGAAGTGGCACGGAAGAGTTTTAATGATTTATTAAAAAAAAAAAAAAAGAGAAGGCAACGTTGCCCGTAGGATCGAGGCGTTTCCGGACCTCTCTCCCCATTCCACCCCTCCCTCCTCTCTTTCCCCCGCCATCCGAGGGCCCGCGCTTTGTGTCCACACAACTTTCCTCCTGCTCCGCCGTGACACCGCTCCTCGGCCCCCCCCCCCCCCGCCCCGGGCCGGCTCCGAGCGGAGCCGAACCCAGCGCGCGCTCGCGCCGCCCGGCCAATGGGGGGCGGGGGCGGGGCGGGGGGGGCCCGGAGGGCCCTCGCGCCCCCCGCCCCGCCCCCGCCCCCCTATTGGCCGGGCGGCGCGCGAGGGGCCGCGCGCGCCCCCCGCCGCCAGGGCACCTCACGGAGCCCTCGGCCACCCCTTCCCCCGCCGAGCCCGTTTCCCTCCCCTCTCGCCGGGAGCGCGGGCGCTTGCGAGGATGGGAAGAGGGAAGCGGATGGGCAGGAAGGTGTCTCACCTTAGCGCTCAGCTCCGCCGGTGCCTCCTCGACGCGTTTTTCCGACATCCTGGCCCCCCGGTTGCGAAGGGAAGAGGCCGGTGGGAACCGTGCGAGGGAAGGAGGGAGGGAGAGAGCGAGGAGGGGTCAGCAGCGGGAGCGCAAAGTCCCCGCGGTCCGTAGGCGGCGGCAAGATCCCGCCCCGGGGGCCAAAGTACCAGGGTCTCCCGCGGTGGGGGGATCCGGCGGGGCAGGGGATTTATACAGCGCCGGTGACGAGAGAAGGAGGGACCTGGGGAGGGAGGAGAGAGGGACGGGAGGCGGAGGAGGGAGGGGAGAGGGACGGGCCGCTAGAACAATGTGCGCTCAGCCGCGGCCGCCCGGCAGCGGGGGCGCACCGCGGGTCCCGGCAAGGCGCCGCACGGCCCAGTCGAGGCCAGCTGAAAGCCCCGCTCCGCACCGAGGTGCTGCGGCTCCGACAGGCAGCGCCAGGGGAGGGGAGCCGAGCCTTCTGCCCACAGCACACCCGGGGAGCCGCCCGTACAGGCTGGCTGGCTGGCTCTCCAGGAGGAATCTGGGGGAGGCGAGAAGCGACGCTGCGGGGCCGTGTGGGAGGGCAGCGCTGGCGACACGCGGCCTCCTGCCTGGAATTTTCCACTCCAGCTGCCCGCCCTTCCTCCCGCTGGAAGCGCTCCCGGCGGCGGGGCTTCTCCCGCCCCTCCCCTTCTTCCCATCCCACCACCCCCCCGCCTGCCCTCCCGGCGCCGGGCATTTTTCCCGCGCTCGGCGCGCTGCCGAGGGAGTGGGCGGGGCCTCGGGCAAGGGTGGGAGGTGCTTCGCGGAGGGAGTGGGCGGGGCATCTGGCGGTGGCGGGGGGGCGGAGTAGCGAGCGCATTCCTCGGTCCCCATATAAGGAGGGGGCTCGGGTTGGAGCGCCTGATTGGGCCATTCAAATGAGCTCTCTGCCTGGCAACAGGCTTGCTATTGGCTGGCGGCGGCCGGCGCTCCGGGGGTGCGGGGCCGTTTGGTGTAATGCGAGGCGGGAGGGGCCGCTGGCACGTGGGGCGGCGGGAAGGCGCGCGAGGGCGCGGGTGCCACGCCGCTCCCGTGGTCGTGGCGCGGGCATTGTCCCATAGGGCTCGGCTCCTACTCGCCCGGGACCGACCTCCCCCTCTGGGCCACCGGCCGGGCAGCGCACGGCGTGCAACACTGACCCCTGCCGTCCGCTCGCCTCGAACCTGGACTCTGGCAGACACTCTGCCGGTGCCTCCCTCCAGGCTGAGAAGGCTCACCGCCCAACTCCAGTCTCCCTGTAGTCAAAGGTCTTCCCTGCAGAACCGCAGGTGGTTACTCGCAGCTGTAGGGATTTGTTGCTAAAGAAACAGATGTTCCTGTAGCCGTGCTTCAGCCCGTTGTTTATCAGGTTGAGCAGACTGGGATGACTAAATTCCCTTCACCTTTCCTAGAAGGTTTATGTTGTCCCGCTCTTAGTCACAGGCTCATACAAAAGAAAATAGAAAATAGATCTACACATATTTGCAGGCCTACCTATATACAGAACTAAGCATGCACACGACCACATATGGAAGTACACGTGTACACATTCTCGCAGGTACTTTGCAAGGTTATTAATCCATCGGGTTGGAAAATGTATTGAGGTACACAAGCCCTTCTTGTCCTTCAGGTACAAGCTCAGCCTCTGTGCAAAGTCAGGATTTAGAGCTGGTGCTTTTGAGTTTAATCAAATGTGTCTCAGTTCGAGCATTTAACAGCAAAACCCATTGGTGTTTGCGGAACAGAGGGCAATGAGTACATATCTCCTGAAGGGAAGTATGAAAGAGATTGGATAAATTATAATCTGTGTGACAGGGAGATAGAAGGTCCCCACCTTGTCATCTCGTCTCCTCCACAGTTACAGCTGCTTCTCTCATGATCTGACTAATTGACGTTCTTCCCAGCTACACACAGTGCAGAGGGCCTGCCCCAAAAAAACAGTCCTGTAACTCAGACGCACAGATCTAGACTAGTACCAAAATAAACCAAATTATGGAAATGCGTGCACTAATTTTTTTTCCCCTTACTGTTTCACAAAACCCATCTGGCCAATTTCTCAGGTCTAGCTGCTATTAGCATTCCAGCCCTGGTTTGGTTCAAGTGCCCCTCCTTCATCCTTCTCTTTTGCAAGAAGAAAATCTTAATTTCTAGATATACATCTAAGAATAGGACCCCCCCAAAAAAACAAACCTAGGGTGGCTGGATGTAGTTCCTTTCTGCTTCTGCTTGTCAGAAGGTGCGTGGCTCATTGCCCTGCTGTTCTCACCAATCCAGGATTTTATCCTTTTCCTTTACACACTCAACTGCTGAAAACACGAAATTACATCGACACGTATCCCTTGGCAAAGACATCCTCACATTAATTCACAAACAGGCCTTTACACAACATCCTAGAGGGGAGAAAGTAAAGGATTATGTTCAGAGATGTTCCCATGCCCAAAGCTCTATGTTGACACAGACTGCACACCCACCGATGCAAATAGACAAACGCTTGTTTGTGCAAGGGGAGCTTGTTTCCAGCGACCTGTGGGATGGAGCTGTTGGGTCAGCACTACAAACTGGCATGGCAGCAGCGACCTCTCCTTTCCTCCTCAGCACTTGCAGTGTGCAACCTCACGTTGTCCCTCCCACGCTACCTTCCACATCCCCTTTGCAATTTTTACCTCATTGGCTGCTTCTTGGCATTTGTCTCCTACCTGTTTTCTTGGCAGCACTCTTCCCATGGCCCTCTCCCTGCTTCCCTTTGTGACATCCTGTATTTTATGTACAAAATTCATCTCACATCCCCTCCTTTGTGTTTCATATGTCCCATTTTGCCCTGCATGATTGTATCAACTATGCTTTTCCCCCTCAAATCCAACGTGAAACTCTTCTTCATTCCTTATGACCTGCCTGTTTCTGCATTCCGACTCTTCTTGCCCTTTGGATACCGGTGGTGAGATTCCCTTGGCTTCTAGTGTGCAGCTGCTTCCCTCAAGCCCTGAGGGTATCCATTGACTTTCTCACCTAGCTCTTCCCTGTGACTTCTGCTCCTCCACCTGATCTGTGCCACTCTGCATTTCGCCTGCCAGATCGATCTGCAGCTTTTCTCTGCTCCTCTCTCCCATCTGTGCTTTCCCCTTTGTTGCAAAAGCAAGTATACTCATTGTGCGCTCTGCAGATGCCAGTCCCTGCTCAGTATGTTCTGTAGTCTTTGTCTGTAGTTGCTTTACCAACTCAGCAGAATATATTCCATCCTTTTCGGGGACTTATGTCTTTACACAAAATGAGAGAGGTACAGAAGTTACATGACAGATCACTGTGTGGAACAGACACTGTCCATGTCTGCCTGCAGCCCAGACAACAATGAGAATGTAATTTTCTCTGTACAGTGTCACAATTTTGGTGCTGTACCGTTTGTGCTTGGTGTTTATATAGGTGTGTGCATGTGTGCAGTACATACCTGTTTGTGTACGGACGGGATGTTTTCCCTCTGTAACATACTGTTACTTTTGTGACTGTAGAAAGGTATGGTACTTTTCTACTGAGGCGTGCTTTGAGCTTGCAGGCATGTGCCATCATACATGAGCACGTGGTTGAGATGTGTTTGGGCTTTCATGCGTGGTATCTATTTTTCTGCTCCCAGCAAATGCAGGGTGAATACACCTAAGAGCAATTATTTATGCATTTTGGTCTATTACCTTGCTAGTCATGCCACTGTGTTCTGATGGGGGGCAGAGGGGACGGTGACTTTTGTGTTTATTTTAAAGGCTGAACTAAATAACTATGAGCCATTTTCTGAGCAAAAGCAAAACACAATAACTGGGTATTTTAAGAATTATATTTGCTGAGCTAACTCCTAAGTGGTTCCAAACCTCTTCCAAACTGTTTGCTGAATAACAAAAGAGCAGAAGGATGTGTATTTGCATTAAATTTCTTAGATTTACATAAATCCAGAAACAGAGAATATCTGTCCTTTCACTTACAGCAAAATTAGCAAAATCTCAATATGCAGAGGGAATACGTTTGAATGCATTTATGTATTTAATCCACGGTGTTCATCATTCTGTACTGTGTCCATTAAAAATCTCAGTAGATAATCCGCTTTGTTCTTCTTTCACAATGCTTATACTGAAGTTAAGAGGAAATACCCAAGAATTCAACCACTGGCCAACTTTGCATTGGGAAATGGCTTCCTGAGAGGCAGCATATTTAAATAAGCCCTGGAGGAGGGCTGTGGAGCAGGGTAGGTAACACACGGAGAGGAAGCAAGAGGAGTAGAAGGGAATGACGAGGGGTGACATAGCCTGTCAGAAGACTGGAAAGGGGAGGGATGTTTTCAATCGTGATTTTTTGTGAGCCTCTCTTTGCTAACGCAGCACAGATGGAGGTCGTGGTTCTCACTTACAGTGTGACAGACACACTCTTAACACGAGCAAAATATTCTGAAAGTAATCGCTGCCACACAACACAAACTGCAGCCACCACAAGCTGCTTGTAGCATCCCAAATATGAATTGTCACATTTGAGGATCAAATCAGAGCTGTCCTTCACTCAGAGTGCCCTTCATCTGAGGTCACAGTTAGTTGTTGGGTGAGGATTACGTAAGAGGCACAGATGAAGGGAACCAATGAGGAAATGGCTGTGGGTAGCTGTGACTTCTGGTAACGAGGATTTCTTTGTCTTCCAGGCGTCCACAGGGGCCCTGGAACATTCGGACGCGTTACGAAGCTGTTTCTGCCTTCCTGGCCCAAATGCTCAGTCCATGCCAGCAGCAGGTAGCAAGGCATGGTTTCTCACCGTGCCCTTTGTTTACCTTCACCACGTGATGCTCAGTTTGCTTTCGCCGAGCCGTGCCGTGCCGAGCCGTGCCGTGCCGTGCCGTGCCGTGCCGTGCCGTGCCGAGCCGTGCCGTGCCGAGCCGTGCCGTGCCGTGCCGTGCCGTGCCGTGCCGTGCCGTGCCGTGCCGTGCCGTGCTGGGCCGTGCCGTGCCGAGCCGTGCCGTGCCGAGCCGTGCCGTGCCGTGCCGTGCCGAGCCGTGCCGTGCCGTGCCGAGCCGTGCCGTGCCGTGCCGTGCCGAGCCGTGCCGTGCCGTGCCGTGCCGTGCCGTGCCGTGCCGTGCCGTGCCGTGCCGTGCCGTGCCGTGCCGGCGCCGGGGATGCCGGGGATGCCGGGGGGCCGCGGGCAGCAGCCGGCGGCAGCAGCGGCGAGGCGGTGCCGAGGGCAGCAGCGCCGTTCATCGCTCTGCGTTCTGCCCTTCGCTCACCTCCTCCGGGCTGCCTGCTGAGTGCCTTCTCCCTCCCCTTCCCCCCCGTTCCCCGCCGCCCCCAGCACAACCCGGGCAGCTCAATAAAAAAAGGAAAAAGAAAAGAAAAAGAAAAAGAAAAAGGAAATGGAGAAACATAATGGTTTTTATTCATGGTGAAAAGAGAAGCGGCCTGAATAGAGAGTGTGAGAGGAGCAAGATGGGAGCCTTGCTTTTCATTCACAGCCTCACGTCGCTCGTTATTATGACCCAGCAAAGGGCCATCCCCCTGGAGCATGTCGGGCATAAGGCAGTGAGTGCTGTGCAGAAACCTCTCCTATGAATACTGCAGCAACAGATCCTGCATTCCTCAGAACTGTGGCCTTGTCCACATTCCACAAAAAGGTTGCCGTTCCAATTCCTCCTCCCAGGATTTAACGCAGCATTTGCCACCAACATGACTCTCTGCAAGCAAGGCTCCCTCAAGGTTTGCTGAACTGGCAATGGCCCCGGAAATGCAGCCTTTGGTAAGGTGTCCATCAGGTGCAAGGACTGCCTGTAAGGCTGCAGAAATACCAGGGAGAGCCACAGCCTCAGCCCCCAGTCTCACAAACTCAGCCCTTGGGTTGCACTTGCAGAGGAGCAGCATTAAGAACAGATAAAGCAAAGCAGTGTTTGTTCCAGACTCTTTTCTATTCCTTTCTCTTCTGTGTTTGAAGGCAGCAATGCCTGACTTATAATTTGGAAAAACTGAGAGAGCCCTACCATCTCTGGGACATTGCAGGTGGGAGGATCAGTATCAAAGGGACAGCAATTTATTTTATCCCAGTCTGGGGTAAAGAAGAACGTAAAAAAGAAAAAAACTCAAAGAGATGTTTACATTTCTGCCCTAGAAGCTCTTTACCTCCCTTTGCATCCTGATACTTGAGGTCAACTCCACACTCCAATCAAACACCAAGAGAGCCTCAAAGCAAAAGGAAAACACACCAGACAGGAAAGAAAGGCTTTGCAGACTGGAGGTCTCTGAAGGATGATTCAGGTTTGCAGAAGCAGCATCAGAGAGGCTGAGGCAGTGCCAACAAGGGCTTTGTGTGAACTTCAGAGATGAGCTCTGAGCTGGTGATAGGAGGCTGTTTCAGCAGCTCACTTATGAACAATCTCCCTCTGGGAGGTTTGGCCTTGCTTAGCTCATGCCCTGCCCATAGAACTTGTGTCCACCTCATGATCCTGCACCATTGTGCCGTCAACAGTTCCTCTAATGTGGATGTTTTTGTTTCAGCCTCTGCAGAATGCAATTACTGTGTACAGAAGGGACTTCTGAAGAGCCTTCTGCATACACACAGGCACGGGCCTCCCATGAGAGGTCTTCTTTCTCAATACCAAGCAGTTTTGAGATTGCTGTAGCAGGAAGTATTGCCAAGTCGTCTATGTATTCCACACATGAAGCATGCTGCTGGGCCATTTTCCTCCGTCAGACTCTGAAATCCAAGGACAAGGCTCCTGCCACAACTCAGGAGCTCAATTTCTCAACCACTTCTTGCAACCTGCTATTTCCAGTCCTCTGGCACAGGTTCAGTCTGGCTCATGCACATGGTGGGCCAGATGCAACAGAAGCGCCACTGAGGAAGCGTGCCTTGGGCTGGAGCTGGGATGAGTCAGTCTGCTCCCTTCCCTGTAATCTAGTGGAGCTGACTGTAGCTGAAGGCAACCAGCATTCCCCAGAGATGGTGACAGAGGTGTCATCCCCGTGCTTTCTGGAGATTCCCCACCACTGCTGTAGGTGCACACAAGTACCTACGCTTCGCCTGTGATTCCCAGTGGCTGTCCAGGATCAGGGATGACCCACAGCTGGCTTACAAAGTATCCTCCTTGCTTCTGCCAGCAGAGCCCTGCATGCACGCGCTGTCCATGTGCTCAGCACAGCCAGGCAGCTCTGAGGGTGCCTCCTACATGCCCATGCCGTGCAGGAAGCCTGGCGTAAGTGCTGCCTCTGCAGCGGCCAGGCATGGCTGTGGACTCTGTTCGGGAACCAACTGGCTGCGAGCCACAGGGGTTACCACAGAATCACAAAATATTCTGATTTGGAAGGGACCCATCAGGATCATTGAGTCCAGTTCCTGGCCCTGCACAGCACCATTAGCAAGAGTCACACCACGTGCCTGAGAGTATTGTCCAAACACATTTTCAACTCTGTCAGGCTTGGTGCTGTGGCTACTTTCCTGGGGAGCCTGTTCCAATGTGCAGCTGCTCCCTGGGTGAAAAACCTTTTCCGATAGACAGCCTAGACTTCCCCTGACACAGGTTCAGGCCATTCCCGTGGGTCCTGTCCCTGGTCTGCAGAGAGATCAGTGCCTGCCCCCGCGCTGCCCCTGGTGAGGAGGCTGTGTGGGGCGATGGGGCCTGCCCGGTCCTTCTGCGATCACGGCATCCTCCCGTTGCCTCCCCCGTTCCCTCTCCCAGGCCGCCTGGCGGGAGGTGCCGGCCCGCGGGGGCGCCATGGAGCGCTGTGCCGCGCGGCCCCGCCTCGCCGGCGCCCTCCCGCGGGGCGGCAGCGCATGCGCGGCGCGGGCGGGGCGGAGGCAGCGCGGTGCGGAGCGCGATGGGCGCGGAGGCGTGAGCGGCCCGGGTCCTCGGGCTGCGCCGAACCGGGACCGCCGACACCGGCAGGCACGGCCGGGTGGGGGCTGGGCCGCGGCGGGGACCGGGACCGGGGACGGGGGGGAAGCGCTGCCATCACCTGCCCGGGCTGGCGGGGGGGCCGGTTCCGCCGCTCCGCCCCTCCCCGCCCTCAACCCCGGCTGCGCTCACCGCCCTCTCCCCTCCGCAGAGCCGCCCCCGAGCGAGGGAAGCATGTTCCGGCTGATGCGGGATGGCGAGCCGGAGGACCCCATGTTTGCCATGTGAGTCGGGGTGGGCATCCTGCGGGGGGGGATCGGCGGCAGGGAGAGGGGGAAGGAGGGAGGGCTGCGGCAGGCACCGTCCCCGGGGAGGAGTGCGCTGCCCCCGCGTCTAAGCGGGCGGGCAGAGGCCGGCGGGGCCCGCGGAGCGCCGCTGCAGCGCGGCCGGCCAGGGACAAACACAAACATCCGCCCGAGGGGCAGCGCGGTGAATAACAGGGATCGCGTCGGTCTCGTTCCTGCGATATTGGAGCGTAGTCTTGGAGGAAAGCGTAATAAAGTAGGCCAAAAGGCATCGCAGCTGTCTGAGAGGAAGAGGGCTGGAATAACTAATCTCTTTTTTTGCGCAAGGATTTTTTTTTTTTATGCAAAGTAGGGTAGCAGTTGAGATAGATAAAATCTGCTGCTCTGTCCAATGTTTGTTGCTGTTCTGCACAGGAAGTCATTAATGGAGCTGGAGAAGGCTGCTGAAGCAGTTGTCAAGTTGTGAGCAACAAAGTAAAGAGAAGACAACGAGTAGTTTTGAAACACGAGTATTAAAATCGAACGAAGCTCCCTGGGATTCCTTTCACTGAATGTTTTTGTTTCCGTCCTCAGTACAGAAATTGGATGTTATTGATAAATTTTGGCAGTGACACCAAGTTAGCAGCCCTTGCCAAAGTGGATAAGGAATAGATTGTAATACAGGAAGAATTTGATTATGTCAAACAAAACATTACTAGAAATTTGGTGAAATTTATGCATGTAGAAGAATAGTCCTGTTTTTGCTTATGAAATCAGTAGTAAGCAAGAATTTTATCAGCTGTGAGCAAATTAGCAGGAGAGGAGACCTTGATGTCCCAGTTAGTCACCGAATGACAGTGTGTTCTCATTAACATGGCAGGTATGAGTCTAACTTTTATTATGGGAAGCATTTCCAGTAGAGACAGAAAAGTATTGGTTTGTAGTGGGTACTTCTGTGATCTCAGAAACAGTTTATGCTATAGAGGTCATTAATGCTCAAGAGGGATAATTGCGGACTATAAGATGTGCAGGAAAAAAGCTATGGTATTTCCCAGAAGTTTCTTACTGTGCCCACCGTATTCCGTGACTGTTTATCCTTATCCTCCTTTTCCTCCTCTTGCTTCACCAACATGCGTGAATGCATGCAGACCTCAAAGTGGAGGCTGCAAAAGAGGGAAAAACCAGTTAGGAATCCCAGTTATTTTTCCCTTTCTCCCTCAAATCTGGAAAAGCTGTATGTGGTCTCAATCCCTGGGGGGCAGAGGGATGTCAGACCGTGCAGTCCACTCTGGAGGTTCCAGTCTTGCATTTCACTGTTTGTGTCTGTGTATATGGAGGATTGAGAAGATGATGTGTAGGATCTCCTGCTCCCTGGTCCCATTAACTGTAGCCCTCACTTTGCAGCCAGGAAGGTCTTCGTGCACCTCCCTACAAAAGATTTTAGAGTAGTGAGGTTCTGAAGTGGCCTTGGCCGTACTTGGCCAAGCTCCAGAGCAGTACTGGAAGCAGAACACCAACCTACTTCTGAGCAGACAGAAATTAGTACCTGAGAGGGGTTCTGTGGTATGAAACCTTCTATTACAAGAAATGTGATGGGACCCAGAGGCCCCTTCCAGCCCCAGTAATCACCATAGTGAACACAGAATTCTCAGGATTCTGAATTTTCGGATTGGAAATGAATGCACAGTTGTGTAAGAAAAACTCCGAGGTGGGAGGAGTGGATTATATGGGGCTTTGTCCTCACCATTGCTCTCTCCACCTCTCCAAAAGGGATCCTTTTGCCATCCACCGGCAGCACATGAACCGCATGCTGTCTGGGAGTTTCGGGTTCGGGCCACTCCTTGGCATCACGGATGGGACCACACCTGGGGCTCGCCAGGCTGGCCGCAGGATGCAGGTAACAGAGGGGCTGAGTACAGGCTGGAATTTCTCAAACTGCCCTGTTAACTTCTGTCTCCCACCCTTCCTGGGTTGGGCACCTCCCTCACCTCCACACAGATGGCGGGTGCAGAATAAATCTCTTAGGTAGTGGTGTTCTGGTCCTTCTCTTTATTCCATCTGTATTAAGGTGTTGAATGCAACTGCGTTCTAGGTTGGACGGGAGGAAGGGGATAAACGTGTTGTTTCTCAAGAATGTGAATTCATGTCACAGGGAGAAATGTAGGAGCATCACCTCATGTCTGGTTTGTTATGGGTGACGTGGCTTGAAACCCCAGGAATCCGTGGGGCCCTTTCTTGATCTGTTTGTAGAGCCTGAGTGTTCCCAGTTCTGTTTCTGAGAAGGATTAGCATGTTCTGATGAGGATCTAGTGTTTGGCTGTGGAAAAGTCATTCTCTGTTCTGCTTTTCTGTTCTCCTGGCAGGCGGGAGCTGTTTCACCCTTTGGGATGCTCGGCATGGTAAGTTTTCTGTTTTTCTGGGTCAGATTAGAGGCTTTCCAAGTAGTGGCTCCATACTGAGATTCATCAGCACTGCCTGCAACCAGTGCTAAAATGTAGCCATCTGTGAGCATGACCAGTTATCCTACCAGGCAGGAAGGATGGGAATGTCTGAGGAGACCAGGATGAGCTTTAGATTTATAGTAAGTGGAATAGGGAAGAGGGTATTGAACTGAAACTGGAAGCATCTGGTTTCTCTTGGACCTCTCATTGAGTTGCTTTATGACTTCAGGCCTTTACCTTGTTTCCCCTCTAATGTTATAATCCTGTCCATGAGCTGTTTTTGAAGAGGGAGTCTAACCCTGTGTCTATGGGGAAGTTGTATTTGCACCTTGACCAGAGGAAAGCCATAAAGCTGTTATAGCACAGTATTTCATGGGAATTGTGACAGTTAATATCTGGGAAGAGCAGGTAGTCCCTTAATAACCTCATATGTCTGAAAAGAAGCTGCAGATCTGGAGGTAATGGAGGAACTGTGAGGATGCAAGGAAACGACTTGGCCATCAGTAGGCAGAGGGGATTATTGCACCTCCTGTGCCAGTAGTGGTGGCTGGAGAAGCTGGCAAAATACCTCAGGTAAACAGGGCTGGAATGAGAATGGCTGTGTGTATGTGAGAACACCACGCTCAGAGCGTGCCAATCTCCATCTTCCACCAAAATAATACACTGGAAATAGGTTATTCCAGATCCAGTAGGACTTTAGCTGTCTTGCTCTGCCGAATTGCTTCAATGAAAGAGACTTTAGCGTCCTGGAATTTTTTGTAGCTCAGAGGAGGATTAATAAGACTACAAACACATAGACTTCAAAGCATAATAGCATTGCATGTGAATACTGCTCTGGAAATGAGAGCAAGAGGCTACTCGAGGAAACAAAAAAAAAAAGAAATCAGCAAGTTTGAACTGACACTGTAATTTTGTTTACATATTGCACAATTAACTTGTGAGACCTGCTGGCCCAGAGTGTTACTGCAGCATTCAGGTTTACAGGATGGAAAACCAGGTGTTTGTAGGGGAAAATAAGCAAATCTGTTGTTATGCTAGAAGAAAAACAGTCAGTGGAAACTTTCTTAAGATCACTGTTTGTGCACATGTTGAGATTTTTTCTCCTAATTTTTCTGAGTTCCCTAGGCTCACAAACCCCAGGGCATCAGCAGTTGGATCCAAACTAAAAGAACAGCCTTTTCCAGAACATTGGCCAATGCAACTTGAGAGAATGGAGAGAACAGCAACCACAAATTCTGGGGATTTTTTTTTCTGCGCTACTGAAAGAACATGAAAAAAATCAAGGTTCTTCTTAGGCAGCAGGTTTTTTTGCAGACAGTTTGTTGTTGTTTCCTCATGTTTCTCCCCAGAGTGACTTCTTTTGTGTTCTCTTTTCCTTTTTATCAGGCAGGTGGCTTTATAGATATGTTTGGGATGATGAATGACATGATTGGAAACATGGTAAGAGCCCTCTGTGACCCATTCTGTATTGAGGGGAGTGCTGAGGGTGCTTCTGCCATCCCTCTAATGTCTCTTACTGTGCTGTTTGGGATGGACTGAGCCACACCTGCCAAGGTGGCAGAGGCTGTAAGCTTTGCTTCATTGCTGGGAGACAATGACAGAGCTTGTTACTGAGTGCAGGGAGAGGAGAGGGGTGGGGAAGGAAGTGCGGGGGTGGACTTGTTTAACAAGAAATAAGTATTAATTTAACAGGAAGATGTATTCTCCAGAAAAATGGACCCATGGGGATTATATTCTTCCTATTGTACTTCTTCTTGTTTCATTGTATAGAAAGAATTAAATGCCGTCTCTTCTTCCCCCCCATCCCTTCTTTCCACCATTCCCCATTCCTTCTTGCAGGAGCATATGACAAGTGGTGCTAACTGCCAGACATTTACCTCCTCAACTGTCATCTCTTATTCCAACCTGGGTGATGGGCCCAAAGTCTATCAGGAGACCTCAGAGATGCGTTCAGCACCTGGTGGGGTAAGGAGGAGGCTGCTGGCTTTGCTGTGAGAGGGTGGGCTTCGTTTGGTGGCTTTGTGGGTGGCCACGTACAGCACTTCGGCTTCGCAGTCAGCTGCAGTTCGAGGAGCACATTGTGCTCTTGTGACTCACTGAACCGTGTCAAGGGCCCCTGGGAGGAAATGGGAAGTGCTGGCAGTGGAGAATCCATTCTTCCCTCTTTGCAGCATTGCATCTGACATCCTGGCAGTGGTGGCAGTGCAAATTGGCTGAAATACTGGAGGCAGGAATCAGAGTGCCTTTGGGGGCTGGGAGAAGGAGTGGAAATGTTGATTCCACGTGGGATTCTGCCCCCAGATCCGTGAGACAAGACGAACCGTAAGGGACTCGGACAGTGGCTTGGAACAGATGTCGATTGGGCACCACATCAGGGAGAGGGCCCACATCATGCAGCGGTCCCGGAACCATCGCACAGGTGACCAGGAGGAGAGGCAGGACTACATCAACATGGATGAAAGTGAGTAGCGCCTGTGTCCTCCTCCCAGCCAAGCCAGGTGCCCCTTTCCCACCTGCTCCTCCCCACCCGAGCTGCTTGTCTCCCTGCACAGGTGACGCAGCCGCATTTGACGACGAGTGGCGGCGAGAGACATCCCGGTTTCGGACGCAGCGGGGCCTGGAGTACCGGCGTCACGAAGGCAGCACTGGCCGGCGGGCCGAAGGAACTCGTCTCGCCATCCAGGGCCCTGAGGATTCCCCTTCCAGACAGTCCCGCCGGTATGACTGGTGAACTCGGAGCAGACCTGAGGGGGGTGCAGTGTGGCCACCCCCAAATTTACCTACATGCTCTTGTAAGTCTTAACAAGTTCCTTCCTTGTCTTCTGCTGTGTGGTTGCCTTTTAGCCATAGGGTTATTTTTTTTTTCTTTTCACTAATCTCACATTATTTTGAAGTTTCAGTTGCAAAGGGGTTTTCCCATTCTGAGAGAGCAGGTGTGAATTTTGAGAAAATGCTGGGCTGAACAGGAAGATGGAAGCAGTTTAAGTTAGCTTTGTCATGAACAAAAGACATATGGTGGCAGCCTTAATTGATGACTAAAATAGTATGACGTGATGTAGGATTGCAGGCTGTGGAGTGTTTATATTGTCATTGCATAGAACTTGGAGACCATTTGCTGTCCATCCAGTTTGAAATACAAGTAAGCACTGGTGTCTATTGTCCTGTGCTTTGAATAGGGCTCACTAGGATGTGATCTAGTGCTTGAAAAGGGACATTTTCCCCTTTTTTTGATGTCTAGATATCAGGTTTAAACATGTATCTGTCTTCTGCTTTCTAGGCACCACTTACTCTTTTTATATCCTCTGTTTCCTTTCCTCCCAGGTACAGACAGTGAAACTCTGAAGCCCCTTCAAAGCACCATTTGGACCCTCCTCAAATTTAGTATTAACCTCCCTCCCACTTAAGAATTAAAACAAAGCAACTAATCTTCTTCATTGCTCTTTTTCACCCCATTTGGGTGCTGCAGTTGGGCATGGGGAATCTCACTGATGTGCAAGGAACACATTAATTGCCCATTCCCTCTCTGCTGTCCCTTGGCTCTGTTTCTGCCAGTAGTGCTGGGCATGAGGAGCTGCCACCTTGCCTCTACCATCCTTTCCACTCTTTCTGTGCTGGGTTGGGCTGGTTCTGAAGTTTGTGTTTAGTCCCCTGTGAAAGGAATATGAGGGAATTCTGCTAGAACCCCCTGTCAGTCCCCTCACCGGGACGGAGACTTTGATTCCCCTGCTGCTCCTTGGTGCATCTGTGGAGAAATAGAAGGATACGTGCATTGGAGAAGGGAGGAGCAGAACAAAAGCTGGATCAGCCTGTGGGCCCCCCGACCCCTCTTCAATCAGTTCCCCCACTTTTTTAATTTGTGAAACTTGTAACTAGATGTTTACTGAATAAAGAAACAAACTGTAAAGAATTGGTGGATCAGTCTTTACCTTCAGCTGACCTAATTGTGCCTGCTATGGAATTAAGAAACCTCTTTCACATCCTTGGAAAATTGCTGAGAAGCTTGGTGTTAGATTCTAAGGCTTTGTTTTCTTATAGAAAATAGCCTAATAGCCTTCCCATGTAGTCACAGAGCAAGATGATGGTCAACATGAAAATTGTGAAAGAAGACCCAAGAACTCACCATTTGCAAAAAATTCTCTCTAATTGCTGTAGTTTTGCTGTGCACTCAAGGGAAATTGGTTGGTCTTTCTTGCTGCCTGGTCAGCTGTGCAGCTCTGAATTGGGCCTCTGGGATTCCTGCACAGAAAGGGAATACTTCCATTATTTTCTTATTATATCATTGCAACCATGGCTGACGTTATGAATGACCTTTTCTTACCTTCTTCAGTATTAGGTGAAAATTGAGAGGCATTAGGAATATAGGACCAGGGAAGACCTCCTGGATTCTTGGCCCGTTTCATGCTCTGGCACACACCCTTACACAAACTTTTTCATCAGTCTATTTGGAACAGAAGGCAGAAAATCAATGCATGACTTACACTTGGAAGTGGTGTGCTGGGATCTTGCGGTGTAGCATTCTGCTGTACGTGTGGGCACTAACAGAGAGACACACCTTGCTGGGGACTGACTGTCCTGCCCTGAAAAAAGGATGCAGCATCCACCCTCTGGAAGCTCAGGGCAGAGTTTGCATGTGTTCCACCCTTCAAGGAAGTGCAGAACAGAGCCATGGCTGGTGGCAAGCTCTGTCCCCACTTCCCTGTGCTGTTTTGTCCCATGGCAAACCCCAGTAGGAGTCATAGAATAGTTAGGTTTGGAAGGGACTTCAAAGAGAGCAGCTGGCTGCCCCTGGCAGTGGAGTGATTTTCTGGAGGTGTCATAGTCAGGGCAAGCCCTGAAGAGAGCAAGGCTGAAGGAGGAGCAACACAGAACAGAAAAAGTCGGAGCTTGGGAGAGGTTTTGTGGAAGTCATCTTTGGGTTGCCAGACTGTGAAAGAAGGGACTGCAACAGCATCGGCCCTCTGTATCTTGCCCCAGTGCAAGATGTGGCACTTGGTGCTTTGATCCATTGAAGAACCAGCTGAGCTCAGAAAGGTGAGCACTGCATGGAGATGGTGGCAGTAATCAGCTGCCTGGTCCTGGCCAGGTTTTGAGGCAATGTCTGAGATGGAGAACAGGGAGGAAGATGTTGGTGGTGGGGATTAACAGTGACCTTTGATCGTGAGGATCCAGTCCTCTTTGGGCGTGGATTTCCTAATCTTGGTCTAATCCCAAATCCTTTTACCTGGATTCAGTCTTTGCTCCCTGTTGGGTGCTGTCCTGCTTACGGATTTAGGTAGGACCCTTGCATGGTCTTCCACTGTGCAGTGGGAGGGTGATTTACCTGGCTGCCTGAGCCTTGCTAACTGCTGTACAGTCATTCCCGAGGTCTCAGCCTTCTCCAGGGGCAGCAACGCATTGGTGGTATAGGAACAGGGAAAAAGAAGGTCAGTGAGAGGAGAACTTTGTGTTAAGAGCCCAGGAGAGAGTTTTAGAGATCCCAAACCAGGAAGTAGGGGAAGTAAATTGAGAGGGCAACCCCTTTGCTTGTCCCAGGCTGACATGGTACGTGAACTTCTGACTTCAGAAACCAGGAGGGTTTTTTCCAAAGAAGGGAACACACCTACCTGAGGTTAATTTTTTCCTATTAGTTAGTTTCAAGTGAAATGGTTTCCTTTAAAAGCAATCTACGTCCTGTATCAGGGCATGGGAAAGGCTAGGATCAGACTTGTCCATTTCTGAAATGTCTCTGACAGCTGTGCCAGCAAGATGGAGAAAGAGAAGGCTGGATGTTCTCAACATGAAAATCAAACAGTATTTATTTCAGATGGGCAGGGTATGGTTCCAAGACATCCTTATCCATCCGAGGGAGACAAAATTCCTTCTTGCTCCTTCTCCCATAGCTGTCACCTTCATATTGGATAAACTGAAGCACCAAATCAGTGCAGTTCAGTGGTACTACTAAGTACCTTCCTAAGGAGCAAGTAAGGCACCTGAAGTGAGACAGATGGGCCTGACACCCTTTAAAGAGACAGAGGAGAGGGGAGGTGGGTAGAATGAGCTGGAGAGAGGCTGGAAACACTAGTAGGAAGATGGATAGTATAACCTTGGGTGAGAATGCACCAGCTACACACAAATAAACCAGAAACGGGGATAGTTTTGTTTGTTACATATTCAGTTTTCCATAATTGAAAATATATCATGAAAATCAAACCCATTATGGCTAGTGGGAACTTTGTCCTTAGAGGTTTTTGTGGGTGGCCCTGAAGGTGTGTGCATCTTTCACCATACTTTTTGAAGTATTGTAAAATACTGGGGCAATTGTAGAATGCTGGGGAGAAAGAAGTCTGGGAAAGTTAACCTGGTGCCAATACTTGTAAATAAAAAATTAGGTTATATCCACACCTGTAAACCAGGTAAACTGACATTAAATCAAGATAAGAGATGCAAAATGCATAAAATTTAAAAATAAATATTTGTATCTCAGTGTTTATAATATGTGATCTCACTTCTCAAAATTGTTCCTGTCGAACAACTGTGATAATTTCTGATTAAATTCTGGGTTGCGTTAACAAAGGCACTACAGCAACCCAGAGTCAGATGTTACAACAGCACAAGGCATTTTATCTGGCCACACAAGACTGTTCTGATGTAAAATAAATTAGTAATTATTGAAACAACAAAAGGGCCAATATTATAAATTTTAGTTCACTGATAGATTTCAAGTAATGAGGGGGAAAAGAGACTGTAGAATATGAAATTATTTCCAGTAGGATGTTGTTCAGAAACTAATGCTCATTAGTAACTTGATTAATGATCTGAAAGAAGGTATTAAACCAGTGCTGATGAAGCTTTCAGAGGATCCAAAGAACAATGAAAGTAATAAATGTTGGAAAAAGATGAGATGTACTGAACAGTCAGTAACTATCAGTGTGTTTATTTATAAACAGTAGGTATTTTTGGCTGCATTGAATGCAGAAAAGACATTCACCCAGGGACATAAACATAGTCTGTGCTCTTTCAAGATGGAGAACTCCAAAAGGAATTGGAATTGGAAGACAACCAAGGAAATGAATGGTACTTGCATAATTCTTCCTCTGTGCAGATGGGTTACACTGGGATGCATTAGCATGTGTTCACCAAGAACAGAGGTAAAAAAATCTCCCCTTTGAAGAATCACAGAATGGTTTGGGTTGGAGGGGACCTTAAAGATCATCCAGTTCCAACCTCCATGCCATGGGCAGGGGACACCTTCCACTAGATCAGGTTGCTCAGAGCTCATCCAGGCTGGCCTTGAACACGGCCAGGGATGGGACACAATCCAAATTTTCTTTAATTTTCTCAGCCTTTCTTTGTACGAGAGCTGCTCCATCCCTCTGATCAAATTGGTTTATCAGGGTAGTGAATCAGTTGTGGGAAATCTGGGTATTGGACACTAAAAAGGAAATCAAAGAAGACAAAGAAGGGTGAATCAAGGATGACTGGAAGCCTGGAAACACTGCCTAGCACTACAGGCTAACAGAACTCAAAACTCCTGTATCTGAGATCACTCCACTGGAGCACAGGCTGGCGTTACTTAAACGGGAAGGAGGCCTCTGACAGTAGAGGGCTCTTGAGCCCAGCAGAAAACCTGCAGCGACCTCACAATGGAACTGGGAATGCATGCAGACCTTGTGTGAGAGCAGTAGAGCACACCTCCGTTTCCCAGCTCTTCCTACTCCAAACCCCATGGGGTGTCCCAAGGAGAATTTGGGGAGTAGGCACAGGAACAGGGCGAGGGAGTTCTCGGTCACTTGAGAAGCCAAGCAATGTGATTATACCGGTCCCTTTGGGCTTCAAAAAACTGTGAGTAGGAGAGGGAAACAGACTGGCACAGGGCTAGGCTGAAGGAAAAGGTGGGAAAGGCAAGAAGAGACCTTTTGACTTGACGAGGGCTTCAAAGCAGGTGGGACCACAAATAGCTGCAGGAAACAGAGCTCTCTGGGCACAATGGTTTGTTTGGGAAACAAACAGGCACTGCCATGGGGCTGGAGTGTAAAATCCTACAGGCACTGGCTCCAGTGCTGGAGAACAAAAGGTTTTTAAATAGACCTCAATCCAGTGTATAACTTAAAATTGACTTGCTTGATTTGCAATATTTTTTTTTTGACTTTTCATAACACTCTAAAAAATGGACTTAATTTTATTTTTCAGCCCTGTCTTAAATTTAACTGGGATTTTTTTCCCTCCTGGGAATTTTCCTTTTTAAAGACAACACTTCAAAAACTGTTCCCATGGGGAAACTTCACTTTGGTTATTATTACTTTCACTATCTCCTTACATCTAGTTGGCTTTTTAAATCCTGAGGGCACTTAATACAAACTTAGCATGGGGGGGAAAACTAATAAAAGGAAGGGAAATAGAACAGACACTACCTATCTCCAACTGCTGGTGATGTCATGTCCAGAGGTAAGATGGAAGATTAGACACTAGCCTCACAATTTCCATCCCTCACTAATGACAGGAAAGGAGAACTAAGATGGCAAAATAATAAATGCTTGAGTAAATAAATAAAACCCAGCAACATTGCCAAATTGGATGAGGGTATCACACAGGACATAAGTAGCCTTGAAGGTATCAGTAAAAGGGCTAAAGTTTGTAGCACAAAGTGAAAGGGAAAAGGAGCATAGGACCTAAAATCAAGATTTTAGCTATAAACTGGAGCTTCTTTGATTATAACCATCAGAAAAGAAGAAGTACTCTGGATCACCAGAGGAGAAGACATGCAATCCAGTGGCATTTCTGGTAGATACAGGTGTGTGTAATTGTGTCTAGGAGAGATCCTGATCAGACTTCACCTGTGGAAGAGAACTGTGCTCATTTCTAGCCAAGAAAGCTTAATTTGAAGTGCAGGTAAGAGAACACTTTTGCACTCTATTTGAAGAGCAAGTAAGAGAGAGAGTATTGAGGGCTCATAGTGCACAAGAGGGCTGATTTGGTTAGTTAAGCACAGTGAAGTCTGTACTCAAGGGAAATAAACACCAGAGAGGAAGTACAGCTTCAGCTAGAGCCACGCTGGCACAGGCACAAGAGAATATAAACTAGCTGTGAATTCATTTAAGCTGGAAATTAAAAAACTTTGACCACTACAGCAGTTGGGTGCTGGGGCAGCCTGCCAAGGGGACTAGTGGGGACAATAAAATTAACCAGTTTTGAGTTAGCACCTGAGAAGACTTTGCAAGGGATTGTGAGACCATAGTGGTAAGAGATCACACTTGGTCACCAGAAGCCTCCTTGCTTTTGCTCCACCAAAGAGATCATCCATCTTCCCACATCCTGAAACCAGTGCTAAATGCTTCAGAGGCAGATACAGGCTAAGCCTCCCCAGAAACATTTTCGCCTGATCTGAAGGGACTGGGGCTTTACTGTCCTCAGAATAGGAGGGTACAGGGTTGCTTTTAATACGTGCACAACTTCCACAGGAATTCTGAACATTCCTGTTACTGTAAAGGGGTCACAGCTCTCAAATCCAGCTGACATTTTGCTGCCTATTGAATTCATCACAACAGGAATATAATTGCAAACTGCACAAAGAATTTTTGCAAATGAACTCCTTTCCTTGGCAGGGGAAGAGCCTGCCACCAGCAGAGGAAGGAGACAATAGTCCAGCCTAGTTCCACACTGGACCAAGAGAGATGTTCCTGGAAAACTGCAGATGAGAGAAAAACACCCAAAAGATGGGGTGCCTGTGGAACCAGTAGAGAAAACAGGTGGTTTTTATAGAGTATTTCAGCTAAGCAATGACTAGTACTAGGAAAAGGGATGAGGAAAGAAGAGCCCTGTAGGTGGGAACACAGACAGGCTCCCATGGAGAGGATGACAAAAAGGGAAAGGGGTCACAGAAGGAAAATGAGCAGCTATTCCAGGGCACACAAAGGAGACAAGAAGGATGTCAGAGATCTGAGAGATGTATTTGCAGCAGCTGACATGAACTGTGAGATTCTTCTGTCTACCCTACCTAGGTCTGCATCAGAATCCTGCAGAGCCATGGCCTCATCCCAGGAAGGCTGGTCCAGCTGTGGCAAGCAGCAGGCACAGCCCACAGTGGCTGCTTTGTCAGGGGGTCTTTGTGCAAAAGTACAGCAGCAGAGGGGGACACACTTCATCTGTGCCAGCTCTCCCAACAGACCAGACTGTGGGCACTCACCTGGCACAAGGGGCATTCAGAGGAGCACTGAGCCACTGCCCTGGTGGAGCAGTGCCAAGGCATCCCTGCGTAGAGCTCTGGGGGACCACAGATGCATGATCACCCTGCAGACCAGCAGAAGCAGCCTGGCTGGCATCACCACGGCCCCTGCAGCACCACTCCTCAGGTGGCACCGGGAGCTCACAAGAGGATGGAAGTGGTGGGCACATGTCCTGCTGCTGGACAGGGGCAGGGCTGCTCCCCCCAGACAGGCCTGAGGAAACCTGCTGTCCAGAGATGTGCCCCCAGCCAGTGTCACTGGCACAAAGGAGACTTGGTAGTGTGTAACAGCACTTGGGTACACACCAGCCCATCCATTCATCAGGAAACAAACCACCCTGCCAAAGGTCTCCTTTGGAGATCAGAAGCAAAGGCAGCCTCAGTAAATAAAATATTGACTCCTTTTGAGTACACAAAGACCACCTCTGACTCCAGAGGTACCTCAGCACAGAGCAGTGAAGGATGGGGAGAACCTTACAGCACGGCATCTGCCTGGCTGTGACACTTCTCCCCACTCACCAGGTATGGATAGGCACTGCAGCAGAGGCCAAGCTGCTGACAGCAGCTGCCCAGCACCTTCACCACCTTCAAGAAGGGGAGCAGCAAGCTCCCCAGAAGAAATTGTGCCCCAAGGATGCAATAATTACTATCATTAACTCCAGTACCTGGTTACCTCTTGGCACAGGGCAGCTAGAGGTGGCTGGCAAAAGCTGGACATCAGTGATACAGCAATTCAAGTCATGTCCTACCTCCTCCCTTTTAGGAACCCATGTGAAAGCCCCATGTAGATACCCAAATAGGGGGTTGCAATGAATCACTGCACAAGAGCTGTTAGACTTTCTGTGCTAGGGATGGCAGATCTCCTGCTCCTCATTTTGGGATGGACATTTCTCTGTACCCTCTCTTCTAGAGCCTCCTAAACCTGGTTCCTTTGCAGGGCCTAATGTGTCCAGGTATTTCTGTTCTCTACTCAGTCTGCTTTTTCAGTCTTTTCTTTTGAAAAAAATGGGTTAAAACATAAAGACTTTTCAAAATTAAAACTTATAATAATGCTCAGTACTTACCTCGCTCTTGCCATCTTCAAAGTGATTTATAAATGTTAACTAATTAATTAATCTTCACATCTTCTCCAATTGAATTCAAGTCACGGCTGAAGTGAGCAGAAAAATAAAAAGCGTGGTTTTCAGGTGAAGGGCAAAGGCAAACCTATGCTCCTGCCCTCTGTTTGCCATCCAGCAAGGCAATTTGCAGCAATACTTTCATTCTGCACTGCAACCTTCTCATTTATTTTTCAGTCCTACCAAAGGTCTGAAGTAATTTTATGTGCTACCTCCAGCTTTCCTATTCTTAATGGAGGTCTTAAAAGGTGCTTGCTCCCTTTGAAAAGTAAACAAAATGGAAGACTTTCAGAGCTGTGTTTAATCCCAAACTCTCCTAAAATCCATAACACAGCCAGCCTTGAGAGGTAGGCAAATGGGAAGGGGGAGCAAAGCCTATATATGGCTGTGCTTGGCAAATGCTGCTCCCAGAGGGATGAGCTGACCCTGGGAGATCGGGGTGAGCCGGATGTCACCTAACAAAGTTACCGCAGGAGGACACAACCGGACTTGTGCCAGTTGTGGCTGAGCTGTGAGGATGCAAGCCTGGGGCTTCAGCACAGCCTGGGGCTGGAGTGGCAAGCCCCCGCTAGACCCACACTGGTCCACACACTGGCTGGTGTCACCCGTATGGGGAATTTGTGCTTCCAAGGCTGCTGGCAGTGTGTGGCACAAAGTTCAGGCACTGCTCTGCCTCGCCCTTGCTGCACAGGGCATCACGCGAGCGCTGTCACACACAGCCAGCCTGGAACTCTCAAGTGCTGGCTTCCAGCTCCACTCCTGGGATCTGCAGCCTGGATTTAAACTGTGGGTTCATGGCATTGAAACAGTCCCTTTGTGTCTAATAGCCACAGTTTGGTTAAAGATAGCAAAGCCCAACAGACCAGAGAGGAGATGAGACACTCAGGGCAACAGGACACTCAGGTAGCTGTAACTACCTGTTACAGCTGCTCTTCCTAAGCAGTAGGTTCTTGTGGGACACAAATATCCTTGTCCATTACTGGTAACTTCAGCTCTCCCTGGAGGTGACACTGGTCCAGCCCAGCTCCCACTGGACGTCAGCCAGTGGCTGTTAGGACACGTGCTTTCTCCGGCTGCTCAGCTGTATCCCAAGCTCATTCTCCTCAGTCTGTCTTTCTCATCACACCCCAATGGCTTTGCAAGCAGGAAATCTTTCAAAGGGTGTGAGGTGCCAGACATCTGGCAGGTGCTTGACAGATACCTCCTCCCCTGTTGACACCTCGGTCCCAGACTAGCCCTTCCCAGGGAGCTGAAGATCTGATACACATGGACGTTATTGTTTCTTGCAGACAATCGCAAGCGCAGTGCCTCTCCTCCCTGACAGAGACAGATGAAGGTGATGTGATGTGACGCAGGAGGAAGGCTCAGGTGGTTTATAAACAAAAGCTGGAAGCTTTGTCACAATCTCTCCCAACAACTTATAGAGAACAGGATTCATCAGGTAGGCTCCTCATGGCTGCAAATTCGTCAAGTCTCTCTAGGTGGGGTGTACACAATCCTGGCTCCACTATCCCCTCGTGCTCCAGCAGCCAGATTTTTGTCTCCCATCTGGACAACTTCATACCAAAACTCTCCTATTTGGCACTTCTGCGCCAGACAACTACAGCCAAGGTGCTCGATGCCTCACGCAAGAGAAGAGGGCAAGGTGTGGGGCTGCTTGAGCTCTTGGGAGACCCCAGCCAGTGAGAGCTGTCACCCCAGGACAGCTGGCATATCCCTGTTCCCAACAGAGCCAGCTGGTATGCCCAGCCCTGTGACCACACACAGAGGAACAAACAAAGCTGCTTGCAAGTTTTAGTTCAAGGGTTCGGGTGACAGGGCTTTCTCACTGACCGCCAGCACTGCGTTACAGCAGCCTGGAATTAACAAAGCAGTGATAGGGCATTAAACCTGCATTTTGTGGGGTTTAAGATCCGAGATGGCACCTTGTTACCACCAAAACAGGCACAGACTCACTCCCCTCCCCACTCCCTTCACAAGACTTGCTCACACCTATTTTGCCTCGGCTCCAACTCTCTCACCTGTCTGCAAAGGGAGCTGACCCAGGAGAAAACCCACCCCAGCCAGTGAACCCAACAAGGCCCCAGAGACAAAGCTCCTAGATTTCCTTCACTGGATCATTTTTTCTGTGGTTTGCTCACACACAGAAACACAGGTTCAGGGAATCAAATTTTAGTCTTGGCACCAGGCACGGAACCAAGCGGGGGTGGGAGTCATGGTGTCAATTTACATTTACATCAGCTACATGTAGTGGAGAGGCAGTGTGACACTGACATCCTTCTGACTCGGCTCCAAGCCAGCCTCGAGGAGGCATCCTTTGAAGAATCAGAGTTAGCTTTTTTCCTGGGCATCTCACAAGACTCACTGATTTGGATTTTTCTTCCAACCAGACACCACCACCACCACCCGAGAACAGCTTGTGCAGCATCTATCCTGTGAGAACTCACACATGTGGGCATTGACTGCTGCCTTCACCTGACAGGCAAGTCCCCACACCACTTTCCATTCTGTCCAGGATCATAGGACACACAGTATTGACACAAATAAGGACTCAGTCTCTGCACCCTTCTCTGAGACTACCTGAAGATCACCTTTTGAAGAGTCTAGAGGAAAATCAACCACATAACACTTTAAATAAGCTTTATGATTAATTTCTGTTTTATGGACTCTCATCCTGAGAGAGATACTGTGGCACTACCTTTAAAAAGAGAACCTGGTATTTTGAGGATATTCCACCCCAAAATGGGATAAAGGCTCTTAATATCACAGCTTATTTTGGAGCCTCCAGAATCAATGTATGAGGCAAAGAGATGCTACTACCCACAGGAGCACAGGTTTGTACAGATATGTCCATAGATCTATATTTTTATTGGTTTATATATATTTATAATATATTTTTATATTTTTTAAAAGAATCCCTTCAAAAACTACCCTCCCACCTAGCAAAACAAAGATTAAACAATCAAAGACGGTGTCCTGGAGCAAAGTATCCCAGGGGTCTCATAGAGCCAAAAGGACTGCTGAGCACCAGCACTCTCTTTCCAAGCTTTTGTGATGCCCTGGGGGTGCCAAGGTGACTGTCACACCTTTATGGCTCCTGAAATTGACCTGTCAAAAGACAGGAAGAGAGAAAGAGAGAAACACGTGGCCGTGGCACTGGGGGCTTGAGCAGTTGGGGAAACAGCAACGCGTACAACCTGAAGCTCAGTGTGAAATGCTGCGATGAAAAGGAGGGAGACACTGCCTGGAACGTCGGTAAGGAAGACAGGAAAGAGAACAAACATGCAGGAGAGTTAGTTGCCAAAATGGATCTCAGAGAAGAGCTCAGAAGCATCACACTTGGGACCGCTGCTACCCCTCCAACCCCCAAACCTCTGCCTCTCACCCTCCCAGTTGTGAAGGGAGATCCACCTAGTTTGATTTAGACCAAATCTTCGCGCTGCTCCGAAGCCTGTGGGCACAGGGGGAAAAAAAAGAAAAATAAAAGTTCCAGGTGGACACTCAGGTTCATCTCACTTCCTTCCTATGTGCACACAAAAAAGTGCACTGATGTTCCCCCAGATACATGCTCTGTCTGCCCGCACTGCTCACCCTTTGGCTTTGGAGGTTTTCTTGCTCGCCTGGCGCTGGTTGGTGCCAGGGGCTGGCTCCCTGAGCTCCGTGAGGTGCTGCTCTGGGTCTTGAGACGTGGCTGCTGCAGCAGCTGCTGTTGTCACTTTAATGGTCTTCTTCAGGTTTGCCACCTGCAAATAGCAGCAATGCAAAAACTAATGGGTTTCGCAAAGCTGGGAGTTTTTCGGCTACAGGTGTTTTTAGTTTCACTTTGGATTTTTTAAAAATCTGTTTCTAAAGGAAGCCCTGGAGCTAAGAGCTGCAAGCTCACATCAAGCAAAAGAGCCAACATCTGTCCAGGCCCCTGCACTGCAGAGGAGTATTAAGCTGACTTAGGACTCTTCTTCAGGCACAAGTGCCTGGGGGTTCTGGCCTAGGGAAAAGGCAATGCCTCACTTCAGAAAAGACTAACAATCACAGGTTCGAGTTGTTTTAAGGCAAGGGGCACTGGGTGCTCCCTGCTGGACCCACTCACCTCACTCTCGATCTGCTGCTTCAGGGCCAGCTGTTGCTCTTTGTGCTGGTTGGCCCGGCTGACCTGCTCTTCGATGCCCGACAGGACAACCTCGCAGCCCTGGCACCTGGAGAGGAGACTCACAACTGAACGGGCCAGGGAATTGGCACAGCACAGAGAGAAACGTCAAAGACAGCAGATTTCAACTCCAGAGGCCAAAAACACTGGGAGGTGGCAGCTATGCCAGGCAGGGAAGATACAGGGGCAGGAGTCTGACGTATTAACACAGGGAATTATGTTATTATCTGGGAGGGAGACAGGTAACAAAGCCATGCTGGGTTCAGAACTACAGATAAGCACTCAGGAAACCTCCTGCCAGCAGCCAGTGCTGTGCAAAGGCTGCTGTATCTCCATCACCCCTTTAGACTCAAACGGGAATTTGGGAAATAATTTTTGGAAAATTACTTTCCGTTGGGAGTATGGGAAAGGGGATCAAGTAGGTCACTTCCCAATACCACCCACCCTTAGTGACACACAAAGGATCCAGGGAAGCCACCAGCCACTCCTGCAACCTTTTTTGGGTGTTAGTACTGGGGGCTGCCTCCTCACCACTCCTGCAATGTGCGGGTGATGGTGCTAAGCTCCTCCCTCCGGATGTCCCTCCCAATGCTGTAATCCACCTCCAGGCGTTGGTTCCGTTGATCCAAGCTCCCTCGAAGCACATCTGCATACACAGCCTCAATCACCAGGTCCTCCAGCTGCCGGACATTCTTCAGCTGTAACTGCTCCAGCAGCACTGAGTAGGGGATGCACTGTGGAAACATGATGGTAACTAGCATGAGATAATCCCACTGGGAGAAGAACTCAGGAAAAACAGGGCCACTACCTTGATCTTGGCAGCTAGAGTGACGACTGACAGGTGCCTCAGTTTGTTCTTCTGGGCCTCTGTCAAGGGAGGGAGGTTTGCTGCTTCAGCTGTTGTCAGGGGAAAGAATGGGATATTAGAATTTATGCCTCGTTTCCCAGTTCTGCACAGAAGCATCTGTACCACGCCTGTCTCTTAAAACGTCTGCACACCAATCCCCGAAGTGGTGCTTCGTCTTGCCAAGCTACCCCCATCAATTCTCAGCTCAAAAGACCATTTCTGAGCAGCCCTTCTTCCCGCCACCCTCAACTCAGCCTTTCTAGCTGTCCCATGCGTTATTTATGTGCATCCCAACGGACACCCAAGCCTGTCCCCCGGCCCCTCAAAAACGTATTTGGCAGACGGCAAATGGCAGCGTTAATTACAGCCAGGTACCCCGCTAGTCTGGGGCCCAAAGCACAGTCAGGCGTGTGTCGGGCCGGGCCTCAGCCCTGGCTGCAGGGGAGGCTGTCCGGGGAGGGAGGCCCTCTGCGCCGTGGGTCTCCGGCGCGTTTCCCGCCCCGCAGGATCCCCACCACCGGGCCGGGGGGCTCGGGGCCCCCGCCCCGTGCCCGGCCTCACCCAGGTAGTCCGCATAGGTGCCGTAGGCGAAGATGGTGAGGAGGCGGAACACGGGGGAGAACTCGCTGTCGGCCAGCTGCGGGGACACAGGGTCAGGCGACGCCGCCGGGCCGCGGGCAGGGCCCGGCGGGGCCGCGGGGCCGGGCGGGTCTCACCTCGCGGACGGCGGGCATGTCCAGCAACTCCCCGAACACGTAGATGCCCGGGGCCTCCAGCACCTGGTGGATCAGGCTGGCGAGCGCGGCGCCGCGGGCCGCCTTGGCCAGCAGCAGGAACTGCTCCTGGCTTTGCCCCGTCACCTTCCCCTCGGCCGCCATGGCGGGGCCCGGCCTGGCCCGGCCCGGCCCGGCCGTTCGCTCGCCCCCCGTAGCCCCGGCCCGGGCGCTCCCGGCCGGCCCCGCGCACCCGCCCGACACCGCCGGCGTACAGCGGCCGCTTCCGCGTGTGACGCGCATCCGTCGCCCATTGGCGGAGCCGGCGGCTCCTCCCGCCCCCGCCGCTTCCCCATTGGCCGGGCAGGGCGCAGCGCGGCGGCGCAGTCCCGCCGCCAGGGCGCCCCCCGCCGGCGGGGCTGAGCGCTGCGGGCCGCGGTGGCGCCGAGGCCGTCCCGAGGCCGTTCCGAGGCCGTTCCCTCCATCTGGCGCATCCCAGGCCACTCCCGGCCGCCCTTGTCACCCTCCCACGGCAGCGTCCATGTCCCCAGGCCAGCCCAGGCTGCGGTCTGCGTGGGGCGCAGGCTCTGCCCAGGCAAACAACAGCCACCGGCTGGTTGCCAGCCTTGGTCCTGCTGGTCACAGGCACCAGCCAGTCCTCAGCTTCGTTCTGCACTTTTATCATGCCCTGCCCTGCTCACCAGCAGCGTCTGCTCACCGTTCTTTTATTGTTCATGACCCATCCTCTGTCAAAACTCCCCCAAGCCGCTCAGCCATAGTGAGATATGTCCTAACAAGACAATCAGTGCCAGATGAATATCCACGTATTTATGGGTCTTACCAGTCTGGTGAATATTTACTTTTCATCTATACACCTGGAAATACTCAAGGCCAGGATTGATGGAGCTCTTAGCAACGTGGTGTAATAGCACACCTCCCTGCCTCCAGCAGGGGTGCTGGAACAGGATGATTTTTAAGGTCCCTTCCAACCCAAACCATTCTGTGATTCTATGATTAATGTTGAAATAACTGTTGAGAAAACAGATGCACTACTATATGGCATGGTGTTTTTCACATCTCAATGATCTATTCTATAAGCACCACACCAGAACTAAAAGAGGTGCATGGAATACTTTGTGTGTGCCCACACATCACTCTCCTTTTTTCTTTCACACCATTAAGATCTCACTATTTTGGGCAGTGTTTTGGGGATATGTAAATGTAAAAAATCTTATGTTGCAAAGAACTGTACTTATGTATTTAAGCTGTGCATTTCTTAAATCCCTGCATGCCTACATTCCTCTACTGCATTAATTTTTACAAAAAAATGACTTTACTATCTGCTGAATCATTAACCATCTCACTTGTCAAGAAATGCATCCCTGATGCAGGCAGGGTATGGCCATAAAAAGATAGTTTAAACGCTCCACAAGGATAGAAATGTTTATAGTTCACCTTAAGTACCTCTTCGTGGGTGTATGAGCTGCAGCAATGCGGTCATTGTTGAGGGCATGGTTTCCTGTGCCAGGTGAGAGAGAATAAAAAGTGGGGGTCATTTGGGGAAAAAAGCCCAAATTTTCGGAGTTCTTCTCATCTTGTACAAATCACATGGTAGGCAGAGGTGAGTTGTGAGGGGGACTGGGAGGAATACAGCCAGTGTGCATTTCAATAAGCCATATTAAGCTGTTTGGCCAAGAGTTTCCAGAGCATCACCAATTTCCTCATGGCTGGTGCCTTCAGAAATCCACAATGATTTTCCATGAAAGAAAAAGAGGCAACAAATTAATGGGAGCCCGATACAGTCTATACAGATAGCATGGTTTTAGCATGTTAAAATCGTAGAGCTATCAGGGCAAGTTTGCACTCCATCACGTGATTGCCAGCAGGAGATTTGGTCTTCAGCTGGATCAGTTTAGCACATATTAAAGGCAGTTGACTTGTGCTTTGCCAGACTTCTGTAAGCGTAACATCTTGAAATAAGTGTAACATCTTGAAATCTTCATCTGGGTAAAGTCTGCATTTGTTAAGCTTTTACTTGCCAGTATCAACAACTCTCTTCTCTTGCTTTTTTCTCTAGTTCTTGTCACACAGCTGCTGTGGCTGAATCATGGAGAAGGCTCCTTTGGGGTACAATTCTGCCCCAAACACAATTTCGGAGCTAGAAAATACAACCCGTGGCTGACTTGAAGAGATGTATCATTGTCTCCCAAGTTCATTTGTACAGCTGTATGGATTGTTGCTACTCCTTCTCAGGGTCGTCCTCTTCAGTCCCTAAGGCTTCTTTAGTGTTTGTTCTCCTCACTGAGGCTGCTGACAGCAGGAGGGAACAGCGTGGACAGCAATGGTCAGTGTGAAAAACTGAATTTTTAATGTTAATGATCATGCCACGAAGATTAGGTGGACATCACTTCAAACTAAATCCAGGCATAAGGAGCAAAACAGCTCTGACTGCAGGGCCAGAGAAGCAAACATGTGCCCTGAGACGGGAAGGCATCCAAACCCACAGCCCTGCTCTTGTAGGCACATTTTCATTTATGTGCTCTGATGATCTTAGCTTTGAGATGTCACAGTCTCCT
Source organism: Acridotheres tristis (assembly GCA_037013685.1). Lineage (NCBI taxonomy): Eukaryota > Metazoa > Chordata > Aves > Passeriformes > Sturnidae > Acridotheres > Acridotheres tristis. Next base: position 27,104,875 of record CM072884.1, on the reverse strand, counting down.
TTGCCTCAAAAATATGAAGCTGAGCAAAGAAACTTCTCCAATCATCTTCCATTGGTAGCTAAGCATAGGCACAGTCAATGAGCTCTCCTAGGAATGTTCCTCACACCCAGCATGTTGTGGGCATTGTTGGAAACTCTCCTGGGTCCTCAATGAACAAAGTAGTGAGGAGCATTTCCTATACTCAAGTCAGGTAAAATGAGACCAAGACACATTCTACCCAACAGGCATTTCTTCAGGAAGATCATGATGACCCAGAGAAGCAGTAAAGTCTATCAGTCTGTATTCTGAGCCAGCAATATTTGGGCTTCTCCATACAGCAGAATGAAAAGAGAGGCAAGGCAGGTAACCTGTGATAGGCAATATTGACAAGGGAACTATCTCCTCCCTGCTTTTCCCTCTCTGTTTCTGTATTTAGGCCTGATTCACCATAGCCTCACATGTGCTATCTTCACTTACAGCAGTGCAGGGTGCATTCAAATCAGGTTCAAACGTAACCCTGCTGATTTGTAGTGTTTTATTACTCTCTTCCCCACCCCCTTGCCAGCTCCTTCCATCTCAGTTTTATCTCTATTGATCTGTTTCTCTCACACTCTCTGACATGCTTGCTGCCTTTCATTATTAGTTAGAGATGAAGCTTGGCGGCCTGAGTGTCCTAGCTACATGATGCTCGCTCTCTCCTTCTCCACTTCAGGCCCAGTTCCTATGTCCTGTGTGCTGGCTCCCCATGTTTTTGTCTGCTCCTTTTTTGTCCTGCATCAAGGGCAAAGACCAGAAGGTCTTTTGAATGACTCAGATCCTGCACTCTCCAAATGAGAAGGCCATCGTCCTCATGAGCGTGAAAGTTATGGGTGACATCTCCACAACTTAGCAAAATTTTGGCCTCATCCCTAGATTGGAGTGCTGGGTGTTGAAATTAAATTTCAGCCTCCTGGAGTCAGTAACTTCCGTGCTTTTGCTTTCCTTACAAAGCAAACACCTATCTTTATGGTTACAGGGAAACTGTGAAATGTGATTTTCATGTAACCAAAAGAGCCGAAAGTAGGAGGTGAAGAGTGCAGATGAAAGCAAGTCTGTACGACATTTCATAATTTTAAGATAAATCTTGTGACATGGAGACGTTCTGTGTTGTTATTTCTGAAGGTTTGGGATTTCTGATCCTAGCTGTAACCACCCCCTAGCATCATCCTTCTCTTCTGATCTTGCTCTGATCTCTAAGAAGGAAACCTCCATTCTCTTTGCGCTATAGATCCACTTTCTTTCCTCTGTGCTCACTGTCCCACTTTAAAGCTGTAGAGCTGTACAGGCTCATTTTAGGTTGTTCCTTTCTTCACCACCACAGAATCCAAATAACTTGTCAAAATGCTGAAGACTTTTTTTCACCAGTCCTTCTTCAAACATAGCAGAGTCACATCTCATGAGACGATTTTTCACAACTGTGTGTAACACGGACTCTGAGACAAAAACACTGTAAGGACAAAGGAGGCTGGCATGACTCTCTTGGATACCAATATGATACAGAAGGCTTTTAACCCTTTCGTTTGTACTGGGCTAATGCACACAGGGCTTACACCTAAAGTCAGCCCAGTATCAACTGCTGAAGGTAACTGCATAATAATGCTTCCTCTGATCTGCTCTCACAGCCCTCAGGATTTTGCAGACCAGAAACTGTCTTCCAGACAGGCCTCTGGTTGTGATTCAAAGACTCCAGAAGAGAGAGGATCTTGCACTTCACTAGGTAGTTTGTTTCTATGATTAATCACTCTCCAGTGACTGGCTCTTGTTATTCTCTGCCAGAATATTTGGTAGACTTTTCTCCGGGAAAGGAGTGATACTGCAAGCAAGTCATGTCTCGTTCTGCTTTTTGATATATTAAACAGGATGACCTCTTTAAATTACTGAGATCTCCAGCCTTCATATCACCTTTGATTCAAAGTTATTTTTAAAATATGGAGCATAAAGCGCTGCACAGTTTTCCAGCATGAGACTTACTCAGACACAGAGAGAGGTTTAATACTTTCCTCGCTTCCCATCCTTACTTCTGTTTTTACACAGACAGGGATCATCACTTCAGATTCATTGCTGCAGCATGGACCACTGCTTCTGTGTTCAGTTTTCTGCCTGTTGTAATCCCATCTTTTTCAGACCACCTCCTTCTGGGAGTGGAACTTGTTCCCTGTAGACATGGGCATTTTTTTCCTGTTCATGGATGTACAGTTTGCTCTTAACAGTCTTACAAGAAGCTTTATGAGAATTACCACCCTACTGAAAGGGGCAGGTCACTCTGTCCTGGTGCTATCCTCATTATTTTTAACACTCTAGCAATATTTGTGCTCTCAGTAAATTGTGTCAGGATGAACTATATCTGCTCACCAAGCACTGAATAAAATGGTGAGTCATACCTGACCCGGGATTCATTCCTGGGCCTCCACATAAGAAACACTGCCACTCAATGGTGGGCTTCCAGGGATGACCTCCTTTGTGTTTACAGGACATTAAATGGAGTTAACCAGCTCATTTAACCTCCTGCTCTGTTAATGTTGCATAACGCTTCTTTTGCTCATCAGCATGCTTTGGGAAATTAACACTTCCAGAAGCCTGGATAGATCTAAGCCATCACCTTTCCCAAACAAACCTGAAGTCACATCAAAGACTGACAAGAACAAAACAAGTTTATGCAGCAAGATCAGTTTCCTCCAAACCAGGCTGATTGGCATTAACCAGAGAATCTCATATCAGCTCTTTGTTGCTTTGCCTAGAATTTTTCAGGTCTTCTGTTTGCTCTTTACAAATATTCACAGGGCACAGTTCTCTTCCAGTCTTCTGGGATGTCTCTGATATTCTAAAGCTTATTAACCCCTTGTTTGGTGAGCAATAGGGCAGAGGAAACTGGGTTCTCTGTGCACTTTTTTCCTGTATGTTCTGTACTTTCCACTACCACACCTTCAGCCAGGGTTTCTTGATGGCATCCTTTCCACAGCTTGCCACGTTTGTGAGGGGCAATTTCTTCTACAGCCTACATCACTGGGTTCCCCCCACCACTCTCTAAGATTACATAGCTTTTTTACATAGTTCATAGCTTTTTGTTTGTTTGTTGGTTGGTTTTGGGGGTTTTTTTGGGGGGGGGTGGGTTGGGGTTTTTTTTTGTTTGGTTTTTTTTGTTTGTTTTTTTGGTTTTTTGTTTTGTTGGGTTTTTTTGTTTGGTTGGTTTTTGTTGTTGTTGTTGTTGTTTGTTTTTGGTTTTGTTTTGGTTTTGTTGTTGTTGTTTGGTTTTGTTTTCTTTGTTTTGTTTTGTTTCTGGAATAACACAGCTTTCCCAACATTTTCTGCTTAATTCTTTTGGCCTGCTGGATGGACTGCTCTGACCTGTGGGGCTTTGCCCAGCAGCATGGCTACAGGCTCTATTCCAGCACAGGCATTGGAAGCATTTCTTTCCTCTGTCAGGCTGCTGGTTTTCATACAATTTGTTGGAGCTTATTTACCTTTTAGAATCTGGTCATTTTGTCAAATCCATGGCAACTAACAGACGGACAGACAGATAGACAGGATTCTGCAGGTAGCAAGGCAACAACATGGGTCTCTCTTCCCTTAGGAAAGAACAGTAAAACCAGCAGCAGTGGCCTGCCTGGGCTCAGGACTCCTGGGTGTAAATGATCTGTACGTGATCACTGCCAGACAGAAATAACAGCCAGTAACACCTGATTCCATCTCTCGCCTCAAATTTCCATGTAATTTTACATTAGCTTTCCTTTGAAAAGGAAACCAAACAAGCCATTCCATTTATATCACGTAAGAATGAGGTACAAGTGACATCAGCTCTTGAGCTCTCTGTTCCCATCATCTCAACAGCTTTCCTGACTCCCCCCACCATATCTACCAAGGTTTCCTTGGTCCCTAGAAAATCCTGCTCCTTGTCTCTCTCATATTTCTGACTCCTTTTGCTGCCTTCTGTCGTTTTACTCTTGAGGGGGATTTTCAGTGTTTGCGTCATTTGGATTTTCACCCTTTAGTTGACCTTTCCCTGGTTGAAATTTCTCCTCTGTTTTGTGCTTCCCAATTATACTAAACACATTCGTCAGGATTTGAAAAGGTCAGAGAGAACCTGTGTGCCTGATGTAGCCCCTTCCAGAGCTTTCTACCCTCTGCTACTCCCAGGTGAGAAAGCAGGAAAAGAAATGCAGAGAGCAAGAAAAGCTGAACGCTGACTTGTGCTGCTCCACCATGTCTGTACAGGGGGTTTCTTGGGATGAGAGTGTGAGGGATCACTGAGCAAGGTTTGCGCAGATGATTTGTACAAGTCCTGTGAGAGCTAGAGATGAAAAGGCTGGAGTGTGACAGGAGCCAGGATAATCTCTGACATAAAGCCCCGTGTACAAGAAAGTGACAAAAGCCGGGGGGTTTGGCATGTGCATGCCTGGTGACACACAGTGGTGCAGCGTCTCACACAAACTTTGGCCGTGACACCACTGCCCGCAGTGTCCTCCTCCTACACCACGACCTCCTGGTGACAGCAAGCCCTAACACAACCCCATCCCCGTGCTGATCCTCCAAACACGCACTGACATCACTCCCAAACACATGAAAAACCTGTTGACTCTCCTAAACATGCTCACAAATTCACATGCAAGACTCAAATACCCTGGCGTTGGAAAGCACAGAGCAGCCTGGTTCATGAGCACAGGAGCTTGCAGGAGGCCTGGTGAAGAACACACTCAGACCTTTCAAATATCTGTCCAAAGTTGGCACCACCTGTTCTGGCTATCCTGTCATGCTCGGGCTTGGTACTGTGTGTCCATTTGTCACCTGCGTGCATCCTGATGCAGTGGCAGGTTGCTTTACAGCTCAGTGCTGTCTCTACTATTTCTTTCTGGTATTTTTTTTTTTCCCAGGGTCAGTGACAGTCTTTTCCCATCGCTTTATGATGAAAAGTTTGATTGTTTTTGAGGATCTGAGGAAATTACTTTCTTGCTTCCTCATATTTCAGGCCCTGGAGTGGAAACTGTCTCTCTGTCATTGACTTTTTTCTCTCGCCCGTTGGTTGCTCAGCTGCTCCCCTCTGATTTGGTCTGTGCTTTCTGTTTGGTTCTTGATGGTGGAGGGAGATGTTCCCTGTGAAACACTCGGCCCCTCAAAGGCACATCAGCTTCTTTCTTTAATTTTGCTGTCACATCCCCACCATTTCCAGACGCATCCCATCGATCCCTGGCAGAAACGCGACTGGGGACACGCTCAAAAGACCTGGGTGATCCCTCAACGGATAAAACACACCTTGGACGGATCTCCCTCCTCCCCCCGCCGCTTCCCCATCGTTCCTACCTCACCCGTGTGTCCCACGGGCTCTGCCCGTGAGGCTCGACCGAACCCCGCCGCCTGCCCGGCCGGGGGTGCGCCTCCCCGGGGCCACCGCTCTGCCGCACCCCCCGCCCGGTATCGCGGCGGCCACGGGGGCCCGGGGACCCGAAGCCCAGGGATGATGGATGCGGGGACGGGGGACGGGGGACGGGGGGCGGGACCGAGGGGTGGCATCTCCCCGAGGGCACTGCTGCGGGGCGGAAAGGCGAGGGGCGGCGGGGATGCGCCCCGGGGGGCCGCTCGGGAGAGGGGGATCCCGGGGGGCCTCCGCCCCCAAGGACGGACCGGTCCGGGGGTGGCATTCGCCGGAGCGAGCTGGAGCGACGGGTCCCTTGGAGACACCTCTCTCCATGGCAACCTAATCGCTTCCTGTGAAGATCCCGAAATAACCGACGAGACGGGGGAGCGGAGCCGAGCGGAGCGGAGCCGAGCGGAGCCGAGCCGTGCGGGCAGCGGCGGGGAGGCGGCGGGGGGCAGGTCCGGCGGGCGGCGGGCGCGGGGCTGCGGGAGCGCGGCGCGGGCGGGCAGGGAGCGGGAGGAGCCTTCGCGCCCGGCTGCCGGGGCAGGGGGCTCCGGGCCGGGGGGACACGCTGCCCCAGCCCGGCTGCTGCCTTCGCCCGGCCGCCCCGGCGCCCCCCGCGGGCTGCAGCGGGGGCCACGGTGCCGGGCGCGCCCGTGCCAGCAGCCATGGGGTTAACGGGAGGCAGCGAGCGAGAGAGACAGAGACAGAGAGAGAGAAAGAGGGGCTGGACCAGTCCTCGGCAGCTGTTTATTTCAAGGCATCTCTCGCTCCCTCTCCCTCAGCCAAGGCTCAGCCTCAGCAAACCTTCCTCCTCCTCCTCTTCCTCCTCCTCCTCCTCCTCCTCTCCTTCCTTCGTCCTGGCCATGAGAGGCATGGGCAGCAGCAGCTGTGCTCCCCCAGCTCTCTGCTCCGCCGCCCCGGCTGCGCCCCACTCGTCTCCCCGCAAGGTAAGTTCATCCTCTCGGCCCGGGCTTGGGGGACAGAGTGGGGACAGGGCTGCAGGGGCGGGGGGAGGGGGGCTGCGTGCCCGTCTCCAAGTCATCTCTCCCCATCTCCTTCCCTGTGTCCTTTCTCCCCCTTTTTCCTTTTCTCTTTCCCAATCTGGGTGCTCTGTCTCCTTCTAGCCGGCTGTCTCCTTCTTCCCCCCTCCTTTTCCTCCTCTTTTAGTCGGGGGCAGGGGATGCTTGAGGGGCCAGGAGGGAGGGGGCACAGCCGAGGGATCGCTGCCTCTTACCCTCCAGCTCCGGGCTCCATCACAGACCTGTTGTGCTGGAGCACTGGAGCCTGCGCTGAGGAAGGCGACTTGAGCCAAATTGGCGCAGCTGGAGAAAGGAAACAGAGGGGTCAATCCCACCTCCTGCCTGGCCAAGGGTGCACCATGCAAAAGAGAGCAATTCAGATGTGGAGACTCAGCACTTGAAGCACTTGGATGCCCGGGAACAGTAGGAAACTGGGAGGCAGAAGATTGTCAGACTCATGACATGTATTGCAGGCAGGCACTAGATGGCAGGGGACCGGCATCCTAGAGTGCTGCTTGGAATGGGGCCACACTCACAGTTCCCAAATGCAGGGAGTCTTAAGCTCAGAGGACCATTGATGGGCTTCACACGCCCATTCCTTTGCTATAAAAACGTCCAAATGCAGCATCACCCTTCCAGCCCCGCATTCTGCCCCAGCCATAGGATTGCCATAACCAGCCCATAACTGCTCACCCTGGCAGTCTGGCACGGGAATTCCTATCAGCAAGCCACTGAACGCTGCAGGACCTGCACTGACTCAGGGCGAGCAGTGTCAGCCCCTCCAGGATCCTGCTGGATCCTCCTGGGTGCTGCCACCAACCCTCTCAGCCTCTGACATCAGGTAGAGGGTAGAGTAGCCCAACATGAACTGCTGCATTCCAACTACCAGCCCCCAAATTCAGTCAGCTCTGGGAGGTGCTGCCCCCAGCCCCATGCATAGCAGGAACTCTTTCCCTGGATGGGCTTGGCATCTCCATCCCCAGGGTATCAGCATCCAGATTCACAGTTCCAGCTGCCAAAACTCCTCCGAGTGCAGCAGAATTGTCTCCCTGGGTCGTCTGCTCCGGGATTCCTCCTTTTCCCTGTCTTCACCCAGCCAAATACAGCAGGGCATATACATAACCCCTTTTCACCAATACTGGGGTTCATGCTTCCTGCTGCCAAACCAGTAATGACTGCATCTCTGCCTCTTGGACCGTGAACTCCGGAGTGTTCATGGCCACTGAGAAAAATACAGGTGTGGTGTGCCCAGGCCATCACGAAGTGTGTGTGGGGGGGGGTCTTGCTACCAGTGCCTGAACTCACTCTGCTCAGTGCTTGGAGATAGCTGCTAGGTTCCGTTGTCCCAGATCACAATCTCATATCAGTAGCTGTCACCACAGCCCTTAGTGCTGGCTAGGAGATTAAAAAATAACAGCCAACCTAGCATTCCTACTCTGTAAGGAGGGCTGGGTCCTCCTCAGGTCTGTTTTGATTTTTTCATCACTATTTTGAGTGGAATTGTTGTGGTGGGGGAGCTGGGCAAAGCAAGGATTTGCATGAAGCTCTCAGTGCTGCGGGGTTGCTAATGGTGAGCGTTATTTCAGCCAGCAGTAAGTTTCATAATCTTGGCCCAGCTCTTGTGAATGTTGCATTTTTCAGGGTCATAAGCCTCCTTACCCTTCTTCCATCCCTTCCCCCTCTCCCCAAACTGGTTGGCAATTTCATTGTTCCAGTGGAATATATCCGTCATGTGAGGTCATCGCTGCATAAGGAGAGGTGATTGATTGCTTAGGTCACTGGGGCCTGTCCCATGCTGGGCTTTGAATGCTGGTTTGGAGACCTTGCACCGGACTCTGTGCTCAAAGGCGAGGCGATATGGGGTGCAGAGGGGCACGGTGATGCATTCCCGGCAGCTTGAGTCGCCAAGCAAACAGACTGCTGCATTCTGAACTAGCTGGAGCGCTCTGAGAGCAGACAGCTTCATTCCTAGAGGCACAGTATCACAGCAGTCAAGCTCTAGATGTTACAAAAATACAGATAGATCATCATCTGCCAGCTGAGCCAGACAAAATCGGGTGCAACTCTTTTCCCATTCCCGGATGGAAGGAGCCTCTACCCGCTCCTAACACGGCTTGTGTGCGCTTGGCTTCATCCAACTGCTCTCCAGTCAGAGCTGATCTCAGCTAGGCACTGAGAAAGCTGTGAGATTCTCAGATTTTAAGGCCAGAGGGACCATTTTGATCATTGAGACTGACCTACAGCAGAGCACAGGCCAGAGAATTTCACCAATTTAATTTCCTGCACCAAGCCCATAACTTCTGATTGAACTGTAGCATCTCTTTTAGGAATACAGCCAGGCAGAGGCTGCAGGCAGTAGGGAACACACCACCTGCCTAGGTGAATTGTGCTGGTGTGTGACCCTCTTTATTAATAGTATTGTTCCTCATTTGAATTTGTCAAACTTCAGCATTTTGTAACAGAAGGTTACAGATTGCACTTGATGTGAGGAAGCTACAGCATACGGCTGGCACCTTGGGTCTTTTATTCCTGTGATGCCTTTTTTATTTGAATAGGATTTATCTATGCCATTAAGGTATACAAGAATCCTGAGCACAGAGAAGGAGTTACCATAAGTGAATCCTAGGGCTTTCCAGGGGCACAGGAGTATCTGAACTCCAGAGCTCAGGGTGTCATTCAGGGTTTAGTCAGAGCTCCCTGCTCTGAGCAGGAGTTTGCTCCTAGCCATTAGGTAGGATGTAAATTCCCAGCCCCCTTTGGTGAACTGATATGTATGCTTTGGGGCATGGCTACTGAGATCTTCTCTCTCATGTCCCAGCAACGGCGAGTCCATGCTGCAGGAAACTTACAAAGAGGAAGGAAGCGCAGATGGGTGTGGGGAACAGCAGCAGGATTCATGCTTCCATCGTGCAAATGTATGAGAGCAGCTCCTAACAGATTAGCCCCAGTATGGAGTGATGGTGAGGTCCACAAGCAGTAGCAAAGAACAGTGTAATTCTTACTCACTGCTTGCAAGCACCAGGATTCACAAACTGAGCTCAATGAAGTGCCCCGGGTAAATAGCTTTGTCATTCACACTCTGTCATCTGTGCATCACAGGACTTGAACGCTGAGATGAAGGCTCTGTACCTAGAGTGAAAGTATACAGGTTTCTCTTCAGACTCTGGGAGTACCCCAGTACAGTTTTATTGCCATTAGACCTGGGAAACACATACGAAAGCAACAGCCTTGTCATGACGTACTGGTGCAGAAATCCAGTCTCTCTGCTGTGGCACACAAAGGCTTCTTGAATGGTATAAGGTGGGATTGTGGGATTTATACTCCCAGGTAGTAAGAGCATTGGCATCCCCATGTCTGCTCTGAAGGTCTAACAGTTTATTTAGGATCCATACTGAGAGCTGCATCCAGAGCCGAATGAAGGGCATGTGTTACTCTTGCCCTCCAACACAGCAGGGTCAGTGCCCAGGACACAATCCTGCTGCCGGTGGCTGACCGCAGAGTGCCCCAGACATGCTTTGTCTGCTGTTTAGTCAATAATCCACAGGGACATCTATGCTCCATTTCAAACATAAACACTCCAAGCACGGTGGAATCCAGCCTGCACTGCCTGGTATTTTCACCTGAAACCTTCCTTTGCTTCCACACCTTCCATGCCATGGGAGACACCTCTGTCCTGCTCCCAGCTCCTCCACAATCAGTCCTGGGTGTGCCAGTGCAGTACGCACTCTCCGTCTTTGGCCATAATCTTACTAACAAACCAAAATGTGTTGACAGCTTTGCATCAACCGACCAAACTGACTTTGCTTCATTTCTGCACTCCTCTGGAGCCACCTTTGGGGGTGGGGGCATCAGGAATCACCAGCTCTTCACTCTAGGCAGCAGAACCCATGCACAGCAGTGTCTCCAGTCTGAGGCTTGCACTTCCATGTACGGGCTGTCCCCTCCTCAACATCATGTGAGCATGAGGCGGTCAGTGCTGGTGCTCACCCCTCGTCAGTTCATTCCATACATTATCTGCTCCATAGGGCTGAAATTTAGACAACCATGTGTGAAAGCCATCCAGGATTTGGCTCTGTGGGGTTTCTTATTCCCAGGTTTTCAATCCTGGAAGTCCATAGACTGGGATGTCATTACTGGAGCTCACAATCTCAGCTTAGAAGAGCAGCGGTGTCTCCGTTATGAGATCCCCAACAAGTGAGGAGAGCACAGCGACCTCAGCATTCCTACCCGCAGGCACATTTCTGAGGGTAGAGCCATGGCTGCTAGAGGTTACACATGCACCACTACTGTACCACACTACCTGCAGCTGGAGAAAGTCGCCCCTGCTGGGATGGCACTGCCCAGCCCCACATCTCCTGTTTCCCGATGCAAAACAGCCCCTAGTCCCCGAAGACTTGAGCTGTGACTGAGAGTGCTGTGCCACAAGCAGAGCAGGCTCTTCATCCCAGGGAACTGCTGTCCTGTGGTGAGTCCCAGGCATGGCCCCAGGCACTCCAAGCCACCTTGAAACCTCTCCTGCAACTTGTGTGCCCTCTAGCCTGGGGATCCACACAAGGAGGTCCTCCATGCTTCAAATTCCCTCCCTTTCAAAGTCCAAAATAAATTATTTCATGGATTTGTGTTGCCAGACATGATCTTCCACGGCATCGTGATCATAATCCAGATGTCCAAGATCTCACCAGTATCTGGCTTCAGAAGAAACTTGCTCCCTTCTGCTGCCTCTCTGCAGAGCTGCATTTTAATACTGAGTCCCCTCCAAGGCTTAGAGGTTCAGGAGCAAAGAACAAAGAAATGCTGAGAATAGCTGCTCTTTTCTCCTCATCTTCATCTCAGGATCCCTCCAGAGACTGATCTTGCCCCGGAGGGAGGGGCAGGGCACATTAACCAACAATTCTTTTTTTTTTTTTTTCTGTGAACTTTGTTTAAATATTTAACAGAAGGAAACTAAAAATATCCCCGGTTAATGCAGCAGGAGCTAGACAGCTACTTAGTCTTGGGTGCCCTTCCTCCTGGTCCCTCTTCTCAGGTGTACATCACAGCCAGCCCTGGGCTCTTCCCTCAGGAAGAGGAAGCCTCCCACGCAGGAGGGGCTGCAGTTTTTTTTCAGGGCGTGAGGTGAGCAGGGGCGGATGGCAGTCACATCTTGGAAGCTGGGAGGTGCAGCACAGCTGGCTCAAGGCTGGAGGGGCAGGGTTGGCCTCTGCATTGACTCCCTCAGCCAAGCATCTCTGTTTCTCCATCCCGGCAGCCACAGGAGGGCATGACCGTGGGTTGTTGGCATTCATGCTTTCCCCTTCACGATGAAGGAGCAGGCTGAATATCTCGCATGATTTTTTTTCTTTTTTTGTCCTGTGTGTGCGTGCAGTTGCGGAGAGGATCCGGGGTCAGGCACATAAGAGCTCACTGGGGAAGGGCCGGCACCGCGCTGTGCCCAGCCGAGGGAAGGGGCGGGCGGCATGAAGGGCAGCCGGGCTACACCGGGCTGATGCCGGAGCGTACTGAGCGTCCAGGGCAGAAATCCGGCTGAGCGGACCCGACCTCACCCCGTGCTTTTGTTGCTCAGCCTCAGTGGGAGGGGGAAGAGAATAGGGAGGAATAGGCGGAAAAGGGAGGGATGGGACAGTGCAGAGGACATTAAGACAAGGAGTGTGGGAAGGTAATTTCATGTTAGCTAAGGGAAAAGTAAATACTAAATATTTGATAGGCGTATTTTTTTCTCTTAAATTCTTTAGTGAGGCTGGACTTTTTCTCGCTGATTCACTCTTTCTCAGTCATCTTGGTTTACCACTCTCGTGCTTCCCCTCTCGCTCCCTCGCTCTGGCACACAATGAAGAGGCTCTTTTTAAATAAATGGATTACACACTCCACACTATAAATAAACACAGGAATTAAGATTCCAACTTCTTCCAGCGATAAGCAAACAAAGATGCTGAATCCCCCTCTCGGCCCTCAGACAGGAGAGTCCCTGGGGAAGCTGCGCATGTGCCTGGGCACGTGTGCTCCAGAGATCGCTCCTCGGTTTTGTGAGCATATGCTAATGCATGTGTTTCTGCTTGGACATGGCATGTGGGAGGGGGGACGATGCACCTCCGTGCATGGGGGGCATGGGAGCAGGAGAGGGTGCACGTGTGTGTGCATGGACTCCTCTTGTCCTGCCTGCCGGGGCCGGAAGCTCACCTGGGGTGGCACACAGTGCCTGCAAGGAGAGAGCTGTCACCACTGCGGGAGGGGAACTGACACCCCTCCCTTTTGGTTCCTAGTGAAGAAGATGAGACAAGATCCTGACTGAGCAAAGACACTGTTGCGTCTGAGATGGAGCCCAGTGCCTGGTAGGTTCACAGCTTCCCACACTGGCAGGTGAGGCGGGAAGAAAACAGGAGTGTGGGTGGTGGGCTGCTCCCGGCTGCTTGGCCTTTCAACAGGAGGAACGTTTAGATCAGGCTCTCTTCTTCTTCCCCCCACCCCGCAGCAGGATGCCTCCACTCCTCTCCCGCATCCACTCCCTGCAGCTGTGGCATCTCCTCCTCGTCGTCTTGGCTGTCCCTCCTCCCGGCACATGGTCTCTTCGCTCTCGGGGCCCGGCAGCCCCTCGGCCTCTTTGCACCCGCCGAAGCCCCTCGGCCCCGCGGTCTATTTGCATCTGGGAAAGGACCTCGCAGCCGGAGCGGAATTCCCGCGTGGATTCCCGCTCGGCCGTGCCGCGCCAGCGTGCCCTGCCCGGGCGGGGAGCAGAGCTGCGGCACGTGGTGCGTCTGAGGCGCCAGGCCGCAGGCGCCCGGCCCGCCACCCCCTCGGGATTCGAGGATGGCATGCCTTCCTCCCAGTACCCCTGGGCCATCGTGTGGGGTCCCACGGTGTCGGATGAGGATGGAGGGGACACAAACTCAGCCAACCCAGGCTTCCCACCGCTGGGATACACCTTTGTCTCGCCACACGGGATGGCAACGGCGCAGCCCAACTCCCACTCACTCCTGCACAACGCGGGGCTCAACCTGCGCGAGACCCCAGCCACCCTGCGGCCCTTCTTGTTCGGGCCCCGGGGGGAAGGTAAATCTGCTCTTTGCTTCTTTCACCCCTGGTCCCCTGCAGGAGCAGCTCCTTCTGCAAAGCTCATCAGGAACCTCTCCTTGCCCTGCTGCTCTCTGGGGACCGGAGGGAGTGGCCATCATAACCCCCACTCCTCTGTCTGTCTCGCAGGCGTGGACCCCCAGCTGTACGTCACCATCACCATCTCCATAATCATTGTCCTGGTTGCCACTGGAATCATATTCAAGTTCTGGTAAGTGGGATTTGGGCCAATGGAGGGTCTCACTGGGCTGGTGTCTACAGGAGGACTGTGGGCTTCGGACCCATTTGTCCTAGGGGTGCAGATCTGGTGCTGCAATCCCTTGCAAGGTTTGGCATTTGGCCATGCTGGGCTCTAATGCTGAGTGTAGCGGGGTCCATCCCACAAACCTCTCTGTCATCAAGGGCTAGGGCTTGTCTCTTTACCTCACCCCTTACTCTCTCCACAGCTGGGACCGAAATCAGAAACGCCGGCGTCACTCGGGGCAGCAGAGCAGTGGGAGGCAACAAGAGAGCCAGCAGCCCCTCACAGACCTCTCCCCCACCACTGTCAGCATCCTGGGGCCCTACGGTGACCCCCTGACCCCCACACCTGAGGCGGAGGAGTCCAGGCAGAGACAAGAGGGTGCGGAGAAACTGGGTGGCCATGGGAAGAATGCAGCCTTTCAGCTCAACCGGTGAGTGGCCAGTGAGCTGGGGCAGGAGGGGCTGGCAGGGGACAGGGGGATGGGCACGCTGAGGCAGGGCAAAGGTGACCTTGGCTAGCAGGAGCAGTGGGTTGGGGCAGTGTAAGCGCTAATTAATTTCCAATTCCCTCTCTCCCCCAGAATCCCACTGGTGAACCTGTGAAGCACCTGGGAGAGGCTGAGCTGGCTCCCCCACCCTCCTGTCACAGCTGGCAAGCGCAGACTCTCACTGCCTCTGCTACCCCAGGAAAAAAACAACCTCCTTGTGCCACGGCCCACCACCACCACCATTATTAACTAACCGCACCGGGATGTGCCTGGGCAAATGGACGAGCTGGGCCTCCTTAGCCTCCTGCTGGGGGAAGGTTGGGGACCCGCCCTGCCCATGCAGGACAAGGGTGATGAGAGAGCAGAATGGGAAGACAGCTGGTGGTGGTGTGAAACCTTGACCTCCCCAGCCCCTCTTCTAGCATATGTGCACAGACACACTTGGATCTCCATGACTCTCTCACCAGTGCATGCCTGACATCGGGGGTAGGCAAGGTGGAAAGGCGTACCCCTGTCCCCGTGGGCCCTCACCCTCTGTGTGTCCCTTCCCATGTCGTGTGCTTTGCAGTGAACGTCTGGAGTTCAGTGGCTGCAGGATTGCCCGCCAGGTGATTCAGATGGTGGCAACTTAGTCTGTTCCTGAGACCTTGGCCCTCCTGAGAGTCCCAAGGGTGGGTGAAGCTTGGGCAGAAGAGGCTCACAGAGCACCTGAGCCCTCTCAACAAACCATTTCCTTGAAGGAAACGTTACCTTCCCCCTGAATGGAAGATATTCACATCTTTCCAGTTTCTTTCTGCCTAACACTCCTTTGGGTTTTTTTCTCTTCAGCTTGTAACTTTCTTCCTCTCTCCGTCCACAGTTTTTTTCCCCTCAGTTCCCACCCCCATGCCACTTCTCTTGCCAGTTAAAGTTGGAAAAGATTCCTTTAGCTTTCCAAATGTTTTAATCTGTTGAAAGCCTCCTTGCTGTCTCTCTCCAACCCTTCAGCCTTCAGCAAGGTTTTTCTGAGTAACACCAGTCTATCATGATGCTTTCCAGAAAATCCAAGGTGAAGCCCTCTGCTCACCATGCTATTTAGCAAGTGTCCTGTACACAGCTAAAGCATGGAATGCAGACATTGCTGGGCATGAGGAACTTGAATTTTGCTGGGCTCAGGAAGAGATTTGCTTTCAGATACTCCTGGCACAGGCAACAAGGCAGCAGACCGGACTCTGCACCTGGGATCACCAAGAGTGGTTTAGAGATGACTTTGGCAACACTGGAAGGGTTGTCAAGTACTGCTGGTAGGTCTCTCCTGGAATGCAAGGTGACTGGAAACTCACAAAGCAGTGCTCACCAAGGGCATGAGAGAGAGGTATCTGGGTTCCCAGTGAAGCTTCATTCAATTCCCCAGCTGGTCAGAACTGAAAGCAATGGCACAGGTGTCTGTCCAAACTGGTTGCCTGCATATGTCCTACAGGGCTGTGGTGGTCTGTGGAGCTGGCAGCCTCACTGTCACTTATTTCTGTGAGCAAGATCCGTGCATCTCCACCTCTTCCTAGGCGTGGACCCATGGGTGTCACTTTGAGGAAGTGTAAGATGGCAAATTTCAGCTTAATGACCACAGTTCCTCTTAGCTTTTATGGACAACTTCAAATTAATTAAAATCCCACACTGACAACCACTGAGGTGAAAAGGTGCACATTTAGATAAGGTTGCCCCCACAGTGTACAAACACCTTTAGCTGCTGATGAAGGACTGATGAAGCCAGAGGCAGGAAAATCACCCACAATTTGAAGGCCCTAATGTACCATACAAGGTCTCTGACAAAAGTCATCTTGGAGAGAGGGAAGCGGCCTTTCATCCTTTATTTCTGCACTAAAAGCCTGTTCTTTATAAGACAAAGCACAGGGAATTTCATAAGAGGCATGGTTCTGCCCGTTTACCCAGCTGAACCATTAGGTGTTCTCAGGTCCCATCTGACTCACAGCGAAGGGCATTTAAATGAGAGTGTAAATTACAATAAGCTTCCCAAAAACAGTAGAGATTTGGAGAAAATGACAGGTCAAATAAAATTACTGGCTTATTAAAAGCACAGAGTGACTGAAAGATGTAGGTGGAAAAGGACTCTGGAGATCTCTAGTCTAAGCACAGGTTGAGTCTGTGCTTATGGCAGGGGATATTAGTGCTTTACTATAGATTGATCTGTTACTGAGCCTATTCTTAGTCGGGATCCATGCAAGGCTTTGGTGCACATTTAAGCTGCAGATAGACAGGGAAGTACCAGGTGGCAGTTCCTGCTCGCTGCCCCATTCATTGCAGCCCCTGTTCCCCCTCTCCCTGGCACGTTCCTGCTATGGAAGGACATCTGCAGGAGGCTGCACAGCTGATTGCTGGCAATTTACAATACCTGGAACTGGCTGAAGTAACCTTCCAGACCAGATTAATTAGATTGTTCTTTGATCAACAGCATTTGTTGAAACAAGGCCAGAGTTTAGACTCTTCCACTTCAAGGGCTGTCCTTGGACTTTCTCTTTCCACATGCAGTGTGGAGAGAAGGTTTGTAAGAAAGTGGCAGGGGACCACAGGAGGCATAGTGAAAACATTTTCCAATACTTGATGTGGGGAAGCCCTGCACTCTCCTGGGAAGGCCTTTGTAAATTCTGCAAACAAAACAGATTTTGGTGGTTTGGGGTTTTTTTCCTTCCCATTTACATGTCTCTGGTTTTGGTAAAAGTATCTCCAGGGAGTTAAGCCTTTCATGGATACTGTGCTGAGGGGAAAACTGGTGAAGCTGTGTAGAGAAAACTCTTACAACAACAGAGGCTTGGGTATAAAGAACATCTTTTCTAAGAACAATTTTCCTACCAAGTACGTTTTTATGATAATCATTCAATCTCTCACACAAAACAGTTAGATACAGGGAAACAACTTCATTGTCCTGCCCAAACATTCATTGCAATGCTTTGTCCCTGGAACAAAACACTCAGAACACGTGTGGACACACAAACTTCTTCCAGTCAATAAATAATCCCACTGGATCTGTTTTCTCCGTGACTGGAGCCTTCCCCTACACAGGCTGGAGCCAGAGCATGCCTGAAGTCTCTACCCTGGCCCAGGGTAATATTTTGTAGGATGTGCACATGGGTGGGTTGACAGCAGTGAGTACCAAGCCAGGGCAGAGGACAGTACCTTCTTAGTCACAACCCATAAGGTTTCCCTGTCTTCTAGATGAATGGAGGAGAAAGATTTTTTTTTCCTTTCCATTAGAAATGAAAACTTTTTCTTTCCATTAGAGAGAAAAGCGTGCAGGGAAACCAACTGGAAGTGTTTGTAATCTTGGGCTAATTCTGCCCAACATTTCTATGCTGTTTGTTAAAAGGGAACATCTAGGTGGGCTGAATGAGATGAAGCAACTGTGTCTCTGCTGAGCTCCCGGAGAGCCCTGGCTTTTTGAACACAAGGGTGGTCTCTCTGTGAGCACAGTGGAAGGGAGGGAAGTTCCTGCTTTGAAGCAGGAACTGGAGTCTCCTTCTCTTTACCCAAGAGAGTGATATGACCACAAGGCCAAATCTGCTTCGGCTTCCCCATCTGGTTGGTTGCAACTGGTAGGCAGGGAGCAGACCTCCACTGTGTGCTTCCACACCTCTCCTCCAGTCCAGTTTCCAGGGACTCGCATTCAGCCAAGCATCCCAAAATTCAGAGAGGGCTATCTACCTCTTCCTCAATGGCACCCAAGTGCCCTTGCAAATCTGGTCCCTTCAATTCCCACTCCACTTCCTGACAAAGAAAAATGCTTGGAAAGGAGTGGTTTGCTCATTCCCTGCAAGTTCTCAAACAGGACCACCTTGAGACTGTTCTGAATAAAACTGTGGTTTTGTTTTTTCACTCTGATGAACCACATCTGTGGCACAGCCTTAGAGCTGAGACCTGCAGCACAAAAGTCCTGGGTCAAACTCCAGCTCCCCAGCTACATCCCTGCTAATGTCCCAACGTAGTCCTGGCCCTACCCAGGGAGGACCATAGAGAGAAGTCCCCTTCCTTCACCAACTGCTGGCTCTCTACTCCTCTTTTCCTGTTGTTTTCCTTCTCCCACTGTTTTCCCTCTTCCCACTCTTGTCCTGTACCATGGTCTCCCTCCTGGTTCTCTCTCCTCTCCTAGTGTTTCACTCTCCCTGCTCCTCTCTCAGTCTCCCTTTGCCACTCGGTCTCGTTCTGCCACGGCTTCCATTGTGCCCTCCAGCCTCCCTCCTGCTCCTCTGCTCAGTCTCGCTCTTCCCCCTTCCCTGCCCTTGTGCGCTGTGATATATATTTTTGTAGGATTTATCTTCTCTTTGTGGTGAAATATTCAAATCTTGTGGGATGTTAGTTTCAACATTTTTAATAAAACTTTGCAAAATATTGAAAGAAGACCTCCTGCTTCTATGGAAGGTACCATACTGAAAAAGTCAGGATGGGATGAGAGGGGCTGCGCCCTGGGCAGACCCCATCGGGATGGGGGCTCAGACTCCTGGCATCCTACATTCTCTTCTTGGGAGTAGAGGGGGCAATTTGGCCCCGTGTCCATTTTGCCTTGGTCTCTTTGCCGACTAAAGGGGCCCTTTGACCACCCTCATGCATTTCAATGGGAGGTGGCGCCTGGTAGAGGAGGAGCCCCTCTTCACCCACTTCCCCACCCAAAGCTGCTGTCCTGCCTCTGGAGCTGCTGCCTGCCAAGCACGCCCTGGGGCTGCTTGTCACGCCGGGCCCGGGGTGTCCGGGAGAGGTGACAGAAGCCGAGGGGAAAGGAGGGACGTGCAGCGCTTCAGGCGCAGAAGCCTCCCTCACTGTTCCCCGCGGCTGCCTCCGCAATTTCTATTTACAGCCCTGCTGCCTCCCCTCCTGGCCACAGTGCTGCTGCTGTTGCTGGTTTCCAGGGCTGCTCTGTAATTAAGCATCCTTGTCTCCTGCAACTCCTCCACTTCGCAAGCCCAGCCACAATCGGGGCTGGGGCGCACCAGGCTTGATGGCCACTCCAAAGGGCTGCTCCCTGGCAATGGTTGGAAGACTGCTGGGGATGGGGATGGTTCCCAGCCCCTGCTCCCTCCACACTGTCTGAGTCCTCTGGGCACTGGAGGTGTCCCTTATCCTCTGCTCTATTGCTGGAGGAAGGAGCAGGGTTCGCAGACCAGACCTGACCTCTGGCTCTGGAGTTTCTGCCCACTGGAAGGACCCTTCCTGCTGCAGGGCCAGGCCCCCCGACATGGCACCTGTGCCCTGAACAAGATCTCTGTGGATTGGTGGTGGCTCCAAGCCCATCAGCGAGCAGACACACTCCTGTGGTGTCTGTCCTGGGTACAAACACACAAGAGGCTGAACAGCACCTCTTCTGCCTCTGTGCTGAGTGTAGGAGGGCAGAGACTTTCACCCCTGGAAGATCCTCTCCAGTAAATAGCTTTGGGGCTGGGCAAGCCAGAGAGACTTGACGGAGGTGGCGATAGGTTCTCGTTGTGCTGAAATTACATTCATGTACTCATTGGTGCAGTGAGATGTTTTGCACAAACCTCATCTGCTTCCAGCCAGAGCTTCAGCTCTTCCTGCTGACTTCTCTCTGTCATCAGATGCTTTTCCTCTGGTGCCCTCTCCGCACCGGCTGGGGCTGCAGGCACTCAGCCAAACATACCCTTTTTCACCAGGACTCATTCTCTGACTCACAGGAGAAGTTCCACAAGCTGCCCCTTACTCTTCTGGCTTCCTGAAGCACTGACTCCCTGGTCTAGTCCCCTCCCCTCCCATCACCACTTCCCACTACATCACTCCTACCCACCTGTCCATGTTGACTTCCCACCTTTCCAGTCTGGTCCCAGCCCTGACTCCTTTTCCAGCATCTCCATTCCTTTCCAGCCTGCAGCCTTGCCTACTTCCCTAGCATCTCCCCCACATCCTGTTCTCCAGCAGGGAGCTAGCACTGGGAGTTGCATTTTGAATGAAGACAGCAGAGATGGGAGGAATGAATGCAATAATTTAAAGAAGAACATATAAAACCTGTGCCATGACTTCAAGACACATAAAAGTCACCCTAATGAGTGGTCAAAAAACAAGCATGAGGTGTTGCTGACTGCTGTGATTTCCTGGGAAAGAGAGTAGTTCAGAAAAACATTTTGAAAACATCTCCAAAATCTGGGATTCCCTCCAGCTGAATGCATTCTACTGCCTGCTATAAATTATCCCATTATGGGAAAAAATCAACTGGAAGAGTCTGTATTGAAGGGATGTGGCAGCAACCAACAACACTTGCTTACTTCCCCTGCTGAAGGACCCTCTCCAGAGTTGTGGCTGGAAGTTAGGACTCCATGTGCTCTGCCCTCCTCCCCAGGCCTGTGCTGCTGGATATGATTTCTTTGTGTTCCTTTGCAGCACACCTTGTGAGAGAGCCATCCCAACACTGTGGGCATGAGGTGAGTAGTGGGAAAACACCTGTGGAGCTGTGGCATCCTTGTGCTCCTCCAGGGTGTGGAGCAGGCATGGGAGCATAGACAAGCTGTGCTAACTCAAGTGTGAGCCTTTGTGCAGGGGGAAGGGAGAGCTTCAATCACAGGTAGCTCTGCACTCTACTAAAGGGAGCTGGCTGTGTGGATGGCCATTTAATTAGGAGAAATGCACAACTTAAAACTGCCATAAAGAGTCGCCCTGAAACAAGCAACCTCTCATTTCAGCGTCATGTAAAAGAGTTGAGTAGCTCCCTTGGTTCATTCCTGCTTTGATCCTTAGAGGCAGAATTGAATCTTTATTGAGGGCTGCTGTGTCTCCGAGTGCACATTGCACTCAGTGAATAATAGGCCATTCAGTGACGCATTCCACATTGATCCAAAGCCCAGCTTTCTCTGGGAGTGACCAGAATACAAGCAAAAACATCTTCAGCCTCAGATCAATCCTCACAAGGGATCTGGCAGGGAAGCAAATGCCAGTCTCTGCTCCAGGGCCCTGACCTGCCTCTCTGTGGCTCCTAGTTAGCGCTCCAGTGGCAGGAGAGCAGATGCTCTAGGGCAGCCAGTCTAGTTTGAAGCTCAGACTTTGTCGACAGCTGGACATACCACAAGGGTTCAACAAACAAGCAAGCAAACAAGCCTGGGGTGACTTGTTTTCTATCAGAGGAACATGGTGTGATGCCTACAGCATGCACTGGTCAAATCTGAGTTACAGCCTGGCCTGGATGGGGAGCCAGTTGGTTTCCTTGTTAGTTTGTCTATGAAAGGATGCACCAGAATCACAGGCATCGTGATTCTCTCAGGTACTCTCTAAGCCTTGGTGAAGTGACACAGACTGCAGAAGCTTTCTGAGCTCTTCCCAAACCAAGGGGCAGTCAGTGGTGGGTGTCCTCTGCTAGTGTCAGAGGAGTCGATCTAGCCAGGTAAGGACACAGTTTTGCCTGAACGAGTTCATTAACCAAAGCATGAATGTAGTGGTTAAATTCATCTACAGTGGAGGTTTGTGTTGGTCTTACTATGCTGATTCAGACACTTTTGGCAATATCAGGAAGAGTTATCTAAGCCTGAAATGGTTTCTCTTCCATGCCTTTTTCTGCTTTGCCAATTCTTTTCTTATGTCACATATTACACAAATCACACAAACATCACATGAATGAGATCTGAGGCTCTGTGTAACCTTGCATTGGCTGGATACACAGCAGGAACCCTAAGAGGTTCCTTTACAATGAGATTTCTCTTATACCAAGCATCAGGGCCTCCATGACAAAACTGAATACCAAAAATACTGTCCTGGATAAATGTGGGCTTCTTGTACCTGCTCACATTGGCCAGCTTACATGTAGCTCCCTATGCAGTGCAGTAATTCTGAGTACAAGATATGGGGAAGAGACTGATTTTCCCCTTGTACTCGCAAGTTAAAGGAGGGCTGGGACAAAAGGGTGACTAAGCATAACACTAACTCTTCCAGGGTTTTGGTGACAGTTCTTTGTTGATACTCAGGCAGTCCTGCAGAGAGAAACAAATTGCCTAACTAAAATATAAGGAGCTGAGGCTGCCAAGCAAAGGCCTAAAGAGAGGTATGAGGGAGCAGGAATATATGAAGGAGGACAGGAAAAGGCAGGGTGAGGAGAGAGTGGGCAGAACCAGATATTGTGGCTAGGATTAAATGATGGGGCTGGAAGGAGAAGTAGGAACAAAAGCAGGGATCAGAATAGAAATTTAGAGCTAGGGGGCATTAAAAGCGCTGGGTAAGTGAAGACAAGGTGGGTGAAGCAGGGCTCTGGGAGCTCACAGGGACCATGGTGCTGCCAACAGTGAAGCCCCAGTTTAGCCTGAGCACTTACCCAGCTCTCCTGATCCTTCCAGCTGTTTCAGGAGCAGCTTGCCTGCCTGCCTGCCTGCCTCCTGGGGAGGGAAGGGAAAGCACATGCTCATGGGTCAGCCCTCAGAGCTCAGCCTCATTGCTGCAGTGCTGACCCAACCCATGTGTGAAAGATGCGGGACTGTCACGAAATGTAGGTCAGGGGCTGAAAGTCCCTTTTGCAGGTTTAAAGGTCTCAGCCCTCTGATGTTTGCTACAAAGGATGATACATTCCCACTTAAGAGATGCTGCTCCCTTTTCTTTCTTCCTTATCTATGTTAGTTGTCCGGCCATCATTTTCCAGGAGCTGAGATGGAGTCTACTTTATGTGTAGAGGTACAGAGGTACCAAGAACTGAGCCATAGGGATTGTGCTCTGAACACGCACGGCACTGAGACCACCAAAACTGAGGTTGCCAGAGTCTGCCCTTGTGCTCCAAGAACCAGTCTTTTGGACTCTAGCCTTTACCACTAAAGTGCAAGGACAGTTCCACCTGGAGCAAGTGCTGGAGTAGTGCCTGGTGAGGGAGGAATGCCTCAGACCTGGAAATCTATGCACTGGAAAGCCCAGAAAGAATGATGCATGAAGAAAGTGCTTAGCAAAGTTGAAGCCAAGGATGCAAATGTGAGGGAAGGAGTGAGTAGTGGTATGAAACAGTGAGCACCATCCTCTGCACCAGAAGGGCCTGCTGGAAAAGAAGTGCATGATAACCTGACTCCAAGCATCTCTCAAGGATGGTAGATGAAGCTGGTGTTTCAAAACTTTGAGCTCACTTTGCATCCTGGGTGGTTGCTGCCATTTGTTTTCTTCTTTGGTGATAATAGTATGTCGTTTCTCTGCACGGTTCACTGCACAAATGATTTCACATACCCGCCCGAGCTGTGCTTTATTGTACTTTGTTTAAATATGCGAAATTGTATGCAACTCCATGTGACGTCTTATGCAAATTGCTTCTTGTGTTACTGTGCATATTTGAAATTAATTTGAGTATGATCACAGCCCTGACTCTGGAGCCATTGTTTAGACTGAGCACTCACCCAGCTCCCCTGATCCTTCCAGTTATCTCAGGAGCAGCAGCCTGAGCCTCCCCTGCCTGCCTCAGCCTTGATCCAGAAGCAACATGCACTGGAGATGACACAGCTTAGATGAAGGTCATGTTCCAGGTCTCTGCTGAGTTTGCCAGTTAGTGCAGCCAGAAACTGAGTATTTAATGGGGAAACTGGAGCAGCAACCTCATGTCCCAGAAGGGTCTGCAGACTCATGGGGAACAAATTTTAATCCCTGCAGAGCCAGGCTAGACTCTGGACAAGGACATGCCATCCAGTGGCTTAACAGCTCACCAAGGCATCTAGGCTTAGGAGAAAACACTGGTGTTACAACATCAGGAATTAGAGATGCTTTCTGGAGAAGCTTGTTAACAATCTGCCCTTTCTGGAAGTGGATCTGCAGATACAAGGCTCTACTCACAGGTGTTCCATGTTTTTAAAAAGATCAGATTCCATTAGAAACATCTACTAAACACACCAGCCACAACACAGGCAGCAATATATTGTCTACGCTAGTCTCCGAACACATTAAAGCCATTTCAGCAACATTCTTCATGCTAATTTTCCCTTTTCTCATCTTCTTGGTTATGAGTCAGCAGCTAGGCTTGAAGCCCCTAACCTTCATCACTGAGGAACGTAGACTAAGTCACTCTGGCAAGGCCTTAATCATCTGTTAAAAACAGAAAAGAGACAGTCAACCACTGAGTTTGCTGTAACTCTCGTTTTATCCCTGGCTCATATAATCCACTGTAATCTGAAGTGTTTCATGTGAGGATTTCTGCATTGGGTAGTTGAGTGCAGTTGGGTGATGGGAGGCAGGGGTGGCTGGAGCTGTGGGCCACATCTCAGGGCTGCTGGTGTCCAGGGCTGGCAGCAGAGAGGAGTGAGGCAGGCGGTGCTCCCAGGCAGGTGCAGCTGGTTCACTATGGCACCCAGCCTGCAGCTGCCCTGGGAGAGCTGCTGTCATCTTTCCCCTTGACAGATGCTCCTGGGGCATCCCCTTCTCTCATCCCCTTTTGCCATCCTGTGGTGGTGTGCCAAGGTGGTCTCATTCAACTGACTGCACACTCTGGGAAAGGGGTGATGGATGGACCCTGGCCACAAACCAGACCCTGGCTGGGCACTAAGCCAGTGGGGAGCTGGCCTCAAAGCCCCTGAGTGCCCAGCTCACTCTGCCCTGGGCTGCCGTGTGGAGGAGCCCTCTTCTGCTCATCAGAAATCCCCTCAGATCTGCGAGACACCCAACCATCACCTGAAGCAATTGGTCTCAGGCCTGCCTGTCACACACTGTCCCCTCCAATTTCTGTGCTTAGCTCTCAGCACGCTGGAGGCAGGAGGATGCACATCCTGCACTCCCTGGGTAATTACAGCCCTGCAGCACTCTGCAGTATCCCCAGGATGCCATCCCACAGCCCCACTTCCAGGCGAGCCCCAGGCACCCAGCTTGGCTTGAGCTGCTTTAAGGGTAAAGTCGTTATGAAAATATCCTGAAATTGCAAAAGAAGAGAGAACTGGCAGAGATCAGGCAACCCCATTGCATCCTCTTGCTCAGAGACTTCCAGTCCCACAACAAGTTGTCTCCTGGCCTCACTGCTGCTGTTGAAAGGCTGTTCCAGATCCTTGCACTGGCAGGTGGGAAGCTCCTTCTAATTCCCATCCTCAGTGTACCCATGGCCCAGCCTGTGATAACTCATTCCTGTGCCAGCATTGTCCTCAGGCTTAAATTCAATGTCAAAACCCTTTGTTAACACAGAGTTAATGTTGCTTGGTGATAGCTCATTCATTCCCAGAACATTATGTTCATCAAAACGCAAACTTGTGGAAAAACAGGACATTTAGAGCTAAAATACATGCCCAGGCAACCTTACTTGTGCACCTTCTGAGCTGGCAGCTGCCAGAGGGACTGTCAGCTCTCTGTCTGCATCCACTGTGTCAAGTATAAAGTGTTCTGTGATGATCAGTGGGAGCCTTACCTGGGACTGGAGGGGGTAAGCAAGGAGGGGAGAGACAGTTCCTCGGGGGCAAGCGAGGGGGGGGTTCTGGTTGCCAGCTCTGGGATGAAAGGCAAAGTGTTTCTACCCGTGGGATCCCCAGGTTCTTTCAGTGCACCACTTCCAAGGACAGAAGGAGATTACATGTGATTAGGACATCCTGGGATAAAGATTTCACCAGGCACTTCACTCTGCAACAACACTGAAGGCAACAACTTTCTGGCAAGTGTCAGCTCATAAAAATGCAGCCGTGTGGCATCAGTGTTTTGGAGAAAGCATGCCAGTGCTCACTGAGAGCAGGTCCTGACCCACTGTACTGCAGAGTCACTGGGGTGGGAGAAAGCCATTTCCACAGCAAGTTTAGCTAGCCCAGCAGGTTTGGCACAATCACAGCTGGGGAAGACTCCTGCAATTTTTGGCAGCATCAGGCTGTTTGCCCTTTTGTGCAGCTGCAGTCATGCTGTTTCTACCACAGAGGTTACTCTAAGGTGAAGGATGCTAGGAGGCTACCATGAGCTCCAGCTCCAGCCCCATCCCAGGCTCCCTATTAAGGGAATTCAGACCAGCATTGTCAGCACAGCTACAGAGATGTACAGGGCACAAGAGCCAGGGCTGAAAATATTGGAAATTTTAATATGTGGTGATTGCAGAAGCTTCAAGTACAGAAGCAAAGAATGGCCAGAGGGACTCCCTCTGTACACCACTGCCCTGTTACCCATGCTGCTGCCATTTCTACCTCACCTTTCTCACTGCATTAAAACAGTAGTGCTTTGGAAACTGCTAATGTTTAAAACAAACTTTCTTACAGTGTTTGCTGCTGGGTATATATTTTCTAAGGAGTGACTTATAGGAAGTTCAGTATGAAGGACAGCCACCAATCCTGCTCTAGACAGACTGCTCAGCATCCTTCTGTCCAGCCAGGCTTTGTGCTGGGCTCCTGATCTCCAGAAGTTTTGGGGGAACAAGTAGCATTTCTCAAATTTATTCTCTACTTTCTGCAGTTTTTTGCATGTGTAGTGTGTGCAGTACCTGCCCTCTTGCTGGCTCAACCCAAAGGGGCAGCTGGCCATACTTGCCATAGAAAGAATGTGCAGATGATGGGAGCTGATCTGGGGGAAGCGAAGGGCTGTCAGCTGGCAGGCCCGGAGGGCTCCACTCCAGAAAAAGGTGACAGGGAATGAGCAAAGAGCGATTTCTCAGGTGGCAGCTGCTCCTCAGACAGATCCAAGGCTTCTGCAACAGATGCTCACTCTGCCTGCAAGGCTGGAGGAAATGAAGCCCCAGGTGACTGTGGTGCTGAGAGAGTTCCTGGAAAACACAAGCATCCTTGCTAAAATGAGGCCTGGCAATGATGCAAAAGATTTTCTAGGAACTCTTGAGTATCTAGGTGAGACTGAGAACTGCCCTGAGGATGTGGAGATCATTATGCAGTCTGTCATGGAGGAGGAGCTCAACCAGCTGAGTGGAATGGAAGCATTTGAACCTGCAAGAGCACTACTCACTGCATCTCTGGACTCACCTGCCCTTATCCAAGGACTTGCTCCTTCCAGTGAGGCACTGGGCAGGAAACATGTGCCCTTGGGTCCCACATTCCTCCAGGCAGAACACCTGGCCACAGCTGGATTCCCTAAAGCTCTGTCTAGAGAAGATTCCATGTGGCGAATCAATAAATAATCCAAGAGATTTTGGGTCTAGTAAAAGGGCCCAGGAACAAGTTTGCACTCAGCTTGAATACTGGAAAACTATCCAGAATGCAGACAGCACTGTGGAGAGTGAGGAGCATAAGGATGGAGAGTGCAAAATGAGAAAAGAACAGTGCTGTGTCAAACAGGCAGAACACGCTTATGAATACAGGCTTGCCTCTGAAACAGAAAAAATAAATCAAATCCTGATGAGATGCACCCACAAGTGCTGAGTGAGCCAGCAGAAGTCATTGCAAGGCCACTCTTGATAACTCTTGATTGGTCATAGCACCTGGGAGAAGTACCTGAAGACCTGGGGAAAGCAAACATCTCTCCTGTCTTCAAGAAGGGCAAGAAGGAGGATCCAGGGTTAGTCAGCTTCACCTTGATCCCTGAGAAGATGATGGAACAGGTAATCCTGGAAATCATTTCCATGCACCCATTTCCATGGGTGACATCATCATGTGACATCATGGGTGAAATCATCAGGAATAGTCAGCACGGATTCACCCAGGGGAAGTAGTACTTGACCAACTTGATAACCTTCTATGATAAAATGCCTCACCTTCAGCAGGGCCTTTGCCATTGTCTCCCACAAAATCCTCACAGACAAGTTGCTGATGTATGGGCTGGATGAGCAAACAGTGAGCAAGCAGTGGCTGAAACCTGGCTGAATGGCTGGGCACAGAGGATGGTGAGAAGTGGCACGAAGTCTGGTGGGAGGCCAGTACCCAGCACTGACTCCTGGCTGATAGAGGCCCTCTGGGTGATTCCTAGCAGAGGCAGGTTGGACCAGATGACCTCCAGAGCTCCCTTCCAACCTCAGCCACTCTATAAAACTGGGAGTGGTCTCTGATGAGTGCCACCCCAAGCTGTGCCTGGGCTTTGTCACAGGCAGCAATAGCTGAATTGAGCCGTGTGACAGAACAGGTGACTGTAGGTCCCCAGACTGCCCTGTGTCCTGGGGCTGAGTACTCTGGCACAAGTACAGTCATGGCCTCAGGAGATGGCAGGCTAGATGTTATATGTCCTCTAACAAGGAAAGGATGACTTCCCCATCCCAGGAAGAAGTGGAATGAGGGAAGGATGAAACTGGTATGGGAGAAAAGGACATGATGGACAGGGAAACTGTCTGCAACTTGCTCTGCTTCTCATCAGGAGCTGTTCCCTCCTGCCATATGGCTATGTGCCCTGCCTGCTGAGGAAAAAGGAGTGTCCAGGTATGTGATATGGGGGAGAAACAGTGACAAGCTTGCAAGATGTGCTGTGACTAGCTAACACTACTGCTGCTGAGCTTAGCTCTTTGGGAACTACAGCACAAGGAGGATGATGAAGTAACCCTGGGAGATAAGCTGTCTGCAGTACAGTGAGAGGAAGCAAGGCAGCTGGTGAGTTCTCCCTGCTGATGTTGTAAACACATCTAAAAAAGTACTTCCCTGAACGTGATGTTTACCTGAAACTTGGGAGTCTTGCCCTGAGGGATCTGCTCCAGATGCTGTGAAAACTCTGGGATACAATAAAGGCGCAAGCGCTGCTGAAATCTGAAAAGCCACCCAGAGTGATGCAGCCCAAGCCTGTTATCTCTGAAAACTTCTCAGCATGTTTTAGTCCATAATGAATTCCAGAGGGGTTCACAGTGCACAGACTTGATGCATCTCTGATGTTACACACTGTTAAAACACTTGTAGCAGACCGTCCTTCCACACTTTGCAGTGCTTACCCACGGGGCTCCTGGCAGACTCTCTTATCCCTAGAACCCAAACAGCAGACTACTTGTCCAGCACTGCGTTTTATCCTGGCTGGATTTGCCTCCTTCCCCTTCAGCAGGCCATAGCCCCAAGCCTCTCTCTCCCAGCCTCTTTCTCATCCCTGTCAGGCAGCAGCTGCACGAATGAATTAGCTTCCCCTCCAATGTGCACTTCAAACCTGAAAAAACCCTCCAACTTCAATTCATCAGGAAGATCACATTAAGCCCATCTAACCTCGCTGTCTGACAGGGTAACTGCACTAGTGGAGTGGGGGGGGGGTGTAGTAGATGTGATGCGTCTTGACTCCAAAGCTTTTGATAGAGTGAAAGGCACAAATAGTGGAAAAAAACACAGTTGGAATTGCCAAAAGGTGCACACAATTGCCAAAAAGTATATACAGCTGGTTTGGGGTGATTGCACTGTCAGGGTGGATAGAGACTTTTCAGTGGGGTTGTGGAAATCGCTAGATTCATTTTCATCACTGAGAGCTTAAGCTGTGTGATAGAAAAAGCTTTTTAACTATCGAGCAATAAAACGCTGGACTAGATTGGCCAGGGAGCCTTGTCACTGTAGGCTGTTGAGAACAGGTTCAACAAATATCTGTCAGGAATGAGTTGTGCTTACTTAATCTTGTAGTCAGGTCAGTAGGCTGAATTACATGATTGCCTGAGGTCTTGTCCCAATTTAATTTCCCCCAATTAAATTAAATAAACCTCAGAAATCATTGTCAGAAGCAAGCTGCAGCAAGCTGTACTTACTGCATCCCTTCCACCCCCAGTCAAGTATTAGATCAGCACTATTCCCATCCAGGTGTAAACCAGGTTCAAGACCTACCATTCTTTCCTCAACATGAAAACCAGCACGATGAAACACTTTCAGTTCTGCTGCACAGGCACGTGGCACATTTAGTTCAAACTGGCTTTTGTGTATTTCTCAAAAGAACCATGCCTTTTCTGAGATGCTGGGTTTTAAACCTACTTTCTGAGATAGCTTATGGGAGCAGACATTGTTTGGGAGAAACACCAAGACGTCACCTGCATAAAGAGCACAAGACTTTGGACTGATCTCTCACCCTTGAAGGAAAAACTCTTTGGCGGATGGAGCAGAAAAATCTGGCCTTGTGGGCCTGTGTTCAGCACATCTTTTCTTCTGAAGCTGTGCTTGTCATGCTAACCTGCTCTGCCTGCCAAGGAAGCACAGCAAATTGCAGGGAGAGGTAAATCTGTGCAGCCTTAAAAAGAGCCAAACTCAGAACAGAAAGGGACTGCCCAACTAAATCATGGCTGAGCTCCTTCCCTTCTGTAATGGCTCATTTCACTGCGCACATCCCTGTGCATAAAATGGATTTTTAGAGAGAAGTTCATCCATTCCAGCCTTTTGCTAAGTGAAGGAAGGCTCCATGTCCACTCGTATGGACAGCAGGGATAGGCACGGTGACATACTCTATTATTCCAGCTCCCCCACACTTCTGCTAGCCCTGAGCCTACTTCTGAATATGAGTGACAAATTGTATATAGCATCCTAAATAAGATTAACTTAATGATCTCTTTAAGGCTGTTGTCTTTGTGATCACGTCACATCGGGGCTTCATAATCATCTCGTGAATGATGAATACACCCGGATCTGTCTCTTCTGTCATTTCTAACCAGCGAATCTCTCTGTGTAAAAGACATTGCTGTTAGCAGGACTGAAGAACAAGACCTCACACTTCTCTGCTTCAGACTGTGAGTAATTCTCCTAAACGCATTTAATCAGCAAACTTCCTTTTCACGCTGCTTTTTGCTGAGCTAGAGCCATTACTGCAAGCAGAATTATTCCCAAGGCCAGTGACATTCCTCCATGGTGGCAGTTCCCTTTTGACTCCACACATCATCTGCCTCTGCCCGGCATTTTACCCACCTAAAATTCTCCTACTAATTCCTTTCACTTCAGCTCATCTAGCTGCCTTCCAGCCCTTACTGCATCAAATGCCCTACTGAAATCCAGCTAGATTAGATTTACCAATTTCTTTTTTCACCCAGGTAAGGGAAAGGAGGTAAAGAAAAGGATCAAGTTAAGGGCACACAGTGCTTTTGTTGATAAACCCATTTTGTATTTGATTCCATTTTCCACTTACTGCTGTAGCTTTAATTCTGTTTTCCTTCTGTAATTTGTTCTTAACCTTATACTCTGTTGAGACTGGACTAATGGGTTTGCAGCTGCCCAGAGTACTTTGTTTTCTCTCTTCCTGAAATATAGCTCCTTTTCCCCAGCCCTGACATGCTTACTCTGAAGTTGATGGATATGCTGCAAATCTTTGCTCCCAGAACTGCTGCTTCCTCAGACAGCTGTGAAAAAAAACCCCCACAAATACCAAAGTAAAGTGGTGAGCTCCAGTCTTGCTTCTACAGAGGTTCTCGAGGTTTGCTTTTGCCTTAATACATCAAGTTACTGTTCTCTACCCTTTCTTCTATCCTCTTCTCCCACCTTTTTCAGCATCATCCTTCTTATTGAGAAATGACATGAGGCAGCTGTAAAGACCCAGAGGTGTTTTAGCAGCACTGTGGTGAGCACTGAAGGTGGTGTGAGGAGTGCATCTGCCGAGCACCCACCTCTCTGCTCTCCTGGTGAGCTAAAAGCCTCAGTTTAGGCTATCACAGAGGCATGTTTCTCAAAAAGAGGGGGCTTGAGAAGTGACTGTTTAACTTCTGAAAGGGAACAGAGATCCCCTGAAACTCATCACAGATTCTCTGACTGCAAAGAAACATGCAGGCACCTAAAACAAGAATTTAAAGGAGTTATTAAAGTTATTAAAGGTTCTGTGTAGGGAGGGAACTCATATACTGCAATATAGTTTTAAATGACATTTCAGTGATTGCTACTGTTCAGAAAAACACAGGTGTCACAGCTTGAGGAGTCACCCCCAAAACAACCAGATCTTGCTGTTAGGAGATTCATCTGTAGTATAAAATGGGACAAGTTGTGCTACAGAGGGTGGTGAGCCAGCTGGAGAAGAGACATTCGTGCAGAAAGGCTTTACAGATGCTAATGCTGCTGTCAGCACAGATGCATTTCCACGGGGCCAAACGAGCATACTGCCCTTCTGGCTCACAGCGTTATGAAGACACTGAACATTGGTTCATGGAAGATCAGCAGTACAAAAACACTGACCTACACAAAAAGTCAGGTGGGAAGAGATTTCTGAAAGTCTCTAGTCCAATTCCCTGCTTATAGCATGGTAACTCCAAAGGTAGACCAGCTTGCTCACACAGCTTCTGAACACCTCCAAGGATGGAAATATCCCAGTCTTTTTAGGCACCTCTTTCCCTACTGAACTGCTCTCAAGGGGAAGAAATTTTTTCTTATGCATGTTTCGATTTTGTTTATTTCACCATTTGTCCCTTGTTTCTTGACCCTTGTTTGCTGCCTTTTCAGAGTGTGGTTTCCTCTTCTCTATGGCTTTCCTTTAGGTAGGAGCTGACAGCAACTAGACATCCCCTCGGTGTTCCCTGTTTAACAAACCCAGCTCCCCAGCCTTCTCCTCGTGCACTGTGTGCTCTACCCCTCCACCTTGGGGGCCTTTTGCTGGACACGCTGCAGTCTGTCAACACCCATCTTTTACTGAGGAGCCAGTCCTGGGTGTAACCTTCCAGATGGAGCCTCACACCTCTCAGGTGGATGGGAATAATAATTTCCCTTGATCTGCTGACTACACCTTTGCTAATGCAGCCTAGGCTTCAGGGAACCATCATTGCTTGAAGGGCTGATTGCTGAATCATGTTTAAAATGCTTCTTGATAACTTTTGTGGGGATCTAATAAAATATAGGGGTTTTTGCCACTGAGAACTTATCACTCTACTAGAGTAGGCTTTGTTTGTGCACACGTGGTGTGCTTTGGCTGTGCCCACTCAAGAGAGATCCTCTCAGGCACTTCTGATGTAACTGTGATTTTTTCCCTGTGCTGAAGGTCCTCAGCCACTCTTGCTGTCCTGACACATCCAGTGAGTGATACCTTTTCCTCCTTCAAAATTATGGGATTTGTATTCATGGCACATTGGCCAGAAGTTTCAGTAACTAACTGCCCTTACTACACTATAGGGGCCAAATGAACTCAGCCTGGAGCCAAGGCTGATCCAATCACAGGCTGCTAGATTCCTGCCCAACAGGGACCCACCTCCACGTTCGCAGTCCCAGAGAAACCTACTTCTTTCAGTGAAAAAGAATTAGATGGTTGCTGCATATGCTTCAAATTCCAGAGTGTATCCCAGGTGTGTGGTTTCTGCTCCTTGCCCTTAAGAGAGCAAGATGCCACTATAACGAAATGATTCAAGCAACCAAGCGTGTGCAGGATGACACGCATCTATAACTCTCCATTATTGTGTATTTCTAAAAGCTTAAACAACACTAAGCAGAAAAGTTACCAAGCAGTGGAAAATGCAATCTATTTCCATGCAACAGAAAAAAAAGAAGAAAAAAAAAACAACAAAAAAACCCCAACAATCAAAAAACCCGACCAAGAATGATGTGATGAAATGCTCTCTGCTGTGTGCTGCCAGGGGATTTAATCAGCTGATTGCCAAAGAGATGTCAGTTCCCTGAAAAGAGTGAGGACAACACACCTTGCTGAGAAATGTACTCTCAGGATTAAAATACCAGCTGCGGGATAAACCAAATATTGGCCTACAAACAGCTAACAATTTCGGTGAGAATGAACAGCCACCATCCTTAAAATGTGTGTCACTACATCATCACACCTTCCAAGTGTATCTGTCCATCTCTGCCTACTGGTCAGTACCCCCATAAAATTCAGGTACCACTTGAGCCAGCTTAACAAACATATCAGGCCAGGTTTACCAGCCCTAGAAGCCAGCCAAGTAGGATCCTGTGACATAAAATACCACCTATATTACCAGAACAGCCACCGTGAGCAGTGCAGTTTACACACAGACAGCAAACAAAATGTGTTCAAGCACAGTGGCACCGTGGAAGGATGGTCTGTAATCATAACTGAAGGGCCAGGGGTGGGTGCTTTGTGTTGGGGTGGTGTGGTGAAGAAAGAGAGAAATGGAGAAATCAGGAGAGTAGATAAAGAAGGAAAGCGCTGAGGTGGGAACGTGACAGTCAGATGTGATTGTGGAGGAGGCAGTAAGGATGGGAGGTGGAACAGGCAGCCAGCAAGGAGGTGTGTGTTTGCCACCCTCCCGGGCCAAAGCTGCACAGCAGAAGTTGTTACAAAAGTTGTGAGAGAGCAACTGTCGTGGTAACCGGCTGGCTTTCTCCACACATTTTCTTTTCTGAGCTTGTCAGGAGCTGGTGCCCTCAGCAGGAGGTGGGAACCCGGCTGTGTTGTTCACATGATTCTGTTCCCAGGAGGGAAGCTCCACTAACCTCCACCTACCAGGGCTCCGTTACCTCCTGCAGTCACTTTGCATTGCTGCTGGCATATTTCCTTGCTGCAGAGTTGTGAACTTCTCTGTCACCCCCTGCCCAGCTTTCAGCCTGGGCTGGCAGTGCCGCTGGGTGAACCCCATGGCTGGTGAAGGCTGGCCACTCCTTCTCACACAGCTTCGAGCAAGCTGGGTAGATGGAGGCTGTACCAACGCTGGCCTTTCTAAAGAAATGAGCTGGTCTGGAGACTAGGCTGGGCCTCGGGGTTTCCACTACACACATCGTGTTACTTGCTGTGGGGCCAGCTCTCAGCCAAGCCTGCCTCCATGCATGACCATGGCGTAAGGAGGGCACCTCTTCACCTCACACTGCTCCTCCTGCCCCCAGCACCAGCGGTTTTACACAGGATTTTATTCACCGTGCTCCTTAGCTGAGCCCAGCCGGTCAGTGTTATGAAATCCTAGAAGCCCTAAACACACATACGTGGGACTCGAGCATGTCTCACCAGGGAGAAACCCACAGTGGCAAGCAGGATGCTCTTCCCTGGTGTGGAAAGGAGCAAGGGCTGCCAGGATAACTAAAGGGAGGCAACAAGAAGCTGGGAAAGAAGGTAAAGAGATCAGCTGTACTCTCCAGAGACACACACCCGTGTTCCTCTGACTTTGCCTCCTACAAAGGAAAGGAGATAAGACAAATCAAGTGTCTGTGGCAGATGTTAGTCACGCTGCCTCACGTGCTGCTGAAAGATGCTCGGCAGTGTGGGGTGGGAGGGGGAGCAGAAAACTACACGCACCCTAAGAAAAATTAACCACTTTGTCCCAATCCTCAAGTGACAATTTCCCTTGCCAGGTAAAGGGCATTCTGACAAACACTCCCAGTTATCAGGCCAGCCCTCTTTGAGGAGACTCAGTCCTGTTTCTTCCTAGGCAGCATGCAGGGAGGAAGGAGGCTATAAAGGACTCTCTGGCAAAGAGAAAAGTAAAAGAGATGTCAGTGCCTGGCTGGAGCTCCTCTTCCAAGGCATAAGTTGAATACATTTGCTGCGTTGCAGAACACGGAGAGAAATGTCACCTTCAGAGGTGATCTGACAATCACAAAAATAAATTACATAGAGGAGAGAGAGAAAAAAAAATACAACAAGATGAGCATTTGTGAATATTCATGAGCAAGTCAAAACCCCCAAATTAACAAGGAAATTAATTTCCAAACTGATTAGGCTGCCAACTCCTTTTATTTAAATAAATCAACAATTGCCTTCATGTGACTCCTGCTGAGGAACGCAGAGCTAATCCTGACTCCTCCCAGGAGGAAATCTGGTGCCGCCTGCGATGACCAATACCCCAGCACGTCCTGGGGACAGGCAGGCGCTGTGGCCGGAGCCGCCGGGAGATTTCCCTCTGCCCAATGCTCCGGATGTTGCGGTTTGACGATCGCCCGAGCCAATCTAACCGCTGGCTGCTGTGCTTGTGTTCTCCCTGGTCCCACCCTCTTACTCATGCTGGCTAGGAAAAGCTGTTCCAGCATGCCAAGCTGGCAGAAAACTCACGCAACAACTTAAAAAAAAAAAAAAAAAAAAAAAAAAAGAGGTTTCTCTCAAGTCAAAGCACTAAAACAGCTCAGCCAAACGCCCGGCGCGCAACACCACAGGTGAGGAAGGTAACCTAACCTGACCTAGGAGGAGGAGGTGGGCCCAACGCCAAAGTTAACCCTGCTAGGAGGTAGCAGAACGAAGTGCATCTTATCCTAAAGTGTAAGACAGAGCAGACCAGCAACAGCCCAGCGCGGCTTGGTGATTCTGTGGGGTGTCTGCAGTTTGGTGTGAGGCTGACCAGCCAGCCCGGCTTAGCCATGTCATGGAGCAGCTCCGCGATATCTCCTGCAGGAGCAGCCTCGCTGTGCCCGGGGCTCAGGGCAGTGAGTGCCCGCTGCTCCTCCCTTCCCCTGCACGGCAACGCGCCTGGCAGCGCCAGCGCACGGGAGGCAGCGGGAAACTGCCAGACGAAACTTGGGTGGGCTCAATCTGTGAAACTGAATTCCTGAATTCCCAGTGACTGAGAGCGAGGGCGAGTTGCAGCCCCCTCTGGGGTCAAGTTGTGCACGGTTACAAATATAGAAGTAATTGGTGTTTGGGTGAGGTTACACGGAGCCTCCGGCTGCGGGAAAAGGGTTGTCCTGTTCTCCTCCACGCCCGGCCTTACTCTCCTGTTCCCGACAGGGAATGAGATGGTCCAGTTTGCCTATTCTGGCACAAAACCAGTTCGCGGGAAGCCCTTTCTGTTGGCTTAGCAGGACATACATGTTAACAGCGTGCCAGGAAACGCTGGAGCCAGCGCGGGCTGGGACCATCGCCGACGCTGGCAGCCAAACTTTGGGACAACTCCTCTGGATCATCGCGGCGGGCCGGGACGGTCCCAGGCGCTGGCCGGCACAGTGTTCGGGAGACCTCTGTACCAGCCCCACCCCGCACCGACCCAAGGCGGCGGCGGCCGAATTAGTTATTCACGGGGGGTAATGAATATTCATGAGAGTGCCCGCCTTCTCCCCCCCCCGCCCGCCTGTATCACGTGACGCCGCGAGGCCGGAAGCGGCCCTGCCGGCCGGGCTCGGGGCCACCGCGCGCCCGCCCGCCACAGCCACTTCCGCCCTTCCGCCAGCCCGGGCTTCCCCGCGCGCCGGCGCCCTCCCCGCTTCCGGTAAGCGCGCGCGCGCGCCCGACCCCCGCCCCGACCTCCGGCCGCGGCCGCCTCGCCGGTGCCCCCGACCCGGGGAGCCTCCCCCGGGCGGCCGCTCCGCCGCCCCGTTTTCAAGCGAAACCGCTGATGACGCCGTTCCGTTCCTCTCGGCGACCCGGAAGCGCCGAGGCGCGCCCCGCCCCCTGACCCGGAAGCTCCTCCCTGCTGTCTTTCCGGTGAGGAGGCCGCCGCCGCCGGAGCCGGGCCGGGGCCGCCGCTGGGGGGGAGCCCGGTAACGTGCGGGGCGGCGGGACCGCAGGCGGGGGGCCGGGCAGCGGGACTTCCGGGGCCGGGGCGATCCGGAAGCGGAAATGGAGGAGGGCGGGCTGTCTGTCTGTCCGTCCACCCGTCTGTCCCGGTGTCGGGTGCTCCGCCACGGGGGAGCCGTGCTCTGGGCCGGCCCCGCCCTCGTCCGCCGCGGGGGGAGGTGGGTCTGGGCCCTACGGGGAGCGCCTGCCCCGGATATGGCCGGGGTGCCCCGGTCCGCGGGCCCCGCGGAGCGTCGCCCGCTGCCATGCGGGGCCCCGGGCGCCCCGGTAACCGAGGCGGTTTATTTGCAGAGCCGGCCCTGGAAGGAGGAGAAATGCAAGAGGAGGGAGAGTGAGAGGGGTAAGGAGCTCCCAGAGCTGCGTGAGTGACCCCCGCCCCTACCCCGGGGGCTGCCGCGGGGTGGGAGGAGATGGGATGGGCCGCGGGTCCCGGCGTTGGGGGCGTGAAGGCATTTGAGCGCCAGGGTGTGGGAGAAGGCATTGACTGCCTGGAAGGAGCTGAGGCGCAGAGTATGCTCTCTGCCAGGCACCTGTTCCGACAGAGGCTCGCCCGGTCGGGGTGGAGGCTACACAAGTATCGAGGAACGGCACCAAAGTTTTGTCTCTAGTGTGCGGGTTTGGGATCCAGGACTTTGTCAGGTACATTTGGGATATTCCTGATGTGTGTTCAAATGCGCTTGTTCTAAAGGTGTAGCAGCGTTTGAACTTTTTGGTGCTTATGATTTCCGTGGAAGCATTTTTTGCTTTTGATCCCAACAGCCTGTGTGGCTTTTAGCAGCCTTAGTATTTCGCAGCAATTAAGCCTAAAAGCTCCTTGTCATTGAACAAAGATCTTGGGCAGACATAAAACAACAGTCTGAATTGTTCCCAAGCATTACACTCAGGGCCTTTTGTTGACTGAAAACTCTGTGCCGAATAGGAAATAAAAGCCAGATATCTGGAGAATTAAGAACCCGTGTTAAAAGTCAACCTTGATTGTGCCTTCCAGAAACACAGCCTCTACCTCACCGTATACTTGCACGTGCTTTTATATGTCTGTTTATGATTAAAGTGATGACCTGCCAAGAAGTATAAGTCCAGCACGTTAAGTATGTAAATCTGTGAAGTACTCTCTGAGATCTAAACTCCAGATCCCTTGTCCCTTGTGAGTTCTTTGGTTCACTTGGTTGTTTTTTTGGTGTATGTACATTTGTGGTCTGTACATAGAAAGTGTTTTTGGTTTATATCAGGAGGGTACGTTGACATCTGTCTGATACTAGACTGGTGAATAGGAAGAAGGTCCCATCTCTGGCCTGTTTGTGGAAGCTGGGATGATGAAGGCCCTGCAGTGGGAACGTGCTGTGGTACAGGGTTGAAGCTCCAGCCCATGTCTGGTAGTTATAGAGCAATTGGAAGGGTTACGTGCAGAGTTCTGGTAACGTAAGTGTGAGCAGCGTCTAAGTGGGGGCTGCCAATAGGGGTGCATGTTTTCAAAATACCCTTTTAGCCTAAAAATGGGGTAAGGGAGGGACAGCTCTGGGTACTAGGACAGTAGGTTGGTGGAGGAATCTTACCTTTGTTTTCTGCCTTTGGAAGACTGGCTTGCTAGTGAAATTGCATGAAAGCTTAAACTTTTACACCATTTCTCCTTTTCCTCCACATTCTTATAACTCCATCATACTTCAGCCTTTCAAGCCAGAAGTTTGAGGCCTGATAGATAATATGCTCAAGCGTGAAGATTTTTGGATGGGGAGGTGGATTCTAAGTGAGTCTAATGAAATCAGCATAGCCATCCTTTGAAGAATCAGTAAGAACCATATTTGACTTGTACACTTGGTAAACTGAGCAAACGAAAGTTAGATTCTCTGTGAAGTTCTGGTAGAAGACAAGATGGAGACAAGCGGCCACTGAGTGCCCTGGCCTCTGCTAGTCTGGATTTTGGAATCTGGAAATGGACTTGCCTTTCATTACTTTTTTAATAAGAAAGCTGTTGTGAGGTTTTTTGCTTAAATTGACATCTTTCTGTTTAACTCCTGAAGTTTGCAGTTGCAGCCAAGGGAGTCTTGGATAACTGCAAAGTTTCTTTGGAAAATGCATCTGATTATTACATGAGACTTTGTGTTTTTGGAGAGTCAGGTTTACTTTAGTGTTTTTGATGTGGAAGCTAAGCAAATAATAGCCTATTTATTTTAAAAACAAAACCAAAACCAACCAAAAACCCTCAAACTTGGAAATTCCAAACAAAATAACCCTCTTGATTCAGGTGGTGCTCAATTGCCAAGGATATGTTATCTCCTCATGTGTGTCCACCCTGTGGAAGAAAAAAGTCATGTAATTAGGTGTTGCATGCATAGGGCTATGCTGTGGGCAGTGTACTTAATAATTAATTTGGCTCAGAAAAGAAAGCAGAGGAAGGAAGGTAAGAGTCTTGCCCCATCAGCCTCTGATTGAATCACAGCGATGTAAATCCAGAGTAATTCAGTCAGGCAGTGAGCAGTCTGACTGCATGCCACGAACATAAGGTAAATAATTTATCCTTAAGTGTGTTTATTGGTTGATTTGCAGTGAGTGAGTGAGGCAGGAGTACTTGGCCTTGCTGTTGCATGAGCAATTAATAAAAGCAAAATTATTGGGTAATTTTGTTCATTTAAATACTGCTTCTCCACGTAGAGGAAAATTATCTTTGCATTTTGGCTCACACACAGCAATTCCAGATGTATTTATTCTGTCCTGATATACTTCTGTAATGTAAGTGTTTCATGCTACTGGGGACATGCCTCTGAGCTCCCCTGATGATTGAGACAGACCTTACAGAAATAAAATATTGTTTAATTTTTAGACCACTGACAGACCATAACAGAAATAGGAGGGGACATTTTGCAGGTAGCTGCATGAAAAACCTGCAGTGGTTGCACTCTCTGCCAGATGTATTCTGAGCATAGTTTTTACCTACTACTTTTGCCATATTTGTTAGGAATAGATGTATCTTCTGCTTCAGAAAATACTGTTTTGTTAATTTCTTTAAGTTTTGGATAGTGTTTTTGCAAGTGTAACAATCCTTGTCCATTAATGGTATTTCACAGAGGAATGTAAGGATTAGAAAGAAAAGTGCTTCTTCAGTCAAGTGTTCCCAAAGAGATCATACCTCTATGTTCAGGAGACTCTCTTGGTGTCTGACTGGTCCTCTGAATGCAGGGAGAGTTGAGATGGAGCAGTGGGAACTTGGCTGGGGACAGAGTCCTACAGAATCTTGTCCCAAAGATGGGAAGGAAATGGGCAGTGGAGAGCTGTGACATGATCTCACTTGGAAATAGGGTTTCTCAGGAGCGGGGGAATCAGGTTATTTTCCTACTGCTTAGTCTCGTTGGAGGAGAGCAGGAATACTGAGTGAGTTTCTTTCAAGAGTGGGGCCGGAGTGACCAGCAGGAAGTTAGGAGCCCTGAGTTTGACTTCTTGGTCTGCTGTGGCTGTCTGTTATCTTGGGCAAGTCTGTTTCCCTCTCTCTGCCTGTCTTTCTTCCTGTGTAACATAATGCTAATG
Source organism: Acridotheres tristis (assembly GCA_037013685.1). Lineage (NCBI taxonomy): Eukaryota > Metazoa > Chordata > Aves > Passeriformes > Sturnidae > Acridotheres > Acridotheres tristis. The sequence continues at coordinate 27,064,025 of CM072884.1, read as the reverse complement.
TCCCTTTGCTCCATCTGGGTCCTTAGTGTTGAGCTGGGATGGAGGGACAGGCAATGTCCAAAATTTTCATTGTCTGTGGGGTCAGACTGTCTGTGATGGTGAAAAATTCTTTTCATCTGTATTTGCCTGGTTGCAGATGCACAGACTTCATTTATGCCATGTACTTGGGTGGATGATAATTGGGAAAATGTGGATGTGTTCTGGGTTTCTAGTCAGTCCTGTTTTCTGCATGGACGACTACTGGGCAAGGGGCATTTCAGATGGACCCATGCCCATGGGAATCACAGGCACCTTTTTCTCTTGAAAATATTTTTTTTTGTTTGGGCAGATAGTTCAAAATGGGGGAGAAGTTGCTCAAGAAAGACAGGGGTGGTTAAGGAACTGTCACAGCATTAGACTGAGTCAGTTCCATGTTGGAGTCTCTTTGGGTTTAATGGGTTTTTTGTGTCTGTCTGTCTGTCTTCCTTATCCTCCATTCCTTTTCCGTTCCCCCTTCTTCCTGCCCCCTGTGCCCAGCTAGGATGGAAGAATCTCATTTCAACTCCTCCCCGTACTTCTGGCCAGCAGTGCCCACCGTCTCGGGACAGGTAAGATCTTCCAACTTGTTATGTTGGTCTTGCTTCCTGTTAGAAGTTTATGCACAATGAGTGTTTCTGTTGCATTTCTTGCTTGGCCAAATGCTGGGCAAAGCTGTGCCAGGGTATTCTAAAACCTGTCCTTCCCCCCCTTTAGATTGAGAACACCATGTTCATTAACAAGATGAAGGAGCAGCTGTTGCCCACAGAGAAGGGCTGCAGTCTGGCTCCCCCCCACTACCCTGCCTTGCTGACAGTCCCCACCTCTGTGGCCCTGCCCACTGGTATCTCCATGGACTCGGACACCAAGCCGGAGCAGCTGACACCACACAGCCAAGCCCCTGTGACTCAGAACATCACCGTGGTACCAGTGCAGTCTGCTGGGCTCATGACAGCAGGTAGGGCACTCCAAAGGCTTCGGCAGCATATGAAGGGGACTCTGGGATGGAGAAACACGAGGTCCTGAAGAATCCTTATTGGCCTGTAGATTACTCCTAGTCTTACTGATGGTGTGGACCTCGTGCTTTGGTGTGGTTGCACTGTGAATCTCTAGGTACTCCATACATCCACCCTCTTTATGGAAGTTTGACTTCGAGCAGTGGAGTCTGGGAATGCTTTGGGAGGGGAAGCTACCCTTCTGTTTGTGTTATAGTCAAAAGTAGGTGCTTCTGTGGGATAAGGAGGTTGGGCATAATTGGAGATATAATAACTGACTTCCTCCACCTTCCTTTGTTTGCAGGTCCTGGTCTGGTGATAACTTCCCCATCAGGTTCTCTGGTGACCACAGCCGCCTCTGCCCAAACCTTTCCCATCTCAGCTCCCATGATTGTCTCTGCGCTACCCCCTGGCTCCCAGGCAGCCCTGCAGGTGGTTCCCGACCTGTCCAAGAAAGGGACAACCGCCCTCACTGAAGGCGGCGGGGGTGGGGGAGTTGCCCCCAAACCACCCCGGGGCCGGAAGAAGAAACGATTGCAGGAGTCAGGGCTGCCAGAGATGAGCGACCCCTTTGTGCTGACAAACGAGGATGATGAGGACCAGCACAAGGATGGCAAGACGTACAGGTGGGGAGTGGGGTTAAACCTTGACTGTAATATTGCGTGGGGATGGGGATGTATTTAACCCTTCAGAGGGTTACATGAGGAAAGAGAGATCTCTGCCTTGTACCTAGAGAGTCCCTGAGTAGACAGTCTTTGAGCTGCAGAAAGAGTTGAGTTTTCTTCCTGGTCAGGAATATTTACAAGCTGATGGGTTGACCCAAAACTAAGGATTTCCTTTTAGTGGACAGTCTTGATTTCCTGAATATATAGTTGTTAACGTTACTAGGTTAGTTAATGACCAGGATGTTATGGAGGCTAAACTATATCCTTGATGGCACAGCCAGGTGTTATGGCTGGTGTACTGCAGAGTGCAGTGCTGTCTGGTGCAGCTGGAGCACTTCTGGTGTAGCTGAGAGCCCTGGTGTACCTGGGTGCTCCTCAGTTAGGACTCCAGTCTGTCCAGTGTAAAGACTGCAAACTGGAGACACACAGAGCAGGAAGTGAACTGTGGTGATAGTGTCTGCTCCTGTGTGTATTGCCCCAAGTGATCTCCTTCTCTCTCAGCATTCCAAACAAAACAAGGGAAAAAATTTATTTCTGAATTAAATATGAGGGTGTTTTTGAACCCTAAGTGTGTCTGATAAGAGGGAGGAGAGTTCTGAGCCCTGAGGCTGGGTTTTGAGCTTGGAGGGATGTGGCTTGAGTTTATGAGTGATGGGGAGGGGAGAGATAAGGTAGGAGGGAATCCTTGAACCAGAGGACAATCAGTGTGGATGTTTCAGAAAAGGTGGGAACCAGATAGAGCTGAAAGTGGTAAGGAGTAAATGTGATGGGCTGTCCTAGGTGGGAAGCAGATGCACTTGTGGTGATTCAGTGATAAGTGTTTCTGACAGATGATTAAGATAAATAATAGGTAAAGTAGTAGCCAAATTGAAACAGAAATAGAATATGTCTTCTCACTTCCCTGTAATGTGCCCAGGATCCCATATCAAATAGTTTTCCTTCATCAGCCTAGATGCTCTTTGTTTCAGTACAGATTTAGTTATCTTTCTGGCATTAAGCCATAAGAAATGAAGGCATCAACACAGAATCTGTGCACCCACCTCAGGCATTTTTTCACTTTTAACTATAGCATTTTTTTAATGTTTACATTTTTTAATCAACATAGTTAAGTGGGTACAAAACTAGAGCTTGGATCAGCCTTTTTATCTTAGCCAATGTCCCAGTTCTTCCACTTTGAAAATATAATCAGCGTATGGTGAGGAAGGGTGGGAGTGTTAGGTAGCTTGCTATTTGTAATACCACCATTTATTTTGGGCCCTAGCCACAGTTCCACACTACTCAAGCTGCTTACAGTCTGGGTTGCTAATTAGGTTGTTAAATATGTATTTACAGGGGACACAATTGGCAGTGAACACTAGAATTAAAGCTGAACCAGGGCTTTAATTATAGCTCCTTGTTTACTTGTAAGTTTGAAAAAAAATTCCCAAGACCAGTAGAATGACTCAGCAGAAACTTTATGGACACACATAGTCTGTGTAACAGCTCATGAAAAAGGCTTTGCAGGGAAAAAACAGATGAGTATATATGTGGGAACATATAATTTCCTTATCTCTAAAATTTCTTCCTGTTTAGTCTGAGTGTGGTACCTCTTCCACCAGCCCCCACCCCAAGCAGACCTTCCTCTGAGCAGTGCTTAGGTGGGAGAGAGCTAAATTGAGATTTTTTTGAAGACCACCAAGGAGTACTTCTGCCCTTCTTGAGATCTGCTCTTTGGATGATGCATTCAATGTGCAAATTTGGAACTAAAAATGATTGTTGGAAAAATAAAGGAAAACGCAATCATCTCTTGGAGCTGTGGGAGAGAAAACCTTTGTGAAACATAGTAAAATCATTTCTCTATAATATGCATATGAATAGACTCACAAGTTAAAACTTTGAAGAATACTGGGATCCTACTGTATTCTAGAGGATGATTTCAGTAGTTCCCGTCACTATAGTATGCAGACATATGCTAGCTAAATTAAGACTGTGGGTGAGGTTCATCTACTCCTGCTTCTTTCTCAGGCTGGAGGAGGAGTTGGTTTTGGCATTCATATGACTACGTTTGTATGATTTCACCGATTCCCATGATGAGACACTGAGAATAATGTGCTCAGATTCCTGGAAGGAGTTGTACTACATCGATCAGTGTGATTTTTTAAATTTAATACCCAGTTCCTAAAGCCTAGGATTATTTTGTCAAATTTAATTAATTTTTAAGCTTTGTTTTTGAGCTCTGTGAGCTCTCGTGTCATGAGTGTCTGGGCAGGTGGCTAGTATTTGTAATTCCTGACTCCGAGCGGTGATAAAAAGGCAGAGTAAGGCCTTGAATGAGCAGCACAGCCAGGCAGATGTGGAAGTTGTTGGAGCATACACCTTGATACGTACTTGATATATACTGCAGCTCATCACATTCTCTACTAAATGTAGAAATGCCTGCTCCAGCAAATGGCAGCTGTTTCACTGCTATATCATCTCTCAAAGTGAATTAGCAGGCTGCTGTGAAAGTGGTGCAAGAATCTCTATGACTAGGGGTTTTTTTTTTTAAGAAAAGGTGTAAGGCTTTTGCTCACAATACTTGTAGATCTCTGTCCTTTGACATCTGTCCTTAGGATTAGTCTGGCAGAGTGCTTGGTGCTTTGCGTTGTGCTACTGGAAGAATGCTTGTACCTGCAGGAGACAGCATCTAACCCAGTCCTGTGAAGCACTTTCCTTCACAAGTAATGTCATTTCAGTCTTGTCTGGATTCATCGTCAGCTCTTTACTAATCTTCCTTGACATCTTCGTTGAATTAGCTTTTTCTTTGGAGAATTAGATCAACATCAAGAGTCTTTCTAGAAAGATGCTGGCACTGTGAAGCACATGGCTTCTTCCCAATGCTTTCAAAGGTGCTAAGGAAAAGGTAGCAAACAGGTCCTGGATACAGAAGGATTGTTTTTTGGTCCTGGTGTGGTGCCTATACCTGTGCACTTCTAGAAGTCTGTAGTGTGATGTGATCAGTGGACAAGACTGATGAAGTGGTTTGGCTGCTCTGGGCCAGATCATCAATTCTCTTTCTCATGACAGTTCTCTTAAGTAGTTTCTTTGTAAGAGGAAGAGAGCTTTGTATAGGCATTGCTAGGCTCTGGTGTTAAGTAAAATATAGGATGAATACCAGTTTATAGTCTGGAATGGGTTTGCAAGCTGTGCTCTGGAGCCTCGGATACCAACAGAAAGGTTGTCGGCTTGAGAAGGGCCTGCCTCACTGTCATAGTGTGATCAACAAGCTTTGTCTTCTCCACTTTTAGTTTTGAGTCTCCCTTACTTTAACTGGGGAACAGCAGGGAGGTTGGGAGACAATAAGTACCTGAGGGACATAGGAAACTTCTGAGATGAGTCTAAGGTGTGAAAGTGTACAGAAGCCTTAGTAAACTGAGCTGTAGAAGGTGAGGAAGCTGGATGGAGACACTCATTAGGGAGCAAATCATGTATACAAGGGGAACCAGTGGTTTGAATACAGCAGGTGGGCATCTTCTCAGACATGTCTTGTTTTAAGCCTGTTTTTTCTTCCCTCTGCTGGATTTAGCATTACTGTTTGGTGAACTTCCTATAGTTTTGAATCAATTTGTAATGTGGTGGCTATGGGTTTTGTAAGCTGCATATGTCTGTGACAATATTGTTGAATTTGGCCAGTTTTAAGCTTGGAAAAATTCCATTAAGAATACTTTGAGATGATTTATAGTTTGGTGGCTGAAATATGTGTTATATTCTCTTTGCTGTTTCTTGAGGCTTACACAACTCCAGGCACTCAGCAGACAGTCCATCTCCACAGAGGAGACAAATACAGCCTAACTTCTCTCCGTTTCTATGTGAGGCTAGACTATATATTTACTCTTTCTGCAGCTCTAAGCATCTTCTAGAGTTGCACTGAAGGGCCAAACATGCTTTTCCTTCAGGCACAGCTGCTCCTCCTTCTGCTTCAGAAGGAGTCTTTAGTGCCCCATGTGGACAGTAACCTCTCCCTCTGATGGGCACGAAGGCAAGGCGTGAGAAGACACAGCTTGGTTCAAACATGGTGGGGATGAGAATGAGGTATGGGCAGGGACTGGAGCTGTTTGTTGAGGAAATCTGGAAACTTGGTAGAGATGGGAATCGGAAAAGAGGAGAGAAAAAACAAGAGGCTACAAACTAGGGAATGCAGCAGAGGAGGTGATGGGGAGCCTCTGCAAGGGAGAGATGGGAGAGCTAGCACAGGAATAAGCTATAAAGAGACAAGACCAGGGGTCTTGAAAGAACCAGACCTTCTAGGTGCTGGAAAATGAGATACCTAGAACTCGCAGAACAGAGGGGGATGAGAGTATGGGATGTGGACAGTCAGACAGAAGCATGAGGGAGAGGAGATAAGTATTAGGTAATTGAGGGAATGAAATAGCAAAGAGTCCCTGCAGTAGAGGATCAAGAGGCTGGGGCAAAGAGCTTGGGTCTGGGCCTTGGTGCAGGAGAAGGGATTGCTCTGGGCTAGAAGGCTAAGGGCAAAGGGGGAATTAAGTTTGAAGTGTCAGGCAGGAAGTTTGACCACATTCCCTCCAAAGCCTAGAAATATTAAACCCAGTGTTTCTAAATTTTGCCATGTCTTTGATGTCAGCATAAGAATGTGACCTCTTCTGGCAAAGAACCTCATCTCCCTCTTAGGCTAGAAAAAGGTGACAAAGTATTATTGCTGTTATTTATCCTCTTAGCTGCAGTGGCAGAGGTCTGTGCAATGCATTTTAAGATTGCTGATGACCAACGTGGGTGTCAGTATGATGCCACATGTTGGAATTTCTGTTTGCTTTTTTTAACAAGTAGTTCCGTGAGCAGCGGAACTAATGATGCCTGGTTTCCAGCGGCTCTCTCCTGTGTGGATTCTCTGATGTCTAATCAAGGGTGAGCTTATTAGCCTTTCCCTCAGCAGAGGACTCCAAGAGAGTCTCTCTTCTTTCCTCAGCTGCATATTTTTGAGACTTGTGTTGACTTTTAAGATCTTACCCCTTTTCCAGATTGGTTGGAATTGGCTTATGATCTCAGAACTCCAAGGAAAACTGTTGCACATCCACATTTACATACACACATGCAGTTTGTACACGTATCCTTGCTTTGTATATGAATGCAGTGCTTGGAGCTTAGAAAATTACAGTTTGACTGGCCACATGCATGAGGGTATAATGCGGTAAACCTTGTGTTACGGTAAGTGCTCTCCCTTCTGCTGAGATATTATAACTGTGTGTGTGCACATACGTGCTTTCCCTTGGCAGTTCCTTATAGTGCCTAACAGAAGGAATTGACAGGAGAAGTTCTGCAGACACAGATTCCAATTTTGGCATGTTACTTGTCAATGGGATGAGTGTGTGCAAGGGAATGAGGACAGTCACAGTCTCAGCTTGGGACAGAGGGAACTTTAAAACTGTATTTTGCACCTCTTACCTGATTACACCTTAATTTGGCCCTGTTGCTTCAGTGCACTTTGATACCATCCTTGATTAGTTATTGGTGCATGATAGCCTGTTAGAGTCCTACATGTTTGCTCAACCTGAAAGGAGTGTTCTGTTAAAAGAAAATTAAATGCATTGACATAGGATTGTGGAATTGAGGAGGATGACCTGGGGAAGGCATTTGCTAGTATGAAGAACGGTTGATTACACTTGCTTCTGTCTCAGATTGCTGTGGTATCCTACAGCCCTGCAGATAATCTTGCCTTGAAGTGTGTGCAAGTATGAGTTAGGTCCAGTCTTCAGTGGATTTGCATTTGTTTCAGGCTACAAATGACCATAGAGAGTTATCCTGAAATAATTAACACTTGGTGTTCCCAAAACTATAATCTCAAGTATTGAACACTTCTCTGATACAGGTAAGACCCTGTTTTGCTTTGCAGAAGTGTTGCATCTCAGGAGTAGCATAAAAATCTATAGGAACATATGTAATAGGAATTTTCCTTCAAAGGAAAAAAAGAGGTCACAGATACCAGTTTGGCCACTTGGAATTAATGGGTATGTCTCTCTTACTGTGTTTCACTGTGGGTTTTTTTATTCCCTTCCCTTACAAGAAATAAAACAGGGATATTTTGGGGATAGATAAGTGCTTATGGAGCATTGATATTTCTGTGGTGGGTACAGGAGATGAGTGATCTGCTTCAGGAGGTTGGAATTGCATGTGGTTGACAAGTCTTAAGGCTGTCCAGAGTGGTCATATAACAAACTGAATGCTTGCTTCTTAAGTATCTGTCCGTGCAACATAATAAGAGTACAGTTCTGTGGAAATAGTCAATAAGGCTGTATCAGAATGCACCTGCATTGCGGAGCCAAATTATGGTGACGTGGATGACCTTAATCCTAGTGTTTCCAAATTTCCTACTGCTTTCTAATGGGCCTTTCATATTCTTTTAATATTAGCTCTTGCATGTTATTACTATACTAGGAAGCATATTATTGTGTTTTATTGTTTTGTTGGTTTTTTTATGCTAATGGTGACTGATTAAAAAAATTGGCAGACAGTCTTAGGCCTGATGTTCAGTCATTTGGAGGTCAACAGAAAGTCATGGCTGATAACCTAAAGATAAAAGCAATGCTGGTGGATAGCTGTAAAAAAAGGGATCTTTATGTGGTTGTTAGTTGTTCAGACAAAATATATTTTAATACAATCCCGTGGAAGACTTAGCCTTTTGGGACAGCATGATGTCTCCAGCAGCCAGGGATTGAGGTCCAGATGTTTGGACACAGTGGAAAACATTATCAGACAGAAGTGTCTTGTTGGACTTTTGAATGTCTCTGATCTAAAGATAAGGAATATGTATGAATAGTATCCTGGAAAGCAATATCTGTGAAAAAGACGTCTAGGAATTAAGTGACATCATAAAAGCTCCCAGTGTGAGACTGTGACAGAAAAGGTTTAAGGCGTAACTGTTGAAAGCATAAATGATTGAGTCATTAAAAGAAGACGGACAACTTGTGAAGTATGCTGAAATACCATAAAATTCTGGCTCAGGTATTTTAGGGTCATTTGGAAAAATTGACAAAGTGCAGGAATGCCCTCAAATCTGAGAACTGGGAAAGTGCCGTATGATGAGAGCACTTTAAACTGGTTTTTGCCTTGCCAGTATATGAGACTACGCTTTTCTGCAGCCTTACCAAGCTGCCAGGTGACTGAAGGACTGTGGAAATAAGTTGACCAAGATCTCTGAGCATAGCTGATAATTTGTTACACACACCAGTAGTGTAAACTGTTCAGTGGAAGCAAAGCATTGGCTTTTAAATAGGAGCTAATGCTGGTGTTCCAGTGTGAAAGCAGAGGTACAATTCCTGTGCCTTCATTTGGCATCTTCATATTCATTGGCTTTATTTGGGTGTTGCCCAAATAAAGTCTATCTTGGATGCTCGTTTTGTCTCCTTTCCCTACGTCTTACAAAATATTAACAAGAAAGTGTTTAACTTCAGCTTAAAAAAAACAAGGAGGAGTGTGAGGGTCAAGTTAGCATTTATCATGAGCTGTGCATCCATTATTATGCTATGCTTGCAGTAGTTACTTCATTAACTCTGCATTGCAAAGGCAGGATGTTTCCTTCCCTGCTAAATGAACTGCTGACTCTGACAGCCTAAACTTATTCTTACCATCTAGTCTAATTTCAGACTTCCCGGTTTTGATTTTTATTTTAACTGATGGTCTAACTTGTATTTGTAGCCTAACAGAAGGAGCAAGGACTCAATTAACTTGTAAGACTACTCTCAGTAGATACTAGGAATTTGAATTCTCAGAGCCCTGTAAAAGCTTACATAGTTTTCACAACTGTGATACTGATTAATTAAGCACTTGATTGAAAAAGGCTGTTAATCCACGTTAGGCAAATTTTACTACGCGCTGGTATTTCAGATGATATTTTATCTCCTAACAGCATCTGATGAATGAGGCGGAACATTCCATGAAAAGTGGAAAAAAATACAGTACTGTGTGCCACAGAGTTGTAGTCTAGTTGCTATAAGCATCATTTCGTTTATGACTCATTGTGATGACTTTCATATGGGAGCAGAATTAGAATTGTACATCCACCTTTTACTGGCATTTCATGATTTTTGAGACTGTCTCTGTCTAACATGAACATTTTCTGAATGTCTTTATTTCCTATAAAGAAAGAAAGCATTGTAAACATTGGAAGGGGTTACTTTTGATCTCTGGCATATGGCTGAGTGCTAATTTAACTGTTGATATGAACCTCTGTGTTATTAAGGATATTTTCTCCAAGGCTGTCTGAATTTGCAGAGCCATAACAAGCAGCTGCAGGGGATGTTGTGTCACACCATCAATGGGAATGCTGCAGTCATTTCTGTTTCTTGCTGTCAGAAAGAATGCAGCCAAAGGAGGGGTAGTTTAGAAGCACAGTGGGGAGACTATTAAAAATGGATATTAAACAGAGGGGGGGTAGAAATCAATTATTTCATATAGTGTTTCATTCATGCTTAGCAAGGAGCATTCCTTATTTTTCCTCTCCCCAGCCAGAATTTCACTGAAGTAGAATACTTAAATGCTGCTAGTGTCAGATGGAATATTCTCATTATCCATATAGATTTAACATTTTTTTGAATCCGTATTTGCCCACTAGAGGGCTGATTGCATCTTCCCCTTTAATATTTGATGTTGTCTGAGGCAGAATGAGAAGCCCTTAATTAAATGGATCATTTGTTCCCTTGAAAAAGCCTGATACCACACAATATAAAATTCTGAAATGCAGCTTTCTGTTATATTCCAGGGCTTTTTTTAACTCATAAGGCTCGTGAATTTGTTAATGCTGCATAACATTCTTGCTCTCTCAGGGTTGATGCTAATTAGATGATTAGAAAATGAGTTCTTGCAAGATTTTCATTCTAAATGTTGTTTGAAAAATAGTATCAGAATGTCTATAGCTGCTAAATTCAGACAACAGGAGTTAGTTGGTTTGTTTGTTTTAGAGTTTTGTTTTGGGGGGTTTTATTATTTTTGAGGCCTGTTTTTGCTAATGATCAGGTTTATCATTGTCATGCAAGTGCCAGTGAGGTTTTGAAATAACTTCTTTATAGTTTTATTTTGAAAATAGAAAAGGACATACAGTCTGTTTCTCTTCATTAAAGTTTATTTAAGAGAATTTCTGATCTGAAGGCAGATACCTGGCAAAGCAAATAAGTAAAGGAAAGGGTGCACAGACCCTTTCTGGAAGATAAAGTTGATGGCTTTATGGCACTATAGATTTAATGCATGGGACTACTTAGACTTGATGGCATGGTAAAGTTCATTAATTTTTCAGAACAGAATAGACTATTTAAAATATAGAGTCCTGTGTACAGCACGGAAGAGATTAGTGCCCCGCATTCTCTGTAAAACCCTTAGGAAGGGTATTTCTCTCAGAAAGGTGCCTGGATTCTCAGAACACTGATTGTATGGGCCAAGTGATAGAAAGACCATGTTGTAGCCTCGGCCTTGTTCCAAAGATGCATTATTCTCACGGTTGGAAAAGGCCATTTTTTTCACTTCTGGTGTAGTTGTTGTTCCTCATTATATCTTGCTTGTTCATAAAATAAGCCCATAATAATTGATATTTTTCTCCCTACATAGATTTATTTGGATATTGAACAAGTTATCTTTTAAATTTTACTCCAAACCTAGATTGACTGGAGTCAGTGAATCTTTCCTGCAAATCCAATTTTCCACATGCCATCATTGTTTAAGTTTGTTGAGCCTGTGTGAGTTTTTCAGTAATGGTTGAGGACATGGACTTCAGAATTAGACAGGCTGTTGGCAAGAACAGTCACTCCCCTCCTGTATACAAAAAGGATACCTGCTATTCCCCTTCGTTTTTGGTGAGCCATATTAGCACAGCATCACACTGGGAGCTTGTTCTCAATTGAATGGTTCCTTATCAGAGGCCCAATGCTGTGGAACGGGCTTCAACTGAGAGTAATGGAAGTCAGCATCTGCTGAGAAGGGGCTTGCTAAAAGTCAAGCATGGGATTATGCTGTAATTGCTTGCATTAGCAGGGAACTGGACTTGGTGACTCAAAGGTATTTTTCAATTCAGTGTTCACCTCAAAGTTATTTCAAACATTGGTGCTTTCAAGGATACACAGTCCTCATCCTGTAAGTATGACTGCAAAATACATTGCTCTGTTCAAGTCTAGCGTTTCAGAAAGTCTGGAACAAATTGTGCAACTGGAGATAGTTTGGTCCATAAACCAAGAGCTACTTTTTTTTCAAAACTATGATGCTGATGTTCCTTTCTACTCATTATATCTTTAGTAGATGTAGGGATAAACAGCCAAATTGCTTCTCTTTCTTGATTCCAGAAGGGACTGGGGGGTGTGTGTGTGTGTGAGGAGGGATTTATGTAAGGATGTACTTAGTTTGCATGTTCTGTTAGGGCTTGCAATTAAAATGGATTAAGAGAAAGATGAAGGTAGGACACGTGGGAACAACTGTTAGAGATGATAATGAATGTAAAAGAGCAAAGGTGGAGAGGAGGGAAATGTTATGACAGGTGTGTGTTAGAGTGCTTGCTAGGGAGGCATGGCTTCCAGCTAAATGGCTTGGAATCAAGCTGTGGCTCGGAAGGGCCTGTGGAAGTTAAGGTAGGTGCTGGATAAATACTGCTTACATGACATACGCTAATCAGATTGCACACATCATAAAGCTTTTGGCTCCAACAGAGTCGCAACAGTAGATGTAATAAAGTATCCTCCTGAGAGGAGAGGGATGTGGGGAAGAGCAGGATCAGCTCTCCGTGGCTTGTAATACCTGCAGAGACTTTTGTTGCTGAGCAGTTTTGTAAACACTGTAAAACTCAAGGAAATTCCCAGACAAAACCACTTTGAAAGTTGAATTCATGTTAACCAGACTTCCTCTGGATGGCATTTCTTCTCTCAAATGTGACCCTGGAAGTTACATGTGGAGATTCTATTTTGTCTTTAATGTAAATGAAAAACCTAAATTCAGATAAGCCTTAACTCTGCCACTTGTTTGACACACTTGGGGGGGTGGGGAAGAAATGAGTAATTTGGATGCAGCTTCTGTCTCTGTCAAATTACCAACCACAAAAGCTTTTACCATCTTGAATTGTAAAACAGTACGAGCTTCTCTTAACAGCCTGGTGTCATGGTGGAGGAAGAGTTTTTAACAGCAGCATCCGTAGCAGAGTGATGCCAACTGCTTCTTCTTGTTCAGAGAGTCTGTGTGTTAACAAATACATTTGTGATCATTTTGGGAACAGATGGATCCAAACACCCAGACAAAACATTTTGCATCACATCAGTAAGACTGAAATGATGAAAACCCACTAGACCAATGAAATACCACATTTGATATCCAGAGTGTCTTTGTGAGACCCACTAGGAAAGCAGCACTGCTGTTATTCTCAGCATTTTATACCATAAAAATTTGAGTGTCTTCTCCAAAAATGGGAGCAGAGTTAAGTGGATTTAGCTATTCTTGCTCTCACAGACTTCACAGTACATGGAATTAACTTGTAATATTAACTATAACCTGGGATTCCCAGGTTTTCCAAGGTTTTTTGACTGAATTAAGTAATATATTAACAGAGTGGGGGTTTTGTCTGGGAATTATCCCTATCCCCTTAGGATTGCTGTTGGAAAATTTCCAAAGTGCTGCCCTGTCTCTCTTGCAAGCAAGTTGGTTTTTTCCAACGCCTTTACTTGTCTGGCTGTGAAGTATTGTTTGGTCTGTTACACCAGTTCCCAGCTTAAATTTGTCCCCCTGGTACTGAAGCACTCGCAGCCAAGCAGTGTCCCAGGTGAAACCTCCCAGTATCACATAGTGGGAAAATGCCCCTTCTTCACTCAGTGTGGAAGATCCCATCCAGTTAAAGTTGATCCATACTGGGGCTCACCCCCATGTGACACTGTCTCTTCCCCTCGCCCCGGTCCCAGGTGCCGGATGTGTTCGCTGACCTTCTACTCCAAGTCGGAGATGCAGATCCACTCCAAGTCCCATACGGAGACAAAGCCACACAAGTGTCCTCACTGCTCCAAGAGCTTCGCCAACAGCTCCTACCTGGCCCAGCACATTCGTATCCACTCAGGGGCCAAGCCCTACACGTGCAGCTACTGCCAGAAGGCCTTCCGCCAGCTCTCCCACCTGCAGCAGCACACACGGTAAGGGCCAGAGGAGGCTGGGGCCCTCCGCACTGCATGTTGCCGTCATCCCAGCATGCTGTGAGCACCTCAGCGGGCGACTGCATGGGGAGACCTGGCTGGTTGTCACAGGCTGGTCAGGTCTTACACACGTCAGACCGGCAGTAGCGGTATCGGACTCATGAGACTGGTCCCTGGCTGAGGGGCTGGGTGCGCTCAGGTTAGCGCTGCTTCGCCAGAGGGGCGTCGGCAGCAGAGTGATGCTTTCTGACAGGAGGTAGGGCTGGTTGTGTCAGTGTGAGAGTAGAGTGGGCGTAGGAGAACTGTTCCCTGTCACCCCAGCATAGTTCTGCCAAACATCTCAAGTCCAGGCTTGCAGCCCCCCTGCTATTTCAGCCATAGGCTTCCCACACAGCTCTGCCAATGCCCCTCAGTCCAAGCTCTATAGTTCCTCTCTCTGGATCCTCCCCCGGTGCGGACAGACCATGGTCTCTTGAACCCAAGGGGAGCACAGTTTGAGACCAAGAGAGCTCATGCTGTGTTTGGAGTTCCTTCATGTAGCAGATAGCGTGGTGCTGTCCCACCCCCTTTGTGCCCTCATTCCATCAGCACTAGCCAGATGGCGGTCATGTCCAACTGCTGCTGCTCCTCCTCCTCTTCGGCAGGATCCACTCCAAGCTCCACACGGCGATTGTCAAGCCACACAAGTGTCCTCACTGCTCCAAGAGCTTCGCCAACACATCCTACCTGGCCCAGCACCTCCGCATCCACTCGGGGGCCAAGCCCTACACCTGCCGCTACTGCCAGAAGGCCTTCCGCCAGCTCTCCCACCTGCAGCAGCACACACGGTAAGGGCCAGAGGAGGCTGGGGGCCTGGCCCTGGTCCCCCCGCGCTGCCGGCATGCACCTCTGGAGCACGCGCGCCAAGCATGCGGGGGGCGGGCGGGGAATGCGGCCGGCTGCACCCCCAGAAGGAGGTGACCCACCTGAGTGGACGGAGTGGAGGCTGCGCAGGAGACACTGACCACGTCAGGGCTGAGGTGGGCACGTGCTGTCCCTGGGGATCCTTGGTCTTGCACCGCGGGCGGCACAGAGAGAGAGCGATAGAGAAAGAGGCATTGGCTGTAGGGGATCCCAGCCTGGCACCACGGGGGTTGGACTGAGTGTGTGGAAGCTGCTCCTGGCATTGCAGGGGGACAGGGACAGATCAACACTGTAGGTAGACTCAGCCTGTTACTTAAAAGGAAAGTGTTGGTGTGTTTATCTTGGAGGGAACAGAGCTACTTTCTTGGTACTGTGGAACCAAGAGAACAGATTCCTCTTGGTCATTTGGGACTCCTGAGGTTGGAGCAGGGAGCCTGGCCCTCCAGGCCCCTCCCAATACATTTTTAGGTAGCTCAAATGCTGAGCTGTCCAGACATTCATAAGTTCTTGCTCCTCAGTTCTAGTCACTCTGAAATCTGCTTGACTGCCTGTCTTCTCCAACTTCTAACTGGACATGGGAGCTGGGCAGAGCTCTCTTTGTCCAGCTAGAACAGCATCTGGAGGCAACATCATCCCCCTCACACAGCAGCAGGCCCTGGCAGTCTGACTTGTCTGCCTGCTCACTGCCTCCCATTTGTGCTCTTCCTCCTCAACAGTATCCACACCGGGGACCGACCCTACAAATGTGCTCACCCTGGGTGTGAAAAGGCTTTCACCCAGCTTTCCAACTTGCAGGTAAGGGGCTGGGTGTGTCCTTCTCAGCAGCAGGGTTTGGCAAGGGTGCCTGTGGTAGACGTGGGGCAGCTGGGAGGAGAGTGGAAGAATACAGAAAGCTACTGAAGCCCTGGGCAGGAAAGAGATTCCTGACTTGTGGGACTAGTGGCCCAAAGAAGTTGCATAAATGGTCGCATCCTGTAAAATTGTTGACTTGAAAGCACTGAGACCTTAGTGAAGTTCCTCCCATCTGTTTTGCAGTTTTGTAACTTTGCTGGGGCAAGACTTTTGCAAAATGTTACACCCAATAAAGTCTGGGTATCTGGGTGGGTTTTTTGTTTTACAGTAAAATGGAGGGCGTAAGGGTAGGGTTATAGGGAAGCAGAGGTGGTGTGTCCTGTTGGAGTACCCTGGAGGAGGGGAACTGTAGAGTGTGTCAGAGAGCAAAGAGCTGTAAACACCTGCAAGCAGTTAAAGCAAATCCTGCCCTGAAGGTATTAGATGCAGGGAGCAGATGTATAGGGGGACAGAAAAGGAGAGACCAGGAAAAGACTGAGAGTTTATGGAAACTGAGAAGATGGGGGTTTTGGGGCTTTAAGAGTCTCTGCTCTTCAAACGCCTAGTATGCATGAGAGGAAAGGGCATGTGTGGGGAAGGTGTGGTGAGCTGGAGGGAGAAGTCCCCATGCTGGGAGCCAGGTGTACCTTCCTCAGCAGCCAGGAACTTGGGGCCTGGCTGGAAGGGGGTGTTTGAGGTAAAGCTGTCTCCAGTACTAATACTTTCTTCCTTTCTCATGCTTGCTTTCTCTTTCCTGCCTGCTGCTGCCGCCCCCCAGTCCCACAGACGGCAGCACAACAAAGACAAACCTTTCAAGTGCCACAACTGCCACCGTGCGTACACAGATGCTGCCTCGTTGGAGGTACACCTGGCTACACACACGGTGAAACACGCCAAGGTCTACACCTGCTCCATCTGCAGCCGGGCCTACACCTCGGTGAGTATTTGCTGCCCTGGGGGGTAGCAGGAGTGGTCAAACTTCCCAGGGAGCAGCTCCTCCAGATCCAATGGGAGCAGTCCCCTGAGTTGCCGTTTCCCTCCCTGCTGGCTTTGGCTCTTGTGAGCGTTGTTCCCTCCTCTCACGTGGTTCTTCCCGTTGCAGGAGACGTACCTGATGAAGCACATGCGGAAACACAACATCCCTGACCCACAGCAGCAGGTGGTTCAGGCACAAGCCCAGGCCTCGCAGCAGCAGCAGCACTTCCAGCCACAGGGTGGGGGGGCAGCAGGGGGCCCTTCTGGAGACACTAACCAACCCAACCCTCCCCCCCAGTGCTCCTTTGACCTGACTCCTTACAAGACTTCAGAGCATCACAAGGACATCTGCCTCACTGTCAGCACCAGCGCCATCCAAGTGGAGCACCTCTCCAGCTCCTAGAGAGACCTCAACCCAGGGAGCAGAACGCCTCTTGTGCATAGCCTGTGCCAGGGGCACCGCTTGTGCAGCGGCCCTCCTCGTGCAAGTTTCCGGCCTCTCCTCCTGCAACAGCCTCTTCTGGCCGTGTAACCCTGTTCATGGCAGCCCCTTGAACAACAGCCTGTCTCAAGGGGATGCTCCTTCTGTGCAACAGCCTGCCTGGTAGGAGGATGCTTCCTTGTGCAAGAGCCCCTTTCCTGTGCTGGGATCACTTCCTCATGCAAGAGCCCCTCCTTTGAAACCCAAAGAAAGGCCCCTGTTTTTGCCTTCTCTCTCACTGTAGGATGTGTATGAAGTGGGGTTGCGTGTTGAGACACGCATGGTGGATGGGATGGAGAGACGACCCTTGTATATACAGGGGCTTGGACATGTGTTTTTAGTAGGCCACAGAAGAATGTGGCAAGGTTGACAGCTGGATGGGGTTCTTTGAGGATTGGCCTTGAGTGTCTAAGAGAGAAATATCCATTCCTGTCCCTCCTTGTGAAAGGGAGGAGGGGTCACTTGTCCTGCCCCAAGGACTGGATGGGAGAAACCTTCTCCCCAGTGGAAGGTGAGACCAGTGGAGGGAGGAGAAGTGAGGCATGTTCTCTGGGATGGACAGGTGCCTATACTGCCTAAGGGCTGTGGAGTATTGCATTCTTTCTCCTCCCCTGGTAGAGAGCAATAGAGAGGAGTCTGTCTGAACTGACTGCTGCCTCTCCCTCCCAGCTGTCTGAGCAGCACGATGGCCCCGTAGGAATGTGGGTTCCTGCTCATTGCTCTTCCTGCCTGTTGTGGATGATATCCTAGCAGCTTGTACTCCTCCTCCTCTCCCTTCTGCTTTTCCCCCCACCTCCTCAGAAAAGGCTACAGCCATCAACAACAAACCAAAAAGCAACTGGAGGGAGGGTAAGAGACTGCCAAAATAATCATCACCCTTCTCTCTACTCCCTTTCCTGAAAGGTGGAATGACAGCAGTTCTGACACTCACATACCTGTCCTGCCCTCAGTTTCCCAATGGGAAAGAGGAGGAGGAGGAGGAGGAATAGACCAATCTTTTCAAGGAGCTGGCAGGAGGCAGGGAAAGGCTAGCTTCTCCTGCTCATCTCCTGCCAGAGTGCTCTCACAGGCTCCCTCTTGCCAAGACGGGCTGGACTCACATGGCAGTGGTGGCCTCTTCTGGACCCTGGTCATGGGAGAGAATCCCCAAAAGGTGGACAGTGGAGAGAAGGGGATGAAGATCCCCACAGAGAGACCAATCTAATGAGAAGGGGGAGCCAACAAGAATAAACTGAAGGCCCCTTGAATTTATATATATATATATATATATAAATATCTATTCCCCAGCCCTGGCCCGCTCTGTCCTTGCTGTAACTGTTTCTATCTCTGTGTTTATAAAACGCATTATCCTGGCGAATTTTTATTTTCAATCTTCGTTTGTTTTTCCCTTTCTCTTCGTCTTCAATTCTCCTTCCTCTTGTTTTTTGTTTTTTGTTTTTTTTAATTGGTCCACTTGACTGCTAGTCTTGTGTGTTACTTGTTAGTTTCTTTGGATCATGGAGGCTGACTTGGAAGAGAATGAGAAGGCAAGGGAAAAAGCATGTGTTGTTGGGTTTTAAAATCAGTCACCCACCCAAAGCCTATAGAATCCCAGACTTCTGTATGAACAACCAATAGGGGCTTCTATTATATTTTTTTTTAACCACCCTGTATAGAAATAAATTGGTGTAAAAGGCTCCTTGAAGGTGCTGGTGCGAGCACCCTGCCCCTGTGACGTGTGTTCCTTCCCCCTGCACCCGACACCTGTAGGCTCCTCTGGCTGCCCTGAGTCCCGAGGGGCAGGCGCAAGGGCGGCACATCCCTGCCTTTGGCACCTTGTGGTTTGCACAAGGAAAGCGAGGAGCTCTGCACCTGGGGAGCCTGTGGCAGAAACCTTTTTCTCTGCGTTTAGTCACCAGAGTTGGCTGCAAACGGGTGGAGTGTTTGATTAGGCTAGAAGGAGCTGTCTGGTTTGACTCCTGCATTTCACACGTGACATTTTAGTCCATTTAGGCTGTATTGAGCCCCAAGAACTAATGTATATTTGAACTGTGTTGACAAAATGCATTGGCTTGATTTTGAGGCAGTGGGACACAAAATCCATTGGCAGCCTGCTGCAAGGGCTTCAGGTTTTCACTGTTAAAATATTTAAGCCAGATTCCTCCTTGCTTTGGCTTCTGGTTACTAGTTCTGGAAACATTCATCCCTCTGATTGAGAGAGCCTGAATGGGACTTTTTCTGCCTAGACTTTTATTTAAACACTCTAATGTTCCTTCTCAATCTACTTTTTTTACAAGGTAAACCAGATAGAACTCTGTAAATCTTCCAGTGTAAGGGATTTCTTCCAGCCCATGAATTACTCTTTTCTTTCTACATCTTACTAAATTTTACAGTATCTTACAAACACGTTCCTTTTGGAATTGAGTGTTGAAGCCTCAGTGCCATGGATGAGGTCCCCCAGGCCCTTAGCCTTAAGTCTGCAGAGGATTGCATTTTCCCTCTTCTTATAGCATTATCCAGGAGCTCACAGTGGCTGCGTGTCTGGTCATCCAAAGTCTTGGCTTTCCACAACAGTGTTTTCCCTTCTGTACAGGTATGCTCTGGGTTCCTGTTTCCTGGATGCTTCACATGGGACTGTGTCCAAGTCCAGCCTGTGTGAATGGACCTGGCTGACTGTTGGACCAGGTTACTCACAGCTTTCATAGTTCTGTCACCCACAAACTGTATCAGTTTGTTATTTTTACTTTCAGATCCAGGTTGAAATGAAATATTGCATCTGACCTACGCTAACATGAAAAGCATCATTGAGTGCAACTTCTCATTAGCTTCTTTTTGAGACTTGCATGCTGGGCATTTCTTAATCCTCTTAGCAATTGATTATGTACAGTTTATCTTTCTGACTTACGGTGCTAGGTCAATGCCTTATAAAAATTTAAGTATGTTGTTGCACCTATGCAGTCCCCTTTGTAAACCAAATGTATAATGCTGTCATCTAAGAATGAAATTAGGGTTTGGGATTTTTCTTTTTTTTCTTTTTTTTTTTTTTTTTACTACAGAATCTGTATTTCATAAAACCTTTATGATATAGGTTTTATTTTTTCGTTGATTAATTCTTCATCTCTATAGCTTTTCCATAATTTTGTTATTGAGTTGTTTCATTTGCCTCTTGGGAACACTGTCACGAGTGTCTTAAGGTATTTCTCTAATATCCCATGTTTAATTAAGATTAGAATCACTGGGCTAGAGAGCTGATTACTGAACTCTTTCAGGACTCGTTTCTTTGCTGATTTCAAAATATACATCCCTAGAAGGTGTTGTCTCATCTCCTTCTTTGAAACTATGGTACTTAGATAGAAGTTGCTATTTTCATATGACTGCTACATTCTGTTCCTTTCTTTAGATGGAAGTGTTTGTTGACTGGTTTCTCCTGTTCTGTGTCCCTAGCATTTTCACTATTTTTATCTAGCATGGATCAGTACTGTTAGTATGGTTTCTTTGTTTATTTTGTGATGGAAAGGAATTAAAGAGCAAAATATTCCTTTCCTTTTAGTTCTGCTAGTCACAAAGCTTTTCTTAAGAATTTTCTCTATTTTTATAGTGTGTCATTTATGTTGGTTGCTGTCTGGCCTTCATCTTTTCCATCTGTTACGTTTCTCCTTACAGGAGAGTTTAATTCATATTCCTCTGCCTTCTTTCTGGTTTTCCCATGAACAACTCAGTTTATAGTTTTGCTCCCCTTGGAAGTTACCAGACTCAGCACAGGTTGATTACTACCTGTGGCTCTCCTCTGCATGTCCGTGTTCCTTATGGACAGGACAAAATGGCCAGCTTCACTCAACTAGTTCTTTCGTCTTGAGTATATCATCTTGAAGACTGAAAAATTATTTGGTTTGGGTGCAGTGTCTTGAATTAAGCTGGGAAGGCTTTAAAAGTCAGAATAATACTTTGCTGACTGGTTGAATTCCCTGGGGAATGGCTCACAAATTAAAATTCTTTTGCAATGATTTTTCGTTTTAGGTGCTTGAAATCGCCTTTCCTGGTCCCTGGTTTGTTTTGTGATGTCTGCTACCCTTTCCCTTGTTGGAATCTGCTACCTAGCATGGGCATCCATGTGTATTTAAGGCTGTACAATTCCTGTTACCAGTCATTTCAAAGGTGTTACTGTTCGTGTTCGTGCAGTTTGCTGCTGAGCCTATAGCTTTTACTGTTGCGCAGGAAGAAATTAATTATTTCTTACTAAGGGACTTTACCATTGAGCTTCAGAAATGCCACTCTATTCCAGACCTCCTTTTCTTCCTTGTCAGTGAGAATTTCTCTGTTTACCCAGTCCTGTTGCTGATGTGGAAATAATTGAAGATAGCTTACCCTCATTATCTTTGTTACTTATTTGTATTTGGATTAGGTCTTTCTCTTTGGATTCCCAAGGTTGTTTAACATAATCAAAGTGTTCCAGATGGTTTAAAAAGTAAAAGTAGCTTCCTGCAAGACTCAAAATGTTAACAACTTGTACAAAATTCTTCCCTCCTCAGATGAAATCTGAGGTTCTGCTGTCTGCAGCTTTGTGCACTCAAGCCAACAACAGTTCAATTATTTACCTACCACACACAAGATTGGAATATTCCTTAACAAGATTCCATGGTCCTTCTTCTTCAGCTCCATGAATTCTTTGACCCTGCATTTTTATTGTGATGCACATCCATTCTATATGTTGGTACCCAAGAAGACTTGACAATGACTCTGGAGTTCTGTATTAGGTTGCATCTTGTATCTTTACTGAAAGGCAATAGCACTTTTTCTTCTTGTCCTTTTCCAAGCTGATTTTCTGTTCTTAGTTGGATTTTACAAATCATCATTGCTTTAAAAGGAAATATGTAGGCTGGAAATTATTTAGAAAAGTCACCCACAAACAGTAATGCAATCTCAGCCATGACTAATGATGGTATTGCTGGTCTATAATTCAGTTAAATCTTCAAGAAAGATTTACGACTTCTATAATTTAAAGCCTTATGGTTAATCAACCATGTCCCTTATTACAGTTATTTTGTTAGTTATCACTGCCATTGAAACTGCCAGTCTATATTACTACTTTTTTTTAATCCATAAGGTCTTGCTATTCCTTTGAGTACATTAAAGTCTTCTGCTATAAGAAGTCTTTCTTCTTGCATAATGAATTACAGACCGTGATCAAGTCACTGTATTCATCTTTCCAAACAGCTGAATTAAATTGAGCTGGTTTAGGTGTCTCACAATAAGGCTTGGGTCCATCATGTAGTTCTTATCTGTTGCCTTTCTTTTCCCTTTCAGTGAGCCGGCTGTGTAGTGTTCAGTTAAAATCTTGCTGCATTGGGCCTAGATACCTATTTTGAGCCACCAAATTGAGACTGCCATACAAGGATATCCAGTTCTTTTAATTAGGTCATTTTCTTCGAATTAAAACAAACAGCAATATGTTTCTTTCCTTAGCTGAGTGCAACCCCTGTCAATGCCACTGTGATTTTGCCACATCAGTGTTAGGTTGACTGCCTTACAGCAACTGGATGAGCCCACTTGCTTTGCAAGTACTTTAAGTAAAAGTGTTTGCTGGTCTTCTGGAACACATTCAGAACTTCAAAGTTGTTTGGAAAAGAAAGCCCACTGCTTCCATCTGCTTGCCAGATAATTCTTTTCAAATTACTGATTGTCAGTTTCTAGCTATGCAACTTCTAGGATGTTTTATTTAATGGGTAGAACTAAACATCTTCCTAAATCTCATTGGCAATAGGTAATATTTCATTACCTCACGGATGTGTCTACATCATCCAACTTCCCAATATAGAATATAATTATGAGATTCTGTCTGTCTTCTATATTTTTATTGATTATTTTATCATCTTTATATCAACTAAAGGATATATATCATGTTTAGGATTTTCTTCTAATATTTTGCAGGTAATGTACCTGAAAGCTGCCCAAGTTTACTAGTGCAGTTTCAGAATATAGAATGAAATTGCTCTGTACACTTCCTTAACTGCAAGATAGGTACCTGTTTAATCGTCCTTTCAGGTACAACAGATTAAATTTGTGTGCATGGTTTCTTGTTTCTGTATAGTAGAACACCAAAGTACTAGAGAGATGTAGTAACTTGGTCCAACAAACATTTCGATTTCATGTAGTGTCTGTGTAATGAATGGAAAAAAACTGCAAGAAAAGAAATCTTGACACCAAAGAACTAGAGTCTACGCCTAGTTTTGCTACTGAAGGAGGGTACGTTTTTGAAACATGGACACAGCTATACTTTGTGGCCTTTGGCATCCTCTTTCATTTGTAAAGCTAATTTACCCCCTTGGGGCCAAGTGCTGCAGATCAACCATTTGTCGTTTGTGAGAACAAAGTGTGGGTACCTCTCATGTTTCCTGAAGACAGGAAATGGAAATTTCAGGAACCTCCTGAGAATGTTAAAGAGTGGGAAGAGCTGAACGTACCTCAACAGTAAAAAGGTAACTGAACAAGTTATAGCTGTCCTGCTGGGTTCTGCATGAGGATCCTTCTCAAGCACTGGCGTTCACCTCACAGTCCTTGGACAACATTTAAGAATTCTATAAGGTAACTAAAATCTGGAGGCATGCATTTGGTATGCAGATGTTTACTTTTCCAAGGGAAAAACACACAGGCATCTGTAGATCAATAAAGGTTGAGAACCACTCCTGCAGACTGCTTCCATAGGCCGTGCAGCTTCCCTGTGGGAGGTGCCGATGCCTGGGCAGCACCGCTCATCCTGCAGGTCGTCTGTCGAACCAGGAGCTGCCTACAGGATTAACTGCAGGATGGAGCTGTAGCAGCACACTGGGGTGAGGAAGAGAAGCGTGATAACCGCACGGGTTAGTGGGGTGTGAGGCTTTGTTACTACAGCACTTGCCAAAGGATCAGTGTATGAGGCTGGGTGAGGGTTAGACATAAATAGTCCTATCTCTCTAGAGCTTATTTCAACTGGAAAAGCTCTTTCCTGCACAATCATCTGTGCCCGTGCTTGGACTTCAATGGACAGAAATGTTTAAAAAATACTCCACCTCTCAACAAAAAACTACCGTGGTAACACTTCCTCTGTGCGTGAGGATGCTTCTGGAGCCCTGAGCGATGCACATCCTTTCTCTGACTTTGTAAAGAAAGCAAAAATAACAAGCTTTCCCAGGCTCAGAGCTCAGGAACTAGTTTTTGCTGGAATGGTAGAGCTTCTACTGCTGTGAGACCACACAGGCACACAAAACTGCCTCTCCCCTTTATTTTGCAAATTCACACTGGCAGTTCATGCAGTTAGAGACATTTGTACACTTTACTGAGACTTGTCATTTAGATTTTAGGCAACTGCCTCTTCTTTGCCCTATCATTTGTATCTGCAGTGGCAAGAAGTCCGGAGGGAGATGATCTCTCCATTTCAGTGGTCTAGAATTCTGAAATCGTCCTGGCCTTGGCTTGAAGGATAAGATGGGGTTCCCAGGTGGTCTCTTAAACAAATCAGTGATGTCTAAGAATGTCTGATTTTTAACATCAGCTCCCTTCAGCTTGGTAGCCCCAAGCAGGATATGTTTGGGAGATTCTGGTTTAGGACTGTGACATGGTATGGGGACCAGATTTTTTTTTTTCTTTTTTTTTTTTTTATGTAACAGCCACATCCTTCTCCTTAATTAAGCGTGTAAGGCAATTTATACAAGAATTTTGAAATACTTTAAAGAGGCTTAACAATAATGTTCAGCTAACTGAAGCCAGCTGCTCCACATGGGAACTGAAAAGACTAAGAAATGTGTTTTGAATAATTAAAAATATGTCATAAATAACTTAAATGACTGTAGGAAGAGGAATGGAAAACTCCATCATCACAGAGGATCTCTGAATTAACCAAGTAGTTTAACAACAAGATGGTTCATAGTTCAAACAGCTGCAGTTCCTTTATATAACAGCTCCTCAGTCTTGCAGTGCAGGCTGCTTGAAGACTTAATCCTAGTATATCCATATAAATAAAGGCATAGTGTCTTTGAAGATCTTTGGGAGGGAAAGAGAAAAAAAGAAATCTAATCACTTCTCCTTGTGGCCAGAATCTGGGAGCATTCAGTCCTTAGCAATGGCTGTCATACAGACTACAGAGAAAAAACAGGATGGTGTAGGTGAGTAGGCAGGAGAAAGGTGGATGAAATGTATTTACCAAACCCAATCCTCCTAAACTGTATAGCATGCTAAATGAACGCTGACCTCTTGAAAAAACAATCCTGCATGTCTTGGAACCTAAGGATCAACAAAAGTAAGATAATTTTGTTTCAGTTCCTCCATAATCGCATGTGACTTCCCACCACACCGTGCACGTAGCAAAGGACGGCTGGGAAAGGGCTCCTCAATTCCGCAGCACGAGGGGCTCTAAACCTTCAAGTGGCTTGTGGTGTATCGTCACAAAAGGGGTTCTGGCATGATGAAGAAAAAGAAAGCACGGTCACATGTTAGTCTATTAGTTTGTACCAGTCCTGTTGCAGCAGAGACCATCCTTCTCCTTTTATGACACAGCAGCAGCTTCTCGGCACTGGTGGATTACCAAGTAAATGGAAAACCATAGTAACAAGTCAGCACTTCCTCTCCCAGATCACAGAACGGGCCAGGTTGGAAGGGACCACGGTGGGTCACTGCTCCAGCCTCCCTGCTCAAGCAGAGTCCTCCCAGAGCACCTGGCAGGACTGTATCCAGGTGGTTCTGGAATATCTCCAGTGAGGGAGACTCCATAACCTCTCTGGGCAATTTGCTCCTGTGCTCAGTCACCCGCACAGTAAGGAAGTTCTTCCTCATGTTCAGGTGGAACGTCCTGTGCATCAGTTTCTGTCCTAGTGCTTGGCACCACCGAGAAGAGTCTCACATTCTCCTTTCAGTTACTTATATACATGGATGGGGTCCCTTCTCAGTCGTCTGAGCCTCTCGGGCTGAAGAGGCCCAGCTCGCTCAGCCTTTCCCCGCAGGAGCGATGCCCCAGTGCCCTGATTGCTCTCGCTGCCCTCCGCGGGGACGGCCCGGGGCAGCCCCGCAGAGCCCGAAATGGCGGAGGGAGCGGGGCGGAAGTGCCGGGGTAGGCGGGCGGAAGCGGCTTCGCAAGCCGGGCAGAGCCGCTTCCGGGGCGCGCGCGCCTCTGCTTCCCGCCGGAAGCGCCGGTGTGTGGGGCTCAAGATGGCGGCAGGGATGTACCTGGAGCACTACCTGGACAGTAAGAGCCGCCGGGGCGGGGCCGAGGCCGCGGCTGAGCGGCCCGGGGGGCACGGATGGGCCGAGGGGCGGGGCCCCGCGCGAGCCGAGCGCCGCCCAGGGCGCCTACGAGCTCTCCCAAGCCCTCGGGCACAGCCGGGCCCCGGGTCGTGCGGAGAGACCCCGTCGGTGGGGCAAAGCTCGGCTGCAGCTGCTGCAGGAGTCCTGACACCGCGGCCCCGCGACTGGTTTGTCCCATGAGAAAGGAGCCCGGTGCTGCTCCAGCCTCCTCGCGGGAGCGGGCATTTGGCTGTCAGTGGTTTCACGGGATAGACATCCAGTCAGAGATAACTTTTGGCTCTATGGGGCGGTAGTTATGGCAGTTTTCTACGCTGTCAATTTACAAGTGCAGCCCTGCTTTTCTGGCCGAAGAGGAGGTTTATAAACGCTAATGGAGTTGGTAACGTTATCAGAACCCCTCTTGTAGTACGTATTTTACCATCCGGCCTTAAGGTGCTTAAAACCTCGTCTAACTCTGCCCTTTGGGGATGACACTTCCAGTGCATGTTTTACCCACGCGTTCTTAAAATAGTCGAGCAGATCCATCAGAGGAGTTGTTTGAATGAATGGGCTAATGTTTCAACGAATGGGCTAATGAGTTAAGATAGAATAGCCTGTTCTTTGAGGAATGCTGTTCTCACATTTTCCTGCTGGTCTGGTGTTGGCACTAGAGACGGGAGGATGTTCATGCAGTGGTGTGTTTAAAGCTGGGTAGTTCTGGTAACGTGTCTTCTGCTTCACTGTACCCTGCCAGTTAAATCTCTCACTGTCCGTTTGCATATGCATGGGGAAAAAAATGGAGTTTGGCTCTTCAGATATCTTGCTACACCGGGTTTCTTCCAGCACAGAAATTATAAGGTGCTGATATGGGCACAGGGTATCTCGTTCCTTGTGTCTTCAGTGCTCCTTTTGTCATGAGGAAAGGAAATATCTCTAAGAAGAATGTTCAAGAACCATAATAGATTTCAGTGAAAGCTGAAAAGAAGCTGCAGTTGAACAGGCAAGGGTCTAGGAGCTTCAACAAAAGAGAATGCAAAAGACAGGAAGAAGAGTTGAGTGAAGAGGCAGGTTGGAGAGGAGTGAAGATTTGGGTTCTTGTGCAGTTCTCACTCTGTTGTAGAAGGCTGCAGTTGACTGAGGCTCCTCAGCTGGGAGAACAAGGGCTGGGAAAGAGGAGAAAGAAGCAGATGGACAAGGAGTAAGTGCATAGAGAGGATGCAGGGTTTTCTTGCTGGGAGGGCAGAGGTGTATTTTGGGTAAGAGCTGCAGAGCAAAAATAAAGGAGCAAAATCCTGGGATCTGCAGTTGGTAAGCAGAGATAAGCAGGATGCAGCATTGAGTGTGGAGAGGTATGGCAGGTACCCAGTTGGAGAGAAGGGAAGGTTGGTGGCTGGAGAATGCTCCTGCCAAAGTCTAACACCTCTGGATCATGTCATCACAATCAATTAAAATCAACCAACCTGGGAACTCCTCTTCCTCTCTTGTACAGGCATGCAGAGGAAATACCAGACTCCTTTCTCAGCTGAGATTTGTGGTCCTGCAATTGGATTAGTGATTCTTATCCTGTTGAAGGTGGATATTAATACAGTAGAGTCACTATTATTGTTGAGGTGTCTTAAATATATGAAAATAATGAAAAAAAAAGAAAGTGATATGCACAATCTAAAAGTCCTTTAAAGTATCTGGTTACAAAGGTTTCAGGAAGAACAAAACATTCTTTGCTGTGATGGTTTAGCCTTTTTTGCTTACTCTTAGATCTCTAAAGGCCTTTTTCAGTTTTGTCTGGTGCAATATTACTTGCTGTTATTAGTTAATCATAAGACAGTTGCTGTGCTTATTCTAGATTTCTTTCAGGAAAGCATATATGAATTGTGATACTTAGAGTCAAGGAGCACCCATCATAGTCTTCAGTAAGTTAGGCTGCTGATAGGTAATAGCATACATTTCTAATTACCCATATTGTTCTTCTCTAAGCCTGCTCTCCTCTCCTGGCGTCCTACCTGTCTGAACTCCTGACTGTATTTTAGACACGAGTCTTCTTCATGATGCTAACTGATTGACAGCATTCAGTTTCCTACTTGCTGCTCCCCATTTTTTCCCCCACATTATTTCAGTGTTTTAAAAACATTCAGTCCCATTTTAAAGTAGTTCACTAATATCCTAAAACTTCCTGAAATTTGATAGAAATAAATAGTCCAGAACTTTTGGTCATGTCTTATAAAAACTGTGTAATTCCTAATTTACATCTGTGACTTGGAACAGAGTTCTTTCGTAGTATAGTGCTCTTGCAGACACAGTTTTCAGTTGTCTTTTTTCCTCCCACAGAGATTCTCTTTCGTATGGTTTTCTGTCTGGATCTGCTCAGGGAATGAGTGAGGAACATGTGGTGAAAGAGGACAGTTATTTGTAGGACCTTCATATCTTTGAATAAAGGAAGGTGTTTAAGGAATAAAGTGAAAATCGTAGGAGGAAAAAAGGCGGCCTCCTGTTTGAAGCAGCTGCATATCACTCTGACAAAGTGAGTTTGATGTTTCTATTTATGTCATGAGTTCCACTTCGTAGAGGTTTTCCTTGCTTGGATTGTGCTTCCCTCAGATTTATGAGTGGAAATTTTTAATCAGAGGAGCAGATGTGCAGAATGCTCATAGCTGCAGCTGGAGTCTGCCTTAAACAGATAATTCTGAAAAGTCAGGCTATGAAGCATTTTTGCACATTTCAAGAGGAGAGTTTGTAATTAGCTGGCCTTCTTGGCCTTAATAAATCTCTTGGCCTTCATTCTGTTGGTGAGGGAAATGGGCCACTCCACTGCAGCATTGTGAAAACACTTTAGTGTCACAATAGTGGACACCTTGAAAAGCTGGTTACAAAGTCGGTTTTCAGATTGAGCTCTGGGTCTGAGCATGTGACTCTGTATTGAACAAAGGGAATAAAATAAAACTTTGAATCAGTGCTCAGTCACTGGGAATGAGAAACACCTTGTATGAAACATCATGTGAATAGGTAATTAAAAACTGTATGTTAAAATGCATGAGCAGTCTGACAAAGCTAGGCATACAGCCCCAGTTGCTTCAGTTCATATATTTTGAGCCCTCTGCTTTAGACATCTAAAGTTCTTTTCCAAGATTTTTTGTGGAATAGCCA
This sequence comes from Acridotheres tristis, assembly GCA_037013685.1. Taxonomy (NCBI): domain Eukaryota; kingdom Metazoa; phylum Chordata; class Aves; order Passeriformes; family Sturnidae; genus Acridotheres; species Acridotheres tristis. Next base: position 27,034,666 of record CM072884.1, on the reverse strand, counting down.
AGTTAAGAAGAGTTCTCTTAGTAAAAGGTGTCTAGAAGCTTCTTAGGTCAGGTGTTTCAGCAGCTTTCAAGTCCTTGCTGTAAATTGAAACTGGGTTTAGACCTAGGATTAGGCATGCCCTTTCCTTGGTTTTAAGCTGTTAATTACAAAGCAGATCTGTCTGAAATGTGTTAGGCTCTTGGCAGATGTTTTTGCAGCAGAAAAATACACACATTCCTTCTGTGCTGAGCATCTTGACAGAGAAACTCCATATCTTGTCTACTCTGATCACCTTCATTCCTTCATCTTACTTAGTGAGCTACAAAGGATTCAGGGAATGGGAGAAGAGAAATGTGTCTTGTTCCACTTTTCTTCCTGAGTGTTTTTCTCCAGTGGCTGAATTTAAACATAAAATGATTTCTATCTCTTCAAATACTGTCCTCCTTCTGGTTTCTAAGCCATTTTATGCCTGGTTTTGAGGGGAGAAAGCAAGATAAAAAAGTGCTTTCCCTCAAGCAGTAACAGTGCAGCTTTACTAAGGGAATACCTGTGCGTGCAAAGGAGTTAGAGATGTATAAAGGAATGGAGGAAGAAGAAGAAGGAGGACAACAGTGTTTAGTGATTAAAAGATGGAATGTGCATAAAGACTCATGAGAAGAGTTTGTGTTTGCTTGAGCTGGAGTTACTGTGCTTGGCTCAATGTTGGCCCTCGTACAGGGTTAGAAATACTGTTGTGGAAGCCTTGAGGGACAGAAATGGATAATGTGATTAATGCAGGTTTTCCAGAAGGTGGGATGCAAACCCTGAGTTTTCTTCATGTTTGGAAGTTTCAAGAGGATTGCAGAGCTCCTTTGTGAAAGACACCGTTGAAGCACACATACTCAGAAAACAGTCCTAAATCAAGTCTCTGTTTATATGTGAACGTGCCACGAGTGTAGGGCTTGTCTTTATAGTAGAGGGAGCTGCTGTGTTTTCTGCCATCAGTGCTTCCCTGTTTACCCACCTAATGGGTGCCAGAATAAAGTACTTGTACCTAGTGACAACACATGAATAATCTATGGCAACATATCAGGGCGTGTACCTCCCCTCAACAGCAAGAACTGTTTACATCTTCCCTGAGGAACTAAAGCCAGCATTTCATTTAAATTAGACCTAAACATTTGGGAGAATCATGAGCAGCAGGAGTAGCAGGTAACCTTGGTAAGCTGGAGATGCAGAAGGATGTCACACGCCGGGCTGCTCATACAGCTGTGTTATATTAACTCTGGTGCATTGGAGGACTTGTTCCAGGGGTAGGCACTAGGACATACCTGCCTCGGCACAGAGGGTGATGGAGACAGCAGGCTTAGACGAGGAGACCTCAGCTGGTAAGTTAACATGGTACTATGTAGTCAATTTACCTTGTTTTTTTTCCCCTTTTTTATACCAGTTAGGGAGGCATCGAGTTTCCTTGGCTCCTTCTATTTGCATTTGTCAGTAGGCACACAGAGATGCACCAGATCAGGGCTTGTCACTGCTAGAAAACTTAAGCCAGCATAAGCACAGAGCAACAGAAGCAGCACATGTCCTCAAGGAAGTAATTTTCTTTGTGCTACAATTGACATGGGAATGTCCTTTAATTCCTTGATAACGTTAGCTAACCTAGTAAAATAGGATTGTTCTTTTGGAATAGCTTCATCTGCCTGGATTTTCCTCTGTATGGATTTATCAAATGAGGGTGTGATGATGAGTATCGTCATCTTAAAGCTCTTAGAGGACATGGGTGTGATGTCGGAAATTGCTGTAGGCAAGCCCTTGATTTCTTCCCAGACCTGTCAGTGTTCCAATTTCCCCAGCGATTCTTTTATCTCTTCCATTCCCTACCTTCATTACTCTTATCCCCTCCCCAGTGTAGCATGCAGCCATACCCCCTGTCCCTGCCTCTCCTCATTCTTCAGAAATGCAAGTCTTTTAATAAATCATTTCTCTACTTGTCGCTTTCTTAGTGTAGTGAAAGATGCCTTTCACCTTACTGAGACTTTGGATGAGTTACACTTGTGATGCACCACATGTTCTATGGAAAATTACAAAAGATTTCTTGCAGGGGAGAGAATTTGGTGATTCATAGGTATCATTTGTTTCTGTGTGAAGACTGCTTGCACAGCCCACACCGAGCTGATACATTTAATGACCAATTCATTTAGAATTGGTTTTGTTGTTGGCTGATATTTTTATTGGAGCTGATACAAGATGGCTTTACATGGCAAAGCGTTCTGTGTTTTCTCTGTAGTTCTTCATTTACCCAACTGCAAATCTGATGTCATTGTTTTTGCAAACAGCCCTGTGATCTCTTTGGTGGTTGTCCCTGCCTTTGGAGGCCGGTGGCAGGCTGGAAATGTCAGGAGTGTTGCGAGTCTCACTTGTTGTGTCAGTCTTCCAAGCCCTCCAAGCTTTTCAAATCAAGGTTGATCTTTAACAATAACGATCTCTTTTCTGAGACTTAATAACGTTGCCTGCTATCTTGGCTGTGAATGCTGTAGCATTGAGCTACTGTAATAAGAAGACAACAAAAAGAGTCCTCCCTTCCTGAGAAATGAGCCCAGACCTTGGGGGAGTATTGGGTTTCCATGGCTGACTGTCACTGATGTTGACTGCTGACTGGTGCCCATTTCTTTGGACAATGTCTGAAGTAGATGTGCTTGGGTGGACTGGTGTGCAGTGCATTGGCCCAAAGCTTGGGATATGTGATATGGCACAAAATTCATGGGTGGCTGTGGCTAAATCAGTCTGCCATGCACCTGAGCACCCTCTTTGTAAAACTGTAGGTAGGGTTATCCCTTACCAAGGTGTTGTGAGGATATTGGTACAGGTTAGGATTTTTTATTGCAGCAGGGCTGAGCCATCTCTGAATAGAGGGAAAGGGATATATTGTGCTCTAGCACCAATTTCAATAAACTCTGTAGGAGGGTGATGGATTACTTGAGAACGCAGGACAGGATAGAAGCAATAGTGTCAGAGGGTGATACACTCTGAAAGGAGGGCTATAAAAGACACCCTGCCCCCTAATGAGGGAGCAAGGGAGATCCTGAAGATTGCTGCAAGCCAGTTGTCCTGCAGTGTACTTCAAGCGCTACAAAATTAGGAGAATCATGGAGTACTGAAAAGTCTTATGTGCTTCCCCAGCAAGATCCCAGCCAGATTGCTGTCTTGGGGGGCAAAGAACTTACCATCTCACTGTGGCAGTCCATGGCACAAGCAGAAATTTTTTTAATTGCCTTCAGCAATGTAGTGTCTAAAGTGTTTGCTGAAATCTAAGCTGTTCAATAAAGCAGCTGTCTCAAAATGTATTTTCCTATTTTTGAATAAAATATAAGGATGCATCTAAACGTGTTGAGTGAACAGATGTCATGGGAAGGACACTGTGTGTTTGGATGGTGCTTGGTGCTATTGATCTGTTTTTAGGACTTTGAGCAGCACAAATCCATTGTTTGACACAGCACAGACGTGCTGCAGAGGATTGAAATACGATTGAAGTTACCAGGCTGTGTAAGCTTGCTCTCTGAGTTTGTGTGTCACAGTTAACATGTGAGTTAAGTAGCTGAAGTTGAAATATCAGTTGCCTGCACCTGACACCCCATATGTGTTTCTAAAAAGAAGTAAATAAAAGAATAATTATTGGAGAGGAAAAGAAGTGGTGTTGGATTCTGACTTTTGGAGAGAGAGTGTGGTTCTTCAGGGAGAAGACAGCATGGTTATGGATGCCTGTGGAAGAATGAACGGGGGAAAGAATGACAAGGAAAGAGGAGAATAAAAGACAAAAGAAGAATTAGCTTAGTGAAGGAATAACATTTGAGGAGAGGAAAGACGAAGGTATGTAGAGAGACTGTAGTTTGTGATCAGCAATTAAAACAAGGTAAGAAAAGGAAGGGATGAAAAAAATTCACTGAGAGACCTGCACCAGTGATTTTCAGGATAATCGTACCATGAGAGGAATCAGTAGGGCTGCACAAGGCTTCTGGATGGATCTGTGCAGTGAGTCCATTAGGAAAAGCATTGCCAGCAGAGCAGGGGAGGGATCCTGCCCATCTACACAGCCCTGGTGAGGCACATCAGGAGTGCTGTGTCCTGTTCTGGGCTCCTCATTAAAGAGAGACACACAGCTCCTGGAGTGCGTCCCGCAGAGGGGAGTGAGGATGATTTGGAGTCTGGAGCATCTCTCTTATGAGGAAAGGCTGAGGGAGGTGGGCCTGTTGAGTCTTTAGAAGAGATGTCTGAGAGGGGGCTCACCGTTGTCTTTAAGTATCTGCAGGGAGGGTGTCAAGGGTGGATCCAGGCTCTTCCCAGTGGTGCCAAGCGTTAGGACACAGGGCAATGGGCAGAAACTCATGTACAGGAAGTTCCACCTGAGCATGAGGAAGAATTTCTTTACTATGTGGGTGACCAAGCAATAGAAGAGATTCCCCACTAAGGTTGTGGTGTCTCCCTCTCTGGACATATTCCAGAACTGTCTGGAGGCAGTCCTGTGCCATGTGCTCTGGGATGACCCTGCTTGACCAGAGAGGTTGAACCAGATGACCCACTGTGGTCGACTCCAGGCTTACCCATTCTGTGATTCTGTGGCACAGTTGCATTAATGCCAGCTCATACTTTGGGCCAAGCTACTGGCCTTGCTAGCACTTTGTTCCCTGTACATTTTCACCATCCTCCTGTTCCTCTCTTGCTGCTGTGCCATTTGATTGGAAAGAGGCCCTTGATTTTCCTTATTTTTCTGTCTGTTGTTGAATATCATCACTTTTCTCTATTGATCAAAGGTGCCTCTAGGGTGTTTTTTCTTTACAATTATCAGCTTCGTAATCTGAGAATTACGTGGGTATTTTATTATAGATAGGATTTAGTCATGATAATTTTAGGTGAATCTTAGTAAGATGAAAGACCAAAACTTAATTGTGGTGGAAAAAAGGAGAAGAGCAGGAGGAAATGAAATTACATAAATAACATTAATGTTTTTAGAAATAGTGAGAAAAAGTGTTGTGGTAGGAATGAGGAAATGGAGCTCAAATCTAGATTTTTTTTAAATGGGACTTATAGAGTGATAATGTCTGATCACCAGCACAGCACAGATCAAGCAATTTCAGCACATGTTCTGGCACCTGTGATAAATTCTGTGATGCAGAGAATCGCTTCTGTTTAAGGCTATGCAAGAGCTTTGGAGTTAAGCTGCAGATAGTAGAAAACATCCCCACTGCTAGATTAAGTTATGTACCATGCAAATAGTTTGTTGCTCAGCTATAACTTGCTTATCTGCAGCTTTATCTTGTTATGCTTTTTGTTATTGCCAGACTCTGGATCATAATTTGTAATGGTCTGCTCAGCTTCCTTCCACGTTCAGTTGAACAGATAAAGTATCTTTGTAGCAGTTCTGATTATAAAGTCACTGTACTGTCACTTGCTTCATTTTCTCTGTTTATTGACCAAGCAGTGGCAGAACATTTGTCCAATAATAGATTTGCAGAGTGAAATATTTTTGCTGTGGTTTTAGGAAATCATTTTGCTGGTTTTAGCAGGGAATTCAACTGACAGGGTTTGCCTCGTCAGCTCCAGTGGAAGCCTGCCCAGCAAATGAGCCTCTGGAAGATCATGGCTCAGATGTGCATAAATGATCTGCCCATGGTGCATTTGCTCAGCCAGAACCAGAGGCAGATGACAGCTCTCCCCACGCTGTGAGAGCCGCCGGGAGCAGGGGGCTCTGCACACCTGGCGGCAGGAAACGAGGAGGGGAGCCACTAGCCTGGCTGAGGGGCCGGCACTGAGAGGAGCAGGCTCTGGGGAGAGAGGGATGGGGGGCACAGGCTGAACAGACAAGGCTGGGCACTTGGAGGCAAAAGAAAGACAGACAGATGCTGTCCAGACAAGAGCATGTGCTGGCATCAGTGGTGGTGGCAGATTTTTCCAGCGATGGCTTTAAAAACTAGAGCACAGTTCCTTTCAGGTTGTGTAGCAGAATCAAACTCCTGCTTGAGTTTCTCCTGGTGCAAGAACATTGCTGTGAAATGTGACCGTAACCTCACATGGGGTTGTTCTGCCCGCACAGCAGCATCCTACTGGTTTTTGTGCTGGCTCAGGTACCTGCTCGATCTGAAGGTTTCTAGCCCTGCTGAGGGAAAGCTGACAGTACCTGGTGGAATTTGTGCTTTTACCATCTGTCCTTTTCAGAAGAGAAAAAGAAATTACATTAATCTTTTCTAAAAACCACAAGTCCAGAATTTAGAAGCTGTGATCTTCCAGGATTAATAAACTCAATATAAATTTGACATATTGTGTGCAGTGCAGGAAGAGCTTTGTTTTCCTCTAGAGGATACCTGTCTTGTCTGCTGCAGCAGATGCTTTGGAAAGGAATGAAAAGCAGCATGCTGCAGTATGACCCATGTTTCATTTGCTGTATAAATTGAAAGGTTTAGAGTTGATGAGGCTGGGGATTGCAGGAAGGAAAAAAACATGGTCTCTAGATTCCCAAGCTGGATTTCATCCCTGCCATAAGCTCCCTCTAGAAGCAATAATAATTTTCAGCATTGTGTCCCCATCAGGTTCTGAGATGCTTTTTTGAACCCTAGGGATGTAATCCAGTAGTCAGCTGCTTAAACCTTGTGTGAAGTCTGTCATGCTGAACAAACATGGAAGTATCAAATTCAGGATGTGCCGACAGACTTAATTTTGCCGCTTAGTAATTTTTCAGAATTTGAATTTGCACTGTTAACTGTCCTTGAATGCAAAGGGGTGATGTGTATGTGCTGTGGATTATGTACCTGGGTACTTAAGGACACCTACTATCTGAGCATTTCTCAGGTAATTAAATCAGAAATCGAAACAGAAATATGTTGAAGCAGCAGCTTGATTCCTCCTAAGGATTCTGTATATAACTTCTTACTATGTTCTTTGGGAAAAAATCTAAGTAAAAGGATCAACTTCTGTGCTTAGCAATGCTCACAATTGGTTTTACCTCTTACAGGAATTAATTTCACGTCCTGTTATGTAGTACTTGTTAAAACTTGTTAAAACCTTCCTCTTGCATACAGAACCTTCCCTGTCAACTGGTTGCTCTTCAGGAAAGTGGAAAAGCATTCATTGCTGTAGAAATGTGTGCAGTGAAAATAGAGGTTGCTGCCTGGACTGATGTGTTGAACAGCTTTGGTGATGGCCAGACACACCTTCAGTTGCACTCCTTGTGAGCTGGAGAGCAAGTTCAGGAAGCTCAGACATGTTTCTCTTGTCTTTGTGAAAAGCTTTTCCCAACACCTTCTTTTTTCAACCTTCAAGAGAGATTTATTATTTTTATTTGGTTTAAAGGGGACAGTAATCAAGCTTAGACTTCAGGTTAATGCAGTGACGCTAGATCTCATTTTGATTAGACAGGCATGGAAAAATGAGAATTGTTGTTACCAGCTTTGCCAGTTGAGCATCTGGTGATGCCTGGGGGGTGAGTAGCATAGTGCATTGAAAATTAATTGACTATCAACTTCACAGTGCTCATTCAGAGTCCTACAGACATTTATTATTCACAATGTGTGGCATCCTTCCAGGTGTTGGACAGACCACACTGAGATGGCAGTGCAAAAGACACAACAAGTTGCAAATCATGAGGGCTTAAGACTGCTCTCTTTCCTGTCCCATCTCAGACTTGATCTTTCCTCTGCCCAAAGTGTCTGCTGTCTCCTGTATGTTAAATGAATGCATTAAACGGACTCACTTTTCAGTGAATTAGCATTTGATCAACTTAATTTTTACATCCCTGGGTAGAAATAACTAAATGGCTTTATTTACCAGCTGTTGTTCTGGTTTTTTCATTACTGAGTGGAGTTTTTGGATGGAGACGTTGTATTATAATGACTGATAATCATTATACAGATTTTGGGTATCTGCTTTCTTAATGTGGACCTTTCTGCATGGCAGCAGTTTTCTGCTAACTAATATGTACTCTAGAACTATGTTTCTGCATTAAATATATCATATTTTTATATTTTGTCTCCTTTGGGTCTGATTCCATTCAAATGGAATCAGGCTAATGTGCACCAGAGGGGTGTGTATGTGATTACTCGTTAGCTTTGTCCTGCTTTGGCATCATGGACTTGATTTCTCCATGTATTCTCCTTTCTCTGCAGGTATTGAGAACCTGCCATTTGAATTACAGAGAAACTTCCAACTCATGCGAGATCTGGATCAGAGGACAGAAGGTGAGGACTAGAGATGGTTTTGTTGCCAAGACAAGGAGTATGTAGCTTGACCAGCTTTGCTTTGCTTTGCCTTGCCTTTGTCATGGGGATCTCCAGGCAGGGGAGGAGGCCTGGAGCTGCTCCAGTCATTCAGTCTCTCCTCATGGAGGGCTCTGAGTGTGTGTGGTGTTTGTGTATTTAATGGTGCACTTGTTTCAGACCTCAAGTCAGAGATCGATAAGTTGGCCACGGAGTATATCAGCAATGCACGGACTTTGTCTTCGGAGGAAAAACTGGGGCTTCTCAAGCAAATCCAGGAAGCCTATGGAAAGTGCAAGGAATTTGGGGACGACAAGGTTCAGCTGGCTATGCAGACCTACGAGATGGTATGAAGGGAAGTGTCTCGTGCTTATGTGAACGCTCGAACTAAAGCCGCCCATCTTGGAAGGCCCTGATCTCTCATTTTTAGGCCATGCCCACTCTTGCTCCTTGGCTCTTTAGTGCAAGCCCCGTGCCCCTTTGTCCCCTCTTTGCCTTCCTGGGCTCTGTCCTTTGGTAACCCCTGGTCACTGCTGTTTTTGCAGGTCGATAAGCACATCCGGCGGCTGGACACAGACCTCGCTCGCTTTGAAGCAGATCTGAAGGAGAAGCAGATAGAGTCGAGTGACTATGACAGTTCTTCCAGCAAGGGCAAGAAGAGTGAGTACCACCACTGTGCTGCAGATTGATTCAGGAGGCAGCCAAGTGACTATGGAAGTGGTGGGGATGAAGGCAGGCACTGGAGTGGTGCAGATCAAAGACTATTGTGCTGGAGTCTGAAGGATGGGTAAAAAGATGGTGACCTGGGCTCTTCTTGTGTGGCCGTATTCAAGGCCGCTAGATAAATTAAGATGGGGTGCACGGTCCAAAGCCAATATGCATTCCAAAGTAGGAGTGTGTTTTAGTGCTGCAGAGGTTGTCACTGTCAAGTGTCTATTTTGGTGGGGTGAAAGATGCAACACCTTTTTCTGTTTTTACCAGAGGGCCGAGCTCAGAAAGAGAAAAAAGCTGCCCGCGCTCGCTCTAAAGGGAAAAACTCTGATGAGGAAGCACCAAAAACTGCCCAAAAGAAATTGAAGCTTGTCCGCACGTAAGTGTTCAAGGGACTTGAGGGAATGAGAAGCAGCACTAGAAATCAGACCAAGGCAGGCCTAGCCAGGCTTCTCTGAGATCCCCAGACTGGAACTGTGTGTCCTCTGCCCGTTCTTGGGAAGCAAGAGGAAGGAAACGTTTTTGTTCTTTCAGGGAGTGTGGGTTGAAAGGGAAAGCAGGTTCCCTTGGGTGTATGTACTTACATAAGAGAAGTATCTGTCTCTGGCAAACAAAGGCATTGTCTTGGGACACATGAAGGTACTCAAAGCCAGTTACTTCGCTGACTTACTTTATTCCTGTCCTGCAGTAGCACAGAGTATGGGATGCCTTCAGTCACCTTTGGAAATGTGCACCCCTCAGACGTACTGGATATGCCCGTGGACCCCAATGAGCCCACTTACTGCCTCTGCCACCAGGTCTCCTATGGGGAGATGATTGGCTGTGACAACCCAGATGTAAGAGCCTGCACGTGGTGGAAATTGGAGGGAAAGGAGTCGAGATGAGTCTTGCATGAAAAGTCTTGTCCTGCTTGGGTGGGGATTAAGACAGCAAGCAGTGACGAGGAGAGGGCTTACCTCAGGTAGTTGGGATGGGCAGAGGTGTGGCTGGCAATGACCACTGAAGGGCCTCTTTCTTCAGGGTTTTCCTAAAATGTTTTCTTCTCCCTAAACTTAGCAAGAGAGAAGGGGACTTCTCCTTGCTAACACAGTGTAAATTGGGTGTGAGTATTCAATCCTTGATCACTGCTAGGGATTTAGGAGTTTGTGATTAAATGCTGGGTACTCTGGTAGCCCAAAAAGAACAATTTCAAAAGGAAACTGCTCTTTAACTGGCTGCTCTTCACCCCAACAGTGTTCCATTGAATGGTTTCATTTTGCCTGCGTGGGTCTGACAACAAAACCAAGAGGAAAATGGTGAGTGAAGCAACCTGGGGGGTCCATTGATCTTTGGAAAGGGGAGGTCCTAGGTGGCAGGGGGAAAAGTGCTCTATATACACACTAAGAAGATAAGCATTTAAAGGAAAATTTTAATTAAGGCTTTGTCAGGGACCTTGGAAAAAGTCTTTTGGGACCATGCACTTGAGGCTCATGTCATGCCCTGAATGTTGGCTTTGTACTTCCCTTTCTAACAGGTTCTGCCCTCGTTGTTCCCAGGAGAGGAAGAAGAAGTAAATTCACATGAGACCTCAGTACTACTGCAGGAGCTCTCTTCCCCCTGCCAGGGCCTCGTCCCAGTTCCCCCAGCCCTTGGGGCCTTGGCTAAAGGGAAGTCTTGCCCTGTTTGTGGTCTGGGCCATCCCTGAAATGGTGTGTACCCTCACGGTGGTTCCTGTGTGTTCTGTATCCCTGGTTGCTTCTGAGTCCTTAAGGGAGGCCCTCTCTATGTACTATTCCAAACAGGTCTCTGAAACTCAAAGGGAATGAATGAGGGCACCAGGGTAGCCACCAGATTCCCAGGGATTCAGGTAGCCCCTGATTTTCCTTGGCTTTCCTTCAGCCTCCTCAGAGTTCATTGCCTATTCTCTGCTTAGAGAACAAGGCTATGAGATGGGGGAAGGAAAGGAGGTAAGTCTTCAGCATTTTAGGTCATTCATTTTCCTGGATCTTTTTCAGGAGAGAGGGAGTAACCAGGCTACTTCTTAATCTAGTGGGCTGGTTCAGAGACTGAAAACCTGATGTGCTCCCTGTCTTTAACCATTCCACTGCTGGCATTGAGCAGCCTCTTTTGTTGAGGAGAGGAGGAGGCAGAGGGAGTGTTTAGAGCTAGCTTTCTCTCATTCCTGGGGTAAACCTGCTGGTCTGGGAAGCACACTGTGTGAAGGAGGAAGAATTTCTGACCACGTGGGGAGAAACGGCTTGGTCCAGTCTGTCTTCCGGCTTCAAAATTCTGCCTTCCTCTTGTGTAGTGGTGCTTCTCCATTATGTTGATGGTGGGAAGTTTGGGGATTCAGATCCCACTTGTATAATGCAGAATTAAATAAAATTCATTGAAACCAGTACTCTGTTTGCCTTGATGTCACCTCCAAAATAAACTGCGGCAATTGGTCTCTCTAGTTTCTCTTTCTCTCTTAGCTCTGCATTTATTGTAAGCGGTGAATGTCTTTCAACTTTTTCACATAGCAATCCTGTTAGTAGAAAGTGACATTCTGCATAAGTCAGGCTTGAAAATGTACTTAATGTACTTGCAGAAAGCTACTGAGCTTTCTGGTGGCTGTGAAAAATACCTGCCCCTGTAGTCCTGCCCTCACAAGAAGGTGAACATTTATTCCCACTGTCACTTGATCATTTACTTAATCAGTTGCTTTCTCTTAAATGAGGAGGAGTGGAGGTGGCAAAGGCCAACCCTCACTGTCTGTTGGGCAGCACAGCTGAGAAAATAAGCCATCAGGACAAACCACGTGTCACCAAGAAGGCGGATAGGTTTTCCAGATACCCTGATAGCTTGCTTCCCAGTAGGTCACAATCACCTTATTGCCAGAAACTCTGACAGCTGTTACTAACATAACATCAGGTTCCAAAACAATTCCTAAAGATCTGCAGTCTGAAAGTAACGGTGAGGAGATGGCCCTTACTGAAGCTCCTCTTCATCAATTCCATTGATAAAGCCTGGAGACTGACAAAGCAAATCTTCTTCCTGCTTGTGGTCTGCTCATCAGGAAGGTTTAAGCCTTTCACCTTAAAGAAACATGGAATGTTTTCCTCACCCAGATAACTTTTATGAGGATCCAAGGAGGATTTTGCTCGTTTAGTTATGAAGCCAAAGCTCTGCCTGGGTTTAGAGGACAGTGTGGGTTAAGATCAGTGCTACTCCCACCTTGTCATTGCAGGGGTACCCTGGCAGCCATCGGCTCAGAAGCTGGTGGTATTTTCTGTTCAAGTGAGTTAGCACTGAGTCAGTGTTTGTTTTTGCCTGGAGATGTTTGCCTCAATGTTCATTCTGTTTTTCTGCTCATTCTGCACAGAAAAAAGGATGAGTTCTTCCCCAGGCTGTGGCTTATATGGTTTGTGGTACCCCTGCCACAGTCTGAATCTGTAATACAATCTGATCCCCCGATTGTATTACACCACTTCCTGGGGCTTCCTTTCTTAAATAGAGATGGAGTAAATTTCTGGAAGGTGTTGGCTGTGTCTCTGGTACAGTTTTAGAAATGGGGATACTCTGCCATGATCCAGTGGGTGAGCAGGTTGTGGCAGGAGAACTGATCTCTTCAGCTGGGGATCAACTCAGGCATCAACTGGTGCTCACCTGACAGAAGAAATGGTGGATGTGGCCTGAACTGGAAAATGGGCTTTGGGCAGAGTGCAGGGGTGATGAAGGATGAAAACTGCTCCAAGGAGCTTGGTTTCAATGGATAGGACAGGATTTAATGGCCGGCATCTCTAGGAACTGTGGGCCAGAGAGGTGTTTGAAGCACTAGCCAGCAGCAAGGAGCATTCCAGAGACTTCTGCTGCCACTGAGGGATGCTCTGACTTGCACAATGAGACAATTTAGACCAAAATTTGGATAGAACCTGGGCGTTTTTAAATGGCTTGCAAGTATAAATGCAAATGAAAGCACATTAAAAGCTAACCTTGGAAGAGAGGGAATAAGGGCAAGAGCTTTGCAGTATTTAATCACCAGAGGAGCAAAAGAAGCACTAAAAGCTAGAAGCTAGAAAATAAAAAGTACAAAAATTAAGCCAGTGGGAACAAAGCCTGTAAGTGACAAGGCTGGAAACATGAGCAGCTTTTTTTGGAATGCCTTTTGTTTTTGATATAATTGAACATGGCACTTGTCCATTACTGACTGCAGATAGCAGAATTGTTTGTAATGAGAGGAGGGGAAGTGTTCTGTAAATATTTATTCTGTGTTGCTGCTGGTGTCATATGGGGATGGTGTACTTCCTAGACAAACAGTAAAGAAGGGTTTTAAATGGCACCTCTTGGGGCAAAGACTTTTTTGATCATCAGTCCTCAATAAATGGTGTTTGTCATCCTTTGGAAGCCACCTGGAGGAATCTGTGGGTTGATCTCTGTCAGACTCTGGACTGTTGGGGAAAAACTATAAGGCTGGAAAAGAGCCAGCTCTGTTCTGGTCCTTAATGATGTCAAGAAGGCTGCCACAACAGTCCAGATGTGAAATACTGGAACAGTGAGGAAGTAAATTGCTTCTCTCTAACACAAGCAAGAAATCCAGGTCAACAAAATAAAATCAGTTTGACAGGAAGGAGCCAAAAATCTGTCAAAAATTACTTGAATTTTTTTTTTTAAAGATCCTTGTTAATAGTTACCTGGATCACTGTAGTGGTAATGGGATCTGAGAAGTTTATTTCTCCTAGAATTGAAGTGCTTAAAGCAGGGATATACTCAGTTAAAGTAATCATGAACTCCCTTACAGAACTGGCTAGCTTGCAGATTTCCTCGAACAGCTGTCAGTGCAACATAAACACTTTCTAAAATGGTGCTGGAGAAATTGTTCTTTTAGAGTGATTGGAAATAGCCTAGTTAATGAGTGAAGTCAAGTCTGAATTTCAGGAGGCTGGAACCATAGAGCGTGACAAGAGGGAAGAATTTTGCAGCCTTGTTAAACCCATTTATTAATAATAATTGGTCATGCACACAAAGGACCAGTTTATCTTGCCCAGTTTGATTGCCCCATCTGTGGGCACCATTCCTGGGTAGTTGGGCGAATGTGCTGATGAGGATGTTCAGCAAAGTATTCCCCTTTCCAACGAGCAGACGTGATCCCCAGGCTCCCGTCCCTCAGGCTCTGCTGCCACCCTGTCCATGGCATGATGTGCATGTAAACCATCCCAGCCACAACTGTCACCTTCCACCAGTGGGACTACCTTCCTCTCCTGCTTTTGAATAAACTCACCCCACAGCTCAGCAACACCCAGCCTTTCTTCAAGCACTCTTAAGGCATTGCTTACCTAGCCACCACTCAGAGCTGTGTGGTGGACACTCTCTCTCCGTCATGTATATTCAATTCAAATGTTGCCCAAATCAGCCCAGGGGTCTCAGGTTGGCAGTGGAAGATATTCCCAAGAGACAGCTTGCTCATACAGACTGGAAATAAGCTCATCTCCTCCCAGACCTGGCTGGTTTGAAAACTTTCTGAGATCTTCTGCTTTTTATAATCAACCACAGCTCTACTTTCTCCCTGCCAATGGGAGAAACATTCCCTGCCAATTGAGCAACATCTGCTCTAAAGATCTGGCAGTAGGCAAAGGAGACTGCAGCACCGAAAGAGTTAAAGACTAATAGAAGGAAATTAAATGTCCTACCTTTCTTTCCAAAGACAAGGAAGTTTCTCCAACGCTGCTTCCTATGAGTTACAGTATCAGAAGAAATATAGCTGTTTTTATCCAATAAAATTAATTTCATTTATAAAAATAGTCAAACATCTTGATTAATTTATGCTAATTTATGTTTATTTTTCTGAATACATAAAAGAAACTAGGAGTGTTAGTTTTAAAAAAACAGGTTTGTGCACAAGGCTTAAGGACAGGCAAAGCTGTGACAAACACTAATCTCCTACATCTTGGTGTGAAAGAAATGTTCAGCAAGGTGTCCACTTTGGTCTGTTTTTGCAGGTGTGCAATTTAATTTCAGTGGGCTGAGTCTGCTGCCATTGAAGAAACAACTAATTCAAAACTGAAACCCCATCTGGGAGTAGGAAAGTAATTATTTTTTACACATTGACAACAAGCAAGAAAAGAAGTGTGAGACCCTGAGACTTCCTCGTTCCAAAAGCCAGAATGATGCAGTCACTGGAAGAACCCATTCACTCACCACAGAAAGACTGAAGTGAGAATAAGCCTCTCTGGAGCTTTGTAGTCCAAGCCCCTGCTCACATTAGGGATAAAATCGTGGTTGGATCAGGTTGTTCTTGCATTAAACAAACCTGCCTAAAAAGACTACAGCAGTTTGTTCAAGCAGGCTTTTATGTATCCATTCCATTTTAGTTTGTATTAATAATTCAAGAAACCATTTTTAAATGCTGTTTTTGCAATCAATTAAATATTCCATTTTCTAAATGTCAAGTAAAAAAATGCTTCATTCACTATTTCCTAACAAAATAAAATGTAAATTAAGTATTTGAATTAATGCACGTTATAACTGTGCGGTGCTTGTACAAATGTGAATAGATTAACATATCTATCAGGTTTAAAAGAGTGCCAATTTTAATGTAAAGTCTATATTTATCAGCATATTCGCATAGCTTTCGGCCAGTGACAGTAAACCCACTGAAATAAAGTACAAATGCAGAATGAAGAGGATTTAACCTGTGAATAAAGCCAGCAATTCAGACAATTTTGGTTCGAATCAGAATGCTCACAGGTGCTTTTGTCTGTGGAGATGGGCATCTGTGCCCTGCTCTGGCACCTACAGCCCTTCCCATGGGGTGAAGCACTGGGATATTGGGTTAGTGCTGAACTGGAAGGGGGGGTCTTTGCTTGACTGCTCTGTGATGGCTCTGAGGCTTCTTGGCAGGGCTGTCCCCCCTCCCGAGAGGCTCCTCTGGACTCCAACTCGAGTGACCAGAGTGAGTGTCCCCCTTCTCTATCCTCTCTTTTAATTCTGTGTTTTAATCAATGGAGGCATCACAACTTCCTTTGGTGCACTGGAAGGAAGACACAATCTGGAATGTCTCAGGGGCTCTGTCGACCTCTTCCAGAGACCACCCCACCATCCACACAAGCAGAACTGCTCATGGCCTCCTCCCTAAGCAGCCTGCTGTTTATTTTCTAGCAACACACATACAGGTGGGTTTGGAAGCATTTTTCTATAATCTCGGTTTACATTGCAAATTACTTAAAACACGTGCTTTCTGGGGATGCTGCTTGACAAGCCACAGAGTCTGGAATTCACACCTAATCTTTGTGGCCTCCATCTTTATGGGGCTTTGAGCTGACCAGAGATCCTCTCCCTGCCCCAAACCCCCCAATTTAACTCACTGTGCTGACACAGGGTCAGTGAGCCACAGTCCTGGAGTTTCCAAGAGGTTTTCAGTCCTTGCTGCTGGTGGTGGTGTTAGTGGTGGAACATGCAACACGGAAAATGCTGAGAAAAAGCCAAAGTATTTGAGACAACAACAAGGAAGAGGAGCTCATCTGCTGGGGGGTGATCCCTCACAAACCAGACAGGCTCTTACAAAGCTCAGGGTTGACATGCAAATGGAAAACAACACTCCAGCGAGTTCTTGTCCCACTGTTACACCTCCCTGCTGCTGGCTCAGACACTCTGTAGGTCTGGGGGTCACAGCTGTGTCTCTCAGCCCACCAGGTCCCAGCTGGCACAGCAACTCTGGCTGCAGGAAACTCTGTTGTGTGGCAGCCCTAAAAACAAGGGTGCAAACCTACTTCAGTGCAAAAATTACACGGCTTGTAATGCGTCACTGTGGGTACAGCCTTAAAGGTGCCAAGTGAACCCTCAGAAATCACAAAGTACTGGAATTAGCATCACCCCCGTGCTCCGCATTGCTGACAGCTATAATTGCTTGATGCAGCAGTAGGGAGTTGACTTCCCCCAGCCTGCAGCATTGATGCATCGTGTACAAGTCACTGTTCCTCCCGTCCTCTTCCCTCCCCCAGAGATGACTTTTGTTTTGCAAAGACTTGAAATGCAGGGGCCTCGCAGCCACCTGGCACACACCTCATCAAACAGCACAGCAGTGCTTCCTGCTCTCAGCCTCCCAGCCCTGCTGGGTGCATGCCAGAGACTCACTGGCTTCTACAGAGTTCACTTCTGGACTATGAGTTTTCTGAAGGGTTCTGACAACCTGGACCAAGTCCAGGATGTGCCACAATGCATGAGAAGTGCTGAGCAGCCAACATGTCCTCACATCCATAACCACCTTTCCAAATAAACAGTAGCTCCCCACAGGCATTGCTACTGGAGCACCAGCCAAGGGGAACTTCTTTGACAGGACCTCCTTCTTTTGCATTTGTTCTTGTTTCCTGTTCTCATTTGCCATAAATCTCTTTCTTGTCATGAAGACACAGGCAGTGTAGCCAGCACCTGCCAGATATCAGTAACACTGTGTGGCATTGCCCAGAGAAGTTGTGGCTGCCCCATCCCTGGCGGTGTTCCAGGCCAGGCTGGATGGGGCCCTGAGCAACCTGGTCTAGTGGGAAGTGTCCCTGTCCATGGCATGAGGGTTGGAACTGGATGATCTTTAAGGTCCCTTCCAATCCCAACCATTCTATGATTCTGTGATTGCATGTTTCTGTGACATGCCACATCAGTGTGCTTTCCTCAGTCCCACATTTCCATCAGCCAGTGAGGTCAGCACTGGACTTCTCTGGGAAGCTGCTCAATCAGGGTGACAGAGCTCAGCCTAGGTTCTTTGTGTTGCAGAGAAGTGGAGGTGATTAACAGAGCTAGGGAGCTGAAGGCCCTGCAATTGTCTAAAATCAGCTAATAAGCAGTATGTCTCAAGCTAAATAATGGTAGACTAGGAACAGCCAAAAATATGCAAGCTCCAGCAGTGTTGCCTGTTTTAATATGAGTAGCAAGAACTAGCTGGAAAAACTCTCCTGATCATTTTTCTTCTAAAGAGCTGCAAAAACATTCAAAATTCAGTGCTGTTTTTAAGCGGTCAGGCTTCAAGCTTCTCAGAAACGTTATTTTCCTAAAAGACATCTTAGAGCAAACTACAGCTAGCCTCATGCCAGGCCCCGCAGAGCTACCTGCTGAACCAGACCCCTTTTTAGCAGGCTGCGTGGCTGGAGCGATTTGAGCTTTTCACCTTGATAGCCCGAATGGCCACAGGGCACTGGCAAGCGATGTGTCAGCCTTGCAGCCGCAGCCGGCGCATCCGCAGCGCGCTCTGCAGCTGTTCCACACAGCAGAGCCACTGGGACCTCCCGGGATTTGCGGCACAAGCGGCACAATCCTGCTGCGCGGTCGAAAACTTTGCCCGCTTTGCCCGCGGCTCCTCCTTGCTTCCGGCCAGGCTGTCGCTCCGCAGGGCCGGGGTGACAGGCGGGGGCTGCTGTGCCAGCCTGACTTCTGCTGACGCCTGCACTTCCCGGCGCTGCTGTGCCAAGCGTTTTCCTGCCAGCCTGCCAGCTGCTCACCCGTGCTGGCTGCGGCCGTGTCTCTCCTTCCCTCTCCCATCAGAAGGTGCCCAGCTGCGGGAGGCTCCGCGCTGGCTGCACCCAGGGGCCTCAGATAAGAAATGGGTATGGGTGTGGGGCTCCCTCAAAGTCAGTCCCTGGGGCTCTGGACACTTCTGCGCCGGTGGTCCCTAAACCCTTTTTGCCGGCAGCAGTCTTCCTGCTTTTTCCTGGGAAGGCTTTACTGTGCAGAGAGAGGTGCTCAGGGCACCTGCGCCAGAAGCAGAGGAAGAGCAGCTGGTGCTCCCTTGACTCCCCGGGAGCTCAGAAAGCGGTGTGTCTGCCTGGGAGAGATCAAGCCAGCTTCCCAACCACATCCTGGAGGAAGTTAGTGCTGGGACACACCTGGGAAGGCATGGGGTGCTTATCAAAACCCT
The DNA here is from genome assembly GCA_037013685.1 of Acridotheres tristis. Taxonomy (NCBI): domain Eukaryota; kingdom Metazoa; phylum Chordata; class Aves; order Passeriformes; family Sturnidae; genus Acridotheres; species Acridotheres tristis. The sequence continues at coordinate 27,015,889 of CM072884.1, read as the reverse complement.
GCAGATGGAATACATGCTGCCTCCTTTCCCCCGCATAAAACAGGCTGTTGTGGGTCGTTCCCGGCCACCACGGTGTCCCCAGACAGAAGCTCCCACCTTGGCTCCCGCTGCCCCTTGTCCCCGTGACCCTTTGAGTGCCTCCGGCCGCTCCGCCCTGGCTGCGGCGGCCGCCCCTCCCCAGCTCCACCGTGACATCGCTGCCGGTTCCGATGGCGGTGCCGTGGCCAGGAAATGGTTCCACCGTTGCCAAGGGCAGAACCCGAGCGCTCAGACTTCCTGCATCAGCCCTGCTCGGTGTGTGAGTGACTCCCACCTGGCCACCGAGCAGCTCCATGATGCTGAAGCGTGTGGCAGACACATCGTGGCCCCTCTGGCTGCTGAGTAAGTGCCTGCCCTTGCAGGGCCACCTCAGAGCCGGGGGCTGGAGCCCCTGTTCTGCTGCTGCCACACCCCTGTCTCTCCCAAGACCACCCCACTTGGCCATGTCGGCCATCGGCTCTGCTCGCCCCTTGGGCAGCTGGAGGATCTTGCAGGGGACTTAGGGCGGGGGACAGGGGAAGGTGGGGAGGCGGCAGGAGAGGGGGCCCAGATGGAGGCAGAGAGGGGAGGGAGGGAGGAGATGGAGAGATGTAGGGATGTCCTCCTGGACAGCGATGTGCCTGCCCAGAGCATGGTGCAGGGGGCAGGGGAGCCACCACCATTGTGGGTGCCTCTGGAGGCTGGGGCTTTTGAGGGGAAAAATTTAAAAAGCACATCAACACCCCCCACCCCCCCAGAATACTTCAAACACAAAAAAAACCCACAAACCGCCCCCCACAAAAACACACATACACACATAAAAAGGAAACAACAAAACCAAGATTAAACCACTCTCCCCCAGTCCAAACCAAGCTCATAATAAAATCTGAGTTTAAAAGTTGGGGTTTTTTCCTTCCTCTGCATTCTTTTCCCCCCTTTTCTCCGGGGCTTCTGGTTACCCTAGCACCCTGTAGGCAGGGGTGATGGAGAGAGACTTCAGGCCAGCATCTGAAGTATTTCTCCCAGCACTCTGCTCTGTGCCAGCAGGCAGGAGCAGGCCAACCTGCCAGCTGCTCTTCCATTTCCACCCGCCTGTCCCTGCCAAAGCCAGCCTAGCCCGTCACACGTGTTTGTCCCTAGGTGTGCTGACCTTGCCGACGGCCGCTGTCGCTGTGCCTGTGCCGCCCGTTCCGGGCAGCCCGCTGTCGGACTGGGAGTACCAGGAGTTCTTTGCGAAGCTGCACCCTCCGTGGCAGGCGAACATGTTGTGTCTGCTGCGCCAGGCGTACGGCTGCCTGAGCCCCAGCATCCTGCACCTGGACCAGGAGGAGAACCACGGAGAAATCCCCGAAGGTAAGGGCATCACCCTCCTCCAGGCTCAAAGGAGCACGTGGACCCAGCTGGAGCAGTGTGGCTGTTTCTCTGCCCCGAAATGCCACAAGACTCTGGGAATGGGAGGGGTTGGTTTGGTCTCTACAGCCCAAAGAGCAGCTTGAAGCAGAACTAGAGCACACCGGCTTTTGCGGCCTCTCTGAGCATCCCTTTCAGTGCTGCACCACTTCAGTGGAGTGAAAAAAAACTTTTCCCAAAGGCCAGCCTAACCTCCTAAGCAGGAATTTGCATGGTTTCCCCCGCTACGTGTTGTCTGACACCACCGAAAAGAGTTTCTCCTCTTGTAGGTTTCCTTCAAGCCCTTAGGGGCTCCTGTGATTCCTCCTCTTGACCCAGCTGAGCAAGCACAGCTGTCCCAGCCTATCTTTACAGGTCATGGGGCTGAAAGGCACAGCCACTTCAGTGGCCCTTCCTTTCTCCACATCTCTGTCGCTGGGGTGGCAGGAGGAAATACTGGCCACAGTTTTCTCAAGCTCAGTGTAGCTCCTCGTCTCTTACCAGCTCCTTCCAACTTCATCTGAGGGTTAATGCAGAATCTTGGCTCACGGGCTCTCGTAGGTCTTTAAGAAAACTTGAGATGATAAGCTGCCTTTTTAAGTGTTTAACATTTCAGGAGCCAAGAAACATCCCAGTTCAGAAAGCACCATAGCAACAGCACCCTTCAGATCTCTGCAGTCATATTTTCCCTGCACCCCTGCATCAGAGAATTTAAGTGGTATAATTATATCTGTGCAGCTGAAAAACTTGGGACTAGTTTTGTTGTATTTTTCTTCAGAGGAAAAAAAAATAGGAGCAATTTTCTCATAAAAAAATATGTCTTTATATTTAGATATGAACGTCAATGAGCTGAATGATCAGCCAACTGTGCTTATTTGGACTGCTCCTTGAGGGCAACTATTTCTTGCTGGTTTCTGCAGCTGTGTTGGGGGAACGAGTCCCACTCCACATCACCAGACCCAGGGATGGGTCCTGTGCTCCTCACTCACTTTTGGGCTCCTGCAATCAATCCACTATACCATGAGGCTTTGTGCACCCAGGGTCTGTTCCTGATTACTCTCCTTGTGGTGCCCAATCCCCCAGCACTGCTCTTTGTCATGTCCAGCCACACTCCCGCTGCTGCTGCCTTCAGAGATTCAGTTGTCAAGAACAGAAGCAGCTGGAAATGCCAGGAGATGGGACAGTTTTGCAGGTTGCCCTCTTCACCTTTTCTCCCATCCCTCAGCCTAACACACCTACCCAGCAGAATTTATTCCCCTTTGTGTTAACTTTTTTTCCAGTTTGGGGGCTATTTTGGCGCATTTCAGCCAGGCTGAGAGGTGGAACAGAGTGGCAGAGTGTGTGCCCTCTCATGCTTAGCCTCTGCTGTCTTCACAGAGCTGTGGCAGTGCTGTCTCCACCCAGATATCCATGAGCATTAATTGTGCCCATTCAGGTGCAGTGCTGAGGAAGGCACTGTCCTTGTAATTCAAACAAAGGACAGTGTGAGGATCTGGAGTGTTCCCTGCAATACCTTGTGATTTAAACAAGGGATGGGGTGGAGTTCTGGAGTTTTCCCTACTAGTTGGGTGTTTTTCTGGGCTGGTGTATATCTGAAATTCTACTTTTGATGGCGCAGCTGTTTGCTCAGCACAAGAAGTGAATACAGGGTAAAGGATGGTGCATGAACAATATCAGGAGAGCAGTTCAATTTCACTGCTAATGCCCTCCCTCTCAGCCAGTACTTTCCCTGTTTTCACAGGGCTGGCTATGTGCCAGCCAGGCCATGCACTCCTAGAGCAGAGGGAGCACAAGATCACCCAGTTCTTCAGGGTTTTCTGCTCTCCTGCGTGCCCTTGGCTTTCCTGCAATCACTGCAAGAGCTGCAGTTCTGGAGTCAGTGTGTTGGCAGTGCTGGTCAAGACTGCAGTGTGTGTATGTGTACAGGCACAGGCTTTGCCAGCAGCATCCTTTCCCTAAGGACCCTCCTCCATCCCCTGCAAGGCTGGAATCAATGTTAAATTACATTGCCCTGAAGAATTTGTCTCCTCTGGAGCCATCTGCCTGGAGAAGCTGTGGCAGCCCCATCCCTGATCCAACAAGACCAGGCTGGATGGGTCTTTGAACAACCTGGTCCAGTGGAAGGAGTCCCTCCCTGCCCATGACAGGAGACTTGGAACTTGATGATCTATAAGGAACCTTCCAAACCAAATCATTCTCTGGTGCTCCCAGGCCCAGTCTGGTCATCTTTTTAACCTATTATATCACTACTTGCCTTTTTTCTCTTTCTTAAACCCAGCAAGGACTAATAACAGAAGCATCAGATCCTGGGAACAGGAAGTTTGTGTCTCTGTCACAGGGAAGATAACTGTGAAAAAGGGCAGAAGGACAAAGTGAAACCCTCAAGGGGCTGGAGGGAAAAGGGATGTTGTGCCTGGAACTGGGAGCTCTAAAAGCCCAAGGCTGTGATCATCAACTGGGGGCACACAGCTTGGATTTTCCCTGCATCCATGAGCTGCCCTCCGAGAGGGTCCCCACCTCTTGGTGCACCCAGGCCTGCCCCCATCCCACATCTCTGTCTCTAGGGCCAGTCTGCAGTGAATTCCCAGAGGTGGTGCAGTTCCAGACCTTCTGCCAGTTCGCCCAGTATCGCTGCCTCAAACAACAGTTCTTCATCAAGGTAAGGAGTGGATGTGGCATGGGTGGGAGGAGTATCTCTTGGGAAGTGAAGGGTGAGGAGGGAGGGAAGATAACATAGTGAGAGTCACGTTTCTCCCTCTCTCCTCCACGCAGCGAATCCCATGTTTGAGTTGGTCTCTAACAAGCCCTTTCCCAATGGAGCCATCCAGCACCACCAACTCCTCGGCCGAGGGCAGAGGCTCCCCTGTCGCACAAGGTATGGCTGCACCGAGCTGTGCTGGGCACCCCTGCCCACCTGCTGGTCTCCTGTAGCTGCTCTCCACCCCTGCAGCTTTCTGTCTGTCCTCCGAAAGCCACCCTCGGCCGCTCCATCCCTCTGTCCCACCACTCAGAAGCAGACTTTTCTGTCACCTGCTGATGCCCCGCTGCAGGACCATGCAGAAAACCTTCTCAAGCTCTCTCGTGCACTGTTAGGTCAGAAACCACTGCCAACGAAGCACCCCACAGCCACGACAAAGGTGCCCATACCCTGGCAGAAGAGCAGGACTCCGCACCCACCAACTCTCTGGGCTTCCACCTCACCTTCCAGGGTGGAATCCTCTGATGAACAAAGCCTGAGGAAAAACATCTGGCACCTGATCCATTCGGCCCTTTCCTTGGATGCCTCCTTGGACACCAAGGACTCCTCTTGGAACTTCACCACCTCAGGCCCAGGACACACATCAGAGCAGAAAATTCCCCCCCGAGGCAGGTGAGGGGAAGTCTGCTGTTCCTGGGTACCACACACCACCCGTGTCCTCATGCACACCAGACAGCAGCCCCAGGGCATCCATGTCCCTGCTTGGAGCAGGTGGTGAGTATGGGCAAGTGTTCTGGAGCAAGCTGTCCCATCCAGAGCAGGAATGTACCTCGGGACCCCTCAGGCACCCCTCGCTCCAGCACAAAGTGAGCAGGGGGAGGGTGATCCAGAACTGTTAGTGCCTGAAAATGGCACTGTCCTTGCATCCTGAGCAAAGTGAGTTTAGTCTGGGCCTGAGCTGCAGGCAAGGCTTTGTCCTCTGCCTGTGTTTCCCCACACTGTGGCCATCTGCACTGTGAAATCACCTCTGCCCTCATCCTCCTCCAAATGCACATCCCAGGAGTCTGGGTGATGTGCAGAAACAGTGTCCTTGCAAACACAGGTCCTTGGGATGTGTCTTGCTGTGCTCCTTGCCTCTCGATGTGCAAGGCAGACGTTTCTTAGAGCAGCCTGACCTGAGGAACATTCCTGGGAGTGTACTGTCCTCACCCAAGGGGAGCCACAGCAGCCCTGGGCTAGGAAACAGCCGGGAGCACAAATCTAGGGCACAAAGCACAAAGCAGGGCCGCTATTTCTCCTCGAGCACGAGCACCTCTCTGCACTTTGGATGTGTGCACAGCTCTTCCTAGGGTGTTTCTGGTTCCGTATTCTGATTTTGGAGGCAGCATCACAGCAGTTCAGCGCTGAGCCCTGCACCAGGCCAGCTTGCTGTAACCCTTTCACACACCCTCCTCAGTCCCTCTGGCCTATGGATGCTTTAGGAACTTACGGAGCATGTTGAGCTCTTCTCAGCTGGTCTGCCAGGATCTGTTTGCCTCTGTGCTCAGGTAGCTCGTGCTAGTAACAGAGGAAAGACCTGCAAAAGGATATTATGCTTTCACACAAATTTACTTTTTGATCCTCTAGTACCTTGTGGCTGAGGACCATTTGCTTTGACTGACATGCAAATATTACTTTGTTTGCCAAGAGGAAAAAAAAAAGTGTCTAGATGCGGTTTTCATGCAGAAGTCATTTTGGTTTTGCTCTCTTGCTGGCCAGTGATGTTCCTGTAAGCGCACAGATTTTGTGCCTGATTGCACATCTGTGGTTTCTCTTTAACACGCTGCCTACCACTGCCACAGTGCAGCCAGAGGTTCCATTTCTGCTTTATGTAAAGATGAATTGTATCATGTTGTTAAAGCCGTAACTGTCTTCTTGCAAGCCTCTAACATATGTCATCATCCTTCCTAATACTGTAAGAATACTTTCACTGCCTGGAAGGAGTTTTCCTGGTGTATGAGCTCTCAGGCAAAATTGTGTTTCATTGAGAATTTCGTTCTCCCTTCCTCTGAAACTGAGCCTTGCTGTGACTGAGTTGTATTGGGATTACTGGGGGACTGCTGTGATTGCAGATGACACTCGCTATTCTGCTGCAGAGTTTCTCAAAGACACTAATGCTGACTGTGTGTCTGTAACCGGCAGCCGAGCCCCATCAATCATGCTAAGCAAAGCTTAAACCTCACTGAGGATAAAGAGGCAAGATAGACCTCGCCTGTCGGCTTTGCCACTCGCCACATCCTGCCTCCTCTCAGACGGACTTCAAAGCATGACCTAAAAAAGGGGTAAAATGCCTGGAGGCATTTCCATTCCAGTGCTGGGTGGGACTGGTGGCTGTGCACAGGTGCCATTCAGCATCTGGTTTAACACAAGGTGGGCAGGGCTGTGATGAGCACAGATCGCAGAGCTGTGTGTCCTCCCTAGGGTCTTATGTCCAGCAGGACATCCATCCTTCTTATTCATCCCTTGTGGCTTATGGCAGCTGCTCTGGCAGCTATTCCAGCTTTCATAGTGCCTGATGAGGCCAGCTGTGATCTTTAGAGGGAGACAGGGCAAGGGTAATACTACAAGAAGAATCTGCAGCACTTTTCTGTGGTCTTTCTGGTAATGGTGAATCATTGGGCGGGAGGGGGACACGACAATTATTGCACCTATTTTCTATTTTTAGTCCTTATTGTGCTTTCTGCCTTATTTCCCAGTATTTCCTCTCCTCAGAGTTATCTCTAAAACATGATTCAGTCTTGCAATATGCTAAAGAGAGCTCTGTAGCCCTTACCTTACAAAGCCTGTGCAACTCCCATTTTCTGCAGCAACTTTCAGTGTCCCTTTAAAACATCCCTGTGTTCCAGCTCTGTGCGCACTACCCAGCGATTGGATTCAGCATTTGGGTACATGCAAGGACATCAGCCTCCCCTCCCTGCTTTTCTGTTTGCACAAAGAATTGCATTTGCCCTTTTTCCCAGAGCTTCCCACTGTCATGTCATTTGCCAGCTACAACCCCTACACCTCTTTCAGCATCACAGCTGTCCGGATCCAGATCTGGTATTCACATGTGGATGCTCACTTGTTCATGTGAGCCCAGCTTCCCCAGCAAGGCTGCTTCAAGCCCTCTCAGAATCCCAGAATTGTTAGGGTTGGAGATCATTCTGTCCAATCCCCTGCCAAGAAAGGGTCACATAGAGCAGGTGACACAGGAACGTGTCCAGGTGGGTTTTGATTGTCTTGAGAGGGAGACTCCATGACCTCCCTGGCCAGCCTGTTCCAGTGCTATGCCAACCTTAGTGTAAAGAAGTTCTTCCTGATGCTGGTAGAACTTTTTGTGTTTTAGTTTGTGCCCACTGCTCCTCATCCTATGGCCAGGCACCACTGAAAAGAGTCTGGCACCATCCTCTCAGCACCCACCCTTGAGATGTTTTTGTGCAGTGGGAGATACATACACTCCTGGTGCCTCCTCCTCCTCCTGCTTTACCCCTCCAAAAAGTCCTTGTGGTGCTTATCTACTTCATCCCCAGAGGCTTACAGTTTAAGGCCAGACCCTTCATTAAAAATGCCATCCCCAGGAAAAAAAACCTCCTTTTGAATTATCATCACACATAACCAGCCCTGGCATGCAGTCAAAGATCTTTTTTCTCTTTCTGAAGCTGTTAAGAGTGGCTTTTTCATAACTGGTTTTAGTTTCCTGCAGCAACCCCCCTAAATCAGAAGTTTCCAAGTGCTGGAAAGCTGCTGTTCACTCCTTATCTTCTCTTCTGCTCGCCTCAGGTGCTCACTGCACCTCAGCCAGCCAGTATCAGGAAGGTTCAGCAGCTGAAAGCTAATGGCCCAAATCCTTGTCATTACATGGCAGGAGAGGCGGATGCTGCTCACCAGCACTCTTCAGAGATAGCACTGAAGCAGGCTCTGTGTGTCCTTCCACATCCTGAGATGCTAAACTATGATAAGCTGTTACCTGAAGTCTTCTCTTTTGCCTTAGATCAATTACTGATCTCAGCCCACAGATTCTTCTTAATCTTAGGGGGTTTTTTTTCACATTCCCTTTGGATCTTTGCCTCACAGTACTCTGTAGGCTTTTTCCAGGGCAGTGGTTAGGACAATAACATGCAGAGGTACTAAGCTAGGGAGGGATTTGCATGAGGAAATCACTTTAGATAGACCCATCTCTTTCCCTGAAGCATGGTGAAACCTCTGTGCATCCACAAACAGCTCAGCAGTGTGTCAACGAGTGGAGAGAACCAGCAGCAGTGCTGTTATACTCACCCAGAGGTGGTAAATCAGCCCATAAATTTGCAACTGTGAGGCCAGAAAACCTCACAGCAGAGATGGAGAGCAGAGAAAGAGGAGGAAAAGGATGCGACAGAGAGCACAGCAGAATTTCTTGGCAAACTCAGGCAAGTGGCCCAACTCAGGTTTCTGTGTGGCTCATATCTTTTAATATCCAGGTCTAGGAACTGCCCTGACCCTTCACCCTAACCTTCCTGCTCAGCACAGGACATGAAGTCATGTCTGGTGAGCCCGAAGAAAACAACTGTGCTATATGATTGAGCCACAGACTCCTCTCCTAACAGAAGTTTGGGATATGGTTTTGAAGTCTCCAAATTGTGGAGGAAGCACCCATCAGCTGTTGCCATTCTGAACACCCTTGGTGTCAGGCAGATGCAGTTTGCTTCTGGTTTGAATGGATCTTGCCCCAAATTCCAGTCACCAAAAGTCATTACTCATCCACGTTCTGACAAGGAGAGCTTTACAGCTGAAGCCCTCCTTGGTAAAAGGTCTGATTGACTGAGTGGGTACCCACTGGTGTCTTTGCTCAGCTGAGTGATGCTTTCTTAGCTTTTACCTCTAGGTGAACGTTTTCCTGGCCTTAGGAAATCTCAGCTTCATGACCTTCCTTCAAGTTCTCCACCCTTTTTTAATTTTTTTTTTATGCTAATCTGAAGGTGTCCAAGAAATTTCAGCTATTCTCAGGAAAGCTTGTCCATACATGTTAGCCCATGCATGGATTTTAAGAGCATTTTAACATAAGCAGTTGCTGCTCTTCTTTACTCTCTGTCAGATCAAAGTTTGTTTATTTATCACAGTCTTGGTTTCCAGACACAAGAGGCAAATATCTAATGAGCATGTTTACCTCTTCTGCATCATTGATGATTGAAACCAACCATCCTTGTCTGCTAACAGTTCCATACTATGTTTACAAGTTCCATTGTTCCTAAGAGATGCCAAATATTCTCATTGCTCTCGTCCCATTGTCCTTAAATTTTCTACTTTTAGCTACCAGTGTCAGTTTGGATGAACAGTAAATTCATGATTAACAGGTTTTTCCCCGTTTCTGTCAAATACTTGGGAGGGAGGCTTAATATGTGACATCCTCCAGACCCAAATGGGGCTGCCCGACGTTCAATACTCAGCAGACATCTAATGAGCATCTCCTCACTGTGCACTCAGATGGATGAAATTAGGCAGCAGCTGCTGCAGGGACCCTGGGGAAGCTCTTCAAGCTGTGCTTCTCATCCAGTTCCTCTCACATGCCCTCAAAAGCACAGCAACACCCTTGTAGCCTCTGTGTCACACAGGCCTGTACAGACCCTGCAGGGAGTGCCATTCCTGTGTGCAGTTTAGCCAAGAGTCCAAGGTTTCTTTGGAAGGGATTTTTTGCTTTGTTTTGGGGTTGTTTTCAGTTTCTAACTAAAGATGCATCTCTTCAGTTTGTGACAAGGAATGAGATGACTCCCTCCTTTCCTTTCCCTGTCAGCCTTCTAGCCCTGCAGAACGATGAAGCAGTGCTGGTCCTGTGCTACGCAGTGCTGGAGGGAAATTGCCTCTCATCGATGCTCACCATGGCCTGGAAGGAGATGGAAAAAAGAGTCTTTGGGTTTGGAGACTTGGTAAAGACACCAATGTCCACCTCTGGCCCCCACTGTGTGCAGGCCACCTCCTGAGAGAAGCTGACCTGGGTGACCAGGGAGGCAGGCTCCAAGCCAGGAATATGGCAACTCCTCAGCCTCCTCTTCTGGGGGGTTCTCAGTCTCCTTTTCCCCCCTGACTCCCTGCCGGATCCCCCCCAGGTGTGTGACAACCTTGGGCGGCACCACGTGGACCTGTGCCCCGACTGTGCTTTCTGCTCGCTGAAAAGGGAGCAGTGCCAGAACATCAATACCCTGAACCGCGTTCACTGTGACTCAGGCAGCTTCTCCACCTACATCAACCCTCAGATCGCAGCCCAGCACGGCAAAGTAGAGGGCAAGGTACCGAGTGAGCTGTGTGTCCTGCTGTCTCTCAGGAGGAGCCTGGACTGGGAGCTGGGGAAGGGGAGGAAGAAGCATGGCTCACTTTATCCCACCCCTTTGCAGTCCAGGTCCTCACAGACCCTGGAGCACTACAACATGGACTTTTTGAGAGGAATAAGGATGGAGTACTGGTGCAGCCGGATGGCCATCTATGGCTGTAGAGACCCTGCTGTGACCCTCTGGCTGAAGGCAGAGTATGACGCCTTCCAAGATGGGGATGGCTCGGGAAAGGTGGGTGATCATCAGTGGATGTTTCCATTCCTCCTCCTCCTCTTCTTTCTCTTACCTTCATTCCCTTGTTGCCAGATCTGTGACTCGAGCGGAGTTCAGCATCCCAACCATTGCATGTTCAAGAGCTATCAGTGCCTCCTGAAGAGCATCTACAACCAGAGGGTGAGAAGCAGCTACACTGCCTTTTGTACAGTCTGCTCTTCCATGGCTGGCCCCTCCACTGCCAGCCCCAAGTCCCTGCTGGATTCACTGGCCCACTGCTTTTCCTTCTAGGAGGACAGAATTGGGTGTGTTTGGGGGAGGTGGGGGGTCAAATAGTGGCCCCAGAACAACTGGCGTGTCATTGGTGGGTGGGATTTGCACAGACGATGTGAGGGATGATATCCCTGTATACCCCTGAAGGGCAGGATCTCCTCCATCTGCTGGGAGCTTCCTAGGCAGTAACAAAACCCCAAATCACCAGAGCAGGACAGAAGACCGGCCTGTACCCTAGGAAACAGTTCAGCTGGTCCTTCCCTCTTCCCCTGGTGCCCCCGTCATCCCAGCCTCCAGGTGCCATCCATCACGGAGGTCTGCTTCCTTAGGGAAGGATGGGCAGTGGTAGCACTCCTATGAACCCAGGGTCTCCTTGCAGGTGACTCGTGTGCAGTGCAAGCCTAACAAGGCGTACCGAGTGCTGAGTGTGAAGGAGGGAGACAAGGAGGTGCGGCTGTGGCAAGAGAAGTTCCAGAGCCTCTCCAGGCAGCAATCAAAAAATTATTAAAGTTCATAAAGACCTTCAAGATAGTCAAGGCCTTTGACCAAATACCACCATGCCCTCTAAACCATATCACAAAGTGCCACATCTACTTGTTTTTTGAACACTTCTAGGGGTGGTGATTCCACCACTTCCCTAGGGAGCCTGTTCCAATGCCTGACCACCCTTTCAGTGAAGAAACTTTTTTCCTGATACCTGCTTGAACCTCCCCTGGCTCAGCTTAGAGCCATTTCCTCTTGTCCTGAGGCTGCCTGAGAGAAGAGACCAACTCCCACCTGGCTGCAGCCTCCTTTCAGGGAGTTGTAAGAGTGATCAGGGCTCCCCTGAGCCTCCTTTTCTCCAGGCTAAACAACTCCAGCTCCTTTAGACACTCCAGACCCTTCACAGGCTTTGATGCCATTCTCTGGACACACTCCAGCCCCTCCATGTCTTTCTTGCAGTGAAGGGCCCAGAACTGGACACAGCAATCGAGGTGTGGCTCACCACTGTAGAATACAAGAGGACAATCCCTGCTCTGGCCCTGCTGGCCACACTATTGCTGATACAGGCCAGGATGCCATTGGCTTTCTTGGCCACCTGAGCACAGCTGGCTCATGCTCAGCTGCTGTCACCAGCACCCCCAGGTCCTTCTCCTCTGGGCAGCTTCCCAGCCACTCTGCCCCCAGCCTGTGGTGCCGCCTGGGGTGGTTCTGACTGAAAAGCAGGACCTGGCACTTGGCCTTATTGGACCTCACACAATTGGCCTCAGCCCATGGATCCAGCCAGTCCAGATCCCTCTGCAGAGCCCTCCTGCCCTCCAGCAGATCAACACTGCCACCCAACATGATGTCACCCAGGAACTTACCCTTGATCCCTTCATCCAGATCACTGATAAAGTTCTTAAACAGTACTGGCCCCAGTACTGAGCCCTGGGGAATCCCACTGGTGACCAGGTGGATGTAACTCTATCCACCACCACTCTCTGGGCCCGGCCATCCAGCCAGTTTTTAACCCAGCAAAGAATGCACTGGGTCAGGCTGTGGGCTGCCAGCTTCTCCAGGAGAATGCTGTGGGAAGTGGTGTCAAAGGCTTTACTGAAGCCCAGGTAGGAGATAACACGCACAGCCTTTCCCTCACCCACTATTGGGGTCACCTGGTCATAAAAGGAGATCGGGTAGGTCAAGCAAGACCTGCCTTTTATGAACCCATCCTGGCTAGGGCGGATTCCCTGGCTGTGCTGTGTGATTGCACTTGGGATAATTTGTTCCATAACATTCCCTGACTGAGGTCAGACTGAATGAGGAGAGCCTCACTGTGGCAGTTGCTGGAACTCCTCTTGGAAACATTTCTCCAGCCAAAGGAACAGCTGAGCACTGGAGAAGGCATTTCTTGTATGTCCAGAGACAGGGGAGGGACCAGAGACAGGGGCTCTCCAGGTCCCAAACACAGCATGTGAGCAATAAGCTTTTGGTGCGTTCCACTGCGGCTGGGTTTTTTTTCTCAAGTTTAGTCGTTCATTTGGCCTGTGTGCTCCAACCCTCCATCCCGAATAATAATTCAAATCAGCACAGCGCGGGGCGGCTGGCAGGAGGGTGCTGTGTGGGGAGCACACAGGAGCTGATGGCACCCCTGGGCACCTGCCCAGCTCTCTGCAGTCCCTCAGCAGCACCTGTGCAGCTCCACGAGGGGCCGGCACTGGACGGAGCAGCACCGGCCGAACTTGCAGCTGCAGCGCTGCACAGCAGCTCCGCCCGGGCCGTGTGGCAGCCCTGCGCTGCACAGCAGCTCCCAGCCGACCATGGCCAGCCAGGTCCAGCTGCACTGGCCCCCGGAGGTGCCCAAGATGCCGTGCCGAGGGTCCCAGCTGCAGAACTCTGGGCTGGCCCGCAGGTAGACCAGGTCGTGAGCCATGCAGGGCTTGAAGCGAGAGCTCTTGGGCACCAGGAGCTTGTGGGAATCGACCCGCTTAGGGTAAACCTCTGCTGCCCTCTCAGATTTTTCCTAGAGGATGTTGCCCACGTGGTGGAGGGGTGGTATGACCTTCCAGCAGGTGTGCACCTCGCAGGAGCCTCACACGCCATGGCACTGGCACTCCACCTGCATGTGGGCCTGGAGAGCCTGCAGAGCAGGAGGCAGCTGCCAGCCCGAGCAGGGACACCCTTCCCAACACCTCCCATGTGCTGCTGCTCCTCCAACACTGCCTCTGGGGCTGGAGATCAGGGCAGGGGCGGGAACGCAAGGCAAGGCAAAGAGCAAAATTGTCTTTTTAAGCCAAGTCGATATGAACAGATGGAGATCCACTCTGTGGGAAACAAGATGATTTGGGTCTGTAAGATAAATCCCTGAGGCAGAGAGGGGGATGGGGGAGCTGTTCTGACCTGTGGGGCTGTGGGGAGGGGAACAGATCTGGCCAGAGGCAGAGGATGTTCAAGGGACCAGATCTGCGTGCAGCCCCTGCAGATGTCTGTCTTTATTGAAGAGAGGCTGGAGGGGCAGGGAAGCCCTTCAGAACAGAGCAGAGTAAATTATTTCCTAAATCATAGCTGGGGTCTGTGGAGACTGCACAGACGTGAGTAGGGGAGGCTGGGACCCCCTTCCACACAAGCAGGAGCCAGCTCAGGGTAATCAGCACCGTGCTGGGCTAGGAAAGGCAGCGGGATGCAGACTCCTCTGAGAGCATGTTGCTGCCCTGAAGGGCCTGTTGGGACGTGGGGTTGGACTGAGCTCTGCCGAGCCAGGGAGAAGCCCCCACAGCCAGGTTTGCTCCCAGCCCATGTTCCTGACCTTACCTTCCTCCCAGCCTCATTGTTGTGCAGGTTCACGGGCGTTCAGCTGGAGGAGACACCACAGCTCCTCTCAGGGCTGTCCATGAAGGCCTGAGAGAAGGTAATCCCATGAGAAAGGTTATCAGAGCATCCTGACCACTGGAAACCTGCAGAGGGAAAGTGGCCTTGAGACAAGGAAAGAGACTGTCTGGTCTGGTCTGTCCCCCTCATGGACCTTCCCCTCTGCCACCTGCTCCCTGCCACTCTCTTCTTCCTTCACCTTCAGGGCTGACTCCTCAGATCTCACAGTTGCAGCCACACTTGTGCAGCCCCCACAGCTGCAGGCAGGGGTCACAGCAAAAGCAATGCTGGCAGCAGAGATGCATGGGTGAGAGCAGACTCCCACGTGCCTGCAGTGGGACAAGAAATGGCACCAGTCTGCAGAGGGCAAAGGCACTTACAGGGCACAGTGTGGGAAAAGAGGCTGTCACGGCATGCAGGAAGGATGCCGTCAGCTGGAGACTGCTCGGGAGAAATAAATGTCAGGATGTTTACCCAGTGCAGCTGCTCCCAAGGCTGGAAGTCAGTGAGGGACATGGCTTTGTGGCAGGGTGGGTGACAGGGTCACAGAGAAAATTTACCAGTCTGCATAGCTGGTACTCAGTATGGTCCAATGGGACCAAAATGCCAAATACGGTGAAATGGCAAGAAATGTCTCCAGAACGCTAATATGTATGAGAGCATTCAGTTCAGTTTGCTCTGTGCTGACAGACATGTTAGTGTGTGGAAGAAGGCACTGGCCACTCTGGGGATGGGTCCAGTGTGACCCTTGCACACTAGCCCAGGAAAGGCTGATGTGTCAAGGGGACAGTAGGCATACTGGAGGGACACCATGCCAAGCCTGCCCACGCCACCACTCCCTTGCTGACCTTGGATGGTGGCCTTGCCAAAGACCTGCAGCCCCTGCAGGGTGGAGCAGATCCAGCAGCAAGAGTGTAACTGGTACTGGCACTCGAGGACAGCCAGCTCCGGTGTCGCTTCACTGCCTCCATGGCTGCCACCTGCCGCTGGCAAACACGGGCCTGCTCTTCCACCAGCCCCATCAGGCCTCCACAGCTCCTGGGCTCCCAGAGGACTGCCTGCAGGGAAGTCTGCTTGGCCAGGGATCTGTGGGGCACGGGAGAGGTTCAGTTGCAGATGGGCTAGAACCGGGGCCTTACCCTCTAGAGCAGGACTAACCCTCTCTAGCCATATCTTAGAGCAGAAATGGGG
Organism: Acridotheres tristis; assembly: GCA_037013685.1. NCBI lineage: Eukaryota > Metazoa > Chordata > Aves > Passeriformes > Sturnidae > Acridotheres > Acridotheres tristis. Next base: position 27,000,460 of record CM072884.1, on the reverse strand, counting down.
CAGGCAAGGGCATGTGGCCATGTTGTCTGTGAATTGGACATTCTTGCTCCCCATTCTGGTCTGCTCCTCTTCAGCTTTACCATCCCTCTCCCTTCATACTCCTAGAGATGCCCCTTCTGCTTTTTGGTTGCCCAGATTCCTTCTTCCACCCTGTTCTCACCCTATTTTCTTTGGAGGCAGCATCTCCCTAGGTGGCTTTCCAACCCAGACAATACAAGCACAAAGCATACTTACAGCCACGTCACAGCAGTGATGTGCTGCACGTGGATCAGCACCATGTACAGCCACACCACCTCCATCCTCTCCGTGGCAAAAGTTCATCACCTTCAACCCCGGTGCAGCAGCTGCCTAAATCTCCTCCTGTGGCTTCCCACAGCCTCTGCCCAACAGTGGCTTTTACAGCAGCTCCAGCCCTGCACTGCAAAGCAGGGGTAGCCCCAGTCCTGGGCAGTGACCATGGGCTGTCCAGGTGTGCCTGCCAGCACTGGAGATCCTGTAGCCCACAGAGCCCTGCTGGGCTGGCCCTGCCAGGTGTGTGCCAGTGCTACGGCTCATGGGAGCAGAGACACCTTCTGCCTCCCTCACCCACATCCACTGTTTTTAAGGACACTCCTTCATCTCTCTCCACCAGGCTGGAGACTCTTCTTCTCTACCCTGCAGCCCACTTAGCTACAGCAAACAGACATAGCCCAGCTTCTCCCTGGCTCTCTTAACTCTTTCCCTAGCAGGTCTCCCTTCACCTCCCTCATTTTCTTCCCCATGGACTGTCCTTCCCCAAGATCAGTCCTTGCCCTTCTCTTCGGAGGCACAATAAGGTGGCTGCCCCCCTTCTCATTGAGTATCCCTTTCCTAAGAGCCCCTGGCAGCCCAGGAAAATGTGAGCTGTGTGACGAGGGAGCTGAAATGTCCCAGGACAAAAGACTGCCGTTCCCCCAGCCAACCTGGGAAATGCCAGCTGTTCCCACCGCCTTGGAAGGTAAAACTCCTCTGCAGCCACAGGTTTCTGCTTTTCCTCTCTGAATCATTCAGAAAGTAAAACAGGGCTGTTCTGGCCCTGCTGTGCTTCTTCCATAAAGGGATTCACCGCTTTGCTCTGCTCACCCATGTTTTGCTGCACAAAGAGGTCTGAAGAGCACTGTGGTTTATCAGTCATCTTTTCAGACCTGAGCAGCCTCTCTCTTGAACTTGCATTTCACCTCTCTCCTTGCCTTCCCAGCTCCCTGCATCCCGCCTCCTCTTGGGTCCTTGCTCCTGCTTTCTGGAGCCAACACTCCAGGGTGGCAGGCATGTTGGGATCTGCAGCATCAGGGTGTAGTCTCCAACACACACCCCAGCAATCTGGTCTTACCTGCTGCTCACTCAGACAGCGGTGAGGAAACGCCGGGGGTTGAGCTGCTCTTCCCCACGAGCTGAGCCTCCAAGAGACAGCGAGGGGCAGACGTGTGAGCCCACCCGGGTGAGGGGACACAAAGTTCGTGGACTGATGCACTGAAATCCAGGCAAGTGAGTGAACTTGGCTGGGTGAGGATGCTGTGGGGCTCATGGGCTGGGCTGGGTGCCACTGTGTCCTTGTCTTCTCACACGTGGGAAAGCCAGGACTGCCGGGCTCAGCCAGATATGTGTTCATTTGTGTGAGGGGTGAGGGCTTCAGGGGAGGGCGAAGTTCCCACAGAATGTGTCAGACACTCCTTAGACAAAGGACACCCCCCGTGGCATATCTGCAAGCTTTTATCAGCGGCAACACCTTGATGGGAACTGAAGAGACACAAAAAGCCGCGAGAACAAAGATCCCAGCAACTAGCAAGTGAGAAAGGGGGTCTGGTTAAAAAGGAGAGGCACTGAAAAGGAGCAGAGTGAGCTCAGTTGTTTGGGTACTATTGTGCCCACCAAGGATTTTTGAGCAGCAGGAACATATATCCCTTGGCGTGTCATTCCCTGAATGAGGAGTCACTCACAGCAGAACAAGAGAGGCAGGGAGTGAGAAAATTAAACACCAGCAGGCAAGAGCTGCAGAGAAAAGGAGCCCACAGCAACTTGCCAGGGTAGCTGTTCTTGGGGCAGGACGACAGTGGGATTAGGAGTGCCATCATGACTCTTGTCTTCTTCCAGGTGTGCTGAGACTGGCAAAGCAGAAATAGGACTCGAAGCAACAGAATGCCAGATGGGCTCTGCACAAGGTCAGCTCCCTTCCTAGCTACACGTGGCAGTGCCAGGTCACAGATGTCCTGGTAAATCAGCCCTTGTACTTTCATAGCACTGTGCCTCCTTTAGCCTTGAACTCCAGGGACTGAGATTGCTTGCCACAGATGGTGACACTTCTCTGGAGCCCGGCTCTTTTTGGGACTCTGCCACATGCCAGCGGTGCACAGCTGGGCCCCCAGGCAGGAGTTCAATCCCAAGGTCCCCTAGCCTATGGGAGTGACAGGACTTCAAGTCTGTGCGAGCTAGCAATTAAATCAACTTTGCTCTCACTTCCCATATTTCACTTCTATCTCCTGTTTAGCAATATTTTGGGTAGAGGGATGTTTTATTTTCCCTCTGTCAGTCCTGGGGGTGGCTGAGTTAGCAAGACAAGAAAGTATTTGGCACTATGACCCAGGGCAGGTCTCTTCAGTTGCAAGGACACCTGGGTACTGCTTCTTTCATGATTGCATTTGCTGTTGTAGGATGTGGTTTAGCTTATCAGCTTTTGATAACAAAGTTCATGCTTTGCAGCCAGGCAGAAGTGCATCAGGAAGTGAGAAAGGAGAAGACACAAACTGCAGCATGCCAGATGTAGAATCAGCCGCAGCACAGTAGGGGCAGCTGTGATTTGGATGAAGACCCTGCCTGGTTCTGTTTTGATTCAAGCTGCTTTGTGGGTTTGGTGCCTGGATCGAGACTTCTGCAGTGGGAGCAATCACCAAGCAGCCAGCCGGCATCCACACTTGGCTCTTCTCCAGCAGTGAGGTAAGGCAGACGGGAACATCTGGAGAGCTGGATGGTCTGGCACCTTGGGCTCCAGTCCCTGTGAGCTGCTGTGCACACGCTGCCAGCCTGACCACGGGGCACTGGGGGACATCTGCCCCTCTTCAGTTGCCCTGTAGACCTAGAGATGCAAGGCACATCTCTGTATTTATTCAAGCTGAGGCTTTATTTGGGATCCTCTGATACTGAAGGCACAGGCAGCCTGCAGAGCTTACTTGCCAAGGTGCCCACCATGGGAGCCCTCTTCCACAGGACTCAGATGAAGAGGGGTAGCATCTCTAAGGAGGAGACAATAACAGTGTGATCAAACCTCATGAGTTAAATACAGAGGTCTCAGCTTTTATCATGTGTCTCTCTCTTTAAAAACAAGCTATCCTAAGTCTTGAATGTCTTCGAGGTTCTAACCATCACAAAAATCTAATTTCTTGAGTAGAAAAAGAGATTGAAAAGTGGGTTTTGAATAGCACCAACAGCAGGTAGAAAGGACTCCCATTTCTTAAAAAATATATCTCCAGTTTCTAGAGTAAAGTCGGGTGTATTCTCTGAGGTTTGACACATTTTTGTTGTTTCCTCTTTGGTTTTAGATTAAGTGAGCTCATGCAGTTTAAATTCTGCACCCCAATGCCACATTTGCTCTCCGCATTCTCATAGTAGCCCCAAAACTCCCCATGGTTTTAGTGACAGACCACTTACTGAAACACTCACCCTGCAGCATGCTCATCAGTATTTTTCCAGCTTTCTTTTTCCACCTCATTTCTCAGCCTCATGCTCAGATTTTTCATCATTTTTGTAGTGCTTGCAGGCAGCAACTCCTAGTAAGACAATGACAGGAGAGAGAGGATTCACAGGACCAGGCAGCAAGACACCAAGCACACATCCCCATCTCAGGGCATACCTGCCTGTTCTGGACCCTGTATTCAAGTTCATTTAGGGCTTCTCACCTCCCCAAAAGAAAAAAGTCAAAATCACACGGATTTTGCAAGTCACAGTCTTGGCAGTTGATGGTATTCAGGGGCTCAAATTGAAGAAAAAAAAAAAAGAAGGTTCCTCCACCTCCTGGAACACATAAGGTCAGTCACCATACAGAAAGTTTCTTCAGGATTTAATGAGAGCATCTTGTTGTGAGGAGGGGGATTATTCAGCTGTGGTACCACTGCCTCCTTACACAGCTGGTGGCTTGAGATCTCTTGGCAGCTTTTGTGCAGAGCAAGGAGTACTTGGGGTTCTTTTAGTTCCACAAGGAACTTTTGACTCTCAGACATTAACCAGCAAGGATAATTGGTCTCTCTCTTCTGCCAGCCTGCTTCACCTATCCATAGCTTTCCTTTTTAGAGAAGGACAGTCAAAGCAGGACCTCCAAAGCCCACTGGAGAAACTCTCTGCACCCACGACTTCATCTTTCCAATGGCTGTGTCTGTCTACATCTCATTTCAGGTCTTGGTCTCAGTATCTGTTATGGCATGTCTGAGACTACCAGCTTGGCTTCCATGCCAACACTACAGCAGACTCTTCTGTGTTTCCATCTACCCATGAAAAAAAATCCCCTCAAAAACCCCAATCTATTTTCTGCTCTCAGTGATCTTTGCTGCCAGCTTAGAACTGTGCTGATCAGTGTCTTGAAGGCTGAAAGGCTAGAGTAGGAAAAACCACTCAGAAAAGAAAGAAAACATGGTGGTGGGCAAAAAAATGATCAGGTTTCTTTCACTGGTATTCATGTCATGTAAGCCTGGGAGATTTCCACAGCAGAAACTCTTTTATGAGATGCTCATAAAAGGACTGTCTCTGGTCAAAACAGTAGTAGGATCAACCACAGAGCAGCAAGATGAACTAAACATTGTCTAAAACCACACGGCTCCTACCCCAGAGGTCTGAAAATAACTGAAGGGTGGAAGACCTGACTAACTGTGTTATAGAAATCTTTGCTTAAAACAGCTCTTAAAAGCAGACTCAATTTAAGAAAAGGCTCTTGGGGGGTTTCAGACCAGGGAGCTTGATGGTTTTGCTGAACAAATTAGTAGAAGCTACAATAAAGGAAAAAATCAATTGGCATGCAGTCACATCTAATTACCGGGGAAAAGTCATCATGGCTTTTATAAAGGGGTGCTGTTCCCACAGTTCTTCCTTAAAGGGCTCAATATGCATATGAACAGTGGCCCATTTGGATTTCCAGAAGGCTTTCAAAGGCGGTCTCACCAATAGCACTTAAAAAAATTTAAAGAAAATGTTCCTACTAGGATAAAAAGTGCCTAAAAGAAGGGACAGAGAATGAAGGTAGAATGTTTGTTTTTCTCAGTGGAGTTGTCAGCACCTATGCTGAGGCTTGGACTGTTTGACTTATTCATGAGGGATGAATAATAAAATAACAAATCTGTTGGAGACATAAAATTATTCAAGTTTAAAAATACGAGGTTTGGCTGCAAAGAACTGCAGAGCTTAGGAGATGTGTGAGTGACTGTACTTAAACTAACAGCTGAAATTTTATCTAGTGAAGTGATGGGAAAAAGCAAACTAAAGTGACCATTACCACTTGCAAATGAGATCTCCACCTACACAGCTCAGTGTATCCACATCATCAGCACTGCGTGTTTCCAGCACCCCAGCACAGGGCTCACAAAGGCTGTAGCAGAAGTGGAAAGGTACTGAGAAGGGTAACAAGGATGTTCGAAAGTACAGAATAGCTTCTCTACAAGAAAAACCTATGAAGACAAGGACCCTTTAGCCTAAAAAAAAAAAAAAAAAGAAGTTGCTGAGTGGGAATATGGCAGACATTTACAATATTATCAGCCATGGAATAAAGGTGGGTAGGGATGGTTTTTGCCCTGTCTGTTCCAGCACTAAAGCTAAGAATTTAATCTCACAGATGATGAATCAGAGATGGGAAGTGATTCTTCACCTGAGGCACAAGTAAGCTGTGGAACTCCTTGGCACTACTGGCACTGGATAATGTAGATGGTAAATTTACTATCAACTCAAAAAACAACTGAAAAAAGCCCAATTAAATAGAAGTATCTACTGAATAGAAGGACTACTGAATACACCTAGGTCACCTGTGCTCAAAAAATTCCTGGGCTACAATTGATGCTGGAAGCAGGAAGACAACTTGAGGCAGTGTAACTACATGATTGTACTGTTCTTAACATAATCCCTTCACCATCCTCAATTTGAGATGTAATATTAGTGGTAGAAAGCCTGATACAGTGTGGACTGTGCTTACATATTATATTCTCTAGATCTGTTAATTGAATGCCTCTGGAAAGCTTGAAAAAAACCACGTCTGTAGAGATAAGTCCTTTTCACCTCGTATCTGGCTGGTCTGAGTACGTGTTACAGCAGGTCATGGTCACTCACTAAGTCACAGTCTCAATAACTTTGTTCCCATCAAGATAAAGGTCTGACCAGTCTGTTCAGTCTGCAGTTCATTGCAGGGTTTTGGCTCTAGCAAAAGCTGACATATGCTCCTAGAATTATAGAATCACAGAATATACTGAGTTGGAAGGGACCCATCAGGATGATCAAGGACCATCAAGTCCAGCTCCTGGCCCTGCACAGGACACCCCATTGTCCAAACACTTCTTGAACTCTATCAGGCTTGGTGCTGTGACCACTGCCCTAGGGATCCTGTTCCAGTTCCCAGCCACCCTCTGGGTGAAAAACCTTTTCTTGCTATCCAACCTAAACCTCCCCTGACAGAGCTTCAGGCCATTCCCTTGAATCCTGTCACAGGTCACCACAGGGAAGAGATCAGTGCCTGCCCCTCCTCTTCCCCTCCTAGGAAGTTGTAGACCACAATGAGGTTTCCCCTCAGTCTGCCTCCAGGCAGAACAGACCAAGTGACCTCAGCCGCTCCTCATATAGTTTCCCCTTCACCATCCTCATGGCCCTCCTTTGTGCACTCTCTAATAGCTCAATGTCTTTTTATATTGCCCAAAACTGCACACAGGACTCAAGGTGAGGCTGCATCATTGCAAAGCAGAGCAGGACAATCACCTCCTTTGACCATTGGTGATGCTTCTCCTTGAGAATTTTTGAAGCATGAAACATTTCACTTGAAACCAACAACATTCTTGCATTTTTGCCGTGTCAGCTTATACTCCAAACTTGCACGAGACTTCATGCAAAGTATTCATCTATTAGGAAGGGTAGAATCCACTCAGATATAGTTTGATAAACCAGTAGAAGTTTCTCTAAGAAACCTGTTTTGATGATGGACCTGTGCAACAACACAAAGGGATGGGCAAGTTGATAGCTGTCTACACTCTTGTATTAGGTTTACACTTCCATTGTTTAACATGTTGTCACCAGAATGATTCTCTTTCTCTCTATGAGGTCAGCACACGCTTCTGTCTGCAGCAGATTCGCCCTGGATCTGTGCATTGCCACACAATGCCATCCAGAAGGTCTGACATGCTTGACATGCCTGTCAAGTTGCTGAGTAATATCAACCTCATGTAAAGATATTCTCTAGACAGAGAATTCTACTTTCCTTTAGAAATAAATCACAATCTGCATGAACTCTTATGAGGGAGTCCCTGTTTGACCCCTGCAAACAACTGTGGGGGACTGTGCCACAACAATCCCTTCTAGTGTGAGTCCCTTCCACAGGGTGCAGTCCTTCAAGAACAGAGTGCTCCAACATGGGTTCACCATGGTCTTCTCCAGGGGCAACAGGGGAATCTTTGCTCCAGTGCCTGGAGCACTGCATTCCCCTCCTTCTTCACTGACCTTGGTGTCTGCAGGGCTGCTTCTATCACATATTCTCACTTCCCTTCTCTGCCTTCAATTGTTGTCTCACAGTAACTTTTTTCCCTTTCATTATCTCAGAAGTGCTACCACCATCACTGATGGGCTCAGCCTTGGCCGTGGCAGGTCCCTCCTGGCATTGGCTGTATCAGACAATCAGAGGAAATTTCTGGCACACTCTCACGGAGCCACACCTACAGCCCTGCCAACTATAAAAACCTTGCCATGCAAACCCCAGTGCTGCTATTACATCACCTGGAGCCTTCTCTTGTCTAGCTGAACAAGACCAATTCCCTAAGCATCTCCTCATGGTGTGCTTCAGCCCCCAGACCATTTTGGTGGCCTTCCACTGGGCTCACTCCAGCTGATCAGTGTTTTGACAGTGCTGCTAGTTAGTACCTAGAGTGGTTACCAGCCTCACACTGCTTTATAGTCATGTTTGTCCACATGAATCCCATGGCACTTCCTTTTTTATTGTGCTCCCCTCCATGGCTGTGCTGCTCTGCATTTCTGGGCTGTGTTTCTCTGCTGGACATGGGCTGCTTCAAGCTTTAGAGTGTTATAAGCAGCAGAATGAGGACATGCAATCCAAATAAGCATTGCTGGTCCCATGCAAGTAAGGACACCAAAGGTACTGTATGAATGTAAGAAACATAAGGAACTTGAAGTCATTGGAACTGAGGTTTGTGTGTGCTGTTTTACGTAAGAAAAGGAGCTTGGGTGGAGTCGGGTCTAACTGTACTATAATTCTTTTTATCTGCAATGGATGTACAAAGTCCTTTTTCTCTGATATAAAACAGTACTATGTAATTTTTATTTTAAGTCTCTTCCAGTCAGCGTTTTTCCTTCAAAACACTGCTCTCTTCTTTTTCTTTCTCTTTCTCTGGAGCTGCCTCAACTACTTTCTCTGTGTGCTTGTGGTGTCCCTTTCTTGTATTCATGTGCTCTCAGCAGTGATCAAAGCAAAGTGCATTTTCCGGGGCTGAGTGATAAATGATTCTGTACAACAACCACCTTCTCTGTGCTCTGTCTTCTACTGCCATGTAATTACTCACTTTTCTAGTGTCCATTTTCCCTCATCTTTTGGTTTCTTTGTGAGTTCTTGCTGCAAGAGCCACCATAGTGGGATTTTAACATTTCAAGATATTTCCTCCTCTAACTTAAACTCTTCTGTTTTGGTCTTCCAAACTCTGACCAGGAATTCTACTGACTGCTGGCAATGATCCTCCATTGCCTTGTCACCTCATAACCACTGGAAAGAATTGCTGAACTACGGGCAGAAGCAGACTCCACATTACCATCCCTTCCAGGTGACCACAGACCAGCAATCCAAAGCAGTGCCAGCCAAGAGAGATTTTGCCCATCTACCTCCCAGCTGCAGATGACAGGAATGACCTGCCCGTGGCTTCTAAGAGGGGAACGATTTCCCTCAGTGCTCTTCTTTGTACCTCCGTAGCCCATCAACAGGCTCAGCCATCTCAGTGAGACCATCCCCTCATCCATGCCGGGCATGTCAGCGTCCAATACATCCAATACATCTCAGACATGCAAAGATTACACCTTCAACCACCACTTCCTCATGCCTGTTTACACCCTGATATTCATCACAGGTTTGATACTCAATGTGGTAGCCCTGTGGATATTCGTCCGATACCTGCGCCTCAAGTCCGTAGTGATGATCTACATGTTGAACCTGGCCATAAGTGACCTCAGCTTCACACTTCCTCTGCCCCTGCGACTCTACTACTATTCCAACCACCACTGGCCCTTTGGTAGCTTCCTGTGTCAGGTCTCTGGCTCAGTCTTCCAGATCAACATGTACGGTAGCTGCCTCTTTCTCATGTGCATCAACCTGGATCGCTACGTTGCCATTGTTCACCCACTTCGCTGGCGGCATCTGCGGCGCCCCAAGGTGGCCAAGCTCCTCTGCCTCATCGTCTGGATTGTGATCTTCATGGGCTCCATACCCACAGCCATAGTCCACAAACAAAACCACTGCAAAGTAAAAAACCAGACCATTTATTTGTGCTTTGAAAGCTTTAGCGACAACATATGGCAGAATAACCTCTTCCCCCTGGTAATCCTGGCTGAAATCCTGGGGTTTCTCCTGCCTCTCAGCTCTGTGACATACTGCTCAATTCGGATCTTTCAGGAGCTCTGCCAGCCCAGCCAGACGAGGACCGTGCGACAGCAGAAGACTGTCCGTCTCCTCTTGGTCAATCTGGTCATCTTCATCATCTGCTTTGTGCCCTACAACACTACCTTGGCAGTTTATGGGATGATAAAGGCCCGGGTGATGAAGGTTGAGGCAGAAACCCAGGCCTCCGTGCGCCAAGCGTTAATTATAACAATGATGTTTGCCAGCATGAACTGCACGCTGGACCCCTTGATCTACTACTTTAGCACGGAGGGTTTCCGTAACACCTTCAAGAAATTGAGGCGAGGACAAGCCTGGGACTCAGAGATGGGAACACTTAAGCATCAGATTGTGGAGAGTAAGTCAGCCCGAGACCATGCTGTGTCTAAAGCAAAACTGTTCCCATCTGAAAACTTTATCCGTCCCAGTGAATCTTCACCATCATTTCCTACTCCAGTATTTCTGAATGGCCGTATTGAGGACTCGGAAATTTAAGCCTGGGAAAGCTGTACCATTGCCGAGTCACACATGCAATAACTACAGCAAGCCTGTGGGATACAGCAAACTGTTTGAGGGCGCACAGCAGACTGTCTGTGGGTGAACGTGATGATGCAAAGCTGAAGGATGAAAGGTTGTTTTGAATAAACAGAGGTGCCTTCGTGACATGGTCATACCTGACTCTTTTGGTACAGGAAGCACAGTGGGGAACAAGGATTTGAAACAAACTTAGTGTGTCTAGGTCCAGTCAGCATGAATTCCCATAGCAAGTCCATCCTGTCTGAGTAGCTCCTGGCTGTACTGCAGCCTGAGGCAGTTCTGGGGATCATCAGAACACAGATATGGTACTCACTGCTGACAAAGTGAATTTACTAGCAGTGGCTGAGGAAAACCTTCAACCAGATATTTCAATTTGAGTCATAGGTCCAGCACAGGACACTTAAATGAGTATCTTAATTTTCCAAAAGAACTGAAGCATTTAGCAAGCTTTGTTAAGGCCAAGGAGAATAGCTGAGATTTCAATAATCTTGCAGAAAATAGGTTTCTAATTGTATAGAAAATCACAGACCTTAGCAAAACAATCTTCAGGAGGTATGTCAAATGTGCAGCTTTTGTACACACACACACGTGGCACAATGGCTATACATTTGTTGAAAGCAAAATGGCTTAGGAAACACTAGCATACTTTAAAAAATTACATTCACAATAGACCCAGAAAAAATGAGATTATACCAATATTGTCATCGTGTCAAAAGCTCATGCTGACATTAGTGCTCTGCACTCTCTTGTTGCTGACCCCTATATAGGATGATTGATTTCAGATCTGAGTGATTTTCACTGTTGAAAAGGAATGATGTCACAGAATGAGGCTGTGGTGAAATGTATTCGCTTGCACTGTTTGTACATGCTTTTTCAGACTGTACTATATGTGAAAGCCCTATAAATCTCCCTAGAGGTGAGATCCAGGTGTACACAGGCAGTGCCAGAAGCCCCAGTTTTTCACTCCTGCTGATGGCCAAGGGTTGCCTTTCCAATTGCACTGCAGAACAGCCTCTCTGTGGCTTCCAGCAGGTCTCAGGCTATTCTGGAGTGGATCCATTACAGTGGTTTGGTTTTGGTTTTTTAATGTTAAAGGAAAGGTCAGGAAAAGTGACAAGAAATGTAGTCCAAAGTGCTAGGGTTTATAGTTTTTAGACTTCTCAATAAGCAATAAATCTGGTTTCAAGTTACTACCTCACGACTGCTGTGGGAATAAATGTATTGTAATACATCACAGATTTGTGTTAGGAGACACCGGGTTTTAAATCCATTTTTCCAGTCTCCCTTGAAGACCCTCTCTTTTATGAGAGATGACTGCAGAAGCAGGTCTTCAAGAAGACCTGTAGAAGAAGATGAGCCTCTCCACAGAGACCTCGTTGTGTGACCGCCTGCCTGTGAGACATACACCCTAGCTGAGCCAGCTCTATTCCCTTGCTCAGCCCATGCATGAGCAGCAGACCAGCCTTGAAATTCATTTGCATATATGAGGAACATTTAATAGTGCCCAAGAGATGCAGGGAGAGAGCTGGAAGAGGGCTGGTAGGGCAGTAGATATTTCTATTTTGAAAACTCAGGACTGCCATGAATCCTTTGTGACATAGTATACCTGGAGAAGAAACAGAGTTGTGTGCATCTCTTCTGCTACCCTTTTGTCCTGGAATTTATGGGATAACGGAGTGATATTACAGCAGATGTACTGCTGTCCATTTTTAAACCTTCCCCCACCTTCCTCCTTCCTAGACTCCTTTCCTTGTCCCTGTCCCTCTGGTCCTTTCTCCTTTCCCTAATCTAATGCACCATGCACCTAAGCATCAACATAATGCCTTCCCAGCTATGTTTTCTTCCCTGGCCAGAAAAGTTACTTTTTCTTTCCTTTTCACTTGGCTAGAGTGCTGTTATAAGTTGATGGAAATATTCGTGTGAGAAGGGACTTCTAGAGGTCTCTAGCAAGACTGCCTGCCCACAGAAGGTTGCTGGGGGCAGTGAGGGCTGGCAGCTCCCTAAAGGAATAAAAGAGCTGAGATCCAGATGTGTAAAAAGGCAGGCAGAAGGGGCTTAGTCAGCAAGGGAAAGCATCTGAGCAAGGGGACAAAGGCAGGTATAGGCAGATAGCTGTGTTCAGCTGAGAATCCAGATCATCAGACAAGCTTGTGGTGATGAGGCAGGTCCAAGGTCAAAGTAAGAAGTCCAGTTAGCATCAGCATCAGGTCTGGAGGCAGGTACCAGGATGAGCCACAGTCCAGAGATTGCCTGACAAGTCCATCACGACAAAGCAGGTCTTGGGTTAAGCCAGGAAGCCTATGCATGGGTCTAGATCCACAGATGGCATGGTCAGGCACAGGCCAGACTCCTCAGATAGGAGCCAAGGGCAAGAGCACCAGCCTAAAGGCATCTCCTGGGGCCAAGAGTCAGTCTTGGCTGAGGCTCCAGCAGAGCTTTCTGGAAACTGTCCCCAAAGGCATCGGAGGGAAGAGGCTGCCCTCAGCTCCTATGCCTCTGATCTGTCCCCAGGCTCATACAGCCAAAACCACAGGAGCAGAAAGAATGTACTTGGGACCCCAAGGCAGTTCAGGTTTCTCAGAGCCTTGTCCAGGTGTCTTCTGAGCACCTCCAAGGATGGCGATTCCTGAGCTTCCTGAGGTACCCACACTAGTGCTGAAACATGCCCTGGGGAGAGGCTTTTCCTAATGCTCACCAGGATTGTTGCAAGTCATGGCTGTTGTGCTTTCTCAGGACCACTATGAGCAGAGTCTGGCTCTATCTTCTCTTGGCAAGCTTGCCAAGTATGAATGAAATGTCAGCTGGCAGATGTCACTCCTTCGGAAGAGGCTGCTCCCCTGCTGAAGTTACAGTATCCTCCACAGCACACTTCTCAAAAAGCACATCAGAAAACATGATCTTTTCTTGTAGCTTCATTCCTGAAAATAGTGGAACTATTTTTACCTGGAATATTTCATAAATATTCCACCTCCAGCAGAGGAAATTTTAGCTCAATTATTTTTACTAAATTATAAATAACTGCAAAGGTGATCTCTTAATGAATCTGATCAACCAGTTTAACAATAAAGAGGGCTGCTGGTCATGTTGAACACAGCAGAAAAGTTCCTGACTTTGAGTTTCTGAAGGTTTTGCTTAATTGTTACATATAGCCAGTGGTGGGCCCAGTGTGGGCTGTTGCATTTTCTGCTTTGGGTATTCAATCTTTTTCAGCTTGCATTAGTTTAGTTTTGGTTTTGAGGATTCTCGTCAAATGTAATTGCTTTGGATTCTAGAGGGGATTTGGGATTTTTTCATGTTTGACAGAGAGAATTGGTGTTAACTAAGTTTCTGCTTCCGCATTTTTGCTTTGTAAGCTTCAGGAGTTTTTTATTCCATCACATGGTGATAAGGAATAGCACACGTATGTGCTGTCTTGCAGTGAAATGAGTCATTCACCCTTATCTTGCTTTATGGCTTCATTTTAATCAATGTATAAAAAAAGCCAGGCAAACAAATCTGAAAGTTCTAGGGTACGATGGTGTCCAACAATACAAACAGAACCACTTGAAAACTTGTGTTTAGAACAACAGGGGCTACGTGAAGCAATGGTATTCAAGAAGGGAAAGTTAAATGGGAATATAAGCTTAGCAAAGTCTTTTCAACCTGTATAGGTGACCTTCTACATCCTACTGTGATAATTCTTGAATTAGTATTCTTGTTAAGTATGTCAGAGATAAAAGGTGCCATTGCCATTCAATACTTCCCTGTACTTTGTGTCATTTGCAGAGGTGAACATTAAACAAATGTCTCCTCATCAAGTAAGACTAAACAAGTGAAAGGTCAGAGAGATGGCAAAAGTGCACAGAATACTTGTTCTGCATGGGTAAGACAGTATATGCAAAAATGTACAAAGTCCTTTGACTTCCAGAATGGATATGTCTTATGTTTCTGGAAATCGTTCCCTACTTGGATGATATACAAAAGTATTGTTATGACTATTAATCATGACTGTTAATATTAAAATGTATTTTATACTTTCTAGAAACCCTCTGATACTCTGAGTTCTGTAAGTCAGCTTGAAAAGATGTTTCAGAAAGTCCCAGAACAAGCCAGACCTTATCTTCAAATTGCTTTTATTACTGTTTTGATTCCTTCCACTGCGTACTGGCTGTGTGCCTCCCACCGCTAGATGTATCCCTACAACAAAACATGTATTTTCTATTACAAATGCCCTGAGCAACTTCAGCTGTGCCTGCTTTGAGCTTGGGAGGTAGCCCCTGCCTTCCACTTCCCCCCTATTGCTGGGAGTTGAAACGGATGTCCTCCAGAGGTCCTTCCAACCTAAATAATTGTGTGGTTCCCTGACCTTGTGTTTTAGATGCTGATCTGTCTTCCCAGGCATTTTTTTCATTATCTTTCCCTCCCAGAGTTGCTCTTGCTCGGATTACACTTTGCATACCCTGCTTGCCTTTCAGCTGCAGAGTCCTTGATCCTGTGGCTGAGTGCACCGAAAGCTTCACATTTTGTGTGTTGCTTTTGAAGCCTTTTTTGCAAACTCGTGTATTCTGCAGTGCCAACAGCATCTCGGCAGAGGCCAGGCTGCCGCTGCGCTGATGCTGCTGTACATTCTGCTGACCAAAACGGGCTGAGGGTTTCCTTATTGTTTCCCACATTTCTACTGTCTCTGCTCTGGCACTCGGAGAGATCTTTCGGCATGGATCTTTTTTTTTGTTTGTTTGTTTTATTTGGTTTGCACAGCATCTTGAGCAGCGAGACAGCGACAGTGAGAGCTCCCAAATAAAATAAGAAGAAATAGTGTAATATCACTGAAGAACCTGCTATGCTGCTGATTTTGTTTGAGGTTATCGGGGAGTCTGCACGTACTGAAGTCAGGCATAGCTATGACTGCTTTTACCTGTTTCAGACACTGACAGTGACAGTGATAGTGATAAGGCTTCCATGGTAGCTGTAAAATCTCCCTGTCCTGCATATGCTGTGACCTGAAGGACAGGCAGTCAACCCTCCACTTGAGCCCCTGAAATACAAAGCAACAAGGAAGAACTTTTCTCCCAAGAAGGGCAAGGGGTGGAGGGAGAGGATCAAACTTTTCACCTTGAGGAGATGACAAAAGAGGTTTCCTAACACTATGCGAAAGAAAAAAAAAAAAAAAAAAGAAAAGAAAAAGAAAACAGGGGGGGAGGGGGCGGGGAAGAGAGGGAAGAGAGGCGGTGCTGAGCCGCCCGGAGGAGGCGCGGCTCCCGCCCCGCTCCCCGCCCGCCCCGCGGTCTCCGCGGCCAACAGCGGCCCCCGGCGGCGCCTCGGGCCGAAGCGGCGGAACCCTGGAGGGGCTCCGGGCACACGGACCCCGGCGCTTCTGAGGGGCGTCCGCTCCCTCAGCACCGGCCCCCGTCGAGATGCACCGGGGCAAAGCAGCTCCTCTCAGCTTTTGGAAGAAAAGCAATTTATAAAGAAAAAAATATGTTAATAAAGGCAAGAAGCTGTAAAACTGAAGAAAGTAAAGGTGTGAGTGTTTCTTCACTGGCAGCAAGGGGAGAAAAGAAGTTAATTTTGTTGTGCGGATAGTAACATCCCGGTAAGGTGAAATGGGTCAGGCTCTTCCTGACGGTTTTACCTGATCAGAACCTGGCAAACGTTGAACTCACACATTCAGGGATCTCTTCGATAAATAAAAGCACATCCCCACAAAAGGTGTCAAAGCCTTGAGCTTTGAGTCGAGAAATGCCAAACTTACTTTTCTCCTCGTGGACTCCTTGTGCACAGGTGCCGTGGTTGTCCTTCCTTACGCAATGACAGATTGTTTTCCCCTCGAAGCCCCTTCTTTGTTCACCCATGTAGGAAGAACATCAGTCACAGAGAGAAAAATACGCGGCGTTTTGCTTTTTTGGTTTTTTTCTATGCTGTATACAAATCCATCAGCTATCTACTACACACGTGTACTCCATTCTGCAAACAGTGTTCCTGATCTTCTCCCGCTTTTCTGTAGTATTTACTATCTCTGCATCCAATGACTTCATAAATTTGAATTAACATCATTCTCAGGAGGTCCATAAGATGATAAGGTATTATTACTGATTTATAGGCAGGAAACTTAGTAGCTAAGATGTATGTTCTGTACTACTTTGGATGCACTTTTTGGGGTGCCATATAGATATAGCACATATCCATCGTGTCACTCCTGTTGATTTAAGTCACAAATACAAGACGTAAGCAATTCGTGAATCAAGCACCAAAACCTCATGATAAGGCTTCCTTCCTCTATAGGAAGGAGCAAAGGAGTGGTGGTTTTGGGGGACAATTTGGTTCATGTGCTCATGCCCACTATCATCTGGGGGTCCTGGGGAGGAGGCAGGAGCTGTGAAGGTGGTGGCAAGGGGCTCACAAACACTGTGTTATGAGGAGATTAATTTTTTCAGATGTGTGACATCTAGATAATGAGCAAGGGGAATTAGACATTCTCATTGATGAGCATGCATTTGATATAATTAGCATTACAAAAAACCCGGTGGGACGATTTGCATAATTTCAGCATGCTTAAGTCCCCAGTTACAGCCTATTCAGAGGGGACAGGGAGGTAAAAAAAAAAAAAAAAAAAGAAAAAAAAAGAGAAGTGCTGGGAAAACATGCTGCTACAGCTGAGGGACAGCAGTTCCTACGGTACAGCGTCTGAAAACATCACTGTGTGCCCAGCATACAGAGCTGGGAGCTGACATACCTGCTATGGGAGACCTGCAACTGGGAAACGTGGGAGATATTTTGCAGTAACTATGCCTCATTAGCATTTACCAAAAGTATTGGTGAGAATTTGTGGGCAGGGAAAGGACCTGCACTGCCACAAGCCAGCTTGTTTGGGGTCATGTTGCAAAGGCTGGCAAGGCATTTGTTGTTGGCCTGAGAACTGGAGGTTGTCTTCTTGACCAGGTCACCTTATTTGCACATCTGGAATGTAACCTGAACCACCAAGGAGCACACTTGGTGCTCCAAAAGGACCTGCCTCCAGAGGAGGGAAGTGATGTGGGGAATTATTCAGGAAGAAATATAGTGAGAGAAAAACATCAGTGGATCTGGTGGTGGTTACATGAGGTTTATTACTTAGTCAAAGAGCCCACAGCTGTAATCAAGGGGAAAATGCTATCTTAGGCAGAGGCAATGTGAATGAGAAATTTAGAAAGTAAAAGGGTAAGACAGACAAAAAGTGGCATAGGCCCTTCTGTCATTCTGCACTTTGTACTTTCTAATGGTTAGGAAAAGTTATGGCAATGGGTGAAACACCATGACTTACTGGACAAGGAAGAATTAAATATAGGAGAAGCAATAGGAAAATTCTCTGGCTACTTAATTTAGAAATGGTATTTATTGACTTTAGTTTCAGAGTAACTGCCAGTAGCAATATATCGTCAGTCTGGTAAGTGGATCATTGCCACAGGCAGGGTGACATCAGTGCTTCAAAGGGAAATGGTCAGGCTCATCGCTTGAGCTATTTTTGAAGCTTTGGAGGGCCCTGTCATAGATACAATTCTCTATTTCACTTTCTTCCAACCTGACCCTGTGCTCTCTGTTCCCTCCATGCTGTCCTTCCTCATGCCATTTTCTGGACATGCAATCTAAAAGTACTAAGACAAACTACTCTTGCAAAAACCTGAGGGACTCTGCACCAAATATGTAATTCAGCTGGGAGAAAAATTTCTCAAGGACATCAAAACATGGGATGAAGATAATTGTGCCTGCCTTTCCCACCACTTTTATTTCTGTCCTTGGGTTGACTTCCGTAGCCCTCTGTAGGGGGTAGCCTTTACCAACTCAAGAAAATGAAAAATAATTTAATAAAAAAAGTGTTTGCTACCGGCTTGTGTTTAGCACAGGAGTCGTATTAGTGATCCTGAGAAATAACGTCCTCAGTGCAGATGGTTTGATCTGTCTGAGCTTTGTACTGTTTTTGCTGCCTGTCAGGGTGAACAGGGTGGTGGGTGTGGATCTCAGAGTCTGACAGACAGCTCTTCCCCATGCCTAGCTCCTGGAAACAGCCGAGTGCTGCAGAGGGTAGTTGTCCAGCTTTATGTTTCAAATTGCCAAGGCTGTCTGTGAGACGTCAGGCTGCAACAAAGCCTGAAAGAAATAGGAAAGGCGCTGAGACCTATTGGAGAAGGTGTTTGTGCTCTTTACCAGAGGAGTATTTTGAGAAATAGACAGCACAGTGACCCTACCAAGAACACAGGATCTTCATAGCACAGGCTCTGTGCTTGGATGTCGGGGAAAATGTCCAGAATGGCCTTTTGTCTCATCTCCTTGGACTCATGCCACAGTGATGGATGCTTTTGGAAGCTGGTGGGGTCTTGCTTGTGTCTGAACCTGCAGCCATTTGGAGCTTACAGCTTGCTGATCTCGTGTAGCTCCTGAGTGCAGTTGATACTCCTGCACCAAGCCTGCATCAAATTCACCTCAAGTTCCTTTATCAGATAGATTAGGGATTATTTCCAGGGTATAATTTTGAAGAGAAAACTGGTCAAGGCAAGTCAGCATCTCTTATATTTTGTTGCTCCCACAACTTCTCCAGGGGGAGAGGAGGTGGGGGGGGACAGAGAAAGGGGAAGAAAAAAGCTTGAGCATCCATAAAGGGGTCAAATTACAAAAAGAGAGATTCCACTTGCCTGTACATGCAACTAGGGGAGGGTGAACTGGAAACTTTGTTGGTAAGGTGCAATGTCCTTGTTTTGGGTATCTGGTGGAATATATTTGGCTGTTGACTAAAGAGTTGTTTTTAAAAATATGGTAACACAAGACTTGAAGACCAACAACTGACATTGTCCCTATGTGCTGCTCTGGGAAGATTCTTAATGTCATTCTTGTTTCTGCTTTAAGTCTAGGTGACTGCATCTGTCAGCAAACATACCAGGTGTTGTAGAGACAGACAAACGTCTAGGAATGGCACACCTCATAGGGCTCAGTCACTCTCAGCCTGTCACACTTTACCCTCTGTGGCTTTGCAGATTTTGACAAAGATGGGTAAAGGAGAAGAATCACGCAGCCTTCAACAAATTTTGGATGGACCACATCCAGATCTGGTGTCCCTGTCTCCTGTCCACCAGCAACTCTGGTGAAATCCCCTACAGCCTGGGCAGCAAGCAAGTATGAAGGGCAGGTATGGAAACTTTAAGCGGAAGTGAGCAGAGCACATAGGAATTAGGAAGAGGTAGAGCACAGACATTGGGAGCACCTAATCCCTTTTATATGTAAAGAGCTTTCTATCAAGTCTGCTTACTCAACCTCTTAAAAAAAAAAAAAAAAGGCAGGATTTGTTAGCCACAGACTTTAAAATAGACAGTTCTCATTCATTTGGTCCAGTCTCTGTGACATTACCAAGGAGTCTGGAAAAGGAGCAAATGAAGATATGGGGACCGTTAGGGATGCTCTTTTGCCCCTAAAATGGTATGACCTGGTGAAAGAATCAGATCTTTTTTAGGACTAACTGATTTGTGGCTTTTTTCGTGTGGAGAATTATAGCTCAGAAGCTGTTGTAGAATCCTCTCTGTCTTACTTTTTATTCTTTTTCTTTCTCTCCTTTAACATTTCAAGACAGAAGCGCTGCAAACCCCAGGATTCCTGAATCATGACTCAACAATTATGAGATGCAGGAATCGAAAGGTTTGCTTGTGCCCCTAGAACAAGACGGACACTGGTGCTTGCCTGGCCAGCTCCTTGCCCAACCCCCTGCCTCAAGTCTCCTTGCTCGGTTATCTGAATGCTCTTCCTGCTCTTTGATTCCTTAATGAGTCTAGCACAGCTTGTTCTTTCCTATCTCCACATCCAGTGTTGTTACACCCCTCCTACCACTCTTAGCTCCTCTTTTTCTCCTCGTTTCACTGGCTCCAACACTGCTGCTCTCTCCATAGCTCCCAAGACTAGCTGCTTGCTTTTTCAAAGTCTTCCCTCTCTCTAGGCCCTGCTTCAACTACAGGAACCACTATTAACTTTTATAATCGCATGCACTCTAGATGTGACTAGATTTTCCATCTAGTCACATTATTCACCCAGGCAAGGTTCTTTTCTCCCATTTCCATCCTTTTGTTTTCCAGTAACTCCTTCTGTCTTTATCCTCACGACAGACGATATAATAAAGCTCCTGGCCCTCATCTATTCTCCATGTTTCCCTTCCCCAGGGGACTTGCTGTTCTCCTTTCACTCAGCTGCTCCTCCTTCCCCCTGCGTGGCCCAGAGCAGCTTCCAGCAGTTGGGTGCTTACAGAAGATGGCTGGCATTCACACAATCTTATCCCACCTTTGACAGTGTTGACCGAAGATCTTGGAAGAACTACATAAGGAAAATCTCAAATGTCCCTACAGAGCATGTGTGAAATGGATAATTTTTTAAAGGCTTATAATTTATCAAAATTTGTCATGGATTTTTATGGGGATAGTGAGTAGTGTAGCTCTAACGCAAGGACAGCTCTCCTTCATAGGCTTCAGCTTCCTCCTCCAAAGCAGTTGGGCAAAAGACTGTTCTTTTTAACATACACTTTAACACTCAAAACCAAAGTGTTTTGCTCTGCCTTTTTTTTTCCCCTGAGTAGATTTAATGTACAGGCTGAAACCATATTTAAAAAGAAAACAAAAATTATAAAAAAATCAGATGTAGGCAGACAGCCAGAATGGAAAATTTCAGCTCCAATCATAAAAATTACAAGCAACTGAATTGTTTACAGTGGGAATGCCCAGTCAGTCAAATTCCATCTCTGCTGGTAAATTTCTCCTTGCAAAAACCTGCAGTTTCAACTTGCCACTCTGGGATCAATCACATTGCTGCCCCTAGCAGCTTCAGAATAAGGGAGGAATACAGGACTTGCTTTGCCATAGATCAGGGCTTCTCAGAAGCTTTGTCTGAATTGTGAGGCAAATGAGGCCTGATAGCTGGAAACAAATTCACACAAAAAGCCTACAATATTTCTGTGGAAAGAGAGAAGGTCAGACTCAAAAACTGGAGCTTTTCATAACGTGGTTGGTCTGTTAGCAATGTCACCAGTGTAAATCAATCCATTTAAAAACAGTCTTGTCACATCTCTATAAACAGCTAATGTGGACATGTCCAAAGTTTCACCTAAGACAGAACATTTTGAAGTGGTATAATTAAATCTGGTGTATTCTTAAAGGATGAGGCACCTGTTCACTGAGTGCAATCAAACTGAGAGCCTGCAGGCTGGCATGGCTCACTGCCCAGGACGCTAATGCCGTTCCTGTGCCTGCTTGCAGCTCACAGACACTGGGTGGCAACTATCACTCCTGCAGAAATATGGCTCCTGCTCCCTGGGGCAGCAGCCTGGCTGCAGCAGTCACCTTGTTTGCCTGTGAGAGGTGCAAGACAAGAAAGGCTGCACTGTACAGGACCTGACATGGTGGCTGAGGAGAACAGGAGGAGAGGAGGAAATGGCTGCTGGCAGGGCAGGCAGGCCCTGACAAGTGGGATGCTCTAGCAGGGTCCTTACACGGCCACTGGAGTCAGAGCAGCTCTCTTAGCTCAGCCCTCCTCCTGCAGCTGTTGTGCCATGAAAAGCTGGACTTCCCACTGGAGCAGGCACTGAGCAGGCACATCTGCTCTGTTGCCAGAGCCAAGAGAGGAGCAACATCTACTGCAGGAGGTCAGTAGTGAACAGCCAGGGGACAGGAGCACCCAAACTGTGATGGATTTCCACTAAGCAAGTGTGTGCCCAAACCACATATTTATCCACTAAAAGCCGGACTTGGAGCAGTTTAAGTTCGTCCTCTGCATTAGGCATTCTTGATGTTTTACTAAACAGACGTAAAGTTGCCTTAAACATATCACATGCAAATGGTATGGTATATACATTGCAAACTAGTGTTTAGCTCAAACTGGCACAACCTCTCTTGGCCCTTCAGCTACTCTCTAGGTAAAAGAAGAAAAAAACAGGTATCTTCTCAGGGAGGCAGGCTGGAGACTGACTTAGTAGGTGTCCAAGTGCACAGAAACCTTAAAAAAAGCAAGTGGGAAGAATTGTCAGAAGGACTCAGGCTTCCATTCTCCGAGTCCAAAGCTCCCTCTCCAAAACACTGGAGTGCTGCACTTTTTTCTCACTGATGCCAGAGGATCATCTGCAAACAAAACGTATGACAGGCAGAATTAAACAGGCAGCAATTTGCAGACTCCATCGTCGACCGCCTCATGCTCCCCTGCAGATGCTTTCCCTGTAAAACAGATCTGCCACAGGGGGACTCCCTGTAAAACACAGGGATTGCAAAGGGGTCTCCTGCATTTGCTGCCGGAAAGCCAACAGACAAAGGGACCACACCTCACCAGTACTGCCAGTGCCGGTGGCCACCGCTGGGGCTGCCGGTGGGCACACAGCCGTGGGCATGCTCCTGGCAGACCCTTTCTCTGCTTTCATGGGGGTGAGGCCCAATGGAGAGCCTTCCCCACTAGAAGCAGCAGCATCCGTGGGTTTCTCACAGGGAAAAGAGAATACTTCTCGCCTTTCCTTGCAGCAGCATCCGAACTTGCTGCTGCTGCTGCTCTAAAACCTCATCCCTTTAAATGTTCTGCCAGGATCTGACTGAACAGGTGCAGGCATCTTTACTGCATCCCATCCAACAAAGAAACACCTCACCCTCTTGTCACCGTGCATTACTATTTCCCAGCTCACCTTTTAATCCACAAAGTCTAAGATTTTGTAGCTTCCGTTCAGAGTATAGGGAATGACAGTTTTTTGGTTCTTTTCCGCGTATCAGCCTTTTACACGTCATTATTTCAGCTTCTGGGGCTTACACTTCCTATTCTTCTCTTAGCTATCAGGACACATTTGCTGGCTTTAACAAGAAGTAAACGTTGCAAGTGCTGAGCTGTACTTTTAACGGAAGGTAGTGAAAGAACCCAGGAAAACAACGGAGCTCAAAAACACTCCCTGCAGCCCATAACACCAAATCCAGCGGGGGCACAAAAGCGGGGATGGGGATGAAAGTAAAACCCAAAGACAGTGGTAAAAACTGCCTTCGGAAGTAAAATAAATATGCTCAATATGAGTGGATGGCAAGATGAAGAGTTATCTTCCATACCAGACGCATGATAATGCAAATGCGAATGGATAGCGAGCCGACCCCAACGCGGCACACAGTGGCTGTGGGCAAGGAGCAGGAGGCCTTTCCAACGGCAGCACGGCACCTGGCAAACTAGGTCAGGGCTCAGTGGTCACAAAGGCCATGGCAGCGCTGCCCCAGGCCCCCCTGCAACAGGAGCTCCATCCGAACCAGACAGGCACCCACAGTGTCATGGGTGTCATGACACGCTCCAGCTTTGTGCTTTTCTGCTGACTCGATGGTGGTCAGGCAGTGCCTGGGCTGGGGGTGGACACTGAGGGCTGAGTGGTGAAAGCACCACAGCGAGGGGCCCAGCACAGGCTGAGGGCACCCAGGAAAAGGCTGTGGGAAAGTGCGTGGCCAAGGTGGCAGCTGGGGCAGCGGCGACAGCCGGGCTGCCAGGTGAGGGTGAAGCCAAAGCGGAGCACAACGGCGAGGCTGGGGCGAGGCAGCCCGGTGGCGGCAGCGGGGGCAGACAGGAGACGGGAGGTGCAGGGGTGCGGGGGGGCCGCGCCGAGCTGAGCCGAGCGGGGCAGGCGAGGTCCGGCCCACAGGGTCAGGCCTCAGCCGCGGTGTTATGGGATGGCAAGCGGCGAGTATTATGGGATGGCGAACCCTTCTGCGGGGGGGGGAGGGCGAGCCGCGACTATTATGGGATGGCGAGGCCTCCCGCGACCGGAGGGGGGCAGGTGGGTGGCAGGGCATATTATGGGATGGCGGGCGCTCTTGCCGCCGGGGGGAGTATTATGGGATGAGGAGGATGCCCCACAAGGAGCGGGGGGGGAGCGGGCGGCTATTATGGGATGGCAGGGCCCGCGCAGCCGGCGTGGGGCGAGAGTATTATGGGATGGCACCATTCCCAGCACGGTGTGACCGGGCCACTATTATGGGATGGCTGTACCTTACAGCGGGGCTGCCTCCCTGAGAAGTATTATGGGATGCAGCAGGAAGGAGGGGGGGTGTTGCGGGATGCCGGGGAGAGGCTGCAGCTCCAGCCAGGCTTCCTGGCGGTGCCCGCCAGGACACGACCCCCCCCAACCCGCGGTGCCCCCGTCCAGCCCCGGCCCCCCCTGCCCTCCTCCGTCGGGACCAATAAAGCCGGCAGGGTATTATGGGATGGTGCGGGGGTGAGGGGGTGGTTGCCATGGTGTGTTTCCCGTGGGTGACTATTATGGGATGGAGTCGCCTTTGTGAACTATTATGGGATGCGGGGTGGGGCCGCGCGGGCCCCGCCGGCCGCCGGGGCAGCGCGGGCCGGAGGATGGGAACGCGGGGATGCGCCGGGCACGGGGCACAAGCCGGGACGGGCTCGTGGCTGCCGGCTGCACGTCGGCTCCATCGGAACCCTCGACCGGGTCCCCAGCGTGGCGAGGCTGCGGGCTCCTGCTTGCCCTCGCACGCAAATTCTGACCCCAACGTAGGGAAAAATCCCACAGCCATTCAAACTGGGGCTGTGGAGCAGCTTAGCATCTCACCTGCACATTAGTCCCAAGCGTATAGTTTTTAGGAATAAACTTGCCGTCTAAGTCCAAGTGTCACAAAGCTCTGACTTCTAAGTTCAAGAAACGTGCACAAGGATGGCGCAAAGCAAGACATGTCCCTGCGAGATCCATCCCAGAGCAGAGCCTGATATGTGATCCTTGCTTTCTGCACCAGGAGCACAGCCCCAAAGTACCTGGTCTGGTTCTTGCCCGAGATGAGAGAAAACCTCCTCCAGACATGTGTGGCTGTGGCAGCTCTTCAAACCCCTGCCCGGATTGGAGCCCATGGTGACTTAGTAGGTATCACCATCGGGATTTGACTCTCCGCCTCTCCAGCCAACCCCGAGTCCATCAGCTCTGCTCAGCAGCAGTGGTGTTCTCACCCAGCCAAATGGGGAATGCAACCTCCAGGCTAATTAGCACTATGCCCTGGAGCACAGTTGTTGCTGGGTGCAGCGCTGGAAACACCTCTCCTAGATCCAGCTGGAGGCAGGAGATGAAGGAGAGTTCTGTCCCAGCCTGTTTTTTCAGTATTTCTGCTAAATGAGCTCAAGAGATGTGTGTCGGTGTTAGTGATTTTTGCCAGCATGCACCAGCTTTGATACTGGAGGTAAAAATAGGTATGGCAGAACTGCAGTCCAGGCAGCTCAAACCAGGGGGTTGCTGTTGCAGCCCCTTTGAGACCACTGGCTCCTTCCCTGGCTGGATCCAACTATTCGTTTCATGAAGAGGGGAGGGGGTCAGGGCATCTCTAAGGCACTTTAGGGAAATGAGAACCTAAAAATGGTAACTAATAAGCATTCCTAACTTCTGTGTATTGCTTGCAGCTTTTGTTATTCATTATATACATAATTCTATGTTAAAAGACTGATGTCAAAGTCAAATTTTTATAATTGCAAAATAGCATTTGTTTTTTACGCCTTACTAAGTGCCTCCATCTTCAGGGAAAAAAAAAGTGAAAATAAACATGAAAACTTCGAATCTGACTATCTGATGTCTGGCAAACTTCTGAGTAACTGAAAACAGACTTGTGATGGAAAATATCTATCAACCTTAGCTATAGGTGTCAGTACCAAGTATGCGATGCTTTTTAAAGCAAACAAACCAGCGAAGCACACAGAGATAGAGATCGGCCGTTCTGATTTCCAGGGGGCTGAGCAACCCCCAATCTTCTCTATCTCTCCCCCGCCTCAGTTCTGTGCCACCAGCACTGCCTTCTGCACTGTGCACGTCTGGCTGACACGGTGCGGCTCCGGCTGCACAGCCACGCCGCTCTCCCTGCCCCCTCCTTCTCCTGGCAAAACAGGAGACAAGGCTCATGACGAGTGCTGAGCGAAGTCTGAAATGCTCTTCCCCTAACGGGAAGTAGATGCAGAGTCACGCTGGCATATGGGCAGCCCTCACCTAGGTGGCTGTTAGAGAGAGGCTCGATCCTCCATTGACAGTAGAGTGTTCTCAAAAAAGAAGCACACGTGGTCTAGTGAGTGATTCTTGGCCTTATTCTGGTTGTATGCTCCAAAATTTTCTGTGTGCAAGTCTCTTTCTGCCTCTTGTTCCAGTGGCATTTACTTGCTGCAGGAGCAGCTCCTTGGACATGACAGGAAGGGCTCTTTTCTCCACATGACGAGGAGACTTTTCTGCATCATTTTCTGCCACGTCTGACACCGAAGTAAATATACTTCCATTGGGCTAAACAAATAAGCTCATGCTTTTCTTTGAAAAAAAAACCCCACTCAAACTAAATAAGGAAAAAAAAGTAGAAGGGGGGTGCGTGATGAAGAAAACAACAATGAAATTCGGTCATTTCGATTTCCTTAGCTTGCCATGGGGACTTTGTAGAAAGCTGGGAGTGGAGCAGTGTATCCTGGGCAGAGAAAAAAGCTTTGTAGTGTTGAGGGAGACTTGCAGAATCCAGAACAGTTACTTTGGCTGATGCTGGGGACACAGGATTCTCACAAGATAGTTTAAAATAGGGGCAGGGGTGCTTGGGTGTTGAAGAGACACTCTGGGACAATAACCAGATATTGAGTGAAAGTTTGAACCATTTTCTTGCTAATTCCAAAGTAACAATTCCTATCTCAGAGTTTGATACCCCCTCTCTGCTCAAAAAATGATCTAAAACAAAATTCTCTGCTTTACCAAAGAAAAAGCAAAAGGACAGGGCTTCTTAGAAATCCTGGGATCTTCATGGTTCCTTGGCAGAAGTGGTAAAACCTTAGTTCAGTCATGGCAAGCATCAGTACGATCTGGAGAGGGTAGAGAGCTGCTGAACGCAAACACGAGGAGTAAGTCCATCCACATTAGTTACAAACGGTCTAAACCAGGTTAAAGGAAGAGGTAAAATGTAGCTGCAGCCTTTGCAGAACAGCATCACATTCACAGATACATCAGGGGCTGCCAGTTTTATGCAGATACGGAAAGATATTTTTCATGTAACCAGTTGTATGTAACCTGACAGAACAAATATTACAGACTGGCTGAAGCAACCCTCAGTCCAGGAAACAGCAAAAATGAGGAGAACGTGAGAAATATGGCTGTGTCCCAGCACACGAATGAAGCAATACAGTGGCAGCATTGCAGTGCCCAGTGTCTAAACCCATCAACTCCTCTGTATGGTTACAGAACGCAAGAGGAGCTGACAAAAAATAGCCTGAAAGACCATAAACCAATCTTTCAGATCACATTGTCTGCACCACCAGCATGTCAAGCCTGTAGTCTGTTATCTGTGCCCCACATATGAATGGTTCATGCTAGGCTGAAGAGTCTTTCCTCTTTCCAAAATGCTCTGGAGTTCCTTCTTCTCACCCTTGCCTCCCCCCCTGGGCAGCACTGAAGCACACAGGACGGAGGTTTCCAACCCACCACCCTGAGTTCCAGGGTGAAACAATGTTAAAAGCTTTATTCTTCTTGTTACCTTGGGGAAATATGTTTAAAAGTGAACATAAATTAAAAGTGAAAGTGAGAAAGGGCTGTGGGCCTAATAAAAAGCCTAGACAAGGGCAGCTGCCGTCGAGGTGGCAGAAGATGGGGCAGGACTCTCCTGGGTCCCACACAGGGATCTGAGCCCTGAGTAACTTAGACCATGCACGAAACTACAGAAATTATTTACAGGTCACTCCAGCTTGTGGCTGTAGGATTACAGAGCCCATTTCACCCGGTTGTTCTTGGAAGCAGAGCTGGGCAGGGCTGTGTGGAAGGTCCTCTGGCCAGTTTGGATTTCCCAACATGGGCACAGCACCAAAGCAAGATGTTGCAGGCATTGTCCCCATGGGAAGTGTGCTGTGGCGTTGTTCGCAGTGTTGACACCCATCAGCACAAGTAGGGAAGACTTTATTACACAGATCTTCTTGTAATTGTTTCCAAGCCAAGTGCTATAAACTCAAAACATTCAATTAAACTGGGTTAGTAATTGAACCACGGTAAGGTACGGCAACTTCCAAGTTTAAAGCAGCCAAATAACTGGAAATCTATCTCATGGAAGTATGTCCTTTCCTCATCAAAGGAAAATATTTAAATTTTTTTTTTTTAATCCATTTAATCTACTTGGCCCTCACAAGCAGTGAAAACACCTTAATCATAATCACATATGGAGTTTTTGTTTTGAGGGAAAATTAAGATTTCTACTAAGAAACTTCAAGTTACAAAGGAAAAAAGGAGTTGGAGCTGAAGTGGGGAATCTTGGGCACATGATAAAACATGTATTCATTTGTCATGCAGAGAAAAATTTCAGGGAGATGGTGGCTCATTGGGAAGCTTTAGCATCAGAGGCACTGCGGCACACATTGCCTAACCAGTAGCAAACAGCCTTCTTCAGGCCATAACCATGCTGGCAGGAGCGTTGAGAATGACCTGCAGAGAGAGCCCCAGGACCTAATTCCCTTTTCAGGATCTTCATCTGCATCTGCATCACACCTCTCCCCTTGTGGCCAGGCCACTGGGGGAAAGAGACAAACATGGTAGTTGGTAGGCACTGGTTGGGGCTGGGCTGCTCAGCTCAGGAATTTGGTGTGGCTGCCCACCTGGCTCCTGTTAAGAGGGGATTATAGCTGTCAGCACACAAAAGGAGGAATGAGAAATCCTGCAGAGGTACATGTGAGTTTGGCGGTGGTGTCATCCACCACGTTTCTGTAATGCTTTCCTACCACTTTTTCTGCATGGAGCTGAGATAGATGAGAGCATCATCATCGTCATGTGGGTAAAGGTATGTACAGGGATAGAGTGAGTGCTGCTGATGGCTGGAGAGGTAGGTGGGATTTTTATATGTCCAAGAACATGGATAACACAACGGCCTGTTGGGATGTATTGGTCTAGTCTTTTCTGGCAAAGTGGGAACAAGGGCACGGGAGGTGCAATTCATGCTGCGGAATGACTGCACGAGTGTTGTGCATTGTGGAACTCTGCAGGAGCATGCAATGGAGATGGGGGCACGGATGTGGTGGTGGAGCCCGGTAGTATCTCAGCAGAGGTGCCAGTGCGAAGAGGCAGTCAGAGCCAGCATGCACAGGTAAGGGAGAGCTTGCCAATAGCCAGAGCCACTTCGGCACACAGCCAAAGTGATGGGATGGCATTATGGAACACCTGCGTGCCCGCTGTGTGCGTGGATGTATTTTCAGTGAACTTTAGCAGACAAAGCCTGGCTTGTGTTACAGGATCTGTAAACGACTTGTTGCAGTCTGTAAACAGCCAATCCTCCACTTGTGTTGCAGCTTGTTTCACTGTGGCGGGATCAAACGTGCATGTGCACCAGCAGGTGTGGGACAAGGGAGGCAAGGAGTGCAGTTAGTGACACCCACACATTTACTGGGAAAGATGGACAGGCCTGCACCTCTTTGTTGAGATTAATAGTGTTATGAAAGTGCGAAACAGAGAATAAGGCAGCATTATGGGATGTAATTTTGTTTAATGGGAAATTAACGATACAGTTGCATGTGCATAATTGGAGTATACTTATACCTACGGACCGTTCCCGTCTGTGTAAATCGATGTTGAGTTTCCTGGTGGAGGCTGCAGCAGGGAGCAGGGTGCTGGGTGACAGGGAGGAATGGACTACGTGGACACGCCATGTATCACAGAATCACTTAGGTTGAAAAAGACCTCTGAGATCATCAAATCCAACCTTTGACCAAACACCACCATGGCAACTAGACCATGGCACTGAGTGCCACATCCAGCCTTTCCTTAAACAACTCTGGGGATGGTGACTCCACCATTTCCCTGGCAGTCCATTCCAATGTCTGATCATCCTTTACACGAAGAAATTCCCCCTAATGTCCAACCTAAGCCTCCCTTGGCACTGCTTGAGACTGTCCTGTCGCTAGCTGCCTGGGAGAATGCGTATCCTGGGGTAGGTAGTTCTGCAGGTACCAGCAGCTAGGAAGACTCGAGGTGCAGGGGAGGCACCGAAGTCACTGCAGGCTCCCCACACACAGGCTGGCAGTGGCAGTGACCGCGCCGGGCACAGATAGCCTTGGAGGGGTCCTGCGGCCCTGCGGGCGGAGCGTGCGGGATGGGGCACGGCAGGACGGGGCAGGGAAGCGACCGAGGCGCTCAGCCCCGAGGTCGCGGGCGGTCGGCGGTGGGAGGGCGGTGCCCGAAGCCTGTGCCCGGGGCCGGTGCCAGCGCGCAGGACGGCGGGAGGTGCGCGGAGGCCGCGCGGTGCCAGGGATCGGCCCCGTGCCCCGGGCCGGAGCGGGGGCTGGGCCGGTGCGGGCCCCGCGTCCCCGAGCAGGGCGAGCGGGGGGCGGCGGCGGCGAAGCCCCGCGGGTGCGGGGCGGGCGGCCGCGAGTATTATGGGATGCCGGCCTGGACGGTGGCTCCCGGCGACTATTATGGGATGCCTGCCTGGGCGCGAGGGGGGGAAGGTGTGACTATTATGGGATGTGCGCGCTCGGGGTGTGACTATTATGGGATGTTCCGGGGGGGTCCTCACAGTGCGCCCTCCCCCCCCACCACGCTCTCCTCGCGGGAGGGGGACGTGCCTATTATGGGATGGCAGCCCAGGGAGGCGCGGGGGGGCGCCCTGCCCCCGCGCGCGGGGTCCCGCGCGGGGCGGGAGGGGGAGTCAGTATTATGGGATGTTTCTTGGTGTGGGTCAGTATTATGGGATGCCGGAGCAAAGGGGTGCGAGCGTGAGGAGTATTATGGGATGTTTCTCGGGGTGAAGGTGCGGGGGGGGACAGTATTATGGGATGTTACCGGCGGGAGGGGTGGTTATTATTATGGGATGCCGGGCCGGGCAGTGAGTGGGAAGTTCTGAGGGGAGGATGAGTATTATGGGATGTCGGTAGGGGGGGAAGGGGGTGTGTGTTTGCCGGGGAGACGGGGGCGGGGCCTGTTGCCGGGGTCCCAGGGCATATTATGGGATGTAGGCGGGAGAGGGCGGGGCCTAGCTGGGTTTTTTTTCCCCTTTAAGAGGCGGTGCCGCGGCCGGAGCCATTTTCCCTTCAGCGGCGGCAGCGGCGAGAGAGGAGCCGGGGTCCGGAGCCGGGTGAGGAGCCGGGAGGGAATGAGGGCGGGCAAGGCCATCTGCCGCCTACCCGGGGCGTCTGGGCCAGCAGACGCGTCTCTACGCCGGATGCCCTGTCGGCTCCGGCCGGAGCTCCTCCGGGGACGCTCCGTCCCCCTGCCCGGGCGGCCGCAGGACGGGTCCGGCCCCTCCTCCCACAACCGCCTCGCTGGTGCCCGCAGCCCAGGCCTGCGCCGGCCCCCGAGGAACGGCAGCTCCTCGCCGCACGCCCGCTGGACTTCCCCGGCCCCGCCCCGCGCCCCCGCCCGGGAGACGGTGCCCCCCGCCCCCGCCCTGCGCCGCGCAGCCCCGCTCCGGGCGGGGGCGGCTGAGCGGGGCTGCCGAGCCTGCCCGGCCTTTTGTGTGTGGCCGGGCAGGGCCGGCGCTGCAGTGCCAGCCCAGGGCGGGTTGGGGCTGCTGGCCAGGGCACCGCGCTGACAGCCGCCCCGCTGGCCCCAGGGCTCCCTTGGAAGCCCGGCTGCCTTGCGTGCCCCGCTGCCTTCTCCCGGCCCAAGGCAGAAATAACCGAGGGCACTCGGCTGCAGAAGACGAAAGAGTTTTCCTTTAGGACAGCTGTTTTGGCTTCCTCGCTAGAAATGAGTTGCTGACTCAGTTTAATATCTGGTGTCTTCAAAGCTTGTTTTATCACAACTCTAAACTGTAACTTACTGCCAGTATTTCTATTATCCATAGGCTCAAAAGCCAGTAAACTTGCTGTCTAAGCTTTCTCACAGATCCTCTTAGTAGCACTATTGCTTGGGAGAACGAAGTTCAGGTTTGCTGTAACTTTCTCTTTTTCTTTTCAATGAAGTACTGGCCAGACTGGCAAGAAGACAACAAGCTGTGTAAGCCCAGGCCTCCCCCAGTGTGGAGGACATGGCTTCGGGCATTGGATCTCCATCACCGTGCTCAGGGGGCAGTGATGATGATGAGATGGAGATCCTGTTGAACAATGCTATCCCTCAGCATCCAGGTATGCCGAGCCTGCAGGGCATGCATGTGGAGTGGGGATAATGTTGGTCTCAAGCTGACTATGTGAAATGCATGATGTGTTGAGGAATGTAATACTTTTTTTTTTTTTCTGTGCTGCAAGTCGTGTGCATGTTTTTGATATCTGAGTCCCAGGGTTGCTTCAAAGTGAGAGGCTCACGGCTTTGTGTCAGGTGGAGCTGACTTTCTTCCAAGCCATTGCAGGTTGTCAGGCTGTTGGAGGAGGTGTAGAGGGTGGAGGTAGTGTGTTCAATTTTGACAGGGTACCAAAATGCTTGTGAGTTTCAATTTTCATGAATGGAGAGGGAGAAGAGGGGATAGTATGCAAAAGGGCAGGTTGCTTTCATCTGGGAACTCAGACCGGCTGACGTCCAGAGAAAACTGCCCTGGGCTGTTGCGTGACCCACTTTCCTTCATCACCACACCCAATTATTGAGGTTTCTTGTGGTTCTTGCTCTGTGCTGCATGCTCACCTTTGCTTTTTTTTTTAGTCCTTGTATCTTGCTTTTTGCCTTGTGTTTGCATCCTCATTATCAACATGAGGCTTGAGTTAGAGCCTTGGGAATTCTTCTGGTCTGCTTTTTTTTTTGTTGCTGTTGCTGATGACCTGCTCTGTGGACATGCATCTGGATTCTCCACTTTCTTGTGAAAAAGGAGTGATGTATATATTCAATTGTAGGATAAGTGCAGGATTTCCTCCTAACTCATGCTGGACTGTTGTGTCATATAGGAGAAATGTAACTGGAGAAGGGAAAATGGTGTTGTGGAGTTTTGGATTTTTGTTTGTTTGGCATTTTTTTCTTAAGCCTTGTCTCTGGAGTTTTCTGGCACCTCTGAGATCTTGGGCAGAATGGGACTATCAGTAACGAAAATATTTATGAAAAAAAGCTGGTAAAATCACTGCAAAATGGAGAGGTTTAGGTGATACCTTGAAAAGGGTGGGTCATTAGAGGCTCTAAATCAGAACTTGGAGAAGATGCATGATCCTTGAAGGATCTGGTGTTGCAGAACCATGGGAGCAAAGAGACATCCATTGGTTGGGAATATGCCCCTGGCAGGGGCCAGGCATGGGACTCCAGGTTCTGAGACCTCTATCTCTGCTGTTTCAACCCCGGCTGCGGTAGCTCCTCTGACCTGTGGCTTCCTCCATCCTGCCCAGCTCGGGTGGTCAGGAGGCCATTTTCCCTTGGAGGGAGAAGGAGTGACTCTGGCTGTGTGCAGTGGGCGGGGCGGCAGGGGAGGGCGGGTGGCCGCGCTGCTCCCGCAGCCTGCCACAAAGAGAAGGAAGGGCTGTCTGGCTGCCCCTGTCCCTCGGGCCAAGGGCAGCTAGGGAACGGGGGTGCGCAGATGGAAGTGTGCACTGGTGCTGGAGAACTGGCATGTGTTCTGGCCAAGCAGTCAGCTTGCTAGCTGCTGGGGCTGGGGGAAGGTTCTGTCTAATCTGGATCAGAATAGAGTTGCTGAGTAACAACTTTCCTATGGAGGAGGAAAAGTAGCAGCTTACTGGCCTGAATTTTGCATGCAGCTGTAGGATGCTCTGTACTGCTGAAGAGGCTAGATGGTTTCTTTCCTGGAGATCCATGGACTGAAACAGTATCCTACTCAGGTTCTCAAATGCATTCGCTGTTTTGCCCTCTTTAGGTGCGGCCATCTGTTTTATGCTCTTTCTTCTTCTTGTTGGGTTATGGCAAATTTCTTGTCCCCAAGTTCTGAGTGCAGTTCTGCTTGGAGAAGCAAGATTGTGGAAATTGGTGTTGGGAGGGGGTAAACCATGTTCGGTGAGATCTTAGGATACAATTTTTGGGTATCTGTTGTGAACAGTAAGAGTTGTAACCGCCTCTGTAAGTGTGTAGCAAGAAGCAGACAAGTTGATCTCTTGGGGGGGGGGAGGGGGGGCTCTATTACTGTGCGCAGATGAGGGTTGAATGAGACATGTCACCTCTTCACATCCAGAACCTGAAGAAGAGCCAGAAGAAGAGCTTCTGTCAGAGGCTGACACTCCCAAAATCAAGAAGAAGAAGAAACCCAAGAAACTGAAGGAACCCAAAGTGCCCAAGCTCAGCAAGCGTCAGAAGAAGGAGGTAAGAAAAGGAATGCCGAAGATCACACTCCAAAATACAGATATGTAGGGTGAGGGTGCTTACTGTTGTTGTTGGCCAATAGCAGCAATCTTTTAAATGAATCCTGTAGAGCTTAGGGAGAGAGCAGTGTTTGGTGTTTATCCAGGATATTTTCTCATGCTTGATCTCTCCCTTCCTCCCTAGCTGGGGGACAGCTCTGGTGAGGGGAATGAGTTTGTGGAGGAAGAAGAAGAGGTTCTGCGCTCTGACAGTGAAGGCAGCGATTACACCCCTGGGAAGAAGAAAAAGAAGAAATTAGGACCTAAGAAGGAAAAGAAAAACAAAGCCAAGCGCAAGGAGGAAGAGGAAGAGGAGGAAGAAGATGATGACTCAAAGGTAACAAGCTACCCTACTGACTGCTTGCTTCTCATTCCCATGTGTCTGGTTTGGGGGATCGTTGTGCTCTCCCATTGTGATTACACGGGGAGTTGGGACTGTGTAGTCTTGTCCCTCTAGACTTGCCCTCTCTACTGCTTTAAGCACACATAGTATTTATATTGAATCCAAATATTTTTCCCATTTCCACTGATCTGCTATTGCAGCTGTGTCCTATGGTAGTGGTAAGTTGATGTGGGGGGAAAAAAATTCCCTGGGTCATCTGTGGAATATGTATGGAAGTTCTGCTCAGAGTTGCCATGATTCTCTTTTCATAGGAACCAAAGTCATCTGCTCAGCTCCTGGAAGATTGGGGCATGGAGGATATTGATCACATTTTCACAGAGGAGGATTACCGCACACTCACTAACTACAAAGCTTTCAGCCAGTTTGTCAGGTGAGCTGCAAGCCTACACTTGAAATTACTCTGGTACAAAAAAAGAGATTGGACAAAAACTAGATTCCCTGATTTTGGAACCTCAGTGTGCACTGGTGTAGTACCTAGAGTGAAAACTGATGCAGAAGTAAAATCATTAATCCCCAGCTTTTTTGTTTTCAGTCATTGAGATGATGCAAGTTCTCCCAGTCCCCTTTCTTCCCTATTATGCTAAATTCCATTTTTTTTCCAAGCCCCTGAATATTTCCATCTTTCATATAAAGTGAAGAATGACAATGGAGAGATTCATTGGCTGTTGAGATCAGAGATTAGAAAGGAATGTAGTTTGAGATAGAGGTGCTGGGGGGATGGCAGTGGGGAGGAATAATCTAGATTTCAGCATGGTTCAGTAACCTTTTCTTCCCTCCTTAACTGTACACAGGCCACTTATCGCAGCCAAGAACCCTAAAATAGCAGTGTCAAAGATGATGATGGTACTGGGAGCCAAATGGAGGGAGTTTAGCACGAACAACCCCTTCAAGGGAAGTTCAGGTGCATCTGTGGCAGCTGCTGCAGCTGCAGCTGTTGCAGTAGTCGAGAGTATGGTGACAAACGTGGATGCTGTCCTGCCGCAGCCCCCTGTAGATGTGCCACTCAGGAAAGCCAAGACAAAGGAGGGCAAAGGTGAGATGAAGAGTCTGACAGGAGGATAGAACGTGAGTGGTGTCAGCGCAGTAGCTCTTCTGACTCTGCCTCCTGTGTTCCCAGGACCCAATGCCAGGCGGAAGCCAAAGGCCAGTCCTCGTATCCCTGATATCAAGAAACCTAAAACAAAGAAGGTGGCACCACTGAAAATCAAACTGGGAGGATTTGGTTCCAAGCGTAAAAGATCATCAGTAAGTGATGCTCCTTTCTTGACCTTGTGATGAGGAGGTCATCATGTGATAGTAATGCTGGGATGTGTCCGATTGCATGTGTGCCTGAGTAACAAGCTTGTCTCTTACCTACCTCAGAGTGAAGATGATGATCTGGATGTGGAGTCAGACTTTGATGATGCCAGCATCAACAGCTATTCTGTTTCAGATGGCTCTACAAGCCGTAGTAGCCGCAGTCGCAAAAAACTCAAGGCTGGGAAAAAGAAAAAGAAAGGTATAAATACTTGCCAACAGTTGGAGATGAGCACAGCTAAGTGTGTAGAAAGATTAGAGGGATGTCTGTGTGGAGTTTTGATTTTTAACAGCATACTTGAGGGAGAATTGATTGTGAAGGAAGAACCTGGTATTATTTTGAATAAGGAAAAGGTTTTCAGAAGTTCTTTGTTAGGAAAACAGGTGCAGTGCTGAGTTTTCCTGGCCTTAGCTGTACCTTCTATTTCACGGGTGGGGCACAAAGGGACTTGTTTTGCTCCTGTTTCCAGGTCTTCCTTCTCGCCCTGTTTACTTACATAGAGTAAGAGTTTTGTATTCTGGATCTCTAGATGGCTGTGGAAGCTGTTGGGAGAATACCCTCCCTGGCGGTAGGAAATCTGTATCTGTGGCTTGTACTACGGTAACTCCTAATCACCCTCTGCAGGTGAAGAGGACTCCACAGTGGCTGTGGATGGCTATGAGACTGATCATCAGGACTACTGTGAGGTGTGCCAGCAGGGAGGAGAAATTATATTGTGTGATACCTGCCCTCGTGCCTACCACATGGTTTGCCTGGACCCAGATATGGAAAAAGCTCCAGAGGGCAAATGGAGCTGCCCACACTGTGTGAGTATTGGATTCCCCAAATGGTGCAAAAGATCATGTATGAGGGGTCATGTTAAGTGACTTGGGACTCTTTCTGTAGTAATGAAATAATCACTTTGTTTTTCTGATTTCCCTCTCCCATAGGAAAAAGAGGGCATTCAGTGGGAAGCAAAGGAGGATAACTCAGAAGGTGAAGAAATCCTGGAGGATGTAGTGGGGGATGCTGAGGAAGAGGATGACCACCATATGGAGTTCTGTAGAGTCTGCAAGGATGGAGGAGAGCTGCTGTGCTGTGATGCCTGTCCTTCATCCTATCACATCCACTGTCTGAATCCCCCACTGCCTGAGATTCCCAATGGAGAATGGCTGTGTCCTCGTTGCACTGTGAGTTTCTACTAGTACCATTCTATTGCTGCAAGAGGGGATTGATCTAATCCTTTTGGATCATTGTATTTCTATGGAAGTACATGGTTTTTTTTAAGATTCTGTCTCCTCATACACTTTTGTCATAAAGCTTAAAGGCCTGACTTTTTGTAGCTGTATTGTGCCTTGATTGATTGCTTTCTCCAGACTGTGGGAAGAACCAGGCTACAGCCTTTGGGTCTCATGAGATTTGTCTACATGCAGGGTAGTTGGGCAGTTTTTGGTCCAGCATGCCAAGGATCACTTTTTTGGGCTCCTGTATGTTCATAGAAGCAGGAGAACAAGTGCAAGCGAATTCAGTGCTTAAAGTAATTTAAACTGGTGCTGAGACAAACTGGTTTTGCACTGTTGTAAGCTTTGTAATGTTAAGACATTTCTTAGTAGATGGTTAGGAAAAATACCATGCTTTTCCAGAAAGTTCTTGAAATAGGTAGTAGAAATGGTGTTAATTGCTTTCATGAGCAAAAACCTAAAGGTGATGGACAAAAAAAGTTGCTTATGTTTGGCCCTTAGTTCTACAGCAAAATATTTTTTGCACAAACTTGCAGTCAAGTTGTAGTTGTGTAGACTACTGGGCTTGTCAAGCCTAGCAAATTCTATCTGTGTAGTGAAACCATAAAAGTGACTCTGTTTCTGCTCCTCAGTACTTCCTTGTTAGAGTACATACACTGTGATGCATCAAGCTCTGTTTAACTTCCCAGTGCCCAGCTTTGAAAGGAAAGGTGCAGAAGATCCTGATCTGGAAATGGGGTCAGCCCCCAGTTGGGCCTGCACCACCACGTCCACCTGATGCAGACCCTAATGCTCCACCCCCAAAGCCTCTGGAGGGTCGGCCTGAAAGGCAGTTCTTTGTCAAATGGCAGGGCATGTCCTACTGGCACTGCTCCTGGGTGTCAGAGTTGCAGGTGAGTGGAGGAACCTAACGATGGCATAAGGGTGGATAGTTGAAGCTAAAACACCTACTGACTGCTTGTGTCCTGACTGCAGCTGGAGTTGCACTGCCAGGTGATGTTCCGTAACTACCAACGCAAAAATGATATGGATGAGCCACCCTCGGGAGACTTTGGAGGGGAAGAAGAGAAAAGCCGAAAGAGAAAAAACAAGGACCCCAAGTACGCTGAGATGGAGGAGCGTTTCTATCGATATGGGATCAAGCCAGAGTGGATGATGATCCATAGGATCCTTAATCATAGGTAGGGGGTGCAACAAAGAGTGTTTTCAACAAAGACCTTAAGCAGGGCTAAGGGAGAGGGGATGAGCTAAACTGCAGTATGACTGGGAGAAATAGTGGGAGTTCTTTGTTGGTATAACAGACATTGTTTTTCTGTTTCTGCTGCTTCACTAAGAGTCTTTCCCTTCCATTTGAACGGACTGGGGGAATACTGCCATCTCACTATGCTTGAGACTTACTGGTTTCTTCTGCAGTGTGGATAAGAAGGGGAATGTCCACTATTTAATTAAATGGAGAGACCTACCTTATGACCAGGCATCCTGGGAAAGTGAAGATGTGGATATTCAAGATTATGACCTCTACAAGCAAGCCTACTGGAATCACAGGTAGGAGAAGTATCTAGAGGTTGTTTGCCTTTACCTTTGCACAAGAGAAAGTACTGCAGTATGTCAGCCTCTAGCACTGGCTGGATTAATAGATGGAAATGGGCAAGAAGCATCTTCTTGTTCCTGACTCCTCCTGGTCCATTGGGCAGGGACCTGGTGCCTCTCTACCAGTTCATGAAGGTTCCAGCCCTGTTTTTTTGAGCCTATTTGAGTTGGGTGATTGCCCTCCTATCCTCTGCAATAGTTTTCTCTCAATCTGTTAATAAAAAGCCATTAAACTTATGTGCATTTGGGACTGTGTCTGCACAGGGAGCTGATGCGAGGTGAAGAGGGCAGACCTGGTAAGAAGTTAAAGAAGGTGAAGATGCGGAAACTGGAAAGACCCCCTGAGACTCCCACAGTAGATGTAAGTTACTGGTTTTTTGCTTTGGAGCCATCTGATAGAGCTGCTTATTTTGAGGTGCCTGTAGGTAAATAGCAAACTGAAGAGTGACCAGCATCTGGTTTAGAGCTCCCTCATAGCCTGAAGAATAAATGGCATTAGACAGCCTTCAGACAGAGGTCCATTGGGTCAGACTCCCTAGCTTTTGGTGAAAGTTTTTTACCAAAAAATTGGCTTCTTGTTGGATGCCTTTGGCTATTTGGAAATTGGGTTTGATGCTAGTCTGGTTGTTATCTGTGAAGCCTCATCTGTACTGGTGAATATAAAGGTGGCTAAGAAAGGACTCGTCAGTTTTCTAAGTGAGTAAAAGGGTTCCAATTCTTCCTCCTTTCTACTATAGCCTACAGTGAAGTATGACCGGCAACCGGAGTACCTTGATGTAACAGGGGGGACCTTGCATCCCTACCAACTGGAAGGGCTGAATTGGCTGCGCTTCTCTTGGGCCCAGGGCACAGATACAATCTTGGCTGATGAAATGGGTCTGGGAAAGACTGTGCAGACAGCAGTGTTCCTGTATTCCTTATACAAAGAGGTGAGAAGTGGGAGGTCGCTGCCTGGGGAGGTTCTACCTGTATTAGTGATTGCAGTCATCTAATGCTTTTACTGACTATTTGTAGGGCCACTCAAAAGGTCCCTTCTTGGTGAGTGCACCACTGTCCACAATCATCAACTGGGAAAGAGAATTTGAGATGTGGGCCCCAGATATGTATGTAGTGACCTACGTCGGGGACAAAGACAGCCGAGCCATCATCCGTGAGAATGAGTTCACTTTTGAGGATAATGCCATACGTGGAGGCAAAAAAGCATCCAGAATGAAGGTAGAGAACTCTGCTGTAACACAAGCCTGAACTGAGATGCACTCGACTGATTTTCAGCAGCTGAGATTCAGATACTCTGCTGTCCCTGGGAACTGATTATGCTTGTAGTTTGCAAGGGGAAATAAGTGCAAATTGATGACAAGTGGGCATTTAGACTCCTGCTTTACACTATTTAAACAGTTCTGCTAATCTGAAGTGTTTCAGTACTGGAGAAAGATGGTTGACTAAGGTAATACTGACCCTAGGCAAGTCCCTCTGTCTTCCCTACTTAACCTGTGAAGTTGTGCATCTTTTCTACAGATCTAAGTTGATGTCAGAGTTTCTCTCAAATTTGCCGTAAACCAGGACAAATACTGTATGTAAGAGACAAATATACAAAAAAGTATGAACTTTTTCATCCTGAGGAATTGGCTGACAGGCCATACCCAGACATATGAGAAATTGTATTTTGTGTCCAGACAGGAGAGAAGAACCTGACCTGGGTGGCAACTTTTTGTAGAACTTAGGTCTTCCTAGTAAAATCAAGATGAAAGCTAAGGCATTTTCAGTGGCAGAGGCAGATTCATTTCCTTCCTTGAAATGGGACAGCTTTAAGTACTAATAGTAATTTAAAATTCCATGGTAAACTATTTATCTTTTGAAGTCTTAGCTTTCTGATGAGCCACTCTTCTCCAGATCTCAAAATCTCAATTCTCTAACATGCCTCTACTCACTACTTACTTGTTAAACACCTGTTAGAGTATTTGGCATTTGTCCAAAAGTAGCAGGTACTGAGGGGGTTGAGGAGACTTATATGTGTTGAGAGCAATAGGGAATTAAAAGGCTACAGTCGTTTGGGCTACTACATTTCAGATCTTGTGACAGAGTTTTTGATGTGCTATTGGGCCAGGGCTTATCAGGATAACGTGATGGAGGAGCACTGCATCCTCTATCCCATTACATGTTCATCCTTTTCCTTTGCAGAAGGAGGCTGCTGTCAAGTTCCATGTGCTTCTCACTTCCTATGAATTGATCACAATTGATATGGCCATACTAGGCTCTATTGACTGGGCCTGTCTCATTGTGGATGAAGCTCACAGACTGAAGAACAATCAGTCTAAGGTACAGAGAAGCAGAAGAGGTTCATGGTCATGGCATATGTTGCAGGGGGAGAGAGACAACTCTTAGTCGTTTGTTTAGTAGTAAATTTGATGTGTTATTAAAAAACAAAATCAATGGCCTGCATTTGGAGATCAATCATCGTTGGCAACAACTTATATAGATCACTGATTAAAACAGCTTTCTTTCCAGGTTGTCAAGTACAGTAATAGAAAAGAAAAAATCCCAAAACACTGACAGAGTCAGAATACAACCTGGCACCCTGTCGGTCAGGATGTTGGTAGCAGTCCCATTAAATGGTGGCTGCAGTCCTCCTGGAGTGATACGGATGTGGTTCTGTTGAAGCAGTGGTCCTGTAGAGGGGTGCAATTTTACTTTGAAAGTCCAGTGATGATGTGGAAAGATTTGGTTTTCCTCTGGAATCCAATGGAAAAAGTCTGTCCTGATGTTACAAATCTCAGTTTTTATCTGGGTAGGAAATGTTTGGCTCCTCCCCCTGGGTGGAGCATCTCACAAAGGGATGATGTAATTTTATCAGTCATGCATGGACTCAATGGCCCATTAACAGAAGATACCTCCCTGGAGGGAGGATGGATCATGGAAAAGATAAAGAGCACTGTCCCACCTGATTTCAACAGATGGTGAATAGCATGCATACTTTTGGTTATATTCTGCTTTGCAAACCAAGACAGAGGTAAATAGGCAATTGGTGTAGACTGAAAAGCAGAAAAACCAGGATGTAGTTGTTGCTCTCAAATTCAAAGTGACTTCTCTGAAAGCAGAACACATACCTGCACCATGTCTATTCTGAAAAGGTTTACCATGCTGAGCATAAAAGATGCTCCATTAGCAGAATTACCCTGCTTCCAGAGTAGGCTTGCTCTTTGTGTTCATCTGGCTTTGTAGCAGAACTAATTAGTTGTTACAGAAATTGAAGGTGGGCAGAGGTCTTCAAAAGTGCCTAGGTAGGTGCTGAAAGCCATATAGCTGCTTTAGTATGAGGCTTAACTAAGCTTGTTTTAATTGAGTAGATCTGACTGTACTTTCTTAATCCAGCCCTTCCCTAAGACTTTGTGCCTTAATTCTGGTATTGATTTGTCTGTCTTCAGCTGGATTCTAGTGCTCAGTATGCAAAAAAGCAATTATTATTGGAAAGCTGGTTTTAGAGGATCTTGGAGATTGTAAGACAAAATTACTACTTGATTTCTTTTTCTGTTTTGTTTAAATGGCTTTAGCGTTTTGGATCTTGGCATGAGGCATCTTCCTGAGACATCACAGCTGTGCTTGCAGTTCATTTTCTAGATCTTACTTTATTGTAGGCACTAAGACTGGATGCCATTCTATGCTTAGCATTGAAACCATTGGAAGTAGGAATGAACACTTGCTATTAATATTCATTAATTGAGAGAGGATGTAAAGGCTATGACACTATGCAGAACCATTAAACCTTTTTCTACGGCAGTTTCCTGTCCTATAAGAACAGCTTATAGGTGTTTGGCTGCAAGATAGATAGGTCAGATGCTTCTTGACAGATTTGGGTTACTCCTAAAATTTTGCAGATATAATTAGTAACTTCCACATTTGATTCCAAAATAAGAATATTTTTAACTATAACTACATAGGAAGACAAATCCCTGTGGAGGCCACTAGAAGTACTCTCCTGGTACAATAACCAAAGCACAAACGATTTGGTTTTTGTTTGCCATCTAATACAGCTGCTTTCATTAAGTTTGACCTTGTATCATGCTAAGTGCAAGATAAGCAAAGAAATGGCCAAGCTCATAAATAAATTACTGCTTTACTGTCAGTTTGTGCAGGTGAACATATTATACTTGTGCTTTTCAGTGCAGTACTTTAACTGCTCACTACATCTGTCTGGAATTACTTCGTTGTTGTGAAAACCAGTGCAAATTACCTTTAAGACACATTAGCAAAACCTTAGCTCTTCTCTCCTTGTTCAGAGCTCTGGAGCACTGCCAGGAGTGATATGAATAGGAATAGTGACTTAGTTATTTCTAGAATTCTCAAGGCAGAGTAGTCAAAGAAATGTGGAACACTGATATAGCAAGAAAAAATACATAGTACAGTAATCTAGAAATGATTTGTGGTCTGAAAGAGGTTGTAACTTATAGGAGCAAAGGAAACCTACTAACACCTGATGGCTCAGAGGATTTGCTGCAGTCACGGTGTAGCTATGTAGAACAAATAAGATCAGTCTTGTAACCCTGACTGGAACGTGAACTACTTTGGACTCTTGTCCAAACAGCTGATGTGATCTAAATTGAACCCTGGATTGCTGTCAACTTTCTATCTAGAATTTTTTTTATAAGCCTATGACTTAATAAGCCTTTGATGTATTTGTGTGTGTGTGGTTTGGTTTATTTTCCCACTTTCTTCCCTGTTCTCTCCTTTACAGTTCTTCCGTGTGCTGAATGGTTACTCCCTCCAGCACAAGCTGCTGCTTACAGGAACTCCCCTGCAGAACAACCTGGAAGAACTGTTCCACCTGCTGAACTTCCTGACGCCCGAGAGATTCCAGTATGTCTTGCAGTGCAAGTCAGCCTTGTCTGTCTTGTACTCCTTTCCCCTCACTTGCTCTTTTGCTCTTTTTCCTTTGTGCCGTTTGCTGAGTGTCTTTTTCCCTGCAGTAACTTGGAGGGCTTCCTAGAAGAGTTTGCAGATATTGCCAAGGAAGATCAGATCAAGAAACTGCACGACATGCTGGGCCCGCATATGCTGAGGCGTCTCAAGGCTGATGTTTTCAAGAACATGCCATCTAAGACAGAACTCATTGTCAGAGTGGAGCTCAGTCCCATGCAGAAGTGAGTGTGGGGATGAAGAGAGTACCTGCTGTTGAGCTGCTGTTTCTTTGCTCTGCAGTTTCAATGAGGATGTGCTGCAACAACCTTACTGTACAGGGTTTTCTGCACAATGGGCTGCATTTGAGCAGAGGAGGGACTAATCTTCCTAATGGTTTAAAGGACAAAGAGATAGAGTGCCACTGGCAGAGCCTAGGTAGCTGGCAGGTAATGCCAGAAGCTGTGCAGAGTTTAGCAAGAGAAGACTAGGTTAGTTGTTCTCATGACAATTGTCTGAGTTGTTTTATTTTCTTTTTTGTTTTCAGGAAATACTATAAATACATTTTGACAAGAAACTTCGAGGCACTGAATGCACGGGGTGGTGGTAACCAAGTCTCATTGCTCAATGTTGTTATGGATCTGAAGAAGTGCTGTAACCACCCCTACCTCTTCCCTGTGGCTGCTATGGTATGTCCGGTCACTTATTCTGTGTAAGCAAATTCCCTGCTGGCTGTTATCAGGAAGCCAGTTA
The DNA here is from genome assembly GCA_037013685.1 of Acridotheres tristis. Taxonomy (NCBI): domain Eukaryota; kingdom Metazoa; phylum Chordata; class Aves; order Passeriformes; family Sturnidae; genus Acridotheres; species Acridotheres tristis. The sequence continues at coordinate 26,955,755 of CM072884.1, read as the reverse complement.
GCTCCCTAGGTTGGGGCATGGAGGGGTTCCCATTTCTCTCTTTTGGCTTCTATGTGGTTTTTTTTCACCGTCTTTATTTAGACCAAACATGCTGTAAGGCCATTTCTCTTTTCCACCACATTTATATGACAGGTTTCTTTTGACTCATGTGAGGTGGTGAAGACTTAGTAAGAGTAGGAACTAAGTAAGAAAAGAGGAGGGTATGTAGGAGTCAAATTGCAAGAGAACAGGCACAGGGTAGCACTGATGTTTCATACAGGCAGTGTATGGAGCAGCCACAACCTTGTGGTTGTGCCAAGCTAAGTGACCAAGTGTGAGCCAACATCAGCTAGGGACTAAGACCAAATTACATTCCTTCAAGCATTTTTTTGTCCCTTCCCCCTTATTTGCTCTTTCTCATTTTCTTTTTAGGAAGCTCCAAAAATGCCAAATGGCATGTATGATGGTAGTGCACTTATTCGAGCCTCTGGAAAGCTGTTGCTGCTCCAGAAGATGTTAAAGAACCTGAAGGAAGGAGGTCACAGAGTGCTCATATTCTCTCAGGTATATGGAGAAAAACCTTTAGGCCGGGAATACTTTTTCTGTGAAAAATCTGTTGATCTGGTATCCACTTGTCCCTCACTCTTCTGTGGTGGTGTTTTTCTGATATGCAGATGACCAAAATGTTGGACCTTCTAGAAGATTTTTTGGAACATGAAGGGTACAAATACGAGCGGATTGATGGAGGAATCACAGGGAACATGCGTCAGGAAGCTATTGATCGCTTCAATGGTATATAGTCTTACTTTTTCTGTAAAATGAAAGCTTGCCTTGTGTGTGCTTAATGCTCATCATGGGATTGTTGTGCCCCAAATCTTCTATTGCTTTCCTGGACTCTTAGATTAGTAGCAATTTCTTCTCAGGTGATGTGGGTCAGTTACAAATCCTTCTTTGAGTACAGCACACTCCTTTGGTTACTTTTGTTTTTTTTTTTTGTTTTTTTTTTTAATATAAGCTCCTGGAGCTCAGCAGTTCTGCTTTCTGCTTTCAACTCGAGCTGGGGGTCTTGGTATTAACTTGGCCACAGCAGATACTGTGATTATCTACGATTCAGACTGGAACCCCCACAATGATATCCAGGTGAGCCTGAATGAGATCACTCATATGGAATAATCCTGAGGAAGAAGAGAAATTAAATCATCGGAAAGAGGGAAGGAGTGTAAAGCTTCCCATCTAGAAGTATGCAAAACTAGAGAAGTGTGGATGGGTAGAGATGGGAAGAAATAGTGGAAGGATCTTCTAGGGCACAGCCTTCACTAATGCTAAGAGCCAACGGGAAGGCAGGTGGGAAGCTTGTGGATATTGGTGGGGTATATCAGACTATTGCTTTTGCAGCTCTAGATTGTTCTGAGCACATCTCTTTTCTAGGCCTTCAGCCGTGCACACAGAATTGGACAGAACAAGAAAGTGATGATATACCGCTTTGTGACAAGGGCCTCAGTGGAGGAGCGTATCACTCAGGTGGCCAAAAAGAAGATGATGCTAACTCATCTTGTAGTGAGACCAGGGTTGGGCTCCAAGACAGGCTCCATGTCCAAACAGGAACTTGACGACATTCTCAAATTTGGCACTGAAGAGCTCTTCAAGGATGAGGCTACTGAGGGGGGTGAGTGCCTGAGAGTTAGAACTGAAGGGAGTGGATAGATCTGGCTCCTTATTTAGTGAGAGACTGCAGACACAGTGCTGATTATAGCTCTACAAAGAGGGTCTAGGGTGGCATTCCCTTTTGTAGTCCATTGAGATCCATACAGCAATGGTGCCTGTATTCTTCCTTCAGGGGATAACAAAGAAGGTGAGGACAGTAGTGTCATCCACTATGATGACAAAGCAATTGAGCGTCTGTTGGATCGGAACCAGGATGAAACAGAAGATACAGAACTTCAGGGCATGAATGAATATCTCAGCTCCTTCAAGGTGGCCCAGTATGTGGTTCGTGAGGAGGAGATGGGGGTGAGTATGAGGTGGATATCAGCTAATACGTTCTCCTGAGTGATGGAGGATCATTTAAGTTGATTGAGCTCTGAATCTTTTAAGGCCAAGCAAGCAGGCATATATCTGCTATGACAGTCTGGGACTTGGAACACAGGGCCCTAAATTTGTTTCTCTCTGGCAGGAGGAAGAGGAAGTTGAACGGGAAATTATTAAGCAGGAGGAATCAGTGGATCCTGATTACTGGGAGAAACTGCTCCGTCACCATTATGAGCAACAACAGGAGGATCTGGCCAGGAACCTGGGCAAGGGCAAACGTATTCGCAAGCAAGTTAACTACAACGATGGCTCGCAGGAGGATAGAGGTACAAATCCACAGGACCCTGAGGGAAAAACGGGTGCAAATATATATTGCTGGGAAGTAACGGAGTAGCGTCTCAGGCTCACGTGCTGTTTTTCTTTCAGACTGGCAGGATGACCAGTCAGATAATCAGTCAGACTATTCAGTTGCTTCTGAAGAAGGAGATGAGGACTTTGATGAGAGGTCTGAAGGTAAGTTCTTCTGGAGCCAGAGTTCCTGGGTTACTTTGAGTGTGGAAACAGTTGGAACTTGATTTGGGCAATGTATATGTTTTGTGGTGTTCTCCTGCTGGGGCAAATATTCACTCAACGATGTGCTGTGCATTGTCTCTCTACTTAGCTGCATTTCTTTCTTCAGCAGCTCGTCGGCCTAGCCGCAAGGGCCTGAGAAATGATAAGGATAAGCCCCTGCCTCCCTTACTGGCCCGTGTGGGAGGGAACATCGAGGTTAGTTGTACCAGAGAAGGCATTTGCATCCCAGCTGCTCCTGTATTCCTGTTGCCATACCTGTCTGTCTGCTCCTTCATTCTAGGTGTTGGGTTTCAATGCTCGCCAGCGGAAAGCCTTCCTCAATGCTATCATGCGCTATGGAATGCCACCTCAGGATGCCTTCACCACTCAGTGGCTTGTTCGGGACCTCCGTGGCAAGTCAGAGAAAGAGTTCAAGTGAGTTTGTCTTAGGCATGAATGGAAGACTGACAGAAACTAGTCCTTTGGGGAAGAGTGAGAATTGGGCCTTTTCTTGGAGACTACATCTCGTTAATGTATTGGTTGATTCTTTGTGGAAGAATGAAGTATAAGCTGGAATTGCTGCTAACTTTCTTACTTGGACCTGACTCTTCAGTCACCCAAAAGCAAATGCTTTTATAGGAATAGCATGGCCCTACAAGCATGTAACGAATATTCTCCCAGAGTCTTTCTTGGGTTTATGATTGTTTCTAGCTCAAGATTCTTGAGTTAGCTGTGTGTCCTCTATGTACATAGTGATTCTATTAAGAAATTTTCCCTTGAAGGAGCCTGGAGCCCTAGAACTTGTTACTATGGGTTAAGAGTCTTGGGGTAATTTCCCTTACGTACTGGAAAGGGTCTGACGATGTTCCAAATAGTGCAATTTATGGACTAATTGCTTGTCTCTCAATTGCTGCAGGGCCTATGTATCACTGTTCATGCGCCATTTATGTGAACCTGGAGCTGATGGTGCAGAGACCTTTGCAGATGGGGTCCCACGGGAAGGTCTTTCTCGACAGCACGTCCTTACACGCATTGGGGTCATGTCACTTATACGCAAAAAGGTAGGTGCCTAGCAGAGCAATGTGGCCTTTGCTGGCCATACAGCTGTAGTCACTGGGGTCTTGTGTTAGAGAGTTACCTCTCCTTTCACACCTGCTTTTGTTGTGTGCTCAGTGGTCTGCCTCTACAGGTGTAAGGATGAGCTTTGTATGACTCCTCCAGTGACAAGTCTTTCTCTCCCTCTTGTGCAGGTGCAGGAATTTGAGCATGTGAACGGCCGTTGGAGTATGCCAGAACTGGCAGAAATAGAGGAGAACAAGAAACTTTCACAGCCCAGCTCACCCTCTCCGAAAACTCCGACTCCTTCAACGCCAGGGGATACACAGCCGAATACACCTGCCCCTATTCCTCCACCTGGTGAGGGCTCCCCTTTCATACAGCCCTGCGTCCTGACCTTACCCTGGCTATTCCCCTCACCAGAGCTGTGGTGGTGGGGTCTGGAGGTGGACGCAGATCAGCTTACTCTCATGTTAGGAGGGCTGCCAAAGACATGTGTGAGCCCTTAAAGGCAAGAGAGGACACTGGCTCTCCTAGGATGAACTGACATCATTGAGAAACCCAGCATTTGTAGTGGGCAGGAAAAGGGGGAGTCAAGTTAGTTTCATTTCGATGGGCCTGATCTCTGAGAGCAAAGAAGTGGGCTTGGTAACAGGAAAGACCTTAATGATTTGCTTCTCTTTTGTCTGCTGTGCTGCTCTGGTGTGGGGCATACACAGAAGATGGAGTAAAAGCAGAAGAAGGAGCTAGTGCTAAGGAGCAAGGAGAGCCATCTGAACCAGAGAAGGAGCTCAGTGCCTCTGCTGCTGAAACAGAGGCCCCTATGGAGGTGAGTTTTGGCTTTTTTACCTTGTAATTTCTCTTGCAAATTTCTCTGCTTCTGCCCCCTCTTTATTTCAGCTGAAATAGAGATGAGTTTTTAGAGTGATAATTGAAGATAACTCCCTGGTTTTCAGAATTGGCCTCACAAAAAAGTTTTGTGTGTCTTCGCTTTTCAAATGACTGTGACTGTGTTCTGTTGTCATGCATTGCTATACTTTGTGTTTCACTGATTGCTGTCCTCAGCAGTGTGCTCAGCCTGTGGAGACACTGCCCCAGGAAGCAAAATCCCCAATGAACTCCACAGAAGCAGATGAAAAAAAAGTAGAGGAAACTGAAGTGAAGGAAAGACCAGATGAACCAATGGAAGTAGAAAGCAAAGGTACAAAGCACTTCATCCTAAAGAAATAGGCTTGGATGTAGAAAATCAGTGGGAAGTTACAGAATAGTATTATGTTTCACTGGTTGAAGAACAAAACCGTGGACTTGGTACGTTCCCCTTCTTTCCTGCAGCTGATGTGGAGAAAGCAGAAGACCGAGCAGCTCCTGAAAATCCCCTTGACCCTCCTATAATCACTCTCGATGACAAAGGTGAGGCACTCCCTTCTTTTCCTTAACCCTTCTTCTGCAAGGATTTCTTGTGGGTCCAACTTACTGTGTTATCTGCCATGTTTGTTTTAATAATTTCCTGTGTGTATAGATGAGAAGAAAGACGATGATAAGAGAGATGTAGTGATGCTGCAGAACGGAGAGATGCTGAAGGAGTCAGTAGATGAAAGGCACAAGAAGGCAGTAAAGCAGCGCTTCATGTTCAACATAGCAGATGGTGGTTTCACTGGTATGAGATCTTTATCTGCTTGAACTTGTATATAAGGTCCTGCTTATGTTTGTGAAATAACTTCCAACCGTTCTGGTGTCTCTTGCCTTTCCAGAACTACACTCCCTCTGGCAGAATGAAGAGCGGGCTGCAACGGTCACCAAGAAGACCTATGAGATCTGGCATCGGCGTCATGACTACTGGCTCCTGGCTGGGATTATCAAGTATCCTTGCCATGACAGACGCATTCTCCCACCTTGTACATAATTTGTTACTGTGAAAGTGACTGTTCTGGATCTGACTGGAGTGGGTTAAGTGAGCAAGTGCTTTATCTTCACAACAGTGAAAGTGATGGTGGGAGGAGGAGCTTCCTGCAGCACAGTTAAGACTTAGCAGGATATAGTTGTCATTCCTCTTCCTTGGCTCCTGTTTGTCCCCTCTCTGTACCTCTTTTCCCCACTCCCTCTGGAGAACAGTACTGCCTGGGCTGTGTATTCCCTTGTTTTCACTGGCTTTGTTTGCCTGAGCTCATCCCATCTCAGTCATGGCTATGCCCGTTGGCAGGATATTCAGAATGATCCACGTTACGCCATCCTCAATGAACCCTTCAAGGGTGAGATGAACAGGGGTAACTTCCTGGAAATAAAGAATAAGTTCTTGGCAAGGAGATTTAAGGTAAGGATTTCTCTTTGGTGTGATAACTGCCTGGATCTCTTAAGAAAAAGTTCTTGCAGTTCTGAGTTTCCACCAACAAAGTGAAAGATTTATGCGGTGCTTTTTGGTTTAGGGGTAATAAAAAAAAGCAATCTATCTCAGGATCATGCAGTTGCTCCATGATAGAAGCTCCCTTTTTTCTGGAAATGGTACTGGGGAGCTTGGATCAGTGCTCTCTATCCAAATGTTTATTGAACAACTGGAAAGCAAGAGGCTTAAGGTCAAGTGGCTTTTTTTGTCACAGCTTCTGCTTGGTCTGCTACAATCCACTCCATGTGCCTGAACAGAACTCTGGGTTGCTGAAAGGGCTGCCTTCAGTCTCTTTCCTCCTCTTTAGCAGTGAACGTAGTTTAGTTATGGGAGTGGTTTAAGATCAAGTAAAAGCCATGGCGGTCTCAGTTTTGGTTCAAAACATTGGTTGGCTGTAGACCGGATGATCAGTTCTGCACTGACAGGATTCTCCAAATGCTTACAAGATATTAAGCTCTATCTGTAAATAAGATGGAATACTTGGGTTCAAAGAGTAATCTCTGTCCTGTTTGCTTCATAAAGAATGTGTAAAAAGATTCAGGAGGAATGAAAGTACTAGAGGAGTTGTAGTCTATCACACAGTGTACCCTGGTTTTCTTGTGTATCTGACTTTGCTTCATTACGCCCTTACTGTTTTGAGCTACTCACTAAAACTGGCTGGTGAAAGGAGATTCAGTTACACAATCTCACTTTATGAGATGGTGGGGAATTGGATTAGGAGAGACTGGGTGTGCAAACAAGGCTCCGTCTTAGGCAGCTGCTGAAAGACTCATTCCTGCCTCATCTTGCAGCTCCTGGAGCAAGCGCTGGTGATCGAGGAACAGTTACGGCGAGCTGCCTATCTGAACATGTCTGAAGACCCATCTCACCCATCCATGGCTCTGAACACACGTTTTGCAGAGGTGGAATGCCTGGCTGAGAGCCACCAGCACCTATCCAAGGAGTCAATGGCTGGGAATAAACCAGCCAATGCTGTGCTGCACAAAGGTAATGCAATGTGCTAAACAAGGGTGGGATAGGTGTTCAGCAGTGCTGTCCCCTCTGGGATGTCCCTCTCCCATCCGAACAGATGTCCCTTTCTCTTGTAGTTCTGAAGCAGCTGGAGGAGCTTTTGAGTGACATGAAGGCAGATGTGACGCGTCTGCCTGCCACGATTGCCCGCATCCCACCTGTGGCAGTGCGCCTTCAGATGTCAGAGCGCAACATCCTCAGCCGCCTGGCCAACCGCAGCAGTGAGCCCCCGCCGCCGCCCCCTCCCCAGCAAGTACGTACGCTCTCTGGTCAGTAAGGGAGTTATGGGGGGAGGGGAGGGGCCTCCGTGGGCCCGGCTGGACTCTGGTGACCAGCCCGTGAGTCTCAGGTCTTCCTCTCTCGCCCTACAGGTGGCCCAGCAGCAGTGAGTTCCTGGCCCAGTGCTGTTGACCTTTCGGCCAAGCTGAAGTGACCCCCCTAGCTCACCCCTTCACACTTCTACCCCTCTGCCTGACATTCCTGACTGGGTGCTGTTTCCCTCCATGGAAGCTGCTGCTCAGGTCTCTGGAAGGAGAAGAAACTCCTTCCTCTGCAGCCAGCCCGTTGGAGCAAGGAGTGTGTTTAGGAGAGAGGGGGATGGATGTATGATGGACTCTGTATATAGTGACTGGAGGCCCCAGCGCCATGTCTGTTACATGGAGAACCTGGCTGCATTGCTCATTGCCTCCGCCTGGAATTCCAGTTTTTGTTCTTAATTTTATTTTGAGTTTGTTTACTGAGACAAGTGCGCAGGCAAGACCAAGCAAAAGCCAGGACAGAGACAAAGCTACCTCCATCAAAATCCTTTTTAATACAAAAACTGACCGGACTTGTCAACTAATAAGCAGCTTGAAGACAAAAGCAAACAACACTGAAAAAACAACAAAAAACAGAGCAAAACATTGATGAAATTGAAAAATAAAGTTTCCTTGTATTATTTTACTTTCGTGTCTCTATTATCACGAGTGTAGTAGGGTAAGTATATGGTCTCAACGGTGAAAGAAGTATTGACGTGTTTTTGCTGTCTCAGAGCAGCTTTTGGGGTATCCTGCACCTCTGAGAAGGGTAGTAGGTGCCCCAACCCTGCTACTGTTTAAGGCCAGGTTCGATAAGACCTTGAGGAATGTGGTCTCAGGAGTGGCATCCCTACCCCTCGTCTGGATGCTGGACTAGATCATCTTCAAACCTGTTTACCCCCACCTTGCCAGTCTCTTGATTCTATAACTTCTTTCCCGCCTTTCTCTGCTGCCTGCCTTGGGCTCTTCACCCCCTTGCCCCGGCTGTAGAACCCCTCGTGCGTGCCTGCGGCAGGCGCCCCGCTCCCGGGGGCTGTCGGGGCCGGCAGGACCTCTCCCCGTGCCGCCGGTGCTGAGGAGACGCTGCCGCCGTTCGCGCGGCGGGGCGGGCCCAACACCGCCCCACGCGGCCCGGGAGCGGGCGACACGAGCCGCTGACGTTGCCTACCGTCACTTGTCAGGACCAATCAGCGATCACGATCGGCGGCGCTGGCCAATGGGCCGTGCGGGGGCGGGCCCGCGGCGGGAGGGCGCTTGCGCGCGGCGAGGGTCAGCGCGGCACGCGTGTCGGAGGCGCGCGGGGGTCCTGCGGTGCAGCCATGGGGCGGAAGCTCGACCCCACCAAGAAAGAGAAGCGCGGCCCCGGGCGCAAGGCCCGCAAGCAGCGCGGGGCCGAGGTGGAGCTGGCCCGCTTCCTGCCGCCAGGTAAGTGCGGCCTGGACCGGCCCACGGCCGCCCCGCGGCGCCCGCGGCCGTCTGACCGCCGCGTGTCTTCCCGCAGAGCCCGAGACCGGCAGGAAGAAACTCTCGAGTCACGGCAGAAAGAGGTGAGGGGGGCGGTTCGGCGGGCCGGGGTGTGCGGGCCGGGCCGGGGCTGATCGCCGCTCCCCGTCCCCATGTAGGGCTGCGAAGAGGCGACTGGGAGCGGGCAGCGGTCTGGCGGGGAGGAGGCCGCTCGGAGGAAGAGGAAGAGGAGGAGAGCGGGAGCCGACAGGTGAGTGCGAGCGGGTCCGAACCGGGCTGACGGGCCGGCGGCCCCCGACCTGCTTCCCCCCGAGCCCTGCCTCCACCGTCCTTCTCTGGCGTCGTTTTTAAGGCAAGGGACATGTGGAATTTCATTATTTTAAATCACAGAATCCTAGGGTTTCTGGAAGGGACCCACGAGGATAATTGAGTCCAGTTCCTGATCCCGTACAGGACACCCCAAGAATCGCACCATGTGCCCGAAAGTGTTGCCAAAGACGGACTTGGTGCTGTGATCACTTCCTTGGGAACTTGTTCCAGTGCCCAGCCACCCTCTGGGTGAAGAATCTTTTTCTGATATCCAGCCTAAACCTCCTCTGACAGAATTTTGATTGCCATTCCCTCAGATCCTGACGCTGGTCACCACAGAGAAGGGAGCAGTGCCTGCCCCTCCTCTTCCCCTCAGGGGGAAGCTGCTGCCTGCAGTGAGCTCTCCCCTCAGCCTCCTCCTCTCTAGGCCGAACAGACCAAGTGACCTCAGCTGCTCCTCATAAGACTTCCCCTCCAGACCCTTCATCATCTTGGCCCTCTTTTGGGTTCTCTCTCACAGATAATAACAATGAATTCTGTCTGATTTCTGGTGGCTGCCATGCTAGGAGGCAGTGTTGTCTGAAGAACTAGTCAAAGTTCTCTCTTCTACATGTTAAATCCATTTTTCACTTGTCCTCCATTCACAGCAAGGTTGTTGCAGGCTGCTTTTGTAGCTGAAGCTTTTAAATCTTTGTGTTTCATCTCGTGTAGCCCAGGAAGCTCTTGAAGTAGAAAGAAGGAAGGATAGATAAAGATTTGGGATAGAGGGTACCCCCTAATATGTCAGAGCAAATACTGTAAAAACTTTGTGGCAGTGTTTTAATTTGGTAATTCTAGTTAGATCTCCTGAAAGGTCCACTGGGGGAGAGGTGAGGATATGCCCAGAATCTTATGAGATGTAGAGAACAAGCAGTCCCTTCCCCTAGACAGGCAGCTCAGGACTCGGACTAAGGCCTTCTTGTGTAACAACTGAAAAAACAGAGCCGCTGATATTGGAAGTAACACCTGACTTTTAACTGCTTCTTCTACCTCTAGTTGAAGAGCAGCTGTCCCCACAGATGGAGAAACATGCTGTAAAGGCAACAGGACAAACTGCCCGTGGCCCATCTGGCTTCAGTGATGCCAATTCCAAGTGGCTGGCTCCAGCCAAAGCCAAGAAAACCCAACCTAAAGGAAACCACGTAGAATTATCCAGTGATGGTGAGGTGGAAGAGGGCAGCTGGGAGATGGAGGAGGATAGGAGCAGCGAGGAGATGGTGGATGATTATGGTGCCTCGTCGTCAGAGGAAGAAGAGGTAGGAACTTCTTGCTCTTAATTGCACAAGAAATACTTGGTGGTGTTGGGTGAAAGGACCCCTTGGGCCTGGGGGGAAAGGATGGCTTTAGTGGCAGGGGGTGGTGAGGTGGTGGAGAGCTTTCCCTTTCCTTCACAAGAAGGATTTTAAGTTTAGCAGCTGATTCCAGCTTAACATTCAGTGCTTTTGTTTGTTTTCCCTTTTAAACAGAGCAAGTAAATTTCACAGATGGTGAGAAATAAGGGGACAACTGTGGATGTTTTTTGATTAACCTTTTGTCTTTATTTAGCTGCTGCCTATTGAAAAAGCTGCCCTGAAGCAGAAGCCTGACAGGTGAGTGTGTAGAGCCTTTCCTGGATAAATGAGGAACCTGTATTCTTACTCTATGTTTTCTGCTATTTAAGAAATGGTAGTTGAGAAGTATCTGTGTGATCCTGTTCGTTGCCCTTAGGGAAGGCCTCAGTGAAGATGACAGTGAAGAGGAAGATGAGGAGGAAGAGGAAGCAGAGGAGGCAAGCATGCAGAAAATGGGACAGAAGGAAGAAGAGGACAAAGATCTGCAGCTCAACCTGGATATAGATGAACAATTTAAACTGCCAACTAGTGAAGAGATTGAGAAAGAGGATATCCTTTTTATCTGTGACATCCATAAGCCATGTGCGTGGTGCAGCACGGGGTCTGGATACAACCAAAGAGCTTCACTTGGACTTTATCATGCATATTGCTTAGCAAAAGTGTCTGTGCATGACAAGGTATTTTTAGCTGAGCTGTCCTAATAGATAGTGTATAATGCTGTGCTTCTGTATAGCACAGTTAGGAAATCTGTGACGCCCTGTATGGGCCTGCCCTAATTTCCTTTCTCATCCTAAATACATATGGATGTCTTATTATATGGTTTGTTCCTCTCCACCCTAATTTTACACACCTGGTGGGTGTGTAAGCCATTCCCAGAGTTTCTGATGACAGCAGTTCTGGCATCCAAAGTGCTTGCTGCTGGACTTTGGTGATTTTAATTTCCTGCCTCCCTTCTTACTCTCCTCTATACCCTTTGTTTGCCCTTGGGGAATGTCTAGTCTCTTTTCTGCTGCAGGTAACGCTTTCAGTATTAAAGCACTTTTGTTGGATTTTTTTTCCTATTTTTCTCTGTTTATCTAAAGTTGTTCTTTTAAACATCCTCTAGTTCTGCCTTGTGAACTTTTTTGTCCAGTTTTATCCTTTGAATCCTGCATCTGCTGAGCTCTGATGGAAGCAGTATTCCAGTAGAACCTTTCTGGCACAGGCACTGTTGTGGCACGCGAGTCCAGCATGGCTGATTGTACTTGTAAAGAGCCCCCTGTGCGGGTTCCTTGGCCATTGGTGATTCCTTGACAGTGTTCCCACCTGCTGAGCCACCTGACCTGCATGCCATTCACCAGCGCATCCAGGGCAACGTGGAGGTGCTGCAGGACTTTGGGGTGAAGCGGGAGGAGGGGCGCTCCCGGCAGGAATACCTTGCACTGCTGCGCCGGGACATGGCTGCCTACTACTCCTACAGCGACTTCCTGCTCACCAAGCTCATGGACATCTTCCCTCTCCCTGAGGTGGGATCCTGCCCTGCCCATAGCTGTGCTGACCGACGGGGGTTTGGCTGCCTCCCTGAGAATTTATTTTTATTCTTTCTTCCATCCAGCTGATAAACTTCCTGGAGGCTAACGAGGTTCCCCGCCCTGTTACCATTCGCACCAACACACTGAAGACGCGGCGGCGGGACCTGGCACAGGTGAGCAGGAAGCATTGACTGTGTCCTGAGCTGCCTGTCTCACAGAGCGGTGTCTCAGTCCCTTCTCCTTGCTTTGCAGGCTCTAATCAACCGTGGCGTGAATCTTGACCCCTTGGGGAAGTGGTCGAAAACAGGACTTGTTATTTATGACTCCACTGTGCCCATCGGTGAGATCACCTTTACTGTACAGGGCTGAGCTCACCTGCTCCTGCTTCCCTTTCTTTCACGTGTCATCTTCCTCTGTTCTGCCTTTCTTGCCCAGGTGCCACCCCAGAGTATCTGGCTGGACACTACATGCTGCAAGGAGCCTCCAGTCTTCTCCCTGTCATGGCGCTGGCTCCACAGGAGAATGAGCACATCTTGGATATGTGCTGTGCCCCAGGAGGCAAGACCAGCTACATAGGTAGTACCCTGGAGCCTGGGGAGGGATGCTCTGTCAAGTGAGGAGTTTCCACTGGTCTGCATAGAAAGGGGGAATAAAAAGGGACTGAACTTGAGGAAAGAAGAGGGTGGCTGTCACTGGAGACAAAGGCACAAGAGGTGTTCAGCCCCTTGCTGGTGTGTTTTGCCCTCTGGCAGCTCAGCTTATGAAGAACACAGGGATGATCCTGGCTAATGACAGCAGTGCCGAGCGGCTACGTAGCGTGGTAGGGAATTTGCACCGCCTGGGAGTCACCAATGCTGTCGTGAGCAACTGCGATGGACGCCAGTTCCCCAAGGTATGTTCCTGTTTACAGTGCTTACCCAGAGCTGCTGTGCTGTCCCTTTAGTGCTTTGGAAGCTGTGCTCTCCAAAGTTACCTGGCACAGGAGGATAAGCAGAGCTGCTGGGGAGTGTGTTTGTTACCTTATACAGAGGCAGGAAGGTGGACAGGTAGGAGGGAGGGGTGTTTCCTACTTTCCCGGTTTTCTGGTTCCCCTTCTAGTCTTTGCCTTGTTTTGACTCCCCACCTGTGAGTGTAATTCCAAATCCACATCTTCCTGTAGGTTCTTGGAGGGTTCGACCGTGTCTTGCTTGATGCTCCTTGTAGCGGAACAGGTGTCATTTCCAAGGATCCTGCTGTCAAAACCAACAAGGTGGGTGACCAGTGCAGACTCAAGTATGAGTCATGAGAGGAAAGCCTTTGGGGCAGCTTTGTTCTTGAGAGATACCTACAATTCATTTTTTCTTTTCTTTCTTATTCTGTGTGTTGTACTAGAGCTAGTTTTTTGAGATTACTTCTGCAGAAGACTCCAGACTCTTGTTTATTATATGTGCTTTGCTCTCCTGTCATTCCCTCATCCACAGCAGAGGCTTGGGGTGCTTCCCTGTGCCTGTGGCATCCTAACCTTTCTTTCTCTCTCAGGATGAGAAGGATATCATGCGTTGTGCCCACCTGCAGAAGGAGCTGATTCTTAGTGCCATAGATTCAGTCAATGCTGCCTCAGAGACAGGGGGCTACATTGTCTACTGCACTTGCTCCATCATGGTAAGTGCCTTCTATCATGATCTGCTGTGGTCACCTCCTCCTCAGGAGATGATGAGTTTTGGATCCTAATGCTTAGCCTCTGGCCAGGTGGAGGAGAACGAGTGGGTTGTGGATTATGCCCTGAAGAAACGCAATGTCCGTTTGGTGGCCACGGGCCTGGACTTTGGCAAGGAAGGCTTCACCAGGTGCGTGCCAGGTCACAAAGCTGCGTATGTGACTGCTCCTTGGTGGCCAGGTTTGAGCAGAGGTGTTCTATCACTCCTCACCCCACTTCCTCCTCCAGGTTCAAGGACCGTCGCTTCCACCCGTCCCTCAAGTCTACACGGCGTTTCTACCCCCACACACACAATATGGATGGGTTTTTCATCGCCAAGTTCAAGAAGTTCTCCAATGCCATCCCACAGACCCAGAAAGGTAGTGCTGGAGCTCAGCTGAGCTGGCTGGGCCTGCCCTCGCAGGTTGCTTGCTCTGCAGAAGCCGGGGGGCTTCTTCTCAAAGCGCCTTTCTTTCATTTCAGATGAAGAGCCTGCCGTGGAAGCAGCAGCTCCGTCTGCTGTCCCTGATACTATCATCACAGAGCCTCTGCCAAAAAAGAAGAAACTTGAAGGATCAAAAGCTAATGAAGAGCAGAAGCTGCCCCAACCTGCTTTGAAGAAGAAACGTTCATTGCAAGCACAGAGGAGACCCTTGAAGGCTGTCCGGCCTTCTTCCAAAATGATGCGGCCGAAAATCCCTACCAGGAAGAAGAAGCATAGAGTGAAAGCAAATGGACAGTGAGAGGAACTGCTTTTCCACTTGGTGGTCCCTTCCTTGGAGAGCAAAGGCTGCTGCAGCTCTGTGTGTATCCCCACTTTGCTGCTCTGTGCAGATCATCTCTGCAGCTCTGAGCACCTGGGACAATGATAGCCCCCTTTGCTCCTTTCCCTTTGCATCAAGGACCGATGCAGTTACCCATTAAAAGTTTTATACTCTTGCTCAAGTCTTGTTCTTTATCCTTGGAACATGAAGTACAGAATTCTGCTGTGTCCCCTTATTTCTTTGCAGCAGAAACCTCTCTTAGTTCCGGCTGATGCTCTGGCATTTCTAGTGTCTGTCCTTATTCCCAACAACGGGGATGTTTGTGAAGAAGCAGTGGGAGCCGAAATCCTTGTTGCCTGCATGAAGGCTGTATTGTGTGGAGCTGTCAGCTGAGTGCTTTGTCTGGGCAAGGCTCTCGCCCAGTGATTCCCTAGTTCTCTCTTGTCACTTAGTTCATGCTTGTGACTTGTCCCCATTTCACCATTCTGTTCCCCAGCAGCCTCTTGTTACTTGGGTTTGTTGGCTGGAGACAAAGGACAGAACTCTTAGAGGTCTTTGCGACAAACGCAACTGTTTATTATGTCAGCCTTCTTATATAGGGCGTTTAAAACTCCCGGGCTCGACAGCTGATTGGTCTGGTCTTAACACCGCCCCAGCTCCTCAGTGGGATGTCTGCATTCTAGAATGAAAATGATTGGGTGAGGTCTCTGTTTAAGTTCAAATCTAACATATGATTGATCATCCAGGGGCTTGTTTCACTGTTCTAGAATGAACCAGGCTAGCCGAATTGGGTTTATGTTAAGGCCATTTTACCTTGTCCAGCTGCAGACCACCTGTGCTGTGACAGTCTCTCAGTTCTTGGCCTCCCAGACTTGAGCAGGGATTGCTTTTGGTTTGTGGAGCTGTACAATGAAGTTCTTTTTGCTTTCATGTTCACCTAGATGCAGCTGCTTCTCCTTAAGACATAGCTGGGCTGTTTCTATTTAAATGTCCTGGTCTGCTACAATTGAGGCTGCAGCTTTTCCACTCAATATCGATGCCACCAGGCACATAGTGATCAGCAGAAACCGAGGGAACCTGCTGTGATGGGTGCCCAGGGAAACACAAAACAGCACTTACAAAACATGAACAACGAAAAAGGCCTAATCCTGTTCTTGTTCCCTGGCCCATCAGACCTGGACTATGCTGGTGGATTGTCCGTGCACACTTTGGTGGGTTCCTGGCAGCTGGCCCTCAGGCTTGTGGCCTGTCTGCTGCCTGGCTCTCAAACCTCCTTTCCTGCTTGCAGGCTAGCCCAGCTTGCAGTTAGCTAATGGACAGCAGCGTGCAAGTGTGCAGGGAAAACAGCTGGGATTAGCTTAGTGTGAGGCCAGGACAGATGGTGGTAATTGGGAGCAGGGCTCAGCCACACAGACACACTGACCAGCAGCCAGTCTCCATGTGACTGGCTCCTATTTATTCCTCTCTCCATTTCCCATGCTCAATTCTCCCTGATTTAGCCTGATGCCTCCCTTTCGCCTCCTTCAATCCTTCCCCTCAACATTCCATGGTAAATTTTCCTCCCATAATCTTCCTTGAAACAGTGCATGATAAACTGTACACGGTCCTGCAGTTACCCTCAAACATCAAAGATCGGCTCTTTCCCAAGAAGCCCATGATAATTCTGCTTTTTTTATCAGTTGTGAAGTTTCTGGCTGAAGCTTTTCAAGGTTGAAGTGGTTTCTGTAATAGTTCAGTGTCTCAGGAGCTCTGGTCTTTGTTACAGACCTTGTTATCATCTGCTTTCTAGGGCTTATCTATCTGTGTATTTTATTTACTATAACACTGTTTGCAGTGTGTGTGGGTGGGGGGGGCTGCCTTTATAATTTTGTGTTGAATAGCCGTTAAACAAATATCTTTATAGTTGAAAATTAGCTTTTTCCCCATGCTTCCCCAGTGAATTAGGTCAGGGAGGAGCCTCTGAATGCAACTGTCTCACTTTGGGCTTGTGTGGTAAGGTCTGGATTTTTGGAAACAGAGGACCTAAGGGAAGATTTTCAGTGTCTTTCAAAATAAATAAATGCTAGGTGCAACAGCACTCAAGGGAAGGAATTACTGCTTCAATACTGCATTTCTAGTACCCTCCCATCTGCATAGAGACTGTAAAACTGGGAAATGTTCAGAGAGGACAAATGCATTGTAAGTTTTGATGAGAGAAGCAGCAAGAGCCTCTTAAAGCCCTGGGCCTGTCCTGTGACCTGTCCTGTGTTGTTGCTGCTGCCTGCTGAGGTAACTGTGTGAATTGCTGCCTCAGCTTGTGAACCAGTTTATCCTGATAACCCCAGCAGCAGGGATAGAATTTTCCTGGTTGGGATCCCAAGGTAACCGTCTGGTTTCCAGCGATGTCCAAATTATGATGGAATTTCAGCCCTGAAATGCAGAAATAGCTGCTGTTTTAACTGTGTCAATAAAACTTCTCTCTTGCTGAGCATTGTTCCAATCACTTGGCATGCTTGCAAACCTTTTGTTATAGCTGAGAAGAGATGGGAGAAATTTTCATCTCTCTTTGGTAGTTTGATCTCCTACTCTTGATTTCAGCCATTGCAGTCATTGCTGCTCAGAGATAATGTTGAGTGTGACATTGAAATGCTGCCATTGAGCTTCAGAGGCAGTACTGGGGATGCAGCAGCTGGGGATAAGGCTTGGTGCTTTCCTGTGGTTACATTAGGCTTGCAGCTTGCAGCTGCCTTCTTACTCTGGGAATCTTTTGTTACCTGAAAGCTGAGATTTCTGGAAAATGTGACTGCTGGATCATCTTTCAGTACTTTCCTTTAATGTGTTTTAATATCTGAAAGCTGCTGATAACGTGGCTTGCGAGAGCTGAGACAGAGCAAAGCAAGAACTGAGGCAGAGCAAGGATAGCAGATCTGAGGGGTAGAAATGCTGTCACAGATTAAAAGCTTGTTGAGAGAAGTCGTGATATCTGTTCCACTGTGCTGCATGCAGTCCTTCTCCCCAAACTGGGAGTCTGTTGGAGCAGCCTTATCAGGGCACAGTGAAGAGAGCCAGCTCCCCCAGCTCTCCTCTGCAAGCTGGGAGGGAGAGGCAGGCCCTGCACTGCTGCACCCTTGGGGTGGTGCAGGAAGGAAAATGAAGACTTCTGGGAACAAGAGTGCATAATGGAAAGAGAAGAAGCTCCAATAGCGACGGAGGTCAGTCACTGACTCCAGTGATGTCATGTGCTGTAATGTCTGTTTTGGGCCAGGTATGCTGCCTCTGGCTGCATTGCCTCATGTCTGGCTGTATCCTAAGGAAGGGGCTGAAATCCTGTACTGCACATTTCAGGGACTTGAGTATGAAATTTGGATTTTCGTGCACACACTATGTTGCACATATCCAGAGATATAGACACTTTTTTAGGGGCTGAATCCACAAATGGCACAAGTCCCATCAGTGAGTCTTGTTCCCCCAGGCTGTCCATCCCTCCTGCTAGGGAGGATGTGGAAAGCTCCTGAGGAGGATGTCTGCAAGTCCCATCTGCCTGATGGAGGCAGTGGGGAACTACTGAGAAGGTAAAGTCATTTAGGTCCTGGGCTCTTGTATGGCCCAGAACTGCCTTCTCATGAAGACCTGGCCCCAAAACTCCCTCCTGGATTGGTGTTTGTGTATTTTTAGAAGAAAATCCATTCCCTCCTTTGCTGTTAGACAGGAACATTTCTGGATGTTGTTAAGTGTGGCAATCACCCAGCCGCTGGTGGCAGCTGCTCCTCTGCACCAATTTCTCCAGATTTGCACCCAAATACAGACAGCTGACTGGGCTGATGACTTTGCTAGGCCCAAAAGTTATGTGCTCATTGCAACATCTCCCTCTGCTTGTGGATAGAAGCAATTTTATGGGTCAGTTTTATTGAAAAATCTTGGAAGTTGGAAGACTTGGAGAGTTTACACAGAAATATTTCAGCAGTGTTGTGCAAGGGAGAAGGTACTCGGAGGGAAAGGGGAGCAGGGAGATGGGGTACAGGCACACCAAGGAGACTATGCCTTACAAAAAGAGCCTCTGTGAGTGCTGTGGAGCTGATTTGGATAGGTTTCACCTATGAAGTACCTTTGCAAGGAGGACGGATGTGTTAGCTACCAAGAGCTTCTGAGATATGGGAGAGGAGGAGCATCTCAACATGGTAATGGATGTTACAGCTGGGCAAATGCAAAGGAGATAGGTGATTTTAATGGGGGGTTGCCACCTGGGGAACCTACCTTGATTTGCCCATGGAGAATAGTGGTAGAGGCTTAATCTCTTTTTTACTGTGATACAGAGTCCCACACCAGTACCAGATCTGAACTAGAGGAATTTGCACTGTCTGTTTTGCACAGGGTCAGAAAATGCAATGCTTCTTTCTTGGCCTTAAAATCTGTGGAAGAAAGATAAATACCACCATGTTTACAAAGAAGTATCTTTTTTCACATTGGCTACAGGTATGATTTTAAGAGCTGTAATGAGCAGCTCTGCATGTCAGCAGCTGCAGTCCAGCAGTGCCATTGTTGACCGTGAGCTGATAAACTGGGGGCAGGAGCAGTTGGAGAAGTGCCAGGTGTTAGGTGAACCAAAAGGGGAAGATCAGAAGGAGCTGTTGTGCTGCAGTGAGATTGAGGCCCAGAGGAGGAGTGCTGTGATCCCCTGGGTAGCAGGATTGTCTCTAGTTTCTGGGTTTCTGCGGAATAATGAGAAGAAGTTGGCCCTTTGCCCCAGTCATCTTCTGTATCAGTAGGAATCCTTTACACCAGCAAGTATCCTAAGCAAGGGAAGTTAGAGAAAAACGGAGGCTCCACACTGCCTCCTGTCCAGGAGACAGCTGGAGTGTTGGTGGGAAGAGGTGCTGGAGGTCTGTAGCTCAGTCCCTGCTGTAAGCAGGGCTATCCCAGAACTAGGTCACATCACTGGACCTGCATAGCTGAGCCCCGAGAACCATCACGGACGGAAATCCCACCACCTGCTCCAGTGCTGTGCTGGCCTCCTGGTAGAAAAAGCTTGTCCTGATGGATGGCAATGCTTTCCTCCACTGGCATTTCATTAATCAGCTCCACTTGCTGGGCTTCCCCAGCCGGACAGGAGCCGGCCAAGCAGAGCTTGGGAAAGCGCTTGCAGCATTGCTCTTGCCTGTGCTCTTCACTGGCTGCACGAGGCAGCAGATCTCCCCAGTCTGACCTTGCTTGCCCAGGTGCAAGGGTGTGGAGGGGTAAAACCAGGAGTATGTGACGGGGGAGGATGCTGGCAGAAAGCACGGGCAGCCAGGCACACAGGCAGGCTGTGGCAGCAGGAAGGAGGGAGTCAGCGGTGGCTAAAGGTCACATGCTGGGAGGTTTCCGAGCTGGAGCTGCCACTGCTGCTTCAAAACAAGCTTCTTGATTGGGATCGCTCTTGTCCATCTGTCCTTCTCTTTTCCCTGGCTGTTTATTTGGCAGCATTGCTGCCAGGCACATTGCTTCCTGCCAGCTGCTGGTGCAGTGCTAGCTTTTGGAAGGTGGGGATCTCTTCTGCCTGTCCATGAGGAAAGCCTTCCTGTCCTCCTCTCCCTGGACAAAAGCACTGCTTGCCACCACTCAGCCTCTCTAGTCAGAGGCAGAGCAAAGGAATATCTGCTTGAGAAGAGGAAAAGTGTTAAAAAGGAGGTGACAGAAGAGGAAAGTTCACTTCTTTCCCAGCCGAAGCCCATCTCAAAGGGCTGTAATCCAGTTGAGTTCCAGTGGTCATGGGTGTGCCAGGGAGGACGGAGTGGGAGAGGAAGTATGATAAATGCAGCTGGGGGGTGCTCTGGGGAGCCTTGAGTTGTATGCAGGACAGGGGAGACAGGCATGCCACAGGATATAACTGATGCTGGACACAATGAGGCAGGAGAGGGGAATAAATTTGATTTGGCCTGCTCCCAGGCCAGGATGCCAGAAGGGTAATGGAGGGATGGAGGAGATCTGTAGCCTTGGAGGAGAAGCAGCAAGGAACATGCAATAGGCAGACTCTCAGTCAAGACTGACAAAGCTGGCCATCCTCAGTGGAGCCGGGAAGTTCCTGGCAATGTGGATTGAATCATATCTTTGATCCCAAGGGCAGGGCTGTAGCCCCACTGGAGCATGTTCAGCTCCTTCCACAGTGCGCAGGGTAGTGTGGTGCTGGGCATCTCTTTAGACTCAAACCTACTCCTCGCTCAACCCTTGCTGATGGCTCAGCTGAGACATCAGAGGCCGCTTTGCGCAAGTACCACACTGGGCTCAGCTCCTCAGTGGAAGTTCTGGGGGAACAGGCCAGGAGCACACAGACAGCAAGGGAACATAGGTGTCCACATCCATAAAACATTTATGTAGCGATCGATTTGTGCACAGTCTCCTCCCACCGAATAATGGGGTGAGGGGCGACACCAGCGCTTTTGGCAAAATTCACCTGGGGTCGGGGTCAGGGGGTAAGAGGGAATGACCTAAAGTAGGCTAAAATAAGGGACATGAAACAAGACCCAGGGCTGCTTTGTGAACAGGGAAGGAGGAAGGCAGTTGCAAGTTAAGCATGATATCTGAGAGGCTGCCTCCACACAGCCTCCTCTGGCCCCTGGCTCGCCATTGTCCAGCGGCAGCTCCCCGTGGGCGGGCTGCTGGCACAGCAAGGGCAGGGCTGACTTGGGGGCTCGAGAGAGGATAACGAGAGGCTTTGGGGTGCAGAGGTAAAGTTATGCCCTCTTTAAGGGGGGCAGCTCTGGGGAAGCACTAAATTCTATGCAAAAAAAGAATAAAATATTCAAAAGGAGGCAGAGGCACACTGTGTTGTGGCTAGGCTAGTTACGGAAATCGGTACCAGGCGGGGCTTCAGCTGGCAGTGCCGGAGAGGAACATCCCTCCGGGGAATCCTGCCGGAGCGGAACGCGTCCCTTCGCCCCGGGGCGCCCCGAAACCCTCCACGGAGGCCGAGCCGCCCCTCGGCGTGGGGAGAGACGGGGGCCGGCAGAGGAAAGGGAGGTTCTGCCGCGTCCCCTCTTCTGCTCGCTCCGCCCGGGGCCGGCGGGGGGGAGCAGGGGGCGGCTCTCGGAGCCCGCCGCCGCCGCCGCCGCATCCCCGCCGCAGCGGAAGCCGCGCCCCCGCCGCCGGGGCCGGCCGGGTGCATCCCCCTCGCCCGGCGCTCCCCGCCCCGTCCCGCCGCCGCCATGAACCCGCTGTTCGGCCCCAACCTCTTCCTCCTGCCGCAGGAGCAGCAGGGGCTGGCAGGCCCCGAGCTGCCGCCGCCGCCCGCCGCCGAGCCCCTGGCCGGGGAGCCGCCCGCCGGCCCCTTCCCCGCGCCGCCCGCCGCCATGGCCCTCCGCAACGACCTGGGCTCCAACATCAGCGTCCTCAAGACGCTGAACCTGCGGTTCCGCTGCTTCCTGGCCAAGGTCCACGAGCTCGAGCGGCGCAACCGGCAGCTGGAGAAGCAGCTGCAGCAGGCGCTGGAGGAGGGGGCGAGCGGCCGCGGCCGCGGACCCCCGCGCCGGGACCAGGCTGTACAGACCGGTTTCGTGGGTCCCATCCGCACTCTGGGACTGGGGCTGGGGCCGGGGCTGGGGCTGGGGCCGGCCCGGGCTCTGGGGTCCCCCAGCTCCCGCCCCGGTGGTCCCGGCCAGCCCTCCGCCTTCTCCGCCGGCTCCCGCTTCATGCCCGGCACCATCTGGTCCTTCTCGCAAGCCCGGCGCCTCGGCCCGGGGCCCGAGACCACCCTGGTGCAGGGACCGGGCGTCTCCTGGATCCACCCCGACGGGGTGGGCGTGCAGATCGACACCATCACCCCCGAGATCCGAGCGCTCTACAACGTGCTGGCCAAGGTGAAGAGGGAGCGCGACGAGTACAAGCGCAGGTGAGAAGGGGCGGCGGGAGCCAGAGGCACCAGCGGCATTCCCGGGGTACCGGAACCATCGCCGGGGAGGCTGCAGGGCTCTGCCCGGTGGGCGCTGTGCGGGAGAAGCAGGGAGGGAAGGTGACGGTCCTGTCCAGACTTCTCTGGAGCACGGGCTGCAGGCAGCGTGAGGGAAAACGTGGACCCCTGAAAGCATTTGTTTGTGCCCGAGTCTCCTCCCTTGCCACCTGGTGTGTGTGAACCCTCCCGGGACGCTCGTTGAGCCTTTTTCCATCTTACCAGCTTGGCATGAGAGATTGGAAATGCTTTCCCAAGCAGGAAAGGAATGGCTCCAGGAGCTGTGTTTTAAAGCCGAGGGGATCTGGAAATGCTCAGGAACGAGGAACAGCCTGAAAGTAGATGAGGAAGGTGGACATGCAGTAGTGAGCGGGTTTGGATTGGAGAAGGTTACTGGGAAGAGTTCTCTGGAGGTGCCGAAAGGTGTGGAGAAGCCCCTCAGCAGAGTGACTGGCCTCTCCTGGGCCCTTTCCCTCACCAGTGCTGTCCAGCCGGCCCCTCGGCAGCCGAGAGCCGAGGAAAGACACCCCACTCCTCGGGGGCTTTCCTCCCTACCCAAAATAGCTGTGGCTTGGCATGTGCCTTGGAGAAGGGAGAAGCAGAATGCAAAGCTAATCTCTTGGCCAGTTCTTCTTTCCCAGGGTGCAGGGTGGCCGCTGCCCTCGCCTCTTGCCGGCAGTGTTTTTGTGCCAGGCCAGTTCCCGAGGCTGGTCCCGGATCCGCACGTAGGATGAGATCAGGCTGGGCTGGCATCGCAGGGTCAGAGTGCGGGGCTGGGCGAGAGTGTCGCTGGGGACTGGCACCACTCGAGTGACTGGTTTGGGGTTTTTTCAGAAGTCACGTTGCCATGCTTTTAGAAGCAGTTAGAAAGTTTGTGATTCCACACCCAACTCCCCACGGGAGCTGTGCCACTGCCCAGTTCTGTGTGGCCGTGGGCTCCAGTGCCGAGATCAAGGCTGAGGTCCAAGATAACACCTTGTGCTTTTGGCTTTATAATACTTAGGCTGAGCAAACTTGCCTGTCAGATGCTCCGAAGGCACTGAGCAAGGCACATGGAAAGGAGGAGTTGGCATCTTTTCTTTCCCGCCAACTGCTGCATGTGCCTAAGGCCTTTTATTACTAAGCCAGTGGTCAGGCTGCTTTTCCAGGGGGGAGCAGCACTCCTTGCATTGCATTTTCAGATCAGAGAGTGGGAAGCTGGAACCGGATTTTTTTGGCCAGGAGGGCTTGAGCTTCAAAGTGGGTCAGCCAGAGAGGACCAAGTTGGATTTGTTCGTACTGCTGAAGAATGGAGAGAATGGGACCTTGAAGAATGGGCGAATGGAGAACTTTTCAGGGTTGTCCTTCTCTGGCAAGTGAGCTTCAGGGAAGGCTGCAGAGGGGGTAACAGAGGGACTGCTGAGGGTGAGATGGGGGGGCACCACAAGCTGCTATGAGCCAATGTTATTGGTGGGATCTATTTTTGGAGTGTGTTACCAAGAGCTGGGGGAAAGCAGACCCCACCCCCAGACCCTATCCAGCACTGGGAACTTTCTGATGGGTACAGCCAGGTCCCAAACAGGGGAATGGGACAGAAGGATACCATTTCCACACCCTTCTCCATGCTGGGGGCTGAAACCAACATCCCCTGGGAGCTGAGAGTTCTCTGCCATCGTGGGCTGTGATCTGCTATGGGGACGGTGCAGCTGGTGTCATGCCTTTGCCACCTGCCTGCAGACAGATGGAAGAGGCCATATTAACACAGGGCTTCCCAATTCTCTTACCCATGGCTTGGGTGCTGGAGCTTGTGCTTTTTTTCAGGGCAGTGTTGCTGCCGTGCGCCCTACAGCACTTGGAGCAGTGCAGCAGGAGCTTCTTTCTGGATACACAGAGCCTGAAACTCAAGTCAGGGATCCAGGAGAGCTGTGGGGGCTATAGAGAGTAATGAGAATAGTTGCAGCAGCAAGAGAGAGGCTCACAGGAGCTGCACTTGGGAGGAGCAGACTGAAATTGGGTGGCCTGGATAGGGGCAAAGAGTGCCTGTGAGTGTCATACAGACCTGCTAAGTGCTGGGGATGTGGGTGTCTCATCAGGTTTGTGCTGCCTGCTACACCTACTACTTGTATTCACAAGTAGTTCTTATGTTGGATGTTGCAAGGACATGCTTTAGGTGTGGAGTGAATAGTGCTACAACACGGTGTATTAGACTCACAGAATGGTTTGGGTTGGAGGAGACCTTTAGGGGTTACCTAGTCCAGTCTTCCTGCTGTGACGTTTCGCTACATCCGGTTGCTCAAAGTGCTGACCTTGAACATTTCCAGTGATAGGCCATCCACAGCTTCTCTGGGCAACCTGCTCCAGTGTCTCACCACCATCATAAAAAATGGTTCCTTATGTCCAGTCTAAACCTAGCTTCTTTCAGTTCAAAACCTTTGCCTCTTGTCACTGCAGGCAAAAGGTCTGGTACAAAGTCTCTCCGTCATTCTTATTAGTCCCCTTGTTTATTAAAATGCTTTCAAGAAGGTCTTTTGTTGTTGTAATTGCCCTCTGAAGAGCTGTGCCAGGCTGCAGGGCCATCCCCCTTAAGGTGAGCTTAAACATAGCTCAGATGTGGCAAGAGGGGGGATAAGTGAAGCTTCAGGTCCTGAGCAGCCCAAAGCCCCGGTGTGCACAGACCCTGCAGGATGGGGTAAAGCACCCCAGTGCCTGTTGCAGTGAGCAGGATTTTTAAAGATGGTGGAATTGTTGATTTTTCTAAGTGAGCTTGTTGAAGGGACACATTTGGCAGGGACAAGCACTGCATCTTTTCACATCCTCGGCTTTGGGAGAGCTGTCCCATAGCTGGCAAGGAGATGGTCAGGTCTACGTGCAGCTGGGACCCTCCTGCCCTCACTGTCTGCCTTTGGGCAGGTTGTTGCTTTGCAGCAGTGCCGGAAGGACCTCTCCTCTCCCCTTGGCACACACGTTGGTGGCCGTGGGGCTGTGTGGGGCAGCCTTGCTCCCGGCTGGCAGTGACCTGGCAGCAGCCGCGTGGGGCTGCGGGCGCAGTGCTGCAGGCAGGTTATTATTAGGAGTGGTGCATTGCAGGAGGGAGCAGGGGAGAAGGAACCAGAAAGGAGATGAGCAGAAGAGAGGTTTGCAATGGATGGGTGCACGGATTTGTCCCTAGTGGGGTGAATTGCTGTTTTCTTCTGCCTTTTCAGCTGGTGTGTGTGTGACCTGCACTTGTCTTCCATAGCATTGGTGTGAAATGAACTCTTACCAGGATTTGCAGCTATGCTTTATGTCCCCAGTGAGTCTGGGCTATATAGAGATCCAGAGGGAGGCGGGGACCAAAAAAGAGGCAGTGCCACACCGAGAAAGATGCTGAAATTTTTTTCTTATGGTGGAAGGCGTTTTTGTCCTTGGGGAGGGAGGCTTTGTTTGAGGCAGTTCCCATATAAGGGCAATTCTACCTTTTAACTTTCTCCTTTCTTTTCCTTTCATCTCTCTTACCCCAAAGGGATGGGAACACTCTTTGATTCCCCTTCTGGAGCTGTGGTATGGATAGAACACCAGCATGAGGAGTGCACACTTTTGTCCTTGTTTGACTAAGGAGCAGCGTCGCTAGCTTTAAGAGCTTAAAAATTCACAAGGCAGGGCTGTCCCACGTCACACATTGTCCAGACGCCCCGAGATAACAAATGTGAGGGCTTTTTAATATGCTTTCTGGCCTGCTAGACCTTAGGATTTATTGTTCAAACTCGGTGTGGGTAAGTGAGAGGAGAGATTTTTCACATCCTTGTGCAGAGTCACAGTGTCTGTGTTGGTGCTTGCAGGCGTTAAATAGAAACCAGACCTCACAGCACCAGGAAGGGCCCAGCTCTGGTTGCTATCCTGGAGTGATCTCGCTTTCTTGAAAAAATCTGTCTCTCTCAGAAGAGCCAGGAGCTGGGTAAGAATGCAGCAGCCCTGCCCCGTGCCGCACCACAACACATGCCAACTGCCCTGCTCTATGGGATCATCATTTAGCCAAGAGCAGTATGGCTTGATGGCCTCCCAACAGACCGTGGGCTGGGCCAACACTGCAGCATGACCCAAGAGGTTGATCTCATGCAGTGAAATACAATATAATAATTGCTAGGGGATGTGTCTTTGCACAGCAAGGCTGGGCGTCTTGCAGCTCTGCTTTTTGCAAAGCTGCAGCGCCCAATACCCATCAGACAGCCTGGCAAAAAGTAGCACAATGCATCCTGCCTCCTTGTGGGATGAAACAGTGTTCTTTAATTCAACCTGTAACACAGCAGTAGAGCCAAGGAGTCTTGTGCCCCTGCCCAGGGTAGCCTTCTGCATTGGGACAGGCAGAAGAGCAGCCCTTCATGCTCATTGTGATCACTCACACTGTCAGGTGGTTTGATGTCAAGGTCAGGGTTTGTGCTTCTGGGCAGTCTGAACTGCAACACTGCAGACACACAAATGTGGTCGCAGAAATGATGCAGATTAGGGCAACTCTGCAAAACATCTTCATGTTGCTGAGTGTTGGAGCTGCTGTGACCCAGGGCTGTGGGTCTCAGGGGCAGATGGAGAGGCCGGTGGGCTGTGATGGGCCATGGGCCATCCCCAGAGTGGCAGGGCGTGCAGCCCAGCTGCCATGCAAGCCTGCGCTCGGTGTCCCCAGCTCCCCCCATCGCAGGGCAGCCGGCCACGGTGCGGCAGGGTTTGTGGCCGGGGGGGGCCAGTGGGCTTGGCAGCTGCCATCGCCTGAAAACAAGAGGCCATGCATTCCTGGGCACGTTCTCCTTCCCACCCCGGAGCTGTCATCCCCCCCTCTCGGATAGCTTTGGGGTGAGCAGCTGCTGCTCCATCCTTTCCCTTTGGCGGCCAGCAAGGCGAGGCCGATGGGATCTGACCAGCGTTTGTCTCCCTAGATGGGAAGAGGAGTACACGGTGCGTGTCCAGCTTCAGGACCGGGTGACTGAGCTGCAGGAGGTGAGCATTGCTGTTCCCCGTTCACCTGCACCCCAGCTGCCCCACACTGGTGCTGATTTGCACATCTCTCTCTCCCTGGCGCAGGAAGCCCAGGAGGCTGAAGCTTGCCAGGAGGAGCTAGCCATGAAGGTGGAGCAGCTCAAGGCAGAGCTTGTTGTCTTCAAGGGACTGATGAGCAATGTGAGTCCCTAATCCCTCTCTAACCCCATAGCAGTGTCCTACCAAGTGCTGTGGCTGTGTAGAAAAGCAGTTCCTTGGTGGGGCCCATCCAGCACTGGCAGGGTTGGTCTGGGGCACGGTGGGAAAAGCAGAGAAGTGGGAGCAGTGCTGTCGGGGGGGAGGAAGTGGGAGCACCGATTGCCATCTGTCTTGCCTAGTATTCCTCCTTTGTCCCTTTCCTGTGGTGCTGTGGGTTCAGAACATCACGGAGTTGGACACCAAGATCCAGGAGAAGGCCATGAAAGTGGACATGGACATCTGCCGTCGCATCGACATCACTGCCAAGCTGTGTGATGTGGCACAGCAGCGGAACTGCGAGGACATGATCAAGATGTTTCAGGTGAGAAGTGCCCGCTGCTGCTCCAGACTCAGCCACCAGCTCTGGGGAGGAGAGATCCCAAAGGAAGTAGAAGAGACAACACTAGCCCCCTGCTAGGGGAGACGCTTGGTCACCCTCGCCCTTGCTCCTTGTGATCCTTTGCTTTCTACCACTCTTGGGAGGTGGTGCAGAGTGGAGGTGGAAAGCTCCAGATGTTGCTTTGGACATCAAGAGTCCTCTCAGCCTCTTGCTGACCTGTTGTGTTGGGCCCGGGGACCCCACAGTGCTAGGGGAGCAGCTGCAGGAGGGAGACAAGTTGCTTGAGTGTCTGTCTCTAACTCCATCTCTCTCCTTTCCCTTCCCCTCTCTACCATCTTCTCTCTGTCTCTCTTCTCTGTCTCTGTCTCTTTTCTCTTTCTGGACATTGCTGCCTTTCTGTCTTGCTCTTTGTCCCTACAGAAGCAACTGGTTAGTTCCATTCAGTTGAGAAAATTTACAAATTTTAAACTTTCTTTTAAGAAGGTCGGACTATAAATATTGACATATTTCACCTTTTTCAGACTGTCTCTTTTTTCCTATTTCTGTCACTGTGTTTCCCTGTCTTTGGACTGGGGTGGTGGGTGATTTGAGTTTTTCAGCAGTAAAACCATATTGTTTTTTCTCATCAGATTCATAGATTCCATCTTTAGTTGCTTAGTTTTAATTTTAGAAAATGCTAAAACCACGTTTTATTCATTGCACCCATCTTTAACCTGATCATAATGAGCCCATCTCTCTCTCTCTCTCTCTCTCTCGTTTTTCTTCCTTCCTTCCTTCCTTCCTTCCTTCCTTTCTGTCTTTCTCTCTTTCCCTGCCTTTCTGTCCCTCCACCATTCCTTTCCCCTCCATCTCTTCCCACCTACCTGCTCCTGACCTCGGACCCGGCCTCGTTTCTGTAGTCTCTGCACTTGTCTCCCGTTAAGGTCCCAGCCTCGGTGGGGCGGAAGCGGGAGCGCAAGCAGGTCAGCGATGAGGACACCTCGCTGTCAGAGAGCGATGCCTCCCGGAAACCTGACGAGGAGGAGGAGGATGAGACCACGGCCATGAGCATCAATGAGGAAATGCAGAGGATGCTGAACCAGCTGTGAGTGCAGCTGCTGTGCATCTCTGCCCATGGGTGTTGAGCCAGGCTCCCTGCTGGTCCCGGGATGGGGAGGGCAAGGGTGGTCTGTGGCTTCCCTTCTCAGGTGAGGGCAAGGTGAGAGATGCTGCTGTGGAAAATGTTCACCCTGTGCTCTGTGGCACAGTGGGACTGACCCCCTGGGAGACCTGAGCCCGCCTATGCCAAGAGTGGGAGCTGGTCCAACTCCCCTCCTCTTGCACCCTTTCTGCTTTTTGGGAATCTGTGCCTGAACTTGCTGGGGCTCCTGACCACGAAAAGCCAGCCCCTTCCCCATCAACTCTTGGGTTTGGGCACACCCGAGTTCACCCTGGTCACATCCCCAAGGGCTGCAGCCCTGCCCGTGAGCAGGTGCAAGGCTTTGGAACCAGCACAGCCCCCTGCCTGCTGTGGCACTCCTGCTGGGTGCTGACATGCTGTTCCCTTGTGCCCAGGAGGGAATATGACTTTGAGGATGATTGTGACAGCCTCACGTGGGAGGAGACAGAAGAAACGCTGCTCCTCTGGGAGGACTTCTCCGGATACGCCATTGCAGCCGCAGAGGTGCAGGGGGAGGTAACAGTGGTGTCAGGGCCCTGAGGTCTTGTTGGGTTGGGACACTGTCCTTCCTGAGCCTGGGAAGATGCTCTCTCAAAGAACCAGATTTCAGCCCCTTTCCCTTTGCAGGCCAGTACAAGATGCTTTCCTGCCTTTTCTGCATGAATACATTACAGCAGCCCTGTCGAGGTCTCCTTCAGAGACAGGCCAGAGACCTGTAGCCTGAGGCATGTGCACACATGGGGGGAGCCACAGCCCATCCAGAAGAGAAGAATTCCTCTGGCTGGACTGGTCTCTGGTGATCCTTGCTCATGTTCTCCAGCCCAACTACCCACTGTACAGCAAAACTGCCCAAAGACAGGCCTTGGTGTCTGGCCAAAGCCCTCGTCATCCCAGATCTTTGGCCCTTGGCAGTCTCCTATGAATGTATCGTGCTCGGGAATGGTCTGTGCTCTCCAAATTTTCAGTGCAATGCTGAGCTTGTTTGGGTTGATTTGGTCACTGCCCAGTGTGGCAAATCCTGAGTCTCTCAAGTCCGTGTTGGCAGGACTGCCTCCTGTCTTATTTGTACTACACGGTATATATTTCTTCCTCCTTTCCCAGTGCTGCCAGTTCTTTCTCTAATTTGTCTCTCTCTTGCCTTTGGCTCCTCATGTTGGATGCTTCCCTGGCCTCTAAACCTGCTGTCTGCTCTCCTCAGCAGCAGGATGACAGCCTGGAAAAGGTGATCAAGGACACGGAGTCGCTGTTCAAGAGCCGTGAGAAGGAGTACCAGGAAACCATCGACCAAATAGAGGTGGGAGAAGGAGGAAATGGGGAGGCCATGGCACAGAAGGGTGTGTGGGTCCCTGGGGGAGGGAGACACAATGCTGGAGCAGGTCACTGGTAATTAATGAGTGACAGCCCTCAGTCTGGCCTTGCCCACTGCAAGGCCCTGCACCACATGCCCTGGGATCATCTCTGCACCGTTTTCCTTGAGCAGCTGGAATTGGCCACAGCCAAGAATGACATGAACCGGCACCTGCACGAGTACATGGAAATGTGCAGCATGAAGCGAGGCTTGGATGTGCAGATGGAGACTTGCCGGCGGCTCATCACCCAGTCTGGGGACAGGTAAGCTTCAGCAGGGGAGCCAGGACACCCATTGTCTGGGTCTGAAGCCGGGGTGGTAAGAGGGAGCTGAAGGACTGGGTAATACTCCTGCCCTGCCCTCATGTGGCGTGGAGAGAGAGCAGTTCCCAGAGGCTGTTGGATTCCTGGCTGGCCTCCACACAGGTCCTGGTACCACCTCTGCAGAACGTAGGAGACACACAGGAGTCACTTTTGATGCATGAAGCCAGACCCCCCCCGATGGAGAGAGTAGCTGCCATTGTTCAGGGACATTGTGTAAGTCCCCAGAGGTCTGTGGAGCCAGGGTGGCTCCAGGCTGGGGACCCCTGTGATGGACTTTCACAGACTCCTAGCCTTACATACCTTGTCAGGGTCCTGCTCTGGGCAGGCCTCTCTAACATCTCCCCCAGCTTTGCTTCATGATCTTGATTGGTGTCCTCTGGAGCACCCTCCCAGCACCCAGGGATTCCTGCAGCCCCACACATGCCCAAAAGGGCATTTCAGCTCCTCTCCTGCTTGCTCTGGTGACCCCTACTCACACCAAACTGGGTCCTTTCCTTCCCCCCGGGCAATGCTAAGACTGCTGCCCTTTACTGTTCTCTGCAGAAAGTCTCCTGCCTTCACCCCGACCTCCAACAGCGAGTCAGCCCCGAATGAGGAGAGTGAGGAATCTGACCGTGATCCTCCCAGTGATGCTTCCATCAGATAATGAGGGGAGGTCCAGCTCCCTTGGACCCCCTTCCTGGCACGGGGTTGCCTGAGTCACACCTGGGAAAGACTGTCAGGGACGTGGAACTCTGCTGATAAACGTCTGTCACCCAGGCTTACTCCCATTTTGGGGTGCTTGACAGATCCCACACACCCCCTCACCGGATACCTTGCAAATGGGAATAGCTAGATAGACCTGAGGGCCCTTGCCTGGGCTGCTCTGCCTTCAGCCCCTTCTCTATTCCCTTTCCCTGCTTTGGTTAAACTGTGGTTCAGGCAGGGAGGCTCCAAACCTGCCATGGTGGCGTTCTGCAGGATGTGTTCCCAGGCGCCCCCAGACCCATCTCCTCTGGCCTCCGTCCTGGTACACTTGACCTGCCCCTGCCATCCCTGCGCTACACGGAGCCGAACGAGAGCCGTACCTCCCTGCAAACTGGACCTGACACTGGTGCCAACTGGACCGAGCCCGGGGTTCTCCCTGTCCTTGCTGCTGGCCGGGCACCTGGCTGGTCCTCACACCGTGCCGGGCACCCCGAGCCCTCCCACGCCTTCTTCAGGGCAGGGGCTGAGTCCCACTCACTGTGCACTTTGCTTTGCCGCCTGTCGGCGATGCGCTCACGTCTGTGTTACGGGGGGGTGGGGGGCGGGGGCAAGGTCATTAAATGGGACGATTTCCTTTTCTACAGCTGCACTGGGTGTGGGCTCTCCCTGTGCTGCTGCAGGCAACGCCTGGCCTGAGGCAGGGCTGTCGTTCATCAGACCCTGAGCTCACATCAATGGGTCTCCCCATGGGACAGTCCCATCTCTTGGGCGTGCCAGGTGGGACTGGCAGATGGGACAGTGGTGAGATCCCTGTTCTGAGAGCCACTGGCCCTCAACAGGCACTCGTGCTGCATGGGCTGCCTTGTTTTTAACCTGGAGCATCATAAATACAGAGGCTGAGGGATTGAAAATGAAACTGATCCTGGCTTGTGACTTGTGAGCCTTCCTTTTCCTGTTTCCTGGCCTCCTCTGCTGCACCAGGGCATCCCCAGTGCACCTTCCTGCCTGCCCTCAGTCCCATATCCCACCTCAGTGTAGCTACTGTGGGGGATCCTCTGTCCCACCATCTCTTGTACCATTTTCCTGGCTGGCTGCAGCACTTGCTCCTCCAGTGATGGTGACGGGAGGCTGGGACCCAGCTGGGTGTCAGGAGGGAGCAAGCAGCCTCCTGAGAGGCAGTGTGATCACTGAGAAGTGGACACAGCCTGCACATCCAAGGCAGGTGAAGCTCTGGAGAAAAAATGCTTTCCACTAAAGGTGCTGAAGCCAAGAGAAAGTACATGGTAGTAGAGTTTTTGGATCATCACTAAGATTAGGTGTGGAAGATAAAATAGAGTCTGAGAAACACAAGTTTCTCTCTGTAGATGTGGCCTGGGTGGCTGATGCTGCTGGGTGCTTGAGCTGGGAGCGCTGTAGCATCCATGCACCCCAGCACAGTGTTTGTGTTTGGGCAGGGTGAGGTGCTCTGCCCATGCCTTCACGATGTGTTAAGGCATGTGTTGGTATTTCAGCAGGGGCTGAGCAGGCTGGTTGGAGCTGGCAGGGAGGTGAGTCCCTGCAAATGGCAGAAGAATTGAGCAGGAAACAGGAAATCAGGGCACAGGTGGAGCACTGCTGGTGCTGGGGAATGGCAGTTCATAAATCTATGGACTGAAGTTGGGCTGCTGTGGCTGGGCTGTGACTCCTGACTGCCATCTTCAATTCTTGCAGGAAGTTGGGAAGGTGTTCCACAGGAGCAGCAGTGTGCTGGGAAGCAGCAGAAGCCCTGGCTGTGTGTAGGTGTGCAGGTAGATGGGAGATGTGTGCCTCAGTGCCTGCCATGGCCTTCACCTCCATGTCACCTTGTTCAACTGTTTCCATTTCTTTCCCTCTTTTTTCTGTCTAAAAGAGCTAAAGCCAGAGGAAATACTTTACTATTTGTTTTCTACTTTCAAGTGATGATGCCTCACACACAGTAGATCAGGAATCACTTCCTATCCTGCCTGGAGGCTCTCCCGTTCCATGCAAATCCCCTTTCCTGTAGGTGTGTTTGCAGTGTTTTCTGCCCTTTCTCTCCTGTGAAGAGTTCTGTGAGTGGCTGACAACTTCTGGCTTCCCCCATGCATAATCTGGGGTGTGCATACCTTCACCTTGATACTGCTTAAGGAACCCACAAGACTGCAGACTACATACCTGGAGAGATTTCAGGCATGAAGCACAGGAGGACTGACATTTCTGCCTTGAGCAGTCATTGCCCAGAGGAGCAGCAAGTGCTGCTAGACACCCGTGTCCCAGGACACATAGTATGGCTGCTGCACTCCATGTTCCCTGTGCTGAGATCAGCCTCTTGGAAAAGAAGGAAGAATCTCCCTTGGGCAGGGAGAATTGGGTTGGAGATCACCTAGGGAAATGGGATATCCACAAATCCATGGTCCTTGTAGGGATGCATCCACAAGTGCTGAGGAGCTGGTGGACACCATAGTGGTCATCTTTGAAAGGTCTGGTGATCAGGAGAGGGGCCTGAGGCCTGGAAGAAATGTCACCCATTCTTCAAAGAGGGCATGAAGGAGGACCCAGGAAACCAGTCAGCCTCACCTCAATCCCAACAAGGTGATGCAGCACCTCATTCTAGAGGTTATCTCTAAGCATGTGGAATACAAGAAGGTGAGCAGGAGAGACAGCTTGAATTCACTAAAAGGCAAGTTATGCTTGACCAACATGATTGCCCTCTACCAGGAGACAGCTACCTGGTTAGATGAAGGCAGAGCAGTGGATATTGTCTCCCTGTACTTCAGCAAGGCTTTCAATACTGTCTCTCACAGGATCCTCATAGGCAAACTCAGGAAGTGTGGACTGGACGAGTGGGCAGTGAGGTAGATTGAGAACTGGCTGAACAGCAGATCCCAGAGGGTCATAGTCAGTGGCACAGAGTCTAGCTGAAGGCCTGTTACTAGTGGTGTCCCACAAGGTCCAGTACTAGGCCCATCCTTGTTTAACTTACTCATCAGACTTTGATGAAGGGTAGATGCTTCCTCTTGATGACACCAAGCTGGGAGGAGTGGCCAGTACCCCAGAGGGCTGTGCAGCCTTTCAGAGGGACAGGTTGGAGAGATGGGCAGAGAGGAGCCTTCTGAAATTCAGCAAAAGCAAATGCAGGGTTCTGTACCTGGGGAGGACTAACCCCATTCAGCAGCACGGGCTGGGGACTGACCTGCTGGGAAGCAGCTCTTCAGAGAATGACCTGGGGCTCCGGGTGGACAAGAAGCTCCCCGGGAGCCAGCAGTGTGTCCTGGGGTGCATTAGGAAGAGCATTGCCAGCAGGGCGAGGCTCCATTCAGCCCTGGTGAGGTGTATCCAGTTCTGGGCTCCTCAGTCCAAGAGAGATACAGAGCTCCCGGAGCAGGTCTAGCAAAGGGGGATGAAGATCATTAGGTGAGGAAACGCTTCATAAGGAAAGGCTGAGGGAGCTGAGCCTGTTCAGCCTTGAGGAGAGCTATCTGAGAGGGAGCTCATCAGTGTCTATAAGTATCTGCGGGCTGAGTGTCAGAGGAAGGAGCCAGGCTCCCCTCTTGGTGGTGCCAAGAAGACATGAGACAATGGGCAAAAACTGTAACATAGGACATTCCACTGGAACACAGGACATTCCACTTAAACAAAGGAAGAACTTCTTTTCTGTGCAGGTGTCTGAGCACTGGAGCAGATGGTCTAGAGAGGTTGTGGAATCTCCATCACTGCAGATATTCCAGAACCACCTGGAGGCAATTCTGTGCCATGTGCTTTGGGATGACCATGCTCAAGGAGAGGAATTGAGACCAGATTACTCCAGTGGTAGTACCTTCCAACCTTACCCATTCTGGAATTCTGACCAGGCACGCTGCATTTCTAGATGAATACTAGTAGATATTCCCACAGAGAGGGTAGGGAGCATTACTTTCCTTGCACCTGACAACACGAGTGTGGGATGGTGCTTACATGCTTCAGAGGGTTCAGGAAACCTAACCACTAAGTAGCCCACATCTTCTTTCCTGTGTGAAGTGAACCTGCACCCTCCCTTCACTCATTCCTGGATCCCATCTCTTTTAGATCATATCACTGAAAGAGTCTGACTTGTCTGTCCAGTCAGTCAAGGTCCTCTTTTTTCCACCCAGCACCCTTCGTTGGAGGCGCTTTGTCACTCATCCAGCATGGCTTGTGATTGTGTGAGTTAGCTTTCCCTGTATCAGGATTCCTTGGATGGACCTAAATGTGATGCTGACAGCCTTCACTAGAACACCTTTGGATTCCTGCTAACCTGTTTTATTATTTTATTTATCATGTTTCTTAGACGAGAGTTAGGAGAGGACAAAGCTGCATAGAAAGCTGTTCTTGTTTCTCGGTTTGAGCTGGGAGCTTGACTTTCCTAAACCTTTTACTTTTGGCCATACTCTCTATACATTCATGGTTGTTGTGTCTCAGGTACCTGTGACACAGGGTGTCCCAGAACTCGGCCGTGATGATCAAGTAGGTCAAGTACTCTGGCTACAAGAAAGAAATCTCCTTTCAAGAGGAGGGGTCAGAATTAATGAATTAGCACATTGGAAATGCACCTGGATTGTGCATGGACAGGCTCCTGAAAACATCTGGCAAACTGCTGCACATGGTTGATGCTAGGAGTGATGATCAAGCTGGACAAATGTCACAACAGGTGGGAAGAGGCAGCATTTTCAGCTTTAAGATCAGACTGCATCTGGGCAAAGTGCAAGAGAAAATAGATGTCATCAGGGTAGGAAGAAATGTAGTTAACTGATATTTTTAAGGGTCACAGCCATATGGTAAAACTGCTAAATCAGTCTAACCTGTTGGATAAAGGAATAGGTAAGAGCCATTGTGAATTTGGTTCACAAGCTATGTTAAAAGTCACGTTCACTCTAGAGCTGATAGCCAAATATGCTCTGACACACAATTTCATCAAGGCATTGAAGGGTCTTTTATATATTCCTGAATCCCCCCCGAAACATGTTGATTTGTTTTGTAAGTACCTCCCTGCTCTGCCTGACAAGGAAAATTGTATTGTCAGTGGGAGACTTTGGCTTGGGATACCAAAGAATATGCTGTGCCAGGGGGACTTTTTCATCAATTTAGAAGTGATGGCATGTCCAAGTAAGGCAATGATTTTAGATGTCCTTATGACAGATAAAGATTGGACTAAGATTGATGGTTGCCTAAGGACAAGGGATCAACAGAGATGGAGGCAAGTTGAGACATCAGCCGGGACAAAATGTCACAGCTGAGAACTGTGTAGTGTTCTGTAGCTTTTCCTTTGAGTGAAATAAGTGAGCTTGCAGATCATGGAAAGGAAATGTTTCCAGTTTTTCAAAAAGCTGTGATTTAGTAATATAAGATAACTTTCAGTGAGTGAACTTCCTTGAGTAAGTGGCCATGTGACAAAAGTAGTTAGAAATAACTAATAGAAATAATAATAAAGCTTGACATTTATTAACAAAAATAATCCTTGTAACAACTACAGCAACTGTGGTTAGGAGAAAAGGAATAGAGGGACAACAGAATAATTCAGCTGTATGAAAAAAGGTCTTCAGTTGCTCATATCACCTCTGAGAAAAATAACAATACTCGAATGTCTAAGGAACTAACATGCTAGTTATATTTAAAGAAAAATCAATCCTAACAGTAATATTTTCTTTTTATTGGCTGAAATTGGGAAAATAATCAAAACAAGGCCAAAAAAGAGAAGTACTCACTAGATAAGTCTGTTCCGTATATGGAAAATTAAGAATGTGGTCAGAAGGGAATGATGAAGCACTTTCCAGACAGCAATAAGGAGGATCCTGAGCACTGTTGCAGTTCCAGGCACAGATGACCTGGAGCACATAATGTGTGGAGTGCATGGAGGGCTGTAGGGATGAACAAGCCCCCACACAAAGCCTGAGGCTGCCTGGGGAGTTGGAGTGAGCAATGCTGAAAGAAAAGCACGGCACTATCGCTGCATTCCTACATACTGTGTTTTGCGAAGCACAGGAACCTCCACACAGAAAAAAGCGCTGGCTGCTGAAAACCATGGTTTGCTGAGGTCAGTTTTTAAAAGCAGCAGGGAAGATATTTAAAGAAAAGCCAGGGTGGATGGGCAAGCAAATGACGTCAGTGCTTAGTCTGACAGGGCATGGACAAAAGCCAATGAAAAACCAGTGGAGGGGGGAGGAGGGGAGAAGTCATGGATGAATGGAAAAAATCTGCAGTTTAAGTAATATTTATAGGACAAGGAATTGACAGACAAAACTGATACCATTTTTGATATGTAGAAATGATAGAGACTCTCAAAAGGGCTAAATGGCTCAGTCAAAAGTGCCAAGAGGCATTACAGAATATTTCTGAATAGGGTCAAAAGAAAGGTTCTGTTGCCATACATATATAGCCATGCATAGATACATCCAAGAGCAAGAAATAGTGACCGACCTTGCCTGGGAGAACAGAAGGGTTGGAAAGACGTAGGGAGCAGGGCACATGTGCAGTCATGTGCAGGTTCTCACCCAGAAACTGAAGATGTCTTTAAACATCTTTTATCCACATGTGACATTGGTGTCCTTTGTCCTGCTTTGCATCAGAAATTGGAATAGATGGACCAAAGACTTCTAATCATGATTCCAGGCTAGAAAAAAAATTTTTGAAAGTGAGAAGTTTAGTTACTTTGCTCCTAAAAAGAAAGACAAGTGAGCATTTTTGCACAGTGCCTACAGTCACTTCATGATGTTGGTCTAGATGGCAGTTTAGTCAGGCTGATAAAGGCATACGGGGACTCTCTGAGGAGATAGGGAAGCTGGAGGCTATGTGAGATTTGGTACTTGGTGTCCAGCACCTAAACCAGTATCCAACCTGGCAACTAAAATACTGGAGATTGCAGAGGTGACAAACCACCTGTTTTTTTTCCCCCTGCTGTCCCAGGACTCAGACCAAGGTCAACAAAAGTTTCACGCTTGTTTGTTAGAGGTTTGGGCAATGTCAAAAGAGGGCTTTGAGGCCTGCAATGGCAGAGCTGTGTCCCCTACTACATGTGGTATTTCTCACTTAGCAACCTTGAATTTCATCCAGCCTTTTAATAACCCAGTTACTTGGTCACAAGATCCTTCCACACCTTTCCACAGGCTCATTCAGGGCTGAATGTTTTGGGTCATTTTGCATAATCAACACACCTTGGCACCCTGTGCTCCAAATTGTTCTGAAGGTGTTGATTGGTGGGCCAGGTGGCCTCAGATGCTGGCTACTCACGTCCCTCAGTTGCCACCAGCCTTGCCTCAAGTTTTCAACTTGGAGAGGGTGGTCTTCCCTAACCTCAGGCAGTTCTTTGAAAGGTTTTGCCAGCCTGTTTTTTCCTGAATTCCATTTCATCACGGGGCTATCGAGGTGAGCAGTGAATAACTTGCAGCACACTTTTCCTGTTCATCCATTTCATGCTGGAGACCACCTGAGTCTCGCATTGGTTTGCTGCCCTTCATGTCACAGACACGTTCTCAAGTCCTGCTGCTTCAGTTTTCAGTGGTGGCTTCATCTCATGCTGCCAAGGAAAGTCTCCTGTCTAGCAACACCCTAAAGCTCCTCTGATGGCAAAACATCAATTTTACTTTTCATTCATGGACTTAAGCTTCCCTAATCACTCCCACACCATCTTAGGGCTTTTTGGCAGCTTTCTTATCCTCAAGATGCATTTGAAAGAGGTTTTCAGCCTTCCTTTTCTATTTGTCAAGAATCTCCTTTTTTTTTTTTCTCTTTCCCTTTAGGTTACGAAGTTTCATTTACTAGTATTTATGAGTTTTTCTTTTATTTTCATTTGACTATAGCGTCTGCTTTTTGACAGCTGCCTTTTCAAATCTTACACTCCAAAGTATAACCCCGCACTACTGTTCCTTCTAAGGAACACCTAATTAACTCCCTCAAGAAGATGATACTTCTGTAGTAAGGTAATATATGGAGGTAAGTCAGCTGTCCTAGAGTAAAAGATTACATTCAGCTCAGAAGAGTAAGAAACAAATTGCTTGTTTTTGCAGCATGTACACATTGTGATTGCCCAAAAGGAGGCAGCTTGGTTTTGATGAAATATAAGTACTGCTGAGGCCTGCAGGGGTATTTGCATACCCTAAGTCCTGAACCTGAATTTTGTGAGTGGCATCAGTTATGAAGGAGGTTGAAGCATTATCCTTTAAGATGTTTGTGTTTTGTAACTGTGTTGTAAGTATTTCACAGACCTGTATCTCCTCTTCCTTGGCCTGGTCTTGTCAATTGTTTTGCTCAAAGACTTGATTTACTTAAGAAGTAGATACAGGATGTTTTAAAGGCCCAAGACCTTTTTTCTACTGTGCTTACAATGTCAACATTTTGTTATGTTTTGGAGTGATTTTTCAATCACATTTTTCACATCTGCTCAAGCTGGTTTTCAGTACGTGGCATCTTCCTTAATGCTGAAGTTTCATGCTGACATCTCAACATGAAGGTGGTCTGAGGACCTTTCTTGGGGAAGCAATGCTTGTGTAGTAGTCTGTGCAAATGCCAAGGAAGTATAAAATAATTTCTCTAACTATTCAAAGCTACTATAAAACAAAAGTTTTCTGTAATACCACTGCTAATTACACTTAGCTGTCTTAAAAAAAGGAGAATAAAACATAGAGCTCACGACCCCTAGAAATGGTTGGCTGCCCATCAGAGAAG
Organism: Acridotheres tristis; assembly: GCA_037013685.1. Lineage (NCBI taxonomy): Eukaryota > Metazoa > Chordata > Aves > Passeriformes > Sturnidae > Acridotheres > Acridotheres tristis. The sequence goes on along the minus strand of CM072884.1, from coordinate 26,915,746 downwards.
CTGTCTCTTGGGTCAGCCAGAGAGCTTTCCCAGGTGCATTCCTCTCCTACAATGGCTCTGCACACTAAGTCCTGGGGCCTGGCCAGCCAAAGAAGGTGGAGTCGACCCTTTAGCCAGGATCAGTGTCTTTCTGTACCTTCCCCTTGCAAGGTGCTCACAAACCAGGATGGATTCTGGCTTGTAGTGGCTGCTCTTGGAGCTGGTTTGTCCCAGCAAAGTGGCACAATCGCTTTTCACTCCCTTGCTGAACGAGAGGCTCTTTATGCCTGCCTGAGCACCTGCCTTGCCTGACCAAGCATTTCCATCTGCTTTCCTCAGAAACACTGTCAGAACAAACCTAGAGCTCCCCTCTAGGTGGGGGAAAACTCTCCAGAGACAGAAGCAGCTGCCACAGCAGATCTCTCATCTTTATCTCAATGCCATCCATAGTCATGTATGTCAATTTTGCAAACTGATGAAAAAAAAAAAAACAATTACATGGGAGTTTTTTTAGGTCAGGGTTGCAGTTCTCAGACAGGCTGGCCCCTGAGTTTTCCATCTGTCTAGAGGGGCCTTGCTGTGGTGCCATCTGCAGGCACAGTGTATGGATGCAAAATAAGGATTTGGAAGAGCTGTGCATTTTAGGGAGGTTATATTAGAGAGGAAACCAAGCCCTCCAGGCAGTCCAAAAGCTGCATGGCTAGTTTGCCACATTCACTCTCCCTGTTTCCATACAGGACCAACCGTGTTTTAAAGGCTGTGATTCCTGACTTGCCTTTTCTCAGTACCATATAATTTTTCTAGGAGAGATAAGATTGTAAACCAGTTGAAATAGCATTTTAAAACAGAGTGAGCCTTTATTCAAGACATTCCCAGCAGCTGTTGGTCTGAGAACACATACTCTTCCTCTACCCCAGAGCTGTCTGACTTTGCTCGTTCCCAGAACAATTTGATCTCAGGTTGGATAGGCCTCAAACTTGTTAAATGACAAGATTTCTTTGCTCTATCAATTTTCAGGTAGCCTTATCTCACTTAAGAAACATAAGGCTTTTTAGAAGAAAAAGCTGGCTTGTAGAAACGTTCCAGCTTTTAACCCAGTTCAAAGTAGGTTTTAAGTGGGAAAACAGGACATCCATCCTTTCCCCCCTTGAGGTGTTTCCATAGCCTCTCTGCACTTCCAGATTATCAAGTGAGGCACTGACCGGCACACACACAGTATGCAGGCAGCAGCACACAGCACAGCCATTCAAAGCACCCAGGCACAGCAATCAAGGACAGGATGGGACCAACCAGACTCATTTGTAATCTTGACAGGTCTCCAGGCTACCCAGCCTCCCCCAGCAGAAACCCATCTCCATGGGAGGGCTGCCTCCAGTGAGCTCCAGTACCAGGCAGCTCCCACTTGACACCAGAGTTACCTAAAGCTCCAATGATGGGGCCATTTGTGGTGTAATCCAAGTATTTCTGCTGTCCCAGGGCTAACAAGCTGCTCAGAATCCCAGTTCCTATCCAGAGGCAGGTTATTCAACCTCCTTCTCTTTGCAATATAACTTTGAGTCATCGCCCTCTAGTTCAGCAAACATTTAATTCTTATGCAGCCCAACTGCTGGAGTTAAGCGACTCTGGGAAACCATGTCCAGCATACCTTGATCTTGAGAGTTTAAGTCCTCCAGCTTACCTCCTTGCAGCATCCAAATCAGGATCTAGAGCAGTTGAGGTCCGGACAACAGCTCCAACCGTGCCTGCCAGGGAGAGAACACATCAGCCATGAGATGCTAAATTAAGCTGCTAAAAATGGAAGGCCACGTGATTTTGTGCAGTGCATCACTTATCTGTCCTGGTGTTTACAGGTCATGGAAGGCTCCATCCCTGCCCGGCAGTATTCATGCTTCCAGGACTAATGCAGGGAGGCAGAGGGCTGACACTCACCTTGCAGAGATTTGCTGCTCAGCAGCTTAACTGCAACTGCCCCTCCTTACGCACAGAGTTAAGCCAGAATTAAGACTGGCAACCACCATGCTGTCACTGGCCTCCGACACGTTCCTAGGCAGCCATTTCCTCTGGGGCAAAGCCAATTCAATTTAAAAGGTAAAAGCAAGTGAAATACCCTCCTTGTAACACCAGAAGTATCTTCCTTGTCCCTTCACTGAGGCAGGGGAAGGAGAATTTGTTTCTTCTGCCCCTTTATCAAACCAAATGCAGTCATCTGCTCAGCTCTTTTGTTCTGCCTATGCCCATCAGACAAGCAAATCCAGGTGGAGCCACAGAGCTGTTTTCCATCCTACCGTGCAGGAGTCTGGCTGTAGACTACACCACACTTAGTTTTGGCTCACAGCCGGAAGTTTGGGCTCTCCCATGTGGAACAAGCAGCTCAGCGGGCTGCACTCCCCAGCTCCTCACTGCAGCTGGCAGAGACTGTGCCATAAGCACTTGCAGCTGCTCATTACATACAAGCAGCCCTCCTCCCATCTCCCCCTGACAGACAGACAAGGCTTTTCAGATGGTGATCACTTTTATTGATGTAAGGTGGTACACAAACAGATCAGTTTCTATCAGCCTCTCCACCTCCCCCAGGTTCGGGGAGAAGTTGGAGGAGTGGGGGAGACAAGGGAACAGAACTGGCCTCTCACTGCAGGATGCAGAGCTAAGCGGTGGTGAACAAGGGCAGGGGCTCCAACAAAGGAGAGTCCTGCTTCCCTAGGCAGCAGGGGGGGCTGTGTGCTCAGCTTACTCCTTGGATGCCATATGGACCATCAAGTCCACAACACGGTTGCTGTATCCATATTCATTATCATACCTGGGGACAGAAAACAAAGCACTGTCAGGGCTAACCCATTTCTTGCACCCCTTTTTCCATGCTTCCTGCTCCTCTGCCCCATCCCACACAACTGAACTCCCATCCACCCTCCAGGGGAAAGGAGGCAGCTATAGTAATTTCAGGTAAGAAGCAAATCTCACTCCACAGTGAGACTGGAGGTCTGTGTATCCACCTGGATCACCAGTGGTAACCAAGAGGAACCCAAGTCTGTAACTTGTCTGTGCCAATCTCCCAGGCCCCCACGGCTGCACCTACCAGGAAACCAGCTTGACAAAATGGTCGTTCAGTGCAATGCCAGCACCCGCATCAAAGGTCGAGGAATGGCTGTCACCATTGAAATCACAGGAAACAACCTGAAACACACAAGAATTGTAACACATATGGTTACCCACAGTCTGTACTCCAAGTGCCCAAACCAGGATCCTGGAGAAGCTTCTGCAAAGTCTTTTAGAAAAATAAGGCAAGTGACAATAACCACAGGCCAAGAGAGCAGATGTTCCTTACCTGGTCCTCTGTGTATGCCAGGATACCCTTCAGGGGCCCATCAGCAGCAGCCTTCACTACCCTCTTGATGTCATCGTACTTGGCCTAAGGAGAGACGGAACAAAGATGCTTAGATCCCAACTCACACAAAATGTCCACCGGGGACAGGAGAGGGAGAAGACACACATGCACCCAGCAAGTGCTCTCTTCACAAAGATTACATCTTCAGGACAAAATGGATGGAGAGAGGGCAATTCCAGGTGCAATACAGAGCTTAGAGGAAGCACATCTGGAAGCTGTTAGGACCTCATCCACAACACTTACTGGTTTTTCCAGACGGCAGGTCAGGTCCACAACAGAGACATTAGGGGTTGGCACACGGAAAGCCATTCCAGTAAGTTTCCTGTGAGAGATTTGAGTCAGCAAGGAACAGCATCTGGCACTCCTCTGCCAGCCTAGGAATGTTCTGCCTCCTCCTGACACCTGAGAAGGGGCAACACTCACCCATTGAGCTCAGGAATGACTTTTCCCACAGCCTTAGCAGCTCCAGTAGACGCTGGAATAATGTTTTGAGCAGCACCTCTGCCATCTCTCCAGAGCTTTCCAGAGGGCCCATCCACTGTCTTCTGTGTGGCTGTGATGGCATGGACAGTGGTCTGAAGAAAGAGCAAGGGAGTAAGGGCACAGCCAATACTCTCTAGAAGGAGTATCCCAGGTGACACAGGGAATACAGATGCTTTCCCTCTCACACGAGGGGATCTGTGGTAGGTCACCCTCCTCAGCACCAAGCTGCAGACCTACCATGAGACCCTCCACGATGCCAAAGTTGTCATGGATGACCTTGGCCAAGGGTGCCAGGCAGTTAGTAGTGCAGGAAGCATTGCTGAGGTAGAGAGATAAACGCACATCAGCCAGAGCCAACACTTCCACTGAGGTGAAGTGAGACCCCTGGCAGCTGGTGAGAGCTCCAGGCCAGAAAGCACGTTTCTCTCTCCTTACCTGACAATTTTCAGAGACTTGTCATACTTCTCATGGTTGACACCCATCACGAACATGGGAGCATCAGCAGAGGGGGCAGAGATGATCACACGCTTGGCACCACCCTTCAGGTGAGCCTGAAGAGAGAGAGATTACATAACTCAGGATCCTTCCAAGCTTGCTTCTTCTTATCTCTTCTCCTTCGCAGCCCCATCTTGAGCAGCTCTGTATATGCTGACATGCCCTACAGGCAAAAGCAGCACTATCCCTCCTCTCCTGTACCTCTGTGGCATACTCACCCCAGCCTTCTCCATGGTGGTGAAGACACCAGTGGACTCCACAACATATTCAGCACCAGCATCTGCCCACTTGATGTTGCTGGGGTCACGCCTACGGAGGGACAAAATTTTAAGAGCTGCTCCATAAGACACCTGCTTTCAGTCTCCAGAGGGGCAATAGGGAAAAAGATACTTACTCCTGGAAGATGGTGATAGCATTCCCATTAATCACAAGTTTCCCATTCTCAGCCTTGACAGTGCCCCGGAAGTGGCCATGAGTAGAGTCATATTTGAACATATAAACCTAATAAAGAGAGTGAGAGTGGAAGGTCAGGCACCCAGGCTGCCATCATCCTCTAACACTCTGGGAAGTTACTAGAACAGATCCAGAGGAGCCCTACTCTGAAAGGCCCAGAGGGGGCACTGCAAAGCAACTCACCATGTAGTTCAAATCAATGAAGGGATCGTTGATAGCCACCACCTGGACTTTGCCAGAGAGGACAGCAGCCCGGGTGACCAGGCGGCCAATGCGGCCAAATCTGGAGAGATAAAGGCATGGGGTGAGGAGGCACAAGAGGGAATCAGCCCAGCTGGGCATGGGAGGCAGTCCTTGGCAGCCTTCCCTCGGGATCATCCGCTACTCCCTACCCGGTGGGTGGGATGGAGCCTTGCAGCTCGTCCAAAGGCCAAGGCACCCCGGTTAAAGATTAAGAGCGACCCCCACCCCGGAAAGGTCAATCGCTAAATTTACTGAGAGCCCCGGGGATCCGGTTACTCCTCGGCCCGGCACGAGAAGGTCACATCCCTGGGGCCGCCATCGACACACGATCCACCTGGAGACCTTTTGGTGGGGGGCTGCAGGGATCCCCAGGAATGGGGAGGGAAACTGGGGCAGCCGGGCAACGGTAGCCCTTTCCGGAGTGAGTCACCCCGAATCCGAAGAGAAATGAGTCAGCAGCACTGCTCTGCCCCAGGGGCGCTGGCGGAGCGGGACCGGCAGGATTCAACCTCTCCCTCCTCCCAAATCTTGCCCCGCGCCCTTGAGGCGACCTTGTCCTCCCTGCCCCCAGTCTCCGCCAGCCCCAGCACTCACCCATTGACTCCGACTTTCACCATCTTTGCCGCTTCGGGATGTTCCTGCGGGCAGAAACCACCGGTAGGGGCATTAGGGGAACCGGCATGAACCGCCCCCGCACCCACCGCCGTTAACGTTTTGCCCGCGCCGAGGGACGAAGGGGGGCGGGCAATGGGGGGAGGGGGTTCGCGGAGAGCAGGCTAGGGGGGGCGCGCGGTCCGGGCTGGCCCCACCCCCCCCCCCCGGGCAATCACTCCCCCTCCCCGGGCGATTAACCCGCCTCCCCCCGCGACAATTATCCGCCCCCTCCTCCGGCGACCATTCCCCCCTCAGACCCCTATCCCTCCTCACCTCACTGCCCCCTCACACCGCCCCCGCCATTTTGCGCCGCACCGCCTTTGTGCCCGTGGGCCCCGCCGCCACGCGGCCCCGCTCCGCCCGGGGGCTGCCGCACCCCCTGCCGGTGGGCGGCGTGTGCGTGTGGGGAGAGGGTTCTCACACGCCCGCCGCCTCTCTCTCCCCCCGCATCTCCCCCGCCCCGCCCGTTACCTGCTGCCTCCGAACCGCCCGGCGCTCAGTGAGGAGGTGGCGCAGCGCCTCTCCGTCGCCCTTTATAGCCGCGTGAGGGTAGGGCGGGGGCCCGCCCCGCCGCGTCGCCGTCGAATGGCAGCGCGGGGGCCGGACAGGGCTACGTGCGCCCGTGTTGCGGGTGCGGCAGACGAAGACCCCCCCTGTTTCCCCCGCCCCACCGCCCCCTGTTAACAAAGGCCCCGCGCCGGGAATGGAGGGTCCGTAGCGATCACCCTCCCGTCGAGCCACCCCAAGGGGGTTGGTGGTGCTGGTAGCGGTGGTAAAAGATGCACCGGTCCTTGCGGGGAGGTGTCCCCAGGGCGGGGATGGGCGGCTGCGCCCCTGCCCGAGGAGGCGGGGAGGGGCCCCCGGGTGATAGCCGGTCAGGGGCTGCTCCCGCCGGGCTCGCTGCCGCTCCGGAGGATGGTGTGCGCTGCTTTCATCTGGTGACAAAGGGCAGGTGGCCGCCCGCCCCGGTCGCAGCCTGTGCCCCTTTGAATGGAGTAGTATCCAGTATCCGAAGGGACCTACAGGGAAGCCGGAAAGGGACTCTTCGTCAGGAGCTGTAGTGATTTATCAAGGAGTAATGGGTACAGATTGAAAAGGGGGAAATTTAGGATGGGTATTAGGAAGAAGCTCTTTACTGTGAGGGTGATGAGGCACAGTACACGTTGCCCAGGGAGGCTGTGGATGCCCCAACCATGGCAGTGTTCCAAGCCAGGCTGAATAAGGCCTTGAGCAACTTGCTCTAGTAGGAGGCGTCCGTGCACGTGGCAAGGGGGTTGGAACTGGATAATCTTTAAGGTCTATTCCAACCCCTTAACTTTCTATGATTCTATGGTTGCAAGGGTAAAGAGACTGCAGGGATGCTGGGGTCATCCCAAGGGAGCAGCGGGCCTCCAGGCGTCCCCCATTCCCCCCGGGACGGGAGGCACTAGCTGGGAGTATTCCCTCCTCCAGGCTGGGGACCCCCCCTGTGGGTGGGTTTATCCAGGCGTGCTCTGGAAGGGGCCCCTGGCCGGGCCCTGCCTCAGCAGGCCGCGGGCGGCAGCGTGAGCACCATCTTAATGAGGCACTGCGGCACTGCTGCCGCTGCCCGCGGGACGTGACGGCGGAAATCCTGCTCGTCTGCCGCCTCGGCCCGCCTTCCCTGGCTGCCTGCGAGGAGGAAGCGCTCCTGGCATGGCCGCTGCCCGCCTCCCCGCCCCCCATGCTCACCGAGCCCTGCCGCCTCCATCCTCCGGCTCCGTGCGCGGCAGGTGCGGCGGTACAAACCCGCTTTAGGTACAACGCCCAAAGCACGCACAAATCCCAAATCTCCCACCCCAGAGGAAGGTGTGGGAACAGTGGGGATGCAAATCTGTACTGATAGAGAGGGTGGGGGTGGTGGGAGCTGGAATGTCCCTCTGGCTGCTCGGGTGAGCAGAGCTTTGAGGATAAGGGAGGGATTGGGCAGGCTCGCGGAACCATGCAGGTACTGGGATGGGGGACCAGAGAGGGGTCATGCAGCTCAAACGTAACCCTACTCTCCTTATACCACTGCTATTCCCGGTGCTGCTGAGGGGCTGGTGGCTAAGTTTAGACCCAGCTGAGGTTACAACCTTTTCTTAAAGGCCAGGACATGGTGATGGCTCGCGGGGCACAGCAGCAGGGCTACGAACTCGTGCCAGGGTCGGTGGTGCCCCAGCCGCAGCCCACCGAGGCAGGCTTTCGGGGGGAAGCTTCAGCGCAAACCGGAGGCCCCAGTGTTTGCTCTTGCGGGGGCAGAGTGCGGCCGGGGTGAGCCTTCGCGGCCCTTGTGCCCCCTGCCCGGTCGATACCTCACCCGCGTCCGCCCCCCCCGGCCGCACCGCGCCGCAGCCGTGCGTGCCGCACGCCCCACGCGGAATGGCGGCGGCGGCGGCAGGGCCCGGCACGGCCCCGCGCGTGGGGCCGGGGCCGCCGGGCTGGCTCTGCCACCTCCCGCCCGCCTCGCGGCCGGGGGCAGCCACCGCCGAGCGCGGACGCGGCAGATTAGGACAGCTTGTTTAATGAACGAGTCCTCAGGCATAGGGAGTAGGGAGGGGGCTGCTGGTGGAGCGGGGCTTCAGCGGCCACGGGGAGCAGCTGCGCAGCCGGACAGCTCCTTCTCGTACCGCCGCGCCGCTTCCTCACTGCCGCAGCCTCCCTTTTTCGGGGCGGGAGCTTCAGAGCTTCGTGCTGCGGTGCGCCGTGCTGGTTGCCGAGCCGGTGGCGGTTCCCGAGCCGTACAGGTTCCCGAGGCTGCAGAGAAGCGGGCCTGGTGAGCCGCCCAGCGGCGTCCCGCCCGCCTGCTTTCGCCCCGGCCGGCAGCACGGGGCGTCCCCAGTCCCGGCCTTTGACCCGGTGGCTGGCAGGCGGTGGCCCCACATCCTGCCCCGCTGCCCCATGCCCTCGCTGTCTGTGCGCTCAACTCTGCCCTGAACTTCTTCCCTGCCCGCGTGCTCGAGCCCACACTCTTGGCCCTCTCACCTCGGAGACCCTCCAAAGCTAACACCCCAAACCACTGAAGGTCCCGATTCGGTCAAGTTTCAGCCCGAAGCAACCCCTGGGCATGGCCTTCCAGGCCCAATCTCCAGGCAGTGTCCACTTGCGACTGGCGAGGTTCTTGCGCCAGAGGGATGGACGGGCAGCTCTAGCCCCAGATGGGATGAAGGGGAGAGTGGAGGAGAGCAGCTGAGGATCAAAGCTGGACCCCTCCTTCGTGTCCGCTTCAGTCAGCGTGGGCTCGGGCTCCAGAGGCAGCAATTGTGAAAGGAGCATCTGGGATAAATGGAGGAGATCAGGGTGATGCCTGTGCTTCTGCTGATAAGCCTTGTACCCCCTGGTTCCCCACTGCCCATTCCCTCCTGAGGGCTCAGGCAGGACATTAAAGTGATGCCTGCTCATAGCACTCACTGTGCCTGTGACATTGCATTCAGACATGGGGAAGGGCTTGACCAGCAGCTCCCACTGTCTGAAATGACTTTGCTGTCCAAAACAGCAGGCAGACAGCTGCTGTGAGCTCTGCCTGCAGGCAGATTGCCCTGCTCTTGTAAAACCATACACACATCCTGCTCTGCCCCAGATTTGGAAGGGAACTCTTCAGTCCTTGCTCCTTTTGTGGATGCTGAGCACCTCTATGTGCTCAGGCTGCTGTGTACCTTTCATTTTTCCAGAGAGCTGCTGGGAAGGATGGTCCTGCCTCAAATATCTGCTGAAAAAAATGAGGGAGAGGCAGGAGCAAAGCAGGTGTGAGGAAAGGGGACTCCCCATCTGCTGGAAATCCTCTGTGTTAGCTGTACTGCCTGTAAATTCTCAACGCTGCTGGGAGACAAGGGTTGGGGGCTGTGCTGGTTGCAATGGAGGCATGGCATTGCTGCCCAGAGAAGCACCCTATGGGAGCTGTTCCACAACTGTCTCTCACATGGATGCTGAGCTAAGGCTAAGGATGCCTTTGTGCAGCTCTTTGTGGTAGCAAGTTAACTGAAGTGGACACAGGCATCCTCAGCAAGGAGTGAAAGTGGTGAGTCATAGCAGGATCAGTCTTGTGATTTTAGTTCATGTCCTGACTATTTCCCTGTGGCTTTCCCAGGGTGATGAAAAGGCAAGGTGCTGGGGCTCAGGTTAGGGTTTGGGTAAGAGGGAGCTGGCTAGATTTGAAAGCCCAAAATATTATTGCTGTAATTGCTGAGGATAAAAGATTTACTCAGGCGAAGAAGCCCTTAGCTGGCATCCTGACCCTGCTCTTGGCCTTAAAGAGGGTCTTTAAGGGGGTAGTACTGAGCTTAGGAGCAAAACTTCTGGCCTAACAGGATGCATCTCCCCTCTGAAACATCAGAACCAGGCACTGAACATTATGACTCTAATATCAGGTGGCTGCTGACACAGAGTGGGCTTAGGAAGGGCCAGGCTCTTCACCATTAAAAGCTTTTTGCAGAGCACTAAAAAGCTTTTATCTGTTTCCTGACTTGAAAAGCTGGTGCTCCTTAAGGGCTAGAGCTGAGGCTGTTGAAGGGGAGAGTGCAACAAGGATAGACAGCAGCCTCCTTGCAGTTGGAATTTGGAACCACCTCTCATTGGAGGTTCAAACACAACCTCCCCTCTTCCTTCCCTCCTGAAATCAAACTCATCTCTCTCCCACTCCCTCCTACCTGTAGCCTCTGTCCTGGTAAAGACACAGTCTGAACGCTGGCAGAGAGCAGAACCAAGAAGAGGAAAAATGAGCAAGGCCATGACTGAAGCCCCAGCATTTTCTTCTTAGCCCAGGGCTAGTGGGAGGCAAGGCAGGACTCGCAGCATCCGTGTTGGATGTGGTCCCTAGCCCCTCTCTGCCTTTATAGCTTTGGTTCTGGCAGGCGACTGGTCCCAGTTCCCTGCTGAACCACCCCCTGGAGCTCCTTAACCTTTCAGCCCTTTTGTCCAGGGTGATATATTTCAGGGTGAGCTCAGCAAGACCCCTTCCTCTAAAGAAAAAGGACACAAAGGTGTTTACTGAGTGTCTGGGAAGACAAATGTGAGTTGAGCTGATGCTGGCCAGGACCTGGAGGTGTCTGTCAAGGTCAGGGACAGGGTGACACTTTGAAACGTCCTAAAAGGAGGATATTGAAGGCTGCATTGTGTAGGAGTATTGAACATAGTCCTCATAGGCAGAGTGCTGTTAATGCTATTTCTCTAATCAGTGTGAGCATGAACTACAGCTGTTAGAGGTAGGCACACTGCTGGCTGCGCAGAGCAGACACGAATTCAGCTCTGTGACAACATAGGCTTTTGTTTTTAATATTTATATCTTGGTGAGACAGTTGGGCAGGGAATGAAGAGCTCCTGCTGCAGAAGGTGGGTGAATTCCAATACTATACAGAATTTGTAGAAGTGACAGGAGCATGGGTCTAGTACTATTGGGCATATAATTTGTGGTCTGTCTGTCCCAAGTCACCATCTGGAGGACTGGGCTGAGTTTCCAGAGGAACCGTCACAGAAAAGAGCTTGTCGAGACTCAGCTTGCACTTTCTCAAGCTCAGGCACACAATGGGAGCAGGATAGCAAGGAGCAGATTCCTACCTCCTAAATCTTCTGGCCATTAGTTCCCCCCACTTTGTTTACCCCTTCCATTTTACTGTAGTTTCTCACCAGCTGAACAAGGCAATGAGGTCACTGTCTGGAGATCAGGGTGCAGAAGTCAGCCTGGGTGTGAAGACAGAAACTAATCAGCAAAGTTTGTCAGGGGAGAGGAATGGGGAGACTGTACCCCAGTACAGGATTAGCAGTGGGTGTGCTGGGAGAGTTTAACAATACCCTGAACTTCCCTTTGTTCACTACTGTTGCATAAAACAGTCGGGTCAGAACTTGACAGGATGTGTTCTGCTGCCTCCTTTTGTTTATTTTTTTCAAAGAAAGAAGAAAATTAGAAAAAAGTCTTCATAGATAACAAAAATCACAGTTCAGATATTTGCTCTGTCTCTCTTTCCCTCCTTCCCTCCCTTTCTTCCTTCCAGGCATTTTGCACTTGCAGATGCAGGTTTGTGAGTCTATTTCTTCTCTGCCCAAGGAGACAGAAAGTTTTATGAACATTTTGCATCCAGTCCTTGAGAAGTCAGTATGTGCCTTCAGTCCAGAGCACTGGTGGTGGAAGCAGTGCTTTGCACAGCTGTGAACATCCAGTTTTGTTGGCTCCAGCTGATGGCTGCAACCCCCGGCTGGTGCTGTGTCCAGATCAATGTGATTCTCTAGTGATCCTGTTTGGCATTCCTGTCACTCGGGCCAGCATGTGGAGGTGCTCCCGAGGCCCCTCTGAGACATTTTGTGGGAAACATGATTTACTTTCATACCAACCTTTGAATCTACAAAGCACAGGGGACTGCTGTACAGTCACAGGACACGCACCCCACTGAATGGAGTGGCATTCAGATGGAGTGCCAGGGCACAAACGGGGTATGGGATGTGTGTGCACAGCCAACCCCTCCTTGTGCTGGATGCATTAATGTAGGAGCCGCGTGGTGTGAAAGTTTCAGGGGGATGCAAAAGAAAGGCAGGACAGGAAGTAAGCACATGTTCATGCTGCATGCAAGGTGTCCCAGAGGATGCGGTTCTGTACTCCCCAGTCACATGTGGCCATCCAGAAAGAGCTGAGTCAGTGTGCTCGAGAAGTCTTGCTGCCGGCAGGAGCAGCTCCGCTGGAACACACCGGTTACATGAGTCAGAGCCAGTTCTTTCCTGAGTGAAAAGCAAGTGCAAAAGCAACAATGCTTTCCTTTTGATTATGAAATGTAGCAGCAGTTTGATCTGGCATCCCTTGAATTGGGTGGCCCCCATACTGCAAGAAGAATGCCAGAAATGTATTTGCAACTGCTCCAAAATTCCAGTCCACTTGCACAAAGACTGAGCCCTGCAGGGGTAGTCAGGCTCTGAGAACTCAAATGCCAAGTGCTCTTCTTGGGTTCAGCAAGAGCTGAGGATGGCAAGAGGGAAAGAGCCATCACTCTCCTATATCAAGCAAGAAACTTCAGAGACTGCAGAAAAATTGCAAATTTTCTTGTAAGTTCTTGCAAATCCACCAAAGCCTGAATAAAATGCAGGTGCTCAGTGACTCAGGTGCCATGATGTTGATGCTTCTCCATGTCCCAGATCCTTGCTGTGACTGCAGTAGAACTGAATAGTTAATCTGACATGTCCTGGCAATGACAGTGAAGTGAAAAAGGCTTTGGCAGACAAGTCCCCGATTGCCCTAGTTTTCTCAGACTCAAATAGGTTATTGTCCTTTTTTCCTCTCTGATGCTAACAAGTTTTCTTTATAAAAACCCTTCCCCCTTGTTTGCTGGGGCACTGACTCGAGAGCTTGCAAGACCAGAAAGGTGGTCTCCTGCTGAATCACAATCAGCCTTCTACAAACAGTTGCTTATGTAGGAAAGGAGCAGGACAACTGGAGACTGGGAGATCTGGGAACTGAGCAAAGTACCCTGAGGGAACACCCCTTGGCCCAAGGTGATAGAAAGGGATGATGGTTGCTACAGGCTCTAGAAGTGTACAATATTCACATTATTCCACTGGTACCATTTGTAGGAGTTCAGAGCAACCATGGTCAGGAGTCCCTAGAGAATGGAAACACCATTGATTTTGGCACTAAGTAATCCCAGTGCCTCAGGAGCAAGGGAGTGGGATTATTCCTTCAGCAGTGATTTATGGTCATTGTGGCAGCCACCAAATTATATTTGTGAGGAACAGAAGGGCAGCAAGTATCTAATTAAGGCTGTAGCCACTGTGTAACTGCCCAAACCCCTCTTGGGTTTTGTCTCATCTTTCTTCAGGACTTCCTTTGTCCATGACACAGGACTGCTAATTTTTCCTGTATCAGGAGAGGACAGTGAGGAGGATGCTCCACCTGAACAACCTGCAGAAAGGGACCAATCAGAGCTCTCACTCACTGGCTTTTCACTCTCACTTGCCCAGGCAGCACAGGGTTTGAGACTGAGCAAAGAACAGACTGCAAAGCAGTGAAGGAGCCAGCGTCAGTTCAGTCACTGATTACCAAACCATCCTTCCAGAAAGGTGACTGTGTGCATCTCCTGAAGGTGAAAGTTCAACCACTTTTAGTGGAAAACTATGGCCTGAAGGTGAGCCAATGCTTAAGAGTTTTACGGCTACCTCACTTCCTCTATCCACCCATACACATCTCCCCTACTGCAGCATTGGCAACATATTATCTCACATCTACAAGATTTATTGCTTGTAAAATCTTGAGCCTGGGCAGACATCCATATATGCTGTCCTTTTCTTTTTTTATTCCCATATGTGAGTGTCATACCCTGTAGGTGGTGACGGAATCATGTATGGTGTGCATGACTGTTCTATTTACCATCAGTGCTGTAGCTGCTACCTTTGCCTCCTGGAGCCTTCACTGAATATTTTATCAGAAAGGAAGGGAGAGGGACAATATTGCTGTAGCTTTCTGATCTTTGTATTTCACCTGATTATCCTGTGGTTACCTGCGTGCTCTGGAGTTGGAGCACATCTATATTGATATTTGGCTATTAGGCTGGTGGCAAGTGGGCAGGTATTTTCACTGAGTTGTGGGACTCAAGTGGGGTGTTTATAAATACACCTGTCACCCTGTCATTCCCCCCTCTACTTGTTTCTGGAAGCATTTAACATGATTATGTCCATTCAGGTATGAGCATGAAAAACCGTATGTTCAGGTTAGTGCAAAGCTATGCACTTCTTAATGACTACATTTTTAGTAGGGATCAAAATAAGCAACAGCAGCTACTTCTGCAGCCAGAGCAGAAGGGAACTGAGCAGCATACTCTACTTGCTGGGTAAACCCGGATGACCACAACTGCAAGAAGGGGTAGAGCCTCAGAGACAGAGATTGCAGATTAGCAGGAACCAGTGGAGAGGACCACCCTTCCCATTCCTGCCCAGCTAGTGACTAGTCTGCTTTCTAGGCAGGTGACGAGGTAAGAGGAAATAATTCTGTAGTAAGAGCTCTGGGACAAATGCCAACTTGCCTCTAGACAGAAGGTTAAAGGTTTTTTTATGTGATTAGCACAAAATCTAATATAGGGCACTTCATGTTCACAGGACAATTTAAGGAGTGCCAGGACTGACTTGAAAACTGATGTGGCATTTGTGAAAGGAAAAAACATAAGTGCCAGTTTTACTTGAAACATAAGTGGATTTGCAGCAAATACATTCCAGAAAACAGTAAGACAATCAAGGGTATAAGTATACTTAGTAATGTATCAAAATAGCATTATTAACAAGTTACTTCTAAAGTTTGAGTGGTGGATTGGTTTTGGGTCTTTTAGCTTTTAAAAGATGTACTTTTTTCTATGGACTATTGTTTATTGAAGTGCTCTAGTCTAAGTTAGCCTTTCTATATTTCTCCACTCCATGAACATGTCTTCGATGAGATATGCACAAGAAAAAGAAGCAAGTACCTTCCCCTCAAAACCCTGCTTGGCTATACAGGACAAGAGCTCCAAAAACGATGAAATATAAAAGGGCCTAAACACAGTACAACTACATTGGTCCTGTGTTAAAAGCTGAATAGTGTAGTATAAAGCACATACAAAATGTGAAAGGGATGAACGTTTTGTACCTTGTGGGTAGTTAGACTCTTAGAAAGACTTTCTCCCAAAGGTAATTTTAATTTTAATAAGAGCAGCTTATTCTCATCTGCAAAGCCAGGGCAAAACAGTCCAAGTGGCAACTATGTTCATCATCACTGCCTTTATTTGTCGAGATATTAGAAGAAAGGGTTGGAATTGCTTTAGCCTGGTGTTAACTTCCATTTTGTCCTCATTTAAAGCACTGTTGTTCACACAAGAAAAGGCGACTGTTGCATAAAAGCAGTTTTATTTTTAGTTAAAGACAGTGGCAGATGGTTCCCTCAGTCGGGCTGAAGATCTGGTGATGGGAGTTGTTTTGGTGGGGGTTTCTTCCTCTCTTAATTCTGCTGATAGCTCTAAAGAGAGTAAAACGTGTCAATAATGAGCACTCCATGGCCTTGAGCAAAGAATTCTACAGGCAACCTCCACAGTGTCTGAAGCCCATGACCAAAAGGGAGCACAGCTGTGCCGTGCCTTACCATCCTCTGAGTTGTTCTCCTCGTCGCTGGAGAAGGTAATGATGGCTTTTTTGCGCGGAGGGCGCTTTTGGGCACGTTTATGATTTCGGAGGGTGCGGGATGGGGGTGTGACAAAATCGTCATCTGTGTTGGCTGGGCTCAGGGGCTGGCGGCGTGAACCTGTCAAGCAAAGGGGAAAAAAATAGAGAAAGGCAGCAAACTTCTGTCTGTAAGGGTGAGGAAAAGTCCTTAGCTCTTTCTGCTGGATTGCCAGATCAGGGGAAGGCTGGAATCTCACAACAAGGAACATACTTCTAATTGGTTTCCGCTTGGCTGACACTGGCATTGGAGTCTGACTACCATCCTGGCATGTCTCTGTTGAATCCATTCCTCGGTTATGGAAGGCAGACAGCTTCTGCTCCAGCTCTTCAGCTAGAGCCTGATGGAGATGTAAAACAGCAGTGGAGGGGAACAAAAAAAATAGAAGGTGAGGGAAAAGAAGTACTACATCCATAGCAGAATTGCCATGAAGTTAAATAAATAAATTGATAAATTGTTAGGGGTAAGGAATAGTCTGCTTGAAATGAAAAACTGCAGGGCTTTCCAGTCACTGTATGTAAAAAGCAAAAAAAGCAAGTGCTTTTCTGGCCTGGAACCTTGTCCCACACCCTTACTTTAGTGTCAGGCTTGACGCCTGCTCTGCGAAATCGAGCCAACACAGTTTGGAAACAATTGTAGACAGCTGGATCTTGGAGCTTGTCTGCAAAGCAGTCATAGTTGTCCTGCAGCTTGTGAAGGCCCCGGTCTGAGACTGGAAGCAGAGCAAGGCAATGGGACAGATCCCGATATTGACGCTCAGTCCTAGGAAAGACAAGTATCACCATTAGCTCCTACAAAAAGGGGTGTGTGAAGATGAGCACATCTCACCCAGAACTAGCAGCATTTCCTGCAAGTGTTTCTGCCCTGCAGAACATGAGATTCAGGTTGTTCTGTTACAGGTCAGTGACAGGGTGCTGTACCATACCACACAACCACCACTGTATTCCATGACACTTAGTCCCTCTTGGAAAAACATGAAGGTTCCACTGCTAAAGAACACAGTCACTTGTTTGAAAAGTGTCAAAGGTTCTTGCTGGCCAGGAGGAAAAGACTCAGTGAGGCCAGGACTCCTCTTGAAGTCCCTTTTTTCAACCACCTTACAAACTCCCCTGGCTGTTCATTTTTGCATGTTTGAGATGATGTCAAGCAGAAGCTGTATTTGATGTTCTCTCTCCCTTTCCTGGTTAGTTACATAAAGAAAGTCATGTTCATTAAGTTATAAAGTCAACAGATAACAAATGCTGTATCAGAGAAGGACTACATTCAAATTCCAGCAAAAGCTACTGGAATAAAACCAAAGGAAAAGAAAAACAAAAGCACAATCCAACATCCCTAATGTAGATCACTGTGATAGAATGGGAGGGGAAAAAGCAAGGCCAAAGCTCCTGTTTTTAATATACACAAATTGAGGGCCTCAAGTCTGTCCAGCACATGCTGTCTCAAGATGCTCTGCTCAAACCCAGATAGATGGAGAACAAAACTGCAGCATCCAGGTGTTTCCACCTTCACAGTCTGAATGACACCTGGCAAGTTGGTATGTTTAGAAATCCAGAAAGGCTGAGGAGTGCAATGGTGGCTGCAAAATCTTTTCTGACAAACTCCTGTTTTAGCCTGGAGTGAGAGCCGTGCTCTAGCAGTACCACTAATGTGCACCAAGCTGATCGCCTTTGTGGTACAGAAATATCAGGACATTCTACTAAAGGCGAGACACAACTTACACACAGATGGTTATTTACAAATGTGGTGTGAAGAGCTCACCAGTGCTCCTGGGAGGCAACTTTGGAGAGAGGGACCACTCTCCACTCTTGCTCAGGAAACAAAATCCAAATATTTTGGGAAATATGCAACTCCCTGAGGCAGCTGAGCAGGTCACATGCCCAGGCACTGTACACAAAGGGCCAAGATAAGCAGACAGCTTAAATCTCAAGGGCAAAGCCACAACAATGGAGAAGGAAAACCACAGGAATGGAGGAAAGCAGGGTACACCAAATCCAGTGGAAGTTAAAGTGAAGATATCTCACTGGAAGTACATGACAAGGAAGAAGATAAATTTCTATTATTGTTATTCTTGGAAGGAAACAAAAAATGCACGCGTGCATCAATGAAGTTACAGTTTGGGGAGCAGGAGAAAAGCAGCAAAAAAAACCCCAAACCCAGAAAGCAAAATCATATTCCAGATTCACAGCATGGGTCCTGTATTCTATACTCAGTATTCAGCAATGCACAAGCAAGGCATGCAAATCTTGGAGATGGAGAAGAGCAAAAGCCAAAGTTTTTGGTGGCACAAGCCCTTAGGTAAAACAATAATAATAATAATAATAACAACAACAATAATAAACCAAAACAGAGTCCCAGGTGTAGACTTGGTACTGAGCAGCACATGCACACAGAACAAGGACAGGCCTATACCAGCTAGATAGTTGAGATCACCCCAGACAGAACTGCTGGAGAGATCCCAACTTCTCAGCTGAACACACTAATTTCCTAGCTGAGCTGCAGGGGAATAGCCTGTGGAGAAGGATCACAAAGGTATGTAAATTCCACCTGTGGGATGTCTCTTTGCTCAGCTATAATGCAGATCTAGACTGTCACAAAAATTTTTCCTTAAAAAAAGGAAGGAAGAGAGAGCCAATCACTGCATAATAAAACCAGAAACCTTCATTTATAAGTATTCATGTATTTTCAGGAGAAGGTAGTTAAAAAAGAAGGGGGACCTAAACCAAATTATGATGCATTTGTCATGTGAAGAATCTAATGATTCTGAAAAATCCTGAGAAGCAGAAGTGCTTGGCAGGAAAATTAAGATTACAACCCACCTGGCAGTCCGGAATCTCTGACAAAGTTTCTCCACCAAGCTCTCTGTCTGTTTGTCTTTTGTAACATATGAGAACAGATGTCTGCAAGGGGGAAAAAAGGCAAAAGGTTAGAGCCCACATAGGAATCCCCATTTCAGGTAGGAGGGGTGCTGAAAAAGCAGCAGTGCTGACTTCTTATCTGCTCCTTCCATCCAGTTTTAAGAGCATGCAGCACTTGCAGACAATCTCCTCACTTCACAAGTTGCACTGACTGCCTAGTTTGTCTGGCAAGCAAACCCTGAGCAGAGCACTGTGGAATGCACTGTTTTGACCCCTCAAAACCATCCTTGTGACTTTTTCATCACAAATTTGCTGAAAGTGTGTTGTTGCATTTGGATCAATACAAAAGTGAGCACTACTTTGCACTAAAATGGGAACACATTTTTCATAGAACTTAAATGCTAACCTAATCCATTTTTCCTTAGCTTCTTGAGGAATAGAGACACCTGGACTTTAGCACAGTTAAGTACTTGTGCATTTTGCACTATGTCCTCTTAGAAATCACTGAATAACTTCTATTTGTTAAGAAGGTTCTACTGCTCTCTCTTTCTTGTACCAACATTTCTTAACTTTAGCTCAGTCAGGTTGCCATTGGCCTTGATATAATTGTTCTAAAGCACTTTCTTGTTCAGTCTTTGTTATGTCTACAACCACCACTCCAAGCTGCTTTTCTAAGACACATAACAGAGACAGCATTCTCAAGAGTCCTCCCTTTAAAATTAATTATTCTTACGCTACTTTGATACCTGTCTACACTGTTAAATCAATATTCCTTCTTCTCTTATCTGCCAGACACCGCCAGTTCTCTCCATGGATCTTGCTAGAAGTCAAAAGTCCATCTTACACCTGTCTTAACCCCACCAATCACACTTCAGTGCAATTGCTACACTTACTCTATGTCTGTGGTAATACCTCCAGTTTGATATTAATGAAAAACAGTCCCAAAAATTCCAAAATTATTTGGAATTTTTCAGCATGCTGCCTCTTGTCTCCCTGTAATGGTTTGCTTCACTTCAGACATTAACTTCTACTTCTACATGTGCTGTCAGGAGCCACAAGCTATAATTCCCAGTATTGCACATTACCTTCCTTAATTAAAGCTGAAGCAAAATATCCATCTACTTTTGTCACCATAAATTAATTTTAGTCTCAATTACACCCTCACTAATGTTCTTTGTCTTGCAATTCCTATCTGTCCAAAATCCCATCCCTCTTCCTAAATGCACTGGATTCTCATAGACAGAAAGACTAGTTGAAAAATCACAGGAGATTTTATTGTTCTTCTCTTCAGCAACAGCAATACTTTCGTCTAACACCCCCCTCTATAATCCACAGGGATTCAAATTACTCAGAAAAACCTTCATGTGGTTAAGTTTCAAAAATGAGAGGAAAATACCTGTAACTTTACCAATAAAGACATTATTAATGCTGTCTGTGAGCAACCAATAACCTCAGATTGAAATATTCCAAATTCTCTGTACCCCAGAGTAAGATTTTCTTGAAAAAACTGAAACCAAACAAATAAACAAAACAAAAAACCCACATAAAACAAACCACCGGAAAGCCACCCCAGACCCAAACCTGTTACTGTAACTGCAGCTTTACTCAAACTGCTTACAAAACTCCAGTAGCCACCAAAATGACAAAGGCAGCAGTCTTTAAAACCTGTTGTGTTTTCCTAATGTTGCATATCCATGTTCCCATGTGTAAAAACAACTATTTTGCTTTTCTAGAGTGAAAGTAATTTTGAGTTAGTGGTTACTCTTTGTAGAGTCTCTCCTCACCCCTAACTGTGTGGCTTTAAAATTAACTCCCCTCAGCATGACTCCATTTCCAGTACAGACTGAAAAAAGCCAGATCAAAGAGAACAACTGAAAAAGCATTTTGTACATATCAGTGTAGTTTTTCTTCCCTTGATATGGCAGTCCGTTTGCATAAACATAGTCCTGGCACTAAGAGATTTATTTAACCTCAGAATACCTCATAATAGTGTGGAAGGATTCCTCCTCTATGCCACTGTTAGGATCCGAAAGATGACTGATGATGTCTGGAAGCAGGTTATAGACAGCGTTACCCTGTGCAGAACACAAGTTTCTACATGAGATACAGAATTATAAAGGATAATTTGAGTCAAGCCAAATAAGCTGCCCACTTAAAACGATCTCCTTTCTCTCCATCCCAAATCTACTGACTGAAGGCATCAGCTTTTTGAAACAAGCCGTACACAGCCAGCCAAACCTATTCAGGACTATTTGGTTGGGGGGAAAAATTCCAGCCAACCAACAAGCTAAACACTGCACCCCAGTTCTGCTCTTTGCAGACTTGGGTGCAGTTTCTTTGCCTTCCAACCTTGTCACAGCTGAACAAAAAATGCTTCTTGATAAAAGAAACAGCCCTTCGGTTCATGGATCTGCTTCCTATCTTGCCTGAAAAGGTCCAATCCATATGCTCTTTCCCACTGCTTTTACATAGCTTTGTTATACACGCTGCAGAGACAGGAAGTCGGTGCAGTCCCGTGGCCAGCTCTGCTTTAACAAAGCAAACCAAGACAGAAAAGCCCCAGTGTCACTGCAGCCTCTCAAGCAGTATATCTCAAACTCTGATGGGTCCATGTGAGGCTCCACATGGAATCAACAGTGTACTGGGAGTAATGCTGCTCCTGTTCTTACTTGCTCAGGCAGAAACTGCTACAATTTAAGTATCTTAGCATCCCAAAGCCAAGAACAACTCGGAAAGGTTTCAGAGAAGGGGCACTGCCTGAGCCATAAGGTCAGGGAACTCTGCTGTAAGGCCCAAAGGTGAGCTACAGAAAACTGCTCCTAACCCTGGGCTGGGCATACACAAGAAAGAAAAGGGAAAAGGCAGTGGTTTGGAGCCTGCCTTCCAGTGTGAATGGATGAGGTCAAATTCAGCAACATCAGGCAGGGATGAAGCAAAACTTGTATTGCAATATTTCTTTTAACTACCCTTATTTAGTCCACAGAGAGACAGATCAATGGCTCTACACCATTAAAACACCTTCTCCAGGACTCATGTAATCGATCCAGACTCCAAAAGCCCTTTCCTGCTCTTGTGAAATAACGTCCCTGAGCATCCACTTGCCTTGTTGGCGAGTTCACCGAAGAAGTTCTGAGCCACTCTCACGATTGCCTCCTCTGGGTCTATGAGCAGAGCTGCCATTTCACTCACTTGCCCCTTCACCTTTACCATGTCTTTGAGGATGAGGTGAGTCATCACCAGCCCAGCCGTCTGCCTCACAGTCGGGCAGGGGTCTCGCAACCTGACAGGAACAAACAGTTACTGCAGAAAGCAGCAAGGGCGTGTCTCTGAGTTATTAGTACTCGTGACAGCCCAAAGCTCTGGTCTCCCTGCAGCAGCGTCTTCAAATTTGCTTTCTTGAGTCATTCTCACCTTCTAGAGGCCCAGTTTCACCCTTCCACAGGGCTTTCATCACGTCCTCTCCCAACAACGAGTGTAGCATTACCTGGCATAGAGATGCGATGTCCAAGGCTCCACCAGGTTGGGGAAGCGGATGGCTAGATCTCCTGCTGCAATAATGAGGTTGGATCTCACACTAGGCAGGGTGGACTTCTCCATCATCGTGAACAGCAGACGCAAGTGGGAGTCACAGAACTCAGAGCTAACGAGACAGGGTACAGGAAAGAAATAGCAAAATTCCGTCTCTCAGAGAGCAGAAAAAAACCCCAAACAATTAAAAATTTTTAAAAAGCGATCTGTGAACACTCTTCTGTGTTTGTTCTTTCCTTGGGAAAGGAATTGCAACATTTGCTTTAGTACTAGGAAGGCTGGGAAAAGAACTCTGGCATGGCTCAGCAGTACCTGATCATGCAGAGTTTGCCAAGAGTGAGAGCTGCGGCAGCTGACAGCGCCGAGTCACTGTAGAGTCCAGGGTTGTTGCAGATCTTGAGCACCAGTGGAACAAAGGCAGAGAACAGGTGCTTCCCTAGAGAGTGGGGATAAAGACAGTGAGTGTGAGAGCACTGTTTGTGCATTCTGCATTAATAACTATACTCCATTTATTCCAGAGCTGCTGCAAACTACAGTTACTGGTTGGCTCACTTTCACCACTGAACAACCACCTCCAGAAAGACAGAGCCAAGAAACAAACAGCCTACATGGAAACTGACACCACGGAAAACAGCCTTCCTCCTTCAGGACCTGTTACCCACTGTACCTGCTCTTTCACACAGGCAGCCAGTATTCCTTGGTGGCAGGCACACTTACCATCTAGAAGCTCTGTCTCACAAATACTGCGGATGAGCTCAGCCTCGGTGTCATCAGCTGTGGCTCCCACAAGGCCCAGCTCTTCCTCCATAGTGGTCTCGTTCCCTGTGCTCTGTGCAGAGAAGAGACTGTAAGAAAGACGTCAGGCAACAATAGCCTCGTTCTTCCCAGGGTTCTCTTCTCTCAAGTATGAAGTATATGCATGTTACCAGCTGCACAACTAGAGTGGAGAACAGACTGACACAGAGTGTAATAACCCATTTTCCCCTAAGAACTGAAGGAAGCTGTGAAGTGTAGTCCGAGATTTGCCCGTCCACATGCTACAGAACATCAATCACAGGATCACATAGGTTTGAAGGGAGCACAGTGGGTCATCAGGTTCAGCCTTCCCACTCTAGCAGGGTCTTCTTGTGCTCCTGGAAACCTTCAACATTGCACAGGATTGTGTCCAGACGGTTCTTGAGTACTTCAAGTGAAGGAAACACTACAACCTCTCTGGGCAACCTGTTCTAGTCCTTGGTCACCCTCACAGTAAAGTAGTTCATCCTCATATTAAGGTGGAACTTTCTGTGCATCATTTTCTGCCCATTGCCTCATGTCCTAGTGGCTTGGCACCAACAAGAGCAATCTGGCTCCATCCTCTTGGCATCCCTTCTTCAAATATTTACAGACAGTGATAAGGTCCCCTTTCAGTCTTGAGGCTTATAAGATGCCCAGCTCCCTCAGCCTTTACTTCTAAGAGAGATACTCCAGTCCCTTAATCATCTTTATTGCCCTCCACTGGACTGCTCCAGGAGCTCCATGTCTCTCTTGTAATGAGGAGCCCAGAATGTAAAGAAAGCCTAAACTACTGACACTACTAAGATAAAACACACCTAGGAGACATCCAGCATCAGTGTGTGAGTCCTGCATAAATTAAGGGACATTCAAATACTAAAAACAAGAAACTCAAAGCAGCCTTTGAATTGCTGGTTTTGTGAGCAAGATTTTGGGAAACCTTATAGCAAATAAAAAGCAACACAAGAGAAGAAAGGAGATATAGGCATTGCAATGGGGACCAAATCTGTATACAACTGGTACTTTTTTGAAAATCTCATAATAATCTCCTCCTGTGTAGAAAATGGTAGTGACACTGATAAGCAGGTGGGTGAGGAAATGAACTACAAAGTTCTCTGTAGACTTAAAAGTATAAGCATCTAATAGAGACTGGATATCTAGATGGACACGTTTTTCTTTATTCTTACCCAAGGAAGTCAGCCTCATAACACTCTGGAAAACATTCCAAGATAGACCTAACCAAACAGGAAATTTGTAGCATCTAAATCACATTAGAAAGACTACTGTTCAAATTTCATTACTACCTAACAGAGGACAGGACTCTCAAATCTTCTGGACTGGGCTTCTAGGAAGCCTTTTTCCAGAACTCAGGGCATAAATGGATGTTCTTCACCACTACTACATCAGTTGCAAAAGACTGCACTGGTAAGAAAGAAGGTGGTGAGTGAAAGGGGAATGTTTGCCTGAAGCAGGAGGATAAACACGGCCATGATATCATCCTTTACTCGCTCCCTTCTGCCTTCTCAAAACTCAAGACCAGTGCAGGAGTTTCAGTGAATAGGATCATTCAAGGACCTCAGCTCTCCCTGTCAATCCTGGCCAGTATGTGTCTGTTTCTATTCCTGATGCACACACTGCCCTGTACCTCATGCAACCTCAGGACTGCATTCTCCAGAAGTTTGCTATAGCTGGGACACTAGAAGAGCTGCCCATAGGAAAAAAACCCTTGGTTCTCACCTGGGGTCTCTGCTTCTTTGTGCTGGTGCCAGATTGCTTCTTGGTCTTCTCCTCTTTGAGGATGCGGCGTCTGCGTAGCTCTGCACTCACAGACACTTCCAAATATGCTACCTGTTGCAGTGCCACCTGTCCCACAAGGGACACCAGGTGCAAGAGCAGGAATGTGGGGAGACTGCCAGCACCATCAGAGACTCTGTGTGGAGAATCCCCTGCATCTGAAGAAGAAAAATTACTACAGTTCAGTATTGATCTAGACTACTTCCCCATTAGTTAGTGCCAAGTCTCACTGTACAACCCATCTCCACAGTCCACAGACTCCTTCACAGCACTCACACCCTCCCATGCCAATACTTCCACCAGACCCTCAGCTCTATTCTCCTGCAGTTACTCAAGGCCACCAAAAGCAGTACTGGAAACCATAGGTATAGATTTCCTTCATCAGCTTTCTTCCTCACCAGCTTTCTGCTCATCAGCCTCCTGCAGCTTCTCCAGAGCTTGCTGACTGCACACGTGCAGGATGTCAGCACAGATCTCCTCTGCTCCTTCTGCCAGCTGGTAGATGAGTGTTACAGCTGCCTCCATGAAGGGGATCCAGTGACTGCTTGGCTGGGCAAAGCCTGATGAGAAGAGAGAGCAATGTACCCACACATACCAATGATAACATAGGCGGTCTTGCAGCCCAACCCCCCATCTCCTCCAAACCTCCTGCCGACCTGGGCTCACCTTTACTCACAGTCTCACTCAGGCAACCAAAGAGCATGTGGTTCTGTGGCAGTCGAAAAGGGGCACTTTTCTTCTCCAGTGCTGGCTGCAGAGACAACAGGTAAGTTACTCCCATGGGAGCAGCACGTGAGATCCCCCCATGCCCTTCCCAGTACTTAACCTTTCTGTGTGCAATGTTAATCAAACCCATGTCAGGGACATCCAGTACTGCTCTGCAACTAAACTTGCAGCAGGGATATTATTGTCACTTGTGACAGCATGGTGACTACACTGGGTGGATTTAAATCTTGGCCAAATGATGATCCCAGGCCAACCCAGACAGTTCCACCATCTCACCTTAAATCAAAATAACTCTTTTGAAATGCCAAAAGGATTCATTTAAAATCTGGTATTATTTACTCACTCTCTGCAATGAATGAAGAGGGAAACCTCTGGAGCATCTTAAGAGTCATCAACAGTAAGTCAACTTTCTTTGGGATACTCCAGAATCATATGGGTTTGTTTAAAAGCAAAATACCATCAGTGGAAAAAACATAGGATAGGTCTGGATCCAAGACCACCTCACACTTAGATTGTTACATATATTCGGTATCAGTCACACCACCTTTTAGGTTGGGAATAAGATAACACAGAGAACTACTACACCAAGTATGACAATACCTGAGGTGTCCCAGCACACCTGTGTCTGCCTGATGAATATACACTTGAACAAAACAGAATTTACTTGAGGATTTACCAGCTTTCAGTAGCTTGAAACAAAAACTCTTGATTCATCACAATCTTGTCCTCTGTACTGAATTTCTGGTTGGCAGGATGGGTGGGGGGAGAAAGGCTACTGCCAGTCAGTGAGTCAGTTAAATATTTTCAGTTCAGTTCGTTTTCACATACGAGCTGAACTGCAGACTTAAGTCAACCAAAAAATGAATTATAGCCATCTTTAGAACATTTAAGAATGTTGTGATACACGTTAATTCATGAAGTTCAGCAACATCCTCAGTGGGGATGATACCAGAGAATGATGCTGCTTTGTGAAGGACTGCTTTTGTGATAGAACTCCTAAACCAAAATGCCCCAAATGACTGAGTCAAAAAACCAGCTTTTTTTCCAAGTGCATTTAAAACAAAACAAAACAAAAAAAAAAAAAAAGAAGTATAAATTGTTTCCCAGGGAAAGAAGCCATCAACCATCATGTTGTTCTAAGTACAACATGGACAGGTTTGAAAAACTTTCATGTTTTATATTATGCTGTACAGCTGACAACTCCTGAATATCAATTAATAGGGAGGGCAAAAGAATCACACCACCAGAAAATATCAGTAGAGGAAAGGGCTTCATGGTTGAGAAAACACAAATCAGTTTAGAATTGGGAATCTGAAGAAGAGAATTGAAAGGAAAACATATTTTCTTGTGCACTGAACTCTTTACTAATTGAATTCAGTCTGTTGCCTAATGAAAATTCTTTTATTACATGTTCACTGATGTGTGGTAACCTTTCCAGACAGTGCTGCTGAATGGTCTCAACCTACTTAATTTCAAAATCTGTAAAAAATTAGTTACCTCTCTCTCTTCTTCCATACAAACAATTTTTCCCCTTCTTTGTTTCTGGATGACCTCAAGAACAAACCCAGAGCCTTACCTTGGGGTTACTGGCAAGCTTGGAAATAACATTGCATACTTCTTGAGGTAGCCTATAGTCTTCACATGCCTTCTCAGACAGCCCCATTGTCACCAAAATATCCAGGTTGCTGCCTATGATCTCTGGCTTACCTCTGTGGAATGGAAAGGATGGGGATATCATAAAGTACTGCTGAAAGTTTAAAGAAGTATGGATAACCAAGAGAAATACTCCTAGTGCCTTGTGGAAGTGGTTTGAATAAGAGGGGAAAAAATAAAACCCATCCAAATGACACAAGATATAGCTAGAGGAGCAGTAATAAGTATTCCACAGAAGCCAGTGTAATCCACTCTCCACTAGGAGATGAGTTTCTCCAAAGTGATCAACAGTGGGCACAGCCTCTTTGTAAAGAAAGAAGATTCTTAACTCTTCTTTCCTATCAGAAAGGACTAAAACTTACAGGGGTAAGAAAAACAAAAATGTTGGAAAGTAGGAAAGAGTCCAGGAGCTCAGGACTTGTGACATATACTATTCCTTCCCCTACTGTGGGACACAAACCACATCAAACCAACATTATCCAAAAAAAGCCAATCCCAAATCCATACTCACTCATTCCCCTTTCTGCCTGTGAATGAACTTTAGGATCATCATTATGCAGGCCTGTTTCTGACTAATGAAGGACTAAAGCAAGAACAGCAAGAAGAGCAGATGAGTTGAATGCCAAAGGGTTACTGGGCTGGGAAACTGAGGAAATGAAAACTTTTTAGCACAGATACGTTTTTTTTGCCCCCAGAAACTGAAACAGATTCATTTTTCTTCATGCTAAAGGCTCCAGACATCTCTACTCAGCAGCTTCTCACTGTTCTTATCCAAACACAGACAAGGCTGCAGAGTTGTGACACTGTAAACTCAGGGAAGGGATGGGCATTCACACAAGGAAAATAATCTCATCATAATCATTCAGAGGCCTTGCTGGTGGGATCCAGCACAACTATGTTCAGTTCCAGGCTTCATTACCCCATGATAGGGTTTACTATTTTTGAAGCTAGAGCCAAAGAGTCAGCTGATGCAGAACCCACAGTTCTTCAATTAAAATCGACTCCCTGTACATCCTTCCACTCAGAGGCTTTGACCTGGCCCCAGGCTCACCGTGCCATCATCCCCAGCAGCATCACAGCAGCGCGGCGTTCGAGCGATGAGCATGGAGATTTTTCCGTGAATCGCTCCCAAAGCAGCTGAGTCACAGCAGGCTTTATTTCATCTTTCTGCACAAACTCCGAGATCTGCAAAAGGAATGCAATTAAAAAATCAGAGAGAGGCAAAGGAGAATGAACTTCGAAGTAAAGATGTAATCTGCAATGACTACCATTTTAATAAAACAGATACACAATCCAGACCCAGGCAAGACAAATACTCACTATTTCCTCTAAGCACTCTATCGTTCCCAGTGACGCATCCACCATGATGAGAGAGAGAGAATGCACCAGGGCCTGTGCCTTGGCCCTTTGAAATGGGAAAGATAACAATAAAAAATTAAAAGGTAAAGAAAAAGCAACTGTCACAATTACTGCCCTACTGAAAAAGCTGAAAACATCTGTTGAATAACAGAGATGATCCACAGGATCAGGAAAACTCCCACAACAAGCTCGAGTTCTCAAAGTCACCCAACTCAAGTGCCAGTTACCATGATGTGGGCTTTTAAAGTCCATTGCCTTGTGCACTGGTGTTCAAAGATCCAGTCAGAGGCACTAAGCAGCCACTTCCAAGTTTATTCTCAACCATAAGTTAAAGTTTCCCTAGAAACTGAAAATCTCTCTATGAACAAATGAGGACAGAGCACAAACTGTAGAAGTGCTGTCTCCAGGCAATATTATCAGGAAGGAATAAGAATCAGCAGGTGCTCTTTATTGCCCTTTATTGGTACAAATGAGGGTGAGTTATGGTGCATCTCACCAGGGATCACACTTATCTTATTTCACAAGTATCCAACAGGATTTACAAATGGGTAAACACTAAAAAAGGGCAAGTGCCACAGCAGAGAGGAGATACAGCTCTTCTCTAGTATGGAAGAAGCAAACTTGCAAGTGGTAGCCAGCTCCCACCACCAAATCCTCAAGAAGGATAAGCAACAAAGACCCTTTAACATCCTCCCATCTAAAACATGTAGAATTTGTTAGAAAAAGATTTAAGATTGGTCTGATTGAAACACAAGCAGAAACACATGTGAAAGCACCCAAATAAGAACTAACCTTGTATAGTGTGAAAGATAAAGAAACAGGGAATGTGTTGTGTATATCAGAAGCAGAATGCCTACACACGAACAAGGCCACAGCATGTATGACTTGTCAGCAAAAAAACCTGAGCTTTAGTAACAGAAATATAGTTTTAACTTCAGACCACACTGTTCCTCTTATTATCCCAGTAGGATATCCCAACTACAGTTATAAAAAACTCAAAACGGGACAACTGACATTGGCTAACAACTTTGGCCACAGAGAGTGAAGTATGTAAGACTCTCGGACATGGGATGACTTCATGTAAAAGTTGACCTAACGTGCTGAAATTCATTGTTGCCAGTCAAGAATCCTGCTGGCAAGAGAAACATTCATAATTAACACTGCTGTTCCCTATCACATAGGGACCCTGCCCAGACATTTTAGGCAATGCTTTGTATGAAAGTGAAATTTATGAGCACAATAAATATTAGTGCCTGACAACAGTTTAACTTCAAGTAATTCTCAGCATCTGCTTCGCAAGGTCTCACAGAGTTTTGCTGTGTGAATTTCCTACACGGGAGCTCTATGACAGACCAAGAAGAGAAGCTCAGCAGTAGCTCCTGGAGGAAGACTAAGCTACCCACGTAATAATCTTATGTTTCAGCTCAGCATGAAGCATGGCAACTCTCAGTTCTCTCCCTGCCCACAGCCCATTCCCAACAGCAGAAAGGGGATGGGGGAGGGAAAGGAAAAAAAAAAAAAATCTGATTAGGAAGATCCATACCTCTCCGAATCCTCGCTGGGGCTCAGATAGAGCTGTCTGTAGGCATTCAGCACGGCCTCCTTAATTCCAGGCTCCTTTGACCATATGAGGGGCAGCATCCTGCGGACTCCAAGCAGTGCCTGGGGCACACCAAACTGTGAGACTGTCACGAAGAACTCAATGGCTTCCTGCACCACTGCCGAGAAAACAGTTGTGATAGTGCAATTCTTCCCCAGTTCCCATTAGAGAGGCCATTAAGATAAATTCATAGGAGTATTCATGTCTCACAGCAATCTCTACAAGCATCTAGAGATCATTGCTACTGTCTGCAGAGGGCTTGAGTCAGAATGGGATCGCTAGTCAAAGATGTAGATGTCGCAGAAAAGAAACACAAATTATCACATTTGATTTAGCTGTAATATTGTTACAGTTAGGGAAAGAGCACAGGGACTATATTTGAGAAAGAACAAACTTCTCTTCTGGGAAACTGTAACTTTGGGAAAAAAACATCTCATAGTCACAGCAGACAGCTGAATACAAGCCCCAGTGCAATGATATAACCAGAGGAACTAAGCTATTTGATGTACAAATGGGGTAAGGAATACTGTGTTTGGTTTCAGCTTGACTACTCCTGAAATAGACTGCCCAGTCTTCTCCTAAGACCAAAAAAAAAAAACAACCAAAAAAACCAAACCATTAAGTTAGACAGGATCACAAAACATCAACAGCAATGATGAGAGGAGTTGTACAGCTAAATAGTTTGATCTCTGGTTAAGTAAGACTTTTTACCAGTACAAATCCTTACAAATCACAATTAAGAACATCTAACAGGTGAGCTGATGTTCTTTCCCTGCCCCTAGTCACACCACAATGCATAAATTTGCAACAGAAAAAAAATTTAAATCTTCAAATATTAAATCTTTCATTAAAAAAGGCTAAATCTGAGCACACACATCCCTTAGCACCAGCTAAGGTGCTATCCCTTACTCAGCAGCATACTCTCTCCAAATGTCTCTAAACACCTTCGCTGTTCAGACACTGAATTTGCCTTCCTTATACTACAGCACAGGACAATAGGGAGATGAAAAGTTATTAAAATTTGTGCATCCATTAAAAAACACCCCCACAATCAAACCCCAGGTGTTTAGTACCAGGTAGGGCAATTTCTCGGCCCTGAGCTTCAAAGGTTCAGTGTAATGACACTGAACCCAGGAGTTCATTTTCATGTGTGTGCAAATAGCTAATGACACCAAACCTTGCTGGGGAAGCTCACGTGCTTATAGCAATTAACATGAACCCTCAACAAAGATGAAACCTCAGAAGTGTTTGCATAAAATCTGGGGCACTGCTGTGCCCACACCCATCCATACCCCAGATTTGTGCAAGTGGATGTGTGGAGAGGATGGGAGAAGGAGTTGTGCCCCTCATCCCTTGGAAATGCCAATTTCTGATAAACACTACAAAAAAGTCTAAGTGATTGCATTAGTTCTAATATTAAATATGAACAGCTGAATTAACTCAAAGGCCTTCTGATCACCACCTTTCTCTACAGCACTAAAGAGGACCAGGCCACAGAACCTGTTGATCAGGCTCATGTTTAACGAGAGAATAGTTTGATGAAAGACGAGTTAGATGAGACCAGCTACTTAGCTCCCCTCTTGTGGCCAGCCTAACAGCTGAAGCTGTGTCAGGGTACTGAGCACATAACCAAACCCAGCTTTACTGGCCAGGCTTACTTTGGGAGAACCTCAGCTGAGATGATGAACATCCATCCCTCCCCACAGGAGGCAGGGTAGCTTCCACAAGTGAACCCACTTTGGTCACCTGGCTGGTTTTTGTAATTTTAAAAAGTTCAAATACATTTTATTTCATATGTTTTTAAAAATAACTTTTAAACATATTTTAAAAGAACTTTTTCCACCTTGGTATTTAAAAAATGGATTCCTAAAAAGCCTGTTCATGCCCTATTCAACCCCTTCTTGACACTCATTTAGATAGTGCTTGCTTTTCCAATACCTTGGAAGTGTCTATGGCATCTGCTCAATGAAGAGCAGCTCCTTCAATCTTTCCTCCTTCTCCTGGAGCTCTACCACTCCAACATCTTTTCTCAAACAAGGAAAGATCTAGAAATGCTGAATGGGAAAAAAGGGCCCCATGGTTATTTCACATACCTGAGACAGAGTTTTCATACATCATCTTGCTGATCAGGTTCAGAGCTTCTGTGATTTTCACTGAGAAGTTGTAAGCATCTTGCAGGTACTGCACCAACATCTCCTGTTTGACCAGCTCTGTTTGAGGCTGCTCTTCCTGCACAACTTCTTCAATCTTATCACTGCTGTTGTCATGCGGAAGATCCTCACTGTTCTCACCTGGGCATGAACCTACACAGCACACTTTTTTGTGAGCAGTACTGAAGATACAAGAGAAACAGGCACGGTTTAGGGCATTTTAACCCTCCTCTCCCCATTCCACAGTGACACCTTCCAAGAGCCAGGATACAAAAATCCAAATTCTGCCATCAGACCTAGCTACAAAATCTCAGTATACTGTGGAGCAAGTGCGATGCTCCAGAGACATGCCAGCTTGGTATAAAGGCATGGTCCATTTGCGGTAAACTCCATTAAAATGCTGATGGGGTTAATCTGAATTTAGTAATTCCCCAAAGATAGATGAGACCTCTAAAAGGGAACCAGGGAGAAGGCAAACACTATTACTCCCTAGCAAAGTTTGTGCAAGTGTGGAGAGTTCACAAAGTTAAGATTTTTAGACAATAGACTTTCAACAGAAATACGCTCAATGTGACTGGTTAAGCATCCTTATGCTGAAGCAAACACCAAACATAAAGTATGTGAAGTCTTGAAAATACACCCAGAGGCTCAAGCCCCAGATAACCAAGACTTTGCTTGAACCAGATACTTGGTCAAGGCTGCTAAGGGTAAGCATTCAGGAAGCAGAACTCCTGACAAATTCAGACAGGGCAGAAGGATGGGAGTGGCGACACTGGCTTCATTCCCCATAGATATTACATGAGTTAAAGCACCAGGAATGCACTTTTACTGGGACCATGGAACTTTTACAACCAGAAGTTAAGATAAACATGATCCAGCTAAAATGCCAAGGTACTAGATGAATAAACAATGCAGAGATGCTGCAGCTCTTGACACTCTGCAGTGTCAAGTACACACAGACTGAGCCCCACAGGTCAAAACGGGGAACGGAGCATTCCAGAGGGTTTTAGTCTGGCTCTGGCATTATCTTGAACTTAGGGAACAGACAGAGGGATACAGTTACCTGTGTAAAGTCTCTTCAGAACATCCAGGATTGTTGCCTCCTCGTTTTCCTCCCCAGGGCAAATGAAAGGTTCCTTTCCCTGGAAGCGACACAGGGCCTTCTGTGTAAGGCGGGCTGCACTCCTGGATAATGACATTGCCCAAGAGAGTATCAGCAACATGTCAGAGCAGAGCATAAGGGAAAACATCCAACTTTGCCCTGAACACCTGAGAAAGCAGCTCCTACCAGCATCTTGTGCTGGGTGCCCATGTCAATCCCTTCCTACAGAGTAATGTTACTGGAAATCACCCCTTGGGATAAACACTCTCAAACTACCAAGCCTTCTTACTTGTAATTGAGCTTCTTCAACAGCCCAGTGATTTGCTCCACTGTTTTCTCCACTGTTTCTTCAACTTCCAGCACCTCCTCTTCCCCTTCCTGCAGTGGCTGAAAGAGCTGCTCTGTGGCAGCCCTAACTTCTGGCAGCATTGCTTCCCACTCTTCCTCTGGGGCGACCACTGAAGTTACTTAAAAATCAGAGGGAACGAACAACACAGACTCAGGTGACACCTTTAATAGGAAGGAAAAACTCATCTGGAAATTAGGAATTCTACTTCCCTTATCCCCTCCCCAGGTAGGCACTATTCCCATTGCTGATCCCACCCAGACTGCAGTGAGAATAAGACAAGGACTCTGACTAAAAGAAAAATAAACCACTGAAGGTAGAAGAAAAAAGACAGGTAAGAGAACCATAACTTCTTTAGCCTTGGACTTTGATGCTGCCGACAAATCAAGTGTAAATAATATCTGACCAAAATCATGACTCAAGCAGTCCTTGAATGGTAGAGAAGAGAAATCTGGGAGGGTATTCATAGACATTTTCAGTTCTTACCCTGAAAATAGAATATATAGCTATAAGGACTGTTGATTTAGACGTAGATATTAATATGATCCTTTTATAACACCACCATAAGGAAAACTGTTGTGAGTTTAATCCCAGTTGTCTGGTCTCACAGTCTCACACAGGTAAGACCTAAGACAAAAGCTGTCATAACCTGTGAGCAAATTTAATACAAGGAAAAATAAATTCTGGATTGTCCGAGAAAGTGGAAAGAAGAAAAAGAAGAAAGGAAATTACCTGCTGTGGGTCTGCTACGATCCCTCATTTCTTTCAGTTTCTGCACTTCTTTCTTCAGTGGCTCATCCAAATCAGCACAGCTTAGCTGAAGGTGTCAGGAAGGGAAAAAGAAATATGTTAGTTATCCTCCTTTTCCTGAAATGCCAGAATTCTCCTCTCTTCCACTCCCTGCTTTAGTTGTCAATCCCTATACATAAACCCTGTTTTGGCAAACTGGAAGAGTAGACTCTGGCCCTGATCCTAGAATGAGAACTGCTCTAAGTTGTCAGTCTAAGGCTCAGAAACTCAGGAGAAGGTGCAGCTAAGCAGAAAGAGCTGCAGATCCACGAAGAATATTCTAAAAAACTAATGTTGATCCTAAGGAAAGAAACGTCACAGTAGGCTCAAAACTGCTGCAGATTTTTACCTCAATCACATCCCTCCTGGCCTTCAGCACAGCTATGAATTCCACCAAGAGAGAGATTAGCCCAAGAACTCAAAATCTGAATTTGGGAAAACCAGAAAGCTGCCACCTGCAGAGTCAAAGGCTACATTGTTCCCACAAGACACAGAAACACTACTGCCCTGGCTATAGCACACTGCAGATATTTAGCCTGCAAACAGACATCTAACATATCCACCATATTAATCGCAATTACCTTGCTGGAGAAGGGATTGTTGGACAAAAATGCAGCCAGAAGCTGGATGGCATTTTTAACCACTATGACAGATTTGTCTTTGAGCCGCCCAACAGCCAGCGACACCACAGACTGAAACTGAGTCAAAGGCAGGGCCTAGAACACAAGAGCACAGATAAAATTATCAAGAAGGCTCAGAGAATTGGGAAGAGTTTACTGCAGACATATTCATATACTAAAAAGCACAGATTATAGATTTATGGAAAAAGTCTAGGGCCCAAAAGACCTATGGTATATTTTGGACCAGCCTCCACTGAAAACAAGGATTTAGGTTATCCGGGATCCTGCTGAGTTGAGTTTTAGTGTATCTGGTAATCGTGATGTTCTCCCATACCAGTGTGTGAAGGGAGGCTGTATGGTATGTTCTTTCTTCTAGTTTGTCCTGGTAACAAATAGCAGCACTTAATTTCCACCCCGCAGTTCCCCCACCCCTGGGATCTTTGGTCTCTTGGAAGAAACTGCAGACATCACAGTACACAGGGACAGCACCTTCCTTTGTTAAAACTTCAGTCTCTGCAAACAAAAAGGAGGGTGGCAGAAATTCCCTCAGAACACACAAGATGGGAAAAGGTGACTGAGGCAACACCACTTGCCCAGGGCAAACTTGCCTTGCACTGAACGATGTGAGTGAAGAGCTGCAGCACGCGGCTGCGAACAAAGCTATGGACGTCACACACATGGGCCTGCAGTATATCCAGGAACTTGTCCCGAGTACCACGGGCAGCTTCCTCCAGCTGGTCACCATTCAGCACCTGCACCAGCACTTCTGCCATAGCTGCCAGAACGGCATTTCGCATCATGTAATTCTGCCAAGACAGGAGTTGTTGAACTAGGTACAAAAAGACATGATTTGATATGCCCAGAGTTTGGGCCGTCCAAATCCCAGGCTCCAGCCCTAAGTGAATTTTTTCAGTATGGATATTGTATTAAGCTTGGGTGAACATAGCTATGTCTGCAAGACAGAGTAACCTCTGCTATGAAGACAGGTTGAGAGCTGGTCTTGTTTCAGCCTGCAGAAGAGAAAGCTCTGGGGAGGCACCTTCCAGTACCCAAAGGGGGTTGTGAGAGAGCTGGAGAGGGACTTTTAACCAGGGCATTCAGTGATAGGGCAAGAGAAAATGGCCTCAAAGTGAAGGTAGGTTTAG
This sequence comes from Acridotheres tristis, assembly GCA_037013685.1. NCBI lineage: Eukaryota > Metazoa > Chordata > Aves > Passeriformes > Sturnidae > Acridotheres > Acridotheres tristis. Next base: position 26,879,463 of record CM072884.1, on the reverse strand, counting down.
ATTAGATATTAGGAATAAATTATTTACTGAGAGTGTGGTGAGACACTTGAACAGATTACCCAGAGAAGCTGTGGATGCCCCATCCCTAGAACTGTTCAAGAACAGGTTGGATGGAGCTTTGAGCAATCTAGTCTAGTGGAGGGTGTCCCTAGCCATGGCAGAGGTGCTAAGATCCCTTCCAATCCAAATCCTGCTATCCAGGTAGGTTCATAGAAGCCAGGAACTGACATACGAAACACTTATAACAGGTAAAGAAAAGGTAACGCAGTGACAAATTCATTAAGTGCTGAAGAACAAGGGACAACAGCAGGGACCTCAGACAAGTAGGCAGTCTCCTGTTCTCTGACATCTGATAGTGACAACCAGACAGTGACACCCAGACAGGAGATGTCATGGTTTCTGTTCCCTTTGCATCCTTTAGGTAAGGGCAGAACTTATTCCAATAGAGCAGGTTTTGGATACTTGAGCTTTGTGAAAGAGGTTCAGTTTCCAGACAGAAAAACTGGATAGCAGCATCTCTACCATCTGACTTTTCTGGACAGGTAACTTCGCAGCAACATACCTCCCCATCCAAGTGAGGCAGAAGAACACTCATGTTGGAGAGCACCAACGCTGGAATCTGTTCAGCCAGTTCACTTATAAAAGTAGCATAACCCCTGACTCCAGACGCCTCACGAGCCAAATCCTGGAGACATTTCTGTCCAATTTCCCTTTACAGAAAGATGAAACAAGGAACGGGGTGCATTAAGTTGCTAGGGATAGAAGGACAAGCCTCCAGGTATTTTTCTCACCTTAGCAGTTCACCCACTAGGCTTTTCAGACCATACTCTTTAGCCCAGAGGCTCACGGCCCGTGAAAACACTGGGGCTATGTGTTCGAAGTGCTGCAGCATCTGTGTGATCTTCAGAGTGGCACCTTTCACACGTGAGAAGGAAGAAAGAGGTCAGGGAAAGTAACTGGGAATGGCTTCAGGAAGAAGGTAGAAGAGCAGGAACTCACTGAACATGTGGTCACAGTGAACCAGAGCTACAGCAAGCAGATGTGTCACAGCCTCCCGCGTGACCCGGTACCTCTGAAGGCCGATACTTGGATTCTCCAGGATACGGTAGCAGCTTCCCGTCATTAAGCTAAACCCAGAGAAGACAGACAGCAAACCTCACTATCACAACTCGCACAAACTTCTGTTTGAGAGATTCTCCAGCATCCTCTAAAAATCAGCAAACATCTGAATTTTCTGTGGCCTACTTGAGAAGATGACGTGATTCCTATATAGATGTCTATTGCCTCGAGCTGTTTCTTCAGTTTCCCAGTGTTCTGCATGCCACAGAGGGCTGTAATACCATCTCATTGGTAGATCTATCATTTAACCTTTTATCCCTCAGAACCATTCATTCCACAAATATACCTGCTCCAATTCATACCTGACAAACTCTTCTTCCACTGCTAAACCGCCCCAAAGCTGACGGAGATCCAGCTGCAGCAGCTGTGTAAGCAGATGTAAAAGTGGCTCCCTCTCCTCTTCCCACAAGGATCCAGAAGTTTTGGCATGGTTCTTCCTGTTCTAGAAAGGAGATTAAACAGTGAGATACATCAGCAGCTTCACAAGGGACAAAACCCCATTCCTACCCTGCTTCCTTCAAAATATAAGAAGTTTGTTAAATTCTACAGCATTAAGACACAGTGAGATGTGTGAGATCATAGGGGGAGGGGTTTTCCCCCAATTCTTCTCTCTCAGCTCAGGCCAGCACCAGTGCCTCTTGTGGTTTAAGGATTATACCTGCATCCACTGCCACCATCTCTACTCACAGGACGGAAATCCTGATAAAATACTGGCATACTAAGTTCCAGCCAGAAACTGAAGAATGAAATAGAAAGGCCTGGGCATCCAAGTCCCTGCTGATATTTAGATATATGACTGTCTCTTTGGCTGTTTTCCAGGCACAGTTTCACAGAAGCGCCAGTGCTCCACATTATGCACTGCTCTTGCAGGCATCATGTTCATATAAACTCTGGTATAAAATATGACAGATACTACAGAGTTCAACAAGCTTAAAATTTTATTTTGACTTTTATCATCTTTCCTCCAGTACCCTCACCTACCTTCCTACCAGGATCTGCCTCCAAACAACTGTTCTTGCAGGTTTCCATTTCAAAGGCATCCATTAGGCCAGTCAGCAAATAGCAATTCATCTTAAGAGCATTGAGGTGAGCAGCTCGGTCTGCACGGCTCAGCCCAGAATCCCTCAAGATGGAAGGAAGTTCATTGGAATGATGGGACATCACTGAAGAGAAACAAAAAGTCATGAGCACTCCTTGCCAGGTCCCTCAGCCATCCTTTCTCTGGAAGGCTTACAGCAGCCATCAGATTACCAAAGATGTGTGCTCACATCTCACCAGCTGTAACATGGGCTGCCCCCTGCAACCCAGACCTTGGGCATGCTGTCTTGTCTATCCCACAGCCTCCCTCAGCTCAGAGAAACACTCGCTCTGAGCTGATACATCCCACAGATATATTTTCCAGGGACGTGAGCAAGAGGATTTTCTGTCGGTCTGCCCTTACAGCGAACATGCACAGCTCAGCATCGTCCACCAAGATTACAGACCCGTATGACAGGCGTGGGCTGAGGGTGCAGCCCAGCTGGCCGAGTCACATTAGCCTTTATATCATCATTGAGCTGCCAAGGGAAAACAACCTCTCCATCAGTCCAGCGTCGGCCGGAAACAGCGAGTACCCACCGTGCACCATCAGCTCCAAGGCGTCCTCCTTTACAGCCACACCCACGGTTCGGAAGTGGCTGCGGGACAAACACAGGGCGTAAGGGCGGTGAGCAAAGAGCGCCTGGCAGAGGGGCGAGCGCCCGCCCCTCCGTCCCGTCCCTGCCCCGTACTCACTGCAGCACGCTGTACACGCAGTCGAAGTGCTGCAGCACGGCCAGCGCGCCCCGCGCACGGACGGCGGCCCGGAAAGCTGCGGCAAGACATGGAGAGAGGAGGAGAGATGGCCGTGAGCCGGCGGCAGGACCGAGCCCAACCGGGAAGGGGGTATGGGGACACCTTACCTGCGAGTGCGGGCGGCAGCTCGCGAGCGGGCAGCACCTCCTTCACCATGTAGCGCCCGGGGCCGCCATCTCGCAGCAGATCGGCGGGAGCAAGAGGCAGATGGAACTCCGAGTCCGCCGCCATGGCTGCCACAGCCCCGTACGGCCCCGGGCGCTCGAAACTGCGCGCGCGGACCGCGCTCGCCCCGCCCCTTCCTGCCACGGGCCTATCATCGCTCGGCGGCTGCCGACCTCTCGCCCAATCGCCGACTCCCTTGCCCTCCCGACCGTTGGCCCTACGTCACCCGCGCGCCCCTGCGCTCCTCGGCGGAAGGGGCGGCCCGGCGGCAGCGCCGCTCTTCCCGTCTCGTCCCGTCCCGTCCCGGCCCGGCCCGGCCCTTCCCCGGGGCACTGGGGGTCATCTCCATGGCGGCGGCGGCGGCAACGCTGCTGCTGCGAGCGGCGGGCCGGGCCCTGCTGAGCCGTGCCGCTCCCCTGCCCCGCGCCGAGCGGGGCATTAGCGACTGCGGAGGGGCGCGCTGGGCGCCCGCGCGGCCCGGCCTCCCCGTGCCTCTGTCCTCGCCCCTGGCAGGGCTCTCCCGGCCCATTCGCATCAAAGAGCCGCCCAAGCGCAAGCCGGTAGATCGGTGGACGAAGAAGCGGGCCTTGTTCGGGGTGTATGATAACGTGGGGATCCTGGGTAAGACACACACCCCGCCCGCACCTCCCCAGCGCCGTGGCCCCGGGGCATGAGGGGAGGGAGGCTGGACTCACCTGCGGGCTGGAGCCTCTGCCAGCAGCGACAGGGCGGGGAGGATTTGGGCCGGCCGCCCTGGGAATAGCCTTCTCCAGTGCCTGGCTTCATCTTTCTCTGCTCTGCTATTCTCAGGTGGCTTCCAGATCCACCCGAAGAATCTCATCATGGGGCCCACTTGGCTGCGAGGTTGGCGGGGGAACGAGCTGCAGAGGTGCATCCGCAAGAAGCAGATGGTGGGCGATCGGATGTTTGTAGAGGACTATCACAAACTCAGCAAGAGGATCCGGTACTTGTACAAGCGCTTCAATCGCACTGGAAAGCACCGCTAAGGAACAGCAATGGCTTCAGCGTGTGGAGTGTACTTTTGTGGCATTGCACTCAGAATAAAGCCAGCTTTCACACAACTGAGTTCCCAGTGCTTTCTACGACCCTTGCTGCATATTTCTACCCTGATCCCAAGATCCTACTGCTGCTCCAGGCCTGAGCTCCTCTGTGCCCCCTCAGTCATTTCTGACATACTTCTTGCAGGCGTCTGTTCCAACCTGCATCCCTGAACTTGACCCTCTGGTCCTCTGTTTTTTTTGTCCAGGCCTCTAGCATCCTTTCAGTCTCTGAGCCCCAGGTTCATACATCTAACATGACAATTCCAGTATTCTCCAGCTTAGATTTTTCCTCATAGCCAAATTTTTCAAGTTAGTGCCATGAAGTTCTGCTAATATATCTTCCTGCTCATGGCTTTTCCCCTTGCCGTCCATTCATCTCTGGTTAAGTGTGAATGATGCAAATGTTAGTTGAAATGCATCAAAACTTGTCTTAAGAATGGGATTTGTCTCATTGCATACTCATGATGACTTGATCCCCTGCTAATGATACTAAATGACCAAATGGCCTTTTGTTTATAATTTAGGCAGGATTTACAAAAATAATTCAAGTATTCAAATGGGTTTTCTAGCTCCTAGTTTTCCATAACTATTGCCAGTTCCTTTAGAGGAGAAGTTACAGTGAGTCACAGCTGGCATCCCTGTAGTCCAACATCACACCACTGTGTGAAAAAACTTGGGAAAAATCCATTAGATGAGGAGGCATTTGCCTGCCAATTCTGCCTTGGTCGTTAATTCAGTTGCTAAGTAACTGGGAGTTATCTGCTGACTTGATGTATCTTGCTACAGCAATGCTGCTCAGTCTCCAAAAGCATTTGGTTGGAAGCAGCAGGGAATTAATGGAAAGAACTTCATTTAGGCCTAAGTCTGAGGAAAGTAGATGCAAATTCTCTGTTTAGACAGCTGAAATCCATTCTCGGGAGCAAGGGTGACAGACCTGTGAGACTTGCCAAAAGGTGGTGTGGATTCAGGAAGCAAGTGGAGACTGAGCAAGTATAGCAAGTCCTTGACTGAGCGTATGTCGGAAGCTGAAAAAGTATCAGAGAAAGTATCTTGTAACCTTTGTCATCTCTTGATCCCTAAGCACCAACTGGCAAGGTGGCCATTAATTCCATAAGCTCAAATTTACTTGCAGTGGTTATTGAAATGGTCCTCAGACTGCAGTGGAAAGGCTGCCAAGCTACAGAAGCTTCTTCCTCAACCTGTCCCTTCCATCTGAAGGCAGTGTAAAAACCTGGAGTTCTGAGGTCAGTGCTAGTCTGCTCCTACCTGCAAATCCCCTGTCTCTAGTCACAACGCTGCATTATTCTTCACCTTGTAACCACGATCTTCTAGTTACCATGCTGTAATCTGTAACATATCTGTCTTGTGTACCTAATAATCTATTGAGATCTGACACTAAAAACTGACATGAACATCCTGCATCACCTTATGGAAGGAAAAGGTAGTGTAGGTGTGAGCCCATGCTTGTCACTTTCTACTCACCACGCAAAATCCTGCACCAAATGTTCTAGTACACTCCTGCCCCTTTTTTTGTCCTGAATCGGAGAATCTCCCCTTCTGATCCAGCAGGCTTCTCCAGATATTTAGACGGAAAAACGCCAAAACACATTGCTGTTCTTGGGGCTTCTGTGGGAGCGTCATTGCTTCCAGCAGGCTGCAGAAGCTCGATCGGGACTTGTTCAGCTTCGCTTTCATGACGCGCCGTATGGTGGAAGTGTGCCAGCGACACCATCTCTTAATTGCAAGGACAGCGGCTTAACCAGAGCCAACAGACACACTGCAGGGGTGGGATTTCGGCAGGACTCCGCAGCACCCACCAAAACGGCGCCAGCCGGGCTGGGCTCCAAGAGGAAAACTGAACGGGGCAGGTAACCACGATCAGGCGCTGCGTGACCTACACGGAGCTCGGCGGACCCGCGCAGGGCTGTCGGGGCCGGCTGCTCCAGCGCAGGGCCGTGGATCGGGAGCGGGACCGTGCGAGGCCCGGCTCGGGGCGGCGGAGGGAGCGCCGGGCACCAGCGGCTCGGGCACCCCGGGACTTCCGCAGGGGCGGGGCGCAAGGCGTTGCTCCCATTGGACATCCCCATGGCGGGGCGGGGCTTAGCCCCGTGGCGGTCTGGGGGCGGGGCTAACATTATGGCCATTTCCGCAGTGCGTGGAGCGTTGATTGGCTGAGGAGAAAGCCAGGGACGGCGCAGAGCTGCCGCTCCCGGCGAAGGAACTTTTGATTGCTGCTGTCTCTGTGGGCGGGGCCCGCCTGTTATAAGTGCGGGGTAGCGGGGCTCGGGGGGCTGTCGGCACGCAGCTCCGCTCTGAGTGTCTCGCTGTTTTGTCCGGCACGGTCATGTGAGTGTCCGCCCGACCGGCCGTGGGCGAGCTGCGGTAGGCGCGGCGCGGGGGTGGTGGCTGGAGCCTGAGGGAGGAGGGTCAGTGCAGAGCTCGCGTCCTGGCCGGCGGTGGTGGGGTCGGGTGGCGCATTGCAGCAGCTGTAGGCAGGGCTGCCCGCACCGCCCCCGGGCGGTTCTGCTTCCCCGCCGACTCCGTGGGTGAGTGGGGCTGTGCCCCAGTGGTGATGTGCGGGTCCCCAGCTGGAGGCAACCTGGCTGGCGGCCACTACTGCGCCCAGCCCGGTAGCTGCCTGGTCCCCTCGGGGTGCCCCCGCGCTGCCTCCCTGTCCCTCTTCCCCACCTTCCTTCCCCGTCTGCTGCTCACGTCCGTGCGCCCAGGTCGCTGTGCTCCCCCCCCCGGGAGGCCGCAGTGCTTGTCGCGACTGCACCTGCAAGCTCCTTCGGTGAGGGGCTGGTTCTATTCCCGCTGCCCCCCTGGGCTTGCCCCTGCTTTAGGCTCTCCCACGATCTCGCCCGTTCCCGATCCGGCGGCATCCAGCGAGGCTGCAGGCTCCCGGGGCTGCAGCCAGCACTGCTCCAGCCTGGGGACTCTAGGGTTCGCGTGGATTTTGCAGGGGATTCTCTCTGGAGCAGCTCAGTTTTCTCTTCGCTCATGTGTGTGTTACACCCCTCAGGTCTGACCCAGCTCAGCAGCCTGCTCCCGGCGCTCCCGAAGGAGGGGCTCCCGAAGGAGGAGCTCCCGAAGGGGCAGCCCCCGGTGGGGGTCCCCCCGGGGCTCCCCCCAACCTGACCAGCAATCGCCGCCTGCAGCAGACGCAGGCCCAAGTGCAGGAGGTCAGTAGCTCTGCCAGCCCTGAGGGGTGCCTGACTCTTCGCTGCTCTGCGGCAGCGATGTTCTTCACCGGTGTCTATCGCTGAGGGGGTGGCTCCTTTTGTCATGCCAAAGCCAGAATTAATTAATGCTCAATACTCAAAAATAGGGTGGCAAACCTATTAAAGAGGCTGGAGGAGAGATTGCTTTATGTTTAAAAGTCACTTAATTCCAGATATTACTTCCAAGGACCAGGCTTGCTAGATTTTTTTTGGTACCTCGTTATCGTGCATCTCTTGTGGAAACAAAGCTGTACAGCGTCCAGGACAGCTCTTAATCCCTGCGGGCTGCTTCAAGGGAGCCCTGTGCGCAGTGGTGCGGGGGAACCCTAGCCTGGCTTCCCGGGATCGATGTCAGTGGCTTGGCTGCTGACGCGCAGTAGCGCCTTTGTGCCTGGCCGGGGCAGCAACGTGAAGCTCATAAGGTAATTTTGCAGCTCTGGGAGAGTGAACTGAGCGCATGACTCCTCTCATAAGGAGCGTAGCTTTGGCTTGCTGCTGGAATGGAGAGCTCTTAAAAGCAGATGAGGATGTGAGGCTGAGCATGTGGTTGAAGTGTACTTGAACGGATGTTTTAATAGTGAGTCTCGGATTTTTTTTTTGTTTGTTTTTTCATTTCAAAGTAGGCAGCGACTTGAAATTACTTCTTTCTTACCCTGATCTTCCCCCCTCCCCATTTATGTTTTTTTTTTTGTTGTTGTTAATATTACAACATCGGCTATTGGCTGTTACTCTTTTTAACTTTTTTCAGCTGTCTTTACCAATATAACTGCTTTATTCTTCCTTCTGCAGGTGGTTGATATAATGTGTGTAAACGTAGACAAGGTGCTGCAACGAGATGAGAAGCTGTCAGAGCTGGATGACCGGGCAGATGCACTTCAGGCTGGCGCTTCAGTATTTGAAAGTAGCGCAGCAAAACTCAAAAGGAAGTACTGGTGGAAGAACTGCAAGGTGAGTTTCCTAGTGCCATGATCTCCTTGGTCAGGAGGGAACTGGGATACTCCTCTCCTGCAGGGCTTTGCAAGTATAGATGAGGCTTCCTGACAACTTCGAATGCATAAAATTCTTTCACTGTGAGAAGGCTTTGAGGCCTTGACTGTCATGCCTTCAGGACCTGGCTTAGGTTCTCTGGCTGTCAGGAAAAATGAGAACTTGTCAATCTGTTCTGACTATTGCTCTTGGACAATCTTTTTCTTCAGATGATGATCATAATGGGAGTGATTGGTGCCCTTGTGGTGGTGGTGATTGCACGTAAGTATCAAAAACCTTAGGCTCAAAGGTGGGGAAACACTAGCTCTAGAGTACTTCAAACTTTTCCTTTTTGTTTTGAGATCTTGAGGGTCTTAATTGTCTAAGTATCAACTCCAGTCTTTGGGAAAGGGAGGTAGTAATGCTGGAACACCCTCACTTAGTGTGGAAATGGTATGCTTTATCTAGTAGTATGAGGAATGGGAGATGCTATCATTGTAGAAGTGGGAAATTCTGCCTGCCAGGTCAGATAAACCTGTAAGTATGAGGGACATTTACCCTGGAGTGCATGGGTTGGCAAGTTCCTTCCCTGGTGGGTGGTTTGGAATTCTCTGAGGGACCTTTGGTGTAACTTGCCCTTTTGTTCTTTCCTTTTTTCTTTTTTTCTATTGCTTTGTCTCCAGTCTACTTTTTTACTTAAATGTAGTTCCTTCAGTCTGCAACCTCCTGTCCCCTATTACCTTGCCTGTCTCTTCTTGCCTCTGAATTTTTCCTTTCCTTCCCTTTCACCAAGCTTCTTCATTGATTTCTTTATTTGTTTGAATTTATCTTCTGTATAGGACTCTGAGCTGCTTATTAAACATAGATAGACTTTTCAATAGCTGCTGTAGCTTTAGGGAGTGTCCTCTAAGCTTAGAGGAAAGGGAAGTTGAGGAAGAGTGGGTAGCTATTTGCTCCTGCTCCTGTGCAGGGAACTTTTTGTGTTTATTTTTGGGTGTAAGCTTGTCAAATAGTGCCTGTGTGAACTCTAGCAAAATAAGAATGCCTTAACACAGTGCCTTTTGGGATGAAGGACTTCAGCATGTGAGAGTCTTTAGTGTTCTGCCTAAAAAGAGTGGTAGCATGACTTGAGCTTTTCATTGAGCTGCTGAAATAAAAGCTAGTTTGTGTTGGCCAGTGGCTGTGAGCCATCTAAGCTGCACCTAGTGATATAGATTTCTCTAGCCATGGAGAGGTGAGCACTTGAAGAACTGATTTATTCTGCCTGTCCTTATTTCCAGATGACTTGCTGCCTGCACATGGCCATTTCAGTTTTTATAAAGGAGGGCCTACATGATTACCTCAGTCAAGTGCAAGAGGCTAAACACAGTTAAGTGAAAGGAGCATTGCTGCTATCTAAAAAGCATGTGTGGGAGTAAAGTCTCTCTCCACAAGGAACAAGTGAAGAACAACTAGTCTGGTGGGGAGTGTTAAATATGCCTTTCATCTATGCACACACAAGCCAGGACCCTGTAGCTTCCTACTGTCTTGTAGCTTTCCAGAAGGAAGACTTTGGAGTAGTGGCAGAATGGGAATTGGTGTTTTGCTTTTGTGTGACTGGGTTGAACATCAAGGAAACTCACTGCCATAGTGGATAGAGGTGAAGGGGGCTGGAGGTGTTCCAGATGAGACTGAATGAGCTGCACAGCTTTCTGATTAAGACTATCTGCGCTGTTTCTGCTGCCACAAAGCCCTAACCCCTAGCAGCAGTTAGAAAACACTTGAAATGATTAGCTGGAGATTCAAAGGGAAATGGTCCTCTGAGCATGGATATTGGAAAGTGACGTCAGATGTCCCAGTTTGGCAACTTTATGTTTTGAGAGATCTTGCTGATCAAACTGAATCCTTCTACTTGCTGTGGGTTCTCTTGAGTTTAGGTCCAGGGTGGTCTCTGATAGAAGTAAACTTGTGGCTGTGGCTTTCTGTGAGCGATTCCCTTGTTCTTCTCCATCAAAGTAACAAGTGCTATGAGTTGTTTGTATGTCTTGTCAGACATGGGTTAAATGAGCTGCCCTGTTTCTGTAGAGTCTTCCAAGGAATGTATATCTTGTCTTTAAGCTTTTTTTAACAAGCTGAGCTGTAGCCTATAATCTAGACTGGAAAGAGGGTACTCCTTTAATTTAGAAAGTTCTGCCTCTGTTCTAGAATACACTGGTTTCTCTTAAGGCTTAAGAGGAGGCAGGGAGGACATTACTGGAGTTCCCAGATAAGAGCAAAGTACAAAAGGTGGGAGGAGCAGATGTGTTTTGTTTCATTGGATGTGCTGGGGAAATCCCTTTCTGCCTCCCAGGGCATCTGGCAAGGGGCTAGGTTTTGCATGCTCACTTCCATGCCCCAGCATTTCATTTGAGTTCATCTCCCTGCAATTCTATTCCTCTCCGCCTCGGGGGAGGGCAGAGACGAAGATCCTGGAGTGAAGCAGCCCTCGTCCCCTGAGCACTTCCCTAATTCCTTGTGGAACTGAGATGGGATGGACGGTGAGAAGTGCATCTGCTGAAGAGGAGCCAGGGCCTGCTTGTGCTACTTACTGCTCTCATTTTAGGGGGTAGGCTTACAAGCTTGAGGCCCCCAGACCAGCAATCTCGAACTCTTCTAAACAAGCCTTTGGTGCCCCATTCCTCCTGTCTCTCTGGGAGCTGAGGTCCCCCTAAGGCTGTCTCTTTAATTTCTTTCTCTTAGATGTATGTTGCTTCTTCCTCTGCTCCTTCCCCCCTCCTTTGTGTCTCTGTGCATGGGCAAAACAAATCACCAAAGCCCTCTTAGTAAAAGCAAGGGACTGTGCTGCCCACAGCATCACAGCCACTCATGCACGTGCAGTTTATTTACTTTCTCTATAAACACAACTGTAATCTCCTCTGGCATGTTCTGGAAATCAGCTCATGTACTTTTAATGGTCTCTAAGAAACACAATTCACCACCTTACTGAGTCTGTCTTGTCTGTCAGTGAGTGGGAAGGGTTGGGATGCCAAACTTTTGGAAGTTGTTTGGGTTTTTTTTTTTTTTTTTGGTGACTTCCATAGCGTACACATACTTGAAGTTCTGTTCCTCAAAGCAGTGGCTGGCTTTCCATTGTAAAATGATGGCAGTTCCAGTTGTGCTGAACTGACTCTGGTAAGTCTGTAACAAGATGTGAGAATCAGCAGCTCTGGGGGAAGAGGCTGCCCAAGCCAAAGTCTGCTTTCAGCCACCAAATGTCCAGTCACTGTCCTGTTCAGGGGACTGCCTTCTGTGCATTAGTGTGTTAGTGGCAGCTCTGGCTCTCAGGCTGTTCTGCCTTTAGATTTCAATAACCTCAGATTCTTATATTCCAACACCAATGAAGAATTGTTTTCTGGATTTAAGTTCAGGACCCAAATGAAGACCTCCCAAGAGTAGGACACTGTTCACAACATATCTTGGAGCATGAACTGGAATAAAGGTAAGTGTCCCTTTGTTTTGCTTCACTGTACATTTGAAACTCATTAAAAGGATATGACAGAGCTTTGTCTAGTGCAGACTTCTTTTAAAATTAGATACTTGTGTTGTTATCTGCCCTTAGTGCTACAAAAGCTAGGTTGTAAAGCAATCTTCCCTGTGGCTTTTGGTTCCCTTATGATCGATCACTGTCCAGTCTTAAACATCACCCAAATCACACTAGAACAACTCTCAATGGTGAATTTGGAGCAAGGCAGATAGAGTAATTCTTCAAAGATGGAAACCTTCCTGGGAAAGGAGGGTGTCTGGACTGGCTGGTGGATTAAAGCAGCATGTACAGTCTAAAATTCCATGCAGTTCCGGCCTGCACAACCTGAACAAACGAGTTGTGCTACAATTCCTGCCAAGTTTTGTGTTGCATTCCTGTCAGTTCTCAGCCTCATTCTGGTAGGGGGATAGGGAAGATGTTTTCTTAGGACAGATGCATCTTTAGACTGTTGATGATAGCGTGTCCAAGTCCCTAGCCAAAGCTGGGGATTGAATGCTTATTTTCCAAAGATGGCAGCTGCTCTGGAGCACAGAGCTAGGGGTGAACATACTGCTGAAAACTGCCCCAGGGTTGAGCCCAGTTCATGAGTCATGTGGTTGTTTGCAAAGACTTGCATGTCTAGCCATAAATCCTCTGGAAGGCATTGAAAATACCAGGTTCTAGTGGATGCTCTTCTGAGGTGCCATCCTTCACTGCATCAGCACTTCTGTTGCTCCTGCGCTTCCTTATCCCAGACAAAACAGCGTTTAAAATGTGGTCCAAAAGCAAAGGCAAGGCTTTGGGAGAATAGGTCTTTATATGTCTAATTAAAAATTCAAGCTCTGCCTTTAAACACAGAACATACTTAACATGACTTTGAACTGGAACAGATTGCCCAGAGAAGCTGTGGGTGCCCCATCTCTGGAGGTGTTCCAGGCTGGGTTGGATGGGGCTTTGAGCAACCTGGTCTAGTGGAAGGTGTCCCTGTCTGTGGCAGGAAGTTGGAGCTAAGATGGTCTTTTAAGATCACTTCCAACCCAAACCAGTCTGTTCAACATGCAGCTCCCACATCAAGTGCTTCAACCTGATGTCTTCAGATGTGGTGGAAGAACAGCCTCAACTGTACTGCTCCTAAATGGATATACCCTAAACCTTCATATTTCTAGATGCCTGAGGCATTGCTCTGGCCGTTCCTGAGGTGTCTCTGTGCTGGTCAAAGCCAGATGCAGGCTCTCATCAGTGGTGGGGTTTGTTGTCTCAGCAGGAGAGTAACCAAATGTTGGTGGGGAAGACAGATTTTTCTTCAGAGTTAGAATGCAGCATCAACACTTTTTAAATGAAGCTGGCTTCCTTGGGAAGTGACAGAGGTCCTTGCCCTGATGTATCTACAGGGGTTGGAAGCCTCATCTTGGGGAAGAGAAGAATAAAGGGGAGGTTTTACCTTTGTTCTGGCCTCTAAACAAATAATTGCTCTGAGAGATGTAACAGATAAAGATATAGGTTTTACAAATAGGCAACTCAGCCATGTCTTTTGGATACCTGAGCCTCCATACTCCTGATAGTCTTTTACCTATTTTTGGCCTGAGATAGAGTGCAACACTTATTCAGAACACCCTGACTTGCTCCCCAGGTTTCAAATATGAACAGCCTCATAACATCCTTCCCTTCAGTGTACAGACCCACAAAATGATTTCTGCAGAGGACAAAATGAAAATTTTTTTAATGCTCTTTCCTCAGAGGCTTCTTTTCCAAAAGCCTTTGTACTATTTTTTAAACTAAATTTGCCATAAATTTATTAAAAATTAAGCTCTTTTTAGTTAATTTCTTTTAAGCATGCACTTGGAAGCTGAAGGCACTTTCCCTTCTTGTGCTAACAAGCCTCCTTTAAATATTGCATATTTTTAAATACAAAGAACTGTGACTAAATGTGGCTGTGCCTCTGGTATGTTCCTGATCTCTGTGGTTTCCCTGTGTCCTTTTACCAGCAGCACTACTGCATCTTTCATTTCTTGATGTAGCCTGAAACCTCTTAGATTTTATTGAACCTGTCCCAAGAGCTTCGTGACCCTTCCTTCAAGTTCCTTCTTGGTTTGACCTCAGTTTGTGCAGACAAACCTTGACCTATCTGCCCAGCTTCTCTTAAGCCCTCCAGCAAGGAGGGTTTAGTTCTTCTAAATATATTGTTTATTTTCCATAGTGATGGTTCTCTCATTTTTTTTCTAGCTTCCCTAGACACTTATGTTGTACTTCCATGCCTTTCCTCTATTACCTTAATTCTTAAAGAAAAACAAGTTTTGACACCTCTTCCCAGTCCAAAGACACAACCTTCAGCTGTTCCCTGCGTGTTTTCCATGTCCTCAAAATAACTTTGCTATGCCTCTAACATATCTGACTACTGAGCATTTACATCCCCTCGACTTCCTCCTCTTGTACAAATTCACCCCAGCTCAGACCTTTAATTTGCCTTTTGCTGACCTGCAGATCCCCATACATGCATGCTCTCTTCCCTTTTCTCCAATTTTTCACATTCTCAGTGCAACACTCCCATTTTTGCACTCTTACTCCAGCACTGCTGGCCTTGCCTCTTGTTTTCAGCCAGACCAAGCTCCCTGTAAATCTGCTGAGCTCATTTGTGGTCTTGCCAGCCTACAAGAAATGTAGGGATTATTTCTGGAACAAGGACCTGATTTCTCCCAAGATGGCAGTTTTTTGCACTGATTCACAGGACAGGGACAGGACAGGCTAACCTGTTTACCAACTGTATAACTGCTTCTTCACTGTTGTACAGGCTTTTAACTCTGGATTTACAGCTATCCTGAATGGTGCCATTACTTTGAGTTCATCAGTCAAAGCCTTTTTTTTCTTTTTTCTTTTTTTTTTTTCATTTTAACACTTCTATGGAACAGATAGAATATGGTTCAGGCTTCCCCCAGGGAATACATCACTACCTTGTGCAGCTGTATTTCTTTATGATTAAGAGAACTTACTGTTTCAAGTAGTTAGGCCTCTGATTAATCTTGCTTTAATCACCCACTTAACTACATGTGATGCAGCAGGTCTCATCAATTTTATGGTTATTACAAGGTTATTTATGGTTCTGTGATGTGAAGAATCGTGTCTTATTCTCTGGATATTGAGGAAAGATCATGCTTACCATATGAATCACCATATGTTTATGGTATACAAAGACTGGTTTAGGTGTTGCACCTGCTCTTTCTCCTTTCTTGATTTGAAGGTGGCTTTGTGAAACAAATAGCTTTGTGTCCAGTGTCAGGTTTTTGCTCATTTATGTGCTAGAAAACACCCAAGGCATCAGTCTGCAGTATTGAATTTGTGACCAAGAACTGGGTTGCAGCATCCTAGCTCCTCTATCTGCCTGTCTTTTGTGTTTTAATTGTGGCCAGTTACTTTCAGCAACTAAACCTAGCTTTTAGCTCTGCCTCTTGGGCAGTATTTTTACAGAACATGAAAGTACCTTCACAGAGGCAATTTTGAGATTTCATTCATTGCTTGCTCTTTTTTACTTCATTTAAAATCAGACACAGAAAATGGAATTTTTCATGTTTGCAGAAGCTCTGTTTTTTTTTTTTTTTTATAGGGGGAGCCCCCAGGCAGGAATACATGTTCCCATACCTCTAAGTGCTTGTTGCAGGCCTCTCCCTCCTGATGGGCTCCTATCCTTGCTGATGGACACCCCCTGAGTTACTTGCTTCTATTCCTAGCAGAGAGACATTATCTTCACTTTCAAACAAGAGTTATCAGCTGAACACTGGGATAAAATTGGTAAAATCAGGAATATTTGTGCAATAGAGAACATAGCAGTTGTTTGTGTATTTGAAGAAGAATAAAATCATTCCCTGCTAGGAATTGAAAAGTGCATTTAGGTAATCAAGGCAAGAGCAGTACAACCAGTATGTGTTTAGCATCTCAAAAGGAAAAATTAGGCAATAGTTTAGATACTGCAGTAAACTCCTCCAACTTCCCAAGGGCAGTGCATCTACCTTAATTTTAAAAACAGCTTCAGTTTTTCTTTTGTTATGATTAACTAGTTTTGAAATTCAAAAGTGGCAGTTTGCAGTGTGATTGGTTACAGGGTTCCACAGGTCTTTGCCTAAACTGCTTAAATTCAGTATCTCTGTCCTGTGAAGTGGGTAATCCTGTTTTTTAAGGACATCACCTTTGCTCTCTTGATACCCCATAAAGTGCAGTGCAAACACCATAGCAGCAGAAGTCTGAGTATTTGTAAGAAAAGAATATGGCAAGCTCACTGCAAGAAACGTGTTCTCTTATACAAAGGTCCCCAAATTAGTTCCTGAGAAGAGGACCATTTTTGCCCATGTGGTCCAATCAAATAGGCTAAGGCTTTCCTTGGAAGCACTTTTGATTAAAACCTGCAGTGCTTTCCTGTGCTTCCCCCAGGAAGAAGAGGCCTCAGCAGAGTTTTTGTGGGTGGACCAGACAAGGGCTGGGAGGAGCAGAACAGGCACTGCATGACCTGTGCTGCTCCAATCCTCTCTTGCAGGATCCCATGGCAGCAGAGGTTGGGATTTTTTTGAGGGTGTGCATAATCCTGCCAAACTCTCTTTGTTTCCCTCAAGAAGAAAGCAGGGAAGGTCAAGCATAGGTAGAGATCGATTTGTCCCAGAGCTGTTGGCAAACATCAAATAACTGGATGTACATATGTATAGTGTATCCTAAGGAAGTGGGGACACCCAAGATCTACCAATGCCACACAGGCAGCTTGAAAAGGGAGCCTTTGGGTGTTTCGTCCCAGACCTGGGAGTGGCAGCAAGCTTTGAGCACCTCTCCAGAGCATTGTGTGTAATACAGATTGAGATCATACCAGTGGCTCTTGTATCAAGTAGGCTCTCCTTGGGAGGAGAGGGTAGGTGACAAAGTCTTGGGATCGGAGCTAGACATGAACAATGAGGAAAGAGCGACTAGTTTAGGGAAAGCTTAACAAAGCTCAGCCTGTTCAGAGATTTGTGCCCCAGCTGAGACTCTGTTCCTGTTCCTTGTCATACCACGAGGAGGCCAGTCACACCTGCCAAACCTCTTTAATTAATGACAGACCAGAACTGTGGCAGCAGTTTCCCTTGTTGGACGGAAAAGAAAGCATGCATGCGCATGTAGGTGTGCACATGCACAGAGCATAAGGAAATCGAGAGGACATCTCCCCCATACATACACTAGATCAACTCTCATCCCTGGTGATCCCACAGCAATAGTATTTTATGAGATTGAAGGATTCGCCTACAGAAGTGAAAGCAATGAGCCCAGGCCAACCACGGAGCAGTCTTTTGCTGTGGTGCATGTGCAGCACCCCAGAAAGAAGGAAACACAGGCCCTGCAGACAAAGTGTGCTCCAGCTGCCACCCATCTGCAGAGTGGGAGAAGCTGCTGCCTCACTCATGTCCCACCTCACCATCCCTGCTCGGCCCACGTGGTTCCAGGCTGTTGTAGGATGGCAGTGTGGTCACTACAGCCTCAACAGTGAAGCGATGTGGAGCACTGAGAGCTGGTGCCTCATCTTGGAAAGCAGTGTTATCCTGACTGTGCAGAGGGGGTCCCGGTGGAGACTGCTTCTGCTGAGTGCGGAACCAGCGGAACGCCAGGATGAAGGTGATGGCAATGAAATCCAGAACCAGCTCTGCAAGCTCCATCACAGACAGGACAGAGGATCCAAACCAGAGACTCCACTGGTTCCCAAGCTGGGACAGCAGAGTCACTACCTGCAGGAGATGGAGAGAGAGCAGTGGAGAGAGCCCTCATCTGGGACTTTGCCTCCCTGCCTGTTCCCTCTTCCCTGTAGTGCTGGGAGGGTTTCCCTGACCCTGCCCAAGGAAAAAAGACTCAGTATCTGGCAGTGCTGCTGCAACAAAACCTTGCCACAGTGCAAGGACATCGTAGGGGAATGGGTGGCCAGAGAAGACACGGTAGTAGAGTATGTACCGTGAAGGCTGGAGACTCCCCATTGGTCTTGTAGTTCCACTCCTCAAAAAAGATATTCACTTTGGCAACTCCGTTCCTGTGAATGAAAGATGACAGTAACCCCAACTCCTCAATCCCTGCGTTTCTTCACCAAACCTAATTGTCTCTGTCCCCTTCTGCCCCCCATTCTTCTCCCAAACAAACCACCCAGAGGCTTTCTCCCATCTCTGCAGCTCTCTCATTCTGCACTAAATACAGGCTTTGGTACTTAGAGTGCACTCCTGACACTGTACTGTAAAACCCAATGTTTGTGGCAAAAGTTCCTGCAGCTCTCCTTCCCACTCTTCCAGGAGCATTTATTGTGACTACAGAACACACAGCAAGTATTGGGGCTTACTATTTTCACATCAGCATCTGACCTCTTTCAAAATTTTTCACTTGGGTCCCCAGCTTTGCTGAAGTCTCACTATATATCTACTCTGACCCAAATCCACTGCCCTAGTCTATGGGTCACATGTCGGATCTCTTCCCATCAGTGATTTAATCTTAACTCTGACATTTCCAACATACACATTCCACTGGGATGGTTTCTGGTTTGGAAACAGTCTCTGTTTAGAGGCACTCACCTCTTGGAAGTGATATTGTATTTGTTCTGTTGTGAAAGCATGTAGAAAACCCAGTCCTGAAATGAAAGTGCAGTGAATTGTGTTACATGATCACAGTCACCTCCTACAGGTTTAGTACTAGCTGAGGAAGGACTAAATGGGAGGTGGGAGCAGTGCTGGGAAGCCAGGACACCCTCTCCTTACCTCAGAGACAGCAGAAGGCCAGCGAGAGTATCCAGCTGACAGCTGGTATTCTGTCATTCTGCAAGGCAAGAGGTGTTAGCTGTTGAAGCTGTAGGAGTCACAGGGCCGGGTCTCACCATCCCCAGACACACCTGGAGATTCCCTCCCATGCTGAAGTTCCACCCACTTCCCACCATGTGGAATGCACAGTCTTTGGGAGCTCACCCCTAAGCCAACCCTGATGCACCTCAGCCATTTTGGCTTCCTGATGGGAGAAATACCTTTTCAGGTTGGGGCTCAGCTATTGACCCAAGCTTTTGCCCAGTCAGTAAATATTTCCCAACACTTCTAGGAATACTTTCCAATCTTCCTGCCCGACTGATGGTCAACTTACTTGCAAGGTTTCCGGCACTTGTGGAAACAGCCCAGCACATCAGCTTTGAATTCAGCCAGGAGTTTGTAATAGCAGTAGCCTGAACAGCAAAGAAAGTAAATCCAGGTAAGCTCACTGTACCTTTAGACAAAAGGTGGTGTGTGACAGCGAGGGGGACCAAGAAGAGGTTTCCGTCCACAGGGGGCTAATCATCCAAGGCCAGACTGTCTTTTGGATGTGTCACACCAGGAAGCTCATTGAAGAAAATGAGACATGCTGGGATGTGGGCTGGACCAAACAGGTACAGGTAGGCATGAGCCCTTCTGTCCTTGCTGTCCACTTACCCCAGGCTGTGTGCTTCGTGTAGTCACAGTACTCTGCTCCGTCGGGCAAGGGATAGAAGTAATATGCACAGCCACAGCGTTCTACCATGTTGAGCTGAAAGCAGGAGCGAATGCAGACCTGGGAGGCACATAAGGTGGAAAAGGCTGATTAAGGGAACAAACCCACTGCTGCCTGTATCGCATCACAATATTAGCAGCAAGCAAGGAAAGGCATGGCCGTTCGGGGGCTGAAGCATGTCAGGAAAGTGGAGGAACAAGGTGGCCCAGGAGGGGTGAGGGTGAGTTACCTGCTCGGTGTAGCGGGATGAGTACAGGTTTTGCACTGGCACGTCACTGCCATCCTCTGTGCAATCGCTGTAACTGCCCCCAAGGCGCACGGTCATCTCCTGCAACAGCAAACTCTCACTGCGCAGAACAATTCCACTTTGCTGTCCTCTTCCCACTCCCATGCCACACACGGCTCATCCATCAGTATCTGCTCTTTATGCTCTCCTCGGGATGCCAGCTCCCCCTGCTTGTCTCCACTTCATTGTTCACTGATAAACTGTAGCCAAATGCTTCTCATCTAGGCCAGCAAGCTGTTCTTCCTCCTCTCCTTTCACTCCATGTGATGAATCCCTTAAACACACACTGTAGGTCCAACCAAGTTAAACCTCCTGTCCATAGCTCTCACCCCTTCTGCTTGCTCACCTTTCTCATGCTGATGGAGGTCTCAATGCCAGGACGAACATTGAAACCCCCATCATCCATGAAGGCTGGCTCATTCTGATCATGGACCATGACCCTGGCTCCTGTCACCGTGGACAGTAGAGGGATGAAGTCATTCTGCTCGGTGCGCACCACCAGAGAGAGACCTGAGGGAATATCAGAGAGCGAGGGAGGTCATGGCCGGCTGTGGTGCAGCAGAGAAGAGAGAGCAGGATGGTTAGAAGGGAGTCTGAAAGAGATAAAGGAAAAGACAGACATCAACCAGAGCTGCACCACAGCTTGGCAGCAATAGGGGGTGACTGGAAGGAAGCCGGAGAAAAAGCTGGATGCTCCAGAAGAGGCCAGAGAAAACTGGATTTCATCACTGTGGCTTAGAAAAAACAGAACTGGGAATTGAGAGAGATTTCATGGAGAAACTTGGAGCCAGAATGAAGAAAAGCCTGAAGATTTGGTCTGGAGAAGTTTCAGGTGGTTTAGGAACACAAACAGGTCAGTTTCTTGAAAGAGGAAAATGGGGAAGGAGAAGGTGAAGACGAGGAGGAGCACAAGCACTATGACTTAACAGAGGACTTCAAGAAGGGCCAGCACAAGTCCAGAGGACACAAAGAGCATAAGGATCAGGCACTGATGAGGGAGAGAAAGTTCAGTGGGTAGTGGCGAGGAACAGCCACGTCCATGAGACAGTTGTCTCCAGTTAGGTGAAAACAGCTTGGGCGAGACAGAGCAGGGCTGCAATCTGCCACCACCAGTACTAAGCACAGCAGGATGCCCATAGCTCCTAGGGAAAACAGAGCTAAGCTGTTCTCCTTACTCACCAAGGAGTGCCTCTCACCCACCATTATTGATCCCAGGCAGCGAGGATGTCCACACGCTGCTGCTGTTGTCATTAAAGGTATAGCAGTTCCCATACAAGGGATGGTGGAAGTGGGTGTAGTTCCTGAGAGGGGAACAGAAACATTCAGACGGAGTGGGAAGGGCTGTGAAACCAAGGGGAAGGCTTTCTGAAAGTAACAGTTCTATTTTCCATCAGCAGGGAGAGGGGCTTACAGCAGATGGGCAGTATTTGTTATGTAAACTCACAGGAACAGGGAAAAGCAATTAAATTGTGCTGTAAAAAATGTCCTGGAGCTGGACAGGTTTTTACACAAGGCTTTTCATGCTGCTTTTCAGAGCCCAAATGGGTTTTAGCACTGCTGGCAATTACTGTATTATCTTCCTAATACTGATGAAACTCTTAGCTTTTCCTATCCCTTTTCCTCCCTTGCAGATTGTTTTCAGCCCACTACCTTCTCGGGGCTTTTTGACCATTAATGGCAGGAGGAAAGTGGGACTATGTTTTTATTGTCTTTTTGTATCAACTCTCTCTTCTCTTTTTCCTTTATGTGGGCTGATATGTACCACTTTACCACTGTGGAGGGTAGAATAAAAATACTTCTGCGCTGTACATCTGTGCCCACTCTGGTGTTTTTACCATATAATTATTTCATTTGTGTGAAACCCAGAAAAAGGCAAAATCATCCTTCGAGGTTCATAGTTCCAGGCCACAGGACCTGTGGCCCTGATATGCAAAACCCACAGGAAAGATTCAACAAAGATAATTTATCTTTCAAATGGGAACCGAACAAGGAACGAACCCACCTCAGAAAAGAGGTTCTCTAACGTGGCTTCCTTGATTCCCTCGAATCCAGGCACAAAACAAGTGTTTTCAGAGGTATTTCCACTACTTACGCCTTGTCACACGTTGCCTCATTGAAGCGGCAGGCATAGATGAAATTCTCAAAGTCAGACTCATCCAGGGCTTTTGCATCAGGCACCTGCGCCAGGATATTGATGTAGTGAAAGCTGTACCATTCCCGCACAGCATCCACTCCCGAGGAGTACGCCTGATGGAAACAGTCGTTGTTTTCACTGCACTGTTAAGGAGAAAAGCCGTGTCAGAGAAGTCTTCTTGTCCAGGAGACAAGGCTCTGCCCGTGGAGATGCTATGCTCCCTCAGCACACACAGATGACGGAGGAAATTAAGAGTTCCATAGGACTCCTGTGTGTGACCAACAGGTGATCAGCAGGATAGGGAAATAACCCAAGGCAGCTCCTCGGTGGAAGGGCAATGCCAGATGAAGAAGCAAGGCTGAGTAAAACCTGGGAGGCAGCAAGGTGTGTAGGGTAATCTGCACATAAATTCTACCTGGTATAAAACCAAGACCTTTAAATTCTTGCGTGGGGAGCCCTTCCTTCAGGGTGTGTCCAGAAAAACGTTCTCGATCCCGTGGAAACTCGTTAACTACTGAGCGATTAGCCTCAGTCTTTCAGGGCCTTTTAAAATGCAAACACAGATACCCTAGGGCGAGGAAGCTGCTACCTAGGAGCAATTGCGACCATTATCACATTTCAAGTGGCCCAGGATCATCAAATACTTTCTCCTTTGTTGTTATTGGGCAATGCAGCAGCTGATGCTGATGAACTGCTCCCAAAAGCAACTGCAAGGCTGATGTATTCTCAGGAATGACAAGGGTTTCCTGCTCTTGGGAAGAGATGTACACTGACATGGACGTCCCCTGGGGCCTGCATGAACATGGACAGAATTTGGGGAGCAGGACTGTATGGAGCAAAGGATTCAGCTCTGCCTTTATCTGTCATTAGCAAAAGCCAGTGGAGATTAATCAGACTTCTACGTAAGGAAAGGCATGGCCAAAGGTCTAACAAGACAGAAGTAGCCAGGCAGAGACTGGAGTGGGTAGGGCATGGGGTATCTAGGGATCTCACCAGAACAAAGCCAATTTTCCAGTCATTCTTGTCCACTGAGGGACTGTTCTCTGGCAAGTTGACCAAGTTATCCCGCTTCTGTCTCCGCAAAGGATGGCGCTGGACATGATGGAGCAGGCTCCTTGTGCTACGCTTTTGTGTGGACGATGTGGACCAGTCTCTTTGTGGCAGAGACATGTTGTAGTCATAGAGGTCTAGCAGTGTCTGGTGAGTGATTTGGTCCAGCTTATCCAGCTGCTTTCGGATGGCGCTGTATCTGTACAGGGGGGAGAGAAGACCAGCAGGTTTAAGGCTGGATGCACACAAACAGCTCTGAATAAGACATGCAGCAGTTTGCTGGGGTGATTCTGGGCATTCCTGCCACCAGGAATCTAACCCATTGCTGGAGGCTATCTTGCAGGAAAGAAGTAAATCTGCCCTAGCCCTGTGGCAGTTTACATCGCAGCCTGCTAATAACACCACCAGGCAGAGCTGCCTAAGCTCACATGCCTTACTGTGAGTGCCCTGCAGCAGCAAAGGCCTCTGAAAAGTGTCCTTTCCACCGGCACGGCTACAACAGCGGGCAGTCGAGGATCACGAGGAGAAACAGAGTACATGCCTTTACCCTGCACCTATCAAAGTCAAGGCAGTCAACATCTCTGCAACTCTTGTTTCTTACCTGTACGGATTGAGGGTGCACAGCGTCACAGCCGGGAAAGTCAGCCTGTCAGAGTTCAGGTTGAGGTTGAGGTTGACAGGGTAGCTGAAGTACTCTCTGTAGAGGATCCCGAACTGCCAGTACATTAAGCCGAAGGTGAGAAAGAAGAGAACGGACCAGAAGGCTGTCTTCATCTTATTCTTTTTGGAGCACACCAGGCGGATAGCCCCGTGGATGGTTGTGTTGCTGCAGAAGAACTGGAATAGCTCCTGGTAGGAACTGTAGAATTCGATGAGACCCTCCCGCTCCTCTTCTTTCTGCTGCTGCTCCTCTTCTTGTTTACACTGTCTCATTTTCTCCCCTTCTGGCATCTTCCCTGCCTTCACAGATCCACTCTACAGCACAAACTCAGAATTAGTCACCCAGCAAGACTGTGGCTCCGGGAAAGCCATGCCCGCTGCACAAACTGGCTCTGCATCACCCTCTTCCCCAAGCCCCGCTGCTTTCACCCTCTCCTCCCTGACCCCCACCCAGGCTGCAGGTCCCCCTCCGAATCCTCCCGTCCCGCATGTGACACGAGGTCGATCCTCCCCCCGACGAGCCCCCCCGTCCCTCCCGCCGGGGCCGCGGCACTGACGGGGGGCGCGGTGCCCATGGCGGGCGGCGGCTGCTCGGGCCGGGGCCGGGGCCGGGGCCGGTGTGCTCTGCCCAGCGCCGCCGGCTCTCCCGCAGCCTCCCCGGCTGGGCTGGGACCGGTTCCTTTCCAGTTGGAGCCAGCACCCCGCCCGGCTCCTGCCCTGCCAGCCTCTCCCCGCCCCTCCTGCCTGTCCCTCCTGCCTGCCCCCTCCTGCCCCTGCCCCTTCCCCTTCCCTCAGGCGCCGCTCCCGGGGAAGAAAAGCCTCTTTAAACTCTCGAGTGTCGGCGGCGGGAGGACTGGCGGGGGCCAGGGGTCCAGGGACACGTCGGGGCGGTGACCTTGGCGGTGCCGGCGGGGTCAAGGCGCTCCCGGGGCAGCGGGGCCCCCCGGCCCCCCGAGGGGAGACCGGCCCCGGCCGGGTACGGCCGCCGAGCCGCCTGAACCTCCTCCTCCCACCCCCTCCGGCGGGGACGCGGCGTCCCAGCGAGCCCAGGCGATGCAGAAACAAAGTTGGCAGCGCTGGTCCCCGAGGCACGGCCGGCCGGCCGGGAACCCCCAGGACCCGTCCCCCCGGGACCTTGCCCTGCCACCGACCGGCGGTAAGGGCCTGGCTTTCATCGCCGAACTCTGCTTTCCGAGGGCAAAGCCGCGAGTTTCGGGTGGGACCTGCCAGAGGGATGGAGCTGAGACTGACAAGGCGAGTCAGCGATACACCTCAGTTACCGCATCGCCTTTGCTGGTGCCTTAACAAAAAAAATCTTTTGTGCCCATAACTGCCTGGCCCAGCCATGAGTGGGAACTTGTTTTGCTGAGCTGTGCCTGGGAAATCAAGGGCTCTTGGCATTACCCTAAGCCTTCCAGTGTTTCCTTGGACCACGGAAATGAACACCCTTAGCGAAATGTGACTGAAAGTCCCAAACGCTCTCCTGTCATTATAACCGTGAAACTCTTTTACCAATCTTTTCTCCCAATGATTTTCTTTCAAACTAGGTCCCACTGAAGTTTTCACTTATTTCTTCCCTTTCTGATTACTTCCTTCAGATAAGTCCTTGTTCAGAGTCTTTGGTTACTGAATTTTGATCCTTGTTGAGTTAGCTGTGGTTTGGTTAGTGACTCAAAATACTCAGCCACTTTCGTCTCTTCATATTGCAAAATTCCGTGCTTGAAAATGGCAAGCTTTTGAGGCCAGCAGTTAAATGTCAGCATGCCAGGAACAGCCTTGCGACAGGTGCTTGTTACAAACCTACAGCCACAACTTAGAGCGTTCCGCTAGCTCCATCCCCTGACAAAAAGCAATTCAAAGCAAAAGTACCCTTTCCCCTGCAGTTCTAAACTTAATTGTATCTCCAGTAAATTGTTTTTGAACTTTCATGGAAGATAAAAGTTGCGAAAAGTGGGCGGCATGAGGTGAATGGACTAATATTGTATTAAATGCTTATTAAAATGCAGCTGACTCAGAGCATTACTGCGTCAGCTTCTGGGGCCCCCAGCCTAGGAAGGACACGGTCCTTTTGGATAGAGTCCAGAGGAACTAGGTGACTTTTAAGGTCCCTCCCAACCCGAGCCATTCCATGATTAGAAGTATCCTAAGTTGGGTCGACAGTCCGTGCAGCTCCGTACCCCATCTTGGGCAGTGCCTGTAGGAAATGTCATTTAGTACAGGAACGCGAGCTCTTCTGACTTGTGCCACTTGCAAATTTCATGCACTCGGATAGACCTGGAGACTGGGAATCATGCAGCATTGGTGGTTACAATTACCAGTGGAACCTATGGAGCTCTAAATCGGTTGCTTCACAGAAAGAAACTTGTGTGACTTATATTATCACAATTTTCTGAAATTACTGTTACACTAATGGACTAATCCTCCAGTACCACCTCTCTTTTACTGGAATTGTGACTCTATCTTACTGCAGTAACAAAAGTTATTTTGCCCCTGAAAATGCCCCTTTTATACTCCTTTAAGTTAACAGCACCCACTAAGCAACTACAGCCAAATTTGGTAACCTGTGGGCATTCTCTGATTTCCACAGTATGTAATAGAATTTTAAATTCCCTTCAACTGATCTTTGCAAATGATTTCACAAACATGGTCCTCTGTTGGTATGAGACAAAGGTAACTTACATTTTTTGTTTTCTTTTGACTTGAGGAATAATTAAAACCTCAAACATCTGGACTGATTTGCTGTATCCAAATGACAGTCTAAAGCAATTTTCTCAGCATTTTGTCATAGCTGACAATTTCCATCACCATGTTGCTTTGACCAAGTTTGGACAAGAATAGCAGATAATAATAAAACATGTGTATCTGTGTATCTCTCACATAACACATAGACATCTAAATTTATTTTTCAGAAGACTTTATCCATGTGTTGTTTGTTTTTTTGTTTTGGTTTGGGTTTTTTTTTTTTTGTTTTTTGGGGAGGGGTTTGGTTTTTTGGTTTTTTTGGTTTGTTTGTTTGTTTGGGGTTTTTTGGTTTTTGTTTGGTTTTTTTTGTCTTTTTAAGAATTAAAGAGCCGTTTACTGGCCCTTTGACCATTTCCAGTGGCCGTGACAGCGGTGCTCTGAGCAATTCCCCTTTCCCTCTTTCTCCCCCCGCTGTGCTGCTCGGGCTGCCGTGCGTTATCTGCTGCTGTGGCACACCTCGGAGCACATATCAGCCCTGAGGTGACTTCCAGTTGCTTCAGTCATGCGAATATCACCTTTGACCATGGCTCTGTAAAAGTGCCTATGTCCCCATGGTCACACGGGTGTGCTGAAGATAGACTGCCAATGCACAAAGGAACCAAAAAATTGTTTTTAACATTGCTACAAATACAATTACCAGTTGATTCCTCAAATACTTTAGAGACAATGCAAACAAATCTGTTGCCAGCTCAGTTGCCAGTCTCAATCTCCATCAGAAGAAGATCAGAATTTGCTAACTCTTCAGGGCTGGGTTTTTTAAATTATTACTTACATCTTCCCTGTGTTTTCTGGGTTTTTTGTTTGGCTTTTTTTTTTTTCCCCTAGTGTGTACACGAAGTAGATCACTGAAGAAGACAGTGATAAGGAGGTATTGGTGCAGTTTGCAAAAGCAACTCCTGTTGATCATTTAGGTGATTAGGTTCACTCCTCTCAAGCTTTCCTCACACAAGAGTCTTCTGAGTGTTTTGCCCATCCACATCTTTCTGGGTATTTCCATTGAGGTATTGACCTATCAAGGTGAGTCACACCTGATGGAACTGGTTTTGACACTGATGGTTATTACCCTCACTGCCATTCAGGCTCAGCAATTATGGGATAATTTGTCTTCTGAAATCCCAAGTTTTGCAATAGAATGAAAGATCTTCCATCAGGCACTACAAATCCTCTTTGGAAGTTTTGGTTCATCATATTTACTCCACCTCTAACAACATTTTAAATCCAAGGAGCTTTATGCTGAGAGGATCCTTGTCACTAGTTCCTTCTCTTGTGAAATGGGAAGCGCCCTGTTGTTCTGGGCAGTGCTTCTGTATATTACATCTTCACAGGCTCTGAATGCATGATTGCTTTTTATTGCTACTGAACAACCTTTGAGTAAACATGAATCACTCTTTATGGCACCAAATTTGAAATGTTTCCTTACCAGCTACGTCGATTATCTGCCCAGGTAGGAATTTGATAATGATCTGTAGTACACACAACATTTTAAAATAGAACAAGCTTCTTTTCTACACATTGCTGCTGTCCCTACTGCTATGGAAAAAAAAAAAAAAAAAGAAAAATCTCTCTCTGACTGGTATGGATTCTAAGTGTAACAAATTATACATATTTTTAACTCCTTGTAAGACCTTCAATCCATTTAATTCTTTCTGTAATCTGTATATCTGTATATCTGTATATCTGTGTATCTGTGTATCTATATATCTGTAAATGCAATTGTATTTTCCTTCTGCTACAAAGCAAAAACCAGTGATTATTTTGGGATTATTTCTGGATTACCTGCAGCTGCTTATATTTATCTGTATTAAAACTAGTGACCTGAACAGTCAAGGAATAGCATCATAGATGTTGCTGTAAGTTTGTTTGGCCAAAGAAGTCCCAGCACAGCAGGTGGCAAAGATGAGTGGATGTGAGGCTACAGGTTGAATGGCTGCTGTCTTCAGCAGGGAGGTGTTTCCCCAGGGTGCAGGAACTCCCTTGAGGCAGAGGTGGTGATCTCCAACGAGGGTCATTATTAAAAAGCCATGAGGGATTTTCAAACCAAGGTACTGAGCTGTTGAATGCCTTTTCCCTTGCTACTGATGTAACTGGCCAGGCAGCAGTGGTGTCTGTCCCAAATAACCAGTGATACCACAGCAGCAAGAGCGTGTCCATGTACACATTTCCACTCCTTTGTGTCCCCAGGAGGCTGATCTTCAATGCATGTCTTCATTTGTACCTTGTAGGAGCAGAGTGGCTGCAGAGAGCCGCTGTGGTGAACCAAAAGGGAGCCCCAGGGTAAAACTGAAGCTGTGTCTGTTACGTACCTTTCAGCATGAAAAATGGGAAAAGATTCTACTGGGTAGAATCATGAAAATAAAATATTGTAGGACTGAGAAAGTCCTGCTGGAGACTGGGTGGAGGGAACCTAGCCTCTCTTCCTAGGAGAATGAAGTCAAGGTGAGTGGACCCCAGAAGACTCATCTGACAAACCTGAATTAGCTTCTGAAAAATGTAGCTGACTTCCATCTGTTGTCCATATTTCAGGATAAGGGATATTGCTTCCTGGAAATGGTGTATCAGACAGGGTGCTGAAGAAGCCCAGTGACCCAGACCCTTTAGCCACACTACTTTGTGTCTGAGCCAGCTGCCATCTTCATTACTTGTGACCCATTGTCCTGCATGAGAGAATCAGTCACCAAGCTCGACCTCTGCTGCACATTCCCTCATGGAGGATCATGCAGCCAAATCCACAGCTCCACAGACACTGATCTCATTCCAGTCCTGCTGCTATGGGACCAAGTGTGGAAATGGCCAGATGAAAATTCCCACCCACTAGCACAGCTAAGCTAACACACATCTGGAAGCTGGGTGGACAGTCCAGGCTGGAACAGCAGCCAGCAAACCTATAGGACTGGTTCTGCATCTGCTTTGTCCTGAGGGGCAATTAATAAGTGGGCAATCAAGATGGAGCCTCTTTGACGTCCCCCCACCCTCCCCTGATCTCCCCAAGTGAAATCTTCAATTTCCTCATTCCAGCCCTAACAATATAACCATTATCACAGCCACCTGACTCCCTGGCTCTCTGTCCCCACCCCTTTACTGATCTCTCCTGCCTGTTCCTGTAAATCGCAGGCAGAAGCAGCCACCTCAGACCAGCTTTTCACCCGGCAGCTGCTCCTCCCCAGCCAAGAGAGATGACGGGGCTAGGGCTGGTCCCCTGCGAGCCCAAGGCAGCACCCGCCTCGGCACAGCTCGGTGGACACAGGTGCTCCCTGCTGCCTGCCTGCAGCTTTACCAGAGCTGGTGACAGGACAGCCTTGCTTATGTTTAGCTTGATTTTTGACACTGCCTCATTGTGATTCTCTAAATGCCCACCCAGGCACTCCCATCCCAGTGGTTTCATGTTGCTTCTGCTCCTCCGGTCTGCTCTGCTGATGGTAATCTCTCCTCCTCTGTAATACAAGCCAAAACCTATCCCCTTGAAAAGGGAATCCAAATGGAATTAAGGCCTTAAAAAGAAAAGTTAATCTATAAATCCCAGTTCTTCTGTGGGCAAGGCCAGATTTCATAGCCAAATGGCCCAAGGGAACACCTCCCACCACACCCTTCTCAAAGGAGGAGCAGAAGGCATCACCACCACTTTCCAGACTCCCTTTTATTTGTTCCAAGGCGTTCAATTCATTCTTCTGCTTGAGAGGTTTTATGTCTTCCCTCGCAAGGTCTCAGGCTTGGAGTGACGCAATGGTCTGGAAATGGCCTGAAAGCTCTGGAATGGTCTAGGAGGCAAAGAACCTAAATTTTGTTAAAGGTGTAGCTTGATAAATTCAAGGGAAGCATTAGCTAACAAGATACTCTTTGGTATTGTCTTGATTTTTAAAATGAAGTAATCTGAGGTTTGCCCTCTGTAGGATTCCGAATATCTGGATTCATATATTAATTTTTTTTTTTGTTTCATCCTTTCTTTTAAGCAGAAAGGGTTGGTCAACAAAATGTGAGTCTTAGCCAACCCATGTGACTATTTCTAGTGATAGTAAGATTTCTTCATTATAGTCACTATCCCATTCTGTAATTTCTTCTTTTAACTCTATATCAAGATTTCAACTGCTTTAGATACATCTCACGTACCAAGAAGTTTGTATTCTTGGGTGACTTTTGGGGTCAGGAAGGGGTTTTCATCAAGGGAGACACACACATAGGTTTTTTTTTTAGAGAAAGAATCTTCCTCTCTACCTCGAAAATGGTCTACTTCAAGGGGTCTCGGGCCTTTTGTATCCCCTGCCAGAAAAGAATCTCAAAATATTTGCTCCTGGTATGCAGATGTGCATATTTACCAGGTGAGGCAATTGATCTTTCATCTAAGGACTAAGGACTTGATAAGATGTTGGTGGTGTTTTTTGGGAGGACAGATCTGTGAGGATATTTAGGTATGTACAGAAACACAAAAGAAGGGAAAAGCAGCAGTTTGTAAAGAAACCAATACTAAACAAACACAGAACTTCAGAACTGTTTTAAAAAGAGGGAAAAGAAAATGATAAAAAGTAGGGTTGAAAACAGTGGAAGGAGAGCATTCCATCTGAATGGAAAGAACCGTTGTGAATGAACTCAAAAAGAGAAGAAAATTGTGCCCTCCTTCTCTGCAAGCTGCACCTGGATATAGAGGGAAGTCGGTGTTACCAACCCTCGCCACTACCCTTCATTTGTCCCTAACCCCTTTTGCCTGCTCTTGTCACCACATCACTGTACCTGCTTGGGCAGTGTTGCTGTTCCTTCTTATTTCTCTCTCACCCCCTCTGGGTAACATTTCAGTGCCCAGCACTGATGGCCTATAGCAGCACCTGCCACAATTGTTTTCTGCTGTGTGTCCAAAAGTGTCACCCCTTTCACATTTTCATCACCTGAATTCACTCCTGTCACACTTTGCCATCCTTAGTAAATGGGGATGCTCATGGGCTGAAAAATGGGGTGAACACCTTTCTTGTGGGCTACAGAAACAATTGTCCAGCGGAGTAAGGAAATTTCCAAAAAGCATCTGGAGTTGTCTACAACTGGAAAATTAGAGAAACTTTGTAATGTTGCATATAGAAAGGCTGCAAGGCAGGTCAAACAAGGAACAACTAGCAAAAGGAATCAAAACTAACTCTCTTGAAACTCATCAGGCACCTGCCAGATGTTCTGAAGGGTAGAGCAGTGATCAGGCTGTGCATGGAGTGCACAGCAGAGATAAGGCCATCATAGACACCTCTGCAGCCTGTGTGAAGCGTTGAGTGATGAGATCAGGGTGGCAGAACCCATTCTTCAGCAGGGTGGGGTTTGCCAGCGAACCTGTCTGAAACTGAAGTGGCTGTGGAAAAGGCTGTTCAACACACTGACAAAGCAAACAGTAACAACTTGCTGGGAGCAATGGCATTTGTCCAAGAGTCTTAAAGGATCTCCGGAGTAAAATGGCTGAAACTGCTCGGAGCAGCATGTAACCCAATGTCTACCTCTAGTGTGGTATCTCAGGAGAGAAAAGAGCTGAATGTGATGCCCCACTTTGGCCAGGTGGTAGAAGAGTTTCTGGGACTTGTTTGGGCTTCAGATGAAGATAACATGAATAAAAAGATGAGAGATTAGTACAGCTAGAGACCAAGAGAGCCTGGAGCAGCATGGCACACCTCTCCATGGTGCCTATGCCCCCAGCAGGACATCCATACTGTCCTCTGCCAACCTGACAGTATGTGTGCTCTGGTCCACCTCCTGAAGGTTTGGATGCATGCTTGGATGAATGCTGCTTGTGGTACTGGAGCCAGCCAGGACCTGTGGAGTGGTTGGCTCTTGCTGCAGGACGTAAGGGATGTGGTGGTCTTGCTGCTTTGACCCAGCTCCTGGTGAAGGGGACAGCAGCAGTGACAGTGGGATGTGTTTGTGTCCAGCAAACTGCTTCACTGCTGGTGCTGGCCCTCTCCTTTCTTCTTTCCTGATTCAGGAGGAGCTCCCAGTGCTGCAACCTACCTGGGGACATGGGTGGGGATGGTCCTCATTCCTCTGCTGTCTCTCCTCACCAGGGGCTGCTGCCAGCTGCTGCTGGTCTTGGAGCCTGAAATCAACCAAATCAACCCTCTCCACTCCAGATGGGCTTTTTGAACTTCTCAGTTGATTTTTCGTCTGGAGAGAATGTCTGCCATTTTTCAGCGTCTGCTTCACTCATTGAAGGAAATGCATGGGAACCCACGTGAGTGTGCTGGGAGAAGTGGAATTTTCAACTGACCTTGGAGGAGGAGCATGTTTTTGCAGTGGGTGGGAGCTGGACTGACTTAATGTAACACATCATGCTCTGGAGTGAAGCATGGGTCCCGTGTTTTGTCTGGGACAATATAGGGGTGGTTGTAATAGAGCTGGAGGCCTGGAGAAAAGACCAATTCTTTTCCCTTCTTTCTCCTTTTGTTCTTTCTTTTGTGTGTGTTGTTTCTGTTTATGGGTTTTTTGAGAGGTGAAGAATGTGGAAACCCGTTACAGGCACTTTGTTGTCCATTGTAGCTTATCACTGCTCATGTTACTGAAGTCCAGGTGAAGGACATGTCAGAGAAAGTGTTCAGGGCAGAAGATTGGTGTCTCTGTGAGAAGCAAACATGAAGCACTAATGAGGATGTGTCTTTGGACAGCATTTCGTACTCTTCAGGGAGCTGTATCCTGATAACCCTTCAGACCCAATAAAAGGTTCTTCACAGATGATGAGCTTGGCAATTACATGTGAGGGTGAGCACAGCTCTCAAGAGTTCTGACATTTTCAGAGATTCCATGGAATCAGAGAAAGGTTTGAGTTGTCAAGGACCTTAAAGATCATCTAGTTCCAACCCATTGGGCAAGGACACTTTTCACTAGAACAGGTTGCTCAGAGTTCCATCCAGCATTCTCACATGTTTCTGGAGTGACATCTCTACAGCTTAAAAAGCAATCCTTGGTAAGCTGTGTCTTGCCTGTGGTGCACTTACACTGAATTCCAGTGTCACACAGGTGCATGGCTGGTGGGGCCTGGCTCACTGGCCTGGAGGCTCGGGAGTGGCCTCTCCTGTTCTTGTGTCTGCCATGTTCCAGAAAAGGGCTTTGGCTGAACACGGTGCCTGCTCTGCTGTACTGTGCTGGAGAAACAATGCCCACAGCTGCATTGGAAGCACTGCAGAATGTGTGATTGTGATATAAAGTGAGGTTGAAACAAACACAATTCATTTAAATTATTTGCCTCTCTCAGTGTACGCTTTCTTGGAGGCAGCTGAGCTTCAGCTCTGTTCATAAAGTGCTTGTGAACCAATGTAGTTAAACTGCTGAATCTGTTTTGCTAACTTAAATTGAATGAGCAGAGGCATAATCAAACAAGTGGAACCTATGGGAAAAAAATAATCTTGAGCTCTGCTTTATTCTTTGAAAAATATCGGCTCTTTTAATACCACCTAAGACGTTCTAGCTTGTCCATATCCACAAAACAAGGTAGCCACAGCCTCCAAGTAATCTTTGTTGGCTCAAGTGCAAAGAACTTAATCTTTTGTTTTGCAGATCGACAAAACATGTATAAAATTTTGTCTCCTATATCCAAAAATTCTCCTAAGAGTTAGTTTTAAACATGTAAATTTAGCATTTATTTGCAATGACACAGTGTGCCTTACAATGGGCTGGTGTGCCCAGCAGTTAATCAGATGATGACCAGACTCCTGCTCCTCAATCCACGTGGCCAGGCAGTGATGCCATGTGGCACTTGTCCACAGCACATTTGACCTTGGAAGGCAGTGTGGCTGTCTCCCAGAGAAGCAGAATGACTAATATTATTTATCCCTGTCTTCTTAATGAAATCAAGTTTATATTTGATGCACTCTTAGTGACATTTTCTGTAATAAGTGTTTTATATTTAAAATTGAATTAATATTGCTGTTAAGCACAAGGTCACCTTGTTTATCAGTGAGTATTGCTTTTTTCTGCTTCAGAGTATCTGCTTCGCTTGTTTTTGTGTTTTAAACCCAGCTTGAGGCCTTCAGGGACACAGTAATTGCGGACTCTAGTGGGGAATATCAGAGAGCAGGTAGTCAAAATCAAATGCCATGGTATATTTCTCCTTATGAGGAATACGTCCATTCCTAATGCATTTCTTCCATACCTCCACTATTTTCTTCCGTACCATTATTTTTCCTTCCTTCCAAGTCAGTTAATGGGCCAAAAAGGCAGATCAACTGCCAGCTCTCATTTCTGGTGTAACACAGGCCTTGGAATTTTACCCAGTGTTTCTTTCCACTGATGTAATTAATCTTTTCTTTTCTTTTCTTTTCTTTTCTTTTCTTTTCTTTTCTTTTCTTTTCTTTTCTTTTCTTTTCTTTTCTTTTCTTTTCTTTTCTTTTCTTTTCTTTTCTTTTCTTTTCTTTTCTTTTCTTTTCTTTTCTTTTCTTTTCAAAATTACTTTGAAAGGACAACTTGAAAAAACTAACCTGACCTTTATTTGAATACCTTGAAAGAAAGTCTATCCCTTTTATTGACTTATAGCTAGGACAGCCATCCTCACTGTTGAGGATGTGATGACTTATTCTGCTCTGAACATGCCTAAATATAACTTGCAGTGGTTGATTCTCACCATGCCTTTCTCTGCAGGTAATGGTGCCACCAGTATTCTGTGGCGTGACTGAGAGATACTGGTTTAGTGAGACCAGAGCAATGGCTCAGTGTCCCCTGTCAGGCGTTGTCTGACCTTCTTAATTGCTCCTGTCATTTTGCCCTGGACCCTCTCCAGGCTTTCAGGATAATTAAGAGCCATGTGGGCGGCTGCTCTGTGGGTGAGTGCTGCAGCTTCAGGCTTTGCTGGGCTTTCAGCTCTGCACTGTCAGTCACAGGTGATGGAGACTCCTCCAGTGGCTGCCAGCGAGGTTCCTGCTCTTGGCAGTTCATCCTTCCTCACTGTCTGCACAGGAGCCAGTGGTCACACACCCACCTGGGGTTGTCCGGGGGTGTCCGAGCCCAGCAAACCTTCCGTGAGTCCTGAGCCACAACAGCAGCATCAAAAGTGAAGAGGAAAGGATATAAAGAAAAACTGCTTCCACCAGCAGTTACAGCCTGCCCCTGGTCACTCTTAGGTGTTCCCACAAGTCAGACAATTCAGAGGGATTCAAGGATCAACAGCATTGAGGGAGCATGGTGGTCCAGGACCTGAAGAAGACTCCACTACCACCACTGAGCATCCTGTCTTGGCTGAGGATGTCCACCTGGCCGGGTGACTTGTGCTCATTTGAAGGACTTCCTCTCCTTTAGCTACTGACCTTGACATTTGCAAATTTTATCAACAATATTTTTTACTGTTGTATCTCCTGTTGCAATTATTAAACAGCACAGTTCTTGTAGAGACACACATATTTTCAGCAGTGATTGCTGTTTCTTTTTGGACAACAAAGTTTTGCCTATTAGCTGCTAATTAATCGATGTAATGCAAATTGTGATGTATACAGATGCTATTCTTTTTTCTTCTGAATTTACAAGTTTCTTAATTTGTTTTCACCAGTGCTTTCATCAAGCAAATGTATTATTTTGTCAAAGAATGAAATCAGGTTTGTTTCTCGCAACTTTTTTTTTTTTAAATACTAAATTATGAAAATTATTTTAATTGTTGGAGCATCTCTTAGCTAACTTGTAATAACTTTGCACTCTCTTACCTATGATTATTACTACAGAACCATCTAACAGTCAGGTGTCATCTTTGGATATTGGCGCATGTTTTTCCAAGACCTTGGGATTTCTTTAGTACACGAGGATTTTTAAATACCAAACTCCATTGGGCCAGATGCCTCCTCAGTCAATTTTTTTTATGATTCTGAGGTGCAAATTTGCTTGGCTACTGATCTGAAAATACTTATGCTTAATATATGCTATTAAAACTTTCCTTAGTTTGCAGGAAGATGAAGAAGTTTTTTACTATCCTCCTGTAGTGTGAATACTGTATGCAAACAGTTAACTAACTGCTGTATTAAGAGGCCTCCATCAAAAATCTTCACTATCAACAGTTTTACCTATATCCACCCAGTAAGAGCCTAAGCTCTCACTGCTATTTCTTAGTTCTCAATGTATTTTGAAAAAAACTGCTTCCAAGTGCTGTTAGCACTTGCAGCAATCCAGTTTTTCCAGATTATTTTGAACACTCCTTATCACCTTGTATGCTTCATAAATTCTCACTTTTATTGTGTGCCATATACCTCCTTTCTGTACCCCTTCCTTCTCTTTTTTCTCCTTCCTGTTGGTTTTATACAAGATTTCTGAGTGTTAACCTTCAAATTCCCTCTTAGGCCAGAAAAGTGTTGAATTGTGTCTGTCCTTTTTTCACAGAGACACAGATCTTCATCTTGTAAATTCCCAGCAGTGAAATGTCCATTAATAAAAATTTTATTGCAGCTTTCTCCTGTGGAGTGCATTTTTTCTCATTGCTTGATTTGCCATCAATTTAACCCATAGCTTCCCCTGCTTGAGGATTTACCATTTTGAAGTGCCAATTTTTGCCTACGTATATGCTCAGCTCCACACATAAAATGCATAAATACATAAGGATCATGGTTAATATCTTGTAAGCATTGACCAAGTGTGCTTATATACATTTACAGGTACACATCTACATACACGTTGCATATCACTTAGAACATGTACACATACATGTATGTACCTGTATTTCCACATCACACATATGCAGTTGTACAAACACACCTATATGTAATGTAATTTTCTCTGAAACTAGAGATGAGGCATTTCTAAAAGTGTGTGCCTGTTGCCTGTAACACAGCAATGCAGCACGGAGCTGAGGCTGTCCGGGCTGCCCTAGCTGGATGATGATGTTTTTTTCCTGTGAGTCCATCCCTGAATGTTCATTCATCTCCTCCACCAAGGGCAGCCCTCCCCCTCCCATACCTACCAAGCGCTCTGTTAATATTTGGACAGGGCTGGCTTTTCTGAGCAGTATGTGTCAAGAGACAGGAGGCAAAGGGCTGCAGGTGAGTGGCTCAAAGGTATCCTCTATTCTGAAGCCCTTCAAAGTTGTGGAGGCTTTGGTTTATCTGAAAAGGAGAGAGAAACAAAAAAAGAAGTAAAATGCAGTAAGATCAAAGCAGTGCAAAACATCACCTCATGCTGCCTTCCACCAGAAAGGGGTCTCCAGCTCATCCACTCCCTGCCTCTCCTTGCAGGATCCTGGGATGTCCTGACCTCCATCTCTCTTAAGCAACCGTGCAAGGGAGATGAAGATGCTCTTCTCTGCATCTCGACCACAAGGGAAGAGGCTCAGCATCCCACCTGCTCTTCTCCTGAGCACAGTGAAGCGGTCAGTGATGAAGATGATAGCAGCAATAATATCTCCCACCTGTCCTTGGGAATCTCCCTTGCTCTGCAGAGGAAGAGAAGGCTCAGTGATGTTGTGTTGCCTGGAGCAGCCAGCGAGTTGTCAGAGCTAAATAACAGTGCTCCCCAGCAGCTGGCCGTGCTCTTGTCAGGCACACACATGTGACAGGAAACAAGCGAGCCAAACCCACGCAGACCCAGGGCCAGTTGTACTGGCTGCACTGATGTGTCATAACTCGTTAAATTGCAGGTATGACTTGCTTTTCCCTGCTGGGTCAGAAGGAGACAGGAGCAATCTGACATCAGCCAGGAGAGTGCGAACCCCAACAGCTCCAACAGGGGGAAGCATTTTTTTGCTATAGTTCTCTGTAGATCAGCTCCAGCTGAACATTGGGTCCAGCTCTGTGTCTAGCCTCTTGGGGCATGGCTGTTTTCTTGTGCCTGTCCACTGGGGTCCAGCCCACTTGCTATAGACTTTTGTTCTGTTGCTTCACCCTCAGTCACAAAATCTCTTTTCCCCTGAAGGAAATGAGATGTTTCCTCCCTGAGAACCTCAGGGAGTCAAATAAAAGCTGAAGAAGTGGAGAGGTTTTGATCCCCGTAGTGGGTA
Source organism: Acridotheres tristis (assembly GCA_037013685.1). Classification (NCBI taxonomy): domain Eukaryota; kingdom Metazoa; phylum Chordata; class Aves; order Passeriformes; family Sturnidae; genus Acridotheres; species Acridotheres tristis. The sequence continues at coordinate 26,841,334 of CM072884.1, read as the reverse complement.
GATGAGGTGTGAGGAGGTTTGGGCAGGGCAGGATGAAGAACTTGTCCCTCTTCCCCTGACGCCTACCTGTTGCCTTGAGATGGGCATTCACAGAGATGAGCTCTGCCAGGGCAGCTGTTGGTGGCTGGTGCCTGTGTTGGGACTGAACTGATGCTGAGGCAGGTGGTGATGCTGGAGGTGCCATCTCAGCTTTGCCAGCGGCTGGAGAAATGTGTGTTTGGGATGTTGTGGCAGATCAGACTAGTCATCATATCTCTCGAATGATGCCACTGCTGGAATGGCATGAACTCTTGGAAATTCCGGAGGAGGTAAACAGGGAATTGATTTATTGATAGCACAGTACAAAAGTCTGTCCGTCCACAAGGGAAAGAAGATGGATGAGCAGCCTGTGATGATGGGTGTTGGGAGCAGTGGTATGAGGGTGCAGGACCGTTTCAGTGCCTGAGGACAGGGCACTCCTGTTGCCCCCAGTCACTTCCCTTCCTGGCCAAATGCATGTGGGTGATTTCTGAGCCTAGTGCTGTGGGATGGACACACAAACAAATGCTACATGTCTTATCTCCTAGGCTCAGTCCTTGCAGCCAAGTGGTGGCTCTCCACTTCCTAGCAGCTTTGATAAATCCACGTGGACATGTGGCCACCTGGTCAGCTGCAGTCAGCAACGTTCTCTCCTTGACTGCTGCAGTGGGTTTTTCCGAGCAGCAGGGCAATGCTGACCCTGCTAGAGAGCCACAGAGCGACCATGAGCCAGGATGTAAGGCAAAGCCCTCACCAGACTGCTGAAAGCTGTGTGTGGGGATCTCAGAGTCCACCTCCTCCCCATCCTAGACCATATACAGCAGGGATTCTGTGTGGATGGATACTGACTGCCAGTGGATCCCTCTCACCCTGTACCATTTTCCTCTCTGGAAGAGCATTCACTTTTAGGAGAATATTTTCACCCTATTTTCACTGGGTGACCTTCACTACAGGGGTGGAGGTGCAGGAGAAGCCCCACACTGGCTACCAGAGCTGCTTCACTTTCACTCTGACAAAGCTACAGGGAAAAAACCTCTACATTTAAACCTATTAACTCTTCCCGCACCAAGCTTGGGAGCCTGGATGCAGCAGGGAAATGAGGCACAACTGCTGGGGTCGAGGAGCCCCTCCCAACCTGCAGTGTGTTTGAAAGCAGTCACCTGTCTGCATATTTGCTTTTTAGACTGCTTTATCTTTGTGAAAGACTTGGAGGCTGAAGCAGGTTTCCTTTTATTTTTTTTTCCCCCTTCAAAACCTTCTTCACTCTGGAAAGAAGATGGTTGCTCTGCAGTGGCATGAGCAGCTCCAGCTCCCCTTTAGCCCAGTGGGCGTGTAGTGCCACCAGCAGCTGCCAATTCAGCCCTGGCTTTGCAGGAAGAAACATCAAACTTCGAGAAAGGAAATAGATGAGCTCTGATGGTGTTTAACTACTGCCTTTTCTCTGTCTTTGAAACACATGGAGAGAAGATTGCTGCTTCTCTGCTGCTCTGTTTCCTCTCTTCACAGTAACAGAACACACCCTTGCTGTGGCCAGCTAAAATCATGGAAACACACCTGCAGGAAAGCATGATAACCCTCAGCCACAGCTTGGGGCTCTGGATACAGACTTACCCTTTTGCATCCCAGTTCCATCCTCACTCACCAGTTCAATACTGCTTAGAAAACCCTCCAATGAATATTAACTCTTCTTGCAGAAGCTATGCTTAGGAGCCATGAGCTGTCAGAAGTGGCCAGCTGCTCTGCCTGGTGCTCCCACTGCCTCACCAGGGTAAGATCACACAACTGCCAGCACACCCTGTGAGTCCCTGCCAGTCTGAGATGCACTTACCTCTGCTCCCCTGGCCCTACAGGTTATTGTCCAGCATTATCCATGCTCTCAGAGAGCACCCACATATTCCAACAAAGCACAGCTTTACCATGAAGGCATCGAGTTCAAGAGAGCCATTCAGTGGTGCTACAGCTGCTGGGAGAGTGCTTTGTATCTGTTTTCCTACTCAGAGAGATAAAAACCTGTTAAATCACTATGTGATGACAAATAAGGAGGTATCAGTGAGCACAAGCCTAGACATCAAGGGAAAGAATACACTCATTGTGATGAGAGAAGCGGCAGCAGACAATAGCAGTATCCAAAAGACCGTCTAGTTCAGCTAAGGGAAGCAGGTGAGGCCGGAGTAGCAAATGCTGGTGCACTGCAGGGAATCTCAGGCAATGCTGTGGAATCAGAGGAGTGATGCTGGGAGGAGACCTCCAGAGGTCTCCGGTCCAACCTCTGACTCAGTCAGGTCACCATAATTTTTTCCAACCAAATCTGGAAACCCTCCAAGATACTCAGAAAGGTACTGCCAACTTTCTGCGGACCTTTTCCAGTGCCGCTTTTTTACCCTTCCAGTAAAAAAGTCGCTCCTGAAGGTCAGCCTGAACCTACTGAGTTTCAGCTTGTTGCCTCTGCTTCTTGTTACATCACCTGCTACTCTTGAGAAGACCTTGGCTCCATTATCTTTGTAACCACCTTCTAGATATTGGTAGGAAACTATATAGGGTATAAACTAGATATCAGGCAAGTACAGAAACATGGTAGCATAACAGTCATCACAGGTGTTAAAAATTCTGCTGTTCAGGACTAGTAGAAAGGAAAATAAAATCAGTTCATTAATATCACATGTATGATGTTACAGGTTGTTTATATGGAGCTCAGAAAGCTAAAAGAGGCTTTTCTCTGGTGCAGCTCAGTGTCAGCCATGAACTGCTCGAGTTCATACCTGGATATGTAGGGAGAGAGCAAATATTAAAAGAGATAAACCCTAGTAAGAACTCTGCTGCCATGGGGAAAATAACTTCAGAGTTATGGATCAGTGAATCATCTCTCATCATCATAATGGGCCTCAGGCCTATTCAGCATGACATGACAAATTCCTTCACCAAACCATCACTGAACCTACAAAAGATTCGTTAGTTGTAAATAGCAATTAAGTCAGAGAGCAGGTGGCCATCAAAAATAAATTTGGAGTGTGTGATCATAATTTCCTTACATATAAATTCAGTGGGAAGATAAATAAGAATAAGCCTGCACTGCATATGCATGTTTTGTTTCAAAAGAAATTAAATCCCAAGGAATTTGAGACTCTTTAGTGTGGACTGCAGTGATAAGGAAACTGTATGTGAAAGATGCTCAGAATTTCTGAGAGAGATCTGGAACAGAATTTCTGTGCAGTGTCTCTGGAACATGCAAAGCAAAGAAGCAAAAGCCCCTCTGTAGCTACCTGGATGAACAGCCACAAAGAGAAGGGTAAGGAGAAAACTTTTCTTCATATATTTGTAATTATAATGTAGCATCAATCTAGAAAATTAATTTTTAAAAGAAGAGATATTTTTTCTTCCAAGTAAATAACTGAACCAGGAAAATGTGGCTGTGCAAAGAAGATGGGGTCAAACCTAAAAATATTTGTTAAAATGGAATAAATATAAAACATATATAAATAAAAGTCTTAAACCCGGAAAACGATAGTGAAGAGCAGAACAGTGGACAGGAGCATAATGAATATGAGGGTACAGGAACTGCTACACCTGATTTGAAGGCAAAACATACATTAATGTGATGAAGCCAAAAAAACAAGCTAAGACCTGAATTTGAATGGATCTTTTTATACCATAATAATTTTTATTCTGAAGAATGCAGCAAGGAGTTACAGAGTTTCACAAAATAACAGGCACTGTTCAGATAGTGCTCATGCAGTTTTGGGAGTTGGAGGTCCATCAAAAAATTCCTTCCTTCAACCCAGACTTAGGATACATGTCAGTAGATCACTTGCCCTTTCACCTCTTAAAAATTATTATCTGCCCCATGTTACTGTATAGCACCAATTGGGAATTTCCAGAATCTTTCTCAAGGAAATGCTTTCATCCAGAAAACCTCTGGTTTTGGCAGCACATCCCAACTCCTTCCATTCCTGTGCCCTTTTACCTGTCTCCTCACACTACCTACAAAGAGGCAGGTGTCTCTATCCAAACCCATTACCTTTTCTGTTTCTTGTCTTCTCTTGTCATGTTTTTTTTTTCCCTGCTCTGACCTTTCTGATTTCCACGATGCCTTCATTTCACTTCCACTTTTCCAGTGAGAGGAAACACTCAAGACACGTCAGCCTGGAGTGTGTGGAGTATTGCTCTTGCACATCACAGGACTTGTGGACAGCACAAACAAGATCAAAGTCATGAAGATCCAGAGTGTGAGGGCTGGACTGAGAGCAACCTCAATGCCCTGCTGGAATTGGATCCTCTTTTCCAGTTCAGACCCTGCCAAAACAATAGACTATTTTGAAAAACACCAAATGATCTGTTTCTTGTGATCAAAATCCTCAAGTTGAAATTTAGCCAAAGTTTTCTTTGCCAAATTACAAACTTAAACCAGGAGCTAAGGACTTGCTGAACCCAAACCAAAGCCTCTCACCTTTTAAATAAGCCAGCATTGTGCTCACCAAGACACACAGTGCAGGAAAATCCAGTTCCTTCCAGCTCCTAAATCTTCTGTTGACTCTGCTAATGGGCAGAACTATGAACACTGAGCTAGCTCGGTATGACCCTTAGATTACTAAAACTGCATCTGACACCAGCTCACAGCTCTCCACTCCTGGTAAGGGTGGGATGAAGTGAAAAGCAGCTCCCTGCTGAAATTGGCCAGGTGGGTATGCAGAAATGGAAGGGTGATCTCCCCTCCCCTGTACAGGTTTGCCTCTCCCAGATTAGGTTAACCGGACTAACCTGAAGATTTTGGCCATGGATTTTCAGCTTTCATTGGATGTGCTGAAGGTTACTTAATCAAATTTACAGTTTACAGAAATATACCTATACATTCACAGGAGCAAATATGTCTCTCTATGAATGAACACTCTGTGTCTCTCCAGCATGCCCTGTAGGAATCCAGAAGGGAAATGATCCGATCTTCTGGATGTTCTATGCACACCCTGGCTGATCCCATGAAGTAGAGTTGCACTGTTTCTAACTCTGATCTGTACCATCAACATCCATTGATGTTCAAAGGTTGCATCCCCCTGAAGTCTGACTCAGGAACCTCTTTCGGAGGGAAGAAGTGGGATCTATTGTAGTAAGGCTGGAACTGAAGTCTTGCCACCTCCAGGAGCAGGGAGTGACAAGAAAAAAATCCTCTGGAAATGACAGAAGGCAGCCAGGAGCAGAATAGCAGTGGTGTTGGTGACACTGGCACTAAAGGTAAAATGAGCCAAATTCACACCTAACATAGGCCAAAATTTCAGGGCAGCCATAACACTTTACAGCAGCTAAGTGGTTGATCATGTGAGAGATTGTTTACGGGCTGAAATTTTTCATGGTCTCCTACCAGCCTTGAACACTGACTTACTCTGAGACCTTATTATTTAAGCAACGTTTTTTTCCACCCTCCCCAAGTTATCCATAAAAGTAAGTGGCTCCATTTTCAAGCACCCAGCACAGATTCTGGTACCCAATTTTTGGATATGCACTTGCAGATACTGTGGTCTGCAGCTAGAGCTGGGTGCTCAGCATCTTTCAAAATCAGATACATGCCAAGTGAAGAATGAGGCAATGATATAGAGACCTAGGAATTCCAGGTCTCATAGGAATTCTAAGAGACCTAGAAAGTCTAGGAATTCTGGCTGTATGTTTTCACATGTGTCAACTTTGCTGGGAAAAACAAGGATATAATTTTGGGCAGCTCATGTTATATGGAATGTTTTGAGGACAGGTGAGTTTTCATAAGCAGCTTTAAAGGATGGACAGTTTGTTTTTGTGCAGTGGCTTAAGCCTCAGGATGAAGGATCAGAGTATCTGATTCTAACTGCTCCTGGCCCAGCTTAGAGTCTCTGTGTTCATTTCCTTCAGTTTCCTCTTCATAAACCCAGGATGCTACTCGTGTTTTGGACAGGATACCTGTGCAGAGTTTATTTTCATGTTAAAGCATTATGAGACTTCCCAGAAAGGATCTCTAGGGTCAGAAAAAGTGCTGCTTTTCCTGTTCCCCGGGACCATTCCACTGCCCTCACAGCTCAGACTGTATGCTCTTGAGGGTGTGTGTCTGGAGATGAAAAACATCCTGATATGGTTAAAAATCTTACAGGGACCACTTAAGCTGCAAGTGTAGACAAGGCTGAGCTGCACTCAGGATGGTTTGGGTCACCATGCAATTCACACCTTTGATTACCAAGCTCAGGTTCATCAGCAGCCTCTCTGGGTAAGAGAGGGCTCCTCATCCCAGATCTGCACCGAGGTTGAGGATGGCAAGTGTGGCACGTATCCATCTATCTGAGCCAGTTTGCACCTGGCCTGCCCAGGTGAGAAGAGCAGTGGTTCAGGCCAGCAAATATCCCAGGTCCCAGCAAGGTTGTCCTGCCCCAGACAGAGAGATGAAAGCCAGACCTCAGTCCTGAGCTCACACTTCTGGCTGTGAGCTTAAAAAAGGAAAGGGGGTGAGTCAGCACCCTTTGGCTGTGCAGTGGCTAGAAACTGTCCTAAGCTGACAAATAAATTTATGGCTATTTCAGAGGAACCTCACCCACCATCACATCCATGGCATTTCTGACTAGCACCACTGAAAGGGGTTCAAATAGTGTAATGAGACAGACACTGCTGGTAACATGCCTGTTTTCTCTCATCTCTTGTCTCAGCAAGCATGTTCTGGTTTAAATTAGTGTATTTATTAAAAGATAAAGCAATTCCTAATCACTTTTATGCTCTGTAATAAAAGATCCTATGCTCCAGCCCATTTACCTGAAGCAAACATTATCCATTCTGTTACTGAATGGGTTACTGAATTACTTTTCTGTTATGGAAAATAATATTATTTCTTTGACATTCTGTTTTCAGTGGCTTACAATTAGAATTTGCAATTTACAACTGCAACACTGAGTTGGTAAGGCATTTTAAAAATTATTTCACATATTCTTTCATAGCTTTAATGAATTTTCAGATAAAACACAGAAAATTGTTACCTTAACATATAAAAAGTCAATTGAATCTCTAAAATTGTTTGCTACTTGATTACTTCTAATGAAAAATAAGTTTGTTTGCTTTAGTTTGATTTGAATGCTCCCATGAGCTCAGCTTTAGGCTTGCATTCAACTAAATGTGCCTGCCTTAGTCACACACTTAGGGTCCTAAATAATGGTCTGTGGCTGCAAATTTCCAAGTTCTCATTGGAGTTCTAATTAATTCACATAATTTTGGGTTGTCCTTTTCCTTTGCCCATGTTGCAGAGCAGGTTAGCAGTCCCTATGTCTGCCGAGCAGGAGGGCATATATTTGTGCTCCAAGAACTTGACTTTCCAGACAAAACTAAGGTGTTTCAGATCTAATTGAGCTAAGTACATTACTGCTCTTCTTTCCCTCAGGCACATGGTACAGGAGCAGCAGCCTACCTTCAAGGAGGTAAAAATGCTGTTTTCAAATAAGATCCTCATTGCTTTCTTCAAGATGCTGTATTAAACCAGAAACAGAAACATAAACGGAAAGCATGTGATATTAGTAAGCAGTGGTTGAAGTTTTAACAAATTAATGCAGAAAAAAAAATGTAGAGGTTTCAAATGCAGCTGGGAAGAAGCCAATTTTGTATGTCCCAAGGAGAGTTGGAAGCAACAATCTTTACAACTGAATCCCCAAATCTTCATCTCAAGATGCCTAGTGGAAGCATGGCAGAGGGGAAGCAAGTTGTTCAGACTCTGTGCTTGAAAGTAGAGACCAAAGTCTTTCGAGTCTGCTCCCGAGATTCGCTCATGCCCGTCAGCAGCACAGGGTCCATCCTGCGTTCTGCCTGGTAGAAGGGACAATTCCTCAGGTGCTCTGACATGCTCGGGACATCGCTGCACTGCCAGTTGTGAACTCTGGAGAACAGGCTGCTGAACTGCCAGATCTAATGCAAGAGAGGGGACAGGAATTGGGGAGAGGAAACGAGGATTTTAAATACCTGCCTATGTTACAGTGGGTATGCCTTACTTACTCTGGACACTTCTGATGGTGCAGGGCTGGTACAGCAAGCAAAAATGGGATCTGTATTGTTATGTACCTCATACTTGCTGGTTTTGCTGCTTTACTTATCACCTGCCATTTTCAATGGGGATGGTGATACTTAAATATCAGGAATTCTTAGTCCTCAATGCCTAGAAATGGTGCACATGCAAAAGGGTTACCTAAAATGAGCTTGGGCAGGGACTTTCAGCTAGTCAGAAATGTCTAGTTACACCTTCATTCTTTTGCCAGATGTACTGCACTCTACAGCCCCGGCCCCTGACAACAAACCCCTGTACAAATTCACAACCCCATGAACCTTCCCCTCATTTGCACGTTTATATGCAGCTTTTCTTGTCATTCTCATGTTTTATCTGAAAAGAACTCATGACTCTTTTTCCCAGTGTCACAGTCACTTGCCTTTTTGCGAGCTCTCCAAGAAGTACCACCATGGGAATATCTTTTTTTCTCCCAGACCAGCAGGACCATTCCCCTCTCTTGAAGAAGAGTGGCACAGATGTCCCTCATAAGCACTGACACTTGTGATAGCTGAGATAAACTGAAGCTGTCCAGGAATCCTGCAATGTACTTGAGCACTTCCACTGGGAGGCTACTCAGCAAGTCCTTGTTTCTCCCTCGACTATCCACTGTGGAATAGCACTTGCCTGGTTCAGCAAGAAGGGTGTCCACCTCTGGCTTAATAGCAAATGTCTTGAGAGGCTTGCTGTAAATAACCTTGGCCTTAAGTCCCTCAGGGCGGAAGTGATTTTGGACAAAAGGACATCCCAAGTAGGCCAGTGGGCAGCGATGCTGGAACCATCCGTCCAGGCATGACTGGATATCAGCGTGCACATTCTTGAAGTGGGATGGGAACTCATCCCTCCTAAAGAAATGGCTGCAAGTGAATGTGAAAGCTGAACTGCTTTTGTTGTGTCTTCTGGTTACGCATTCAGTGTAGAGCTCCATGTGCAGCTCTGGTGGGCTGTTTTCATCCAGAACATCTGCTAGAACTGCACTGGAGGAGAAGGGCTCCAAAGGAAAGTTGTACGTCTGTGTTGCAAAATCCACGAAGAGTCCATCGATACCTCTTGCTTCGGAGATCTCATGGCCTTTCAGCTCTTTTTCCAGAGCACACAGTAGTGTGGCTTCAACTATGTTTGTCTTAGGTAGTTCTTCGACATTTATTCCCAGTTCTGAGGTATCCACTGACTTGTCTGAAGTTGGCATCTTGTGGCCCAGTGCATCTCCTAGTCGTGCTCTTTTGCCACAGTAACTAACTGGCACTTTGAAGGTATAGACAGTTTTCACCTCCTGGGCTTCCAAGTTCCCATAGACAAAGTCTTTTTCTCTAGGAGTGCAAGCAGCCATCTGGCCAAAGCGGATGAGCATTCCTCCGTGATGTACCAGATACATGTTGTAATCAGCTACACTGACTTCCTTCTTCAGCCTCTCCAGGACGCCTTCTTGCCAGGGAGCCAGTCCATTCAGTACTCTACTCGGTTGAACTTGTTCAGGCTTTTGGCTCTTTCCCTCTTCTGCACCATCAGGTCCTTCCTTAGCCTTCCCTGTGGAGCTGGCAGCATGAGAGGCTGATGCTGTTTTCTTGGAAGCCTCCTCCGTCTTTTGTCCAGTGCTAGTTGCTGAGCCTGTCACCTTGCAAGCCAGAAGCTCTTTGCTGAAAATGTTTTCCCAGGTTTTGTAACTCCCCAGATCCATTCCCTCTTTGTCCTTTGCCAAATCTTCCCGCTCACGCTGGCTGAGCTCAGACTGGTCATTGCTCTCTTGGGAATCACAGGTAGCTCCTCCCACAGCACCTGCTTCCCCACCCATGGCTTGATCCATTAGTTCTTCCAATTCATCCTTTTTCCTCCACTCTGGAAATAATTCAGCTATTTTCAAAGTCCTGAAAAGTATCTTCTGGTCTCTGAGTGCCAAAGCTGTGTCCAGACATTCTTCATTCAAGGTGTCTTTCATAACATTCTTGTGCAGAGTTGTGTCTGAATCCACATTTGGCCAGCGGTTCCACTCCATCGAGCAGCAGACAACACTGGCTGGACAGACCTGGAGGTGCTTCCCCAGCTTAAAGCGGGCCATGGTGAAAGGGCAGCCATAGGCTGAGTTGAGGCAGGACACCTGCTCCAAGGGGCAGAGTAATCTGTGCTCCTCCTCCTTGCACATGTGGAAGGTCGCCCCGCAGTGGAGGTGGCAGCTGATCACCATACAGGACACGGAGACCTCAATGGGTGCACGGCAGTGCCGGCTGAAACATTGCTCACAGTGCCTGTGTTGCCCAGGGGGAGCTTTCTGGGCCCGGTGCTGTGTGTGGCAAAGACAAGAAGACAAGAGTTATTGTCTGAAGGAATGAGGATGGCCACAGACCCTCCATGCCCATACTTGTTTTCCACACATGAAGTGCTCACATGCACTTCCAGTGGCAATGAGGCTGTGAGAAAGGGACTGCCAGCTCCACACAGTCACCTACAGAACTAGAGGCTGCTCAGTCGCGACTTGGAGCTACTTCCCTGGATACCTTCAACTGGTATCAGTAACTTGGACCATAAAAGACCTGCTGCAAGTAGAAACCTCCCAGTTTTTGACTTCCTACTCCTTACTATTGGAGCTGCATTCCAGCCTGGTTCTGGAATCACTGTGAATCTTTGTGGGGAAAAAAAAGAGCTAATGATAAGGAGGAACTCGAGTTTTGTTTTCAAACAGGACTCAGGCTGCTTTTCTTTTTTATGTGAAAATAGGAAAAAAAATTTGACAAATCTTTCCCCTATACATTTCATGCAGTAGGAACTATCATAGGCCAAATAGGCTCTCAGTTGGGTCTGAGAAGAGACAGATATTGCTAGTAAAATAATTTAGACTTTGTTTTATTTTTCCAGGGTTAAAGAAAACACAGTAGTGTTTTCCTCAGACGTGTTTTCTTTTGCAAACCTAGGGTTAAGTGACCTGGCCCTGAGGAGAGGTGTGCTGCAGAGGAAGAGGGCTCAGGCTCTGGGGGAAGAGATTCTATGTAAAGAGCTTCCTTCCTCTTTCTTGAAGGTGTTCTCTTCACTTCATGTCTTTCACACCTTTACATTCTGGCAGTGGAAGTCATGAACAACATCGGAGAAGAAAAGACGTCTGGGAAAGGCAATACTTGTGAGTTCCTGCACTAAATACCAACACTCACATTTGAAAATTTGATGTGCATTAATTGCACATTTGTTCCATCTTTTGCAATTTCCAATGGTGATCAATACCTGCTTACACCTCCTAATGAATCAACCCCATTCCCTCTTGGCCCTGCAGAGTAAAGGAAGATACCCTTGGTGGTCCCTTTACTCAGAGACAAACTTACACTCTCAAGTATAAGGCTCAGGTACCTTCACCTTTGCAGGGAAAGAGCTCAAGACAGCAATGCAGAAAATAAAACTTCGTGACTTCCCATTGTAACATCCCTGCCTGGCCTTGGGAAGCACTGGCTTCTGCACAGAGGTGACGTCAGGGTGCTGACCAGGGTGGCCTTAGCCACAACAAGCCTTCAAATACATGTGTTTTGGGGTGGCACTGTCCTGCTTTAGGCTGTTTAGTTACATCTTTTATGCCACTCAGAGAAGAAGGAGATACAGATGGATTTATTTCACATTGGCTGTATCCTTGCTGCTTTCATTCTTGTAGCATTTTGCTGCAAATATAATCTCTAAAAATAGTCCCAGCCATGACTTGCATAAGGTCAGAGGAAGGCTGGGTACATTACACTGCAATAAAAACACGACTGTGTGAACAATACTTTCCACTGCAAAAGTAACTCTTGGGGAGAAATAGTTGATAAAAAACTCCCTACATTTGAGGGGTAGGCCTTGTTCTCCAAAACACAGAAAGGACTGATGGCAAAGTTTCAGGAGAGAAGCCTGCAGCCTGCTTTCACGTTGTTGCATACTGAAATAAATCCCATCCAAATCATGTGTAGAGAAAGAAAATACGTTTTGTTTATGAAAAGTGATCATATCATAGCATTCAGATGCAGAATCAGTCTTCCTCGTTATTCAGGCATTTTTTAGTTTAGTTTACCTCATCTCTAACTTGTATATGCTGTTCTTTTCAGACAAAAGATATCTATTCCTCTCTTCTCATTGTCAAATCTGTGAACATAGAGGACAGGAAGAATGGACAGAGAGTTTCTTTCTGATATTTATCAGGTTTGAATGCTTCTTCTATTCTGACATGCCAGTAATCAGGAGCTCTGTATTCTAATCGATAATTTAGTTGGCCCTGTGGTTTAGTTGATGATATTACTGCACGTACACAAACTACAAACTCAAAACACTCATCAGAAAGTTTACAAATTTTGCCTCAGTAGGTTTGACACATAACATCCAGAGGCAGGTGACACACAGATAAGTCAGGTGACAAAGCATTTCTCTTAACTCATACACTTCTTGATTCCCTGCAACTTGCAAAACTTCTCAAGGTTTGGGTTAGAAACAACAACAACAAAAAAACCCCAGAAATGATTACTTCAATCATGTTCAAGCTACTGTGTAAAGAAAGAATGCACATTACAGTCCACAGTCTGTGCACTTTGGTAGATCTTTATTTTTAGACCATCATGACAACAAATCAAGTAAGGTTTAAAAATATACAGCTGCTATTTTAACAGCAGCTATGTCTGTGTCTGAAGTGGACCTGTTCAGTGACAATAACTTACAGTTTATAAACCAATTAAAATTTATTTTCAGGAGACATATATTTAATTAGTTTACAGTCAATAAGCCAAAATAATACAAATGCTTTCTCATTTGGCATGTGACTGACCATTTGACATACTAAGGTCATACATTGTACCTGAACTCTTTGCACAGAATCAAGGGATACCTCCCAGTTTGAAGAGACATCAAAGAGGACCACCAGAAACGCAAATAATGACCCTAAAGAGTGCCTCTGATATGAGATTGCAAATGAACATAACACAGTATTTCTAAATTTTACAACATGATAACAAGCTCCTAAAAAAATCTCGTGAAAGTTCACATCCAAGCGCTGGAGCCAAGAATGGTGAAGTTACATATAATGTTACAACATAAGGAATGTGAATACTTTTGGTGAAGTGTATAGGGCAGATAGGCAATGTTCTCTATTTCTTTTAACCCTTGTTACCTAGTATATAATGTTTATCTCATCTTTATCATACTGAAATCTTGAGGGCAATATAGTTATTAATTTTCTTACAAAATAAGAATTTTCATGTCAATATATTTACTATCTTTGCAGTGCTAGAGGACTTGAAGCAGCACTTGAGGTTGAAAAATGCTATTGCTTCTATTTGACAGATGTAGAATTAAAGTATAGAAAGATAAAAATATATAAGATTAAATATGATATTTTATACAAATATGTAAATGCCAAGCAAAAATGCCAAGCATAGAGATGCTCAGGTTCCTATGTTTCACTTGCAGTTGCATGCCTCCTGCACAAAAGTCTTGGCAGAGCCACCTGTACAATCACATTTTCTAGAACACTAAGTAAGTAAGTCTTCTTTAACTAGTGATTTTCTTTTCCTTTCATGCACTGAATTTCCTCAATCACTACTTGCTTAACATCTTTGTCAAGAAATCAAGCTTGGGCCTCCTTTTGCTAAATAGATATTTTTATTTCTTAGATGTGAGGAGAAAATCACTATGCCATTGGAAACCATATGGTACTGCACTTGTACATGAATCCCAGGAGCTCTTAAGTCCTCTCCTTAGACACAAAATAAAAAGCAAATCCAAGAATGCCACCACCTGGAATCACAGGGACCTCTAAACAAGTCAAACTACACACCTCAACATCCACAGCAGGGACAGCTACAGCTTGAGTGACCCTCTTGGCACTCAGCACAGTGGGTCACTGTCCTTCATAGCACTCCTGCTCTGCAGCTGCCACTTAGACTGACCTTGTATATACAAGTTGACAGCTAAACTTTAAATGAGGCAGGCAGCGGGTATGGTATGGCTCAGGGCAGGTGGAAAGAGAGAATGAAAGGTGTAGATGAAATCTTAATCAATAACATTAATAGTGAGTAGAAGCAAGACCTATTTTTGAGGTGACCTTGAACAAGTTCACGTGGATTTTACAGGGGCACTTTGATTCCACAGCAATCCTGGTGAACTTCAAATCCTTAGTATAAGACATGAAGAGGAGGAAGATTTTCTTGTGAAACAACTGACTTGGATAAACCAAACAATGGAAGGATGAAGCTGTGACAGTTAAGGAGCTACTGCCTATATTTCTTATCTGGGGATCATCTGGATGAGGCTGTGGTGTTTCATGGCAATAACCACTATTTCAGAGTTACTGAACAGATTGGAATTGCTTTATACTTAAAAAAATAAATCCACAGTACAGTGCATCAGTTGGGCAATCCATGCTCCTTGTCTTTCCTCTGGAGCATGCCTGTTGCTCAGGTTGTCAGAACAGGACATCAGTTTCTCTTCAGCTCCCTACACCTGACACACCTGACATGCAGGACCATGGAGATCAAGAGAAGCTGTTCCACTGCCAGGCCTCCCCCTTGCCTGGAAAATTTGTGCTGCACACAGGCAGTGAAGCGGCACCAAAATTTGCTTGTGCGATTTCTGTCTGGTAAAATGCACTAAAGCTGTTACAGGAGGAGCAGGGAGACTTCAGAGTAGTGAGGCACAGGTAACACAGGGCACTGCTGGTGGGAACCCTGCACTGCACTACCCACTAAAAGACCTGGATCAGCAATGTTTTTTGCTCCTCTCTACCTGGTGCAATGTAGCCACAGCTCATCTGAGAGAAGCTCACCCAAAAACTCCAGGTGCTGAAATGGTCCCCTGGGCTGATGGCATTGTGCAGGATAGCTTAGCATCAGCAACTTGTGCTGGGCATGTTGGGGAGTCCTGTGAGAGACAGACAGATCAGCAGGCTGTGACACAGAGCTGCTCTGCTGCTCCTCGGACATGTCAGGGGTCCCTGTGCTATCCTTGCTAGACACAGTCAAACAAACTTTCACTTTCCATTTGTAACTAGGAAATGGGCTTGATCTTGCTTTGAGTTCAAAAAGTGCTTTGAAATAATAGGTCCAGTTTCATCGCAGTTTAAGGAAAAAAAAGGGAGGAGGGTAATGGTCCAAACTATGTTTTTTTCTCTGTGGGCTCAGGTTCTATTTTATGCTCTGGTAACGATCTCATTAACATACTTTTCTGAAAGGTGCCCAGTGTAAAGAATCTCAGAGCAATTGGTTAAGATCTAAGTCATACAATAAAAATAAAAGAGATTAATTAATAAAAATTACTGAGCAGTCACAAGACTAAATGGTTCAGTAGTAGCCTTAACTCTTGTAATTCTTCATCATTCATTCAATCTAGATTGCGAACATAAAGTTTGCAGTCTCAATCTACAAAATTCATTTAAGTATAAGCACTTTTGCCATGAGATTGCTCTTGCCTCTCCTCTCTTACTGTATCTCCTTGTCTTCTCTGAGTTTCCTGAAAATAACAGAAATTGAATTTTTATTTGTCATCTGATCTGCTGCTGAAGTTCCCATCTTACAATTAGCATGCTAGTTTTTTAAAATCCTGCATACAGTGCTGCAAACTACAGCTAATTCACTGAATACACTATGGAGGGTTCTTTTTTTAGAGTAGTATGTCACAGAAGTGCTCACAGGTACCAGCTACATCTGTTTTAGAGTGTCATTTAAGACATCTCATGACTATTCTATTTCATCTTAATTACTGAAGCTGTTTTGAAGATGTTTTGATTTTCATAGCTTGCTACAGTAACCATTACATTGCATCAAGGTTTGTCCAAAAAAGACTCCAATTCTATTTACAAAGCCTTACCTTGATCATAGAGTCCCTGTGCATGTACCAAACACTTCTCTCCTGGTTGTGCTCAGCTGGTCTGAAGTGAGGTGGCTGAGGGAGAGCTGCAAGTAAAGAAAGAGAACAGAAGGACACGGAGCAAGCTCAGACAGAAACATCAAGTAGTTTTGGGATGTTAAAAATAAAACCTGTGCATGTGACCATGTAGCTCAGCTTACAGAGCTGTCTCTTCCCATGTATTTGTTAACTCTGTCACTCCTGGAGTGATACTTTGCAGACAAGTGAAGAGGCAGAACCAATAGTACTCCATGCCCTCTCCATAAGAGGAAAAGATCAAACCCCTTCCCCAGCCCTCTATCAGCTCCCTGCTGCTCTCTGATGGAAGTTTGCCCTTTACAACTTAACTCGCCTTAGTGCCCACACCAGTTTGTGGTTTCTGCAGTTGGAATTGTCACCCAGTTCCCATTGTCACTGGACACATCAACTGGCACAGACAGCAATGGTGATTTTCTGATCTCTGCAGGTGAGGTGGACATAAGGAGAGTGGGAATGGCCCAGACTTGAGCAGCTGGGCAAACGTGCCTGTCCTCCTCCTGGGGATCCCCAGGAGACTCCCAAGCTTCAATCCCTCCACTGCACAATGAAAAGGTCCCACCAGCCACCAAGAGTAAGCCTGAGGGTACAGCTCCCAGCACTTCAGTCAAACCTGGGGAAGCAAAGGAGCCAAGGAAAGCAGTCATGTTTTACTGCAGGCATGGACCCATTAAAGCATTTCATGGTGACTTCCATGGTGACCACTTCATACTGATGATGAGTATGGACAGGTCGTCCACGTCAGTGAGGTTCAGGGGTGCAGATGGGCCAGGCACTGCTTCTCCCTGGTGGGTGCTCACCCCATCTGGCTGCAGACATCCCTCATGACCCTGCTGCCGTTTGCTGACACCTCTCACTGCCTCAGAAACGCAGAATAACCCTTTTGGCTGGGGTGGCTTTGAGATCCTAAATCATGATGAACATGTTACTTTACCTTATCTTTCTCTTCCCTATCTGTGGGTCCCCAGTGACTCTCATGGCTTGAAACAGTGCAGGCAACTGTTTTCATTTTTAGGGCTGAACAAAATGTCAGTGGGTGACAACCAAGGCTTGCTGGTGCCAATCGCAATTTAGTAGAGCTAAATATGGTCAGCAGTCTGGCTCCATGGCCTTTTTTAGAAAGGGCTGTATTATCGTGATACCATTTTCTGGCATCTCATTGCACTGGGGAAAACAAGAGCCAGGGGTATTATGCATGAACTCAAATTTACCCAATTACAGTGTGATGGCTGATCTGTTTACTCTGTCCACTTCCACTCTTCCTCCCCCAGCTCAGGGTCATTCGGCAACCTTCAATGTTGTTGTCATCTTTTCAAGCTATGTTTAAAAACATGCTGAGGGTGTGCTTCACTTTTGAACGAAGAAAAATTCTTCTCAAAATGGTGTATTGGTTGAGGAATAAATTCCCTCCAGCTGAATTAACTCATACTACAAAAACACTCAGGGCTTCAGAAGTTGTCAGAAATGAAGCTACTTTCTGTCCTAATTTTACCAGCACCTCATGTCAGCCTGGTCTCAGATATCTACTTTCAGACAGTTGAAACTCAGGTGGTGCTTTTTTTGCTGTTTCCATGCCTTGCTCAGTGACCACACAGACCCAGACAGCTTGGACCTGCCTCTCTCTCTGGTACACTGCCTCACAGCCTCACCCCACACAAGGTCCCAAGTTTTGCAAATCCTTGACTGCAGGTGATCCAAAAGGTGTCATCTGTGGTGGATATTAAGGGCAGGTTATCACAAGATATGCAGAATGAACATAGTTCACCATGCCTGAAAATATGTACTTGGTGGGGAGAAGGGAGCAGAAGAGCAGAGAGACAGGAAACAGGAATTCATCCTTGTACCTACATTGCATTAGCTCAACTGCACCTGAAACCAGACTTTTATGAAAACCAGGGGAACCTGAAGATCTCTGCTGCCACCCATAACTGTGCTAATTTGATTCAAGGTACATCAGGAGTGCCAACCAATACTGTAACCAGACCTCCTGCTGCATTACAGATGTGCTTACGTAGGGTGCAAGAAACGTGAAATCCCTGAAAGAAAAGCAGAAATGTTATTTATTTTTAAATTTTTTTGGTGCAAATGCTTTGGGAGTAAGCTGTTGCCTGTCTGCTTTATCTTATCTCAATTCAATGGGTGGAAATGATGTGCTTCTATATGAAGCCCTACAAAATATACCAATGTATATATGTACACAAATATATGGATCTGTCGATGTGGCAAAATTGTCTGAGATCTGGTAGCCTGAGAGAGGTGAGGCTACTGCAGCCCCATGCACATGTCCAAGCAAGCAATAGCCAGACGGAATTTGTATTCCCAATAGGCACATGCACGAATTCACACATGCACCAATTAATCAAATACACATGGACACGGATTACACATCCAGCCACACAGAGCACTCCCAAAGAGCACTGGCAGCCTCATCCCACGCCCCGCTCCAGCTGAGCAGGATGGAGGTGCACTAGATGGAGGAGCGTCTGTGTATATCTGTGTATTTACAGAAGTATTTGCACACGGGTACAGTGTGTCTCCTTCCAGCAGCTGGGCTCAGGCAGTGCCCAGTAGCTGCCCCTCAATCCCAACCTCTTCAGCCCTCCAGTAGCCAACTCCCTGTGGTGCTCTGGCCACAAGTTTCTCACCCAGGGCAAAGTGCAAAAGGAGTTTAATGAGAAGACAGGACGAGCTGCACTGATCAGGTGCAGGACATGCACCCCTTTTTATTCCTGTATGCTGTATTTGTTTCTCTATGTCCCCTAGATCACTCCTGGTTCCTGCCCTAATCACTCCCTAATGAGTCCTGTGTAATCCCCAAATGCTCTTTCCCTGCATCCCATCCTGTGTGCCACACCCCTGAACACAGCTACACCCCCAGTCCCAAAGGTGCTCTGGGGCTGAGGCTCCCGTGGGATGGGGCTGGACAGGGCGTTCCTTTCTCTGAGTCCTTATTTTGGATTCCCACCTGCCATTGTGCCCCTGTGCCCCTCGAAATGGGCTTTTAGTGGATGATGGCTCCTGGGATGGGCCTGGAAGAGGCCTGGCGGGCACTGTTTGGGCTCTCCCTCCTGCCATCATCACCCAGTACTCCTCTGTGGGTGTTCTGGCCCGCTTGTGCCACACAGTCTAATGTACGTGTCTATCGCATCATACACCGTGGCTGACCAGCAGCTGTGGTGGCTTTTCGTGGTGACATTCCGCCCCGCGGCCACCGCTGTGTCCGTGGCTGCCGCGGCACGGCTCGTGGCACGGCCCTTGGCACAGGGAAATGGCTCTGCTGCTTGCCGCACCCGCAGTGACGCGGTCTGCGGTGACACCGATGCCACCGCTACGGCAGCTGCATTAATTACAGTGGAAATATCAGACCCCTGCGCTATCCTGGCGCATAACAGCCCCGGGAGTATCCCTGCCCCTTTCAGCGCTTCCCGGCACGGAACTCCCTGGCGGCCGCGCTGGCGGGCGGCGTACTGGGGCCTACACCGCCGTGACATTGGCGGCTACTGCGCCATCGCCACCACCGCCTCCGTGCCCCGGCACGCGACTCTCCTGGCCATCTGCCACCGCCCCTCAGGCCGGGAAAAGACGCGGCATTTCCTCTCTGCTCCCGAAAACCTCCCGGGCGCGGCGCCGCCACCCGTCGCACTACAACTCCCGGCGTGCCCCGTGGCACGTGGAGAAGAGCGCCCGCGCGGGGATGCGCGCTGCTTGCTGGGACTCGTAGTTTTTCCTTCGGGGCCGCGCCGTCCTGAGGAGGGCGCCGCCGCCGCCGGCCGGTCTCGCCGGAAGGGCTCTCCCTCCCAGAGGGCGCCGCGATGAGCCGCGCGCGTGCGCAGTGTCGCCGCCAGCCAGCGCCGGGCAGGCAGGGAGGGAAGGAGGGAGGCAGGGAGGGAGCGGCGCTCGCGCGCCTCGGGCCCGAGAAGAGACAGCGCGGTGCCGCGCCGGGCCGGCAGCAGGTACGGGGGCTGGGGGGGAGCCCCTTTACCTCGGCGCCGGCGGAGCGAGGGTGACGGCAGTCAGGCGGTGCGCGGGGCCGCGTCCCCGCGGGAGGAGGGACCGGGCGGGGATCGGCTGCCGGCGGCTCGGGTTGTGAAGCGGGGGAGGGGAGGCCCGGACCGGGGGTGCCGCGCGCGGCGGGAGCCCTTTCGCGAACCCTCAGCCCGTGCGCGCGCGCGCGCAACAGGCGCGCGGGGGCCGCGCGCGGGGCGGGGCCGGGACCGGCGCGGCGGGAGCGGCGCGCGCGTGTGGGCCGGGATCAGGACCGAGACCGGACCCGCGCCTCCTGGGGGAACTGGGGGGAGACGGACCCGTTCTGCCCTGCCCAGCCCGAGGAGAGGCTCCTCGTGGCTGGAGGGACTCTCTTGGCTTGTGCCGATGGTGGGGCCGCGCGCTGGCTCTGGAAGTCACCGTGGTTGCCTGCGCGGAGTCGGGCAACTCCGTGCCGCGGGACGGGCTGACCTGGTGCTGCTGCTCCCACGGCGGGACGGGATGCGAGCAGGGACAGAGTGTCAGCTGGAGGAGAGGATATCGTCGTAAGCTGAGCCACGGGAGGTTTAGCTTGGACATTAGGAGGAATTTCTTCACGAGAAGCGTACTTACATTGGAATGGGCTGCTCAAGCAGATGGTGGAGTCACCATCCCTGGAGGTGTTAGAGGAAAGACTGGACGTGGTACTTAGTGTCATGGTCTGTTTGACATGGTGGTGTTGGGTCATAGTTGTACTCGGTGATATGAGAGGTCTTTCCAACCTAATTGATTCTGTGGAAGGGAAACTTTCTCCCCGATCTTCCAAGCTTTTGCTTTTTGACATTTTTTTCCCTAGTGGTGTTGGTTGATCTTAAAAAAGTTCTGCCATCTCTCTGCAAATATCACTCCGTAGCCTGTCATTGTTTCACAGCGTTATTTCTTTGACTGCCTGCATACAATGAAAGGTTTGTGCTTGGTAGCCGTTTCCAGTTGTCCTTTTCCGGAGACTTGATATGCAACAGAAACTCGTCCCATTCATAGTCTCTAAATCTGTGTTGCCTGTAGCGCGGTCCATGTAACAATGATTTTAAGCTTTGCCTCTTGAGGGCGTTTCATGAAAATGAAACTCCAAGCTGAAAAGATACGTCATGAGCTGTGAAAATACCGGGCTGCTGTTTCTGCAAAATTCCCAAATGATGCTGAATGGTGGTGTTTAATGGTCCCTTTATCCTTTATTCAAGCTGCTGTTCCTCTGGATTTTTTGTTTGCTGGTATATTTTCTGTTCTGACTGCTTGATGTTAATGAAAGATTTAACAAAGTTGGGATATGTCTATGTGCTCTCACGAAATGGGATTGCAACTTTATCCTTAGAAGCTCTTTATTTTAAAGCTATTTTGTACGTTTTTTGGCAATTAGTAGTTAGAGTAGAACAGTTAATGAAGCGCTGTGTAAATTAATAAGTTGTATCAAGCTGACCTTTTGTATATTTAGCTTTGTTTTTGTTGTAACTTCATTGTGTTCTCCTTTCGGTGTTACCACTTGCATTGACATGTGAGCTAGCTCATTCAAAACAAGTTTTGAAGTTTCTACTTGAACTGTGGTTACACCTTTTAATTACCCTTTAGACCTACCCATAGGCACAGAGGAAATGAATTGTAGCTTGAGGCACAGTAACTTAAGATGACACATGAGTTTTTTCTCAGCATGGATTTTCCTTTCACAGTCTTTCAAACATATTCAGCGATGCTTCATTTCTGAGAGATGTGACTTTTGGGGGCTTGGAATCCCTCGTCTGCCCCCTAGCTTCAAATCAGTCTTTGTTACATCCCATCTCTCATTCTGATGCTGTACCAGGCTGTTCACCTTTTGCTGTCAGTGTGCCATGTGTTGATTTTTTCTGATATTAAGTTCTACGTGTTGATGATTTCAGAGCTGGCATGCTCGTGTGGTCCTGTATATTCAGCTGAGTGCTGGGCCCTGGAGAAGTCCCAGTTTAGCGCATTTGGAAAGGGAAAGGCATACTGCCCATGGCCGCAGCACTGGCCCAAGTCACCATGAGAACTAAAAAAGTCCTACAGTCAGTTGTAGCAGTTTCTGAAAGGCTCTTTATAGAAACTTCTAAGCGTAAGTGTTTATTTAAGCAGGTTATTTGATAGTCCTATTTCAGCTTTAGTGTTTCTATACAGTGCTCCGTTCTTTTTTTTTTTTATTTTCTCCCCTTCTGTTGAATAAGCTAATGTTAATAGAATGCTACATTTTCTTTTATGGTTCTGTTTCTGCAGGCTTGCTTTAAAATCTTTCTGTTTGTCCCTCCACAGGGTTGTGAATTTTTTCTTCTGAAGTGTTTTACAAGTTCTTGAGGGAGCTTGACTTCTATCTTTAAGAACACAAAGAAAAGTGCACCCTTAAAGGCAAATAAACAAGTTCTTAAAATGTAACTTTTATGGCAAGAGGTTAATGGATGTAAAACGATGCCTCCCTGAAAAACTGAAAGCAAGTTTTTCCAAAATAGCATACAGTAGATAAAAAAAAAAAAGTGGTTTAGGGCTAGGGGCTTTAATGATAATTTGAAACACAAGAGTAATAAAAGAGCAGCAGCAAATAGCTAAATTTATTTTATTTGTTTAAATACTTCTGAAGGCCAAAGGGAATAGTGAGCGAGCCTAGTAGGCTGTGAGCAAGTCAAGAAAAATAAAAGACATTAAAGGAATGACACACTTCACGAAATATTCCGAGTGGCTGAAATATCTGCACAGGAGGTTCTGGAATGATGAAATGGACAAACAGGTTAGAAAGACCAGGCCACTTCTCTTTAGAGAGCTAGTGGAAGCTGAACTGATAGAAAAATGATTCAGCTTCATACTAAGGGGCTAAAGCATAATGGCTGTACTTGTTTAAGTAATATAATAATACGAATAAAGAAATGCTGATGTAAATTACAGAGAATAGAGGGTGCATTATGATAGCAAGTCAGCTTTTTTTCTGCTCTGAAGGAAAAAACTTCCTCTGTTACAGTTTTAAAAGTCTGTTAAGCAAGTAAGTGGATTAAACTGCTCGATGTTATTTCCGAGAATGAATGTGGAGTTTTCACTATACAAAATGCCAGCAGTAGAATGCAAGGCCTGTAGATATATCAGTGCTTTTAAATTATTGTGGACAAGGTAAAGGGATTCTGGAAAAACAGAGGAGGTAATTTTAAGCTAAATACTCTGAAAACCTCTACTGAATATAAAATCTGTAGACCTGTAGGACTGGAAATTTTATTATACCACCTCCTGAATATCTTGCATTGCATTAAACGTTGTGCAGACTTAATAATTCATTTGAGGATAAAAAGTAGAGGCAGTCTAAGACAAGTGACAGTAAATTTTCTTTCAGCAGAATTGATTTATTAAGGATGTTGGTAGCACGAAGGTATGAAAAAGTGTTAGAAAGTAATGGTAGACTGCACATCACAGGGTCACTTCTGCTGGTTTCTTCATGTTAGACAGACATAAATGGAGTTCAATGACAAAAGAGATTTAGTTTGGAATAATGTGAGCACTTTCTTGAAACAGTTGTTTGCTTAGTGTCATGGGGAGACAGATGCTAAAATGCATTGGAACTGAAAGAAATACGACTGTTCCTGGATGTGTGTGGAGAGTTATGGACTGAGTTTTCAGACTGTGTCATAAAACTTAAGATTTAGCCAGTCAGCTGCTGCTGCCAGCTTCCATGTGATCCAGAGTATTTATTTTCTCTTTTTCTGTTTTTATTTGGTAGTTCGGATGCTTGTCAGGCTCAGCAGGAGGACTCATATGTTCTGTGAGGTACTAACTGGTTTGCCACACACAGATCTTTATTTTATTTTATATAAAGTTGAGATTATTTTAAGTGATGTGCTGATTGTATAACCGTAAAATAAATACTGTGTGGCTAAACATCCTGAACGGATTCCAAAGAAGGCTTTGTAAGCCTACCAAATTTAGTGCTAAGGTAACACTTGGAAGCAAATTCACCTGTTGAATTATGAAAACGTCATTTTGCCAAACAAGTCACCTATTAGTGGATCACAAGCTATATGCGTCTATAAGTAAAGTCCAATCATAATATTATGATTAACATTAGGTTGTTGTGGATTTTGTCTGAAGTAGAGTGAGATTGTCTCTTAAAAGACAATCTTGTAGAACTTCCACATAATCCTTTCTTCCACTACCTATGTGTTCTTATTCTACCTTTTTTTTGTATTGATAAGTTATCAGAAAAGAGAAGTGTCTCTGTAAATGTGCTGTTTGTTGGATTCAGGAGCTTTTGGTAGGAGGTATAAATGGGATGAGGGGGGCAGAATTAACATAACCAAGTTTTGAAGTGCCTGTGGGTTTTGGCTTGATGTGGCTGATACCTCAGTGCTGTGTGACTCTTCCACTGCTGATGTCCAAAGCTAGGACGAAATCAGAATTTTGACTTACTGTTATTTTGTGGGTTTGCACACATCTTCCACAGTGCTGAGTCACAGCAAATAATACAATTGTGGCAGTCAGATTTGTCATCATGGGAAGCTTGAGCTAGCTTTGGTTTCAATGCCTCCTGATATTCCCAACCCTAAACAAAAGCTGCTTGAAACTACGAAGTCAACTTAATTAATAATTTACTTTATTTTTAACCTAATTTGTTTTAAACTGTCAGAGATTTCTTCTTTTCATGGTATGAAATTCTGAAAGGTGCACTCTTGTTCACTCATAAAGAATGTTTAGGGCAAGTTAGAGTTTTGGAAATGTTAGGGTGATCTTTTTTTCTGACAGATGACTGTCAAATGTAATTTTTCAAGCAGTCCTTCTTTTAGCTATGACCTTACAGAAAAAATATAGCTGGCCAGCCCATTCTGTGAGTGCGGGGAGGATGTGCTGTAATCTTGATCAAAATACGAATGTATCTCCTCTTTAACAGAAAAACAGATTACATTTTCATTTGGCATGCAAGAATAATCACTTCTGTTGTTTCATGTGGATGGACGCATTAACATAAGGTTATTTTTTTAAATGTCAGTATAATCCTGTGTAGCTGTATAGTTTAATTCCCCATCACTTGCTGCTTTGTTTTATGACTTGTGGGACCTTTAGTTTCAGGTTGACTGGGGACTGTAGGGTTATAGAAATGAAGGTGAGGGATTTTTAATTTAAACAGATTTATTGTTCTCCAGTGTCTTTGAACGCAGTAAAGGAATTTTGTGTTTTCAGCTCAAGTCAGAAAGTCTCAGTTAACAAGTCTGAAGATGTTTTTTTTTAAATTGACCTGCCTTTGACAGTCAGTTTTTTTGCCTTCTCATTCAAGTTAAAAGCTTTCTGGAACTTTGAAAACTGTATCTGCTGCCTTGAAGTCAAAATGGACCTTTAAAAAATGGAACTCAAAACATGTTGTAAATTTCTTCATGGTAGTGACTGTATAGTGAAGTGCTAGATACACTGTATATAACCTTTTATTGTGCATGTGCCCTTGCTAAAACTATTTTCCAGTAAGCCTTGTAAATGCATTACTTCTTAATCTGTTCAGCAGTGTTTCTTCAAAAAAGAGCAAAAAAAACCCCACACAATCCTCAAACTTTTAAAAATTAGGTGTCCAAGTGTCTGTGGCTGTCAGTGGTTTTAAATAGTAATGCAGGCTGATGTGCCAGATCAGTTTCTGAGAAACCAATTGTCAAGTAGTTCTGTTTCTGTTAGTGGTTGGTTTTCTTATCCATACAGAAATATACTTCCTTGGTTTTTTCTTTTTCCGTTTGGCTGTTGCAGCTTTCATAAACCACAGAAAATGAAATTCACAGGATTGTTTTGTTTCCTTGTTAGAGCTAAAGTTTGATACATCATCTGCAAAACCTACTTCACAGGTCTTTACAAATACTGTAAAGTGACCGTGAGACATGTTTTCCAATTCTCTTTTATAGCTAGAGAAAGGTAAGCAGAAGTCTTGGAAATCGGCTATGCTTTGCTTGAACAATAGCTTTCTGTAGTTAAGATGGTTAAATATCCTTTCCTGTAGATATCCTGAGCATTTCAAGAGTCAGAGGACCGAGACAAAGTAATACTCCTGTGTCTCAGATGATGTGAATGCTTCTACTGCTGGGCATTCCCACAGACCTCTATAAGCCGGTATGGTTTGTCAGATAATTTTGTAAAAGAAGTAGGTACAACCTCATCAAAGTGTTTATCTGGCTGAGCTGGTTTTTGAAAAAATGGGACAGCAGTGCAGAGAGAAATCAGTCTGTTGATTTCCTTTATTTTCCTTTTTCTCTCAGGTGATACTGTCAACAGTATAGAGACTTAGTGGGTGTGTTTTCATCTCTGTAGTATGGTGCCAGATGTAGGATTTTGCTCTAGAAGCTTTTCCAGGAAAATAGCACTATTCCCAGGTGATGTTTTTATCATTCTATATGCCCTGTATTATTAATGATTTTATTATGAAGGGTTTTTGTTGTCTGTCGTCTCCAAGAAAGCTGCCCATTTCCTTCCATGAGATTTAAATACTGCTGTTAGCATCCTGACTTGTTGCCTGTGAATTACCAAAAAGCATATCGGAAGCACTTTCCAAAATCTACACTTCATGAGGAAAAAACCCAGACACATTTGTGGCCAAAATGTTGGGATTTTTTGAGAGTGTGTTGATGAGAGCAATGAATGACCATGTGCCACTTTCAGGTTGGCTTTTTAAATTGGATAGGTTTTCTAATCTCACACTGAAGAGTGTCAGAAGGTGATGTATCCTGTAATCAGAGCTTAGGGAATTGCTCAAACATCTGTCCAGACTGTGCTGTAGGTATTTGGCTTGATGTCAAGAAATGTGATTGTGGGAAAATTTCTTCTCTAGTACATCTAGAATTGAATCTCGTGGCAGAGCCACTAAACAAACTAAAATCTCCTTGGAAGTAAAGGTTTTGTGCATTTCTTCCCTTGAATAATTCCAGCTTTTGTCACGCTTGGGGTTCTGTCTTGACAGTGCCATTTCTAACACGAGCTGTCCTTTCAGGGCTCACGGTGCCTCTTGTATCTTTTCCATGTCTCTCTGGCAGCAATCTAAAGGAGAGACAGCAGTGTGACAGCACAGCAGAGCTCCCATCTGCCTCCCGTGCTTCCTTTCTTTCTGACAGCTGCCTCAGTTAGGAAATGTACTCTCATAGTGTGGCAAATCATGAGTATTTTGATAATTTTTTATTACACTGCTTCTCTTCAAACTCCTATTCTGCTGTAATTTTCAAGTCTTCCCTTTCTGACCTATTCCCAGTGTGAGGTAGAATGTCATGTAGAGATCTACACTTCTGGAACACATTTTTTTTCTTATTCTTGCCCCTATTTCCAAAGACAGAAAGTCTGTTTCTAATAGTCTTTAATATCAGGAGTGGGTTTGGTAATCTTAGTTTCATTACATATACATGGTACATATATGCTCTTATATGTGTAAAAATTACGGAGTTTATATATATACAGTTATGCAGCTCTTGATTTGTAAGGGCTTTATATTTACATCTTGGTACCTCTGACATCTGGAATATCCAAGAGTATTAGTCACATGGTATTTCTTCTGGCAAAGCCCTTAAGTCTAGTGACAGTGATAGCTGATTTAAGAAGGCAGGGAGTTAATTTTTGTTCCTATCTAGATGATTGCTTGGGACAAGGTAGGTCATGGCAGTAAGTGACCCTGTATTTCCCAGTGTTTCAGAGTTTCTTTGACTTGATGAGCGAGGAGAAATGCAGTACTTCTTATTTCCCCTAGAAACGTATGCTAAAAACACATCCAGATTCAATAGGGTTCATGTCTTAATCAGCAAAAAATTTTGGGATCATGTTTTCCTTATGGAAATGCAGACATTCAGGAATAGTTAGTGGGTTTAATTTTGCTAAAATTTGTTTTTATAGCAGACAAACTGAGAAGGAGAAAGTATCATATGGGGCTTGAATGTTATTGCACAAAAGCCCAATAAATACACCATGAAAATTCCTTACCTGGTCTCCAGAGGTTTTTATCTGTAGCCAGGAGTATCAAAAAATGTGGACAATACTGTGCTATCTTTAGAAAAGAAAAGATGGGTAGAACATTTCCATGACAACCACCACAGATTTTCTCCAGAAGTAGTGTTAATTTTGACAATGCAGAGAAGATCCAGGGGTTGCTATTTGCTGCAAGGGTGAACTTCAAGTGATCACTGAAAGATTTTCCACTAAGTCACACCAAAGCTGCTGAAGACCAGAGAGACAATTTGAAGTTGTTCTGCTTCTGTGGTTTAGTCTGGGGAAAAACCTACATCCTTGAGAAAGGAGGAGATTTATAGCAAACAATCCTAGGATGACTGTAGCAACTAACATAGAGTTGTTACATTTTTAGTCCTAAAAAGCCATTGTGTGCTCACACTTTTGGATAGGTCTAAAGATGCTGTCAGTATGTGTGGGCTGGATGGAATCTTTGATGCACTCGTTGAATTTTTCACTGGTAGCCAGGAAACCAATGGAAGAATGGTAAAGAAAGAATTGATTGTAAGATACATTCAGGACGTAAGAATTACTTCTAGCAAATAGCTATGAGTTTAAGTTATAGAGGTTGGACAGGCAGATGTATAAAACAGGTACCTATGTGCTGGGATTTTGTTTATTTTCTACCAGTGATGGTATACTACAAAAAAAGTTACTAAACTCATCTCTAATTGGATTGGTAACTTCTCAGAGATGGAGTTCAATCTTTTCACCTTTAATGAAAAAAAATCTCTTTCCTGTCATTTGGTGGTAGGTGTTTGTACTCCCAGATAAAAGACAATACAGTGTTTTGAAAGGATTTTAAGTGTATGGTTTACTCATGAAATAGAGGAAGAGGTTAGTCAGCCAAGTGAACTGTCTTGAAAGTCGGAAATGAGCAGAGCCAAAACCTGCAGCTACGGCTTGGAGAGGGTGTAAGAATGATGATACCTGTGAAGCTGTTGGGTAGAGGGCGTGTAGTAAAGTCAGAGAAATAATGTACCTGTATTTTCAATAAATGAAACAATGACTTAAGGTACAATAGGAGGGGCTAAGAGAACTCTGAAAGGAAAATGAAAATCATTACCTTAAAGACAGAAGCAAAACTAATTGGAAGAAAATCAATATGCAAATTGGGAGATGGGGGGAAACTAGGTTAATAACTACAGTAAGGAAGAATACACTTAAGGAAACTTACTTATGATGAAGTTAGTTGTGTCATTGATATTTAGAAACACTGGAACATTATATGGAAGCTGCATAATAGAAATTAGAGATGAAATTCAGTATTAAGGGGTGAAGATATTCCCTATCAAGAATTCAATTAAATTAAGAACTTGTAGGTATTGAAAGTGAAGGTGTGAAATGACCACAGGAGTTTATCAAAGGAGTTACCAAAGTCCTGAAATGCCAAATAAAGACAAATACAGTCTTATGAGTTGGAGAAGACAGATTTCAGACAAAAATGGAGAATTATTAATAACAGTATGGAAGGCCTGAGATGGTATCTGGGCTGTAGTGTGTTTATTCATGGTCAGGGACGGAATGACGAGAGTGTCTGCAAAGCTGTTTTCCTGTTAGGAATTTCCTTCTAGCTCATGGTTGTCCACCTGGTGTTTGAGTTTAACTTGCTTATTCTAAAGTATATGGAATACTTTGTTCAAAATATTTTAGGAATGAAAGAAATTTTGAGTGTTTGTTGACTGAACTTCTTTTTACAGTTAAAATTCCAGGCTTAGTCAAATATTATGTGTGTTTAATATACAGATAGGAGTCACTTAAACTAAAAATGTGAAGAACATATAATTGCCAAGCATACTGTAAGAAATACGAACACTTGAAACTCAAACGTGTAAACACAAGAGGAAACGAGTCTCAAAGCTGTTAAGAAAGATGTAGGGAACTTCTGGCACTCTGAGATTTATCTTTTTGTTGTAACTTCATTTTTAAAAAAAGGCCATTTCAAGAGAGCCTTTTCAGCAAAATAAGGCTGCTGAATTGGTTACTTACATGCTCAGGTTGTTATGTTGCATTCAGTGCAATCTGTGACTAATTGACAATCAATGTAGTAGTTCTGTGTCCCTGAACAGTTTTTAAAATCTCAATTGTCAGAATATAGTAACACTTGAAGTGATGTCCAGAATGTTTTCTGTGAAAGTCAGTTTTCCGATCGTCAGAATTCTTATAAATGGTTATCAGCTAGCAGCAACTTCAAGAGGGGCTCTAACGAGAAGCATATTTGAGTATCTTTTTTTTTTTCTTTAAATTCTCTTACAGCTCTTTGTGCTAACTGAAAGAAGAGTAGTTAGACCTGATTTACATCATTTGATGTATGTTAAAGAGAAAACTTAAGCTGTTGAGAATCTGTATAGACTCATGTTGCTCCATTTTAAGGTAAAAAGTGCACAGGAAATCATTTATCATCTGGTGATTCTGTGCTTATGGAATTTGAGGTAGGTAGCTTATTTAGTACAGCACGTTAGAACATTTGAAAGAGACCTTTAAAAGTCCCGTAGAATAACTTTTTATATAGTGCAACTTCTTAAATCTTGTGTTGCAGGATTTACAATATGTTGGAGACTCTGCATCTCTGTGGAGATGCATGGAAACACTGACATTTTGAGAACTTGATTCCCAGACTCTTTTGGATTTAAAGGGATGATGTAAGGAGAGAAGTAGCAGCAGAATGGAGCGCTAAGAGTAGAGACCTGATCCACACCCATTGCTTTCAGGAGGATGAGTTCTTTCCACACAGTTCTCCACCTACTGCTTTATGCTAAGTGACTCCAAAGTGTAGTGTTGTACATGTGCAAATCATCATGGGCAGCTATAAATGCTGACCCACGAAGTTAAGTAAGACAGAGGGTACTTGGAAATCACAGACTGAAAAAAGGCCTCTCTGCATAAACAGTGGCAGGATTAGGGACTGGGGGTGGGGAGGAGGGAACAATAGCACTGCTTTCTTTTCAGGACTGAGCATTTTCAATGGTTAAACCATCTTCACCTAACATTTTTCTTTTTGTTTCAGTTTCCTTGTAGGCCTTGTCTGGATAGAAGGAACACAGGGTTTCTTCAAGTTTCTTCAACAGGGTTGTGTTGAAGTAACTTAAAACATTGGCTATGAAGTGCAAAAAGAAAAAGCCCCTGTACTCACATGCAAAGTAAATTAAGCTAAAAAGCAGCTAAGACCCATTCATTTCCGAGTAAAGACAGGAGTATGTAGTTTGGCTAATTCTCTGTGTGGAGAAATGTTAACATTTTTTAGTGCAGTTTTCTTTTTAGCCCAGGCTATATTATACTCTACCTTAAAGACCTTAGTTGTTATTAAAATATTTTACTTACTCTCTGAAGCCTCAGAAAAAATAAAATAAAAGTTTGTTGGACTGATGTAAAGAGCTGACACACCTAAGTGACAATTCTGTGAAATTTTACTTTCCACCTTCTAAATTTTATTGGAAGTTAGGTGATGGAATGTAGAGTCTAGAACAGTGGCTGGAAGTTCATGGCTTCAGAGTTTAAAGAGTGGACACAATATAAAATGATGTGTTGAAGAGTAATTTTGTCTTCTTTTTTAAATTGCATTGTGAAGGAATCATGACGACCTCAGGAAAAGAGAATTTCCGGCTGAAGAGCTACAAGAACAAATCTCTAAACCCTGATGAGATGCGTCGCAGGCGGGAGGAAGAGGGTCTTCAGCTACGGAAGCAAAAGAGAGAGGAGCAGGTAATTCATAGCAATTGAGATAGCTGTGACCAGTCCTTAAACAGTCCTGTCTTGCAGTGTCTCTGCCTGTCTGCTTCTCCCAAGCACCTTCTTAGTTGTTCTGCCCTCTGAATTCATACACAGTCAGTCTGAAATCAGAGTCACTTGCACACTACACTGCCTCTTCTGCAGGCTCTACAAGACATAGAGTGCTGCTCATTCACTCAAGTGTAACATTGGCCAGATTGAGGGTTTGAACAAATTATCTGACCAGTAGCTGTAGCTTCTCCAGCTCTTCTCATGTCATCTTAAACTGGGTACCTTCTCTAAGTCATAGCAACCAAATTCTGCTCATCCAGGTATGATCATTCTCCAGAGCGCTCTTTGCCGCTGTAACTCGACTGTCAGAGCCCCTGAAGGTGTTGTATGAAGATGTGTAATACACAGGAATTTATTAGGTCTTTGAACCCCAGCATCCTCTGCAAGAAAGCAATGGTGTGCAAGCTAGACAGCTTGTCAATGGAAGCAGATGGTGAAGAAAAGAAGCAGATATCAGTGAACATTTTCCAGAAGTGTTAGGAACCTATATTTTAGCACACTGCTGTTTTCATTTACTCCATGGCTAAGCTTTCTCCGTGTGCTGTCAGTTGAAGTCCTGTAGCCAGTGTACTGCCTACTGCCTTCCCTCAGGTGATAGCCTGTGTAGTTTCTGTATCAGCCTAACGCAACATGCTGTGTATGTATTGGCTATGTAATGTCTATAACATATATTAAATATATGTTTATGTTAAATACTTTCTCTCTTTAGTTGTTTAAACGCCGAAATGTTGCAACAGCCGAGGAAGAAGCGGAGGAGGAAGTGATGTCAGATGGGGGCTTCCATGAGGCTCAGATGAACAACATGGAGATGACTTCTGTAAGTGATGAGAAATGAATACACTGTTGGTTGAATCTGGGCAAGTCTATTGTGCAGTGACATGATGGGAAAGAAAATCCAGAATGATACGAAGAATACATTCAGAGATGGACAGCTCAGAAACCTGTTTCAATGAACCGCCCTGAAACACATTATATGAGAGAAGAATGCTAGGGATATATAGTGAGTGTTTTTTCAGAGGATATGTGCTCAAGAAAATTAAATAAAATATCATTGTCCTGGCAGGCTGATCACTTCCTGGATTTAGTGTCCATTACAGGTGATTCTATCAACTGTTGCCCAGAGTTTTTTTTAATCTGAAATTCATACCGCTTGAAATATGAAAATACAAATCAGGCAGTGTGTTGCTGCAGTTTACAAAGCTGAGAAGGAGCTCAGTGGAAATCTTTCTTAGAAGACTTTCAAGTGGCACCATTTTTAGCCAAAGTGTTGGAAACACTGCTAGACCTAGCATAGCTGTCTGCGTGAGGCCTTGAACTCCTTTCTATGCTAGATTTTAAAACTACAGAAGAACACTTCTTGTTGGAATTAGACTTTACTTTCTCCCTGGAAAGAAAAATTTTAAGAGTTTCAGTTCTATAACAGAAAAGTTTAAGGAAAGTGCAGTTCTCACTTTAAAGTGTTGCTGATCTTCACAATGTCTGTATTCAGATTATGCAAGTGATGTTTCCATAGAAATCAGGCTGAACTATTGGTGATTATATGAGCCTTGAAAATTACTGAGAAACAGAGAAATGCTTATAAACAGCGTGGTAGATCAATAATAGAATATATAGTTTATCAGGCAAGTCCTAAATACCATTAATCACTTGTGTGGAAGCTTATATTAAAACAAATAGAGAGTAAAAAGTCAGGAAAGGGTTTTGCCTAATTGATAGGTAGTGTCATTACACAGTTTGCTGTGTTAAATGCCATGAATTTCAGGCTCTTAACAGTTGGAGCTGTTGGCTGTTACAGACAATGCTTAAGTATTTTCAGCACTGTCATCTGTCTCCCTGTCTGTCTAAGGGTTGTGATCAGATGTATCTGAAGATTTAGATTAGAAGTGGAAGAAAAAATCTGTCTTTTCTTATGTTTCTTTACATGTTTCTTTATATATGGTGAACAGAATGTCAGATTTTACTTAGCATAAGAAAGGTTGCTGATTTAATGTAGTCATGTTGGAATCCAACAGTATCATGGAAATTTAATACCTCTACTTGATGTTGATAACAAGCATTAGGATTGTCAACTCTTCTAGAAATGACAGGTCCTATACGTTTTGATATAAGAGAGTAAGTAAGAATGTACATGTTAGGGAAATCTAAATGCTAACATAATTACTTTTTGTTAAAGCTGACAATTTTACATCTGTTTTAGAGGAAGGGAGAGAATACCTCTGAAAAATTCTGAAGAGTAATTTTCTTGCCATTTCTTGAGGAAAATTTGAATTTTGGCTTTTCAGTAAAGCAAAGCTTCACTTGAGAATGATGCTGCCTTATGTAGATGTACATATATAGTGATTCATTTGTTGTCCATAATGATTTTACCTAAGTTTTTATTCAGTAAGAAATAAGCCTCATACTGTTTTAGCAAATGTAACCTGTTTGTCACTAATTCCAGATTTTTTTCTCCTTTTGCTGTCTATCACCCTCATCCTGTTTTCCTACCTAAATGTTAGAGTGCAGTCATCACCGCTGATATGATTGAGATGATTTTCTCTAATAGTCCAGAACAGCAGCTCTCAGCCACCCAGAAGTTCCGAAAGCTGCTTTCTAAAGGTAAGGGCTGAAATTACCTAGAGAAAACTGTAGAAGCCTCCCTAGCATGTGGTTTTACTTTGACAGCAATTAAAATTGAGTTTCACACTGAAATTTCTGGGTCAAGCTTTGCTTGACCCAATGTCAGCTTGATGTATGTAATAGTTGCTTCTTTTCTTGAAATCTGTACTGACTGTTGCAGATGTGGGATCTCCTCTTGGATGTAGGTTTGAGTGTTGTAGGCAGTGTCTCTGTGGCCCAAACATGCTGATACACCAAAGTTCCTCTGCACGTGTGCATGCCAGAGCGACTGCACAGAGCTGCTGCTCTGAAATCAGTTGGCCTAAACTACTGAGTGCATCCGTGCATTGAATCATGTTATCTTTTTACCTCATACTCCGGAGTTTTCTTAAGATGGCAGATAAGAATCAGTTGCCTTTCAGTGAAGTATTGTAGAAAAAGAGCACACTCCAAGAAAAGAGTAGTCGGTATGTCACTGGATATTGTTTTGATGCAGTAATTTGAGAATTTCCTTACAAAGAAATGAAAGTATTTAATTTAACTTCTTATTTTAAACAGAACCAAATCCTCCAATAGACGAAGTCATAAGCACACAGGGAGTGGTGGCCAGGTTTGTGGAGTTCCTGAAGCGAAAAGAAAACTGTACATTACAGGTATAAAAATATGAATGTATCTGTCTTCCTAGTTTAGAAAGGCATTTGGTGATGCAGATAGATAGGAAAAAATCAGTGATTTGTTCAGCTATACTTCCTCTCCTTCTTCATTATGTTACAAAAGCTATTTTGTCATCAGAATTTCTGGCAAAACCTCTGGGTGCAGGACAGGAGAGAGAGAGATGTCTGGCATGCATTGAGTGATTGATAGGATGGGGTCTTCAGACTTCAACAAAAACAGAGCTTGAAATTTGGAACTCAACAGATAAAAAGCTACTAAACTTTAATGTTTGTTTTCTTTGTACTAATTGATGACACTTTAAAATCTTTAGAATTAGGATTTACATTAATCAAAGTTAAAAAAAGTTTAGAATTAGAAATACAATCTATAGTGATAAACATAGAAAGATGGAAACTTTACTGTGGTTTGAAAAAAACTGCATTTTGTGTGCTACAGTGGTGGTTAATTTTTCTTAGACCTTTGTCTTATTTCTAGCTGTCTTAGCTAATACAAAGTGAAAGAAAATAAATCATCTGGTTAAGGAAAAAAATATGTTAACATGTAACGATTAAATACAGCACTTAGATTAAATTCAGTGTTCTTTCAAAATGAATAAAGCAACAGGTTTGTGAATGCAGTGTGAAATCTAAATTTTGTTGACTGAAAATATGCAAAAAATTACAGGTTTTTTACACATAGAGAAATAATTTACAGGTATTACTTTTCAAATCATTATGCATGGAATTCCAGAGGTCTGTTAGCTGAGGAGTCTGGGGACAGTAACTAAGAATATATATCAGATTTAAGCTGGTTGGTTTGCAGGTCCAAAGGAAAATTTTTAAGCTCTCTGATGTAAAAAAAAATGGAATGCCTTTTATTATTTATAGAGGCTAGCATAGAAACCTAAGACAGATAAATAGGAGCAATTCTTGTGGCCTTATTGATGTAACATATATTGATTTTTACATGGAAATAGGAAAAATCAGAGTCGAAATGTGCAAATTTGTCTTAAAGAGTTTGTAGGAAAGCAGTGAAAATACAAGCTTGAGTATGCTGCTCTTGATATTCCATTCTACCTGGGTAATTTTCCTCCATCTTGCCAAATCTCTCTGCCTGCCTGGCAGTTTAGGGTCTGCAGGTAGAACTTTTGCTGTGATCATCTGGGAAGTTCTCTGGACCTCACTTTTCAGTATTGTATTTGTATTTGCTCTGTCATTGTTTCCAAAAATACTCCTTTGGGCTTGGCATTCTAGGCATTTCTAACTGTAGGCCTAACTATAGAAGGGAAGGATTTTCAACTCATTCTGAGACAGTGAAGTATAATTTGTAGCTGCTTGTATGGTGGATTGAATATAGCAACTTCCATGTTAATGAATTTGGAACTTTATGGGAATTTATGGTCTGTTTTTCTTCTGTGTTGTCAATGGAATATCTTGTAAAAACTAGATCTCTGACATCAGTGATAGGAAGACCCAATTTGTTAGGAATTCCTCTATCTTATCTTGTTTTTACTCAAGGTGAATGGAAGACTTAAAAAAGTTCCCCTTTTCTCCGGGGACACTTAGCTATACATGAACAAGTACATTTGTCTCATGTGGAGAGAGGAATTTTAAAAAAGAACAGCATCACACAGACTGTTCCTTAATTTATACATCCTGGAGCATCAGGTGTCAGCAGAGAAGGAGGAGAGAAACTGTCACTTTCTAACCTTTCTATGACTTAGAGTCTCCAAGCTATGAATTGTTCAAGCTGGTGGTACCAGTAGGAAGCTGGAGGATAACCTTTAAAATATGGATAAGAAACCTCTGTAGTTGAAAGATGAGTAATAGTACCTCAGAACACTGGACACTCACTTCAGAGAAAGTAGAATTACAGGAAAGCAACATTTTATGTTGGCCTCCGGCTCTAGTCACGCTGTTTTGCTTCTTGTTCATTAATGATGAATCTTGCAGTTTTGACTTTGTGTGTTCCTACTTTGTTTTGCAGCCCATACTCCTTACGTTGCAGTGATGTATTTTGGAATTGTTTATTCTGATCACATCTTACTAGAATGCTCAGTTGATCAGAAAGGCAGTATTAATTGTATTAATTAATTGTATTTTCAAAGACCAAAGTCTTTAATAACACAAATGAAAAGTCTTTGAAGTCTAGGCTTAATTCTTGAGTTCTTATTTCAGGCACATTTCAGGATTTGGTGCAATTCCTTAACAGGAATTTTTTAAATGATTAAACCCTAAATATAAGTCCTTGCTGCTCTTCAGAGACAGATAGTTTTTGGAGTACGTCAGTATTTCCACTGGAATACTGCTAGATCAGCATCTTTTGGTAATGTCAAAATCGGTCATTTATAGATTACAACTTTCCATTTTTACTGTTTGTTTTTACTTTTCATTCAACTTTTAGCAGTCTTAAATCTACAGATTCTGAATGTACCTGATAAGATGTAAATTTGCTAATGTAGTGTAATAATCTTTGGGCTGAAAGCATGCAGGAATCTACTCAAATGTGGATTTCAAGAATCTGTGTTTTCTGAGGTCTCGGGTAGGGTTAAAATTTGTATTTCATTTTAAAAAGTTAATGCTTTTGCAAGTTGAGATTAAAATAATAAATGACAAAAACAGTTACAAGATGCAAAGTGTTCAGGATCTCACTTTTGCTTTAAGTTGTGAATAAAAGCATCATACGCTAATAACATTTGGTATCAGTACTGATCACCAGAGTTGGCTAGAAGAACTTTGAGTTGCTTTTTGGAAATCTGTTTTTTGTTTGGTTGATTTTTTTAAAAATCTCTTTTAGATCTTTATCTGCTTCATATCCATGAAATTTTGTCAAACAACTTCTTCTCCTTCATCTTCAGGAATAACACAGTGAATGCAGGTGTCATGTTGCAGGAAAGCACATTTTTTTGTGTACGGGTTCTTAGCCAGTAAGAAAAGCAAAAGTAACATAAATGCATAGCAAAAAAAAAAGGTTTGAAAAGCCACAGCAAACCTGATGTTCTCATAAGGAACTGCTGCAGATTTTTGTTTCTAGTGACAGTGATAACTCTTGAACACATGATTCTGGTTCTTTGCAAATTGTCTGTTAATTAGTAATATCTCATATTTTTCCTATGCCAAATCTGCCAGATCTCTCTGGTTTCAAAAGACATTTACTCTCCATGTTTGGTGCAGCATAGAAAGCTCCTAGTAAATTGACTATTATTTTGTTTTCCAGTTTGAAGCTGCGTGGGTGCTGACAAATATTGCCTCGGGAAATTCCCTTCAGACTCGAATAGTGATCCAAGCTGGAGCTGTCCCCATCTTCATAGAGCTGCTTAGTTCAGAGTTTGAAGACGTTCAGGAGCAGGTAAAGATTGACAACAGCATTGAATTTTGTGTGTGTGTTAATTTGTGGAACTGGAGGCTTTTTTGTCTTGACTTTTTGTTGTTTTGTTTGTTTGGTATTTTGTTGGGGTTTTTTCCCCTTCTCTGGAAAGGAACAAGGCTATCCTGTAAGAAAGCCTTTAGAGAAAATGCAGTGTATGGCAATTTTGCACAGCAGTTGCTTTGTGCTTAGTATGTGTTAAATTACCTAAGCAAGTATTGCATTTTTCTCTTTCTGGAAATTATATATTTAACCATAGCTAATGGGGTAATTCATTTTGTTCTCTAACAGATTAGTATATTTCTGTTTATTGAGGAATTCAGGGACCCTTGTTTGAATAGTTGCTTTAGATATGAAGACTTCATGCCTGTTTCTCCTCAGGATAAAGCATGAGTGGAAATTATAGTTTGTTCTCCAAGCTCCTTATAGCATACATGAATATTCTTCAAGGCCCACAGGGATCACAGACCAAACATTTGATTCAGTAGTTTCCATTTGAGGTCTCTAACTTGTGTTTGATCAAAGATGTACTTCAGGCATACAATCTTGCTTTGAAGACTTGGAGTGGTGAAGCTTTATTGATATTAACAAACTTAGTTTCAGCCAATAGTAATCTTAACTTGAAATTATGTACCTTTACTATATACCTTGACTATCTTTGGGT
This sequence comes from Acridotheres tristis, assembly GCA_037013685.1. NCBI lineage: Eukaryota > Metazoa > Chordata > Aves > Passeriformes > Sturnidae > Acridotheres > Acridotheres tristis. The sequence goes on along the minus strand of CM072884.1, from coordinate 26,802,395 downwards.
CCAGGTATTGCTTTTGTTACGTTCTCGACTCCATTAGTAATAAGTTCAGTGTTTTTTTCCTATAGCTACTTGCAGACCATGGTTTAGGCTTTACTTGAGTAAATGGAATTAAGCAGTGAATTCTCGTTTTGAGAACATTTTTGTGGTGGTTGGTCTGTTTTTTGGTGACCTTTTCCTGAACATTTCAGTTTCAGTATCTTTTTGTGGTGATGAAATGACAAGCACTGGCTATCTCAGTAGCACTCTTTCAGCATTGTTTTTCACAGAGACATTTCACTCATTTTCACTTCTACTCGATACTATGGTGTGTAAATACCCAGTGTCTTTGTGGACTCCTTGCCACAGAAGCTGGCTGTGAGCTCAGGTTAAGCTGATTATCCAATATGATCCATTGTTCTTTTCAGAGTCACTGACTTCCAGGGTTCAGTTCTCCGTCCTGTAAGTGTGACCTCTATTCTGTGTTCCTAGATGTCTGACCTTGCATTTGGCTGTATTGAGATGCATGACTGGAGGAGTCCCAACTCATAAACATTGGACTGCTTTGTGTAACTTGCCTTTCTTTCTTGTAGCTGGCTCAGAATGTACCACCTGTACTTAAGGTTGCCTAACGTTTTCCACAAGACAGATTTTTTTCTTAGTTGCTTGTAGCTTTCAAGTTACTCCACTTTGTATCTTTTCATTTTCAATGTTCTGTCTCAGACTGAATTATTGTTGAGAAGGCTTTTAAAGAGGAATGGAATTCAGGTGTTTGAAAAAGTATTAAAGAAAATAAGGAGTATTTTTTGTCCATTGCTTTAGCTTTGAGGAGCTGAATCTGCTGTTGTAGAAATTAGAAATGTGATAGGGAACTTGCCAAAATGGCAAATAAATGCTGTGTTCTGCCCATGTGAAAATCCATCCGGACTTAGCTATATGGAGCCTTTCAGATTTTGTGTTTTGGGGGTTGAACTTGGTAGCATTGCTTTCCAAATTCAGCCACCACTTGAAGAGTGCTGTTCATGCAGAATGATTGGTGCTCTGTATATAGTAAAGGCTATTCTTACTTTTTTTTCTCCTAACGATTGATATTCTATGCAAGAGCTAACTTGCTTTTTTTGTTAGGTTGTTATCATCCCTGCTGATGTTCAGAGAGCAGGTGGGAAGAGCAAACCTGTTTAGATTAAGTTGTGTAGCCTTCAGTCTTATAATGGGTGAATTAACGGAAGAGCGTAGGGGCCACAGTTTATCTGGCTTCTTCCCCCCTCACTCCCTCCTAATAAACTGCTGACATATTAAAATTCAGATTGCAGGCAGGCAGAGTGGCTTGGTTGTCATTACTGAAAAATACCTTTCCATGCAGTTAAGGTGCTGCCAAATTCAAGATCTCTTTTGCTGGTAATCTCAAAGTACCAGTTACAAATTGCTCCGTAGTAAGCTGTGATGAAGAAGGAAAATGTACCGTGGTAAAGAGTTACTTACACTGTTTCATAGTAGGTTTCTGTGCTGCAGCTCTGGAGGTTGCAGCCCTGCTCACAGCTGGCATGGAGTTTAATGCTGGCCAACAAAGGAGTAATCCTGCTTTTTTCCAAACAGCTTTAAAAAGCCCCAAGCACTTCACCATAGTATCATCTGAAACAAAAATTAGAAGTGTATAAGCACTGAGAAGTTAGCTCTTGTACTTCTGTATTACAGGATAGCAGTAGTACACAACTGTGTAGTATTTTTCCAGATGACTCTTGTCTCATTCAGTATATGCACAGATTGTTGCCCTGGTAACAGATGAGTGGTTAGTAAAGGAGGCTTTTATTTTACACTGTGACCCTGTTTGTTAAAGTTGGAACAAATTATAGTGCATAGAGGAGAATAGGGAAGAAATTCTTACAATTGAGCCTATTGTAGAGAAAAAGCCACTTAGGAGAAAAATGTTTTTACTGCTTAGTGTCTGATGCGGGACGATTTCCTTCTCTCAGTTTTCAGTAAGTGGATACTAATTCTGGGGTTTTTTAATGCTCAGGGTGAAATATTTCTTTTCATTTTGTAATTGAGGACAACTCAGCAGTGATTTTTATAGTTAGGCCTGTGTTTTGAGCACGTCTGATCCTGGAGTTTTCAAGTTGGATTTCTGAAACTGGGTGATATTTAGCTACAGTTTTATCCTGAAATGATCACCTTGATTATGTATCACTGTAGTACTGTGAAGATTATTATTTGCAAGCAACTGCATTTGCAGGAAATTACAAAAATACAGGAAAATATAGAAATAAAAAGATGTGTTCAGGGCAGAGGGGCCAGAAGCTAACCCTGTAATCATGGAGTAAAAGATGAAGAGAGAAAAAAGTATCAAAGGCTGTTTTTAGGAAGTCTTTCTTTGTTCTAATTGGGATAGCAATTCTATAGAAGGAAATGTTAGGTGATAACATTATTTTGAATATGTAGCATAGCATAAACAAAAAATACATATAATATCTTACTTATTGGCTAGTCATTATCCACTGTTTTTGTTTTACAGTAAGTCAGTTTTAAAGATTTACAGGTTTACTTTGTCTTTTATTTCTAACTTCCCTTAGCAGTATGTCAGGAACAGTTACCAGGCTACCTTATCTTCTGATCACAATGTTCTCAACATGTATTTTTCGTATTTATAAGCCTGTGTTAATTTTACACTTTTTTCCTTTGCATATGCTAGTTTCTGAGTGTAGTGAAGATTCTAAATAAGCTGTTTCATTGAAATCTGTGAAGGAATCTTTATAGCTATGTTTAATAAGCAACATGTATGTTAACGAAATGATACCTTGCATCCTTTGGCAAGATCTGTTTCCCATTAAGCTGCGCAGGCCTCATTTAACTAGCCCACCATCCTTTAACTCTTTCATTACTTGCATTGTGCGTCAGTCTTTTTCTGTGGTCAGTGGTCAAACAATTTAGCATACATTTTACCCATCAGAGAAATTAAATTTATCACAGAGTCTGCGTCTGCATTATTTATGAAAAACACTTTGGCTACATCTCCCTACCTCTCCCCATTTCTTTTTTTAGTGTACTGATTTTTAGGTTTAGTCAGTGAGCTTATATCCCAGCCCTTTTCCACTTACCGTGGTTTTTTTCTTCCAAAAGACACCTAGGAATTTTGATGTACTTGCCTGAAATAATTTATATTGAAAGACTCCATCAAAGCCCTTTAGATGTGCTTAAGGTTGATGTGGCTTCAGCAGTGTCTTAGCTGCAGTTCTTTCCTGGCTTTTTCTGCTGTGGTACTTAAAACCCAGATGTCAACTCGGGTTTCCTTGATTCAGTTTCCTTCAAATCCCATGCAAGGCATTGTGCTGCCTGTTAAGGAGGATCGAGATAGTCTCACAGTTATAGATGTGTGTCATTGTGCTCTGCTGGACAGCTGGTAGCATGAGCATCCCCAGCTGCTCCGTTCCCCTTTGGGAAAGTTTGCATTTTCAGTCGAGGCAACCAGTATGTTTCTCCCTCAGTATTTTTCCATTTCTAGTTGTGTTGCTATTCCTTTTGGTAACCATCACTTGCTTGGCAGAGCTGACCCATGAGTCTGGTGTCCAGGCTCTGGCTTTTACATGAACAGTCTTTACTAACAAGCTTGGTAATCAAAATCTGGACAAAAAGTCAAGATGTGAGGATGAGCTACTGTTCTCTGTTTGTCAGATGTGATGTGAGAAGAAGGACCACTGAAAGAAAGATGTTTTCTGTGTTAGGATGTAGTAGCAGTCATCATGTGTCCTTCTGGTATCCTTCCTTGTGTTCACTTTCCTTGTGTTCACTTGGCCAATCATATTTGTATGCAAGCTAATCTTCACCATCTTCATCTCAGCATTGAATCCTTTTCCCAAGTCAGCATCCAAATATTCAGAAAGTGTTGATTCTTCATAATATTTCTGCTCCACTTAGAGGCAAACTCTGTGCATTGTTGTTGATTGGTTTAATCATGTAATTTAAATATCCAAAGGAATAATGGCTGAGAATCTTCAGAATCCAGGGGAAAGTGAGGAGTTGTCAAAAGGCACATGGATTATTCACAGAAGGCACCATATGGTTCAACAGTACTCTACAAGACTTGTGCTTCACTCTTACTGACTACTGAAGTTGTCCAGCACTGCAGGAAAAAATACTGGAGTTGACTGATGAGTAGAATAAATCGAAGATTTGCTTCGATTTGCAAACCGTACTCCACTGTTAGCAATAAATGGAAATTTATACAAGTGTATAAAATTAGATGCTGTCAATTAACAAGGCAACATTTGCACTTCGAGTTTGCACACAGTTTTCTACTTAAGATGTGGGTTAAAAAATCAGGCTACAAATCTTAAAATTAAGGTCATCTTTAAGCTGGGATTTAGATTGTAGAAGGTACTGAAATTGATTTTTTTTTTTTTTTAGCCAGATGAATAAGCTCTAAAATTTAATGGAACTAAATATGCTTTTACTTCTGCAGCTATCCAGAAATGAACATGAAAACATTAGAGTTGTGTAGAATGAAGCCAAAGCCTAAATACTGTGGCAAGTATTTGCATCTTGAGGAGTGCACAAAAGAAGAAATGGAAATCATTGAACATTATTCAGACAAACAAACCCTGAAGAAACTTGTCATTTTTCATGTGTTTGTGGAAAACATGACAGAGCTTTGTATTTATGACAGTGTTTGATGAGTTTAAATGAGCTTGACTAGCGTTCTTTACTTATCTGAAGAGCTGAAATAATTCCCTAAGGAAAGACATCTTCATTACTGAATGAAACATTTCGTATTTTTCTAAAGGTATTTCATTTAACTGGCATCTTGTGTCCTATCAGTCATAAGCATTACAAGGATTTCTTGCGACATCTTCTCTTACCAGGTCTTGTGAAACCAGACCACTCAGCCACTTTCCTTGCCTTAAAAAAACTGAATAATGGGAAAGCAGAGGTGCTGTTTGACTTCCCTGGTCAGACTTTTTGATGTGAGATTTGCTGTTGCAAAACCAGTCAGTCATTCGGGGTCAGAATGGATTCTTGGATTAAGTGATTATCACTCTTGTCAGCCTTAAAAATAGATACTGCTATAATGGCAGAAACAAAGACCACTGACAAATGAAATAGGGCTCCCTTGTTTTTTGCCTTTGTAAGGGTGTACAGGCAAGGAGACTGTGTCTTCATACAAAATTACTCACATTTCAATGAAAGAGAATTATTCCAAATTCTAACTTTTTTCCTCCCAAAATGTTTTTAGAAGATTCACGAGTTTATTTAGAATTGTCTGAAATCTTTGGTTCATTCCTCAGGCTTCTTCTTGCTGTAGCAATGCAAATATTGGGGTGAGTAACAGGTGTGGCTCCTTAAAGTTCTAAGATGAGTTAAATTTTGCAGGAGGTGGGATGTGTTCTGTCTTCTAAGCTAAATTTTTCTGGTAGCTGTCTTCCGTGCTTTGAGTCCAAGAGGCTGCCAGACGCAAAGTTACGCTTTTTAGATAAACTGTTGTCACAACCATAGTAAAAAAATAAGAATTAGAATGAAAAATGTTGTTGATCAGCTTTGGGAAAACATTGCACAGTAATAATGGCTGTGTTCTTTCATAGCACAGGTCAGTATAGTCTCGTGCCCTGCCTCTTGACTGTGGCTGACAGCAGAAGCCTGGAACACAGTAGAAAACAAAACAAACTAATCCTTCCCCAGAATAGTCACCTGCTTTCTTCACAGCTTGCAGTTGTATGGCTCCCATCCTATGCCGTTGTTGGTAGTACTGGTACAGAGGAGGAGTCTGTTTATTTTGTATCTAGCAAGCTGACATCTATATCTACATTCTGTGTGTACTTCTGGTTTTAGCTGTCTTCATTTTGCAGGGTTTGCTAGTGGATTTGGGCCTCTGGAGTTATTGGAGTCTTGTTTTTTAAAGTAGCATCTTTTTGCCACTGTTTGAAAACATGTTACAGGAGAAATCTAATGCATTAAGTTAATTGACACCATATTGAAAATGAACAGTTATGTTTATTTCAGGTTATCTGAAAATTTCCTTTAAGTAAAAAAATTGGCAATTCTGTCAGTTTTTTTAGAGGAGCATTTTATTTGAAATAGATATAGAGAGAGGGAAGAACATGTTTATTTTGTGTGAGGAATTTGCTTTGTTCAATTGGAGAAATAGTTATGGATTATAACTCATTTTACTGCAGCTAGATACATAGCCTTCAACTGAAGAGAAATTTGGGGAGGACATTCAGCTGCTATCCATGACAAATAGGATTGCTTTTGTCCTCTGTATGCAGAATTGGAAGTACTTCTAGTGATATATGTAATATATATATACAGATATATGTGTCTGTAAAGCCAAGAGCCAAATAAACCAACCAGATAAGCAGATACATGTATTTATGTGATATGACACTTAAATAACTTGAAGTAATAGTTGTGGTAAATAGAACTTCATAAGCTTTCTTGTAATTTGCATGGAAAATAAAATTGCTTTTATACTTGACATAGACTATTCCTACTTTTTAAAGTTAGAGCTCTCATACTAGTGGACAGTGATATAAAAAACACCACTTAGCTCAAATGTATAAATCAAAACCCCTTAAATCTTTTATTCCCATCATATTACAGATGATGGGTTTCATGCTGCTTTAATTCTGGTATTTTTGATCTCAGAATGAAGTTAGGGGTAGTACTGATGTCCAAACCCTTATAAATTTTGCCATGCATATGACTTAATCAGCAACATTGGTTCTATCTCATAGAGTTTTATTTTAAACAATATATGTCCAGGCCCATATGAACTCTTCGATTCTGAATATTGGTTTATCTTGAACAGATATTCTCATTTTTATTTATGACAGTGTAAAAAGTGCATGCTTTTATGGCTTCGTGGTAAATACTAATTATGAGCTGTTCCACACAAACCTTTATGGGTAGATACAGACTTGCTTGACGTGTGCTACAAACATCCGGTTTTAAATTAGCTGTGAACAAGGAGTGTAGAATTGGAATGTTCCTAAGCCTGTGGAGGTGAGCTCAGCTTTTACATTATGGACAGAGCAAGGGTATGTCTGCCTGCACAATCTTTGGAGACATATATGTTTGCTGTTATGGTGTTCTTCTTAGATCTCCATAAATATTCCTGAATCATATAATGAGCTTGAGTGTATACATGTAATTTGAAACCAGAATGCATTCCCCTTGTGTACATTGTCCAGGACCTAACAGTGAGAACAGATTATCTCCCAACTCTAATACATATGTTAGACTGGTGGAATTTTGAGAATAAAAGCAATTATTCTGTTTTTCATTGCAGGCAGTATGGGCTCTTGGCAACATTGCTGGAGATAGCACTATGTGCAGAGACTATGTTTTGGACTGTAATATCTTGCCCCCTTTATTGCAGTAAGTGTGTTTTAATATGTTTTCCAGAATTTTGCTTGAGTCCCTGATAAGACTGAAATTTGGGTTTTGCCTTGAAGAATAATAATACTGTTTTCTAATCAGAGTTATTTACAGGGGAGTCCTGAACTACTTTTTTAATGAAGCTAAAATGGAAACATGTTTTAGAAGCAGCTAAACTGGAACTATTTTATTCTACAGTGTAGGTGGATGTCTGGGCTTATTTTAGAGTCACAGAATAATTTAAGTTGAAAGGCACCTTTGGAGGTAATCTAGTCAAAGCCTTTCTTCATAGCAGGTGAGAACAGATTAGATTGCTCAACTACTTAACCAGTCAAATTTGGAACATCAAAAGTAGATTCCGTAACTACCTGGGGTAACCTGTTGCAGTATTTGGCCATGGCGTGGTGAAACACAGGGTTCTGATAACTAATCAGAATTTTCTGTGTTTTACCTCGTGACAGTGCCTCTTGTCCTGGTGCTATGCACCTTTGAGAAGGATCTAGCTTCCTGTTTTTTGTATCCACCTGTTAAAGTGTTGTTGGCAGCAGTTGTATCTCGTCTCACACCATCTCCTTCTAAAGCTGAACAAATCCAGGTCAATGATGTCCCATTGTGTGTCATTTCTCTAGCCTGCTAATTATTTTGATGGTTCTCTGCTTAAGGAGCATATTACTGCTGAAACAATGACACCATCTTGTGTTGCCATGTCCAAATTACGATTACTCAGTCTCTGTCCTTTGCACGCTCTGCAGCAGGGGAATTCTCCCGTGCTCTCATAAAGACATTGGTAAAGTGGGAGATGGCTGTGAGAAAAAGAAAGTGAATTGTTACACTTGTGGAAAAATTAAGTCTTGCCTTTCTGCATTTTCCTAGGCCAAAGTGGGACTCATAATCTGAGACTGACATAAAAATGCAGTTTGGCTATGAAAGTACTCTTCAAAAGTACCTGCATGTCCTCCTCCTTCGAGTAATTTTGTCACAATTCCTGCAGCTTTTTGACTGTTAATCTGCCACGTCATATCTAAGCATTTGAGTGAAACTTAGTGTAATGTTTACTGTTTTTTTGGGATACCAGATTCCTGTATCTAACATGTATGTTAGTAGACATCAAGGATGATATTCTTTAGGATGTATTTTTATATTATAAAACCTATCATATTTTGCCCTGGTGTATATTAAAAAGAGTTTGATTTAATGGTTCTCACAGTTAATGGGGTTTCCTGGCTCTGATTTTTTGAAAGCAAGAGTTGTAATTTTTTTTGTTGGTTTGTTTTAGATTGCTTTCAAAACAGAATCGTCTTACTATGACCCGAAATGCTGTATGGGCTCTGTCCAACCTCTGCAGAGGGAAAAATCCTCCTCCTGATTTTGCCAAGGTAAGAGATGCTTGAAAAAAATATGTTGTGAAGTGTTGATAGCCAAATTATTAGTTTCAGGTGGTGAAATTTAAACTAATCAGAAGGAATGTTTCTGAGAAATTCTGAAATATTTGATAGGCTTCTTACAGATGAAATTTTTTGAAGTTTTTTGTTTAGTCCTTTGGGCAGATATTCACAACCACTGTTTTAACACAGCTGCCTCGTAACTTTTTGTTACTGTTCATGTGCTGGAGACGACTGTCCCACAGCAGAACAAAATCCTGCCCATCTTGGCTGCTGTAGGGCAGCACATGGCACCTCTTAGTGGACAAGTCTGAGTTTCATTGGCAGATGTTGTTGTGTAGAGGCTGAGGAGTTGCTGTGGTGCTTTTCTGGAGACATGCTTCTCCATGCTTGTATAGCTACAGTCCTGCACGGAAGTGCTAGCTAGGTCTGAAATTTTCTTAGTATTGAATCTTAAGATGCCAGTGCTTAATCCAATAATGACAGACAAAATTAGCTGATGTAATAATAGATCTTCTAGCCCTTTTAATTGTATGTATCTCCTCTTAATGTCTTACAGGTTTCACCTTGTCTTAGTGTGCTTTCCTGGCTGCTCTTTGTCAATGATACAGATGTATTAGCTGATGCCTGCTGGGCTTTGTCCTATTTGTCTGATGGCCCCAATGATAAAATCCAGGCTGTGATTGATGCAGGAGTCTGCAGAAGACTTGTGGAACTGCTGATGTAAGAAATCTGTTGCAAGCAAGCGTCACACTTTTCCCTGACATCGAGATTATAACAATAAGGAGTTTAATTAAATAGGTCTTGAAATGTTACAATTTCCAAAGAGCAAGATTTGAGTTTTAATTTTACCTGTCTGTTCAATGTTCTCTGTTTGTCATGAATATCAAAAACAATGGAACTTTTCTTTTATTAATTTTGTTGATTTTTAGGAGATTTTTTTCCTGCACCTAAGAACTACATTTTTGTAAAATCCGTAATAAACATTGTCATTGAAATCCATATTATAGTTACCTAACAAGGAAATTACCTACAGGATATCAAAGATAAAAATATAAGAAATAGTTCAATTTACTAAAATTGACAGTACCGGGGACTTGAAATATAAATAATTTCTTCAACCCTTACTGTAGAAGAGTCCATGCACACTTTGGTCAGTAAAGTGTAGCTGTGAGAGTTGGGGTCACAGGTTTCTGGCCTTGTTCAGAGCAATTGCTTCAGATTCAAGGTCGGGACATGGACCATTCAATGGCCTAAGAACAAGGAATAATGGTTTTCAGTGATGTAAATAAAAAGACTATTAAGGCCTCTAACATTAGAGCAAATGTGATGCTGGATTAATGAATAGAACATATTGCCTCTAAGTAGCTTTTTATAAAGAAGTGCTTTAATTTGAGAAAAAAAAATTCTTCACCGTTACTGTTCCAAATCTGATTTAACAATGATGATGGAGGGGTGCATATAATGATGGAAGATGATCAAAACAGGGTTTGATGGGTTAAACACACAACTTCTGTCCCTATTCTTCTGTCTCATTCTTGGCCTTTGTGCATGCTACATTAAGTGTATTTTGTAGTTAATTACTTTTTCCTCCCAAGGATGCTTCTATTCTTTTAATATTTTATTTTTATGCTGCTGAGTGACATCTAAAGGTCTAAGTATTTAGAAACCCTAGAAAGACTTACCATTAGTTTAAAATCAGAGTGTTTAGATAGTGAAAGTCAGATTTATCAGGGAAGCTTTCCCCTGGCTGATAGATGTTCCTTCCTTGAGAATATGAAGCTGGAGATGCTTTGGGAAGGTTAATACTTATATTTTTCTTTGTCGATTTTAGGCACAATGACTACAAAGTTGTATCTCCTGCCTTACGAGCTGTGGGAAACATTGTTACAGGAGATGATATCCAGACCCAGGTATGGATTAACTTTGTGTTGTGTTGTACTGCAGTTCATCTTTCTGTTAATTGTGGTAACCTGTTCACAAGCACCTCTTCTTGTTCCTTTTGAAGTTTGAAAGTGAAGGTTGATGATACTAATTGCTTCAAAATGTGGTTTTCGGTTTTTCTGTTTGATTCAGAACTGGTGATGGTTATAAGGTAGCTGTGTCTGGGACTTGAGGGCAGCTGTACAATACCCCTCAAGTGTGGGATGTTTTTGGTTTATTTAAAACAAGTCTGTCTCTTAGGCTGAATTTTATGCTGAGTGATGTACGCTGGTAGTGCCATCAAAGGCTTGTCACATTCAGTGCTATTACCAATCTGTGATTAATATATCATACATATGATAAAAATATGTCGTATTTATCATTGGAAAGAAGTGTCTGGTGATATTTGGCGTGGTGTGTAGCTGTGTCTTAGCATTTGTTTGGAGAAGTGTCAGTAGGAGGCAGTGACTCCCACCACTGCCTTGGAATTAAACTGGAAGGCAGGAAGCCTGGTGTTTCAGAGGCACTAGGTTGTCACTGGGATGCTTCTGTAGTTCTGTGACTCTGAGACTGGAGTTAAAGATGAGTTAAGCACCAGGGCACTGTTTCCATATCTTATACCTAGGAGGAAGATAACATGATTTTTTGATTGTTACAATATATTTTGTGTAGCTGAATTGCAGAGGCGTTGTTGTTGTTGTGTTTTTCTCAGTGGCATTTGTTTCGCAGATCAGTCATAAAGAATGATTGAGATGTGATTTCATAATTTCCTTAAAGATAAAACCACAAGGGATCGCTAATTCACATGCAATGCAGGTTATTAAACACTGCATAAATCTTAGATGATAAGTAAGAAATAGTTTGAACTTTTTTGTTGTACATGATTTTTTCCGAGGAGCATACTATGAGCTTTCCTAAAATTCTAGAGAACTGTATAGGTAGGATAGTTTGATAGTCCTACCTGCAGATTGTGCTGTGTGCTAAAAAGTGATACAGGATGCATGTAAAAATCAGTAATCAGAAGGAAGAGCCCAGCTTTGAGAGTTGATACATTTCTGAATATGAATGCAACATACAAGACAGTTCCTGGAGAACTTTCTGCAAAACAAACTTCCTTTTACTTTTTCTCTCATTTTCAGCTATTAACAATTGCCAGTGCTTGAACATGGCTAAAACCATGCATGAAGGAAAAAAAAAATTGTCCCAGCAGACACCTGATAAAATCCTGAACCATAATCTTTGTTTTTTTAAATCTTAGTGGAGAGTACAAAGATTTTAAGAGTTTTGTTCAAGAACAGCTGTACTAGGGAATTTTTTTCTTGTCTGTCAGGGTAGTGGTTTGACCTGGTGGGATGCAAGCAAGGGAAATAAGTCCTCAGATTCCATGATCAGAAGTCATGACCATGATTCAGCTTTTCTGGAATATTTCTCCTAAAATTCTGTACCACGCTGTTCTTTCCAAGGTGTCTTCTTTTGACACACAAGGCAAAAACTACTGTGCTTTTTGGTATACTCTCCCAACTTCTGGTTTCATTGTTAGAATTGAAGTTTAAAACAAAAAAGGAAGTTCATTTTTCATTTTTTAAATCTCGTTATGCCCTTCTAGAGGGTCAAAAAGTCCTTCACTATCACACATGACATATTCAAGGGTGCTGTCTTGTAGCATCCAAGTTCTGGGGTGTTTTCTGTTGTACTTTGGTCATTTAGGAAATGGAAATGTTGCTGCAATTTTTCTGCACTATAAAATTGCTGGGTTTTTGCAATTTTTGTAATTTTTAAAATAAGAATTGTCCATTCATAATGTTGCTGGATACAACACTGGTCACACTCTGCACCACAATGCCAGCAGGTGTGGAAAACAGAATTAATTGGTGCTTACAATTGTACAAAAATAGAGGAAAATACCACAATTTTATTTTTGTTTGCTCATAATGTGCTTAGTATCTTGTTTTCAGTTCTCACTGAAATCGTTATGAAAGTGTGATCTCTTACTTGAAAGACTTGGTAGTTTTGCTCTTCAGTTTTCCTGCAAACATTTACTTCTTAATTCTTGCTGGGTTTTTTTTGTGTGTATATTTAGTGGTTTTAAAAACAATCTCTGTGATCATCTAATGGGGTATGCTTTTTATATTTTTCAGGACATTGTACTCCTTATGCCTGTGAATCTTTATCCTAAATTTCTTCTAAGGTGTGTTTTGTTTTGTTTTCCCTGTTGTATTCAGGTAATTCTGAATTGTTCAGCCCTGCAGAGTTTGCTGCACTTGCTAAGCAGCCCAAAAGAATCTATCAAAAAGGAAGCATGCTGGACAATATCTAATATAACAGCTGGAAACAAAGCCCAGATCCAGGTAACTTTTTCAGCTATGATCAGTAATCTTTGTCTTGCAGACTAGAAGGAGCACAGGTGGTTTTTGTGCATAAAGTGCATATTTGTGTGTATGAACTGTCACAGATACATAATTACATACAGGAAGCATATTACTGTGTGTAATAATATTTCAATAGCCCAGTAATCTCCAAATTAAAATAATTTAATTTTCTAATCCTCTATACATTATAGGGGGAGGAAGACAGTCATGTTAGAAAACGTGGCTAAGCTCAAGAAAATTTTGTCTTAAATAGTTTGCTATGTGCTTTTGACAATCGCTAAGATACAGAAATTCTCAAGAATGAAAAGAATAGGCTACAAACTTTGAGAATCAGATATTTCACAAAAATATCACATATTTCTTGGTTTCGCCATCAGACTCGGACATATATTTGAAAGTAATTTGTTTATATTTTCTTATAATTCCTTTTATAATTTCCATAAATGGGCTTTACAGTGCCTCATTTTAGGCATGTGTGCTTATCCAAATCTAAATCTGCTGTTTATAAAACTGAACAGTAATGGAGACTATCTAACGTGTTGTCCTGGGATTTGCCCTTTCTGATTACACAAAATGTTGTAATCCCTTCATATTAAGTGAAAACACACAGAAGCATATGAGTACCACTCCCTTATGTCAGTCATTACAATTAGGCCCGAAAAGATCAAATCATTGTTCTGAGTCTGGACTGAATGTCAGCCATCAGGAAGAATTCCCAGGACATGTCTCCATGAGGAATAAATGAGAGATGGAACATCTTTTGCCCAGATAAAAGTCTTTGGCTAGATGAAGCAGAAACAGCTCAATATATTTTGTTTTCCCTGAATATGGAGTTTTGATCAAGAACAGCTGTACTAGGGAATTTTTTTGCTTGTCTCTCAGGGATGTGGTTTGACCTGGTGGGATGTCAGGTGTCCCCCAAAGCTGCTCTGTGTCTCTTCTCAGCTGATCAGGGGAGAGAAAATACAAGGGAAGTTTCATGAGTTAAGGACAAGGAGAGGTTACTCACCAATTATTGTCACAGGCACGACCAGGCTCGAGAAATTAATAGAATTTATTGCCAATCAAAATCAGAGTGGGTTATAAGACGTAAAACTAATCTTAAAAGCACCTTTTCTCCACTCCTCCTTCCTTTCTGGACTTAACTTTATCCTTGATTCTTTTCCTCCTCTCCTTGGCAGTGCAGAATACAATCAGTTCATCACAGGTTGTTTCTGCTGCTGTGTCCTTCTCAGGGAGGGAAGTCCTTCATCTGCTCCAGCATGGGGTCCCTCCCATGACAGACAGTCTTTCAGAAACAGGCTGCTCCAGATTGGGTCCCCTCTGAGGTCACCAGTGTCACCAGCAAGCCTGCTCCAGTGTGGGCTTCTCTCTCCACGGGGCCACAGGTGCCAGAACCCTGGCCCAGCGTGGGTTTCCCATGGGATCACAGACTCCATCAGGTATTCTCCTGCTCTGGGGTCCTTCATGGGCTGCAGGAGAGTATCCTGCCTCACCATGGGCTGCACCATGGGCTGCAGGGGCCTCTGTGCTCTGGCACCTCCTGCCCTTCCTTCTGCCCTGACCTTGGTGTCTGCAGGGCTGATTCTCTCACATATTCTCACTCCTTTCTTCTCTGGCTGCAATTACTTTTGCCCAATAATTTTCCCCCTTCTTAAATGAGTTATCACAGAGCTGCTAACAACATTGCTGATGGACTCGGCCTTGGCCAGTTGTAGGTCCATCTTGGAGTCAGGTGGCTTTGGCTCTGTCAGACATGGGTGAAGCTTCTGGCAGCTTCTCTCAGAAGTCAGTCCTGTAGCTCCCCCCAGTGCTGCCAAAACTTTGCCATGCAAACCCAATACAAAGAACATTGCCCCATTCCTTCTCTTTTGCAGAAGTGTTGGAAAAAGAGATTGTAGTGAATGATGGAATCATGAAAGCTTGGTTTGGAAGAGACCTTAAAGATCATTAGTTCCAGCCCCCCTGCCATAGGCAGGGTTGCCATTCACTAGATCAAGTTTCCTGTGGCCCCATCCAGCCTGGCCCCGAAACCAGGCTTTATGTGATAAATAAAAGTGTTTCTATCAAGGCAGTTGAATAACTGTCTCATGTAAATCAAATTTAGTTCTGAAGTTATATTTTTCAATTCTTTTCTCTCTCACTGGATACATAAAGTATTTTCAGAGATTGCAGAGGATGCATGAAAGTCTGGCTGGAGACATTTATTCTTTCACGAATGGCAATAAATATCAGAAATATTAGACTCTCGAAATATTTGTCTTACTCATTAGTAACCTGGCAGAAACAATGTTTACACAGAAAGTGAACCAAGCCTCTTAATATATTGGCAAAAGTAGCCAAGGCGTACTTGTTGCCTCTGTTTTCCTTGGAAGGCACCCTGATTACTGCTCTTATAATGATGACTCTGGAGTACTCATTCTGTATGGTCAGAATTAGCATGAAGTGGTTAAGCTGGTTCACCTGTGGGGTGCAATTACTTCTCTTTTTGCAGACTTCTTGCACAAGACCGTGAAAAGGCTGCAAATTTTTCCTGAGGAGTGAGTATGTTATACCCTTTGCAGGTGACACTTGGAATCTTTTTTGGTTTACATTCTCCCTTACAAAGAGCATTCAGCTGCTGAAGGGGCAGCATAAAGCTTCATATACCTTCAATGAGGGCTTCATCTCAGAAAACATAGGAAATAAAGTTAATACCTTTGTGAAATACACTTCAGTCTTTGCCAAGATACCTGAAATTCCTGAAAGTGAGAGTGAGTGCTCATCTAACATTCAGAGATCCTTATGTTAGGAAACGAATAGGCAAAACTCAAAAACTTAAAAGGTGGAAAGCTCTGTAAGTCCTTGTTTGATGTAAGGATGTGACTAAGATGAAAGTGGGACCCTGAGGAAAGGAACCCCCTACAGTGGTATTTGCTATGGCTTTCTTGATCAGGATTTTGTTTTTACTGCTGTAGGTTATGTTTTTTGTCAGATACAGGGACGATACAGTTACTCGATCTGACCTTGGTAGAGCTCCAAGAATTTTGATTCTGCCTTTATTGTGGTTTGTGTGCTAATCTGTGGATTAGCTGAATTTCTAACAAAAAGTACTGTGCAAAATCAGCAGCTGTACCACTGTTTTTTTTTCCCACATCAGCAAGTGCGGTTGCTGTGCAAGTAGCAATGCAGAGAAGGTAGTTACTGCTGCTTGTATCAAGGTTAAAATGTTTTTGCCTTTGTGTTTCTTGCAGTAAAGAGTCTTGTTTTGCTCTTTATCCCTTCAACAACCTCCTTAGAAACACAGTATTTTCTCTCTAGAAGGACATTTCTGCTTTTTCTTGAAAGTCTAAGAGTATTTTCTGAGGGGCAGTCCAACCAAATACATTGTTGTAAGTTTTTGATTTTTCTCAAGTCTTTTGGAGGGTTGCTTAGGAATGTGTAATTGTATAGAGACGTTCCAAACTTAAGAAGAGCTTTAGAAAGCCAAATAGAAAGTCATTCCATAAAGACATATCAAAAGTCACAATGGAAAGTAGTTTGTTGTTAGAGCATTTTTTCGAAACTTTGGGCGTCTCTATTTTCATATTCTTGATCTACTGAAGATATAGTTATGAAGAGTCCTAGAGGTAACTTGAATTGTAGTGCACCAGAAGCTATTTCAGTAGTGCATTCACTTCTGTAACTTCTTTGTAAGTATACACTGTATCACATTGTCCTGTGTTCAAATGAAGGAGTAGGTGCCTGTCCTTGTTTGCACAGTACTCTCACACCTGGTATTCACTACTCAGGCACAAGTGAGGCTTTAGCTGAAGAATCTTATCTGTACCCTGGTAATCCTTGGTCTTCTAAACTGTCATCACGTCTTTATTTCAAAACGAGTAAGGATAAAATAACCTCTCCTTTGTTAAAACAGAACTTGCCTAATTTACCTGAACAAAATCATTAGTCTATGCATGTGTGTGTTTAGCAGTTTTTAAATGTTTTGGGGTATTTTATCACAGATCAGCTTCCTTTCTATTCAGAACAGATTAGAATTGCATAGTGACTTGAAAAGGTGAGGTCAGAAGGGAGAGGGAAATTATTGTTATGAGCCGTTAGTATTGCATCTTCATTTCTAGCAGTGACTCTTTAATAAAAAGTGCAAAAAAAACCCTTTAACTCTGCATAGAAAAACACTCGTGATTATGTGCACAGAAGCTCTCTTTCTCAGTAGTCTTTTATCAGGAAGAAAACAGTGTCAAACAAATCAACAGAATACATGTGTATTTAAAAGAATCCAGCTTAAAAACAGCTGCCTTAGGATATGTCACAGACAAGATTGGAAGCGTGTTGATGTGTTATGCAAGTCCAGGGAAAACGAATGTAAGAGGTATCTTCTCAAAAGTGGAAGCTGTATTTCATTTAAGAGTCACTCAGGCCCCATTCAGAGTAATTGATCTGCCTTCAAACTCCAAGCACACACTTGCTTTGTAGTGAAAAAATGACTGCCCTAAATGCATACCCATTTTAATCTATACTGACTGTTACAATAATTAAGTTAAAGCCCAGTGCTTCTGATTGTGAGTGGGATATAACTATCCTGGTAATGGTGACATATCATGGAATTCCTCATGATGGAATCGTGTCCATCATGAGGGCTTGATTTTTGGAACTGCAGAAAATGGTTCATTAGAGAAAGTTGTGAAGTAAAGCACAGTGGAGAATGCTTACAACATGCTTGATTGGAGAGCTCAAAGTCAGTGTTTCTTGGAAGTAAGATTTGCAATTGCAGGTGTGATTGCAATGATTACCTTGTGTTAAATGGAAAGTCTCATCAGAGATGTGTAACAAGTTCCAGAAATACCCTTGATTCTTTAGTTTCTGGTCTTAACCTAGAGAATGTTGTGTGAGATACAAGGTGTGATGAAACCTCCTTTCCTCATGAAACCTCTAGAGCTGGAGCTGATAAGTCTGCATTTCTTAGAAAATGCTTTTGAGGTATTAGTTCAGATAATTCCTATTTAATGGAAAAATCATTGTAAACATTTGAGCTGAAAAACACTTAAAAAAAGGATTTCTGAAGTTGAAAAATGCTCTTTGGTGAAATGTTTCTTGAATACAGTCATATGCTAAAATGGAAGATGAAAATGTTGTCTGTTTTTAATCGCTTTGATGATAAAGGATTATTCCCATGTGGGATTAATACTTGATTTTAAGTTCATGGGTGAACCTGTTTCATCTATGAGTTGAGGTAGTTGTTTTTTTTTTTTTTTTTTTTATTTCTCTACAGTAATTTCACATTGTGATGAATTAAAACATTACTTCTTGAGATCTGGTTTTCCTTACAAAAGGAATTCTGAGATACTAGATTCAGCTCTAAATTAAATTATTTATTTTCCTTTCTTCCCAGTCCCTCTAAATTCCTCAATAGTTGCTACTAGAGGTTGTAAACGGGAGCAGATCTGTTCCACTCTCTGTGATGTTTATCGGCTTTTGAACGTGCACAATCTTTAGCCAGAAATCAGACAAGAATGATTTCAGCACATGATAATTTTTTTCACGTCTGCCTGGTATAGTAACCCACATTTTTGCAAGTTACCAGCTGATCTAACTAGTGGATTGTTGCTTCAGAACAGTTGGGATGTTAAAATTCTATGGAACTTCAGATAGTGCTCAAGCCATAATCTAGCAATCCCTTCTGCACACCAGGAAGACATTAAAATATTTTGATGAATCTGATAGGTATTTTACCTAACCAGTATTAACAGACAGAACTATATTAAGTGCTGTCTAAGATTGCATTGGGTTACACTCCCTCCATCCACCCACTGTAAGTATGGAAATAAAAAGTCAGAGGGAAGGACTTTTATATTCATCTCCACTTTCATACTGCCTATGATGCTGTTTGGTGGCACACTCCAAAGGCTTTCACTGCCATTTCTAAAAGATAAGGCAGCAGCCTATCACTATTAGATTTGCACTCCACTACTATCAAGTAAACTCTTTCTAGCGTTAAGGCAATGTAAATTAACATGCATGAAATGTGTGAAAGTGCATGCTGAACTTAGTTTGGTAGCTCTTGCTCTAAAGCACAGGAGGTTTGGAGTTTTTTTCCCCACCAAAGGTGGAAGTGAAAGCCTTTCAGAGTGTGTTATCGACAGTGCCTAGGCAACAGAAAAGTGTGGAATACAGCAGTCTTTCCCCTCTTTATTTCTGTGCTTTCAAGGTTTGGGATGGATGTGTATATCCTGATGCAATCGTGATTGTCACTAAGTATAGTTTTTGTTTGTTAATTTCCTAGTTTGTATACAGCTTTGCTGTACTTCAGTGGATAGCTTCCCCAGTCAGGGAGAAGGGGAACTACATCTTCCTGGGAGTCAGAAGGAGAACTGCACAACTGAAGCTTAATCCTGACTGTCGACCCTTCTGAAGGGTATGAAAGGCTATCACATACCTCAGAAAATGTTCTGTCTTAACTTCGCAACCTGTTGAAAAGCAATGGAGGGCAGTACATCAGACACGATCTTCCATGTCTGACAGTGAAGACATCATAGGAGTTCTCTGCTTTTGACAGGTTAAGAAACTTCTCACTTCTTTTCTGACATACCTTAATTTTTCACAAGAACATCTGGAAGTCTGAGATGGGATAGGCATGGTAGCAACAGGATCTGTGCCGTATTTTTCCTCCTGTAGAGTTTCTTGACCTTGTAGAAGAGTCACATGGGCAAATGTAGCAAATGATATATTGTGTGTCAGTTCTAAAAACTCTGGAATGAAATGCATTTTTACAAAATGTGATGAAAGTTACAAGCTCAGAGTTGTCAGAGGCTCTTCTTCATAAGGACCACTGGGGACTATTCCAAAAGTAGTGCTGGGGACATGGAAAAGGCATTACATGATTCATACAGAGCTGTGGTTTATACAGGCATCAAGTTACCGTAAATATAAAGTGTGTTTAGTTTATGTCATAGTTTGCATAAGTAACCTAAGAATCTTAACATGCTGTTTGTGGTAGTAGAACTTTAAAAAGTATATCCATTAAGAGCAAAATACAGCATTGCTAACAAGGTCATATTAGTTTGCAGACTAGTGAAAGATTAATCTCTTTCAGGTTTGACTTTGTGTTTAAGTACAAAATCTACTTATACCTTATACTAAATTGAGGGCAGCAGAGCTAGAATACTTGTAATTTCTTTATTCTGGCTGAAAATCACAGCAGTCAGTGGTTTGTTACTGCCTTTAGGAGGTTGATTGTTCTGTTCGGTTTGGTTTTTTTTCTTTGTTTTGGTTTTTTTAGAATTGACTGACCCTAAAGGCAGGAGAGAGCTCAACAAGGTGCTGCTCATTATGCTGCGGGTTCTTCCTGATGGCAATAACAGCCTTGTGTGAACCGGCTAGAAGTTTGCTTTACACACAGTTTGGAGGGTATAGGCTAAGTTATCTATGTCAACAACACAAAGGTTCATTAGAACTGAGGTCTGAAGTGCTTCCTCTGGCTCTAGGAAGGCAGTGTTCATTGTACCTATGCCATAGTGTGAAGTAGTTTTGACTTACAAATATTTGCTATGTCTTTTATAAAGCAGTTGTAAGTTGAATAAATAAACAAGGTAACTGGAAAAGAAGTCACTGAGAAGCCTCTATGACCTAAAATTTCCAGCCAGGAGGGGGAGGTCGTAGCAGTAGGGCTGTATTTGCAGCTGCCAATTACATGGTGACAGTAATTTTGATTTGTTAATGAGAGAGCTCGCAGGAGCAGGGAAAAAGTTACAGTCTAAGACTTGTTTGCTTTCACATTTATGTGATGAATGGTGTGTAGACATGTGATTTCAGCACGTGCACACTAAATATGTGTTTGCATATCACAAGTGATTTAGGTGTGGGAACCCAAAGAGGGAGAAGCAAATTCTCGCAGGGTGTCGACCAGCTCAAAATATGAATTTAACATACTATGGCTGAAGACCTCCCTGACAGCATATTTAGATTAAACATCCATGCAGGTGTAATGATACTTAGAAAATTCATTTTTTGTAATCTAGCTTCGCTCTTTAAAAATCCAATATTGTGAAGTGAAGAAGCTTGATTAAAATAAGACAGGTAGTGTGTTTCCAAGAGACAGGCAACCCTCCTAGAGGACTACACCACAGGGATACCAACTTTTAAGAAAACCACCCCAAACCAAAGCAACATACACACCCCAGACCAAACATAGAAAAGTTGACACTGTAAAAGTGAGGGCTAGGTTTGCTGAAGTACTGAGCATTAGAAATTAAATTTGAAAGTTCATATTTCAATTAAAATTCAATTTCGGTTAAAATTCAATTTTGTTTTTCTGAAAGACTTGTAGTTACAAGAGGAGGTTTAGTTCCGACAAATGCCAATGGATGCAGTTGGGCAAAAACTTCCGTGTTAGTTTAATGTATTGAAGGATGGGCTTTGGATTACCTACTGTGCAAAAAAGAGATTTCTAATGTATTTTGTAGATGGTACCTCAGTGCCTAGTAGTAGGAGCCTAAAACCTTTTTATTTCTTTCATGTTTTTAAAGTTCTCATTGAACTGAAATCCCTTAACTCTGTTCCTTTTGTTTAAAAGCTATGCTTATCTGGAGCATTTTCTATGCACTACACTTCTTTATGCATCAACACACTTCTTTCATGTCAGGCACACACAGTATAGGAATGCTAAAAAAGTAAAGTAAATTGAATTAAGCTGATCTACATCCTTAGAAGTTTTAAGTGTCTCATCCTGCCACAGTTCTTTAGGGTTTTGCTCTGCATGAGACTTGCTTTTCCTCAAAAAAAACCCCCAAAAAACCACAAAATCAAATTTTGTGTTAGCATTTACTATTTTATCACTTAAAAGAAGTTTACCTGAAAGGGAAATGTGACCTGTTTTCCACAGTAACTGTTGTTTCAGTGTAAAATACTGTAGAGATGGCAATCCTTAGGCATTCTAGTGTGCTTTCAAGAGTAACTGCTGTGGGCAGGCTACAAGTCAAGGGGTGAATAATAGATGCTGCCTAGCACTTAGTCTGTATTGGTACTTTATTGTTTCTGCCCTTGCTGAGCTTAACTAGACTTTTGAAATCTAGTGAACGATATTAAGGTTAAAGGAGACCATTTTGTAGGTAATTAGGTACTATTGACCTAGGTAATGTATTTTTTTTCCTTAAACCTGAGCTCTGAGAGTTTCAACTGCTGGGAGAGTGCTAGTGGAAAAGCTTGGCTGTATTATAGAGGGACAGTTGAGAACCTTTCACTAAGACTCATGCTTAGGGTGAGGTGGCAACACTTATGTTGCCTGTCAGGCAGTAGGAAACATAAAAATACACTGACTAGTAATTGTCTCTCTTGAGTCAGTCTCTTTCAGAGAAGTGCCTTATGAGAGTCTGTGATTCATTGTGGTGCTTTAACCTGTTCTGCTTGGGTAAAGATAGCCAACTTCAGTGTACAGCAGAAACGAAGCAAAGTCCCCATAACCTTTCATACAATAGAAATAGAAGTAAAAGCACTCAGCCAAGAGATGTGAGATCTGGATAGATTCTTTTTGATAAGGTTGAAATGCGTATTTCTCCTCTCAAGAACAGTAATTTTACTCACTGAGATGAAGTATCCAAGCACTGAAGCAAAGAATTCAAAATTGATTGAGCCAGAAGAAAAACAATTTCAATCTTTTGTGTTTCTCCCACTTAATTGCTCTTGTGTTGTTAGTTCCCTTTATTCTGGAATTGGCTTACTATTTTACAAGTATGTGCTGGTTTTACTTGGAGATGGACAAATTCAGAGAGAGGTTCTCTCTATGAGAACTTCTTCTGTGAGTGATGGGACCAATTGAAGGCTGGTTTGGTTACTGACAGCCTGAAGAACCAATTGGAGAAAGTTAGTTCTCTCAGTGCACACACATTTTGAAGGAGGTGACCCGGAAAAGAGTTCTTTTTCTTTTCTGGCAGCAGTGCAGGCCTGTGGGCCTGGTGGGGGGCCAGGGCCGGGCCTCTGTCTGGGGAGCTGGCATGGCCCGGCAGGGAGGAGGGGTGGCCATCCACAGTGGCCAGGGAGACCCAGGGAGGCTGATTGAGATTGATTGAGTCGCTCCCCTTCCTTCTCTTTTCCAGTGTGGCCCGAGTTTCTGAGATCTTGGCATAGCTCCAGCATTGCACCTTTGCTTTCCCTGTGTGAAATCTTAACTCTTTCAATGCTGAGATAAGACTTGCAGACTTTTCAATCCTTCCCAAAGTGAGAAGGGAAAAATGAAAAAGCTAAGTTCCTTTAGGTAGAAGGAGAATGAAGAGATGCTGTGAAGATGGCTGAAAATCCTTTTGTAAGATTGTAAGGATAAACTGATATTGCACTGAATATTTCTATAAAAAATGGAGAAAGACATGGGGGGTTGGAGATGTTCCATTTGATAGGTTGTTAATCAGAAGCATCTCTGTTGAGAATCCTTTGCCCTGAGGAGAAAAGGGGATCTCTGTTTCTGGAGATAAAGCATGAAGAGAGAGAAAGAGAGATGAAGAGAATTTTTGGTTTGGAACAGTTAATTCTTAAAAGTAAAATAAAATACCCCATGAGTAAAATACCCCATGAGTTTAACATGGCCCATAAGCACAGCTTTGGAAAAGCTGTGAAAATGAGAAGAGCCTCACGATTTTAAGTTCTTTTCCCGGGCGGATGCGAATTGTGAAAAGCGAAGCCACGAGAAAACGGGTTTTTTTTTTTCCCTCCTTGTGGAAAAGTCCTCGTGGCCTGACAAGAAGAAACTTATCTCTCCAAAGTAAACTGAAAAGGACTATTTAAGTTGAGAACTGACTGAAGTAGTTTTTGTATGTTTGTTTTGTTGTTATGAAGGTCAGAAAAAGGGAGGAAGGAGTGGTCTAAAAATCTTATTCTGAATTTGTTTTTCTTCTTCTTTGTGTAATTAATAAAGTTTTTTATACCTTTTTAAGTTTTAAGTCTGCCTTGCTCTTTGGCTCCTAGTTCTGTCTCACAACAGAAAAATGAGTATATTTAAATTGGCAAATCAAAACTATGACAAAGTTTTAAGTTGAAACATTTTAAGGTAGTTTTTTTTTTTTTTTTAGCAATTTGAAGACTCTAGTGTTAGTTACTGCCTGTCAAATAAGGTTTGCTGACTTAATTGCACACTATCATGTAGCATGCTCTGATTTTAGTACTTATTATAGAAGTTGGTTTTAAGAAGACACTTTCTAAGGAAATGAATCTTCTATAAAAGGATTGTTTTGGAGAGGGGATTTAAGAAGAGATAATGAGATTCTTTTTGACTTATTTTTTGCCACAATAGTAAAATCCTAATGCCCTCAAATATCCCTAACCTAGATCCATATCCAGATTTTTCAGTAGCCAGTGCTTGACACCCTGTAACACATTGTTCTTCTGAGGGTTTCTGCCTCAACAACACCTTTGTATCGAATTCTCTGGACTCACATAAAGCAGAGTGTAGACTGACAAGTCCCCTTTCTCCTCTTCATCTGATGCGGACTGAAGTTTGCTGGTGAAAACACTTTCACTCTCTAGGTGTACAGTCACAGATATCTCAAGTACCAGTGTGGGCTCTCTGCTCAGCTGCTGTCCATGGTTCCATCAGGAGCTCTCTTAACTCTCTCTGCTTGGGTTCTACTCACTGGCTGGTTCAGCTTGATTCTCACTGGCAAACAGATGCACATGGTTGTCTTGGGCATCTCCACGCTTGCGGACCCATTGAATATCAGCACAAACCCTCTGTCCATGCCTGGATCCTGGGCCTCCCAGTTGCTGCTCAGCCAGTTTGCCAACAATCTTAAGTACACTGTGATCTTCCACACCCACCACTGCTTTTGGGTATAACATAAATTCCCCCACCACACACAGCAGGTGCGCAGGCAAATGGATCCTGTTACCTGCAGTCCTATTGCAGCTGAGGTGCTGGGATCTTCATTAAACTTGGCTCTAGTCCCCCTAGTAGCTGGTGTCTAGGCACGTGGACCCTATGGGCTGTGATCTTGCCCCAGTGGTTGATGCTGAGACCTTCACCTGCTCCAGTTTGCAGGGGTCCTTTCATCCAAGGCCTGACACCAGTTGCTGACCCCAAATTCACGTTTTATGGGACCTGATTTCATGGCCCTTTGAGCGGCTGAGACACCCGCCCACCCAGTCTAGCTGCTGGCCCCAAGGACACAAGGGGTCTGAGGTCTGGTCCAGTTCCTGGCCCGAAGTGAGTCGTGCTTGGTTGCTAGCACCTAATCCTTGCAGTGTTCAGGTGGGATAGAGAGAGTGGTTAGGTGGTAAAATAGTTAAGAAAAGATTTCTTACTAAGTTTTGCACAGTTGCACTTGTCCCTGTTATCAGTTACAAAGTCCAGGCTGGCTCTCTGCCTGTAGTTTCTTAATGACCTATTAATTAGTGACTGGAACCTTTTCTTCTTTGTGATCGTTTCCTTATCCCTTGCCTATCAGGTTTGTGTCACTGTGTTTTATTTATTACTTTCCTGTTATTTGTATCTGCTTTTGAGCTGGAAAGGTCCTTGATCTGATAACCTTAATGGAGCAGATGCTATTATGGTCCACATACCCTTAGAGTGATAATTTCACAAATTAATTGGGGTTTTTTGCAGTAAAGTATGTGAGGGGGTAAAATGCATCTCATTTTAAGATACTTTATTTTCTATTTTTCGATTTTTTTAAATAGCTGGTTCCTGTTTATGACCTATCACTTTCAGCAGTCATGTTCTGAAATTTCAGTTAAGGATACTTTTTCAAATATTCTTGGCAATGTACAAATGTAAAAAAACATGGCATGATGGAAGTAGTAGTTTTCCTTGAGGATCCCAGATTGCTGTATCAGAGGTGTGGATTCTTTGGCACAGGAGGCCATGTTTGTGGTCCTATTGGTACAACTGATAGGCTGTATGGATTTACAAAGCTGAGGCAGTGTGGATGCCCAGACAAACAGGAAGAAATATCAAACAATTGTTTTTATTTTTACACTGTGAATTGACTGTAGCTTTTTGCTGTATGTAATCTGTTTTCTTCAACAGAGCTCTGTGAAAAGGATCTTTTTGGCTTTCTTTGGATTTCCCTTTGTTTGTTCTGTGATGATTTATACTTGTAAAGCGGTAGATTAAAAAAGTAATCCTAAGGTCTTGCTTGTTTGAATGATCCTTATCAAAGTGTTTCAAATCCTTGTCATAGGTGTGTAAGAAAACTGGCTTAATTTTTGTCCTAATGCAAAAGGCTGTTTTCAGGAGTTAACAGAAACTTAAAAATTGCTGCCCAAATGCTCATTGGCTTCTATCAGTTTGTTGAGCTAAGCAGAGAACTCTACTACCAAGCCATCAGTGCTTTGTCTTTTCACCAGATGGTTGCTTGTTTTGAGCAGTTCTAACATGAACAACTTTGCTCTGTTGTGTCACCCACTGGAAATGTACTATGGCACACAGGCCTATGAAGTTTAAGGGATCTTAATGACTTAATGGTTTACTGACTTAATAGCTGAGAGGTTTACTACCTGGAAAAATAAGGGAAGTATGGCATTCTTTTGCTGTCAGAGTATAATTAAGTAACTCATTAGGTACGGCAGTCACTTGAGTGTGAATGTGTTTTGAATTCATTTAGAATAAGAACAAACTACAGCAATAACTACGGTTTTGAATGTAAAGCTGAAAACTGATTCATCCGTTTTGATGTCTGATAAAGTGACATTCCATTGTTAAATGTATTATGCTGGGCACAGACATTAACTAACTCAGGACGAAGAAGTTATTTCTAATTTTTATTATGACCCTGCCATGTCATTTGTTTTTGCAGACAGTCATAGATGCCCATATCTTCCCAGCCCTTATAAATATTTTGCAAACGGCTGAGTTTCGGACAAGGAAGGAAGCTGCTTGGGCAATCACAAACGCGACATCGGGAGGCTCTG
This sequence comes from Acridotheres tristis, assembly GCA_037013685.1. Classification (NCBI taxonomy): domain Eukaryota; kingdom Metazoa; phylum Chordata; class Aves; order Passeriformes; family Sturnidae; genus Acridotheres; species Acridotheres tristis. The sequence goes on along the minus strand of CM072884.1, from coordinate 26,775,505 downwards.
CCGAACAGATCAAGTACGAAGTAGTTTAAATCTTTCAGTGCAATAGACTGAATTACTGTTTGTTCAAGAAAACAAACTATCAGCCTAGAAACTGAAAAAGCTTTCAGAATGCTTTCAGTGCTGTATCCAGAGAGACCGTGTCCTTGTTATGAATGAGCCTTTCATTCCTTCAGGGAGAAACTGTAAAAGTATTTCAGCTGTAATACTTATTTACATAATTGAATCATTTGTCTTACGTGAAAAAAACGAAATGCAGCTTTTAAACTAACTTCTGAGTGGTGTAGACTATAATAGAGTGCAGTAACAGTCTGGAGAGGAATAGCATAGCCCCTCAGACCATGGCATCACATGCATTATTTCTCCTGTTTAGCTTCCACCAGTACATTATGCTTATATGCAGTTCTGTATAAAATAAAAAAAAAGACTTTACAAGCATGTTAAATGAATATAATTGCTCTTTATAGAAAATATTTATAAGTAACCATTATCGAAATACAGATTATGGTACAAAAAAAATTATTTCATAGCTATAGAGAGAGAGAGAGTGACACAGAGAAAGGATTTTAAGGTTATTTTATTGTTTCAGCAGAATTGACCAGATAGAAATAAATGTCTGTAATTTCTCTAATTTTCCAGTCAAGTTGATACTTTATCTGATTATTTTGATTTGTTTGACTTTCATACTAAATGCTTGAATGGCTACACCAATTATAATTTTGCAGACAATTTACTGGGTTGCATGTGATGTTTTTCAGGTATTTAGTAGAACTGGGATGCATCAAACCACTCTGCGACCTCCTTACAGTAATGGACTCCAAGATTGTGCAAGTAGCACTGAATGGGCTGGAGAACATCCTGAGGCTTGGAGAGCAGGAATCCAAACGCAGTGACACTGGCATTAATCCTTACTGCGCTCTTATTGAAGAAGCGTATGGTATGAACAAAACACCTGGGAAGTCAGGGGATACAGAAATGGTCACAAACCCATTGGAGTCTCAGCAGGCCCAGTTCTATATCACTGTTACTGAAAATAACCTGTTCTTTGATAAGTCTTTATTGTACTCTATCTTCTACATTGTCTTTGTCTGTGTATAGATTGGAGACAGAATGTACAGATCTTCTTGATTCATACAGAGTAAAAAATGTTAACAAGAAAACCACTACAATTCCTACTACTAGAGATTTACTAGAATGGCTAACACTTGGATTTCATTATAGCATCATTCCTTGATGTATTATTTTTCTTTTTATCTGACTTCAAGTCTTGAGTTTACTCATGTGCTTAATGCCTACCCAAAAACTGGTTGCCTTAGTTTAACTGCATTGTATACATATATATTATATAGGTTAGGAAATGGAGTCTCCATCCTTGGAAGTTTGGAATACTTCTCCAGACACATCAGATCTAATCTGGTGTTGGTTAGTACTGCTGGGATGGATCTAGTCCAGGTTGGATTAGATGATTATCAGAAATCTATTCCAGTTTACACGTAGGTGATTCTGTAGTCAGTCTTCATAAAGAAAGCACTGTGAACACACTTTTGGAAAACACAGTCCTAAAAGTCTCTTCAGAAAAAATGTTCGAGTTCTCGTTCTTTACCCATTCAAGCTCATTGATTTAATTATTGAGTGAAAAGGTCACAAGGCAAACAGAAAGGCAGACGGAAAGTACGAAACACATAACACAGTTACAGAGATCTCTGTAGTTCAAACTGGCTTTCCTTGGTTCTGGAGATTACAAGTTGGATACAGGTTTCCGTAGAGGGGCCTGTTCTTTCTGAAGATGGGAGAGAATCATGGAACAGATTGAAAATTATCATGGTCATATCCTTTGACTGAGCTGTAACTTTTATGTACTGCTTTTCTCTGCAGGCTTGGACAAGATCGAATTCCTGCAGAGCCATGAGAATCAAGAGATTTACCAGAAGGCCTTTGATCTGATTGAGCACTACTTTGGAACAGAGGATGAAGACAGCAGCATTGCCCCACAAGTAGATATCAATCAGCAACAGTATATCTTCCAGCAGTGTGAGGCTCCCATGGAAGGCTTCCAGCTTTGAGGTGCCCCTGTGCTGTGTGCTCCTCTACCTAGTCAGTCCTGTTGTCGAGCCACAAGCCACCCGTGGAGTGATTCTCTCAATGTTTTCCATAACCCTGTTTGCGCTCATTTGCTTGCCTTGTGCACATGCTCTTACATACGTCTGGAAAACTTTTGGCTCTCCGTGGCAGGATATCCCCTCCTTGGCAAGGGGTCGCCAGAATCACCCTTCTTCTCTAGATTCTGAATCTCTCCACTGTCATCTTTGTGGAGTTGAGGCACCTTTCTATACTTCGAGATATACCCTGTTCCTGTTACAGGAAAGTAATCCCTCCTCCACTTGGGCACTCCTGGCCTCCACCCCCACTCCTGGCATCCAAGAGAAGGCTGCCTTTCTCTTGTATTTGCTGCAGAGTATGCCTGCAGTCCAGGGAGACATTCAGCCTTTCTGAGAATGTAGCTGAATTCATCCCTTGTTTTCTCCCCTGGATGCCTCTTTGGACGGCTGCGAGAGATATGTTAAACCTTCACACGTGATTTATCTACCTTGCTGTATGTGCCAGCTGGGGTTATTGGCATGAGGAGCATGTTACAAACAGTGGAGTAAGTTCTCTATCCCCTGCAACAACAGGCTGCAATGGACATGTTTTGTGGTTCTTAGGAATATTGAACACATCTGGCCCCATCTCATCTCAACACTGAGCTCCCAAGTTGGATTGCAGACCACTGTGGAGATTTTATACCTTCCCAGTTTTTCCTCTCCGTACACAAAAAAAAGAACCTGTGAATAGGTCACTCTTAACATGTCCCCAGAAATGACTTTCCAAAACAGCTTCTAGAATGGAGAAACTGCCTCCACTTCTGCTTGCCAGCACAGTATGATCCAGCCGGGCGTTCCTTAAAAATCAAGCCCTTTCTGGCTCCATGCTCCAGAGTCTGGTCCCTGGTGTTCTAGTTATGGCTGAAAAGATCCTGTCTGCCTCTTTACATTTTTACACAGCGTGACTTGAACAGATTTGTCTTCTGAAAAGTTAACTTCTGAATACAGAAATCTTAATTTGTGAAACTTGGCACAAGGAGTGTTGGATCTCCTTTTCATTTTCACAAGACAATAGCTTCCTCTCCGGCTCACCTGATGGAATATAGTCCTCCTGGTCAAGGTCCTTATTTAACTAAAATGACACTACATTTGCAGGATAGTACTATTACATCTGGATCCACCTGCCCCTCATTTCACTGTTCCCTTTCACTGTTTATGAGATGTCAGGTGAATTAGCATGGAACGCATGGTTCCTCCAGGTGACATCAGTAAGGCATCGTTGACTGCATGGCAGCTGCCGCACGCAGCTGAAGACTGCCCTTCTGCTAGCAGCATGTTCTTGGCTCTGCAGCCTGCTTGGATCACAGACCTCTGATGCAAAGGCCAGCCACTCCTCACTGAGTTCAGCTGACATTGACACCAAACTCTTCACACAACTGGGGAGATGCTGCCTGATTGAAAGTGGTAGTTCCATTTCGGAGAATGCAATGGATTCCCTAGGCTGTCCGCTCTCCCCTGCATCAGACTATGTTCCTTCAAGCTATTTTGGATGCTTGGAACACACATTTGTCCAGTGTAAACATTTCAGAATTGCCACTGGCAACTGCAGCGTCGTGTACCTGTGGTAAATGTTCGTGGCAGAACTGTCTTCAAGATCCTCATGACTCCTCTCAGTGATAAGCCACTGCAAAAGCAAAACCAGCCCATTGGATACAGAGTAATAAAAACACATAAGTCACCTGTCATACTGCTGAAAGAAGCTAGGCAAAGGCCTGAACATCAGCTCTGTGTGACCATTATTTAAATAAAGTCTTCTGTCTTTGCTTCAGGATGGAGACTCTGACCTGTGTGGCCACTGCAGAAGCCACCTGCTGCCTCCCTAGCTAAGCCAGTTGGCCTCTACTTTCCCTCTCCCAGTTACTTTCTCTAGTGCTGCTTTGTGCTGAAGGAACATTTAGTTTACTGCACTTGATCTGTAAATGGACTTCAATTCTTTGTAATTTTAGGGGGTTAAATTTGGTGGTTAATTTAAAAAAAAGCAAAAAAACCCCTCAATGTTGCCTTTACATCACATATAAATAACTGTGTTTCTCTTTTCTTGAAGGGTGATAGAAGCACTGATTAGTAGCAAATCTTGTTTTAGCTTTTGGATTTTTTTGTGCTGGATTTTTTTACGTGTAAATTTCCAATAACATGTCATTTCTATAAGATTTGTTTAAAACCATGTACCTCTTATTGGATGGTATAAAAATGCTACATATTTTGTAAACAAATCTGAGCAAAGTGTGTGTGTATATATTCTGTATATTCATATATGTATATTCTGTGTATATATACACTAGCGTGTATATATACATATATACACACACACATATATATACACACATACATAAAGTGTGTGTATATATACATACCTATATATCTATATATATAAGTGTTTTCCAGGCTAGTGAAAACAATGTGGTGCATTGGCGTTTCCCTCCCCTGCCCCCCAAGAAAGTAATGACAATTGCCTCTAAATGAGTGAATTAAAAAAGAGTCCATTTAAGCTGACTGGTGTGCCTTCCTCTAAGGAGCCTGGCCAGTATTTGTTACTTTTGCCGTGGATATGTGAATTCAGAGCAGATAAGTATAAATCTTTAAACTTGGTATGTTTGTTTGAAGTGACAGGCCTGGTTGACGCAGGTAATATTGTTGTCCTAAATACTTAGACTGTGTAAGGCATTTAACTGGTACCGCATAATATTTTGAGTGAAAACCACACCAATACAAGAATCAACATGGCACACATTAAATGGATTAAAATGTGGCTAACTCATAGGTCTCAATGTAATTTTAAATGGTGCTTAATTGAGTGTATTTCCATCAGGATCTTCCAGCAACCAGTTCTCAGTGTTGCTTTACTTAGCCTTATTAATAGGTTGAAAAAAACCAAAATCTACTTCTAACAAAAGGCTGCAAATTAAGTGAGTACAGAAGGGAGATGAGACTTGTGAATTAGAAAAGGAAAAGCTCACTGATACAGACTGATCAGAATTACTTGGTAAGGGCAAGTAAACTACTTGAATTTTAACGGAGCCAAACGTAGTGAAATGTTACCCATCTAATAAATAACATTCAGGCCACAAATGAAGGACTCTGTTTTGGAGAAGTGCCAGTAAAAGTATCAGGATCATTACAGCATATTGCTTGAACACTGCTTCCTAACACAGTTCTGTGTGGCTGTGTCCCTTGCTAGAAGCACTGAAACTGGTATTCTGTGCTCTCCTGAAGGATGTCCTCAGACAGAGACCATCTCAGAGAACGCTTCTAGCTGCCACTTTCGTGAAGGTCACACTGTTTTGAATGATCTGTTGTTGGTTTGTGCCTAAATAAGAGGCAGCATGGTCTCATGTAGAGGGTAGGGCTAGGGAGGTGTTGGAATTCTTGAGTTCTTCCCTTAGCTCTGTCAGGCAGCATGAAATGCTAGAAAAGTGTCTCATACTTTTTTCAAAGTTAAAATACACGCATTGGTTTCTGTCGGCTTGTAGAGATCTGATCTAAGCATCTTCCAAAAAAGCCCCACAGGCTGGTAATGAGAATTTACTGAATTCTTTTAGAAACATCAGAAATGAGGTGGAAGCACTGCACTGAGATTTTAACAATGTCTGGTTTAAACTAGGTGTTTGAGAAAGGAAGATGCAGGACTGCTTGGAATTGCAATCTAGCAGTCCAGCACACAGATCTGTAGTGCCAATAAAGTTGTGGTTTTGTTTGGGCAGCAAACAGGAGCCATAATTCTTTCTGTTGATAAAGTTCCCAGTGGAACATGGCAGACAAGGTCAGTGTCTTGGATTCAGGAGGATACAAGGGATGATGGAGCAGGTTATTGAAAACTCAGTAACTAGGCCAGGGCCAGCACTTGGGGCTCCTGGGAAGGTATCACAATCATTAGAGGGAACTGCTGCCTAGAGACTTCAGCCTGTTCCTAAATTCCTGTGTTTGTTCCTTGATGCCAACCAAATACAGGTGGCTGAAGACCCTTTGCCTAATGTTAAAAGAAGGGAGGAAGGCAATGACCCTGGACCTATGTGTTCTTGGTCCTGCTTTTTTTTTTTTTTTTATTGTTAGCATCCAAGACTATTGAAGAACTCCATGGTCCTACATGTGACAGTGCTCCTGGCAATACACTTCTCTGCTTCTCTAGGGACTTCCAGACCAGCTGTCTTACCTCTGTGCACTTGCTCTCTATGCCAGTTTAAAGTAAATCCCCATCTCTTCCAGTATGATTTTTTTTTTTTTTGCTTCTGGAAGTTGGCACAACACACTATTGGTACTCTCCTATGCCAATTTTAGACTTGAAGGTCTTTCTTCAGGTGCCTGGGTCTTAGTAGAAAAGTGAGCAAGACCTCTTTGTGTACTGCTATGGCTCCTGCTCCTGTTCCACTGAGGCAGTGTTGGACTTGTCAGGTGATTGCTGCATTAGGAAGTTTCAGTTGCCTCTGGACCAGGTACAGCAATAAGGCACATGGTATAGGATTGATAAATTGGACTGTTCTAGATAAATGGGAATGGTGTTACAGACCAAGCCAAAGGAGAGAAAGAAAATGAGGTACCTTTTAAGGTTTAGTATATTCCTTCCATCGTGCACTGTTGAAAGGCTTTGGGCTGAAGCTATGAGCTCTCAGTGGTCTGAGGGGTGTTAAGTTCTCCTGTCAGCTGGACTGGCTGCTTTGGCCAGAAATGTGTGCTGGTTTTGTAACCACTGTCCGTGTTCAGAAGTGCTTCTTGGAGGTCATGACACCAGGAAAGAGGTGGTTCCTTTCACTGCCTCACTGAGAAAGATATACGTAATTTTACAGTACCCAGCTACTTGGAAAGAAAACAGTACAGTGGTTGGGAGCAAGCTGGAGACCACCCAAAGCCTGTTGTCTTGGGCTTTGGTTTGAGACTTGAGTCTATGTGGAAGCTGAAAGAAAACACAAAGTTGGGCAGTGATGCAGAGTCTTTATGGCAGATTCTGAAATGGTGGAGATACCAGGCTGACAGAAGGATATGTGGAGCTTTTGTCAAACCACTGGGCCAGACTTCAGTTTTTGAGTAAATAGTATAAAGCTTATAGAAATTTAAAATGAAAAACTGGTGACTCTTGCTGCTCTGAACTGTTGCTTTTGAAGTGGTGTTTTGCATATTTTTCTTCGAAGTACTTCAGCAGCTGGATGAGTCCAAATAGTTTTATTTCCAAAACTAGGAGAGGTACCTGCCAGTTCTGTTCACAGAGTGCACTCAGAGGTGTGTATTGAAAGGGTGATATTTTCGAGATGCACAATTTTAAGCTTAGCCATCACCAAGCATAAATTACAAGTTTTTCTTCACAGAAACCTGAAACGCTGTCTAAAATGCACGTTCTCTTTTTTGGTGTCATTTAGTACATACATGACCACAGGCATGTATTTGGGCAAGATTTTGTTTTGGTTCCCACTTGTGTCCCTACTAGTGTGGCAAAGAACCAGAATTGTCATGGAAAATCTGTTCACATACCTGCAGTAAAATTAAACATGGCTTGCATTCAGTGCTAATTAAGTGGACACATCCCTGCAATCCTGCTCTGCTTGCTTGACAGTGTACTTATGATAATTTTCATCCAGAGAATCTGATGACAGGTCATTGTATCACCTGAAGGTTGTGACTTCTGTGGTGGAACTGATGACACAGCTTGTCTGATGGGTTACATCTCACTGTGGTACTCAGAAATGGAATTCAGAGATGAACTGCAGCACCTAGTGAAGATTTACCCTGCATTTTTGTAAGGCTTTTGATTATTCAGCAATACTGCTAATTTTTAGGGGTACAATAAAAATAATCTCCTTCTCTCTCTGAGAAAGTTCACAAACTAATTTTGTTAAGCTGGTATGTCTCTTGTGGTTTGGGAGTCAGCAGGGCAGTGCTGGTCAGTTAACATAGTTTTGAACAGTCCTGACACTTCCAATCTACATTTCCTTCCAAATGAACTGAAAGGAGGAAGGAAAATATTTTCCCTGGTTTCTGCGGGCTCTTCAGCGTGAATAGTGTGTGACTGGGCCCAATGCCAGAAATAGTACTCTTGAGGCAGGTGATCTCTAGGTGGGTCTAGGATGATGAAAGTACAGACAACAGTTTAAAAGAGCAAAATACCTATAAATCTAAAGGAGATTCATAAAGAAAGAAAATTCATAGTAGCAGAGAACAGGAATACCTGATTGACTTTCTCATACTCACATGCCTCTAAATAGTAAATCTTAGAGTACAGGTTGAAGCTGTTGCTCAGTATTCCTCAAAATAGTCATCTCTGTTCCCTCAGCTTGGATGTTCTCTCATCTCACTGCCAGCTCTGCTGGGACCACTCTTAGGTGTCAGCTGCAACACCATGGTTCTCTGGAAGGCTATTTCACTCGTTCCTTGAAGGCAAGCAGTTCTTCACAAGAAGTTACCCCTCACTTAAACAAATGCAGACAGAATAACAGGACCTAGGCTTTCTAATACCTTTCATTTTGCTGATGTTAATGCAGGTCAGACAGTAACTTTTAGCTCAAGGGCTCCCTTAATAATTGTTCTGTCTTGCACAAAGAGGAGCACGTGGATTACCTAAAGTAGCCAGTACCAATACAGAATAAATACAGTTCCATTCTTGCTGAGGAAACCTGAAAAAGTCAGTGATAGTGGATGACTGGCTAGTGAAGGTATTTTGTTTGCAGAAGCAGATATGTGCAAGTGGAAACCAAATGGACCATTCTTTTGTGTTACAGTTACCTTCCTGTAAGTGGTAAGTAAGAACATGAGACTTCATGCAGAGGATTGGTACCAAGAATGCAGGTACAGGTCCTGCAGTACTTTAAAAGATGTTTAGTCTGGTGCACAGCATGTGGGAAACAATTACATTGCTTATCCACTGTGCTCGTGTGTCCTCTCTCTCTAACCATGAAGAAAAGAGTTTGGAAGAAAGGGGCTGTTATTAGGAAAAGAAAATAGGTATTTCTGGTTTTATTAATTATGAGACAACTTATTTATTCTTTCTTGAACATGAGTGTACAGAACTAACATACAGGAAAGATGTGATGATAGCCAGCTCTCAGTGCTGAAAGGGACTTTTGCTTTTCTATCCCAGTCCTTGATCGCTTCATTTCCTCCTCTACGGTTTAGCAGATGTACCTTCTGCTCTCCACTGGGCCTTCTTCTCCAAGTTTATGCTCAGAAGAGATTCATGTCTTTTCATAGCCTACAGTGTAATAAGATCATCAGTTATTACTTGAAGGACCACAAAAATACCTGACCTATCCTTACCAAGGCACACTTCTGTCAGCTTTAATGACAAGAAGCCAAGAGGGTTAAAATAAAATAGAGACTATTTTGGCTGAAAGTAATTACTTCTCTGGGAATAAATTAAACCCTTTTTTCAAGTACCTAGCAGATACATTCTGTGCTTCTGGTCACCATTTAATACTAATCTGATTTTCAAGAGACAGAGATACTAGAAACAAATCAAAAGTTAGTATCACAGACTCAGAATATTTTGAGATGGAAGGGACCACATGGATCATCAATTCCCGCTCTTCAGTGAATGGCCCACTGGGGGATCAAACTTGCAACCTTGGCATTATTAGCACCATTCTCTGGCCAACTGAGCTCATCTCAGAAAACATAAATAATTCCAGCTGCTTTGAAAACAACGATTCCAAAGTAGTTGTCCTCTCTTCCTGGTATTTGCATTCATACTAGTCCAGTACAGAGGAGAATGCTCTGGGAATCATCAGTGTTTGATCTCTGCTGTTAGAGCCAGGAAAAACCCTTCCACTGTTTCAGAGTGCTGCATCCTTTTCATTTTAATAGACAAATCCTGACAGAAATGTCAGGTGACACTCAGTAGCTCACAATGCTGGGGTTAAGACTGTCACTACTTTTAAGGTTTCTCTAGAACACAGAAGTTCATAGAAACCAGACCTGAACATTGTCATCAGAAGAAAGCATAAAAAATAAGTTTCTTCTGCCACACAGATGCTTTAAGGTCAGAGGTTTTCGTCTGGGTTTTCTTAAAGAAAGCATCTTAACAGTGACATCATCCTTTTCAGAGGGGAATTCGTCAATGAGGGTAACTTCAGGGAACCAGGAGGACTTGTTTAAATTTTGTTCAGTGATGACAACCCCAAAACAAAATACTAAACCCTCAAAGCAAGACAGTGCTAAAAATCCATACAGGAACTAAGAAGTTTAAATGAAGATTTATTTGCCCTCATCTGTGCTTACCTGCTTCCCTCTAACCACCATGATGATGCATCCCACTATTGTCAAGGCAATCATGAAATAGCTGAACTTCACACGTAGGGTGGTCTTAGCTGCTCTCACTGTTTCAAGCCTCAAGAAAGAATAAAAGACTCATTATCAGAGACCCAAATAATTCACTTGGCTAATTATTTAATTTCTCTTAGTGTGCTGTCTTAGTAGCTTTGTGTAATGCTAACAGCACTTGGCTCTTTGCACAAAGTTTTACAAGAACAGGAAAGGCTGTTCCCTAAGTACCTTGGGAGATACTTGGTAACAGAGGCATTCCTCTCAAAGCTGGAAACAAACCCAACATTTTAAACTTTGGTTACTCAATTGTTAAAGTGCTGCTTTTGCAGACCACTCGACTGCAGTGCTAAGAAGGAAGGCTGCAGGATTTAAGTGTGTATGTTCATTACAGAAAGAACAGGAAAAAGAGAGGAATACTTTAACCAATACAATATTTTTCTTACTGTCCGCTCTCTCTGTGCTTACTACCATCTTCCAATATTTGCAAAGTTAGGGAGAACGCACTTGTATTATAATTGTGATTCATAATTCACCCGTATTATAATTGTGTTTTACTGTTAACATAGTAAAACATGCCTTTTTCTCTCAATAGCAGAAGTCTGGTAAAACCCAAAATACAATGTTTAAGCAGTTGAGAGTTTCTTGGGCAGAGGGAAACATTAGCACAGCTTTGCAACTTCTTCTGCCTGAACTTCAAAATGGTTTCATTTATGATGCAGTCTTATGATGCAGCAAGGTGCTTCCTCTGCTACAGGACTTGAAAGGGCAGTAAGTGTACACACAGGCTGCTGAATGCAATGCTCAGAAATTCTGAGTAGGACTTGGTTAAAGACCAGTGGTTGCCACTCCTGCTGGAGTAAATAGTCTTAAAGTGAGCTGCTTTCCTGAGAACTAAGAAGGTGTCGAGGATCGTAAGCTTTCCAACATCAGCTTTGGACAGAGGAACTCTTTAAATTTTATTTATTTATTTATTTTTAATTCCAGGGGACTTAGCCAGCTACACCAGTAGCTATACCACCTTTTTGGCAAACTTGTTGCTTACTCTGCTGTTATCTTTTAAAAACCAGAAGCCTTCCACCAGAAGCATGGCAGTTATTAACACCTTCCAGCTGTACATGTGAAGAGTAAAAACAAAAGGTCATTTATTTTGAGTTAAATGCTGAAGATCATTCTAACCAAATGACATCCTGGTTACAGTAGGTTTTAAGTCTGTGTTAGAGAGAACAAAGCACGAAGGGCCAATGAAGCATTAATGCTTTTTAGAAGTGCTTTCCACAATAACCAAAGACATACACCTCATATATTTAACTCTCCTTGCAGAATTTAGGCCAGATAACTCCCTTCTCAAGGAGGGCTGGTATTCTCACTGATTATATTTGGCACATGACAAAATTCCAGAAGACTGGAAAAGCACCAACATTATTTGATGAAAAGAATAAATACATCAAACTAGCAAAACTAACATGGCAAATGGATTGAATCGAATTGGGAAATTATTACTGTATATAAACATGAGTGAATATGGAATCTTGACCCCTATATTTGGAAGAAAATAAAAAGATACTTAAGGATCCATGATAGTTCAGCATGGTAAATCACACAGTACCTGAGAGCTGAGAAGTTTTGTTCTTGTTTTTGTCAGAGTATTGATGTGAATACAAGATTTCTGATCATAGGGAACAAACACATCCATCTACAATGAAACTAATGCTTAATTTTAGCATCCAGGTTATTTGTTTCTGCTAATAATCTGCAGTCAAAGCCTTGAGTGCAGGCTGCAATTAAGCTGAAATGCACAACAGTAGGATTTTAAAAAGTTTGCTAGGTTAATTTTGGAAATACCTTAGATGTGTGAAGAATTTACAAGAGCAAAAGGTAGATATCTAAACACAACTTGCATTTACATCAGTTCAGTGGTTAAGTTTAACATTTGTTTAATAAAGAGGTTGCTTCACCACATTTTACAAGATTACTGAATTATATCACAGGCTCTTACAACCCACAATTAATCTCAGATTAATTAATTAAGCTCGGAACAGGAAAACAAGTTTTTGTGCTTTTATAGTTCTCAGTTGTCTTCTCAGATTTGGCTGAATTATTTGTCTAAATAAAAAGAATTCCCTATGCACTTGCAGAAATGGTCAGCTTTTCTCAGAAGTTTGGTTTGTCCTTTCAATAAACTACTGAAATCAATCCCTCTGCTAACTCTGTTTTCTTAAAAACACTTGTAACAAATGTTTGGTATGCAAAAATATATGAAGTGATACTAAGTTTTAATAATTTACTCCTGTAGTTTTAAGAAAAATGATTCAATACAAAATGGAAGGATTCCACTTTTAACAAAATTCATTCATTGTCATACATTTAAATACAGGGGTGGATCTTCAATTCCCACACAGTGCAACCAAACAAACAGAAAATATGTAAGAGGGCAGCTACATCATTTTCTTACTCAAGTTGTGCAAGATTTACTGTTTCTTTTGAATTTAAATAAACATGTATTTAAAACCATTACGAGCATGTTTTAGAAGATAACTATACTACTAGGAGTGTTTTTTAAACTAATAGTTGTCTATTGTTAATAAGTTTGATCTTTATTTTTGGTGTGCAAACTAGAGCATCCAGTTTTATTTTCTACTTCACACTGGACGAAGTTTTGACATTCTGACTCAGCAGCAACAGGGAAATTTTGACTATATATAGTTAGGGAGCCTTGACACTGTTAGTTTAAATTCCAACAGTAAAGGAAGTTGGCACATGACCTTTAGGTAATCATTAATAAATACTTTATATGGGTTTCAGTTATTTTATAGCTGTATATAAAAGTTTCCCACAGCAAAAGACTGACATATAATGAAAAACACTAGAAAAAGCTCACACTAATGTTTGAGAAAAGCTTTCTAATTGTGAGAGAAGAGTAAAAACGAATTGATCTGACATGGTTTTCTAATGAAACAACTGATAAATGCTGGTCAACCCTTTGCAAAAAAAAAATAAATATAAAAAAAAAATCAAGAGGCATACATTATCTTAGCACGAGAGAATTGCTCAGGTCATTAGGTCATTTCATCTACACGGATGATACACCAAACACAGCAGGGTAAGATTTTTCAGCTGTGCAAGGTGTCCAAGAAAAGTTACTTTGCCGTTGCATTCAAGTACCTTATTGCTGCACAAAGTCTCTTTTACAGCTTCAAAAGCGACACTTACGAGACAGTCTCTGGTATATCCTCTGCCTTTTTGAAATGGCCTGCCCACAACAAAAACTTTTTCTCCCAGTCAGTAGGCTTGTGTCCAGGCACCCCCGAAGCAGATCGACCTAAAAAAATCCCAACAAAACACACAAAGACAAAACAACAAAACACCACCAAAAACAACAGTCAGAGAAGCTGGATGGTCAGACCTCTAACAAAAACAGTTAGGATGAGCAATACAGAACTCTAAATATGATTGCTAGAGGTCGTTAGAGAATGAAAAGTGTATCAAAGATTAACAAACCTGTAAATATGGATTAAACTGAAGCCATGGAAGGAAAGCCAAATCCTTCCCAAAACCTCTGTATCTGCAGGCCTAAATATGCAGAAGCTGCTCTACCATCTAAGCTTCCTAAGGTGCTGTTTTTCTATTTCATTTAAATAAGGTTTTAAAAAAAAAAGGAAATCAAGTGAAATAGCTATAGAAAAGCCAACATGCTGCACAATAACAGTAAAAACCAATATAACCTCACGGAATGTTAACTTTTTCAAGCAGTGTAAGATTTTATCTTACCTGAAGGTATAAATAAACAGGTAACAGGCAAAGATTGGACACAATTTTCAGTTCAGTCTTTCAAACTCCGTATACAAAATATTCATAATGTAACAGGGGAAGCTTTTAATACATAACATACCATTAAAATCTAAGAAACAAAGTGCAAAGATAGACAGCTTTTTCCTTTTTTATTTTAAACAACAGGCAGTATCCTGCATGGCCGTGTTGTCCCTCACGGATTCATGGATTATCTAGGAAGTGGGGTGGATACAGTTTGCTGACACCAACAGGTTATTCAAAAACATAAACAAGAGCGCTGAGCCCAAAATGCCACAGGGCTTCAGAACCCAGAGTCAGTGAACTGGGCTGGGAACTCCGTTGCCCATAAACAGGAAGCAATTCCAGTTCACACACAAATGACAGACTCTACCCTCACTTATTAATCATTACCTAGACCTAAGCAAAGCCTTGGGGTTCCACAGTGGTTTTGGCGAGTAACAGAAAGGAAAACTGTGTAAGTGTCAGTGATCAAGAATTCAAACACAACAGCATTACTGTGCCTCTGTGTAAAACTGTGACTCCAGCTTTTTGAAAAGCATGGGAAATACTAAGAGGGAGCTGAAATAGAGCAGGCACAGAGAACACTGCCGAGGACAGCCACAGGTATGGAATGGTCACCATGTAAGAAACTGTGTCACAGACAGAGACCATTTGGCCTGGAAAAGCAGTGACTGAAGCTCTCTTCAGCCCAGCAGAGCATTGTAAAAGACATTGGGAGTGTGGGTTTTAATGAGGCCTTGGTTTGGAAGGGGTACTGAATGAAGGAAAATCAGATTATAAAAAAGTCCACACCAGGTTCAAAAAAACCACATGACTGTAGCTGAGGAATTTCTTCTTAGAGAAGAAATTCCTAGGGAATTTTAGCATCCACATTCTTGGAGAATGTGGATGCTAAAATACATCCAGCTTCAAGAAACTGGACAAATTTCTGGGGATAAAAAGAAATCCAGTGAGGACTATTAAACACCAAGATGCCACATCTGGGGCAGTGGTATAGAGAAACCCTCTTCCTGTTCTCTTCCTTAGGTTCTTGCCGTAGGGCACCATTCCCACTTCAAAAAATGTAAGGGACTTCTTTATTGGCCCCTGCTGAAGACACTTTTAAGGGAACCTTTTGTCCTACCCAGTGCAGCTGATTCATGTTTTTAACACAGTCATGCCAACTACTTCACATCTGTGTGCTCCTTTTCTCCTGCATGGGCGGGCCATAAGGAATCTGTGATACAGAGAGCACAGAATTGTCCCATATATAGTGAAAAAATGTTTCATGGCCTGAGCTTTCCCTCACCAACTCCACCCTTAAACACGAACAATTCAGACGCTTCCTGCAGGGCATGTTCAGTTTTTGGAACCGTTGGAGCTGGCTGCACTCTGAAAAACTGCAAAAGTCTTTTAGCTCACACAACATTCCTAAACATGAACAGTTTACAGTGCAGCTGAACAGGCAGTTCCAGAGCAGAGCCGAGGAGCCTCTGTGTAGGAGTGTGCACTAGATAAGGTTCTGGTGATCTGCTACAAAGTGAATGCTGTGTGACCCTCACAAGGGGAAATATTGATCCCTGGCTTTTTGTTAGAAAACAAGACTTGATCAAACTTAATACTCCATTTTTCAGTCTAGAGACCAGAACTCTCACAAAATCAGGGATATGAGCATCTATGTCAGCCAAATTCCTGCTCAGATGATTACAGCATGGATATGCAAGTATTCCGTGGCATGAAACATTCCATGACTCTATCAAAGACTCTTACTCTTAGACTGAAGGTCTTGCTGGCGTTTAATGCACAACCTTCTGCTTATCTTCAGGTCCACTCCCTCGGTCATCCTCAGAACTGAGGGAAAATTTCTTCCCAGCAGTTTAACAGCCATATCTGGAAGAGAAAGCAAAGAGGCCAAATTTAACTCAGAGCAGTAGAAAGTCGGAACCAGCTTTTCAATGGAAGCATTCGAGGAGGTTTTTTTACCACAAGAGGGAAAAAAAGAAATAAGTAAAAACAAAGGCAAGAAGTACCAGATTTAGTTGTAACAGCCTACCAAGGAAATTAAAACTTGCTTATAAGGTATGCCTTGAGCTTGCTCAGTTATCTTATATAGAAAAATGTGAATGCAATTAAATTAATTTAGGGGGAAAAAAAAGAATGCAAGATAACATCCTACCAGCGATTTCTAGAACACATTACACATCACAATTTCCAAGAACTCATCTATACAAATGCTTCAGATACACTTTGGATGGTGCTATTTCAAGGACTGCACACCAGCATTGTATCAATCTTGTCACATCCCAAAAGCATAGACAGAGTAAAGTCAAAAAAGCAGAATCATTAGCACTGAGAGGTAACTACTTTGCAGTGCATTAGAAAAGGCCAGGGCACTTTATATAAGAACACATACTCTAAAGAAGGCACTTCTAATGCATTAATTATTATAATGAAAGTTTTGGGGACAAAATCCCAATTAAACTAACTCAGAAAAGCAAAAAGGGCACTTAAAAATATAAAGGTAGTTCTTTATTTCCTTCATTATTCTGTCTGAAGGTGTCTCTCCTAAGGGCCTTTACTTTCGAGGTATAATACACTCCCGCTCTGAAAAACCAGTAATTTACATTTACAGGCGACACCCCCAACGAAACCGGACCCTTTTCAAGTTCTTTGGAGAAACCGAGGCACAGACCCGCTCCCGCCACTGTTTTGAACGCCCGTCCATCAGACACGGTCCCTCACGCTTGGCTTCGCCCCCGCCGCAGCACCGGCCGGGGCCGCCTCGCTCCGGGCGCGGGGCCTGGTCCCTCGGGGGCCCGGGGAAGGAGGCGAACCGGCAGGAGCCCCGGACCGGCCTCGGCGCTTGGTCACTCCCTGCTACCTTCCCCCACTCACCGGCGCGGCCCCACATGGCGCTACCTCGGGCCTGCTGGGCCCCGCTCAATGTCACCGCTGGGCCCCGCCCCGGGCCCGCGATTGGAAGGAGCCGCGCCGCGGGACGCTCAGGCCGCCGGAGCCAGCACCGCCTCCTCTGGGGGCGGCCGGAGCTCTCTCCGCGACTGGAGGAGGCGAAGGGGCCGCGAGGCCGCCGCCGGTGGAGATGCCCGGCCGGGGGCCGCTGCGCCGGGGGCCGCGCTCCGGCGGGTCCCGCCCCGCTCCGCCCCGCGCGTCATCCCGGCTCCCCGCCGGATTGGGCGCCGCCGCGCCCTCGGCCGATCCAGGATGGCGGCGCCCAGCGGACCCGCGAGCTGCGAGGACTTCGCCGAGTTCCAGGTAACCTGCGCCGGGCGGGCAGGGACGGGCTGGGCCTGGTGGTGCCGCCGCCGCCGCCGCCGCCTCCTCCTCCCGTGCCCGCGTCCCGCGCGCTCCCGCCGCCTCCCGGCCAGCGGCCCCGCGGGAGCGTGCGCCCCGTGCGCGAGGTCACCCCGCTCCTCGCAGCCGGCGGGATGCAATGAGGAGGGAGCAGGGTCCGGCCTTCCCCTCCCTTTCCTTCATCCCTCCGGCGGGAGCGGGGCCGGGCACCTCCTCTTCCCTGCAGGTCTCTTTCTCGGGACGGAGCGCTTGCGGCGCGGGAGCCCCGCGGGCGGCGGGAGCTCCGTGGGCGCCTCCGCGGCGCTTAGGGGAGCGTGAGGTGCCAGCCTGACTTGGGCGGCGCGAGCAGGACCCAGGCCGGCGGGTCCCTGGGAGCCGGCCTGCCTCTCGAACACGGAACCCCAGAATATGCTGAGCAGCTAGGGACCCTCAGGAATCACCGAGTCCAGCTCCTGGCCCTGCGCAGGACACCCCAAGGGTCACACCATGTGCTTGAGAGTGTTGTCCAAAGACATCCTGAACTCTGTCGGGCTTGGTGCTGTGACCACTGCTCTGAGGAGCCTGTTCCAGTGCCCAACCACCCTCTGGGTGAAAAACTTTTTCCTGGGATCCAACCTAAACCTCCCGCAGCTCAGCTTCCCGCCCCCCAGAATGGTGGGAGGATTTTATTCAAAGTTTGCCCCCAGTTTCCTGTGTGGAAGCATGGATTGGATTTGGGTACAGGCTCTTCAGCCTGTCCATGCTGCTTGCAAGGCCAGGGGACTTCAGGGAGCATCAGTTACTTACTGGACTTTGCTGACAAGGAAACTCCGTGGTTTGCAGCACATACTTCTGCATGTAGGATTGTTCCTTTGGTGTGTTTCTAACTCTTTGTAAGGAATCCTATTTAATTTCTATTATAACGCTTAATTATGCAAATTTTTTGGTAGTAGGCTTTTCTGAGAGATATAACCAAGTATCTCTCTCTTTTTTAATACAGGAGCTGCTCAGGGTGATGAGGACAATCGATGATAGAATTGTTCATGAACTAAACACTACGATTCCAACAGCTTCCTTTGTGGGGAAAGTTGATCCTGGCCAGACATGTAAAGAGCTGTACGAGTCTGTGAGTGTGCACGCCTTCTACTTTCAGCTCCCTTCCAGCTGCTCTGTCATGTGCAGTGGTTAGTAAAGCATCCTCAGTGTCTGAGGAAAGGACTGCCTTGGTAGATCCTGCTTTGTGTATTCCTAACTGTCCTGCTCAACATCTCCACACACTGCTTCACTTTAAAACCATGCAGGGAAGTTTTTTGTTCTGCAATACTGATCCTTTGGTGCTTGCTTTTCCTGCTGCTCTGCAAGACTTCTCATGTTTACCTTTAACTTTTGATCAACTCGGTAAGAGCAAGAACAACAGGATAATCTGAGTTAAGAGTAACTGCTGCTTAAAGCAGTATTGTTTCCCACATATGTATTATGAATTCAAAGGGATTTCTGTAAGCACAGCAATAGCATGGCTTTAGAAAGTGTCTCTTTAAACCTGAAAGTAGGAGGTTTTTATTCTCTGTTGAGTTACTGTGACTTTCTTTCTCTCCCCACTTAGTTGATGGATGCTCACACCAATAGAGAAAGAATCATCAAAAACTGCATCTCTCAGACTTCCGCTGTAGTGAAAACTCTCAAAGAAGAGAGGGAAAAGGCCCCTGAAGATGCAGCATTATTAAAGCAACTCAGGAAAGAGCAGACAAAGGTGAGTGATGGAGCCTTCTGGAGATCACTTACAGAGGAAGAAGTGGGTATCTTTCCCAAACGGAAAGACCCAGTGTGTGATAGAGAGGACCTGAGGTAGATCCTGAGTCAAGCAGTCTTTTCCAAGGTTCTTGTTAGCTCTTGTTGGGTCTTGTAAGAATTATTTTCCCAAGGCCTCAAGGCAGAGAGCTGCTTTTATTCTGCAAGTGGAGCATTTCCTGAGACTCTTTTACATAAATGCTGTAGAAAAACACACATTATTTCCCATGGTGGATTCTGACCTTCACTGACTGACACCACTGAGTCACAGCTTAACTTTTCCTGTTCTCTATAAGATGCTTCCAGGCAACCTTGAATTCCACTTAAACAACCTTTTTGCTGTTTGGTATTTCTTGGATTAATATTTGGAGTAACTTGTGATGGCAGGAAAGAATCTTCTGGGTTTGCATAGGAATTCTAATGTGCCGATGCCCTCTCAACCTTCTGGCCTGTGGGTGGAAAATGTACTTTACCAGAGGTGACCATAGGGGATTGAGGATCAGAAGTGGAGAAGGGAACTCCACTGCTGTTCTCACCCCACTTTCAGGGCCCCTGTTGTAAGGAAGAGGATACTGAGAGAACCATGTGGCAGACGAGCAGTTTTATTCTTAAAGCCTCACTTATTGAACTGCTAACAAACATGGATATCAGTCTGGAAAACTAGAGTGGTAGTCTGGAAAACTAGAGTGGTAGTTTAGTATTTTCTACGAATTTTGTTAACAGAGCCAATTCTTTAAATCATTTAGTTACTGAGCCCGAAATCTCTCACTGAAAACACTGGGAGGATTACAGTGATAGTGTTTAATGATTGGAGGTGGCTTCAAATGTTAAAAGCAAACCATGATTTAGAAATATCTCAGAATTTTTTTATGAGATCACCCCTGCTTTTTTTTTTTTTTTTTTGGCTCTCCAAAACACAGTTTTGTTTTTTCTACAAGTCAGAGAAGCTATCTTGACAGAACACATCCTAGTTTTAAGAGTGGGAATTTTAAATATCTTTTCACTTGTCTGCAATACAGATCTCTTTTTCCCTTGTTATGTGTGTTTCTCTAATGCTGCTAGATGTACAACTTGGAAGACTTCATGTAAAATTATTACTTCTGGGTCACTGAATGAGAAAACTTGGAGCAGTAGTTTCTTTGAAGTGCTAAAGATCCTCTGAGTGCTTATTTTGTACAGACTTATTCTGGTCATCCAGTCACTCTGGATGCTGGATTGTTATTTCAAACAGATTGAAGTCCTGTTGAGTTGGGGAAAGGGCATCCAACGACTGTTAGCAACTCTGTGTCCCTGGATATCTTACTTGGAAAGTTTTTTGTGGGATTGCTGTCTTGTCTTGCACCTGTTCACCAGGCCTCTAATTGGAACCATGTATTGAAAATGGATAAACTCTGACTCAGTCTGTTGTTAAAGACTCTAATGAATGCATCCTAAATTTGGGCATAAATGATAGATGGTTCTTAAATCTCCTACTATTGCTTCAGGACCAAATTACCCAAACATAACTGTCACACCTGCACTTCAAGGTTTCTAATAGGTGTGAAACAAAGAGATTCTTACCCTTCTCACGGGTCAAGTGAGTGCTCAAGAACTGTGTACTGGTGGTAGTTCTTGCCAGAGCTTTTGCATCTGTGTAGAGCTGATTTCTCCTTCAGTGGTAACATAAAATATTAACTGGTTCAGACAGCATGAACAACACATGATCAGACTGCAGACCCTTTTTGGTCAGTGGACTGAGTAGATGGCAAATGAAGCAGAGAGGGTCTGTTCCTAACATTAGTTTTAAATCCAGGATCCTAGCTGGATTCCCAGCTTCACCAGCTTCATATATGACTCTAATAATGCAAGAGTGGCAACTCAAGGCTGCAGAGCTAACCCCAGCCCTCGCATTCCTTGTGCTAAGTGCTTGACTTAGGTGCAGTTATTTGTGCCTCTGAAGCCATCAATGTTAATCAGTTAATTGCTAGCAAATCTTGATGGGCATTATTTAGGAATAGAGCATGAGTAATCAAGATCTTCTGCCAGGCTTGCTTTGTGAGTCTGCCTTAACTGTGCCCTTGCAGACCTGTGTGTGCCCTGAGCACTGGCTGACTGGAAGGATCAGGCTCTTGGACTTTGGTTTGCACCATCAAAGGAGGTGTGCGCCTGGTGCTGGGGTTGAGAGCTGGAAAGTTGCAATGGTAGTAAATACTGAAGGCTGCAGGGAGACGTGTTTAACAATAACCTTTTTATCTGTTATTTTCTGCAGTTGAAATTGATGCAATCGGAGCTCAATGTTGAAGAAGTGGTAAACGACAGAAGCTGGAAGGTATATTCAGTCATTTAATAGTGATGATGTTCTGTCCCAACAGACAGCTCTGCACTGGAGGTGTGGGACTGGTGCCTTATGAAGCAGGTTAACTAGAAATAGATGAGGGCGGTGCTGGGGGAAATGCTTCAAGTCAGTCATTTTCCCAGTTCTGGATCCAGAGATCAAAGTTTTTCAGTTACACTGCCAAGGGAAAAAAAGCATCTGATTTAGCAGGGAGGAAAGACTGCGGATTATTCCCCATGTCCCTTTCTCCCCCTTGCCAGTGGCTGAGCACTTCATAGGCTTTTCTGTGGTGACTTCTCTGAAAAGCTTCGTACAACCTCTAACAATGTCAGAGAGGTGGGTCTTTCACATTTACCTGTATCTGGTGCTGATCGCAGATCTGAGCAGAGCCCAGGGGAGGGTGAAGCTGTAGAAGTTGAATCTTTTCCTGATGGAGTTTTCTCAGGCCTGAACCGACACTCCCTGGTGCAAAGGGCAGCCTTGCCATTGCTCTTCTGTGTCAGCAGAGGGTGCAGATCACCCTCTGGATTGATGGCCCCGAAGGCTATCTGGTGATAAATTCTGAGGTGGCTGTATTGTGTCACTGCAGCATTTCGCATCTGGCATCCTTTTCTGGTTTGGTGTAGCTTTTCAGAGCTTTCAATACTGCAGAGAGAACCTCTTTCCCTTTCTAAATGCAAAAAGAACTTTTGCAAATAACTAGTACAGGCTGCACCTTCCTTTTTAATCCCTACTTCCTGATTTTAGTCCCCTAGATTGCACCAATGTAAAACCAGTACAGCTTTATGTCTTAGCTATCCATCAGTAACCTCAATGCAGGCTGATGAAATGAACATTTGCACAGTTTTATGCATATGCTTTGCCATCACTACACCTCTGTACTGTCCCAAAAAGCTAAGCATGCACTTCAGTTTAGTTTTAAACCCACTCAGATCTGACTAAGCAGTGCCCCAGTCTTAACAACAATATGCTGCAGGTCATCAGGGGTAAATATTTTACTGCAGCTCTGCCATAGGGGAACAGCCCTCACCCTATTCTTTGTTCTGAAGCACCAAATTTAGTAATGATCCCAGAGGTTTCTTGTAGCTGCATTAAGCTTTTAGTGATGACAGAACTGTCTAATTTTTCCTGAAGATGGAGAGTTTATAAACAGTGAGGTAAGCATAGTGAAGGGGTACTTTAGCCTGCTAGTGTACTGCTCAGCCAATGTTCAGAGTGGGGCTTAAAGAGATAAGTCTTTCTTGGTTTTATCTTCAGCTCTGCTAAACTGTGCCCTGAATATACAGATAAACGTCTCCTTTAGCTGCCCGTAAAAATGTCACTGATAGAATCAGAACCAGTCATTGTTGCAGACCAAATGCAATTTGTTACATGGAAGTGATTATTGGTGTGCAGACTGCTGTTTTACTGTTGTAGACTTCTGGCTGGGAAGTACACTTGTTTATTTCCATTAATCCTAAACAAGTGAAAACTAATCGGAAAAATCTGATTAGGAAACATTTTTTTTAAATACTGGCTGGCTGTGGCAACAGTGGCATACAGAAGGATGCTTCTTTAGAGAAATCTATGCAGCGGGATTTGATACCAAACCGGGAATTGACTTTCATACAAGACACTTGCATTAGTGTTTGTCCAGCACCTCCACATTGGAGTTTACTGTTGGAGTGATTTATACAAATATGTAAAAGCCAGCAAAATCAAACTTTTGCATAGTAATGTGAATTTTAAGGTTTCTCAGCCATTGGTTTTCCTGAAAAATGTCTGAAAAATGAGAATAGCATTTAATAGGTCGGCCAATGCATTTAAGTGGTTTAAGTAACACACTGAGATCTGTGAGCCAATGATCCTAAAAGTAGGAGGCAGTGTTAGTAAGACTGCAGTGTTGATCTTCCTGCCACAGGTTGTGGAGTTACTGTTGTAGGTACTTTGAAAGTTAGCATGATAGCAGGCAAGCTGATGTGTTGTTTGATGCTAGAGACCCTTGCAGAGCTTTAGAGAGTATTTCCAGCGCCCTTTTAGACATATATGCCATTAAAATGTCATTAACAGACAATGGAGAAAAAATGGTGTGATTTATTTAGTAGCAAAATGTTTTTCAATTGGACCTGCTGTTGCTCTTAATTTCTACGGTTTCTTTCTATCACTGATCTCAAACCTTTACTTCATCTGAACTCTTCCAGAGGTGTCTATTCCATGTGGCAACATAATGGCTACACATTTCTATGTGTGAAAGGACCTATATCACAGCTTTTGTTTTCTGCAGTATGAAGCAGTTTATAGTACATGTCTATTTCTTAAAATAAATGAAATTTGAAAGGTAGTTCAAAATTGTTGAGAAGCAATGCTGTAACTAATGTGTGCTCCAGGCTTCGCTTTTGCTGAAGTTGCCATAGGTTGTGAACTATGAATAAGAAGATCATCTGTAGAAGATTCTAGGAAGATAAAGCTTGAAACAATGTATTTTTATATAGTGTTGGATAACTTCCCCAAAATTACAAGATCGCTCACTTTACACATAAAGCCAGTGGGAGAGTTCATAAAACTTCATATCCTGATGATCATAGGCACTTGGGTCTGCCAAATCCCTGGACAGCTTGGCAAAATATGCTCTTGTGGAAATGCTGGTGGGACAGCCAACACCTGCCAGAGCCTCAGCTTGGTGTCAGGTTATGCTTGTGTTGCTTTCAGGACTTGTGCTGGGCAAGTTTGGATAAAAGCTGATAAATAACTAAATGGCTTTAAATGGCTTGTGAAGAGCACCTGCAATCTCGGTGGGAGCCTGTGTGTTTTGCTTTGGATTCAGACTGCCTTACTTTAAATAGTCACGTTTATTGGCCTTCTTAGGGCAGGCTGGCAGCAGTTCAAGCTAAATATACATGATCCTCAGTATCCAGTTCTAGGGGCTAATTTTTACCTAGAGAAGGTGCCAGAGGTGAGTGAGGCAGGAGTGCTGTGCCCTTTGCAGGGGGGAGTGGCAGCACTGGCACGGACAGGCAGATCACTGGAAGTGTGCATATGGCTTCCAGGAGCCCTTGCCCCTCTTCTTGGCTGTCCTGCCAATGTAAGATGTGCCTACTTAGGAAAGACAGGAATACAGTGCCCAAATTTGAATGTCAAAGTGAACTGACAGAACACAACCATTCAGGAGCCTTCCAACGATTATTTCCCTCCCTTTTAAAAACAAAAAGTTGTCAGCATTTTTGATGATAACAGCCTGCCAGGATTAAGAGTCTGCATTATCTGAGGGAGAACACAATGTTATGCAGTCTCCCAACATCAGGCTTCAAACTTTGGATTTACTAAAGCCAGGAGAGAAGGTGAGAATGGAGTTGGATGCCTTGGTAAGTGCCATTTATTGATACCTCAGAGCTAGGCGGCTTGAGATGGGTGCTACATGAAGGGGTAGTTGCCTGAACTGTCTGTGAAGTTCTGCTCATTTCCTGGATGGGGCTGATTGACTTTTGCTCTTCTGTTTTGGTGTTGCAGGTATTTAATGAGCGGTGCCGAATTCACTACAAGCCTCCGAAGAGTCAATGATGATGTGGGGTATTTTCCATCAAGGTGGTCCATAACTGAGAGCCAAACTGGAAAGAGACCTTGGGTGAGCTGAACTGGGACCCTCCAGAACCAGTAGAACCCAATCTTGTTTTGTTTTGGACCTACTTAGCTGAATTCTCAAGCTTGAAATGATTCTCCTGTAATTAAGAGAAAACAACTCATCTTTTGTACAAAATATGTGAACAAATGAGTTTTATAGTATTAAAACAATTTTCAAATGGAATGCAAAACTGGCATCTTTCTTGAACTTCCACAGCTTCAGTGATTCCAGAGGGGAAGAAACAGTAAAACCCATCCTGAGCAGGGAGGACAAGGCTCTCCCTGAGCTAGTGCCTGCTGAAATATCAGTGAATATGGTCTTTATGTGGAAATAATCTGCTGAAGTCTGAAAGAAAATAAAAATTACAGACTGATCAGCAAGTGTAGTAGGTTCAGCATCTCTGAAAGTAAGAAGCTACCAGCCTTGTTCTGAACTGCTCAACACGAGCAGCAGTGGCTCAGAATTGTGTGTGGGTACAGGTTTGCCATTGCTCCTGCAGTGCTGACAGGGAGCATCTGTTGCTTACTGCCCTTTGGTCTGTGTTACCAAGTTCTGGAGTTTACATTTATATGGGGAATGTAGTGTTGATTAAAACTACTTTGGGTTGGAGCTGAAGATGTGTCTCATTTGGGAATGAGACAGTCCAGGGACCCTTTTTTGTCCCTCTTTCTGAACCTTTAAGATTCGTTCTAAAGGTGAATTGTGTTTGAGCTGAGGAAATAGCTGTGCATACCTGATCCTATTGATCCTTTCCATGGTGTTGTGTTTAGAAAGATTTAATGCAGCACCCCTGCAGTAACACAGCATTTAAAGGCAGATAAGTAGGAGGAAAGCTGAATTGCTGCAATTACACCTGTATATTTTACTTTATACTTTTTATTTTGTGTTTATCTCAGGCTGACAGTCAAGTGACCAGGTCTGTGTGGTTCCAGCTCATATGATCTTAAGAACCACTGAACTTAAACAGAGCCCTAAAAATACAGGCCCTGTCTTGCAAACACTTTGGAATTCAGCAACAGCAATGAAATTACTGGATATAGTCTCACATCTCAAAAGCTTTGCATATATGGGGAGTGAGAAATAAATGAAGGAATGTACCTGTGTTACTGAGAGCTGGCAAAGATCTGTGCAGCAGCATCTGTTTTATAGTTGTGTGTGCAGTAGAGACTCAAACTGCTTGGAGGCCTTTTTTAGGCACCAGGGTCATTTCGTCTCACCTTTTTTTGAGAATGAGGTAGAAATATATTTTAAGTCTTTCAGGATGCAAATCCTAATGTTCAAGCTTCTTTTTTTCCCCTCTTTTTTCTTCAAGGTACTGCAACTGCTTTATGCAGAACTTTGAGTTGGACCACTCATTCTTGAAGATTTCTCATTGTTTTTCTGCAAATCTGAAAGCAGGAAATGTGTTTGTTCTTCAATTGTTAAATTCTTGTAATTGTTTATCATCAAAGTGTAAATCAAATACTGCTCATAATACTGGGTTGAATTGACACTAATGAAATTTCAACCGGAGACGATGGTCAATTAATGAGATGTTGAGAACAGTAAGTTTAGATTTCAGAGTTGGTACTTTAATACCTCTAGTATAGGTGCCTAAAATATTTATTCTCCCCAGGGCTTGGATCAACTGCAAAGACAAATTTTCCTTTTAAGCCAGTTAAACAATAGAAACTTCTACCAGTGTGTATAGACTTGGATCAATAGTCTTGAAATATAATTTTTTATTTCTGTATAAACTAGAGACTGTAATGAGAATTAATCATTGTCTTCCTTTATCCATCCAGATGTTTGCTCAGCTGTTGTGGAAAGCTTCTTCGCTTAAGCAGATGTTGTGATAAATGACCTGTGAAATGGATGTGATACACTGATTTTTTTTTTTTTTTGCATTTGTTATGAGGAAACGATGTTAAAAAACCCCAAAACCCACAACCCCAAAAAATCAGCCCAACATAGAATTCTTTTCAGTTTGTATATAAGTCCAAGCAAGTAGTCCTATACAAACCTGAGTATGAAAAACTGATACCATGAGAAGACTCCTAAATTCCCAACATCCTTTCTTGGGGTGTTTGCAGCTTGCATACAGAGGGTTGCACTAAGAGGTTGAATTGCTGTATTTAGTTTGCTCTGAGCACAGAGGGCTGTCTCTTACAGTAGTCCACAGCAAATCAGGTGACTGAGAGGCTGTTTCATGTTGCTGTTGAGCTCGATGGAACCCGAAGGTGAGTAAAAGGAATTGCATGCCACGCTTTGGGTGCGGGGCAGGAGAATGCGGTTCTGCTGTTTCCTGAGTACCTCAGAGGTGTGCGTGGAGTGGCATGTTTTGGCATGTGTGCAAGTGGCATTGGTGTGAGCTGAGTGCCACACTGAACACAGGCAGGTGAATTCTGTGTCCAGGGACCTCTGAGGATTCCAGGATCCTGTTTAGTCAGGGATTGAACCTTGCTTCAGCCTTACCATTGAGGTAGTTACAAAATTACTGGGCTGTTTTCTGTCAAACATATGGGGGTCAAGTAGTGGTCAAAAACCCTACAAACAGCAGGATTTCATCCTTTCCCTGGTTTTAACTTCTATTTCTGCAAGTAAAGGCATTTGAGCACAGCTGATGGCTGTGTCCAGAGTCCTTTGGGTGCCTTGCCTCCTCTACTGGGGCTTTCCTGTTGCTTGCAAGTGGTGAATAGAGGTGGGCAGATCCCCTTTGCTTGGAAAGTCCTCTTAAGCTTGTGCATCTTTCCTTCTGTGAAATAGAGAGAGGTGTTCTTTTTCTAGCATTCAGTGTTGTCTTCAGCAGCCTGTAGGCATGAAACATTGATGAAAAAGGTAATTTCTTCAGAGAATATTTTTAACAGTAGATTTCAGTTGTCTTGAAGTAGACTGAGAGGAAGAGGCTCAGCGTAGGCTGGGCTATGATAACTTTGTGCTGCTGAAGGTCAGGTTTCTGTGGATCCTTGTTCATGTACAATGTCAGAAATCTTTCAAAATCAGGATGAGGAAACCCAAAAGCAGGAAGGGAAACCTTTTTTGCTGACCAGCATGTTGAAAATCAAGGCTGTTGTTCCTGTGACAATGAAAATAGATCTTCAGCTGGTACAGGGAGGACTGCTTTCTTCTAGAAGCTCTTTATTCAGACCATGTGTCATATCCAGTCACAATTACGTGTCTTGTCACTGTGAAACCAGAAGACCGACCTTACTGACTTGGCTTTCACAATAACTTCTATAGAGCTGACTTCATTCCTGGTTTAAAAACGGCTTGTAAATACATAACCCTGGGGTTTGGACTTTGGTGGAGGGTTTTTTTTATATTTTGTTTTGTTTGTTTTGTACTGGTGTTTTTATCAGCAATAGCTTGTACCTCTTAAAATTGCTTTAACAGGACCAGGGAGTAGTGGTTTGCAAGCGGTAAAGATCTGTTTCTTCTGTATTGGAATAGTACATGGTGCAAGATGCTACTCAGCATCAAAGCCGTACACAATGCCAGTGGTGGTGTCAGCAGAGATTCTCCAAGATAACAGCAGCACAGTGACGTGAGGGGAAGCTGCCAGCTGTGCTGATGAAGAGTGTAGACTGCCCTGGTACGTGATACCAGCCACTTCTCAAACACTACAGAAGGCACACACTCAATTTTGTTGTGCAAGAAATGGCATGGGGAAGGCTGTGCAGTGCTCCAAATCCTCGTTCATTACATCCAAAGCTTAGTGTAGAGAGGGGTGGGTGGAAGTGGGAGTTGCCCAAGATAAGGTTGATCAGTTGCCTCTGATCATCTCTGATCCCAGGTCTGTGAAACATCAGCACTTCAAAGTGGTTTCATGGAATACAGGAGTACTGCATCCCAGTCTTAGAAATATCACTGGATTTTGGGACAGCCATTAGCACTTCCATGGAATGGAAACAGTCTGATTTGCCTCTGTAAACTTCAGCATCAACTTGCTGACAATTGATTTCAAAGTCGATTTTTTTCCCCTTCTGCACAACTGTGCATTCTGGGGGAAAAAAATTGTTACGCTTTAAAGTCAAAAACCAGCAAACCCAGAAATATGGAGTCCAGTGAATTATTTTCACACAACATTAATATCTTTAGTTTCACACCTAGAGTCTTTCCAAGATTATAAATGAACCCTCCTAGACTTTGTGGTTAGTGTATTTGCTGCTAGATAGAATCGAGTTCTCCAGAAGTGTACTGCTGTCCTGGGGATCTTAACATCCTTTCCAAGGAAGTCAGCAGGATCTGTATCCTGGATCAGTGGACAGGTTTATAAAATACCCTGTTTT
This sequence comes from Acridotheres tristis, assembly GCA_037013685.1. Lineage (NCBI taxonomy): Eukaryota > Metazoa > Chordata > Aves > Passeriformes > Sturnidae > Acridotheres > Acridotheres tristis. Next base: position 26,746,075 of record CM072884.1, on the reverse strand, counting down.
AGTGCTGGTGCTGTGCAGCTGTTGGGCACGTTCTCTGATTTCTGGCCTCCATAAGGTGAGCTGGCTCTTCCAGTTCCTTATCTGTCCTGCTGTGTGAATAAGGCACAAGTGGTGGAACATGATCAGCATTTGAGTGAATCAGCAGGTCTTATGCAAAAGGTTTGAGCTGTCATCAGCTCCACGAATAGGGCTCTGAGGAACTCCTCATCTGTAGAGAAGTTGGTGAAAGTGGCAGAATTCCAGTTTTAACAGCTTCCACTCCCTTCATTCCTGAGAAGGACTTCTCTCTCTGTTCACAAAAATGTCTCAGGACAATGATTTTTCCTCAAATGCTTTTTGTCCACTGCTGCTCAAGTCTGGAAAATTGTACAGTATCTTTTCCAGTAACATGCTGTAATACTCATCAATACTGTTGAGTGTATTATGTACTGTTGGGGCTCCTACAGCCCCAGTTTCTCAATCTCAGGGGCTTTGTACCAAAACCAGGCCTTGAAGTCAGATCTGAAGTACTTTTTTACAGTGTCTTGCATCACTTGTTATCTGTGAGGATAACAGTAGTTTGGGTAGGACACGGATAAGTTTGTTGCTGTGGCTATAAACCCACCTGTTCCTAGCAAATTCCCTAATGCTGATCCCAGCAGAAATGCCCATTGCCTGTGTGCAGCACATATTCTCATTTCACCTGCTCCCATGTACTTGCCCGTACAGACTAACAAGTGTCTGATCTGTTGCTGCTTCTCTGGCCTCACTCTGGAACAACTTTCCTCTTGTTTGCTGGTGAGGGGGATGGCAGGAATATTGACAGGGAGTAATTTTTTCTGTGGTCTTGAAGTGTTAGTTCTCCCTTACCAGGGAGGGCTGCTAGTAGTTGTTAGCTTTCCACCCAGTAGGTTTTGAGCTTTGTACATTCACATTCTTGAATGTGACTGTGCCATGTGACTGTAACTGCAGAATGAATACTTCTGACTATGTGTTCTCATGTTATGTGTTTCAACAGTGTATGTTGAAATTGGGACAGCTTTTGGGTTTTTTTGATTGTACTTTGTCTTCCAGGAAATTTGCACTAGAGTTAAAAAATAGATTTTATTGCACATTCAGTTGCTATTATGATTGCCTGAATGCAGCTCTTGGTTTGATGGGAAAGAAGCAGAAATGCCTTAGTTGCAGTACTTACCTGAATCTGGGATTCTTCTGGTGCTGGTGTTTACCTTGGCACCTTTTTGGTCAGGCAGAGAGAAGTCAAGTCACTGAATGTAAGATGCTATCTGCTCCCGTTTCCCCACTTTGAAGGATATTTAGAGGATAAAATTTCAAGTTGAGCGGGACCTGTTCTAAGGAAAGTGCTGAATTCTTTCCTCTGATCAGGAAAGGTGTTGGGAAACGCTGGGTGTGTCTTTGATGTGTTTCCCAAGAGCTCAGCCTAGTCATCTGCACATGAGTGGAGAGGCAAGAGTTTCCAGCTGCAGCCCAAACTAACTCTCTTTAAAGTGTGGGTGACTGCAGGCTGATGTTTGCTTTTCTTTTTGATGTAAACACTGTAAACACTTCTTCAAGTGCTTCTTAAATTTATTAATAATATTGCCAGTGCTTTACATTTTACAAGCTCCCTTTTCCGTGCTTGTCTCCTTCTCCAGTTCAGTAATGGTAGGCTCCGTGTGTTGCAGGTCACATGATTCCATGACACACACATGTGTGTATATATGAGATGCCAGGGGACTCTGCTCAGACTGCGCTGAACTTCCCCCTTCAGAGCCACTCGTCATTTCAGAGAAGTCACTTGCCACCATGATGCCTGGGGGTTTATCTGACACCAAGCCAGCTACTCCAGAAGTTCAGCAGCTTGTTAACCAGGTGAGTTGCACCTTGTCTCTAGATTAAGTTACTTGTGTGCAAAGAGGCCATTCCTGAAGCTTGTGTAAAGCCTATGAGACTAAGCCAGGTTCTAAACTGAAGAAGCTCATGCTGAAAGTGGGAATCCCCTTGACTGGCAGTGTTTTCTCAGCAATCTATGTAGAAGTGCCTTGGTAAGACTGAGACAAACCACTCCTCTGTCTCCTCTTTGTCCATGGTCAGGAATGGTACTGGCTACCTTCAGTTAATGTCCGTGTGAAGTTCCAAGCCCAGCTCTGCTATGCCAGCAGTGAAGTCACTTGTTTGAAATGAGAGATGGTTTATGCTAGTAGGCAGTAAAGAATTTAAATTGTGTATTCCCTGCTGGCTTTAAGTGTTTTCTAGAGTCACAGCTGTGAGACAGGGTGTGCTGGTGGGGTGAGGTGAGCCTGGCACAAGGCAGGCCAGTGAATGAGCCCAGTTGCCAGGTGGTCCTGGCAGTGGTCCTGTCCTGGAGCAGCTGTGTGGGCAGCACCTCTGCAGATCCTCTAATGCCCTGCAGCGCAGCAGCTCTTTTTAAAGAAAGTATAAAAAGCATCCTGAGTGTGGGCTATTTGCACCAACATTACTACATTTCATGGGGATTCTTTCTTATTCCGAATGAGGCAGAGAGATGGGACTTCTAGATGCTTAGAAAGTGTGGTTTATTTTTCTTATCTTTGACAGAAAGTGTGAGTTCTTGTTACAGGTGTTGAGAGCATGACCAGAAGTCACAAGACTTATATTTTTCAGCTTTGATTTACAGGCCCAATGTTTTGAGGATATCTTGCATTCTGAATTCCAATGTCTCCCCCTTCTCCTTGCACCAAAAACACTCCTTTGATGGCTTTGTCAATCACTCTTCGCATGCATTCAAGTAGGCTAGGCACTGTTACAAGAATAATTATGATAACAATTAATATATACATGCCTATTTTAAAAATCTTTTTCCACCATGGTGCAAGGCTCAATTTATCAAGTAGATCATCCAACCATGTTCCATTATTTGATCTTAGCTACACATTCCTTTAGTTGTTGTAAAACTTTATGAATGGATTTTGAGTGATTAGGTTTATGCAACACATTCTATCAAAGTCTTTACACCCATGTTCATGTTTTGTTTAAGCTTAAAAATGCCGAATTTGATGCAAAAATCCATTTTTACAGAACCAAGTATTTCCAATTCTTGGGGTTGAACAACACATAACGGGAAAACTCTCATCTTATGTTCCCACCCATTCAATTGTCTTCACCCTTCTGGCTCTGAAAGATGAGCTCTTCTCCCTTTGGCAATTGCATTCAGGCACTCTTTGAGGAAACAAAACTAGGAAGTAGCAGGGCTGAATGCATTGGCCAATACTGCTGCAGACTCGCTATACCTGATGTGCAGAGCTCTCAGCTCTCTCCTTTGCTGTGACACCGAGAACAGAGTTTGCACCAGCATCCTTCCACCTCTTCTATGATCTTGCACACAGAGACCAGGCAACCCAGTACTCTGACAGGGCTCTTCTCTGTAGTCCACAGGTGGAGGGGATAACGTTTAATGTCCCTTTACTGATTAGAAGATACTCCATGTTACACCAGGTGTCTGATTTAGCAGTCATACAAATATACCGGTAACTTGATAAAAGTCTAAGTTACTCTTAGCAAAATGTAGCGACTGCAATCCCAGTTCCCTGAGGATACCAGCCTGTTCTGCACTCCCGATCTGTAAAACACGCCCTGTGTTAGGACACTGGGCATCCTCTGCCTGGGAAAAGGGATGTGGGTTGAAGCCAGCTCTAGCCAGCAGTTTTCTTCAAAATTCTTTTGTCCAACCATTTAGTTTTTATACTCAGGATTTGGCAGAGCCATGTGTTGACTCCCCCTGTGCTAGTCTGGATAAATCAGGGGTGTGTTCTACTCAACTCAGGGAGTTACACTGCCACATCATCCCTGCCGCTGACAGAGCTGTTTATCAAAAACACCCTGTGGTCATCCTTTGTGTTGAGATAAGTCAGCTTATTTGCAAAAGCTGTGGTCAGTCACACCCTGCATTATTACCCAGTTTCATGGGTGGCACTCCCCAGCTCCTCAGCCTTCTTCCATTGTAGGGCTTTATTAGTCAGTCACAACTAGGGTTACCAGAGCTGGGGACATATACATGAGGGAAGGCTGGAGTCTGGGTAACGGGTTAGTCAGAGATGATTTACTGCAGGGCAGAAAGAGAAATGGATGATCTACAATTGTTTGGGGGGCACTGACTGAATTACTTGGGAGCAGTATTACTTTTCCTTCTATACTGGCAAGAATGTCTGAAGGAGCAGCAATTGCAGAGACGAGAAATTCCTTTTTACCTATGGAAGGGAGACCCTAGCAAAGGACTTGTAGCACCTTTATGTATTTGCCATTCTTGTTTCCTCATGTTTAAGATGGGGCCAGCTGAGGGCTGTGAAATTTAATTAATGAGCCTGTGAAATGCCTCAAGCACCAGGCCAGATACTGAGCTTCCTTTTCAATGCTGGCCCGTGTTATTTATGGGTCATCAGAAGTCTTGCAGTGTGTTTTGGAGGTGAAATTGTAGCACTTGGGTGTTCGTGAGCAAATAGGCACTTGAAAATGTGAATGATGGTTTCAGGCAGTGCTAATGCTCCCAGGATACAGGGCACAAACAGAATGTGAAATGTGGATAGTACCAAGTTTCTGTTCAATTCCAGAAAATGACTGATCCGAATTTTAGTGTTCTTTTGTTCTCTGTAGCTTCAGGAAAATGAAAACAGATTGTTCTTTGTTCTTTATTTTCTGCAAGGTGAAATTTCTGCCCTGTGCTGAGAGCAGGAGAGAGAAAACACTTCCTGGTCCTTTCCACCCTTGCAGACGCTTTGGTATAGTTATCTAAGGAAAATATTCTTATGGAAACCTTATGTTGAGGAAATCGTGCTATCCTTCCAGCACAAGTGTCACCTTTCCATGAAGCAATTCTGTGGGCTTTCATGCTCTGCTGAGCAGAGAAGCAATTCCTATGATTTCAGCAAAGTTGTGGAGTTTGGGATGCTCAAGGTCTGTTTGCCTGTGGGATTACATAATTATTTACTTATACCCGTGCCTTGTCTCTAGCCATCATTAGTGAGCTGAGGAATATTATTTATTTGGTTTCCTTGTTTTACAGCTGTTGCCCAAAACTGAAGAATGTTTTGGGTTGAGGATGCTGTTAGATAAGATCTTAGGAATGTTATAGTTTTTCACCTGAGGATTAAGGAGCTGTTTGCTTGCTTGATTTTACTGAAGGTTCAGTCTGTAAATAACAAATGGGGGACATAGTGTCCAGAGGAAAGGTAACAAAACTGGAGAGAAGTGGCTTTGTTTTGTTTTGTTTTATTCTGAGAGAGGAATATGATGCACTAAAAGCTGCCACTTAGGATCATTCTAGGAGGCCCCTGCCCCAGTCAGCTGGAAGGGTGTTGGGAATTAAAATTTCCCTGATTTGCTAGAGTTAGCAGTTCCTCAGGTGAAAGTATAGTTGCCAGTTCCTGGGAACAGAAACCTTGTGGAAGCTGCTCAGCAGAAGAGCAGTATAAGAGATCATGAGGAAGCTGAATAGGATGATAATTTCTGGCTCTCTGGAAATGATCCGGATGTTCCTTGCGTGCTTTCTGTGGCCTTCCTGCTAGGAAGGAATACCATGGGAGTGGCAGCCAGCTGTAGGTGCTTGTGCTGGGAAAGTTAATTCAGTGCATTCCTGTGAAACAGGTACCCACAGTGAGAAGTGCTGAGGTGCTGCTGGTCCTGCCCAGGGCAGGCTGATGCTGATACTGCTCCTCTGCCCAAATTCAGTAATGCATCCGCTCATCAGCGTGGGTGTCATGTGCAGAAGGGCACTGTGTCACCCAGCCTAGGTAGGATTGTCTCTGCTTCCTGTGTGGTGGTCATGCAGTGATCATAAAATGGGAGAGTTTTTAATTCTTGGAGAAGTAAGGAAGGGCAACAGCAAAACCACTGCCTTGGACTTCTGGAGGGAAGACTTTGGCCTGTTTGGCAGACTGATTGAAAGAGTCCCTTGGAAGGCAGTCCTGAAGGGCAAAGAGATCCAGGAAGGTTGGGCAGTCTTCAAGAAGGAAGTCCTAAATGTGCAATAGCAGGGTCTCCCTATGTGCCAAAAGACAAGCTGGTGGGGAAGAAGACTGGACTGGCTGAACAAAGGGTTTTGGCTGGAACCCAGGATAAAAAATAGAGTTTATGAGCTTTGGAAGATGGGGCAAGCAACTCAGGAGGATTACAAAGGTGTTGTGAGGTTATGCAGAAAGTCAGAAAGGCAAAACCCCTATTAGAACTCAACTCTGGCCACTGCCAAAAGCAGTGACAAGAAGTGTTCTTATGAATAAATCAGCAATAAAAAGAGGGCTAAGGAGAATCTCTATAATTTGCTGGATATTGGGGAAAACATTGCCACAAAAAGTAACGAAAAGGCTAAGGTACTTAAAGCCTTCTTAACCTCAATCATTAATAGTCAGACCAGTTGTCCTAAGGGTACCAGCTCCCTGAGCTGGAAGACTGAGACAGGGAACATAATGAAGCTCCCACAATCCAGCAGGAAACAGTGACCTGCTTCTCCACTTAAGCATGTGTAAATCTATGGGTTTGGATGGAATCCACCTGATGGTACTGAGGGAGCTCATGGAAGAGCTCTCCAAGACACTGTCTATGATTTACCAGTGGTCCTGGTGAACCAGGGAGGTCTCACACAACTGGAGTTTGGCTGATTTGATGCCCCTCTAGAAGAACATCTACAGAAATGGCAGGAAAGAGGATCCAGGGAACTACAGACTGTTAGGCTGACCTCAATGCTGGAGAAGGTCAAGAAACAGCTCATCCTCAGTGCCATCAAACAGCATGTGCAGGGCAATCAGGGATACAAGCCCAGCCAGGATGGGTTCATGCAAGGTGAGTTCTGCTTGACCAACCTGATCTCTCTCCATGACCTGCCGAGTGGATGAGGGAAAGGCTGTGGATATTGTCTCCCTGGACTTTAGTAAAGCCTGTAACACCAATTCCTACAGCATTCTAATGAAGAAGCCTGGACAGGTGCACTGCTCACTGGGTAAAAAACCAGCTGAATGGCTGGGCCCAGGGAGAGGTGGTGGGTGAAGTTACATCTGACTGGTCAGAGTTGGCACACCCAGCGCTCAGTGTTGGGGTCAGTCCTGTTTATTATCTTTACTGATGATTTGGACAAGGAGTTTGAGGGTGCCCTCAGTCACTTTGTGGAGTTTCATTAAGGGAGTATATTTGAAAGGATGAAAATTGGAGCGGTATATGCAAAAGAAATACCTAAATATCAACCTGCCAGTCATTTTTCCCTTTCTTTTTACAGGTGAAATCACAATTTGAACGCCGGGCAAACATGAACTGTGTTACCTTTACAGCCATAGTATACAGGACTCAAGTGGTTGCTGGGACAATGTACTATATTAAGGTTTGTATATATTGTAGGAGGGAGTGTTTTGGAATTAAATGATGCAGGTGACTTGCAGAGTGGCTTACAGCTAGAAAGAGAACCAAACATGATAGGAAGCCATCTGATGTAACAGAAGTGGGGACCTACCTCCAAATGCTTATAAAATTCTTCCATTTGGCACTAGTGTAAGGAGGAATATAAATATTGTAAAACATGCCCTGTGCTTATTCAGATGTAACTGGTAAGCTTCTTGGGATCATCCCCCTCAATGACTATAGATTGCATTCCCAACTCAAATTATTTCAACAAGTCCTAACTGTTGAAACAAGTCATCTCCTGTTTCCTTTCAAGGCAAAATAGTGTGAGTCCTTCAGCTGTGTTTTTTTGGGATGAAATGGAAGTCAGCTTGAGGAACTAATGGAGGGATAGAGTAAATTTTGTAATGCAGTGCATGCATGTCTGGCTAGTTTTGCATGCAAGCAGATGTGTTGATGTTTTGATTTTGTGTCAAGGTGCTGCAGAGGTACAGCCTGCCTGCTGGTTCTTTCTGTATTTTCAAAGCCCCTTCTCTGCTGCAGAGGAAAAATGGGTAATGCTTAATTTGGAGCCCTCTGATAGCACCATTCCTCCTCCTGACTGATGGATGTGAGCAGCTTTTTGTGAAGTAGCACAGAAGAAATAGCTGGGTGTATTTTTCATCTGAAGGCCAGCAAGCACTGCTGAGCAGCAGGCTGCCTTCTGGAGCACAGCAGGCATGGCCTGTGACTGCTGAAACCCCACGTGTGTATGGACATGTGCCTGGCAAGGTATGCTCCATTGACAAGGGAATTGGAAGAATTCTTTTATTAGAGAAATTGGCCTGTAATGTTTGGGGGAGAGTAATTCTGCACAGGACACTGTGAGCATTAGCTCCACACTTCCCATATTTAGTTGATCCCAAGGACAGATGCTGCCAAACCTTCTTCTTTCCCAAGTGCTTCCTTAAAAGAACTCTTAACTCAGAAATGAAGATTGATGTATTACTGAACTTGGAAGAAATCAATTTGTAATGCTGGAAATGGATGATTTGTCTCTTCTTTCCCAATTTTACCAGTTTCTCATTTTAGCTTTAACTGGAACAAACTCTGCCACAAGATTCATAATTTTATATTTCTGAATCTTTTACCTCACTGACATTTTACCAGCAGTCTTACAGCTGAGATGCAATCCAGACCAAGCACAGTGCCACACTGCAGCCACCAGAAAGCATGTAAAAACCTCTTGGAGCCTAAGGCATTCAAGTTTCCATGTCCCTCACCAAGGGAGGGTTTAGCACCTGTTCTGCTTGGCTCTGTAAGAATGAAATTTTACAGTTTCCTACCAATTCTTTATGTGAGGACTTTCTAGGGGAGAAGGTGAATTTCTCTGGAAGAGTATTTATTCCAGGCACTCCCGTGCACTCCGAAAAGCACCAGGATGTGTCAGGGTTCCCTGTTCAGGCACTGATACGTTTGGAGTAACTCTGCAGACCAGGGATCCTGGCTTTCAGGTTGTCATTACTTCTCAGGACCATGTGCTGGTCTTTCTCTATGAGGTCTTTCTGTACCCTTTGGGAGCTGACATGGTGTCTCCACTGTGTACCACCCCCAAGTCATGGAGGTTTCCTCATTGTCTCTTGTCTCCTACAAGTGTGCGAGGAAGCTGTGAGCAGTTGTGCTGGCATCTTGGTGACTGAAATAGGACACCATCAAAACCTTTCTCCTGTTGTGTCTTCTGGTGCTTCCACACCCAAGAAGTTCTACTCATTTTCCCTTCACCTGAGTTGGAAGGTTTTAATACAATTTTCTACACGTGTAGACAGTTTCTGCCACCAGAAACTATCACTGTTCCTATCCAGGCTTGGATAAGAGCTGTTGAAATAAAAATGAAGGTACAGCTAAAATTAAGATCCTGAGCAGAGATGTTCTTTTCAGAATGTAAAGAACACCCTTTTATTTGAACCTGCTTTGAGCCCATAATCCTCACTTTCCCGCTCTTTTGGTTTCTAGGTCCAAGTTTCTGAGGCCGAGTATGTCCACTTAAAGGTGTTTCAGCATCTTCCTCACGAGAACCAAGGTCCCAGCCTTGAAAATTTTCAGACTGGCAAAACCAGAGATGACCCCCTGACCTACTTCTAAGACATGATGATGTGCAGCGCCTCATTTCTGCAAATCCTATGGCGATTCTGCCCGTTACAGTAAATAAAATAAGTTTGGAAAGCTATTGTCTATATTTTCCTCGTGCTGCTGATGTACCTGCAGAGGTCTTTCTTGTTATCTTTCATGTCTGTCACATGATTAAAATAAAGTATTTCTAATTAAGACATGGAATAAATATAAGGTTATCTGGAATATAAAAAACACTTTAGGGAAAAAAGCAAAACGTTTTTTTAATTGAAAGATAATCAATAGTGAAAACCAGTGACGAGAACACTAAAGCACCAGTCACAGACGCCATCTCAAGTCAAAAGAAATGTTTATTGTTACAAATGCAGAAATGTTTGTCCAGCTCAAGTTCCTTTCCAGGACTTTTCCATAGGACCGAGAACATAAGCAAGCTAGTTTGGTATTTTAAACTCACACACCCTCTACGGGACATTACATGCTACTGCTGCAAAAGCAAGAGCATGATTACCAAGGGAATGTTAGTTTCAAACTACTGTAAGTAGTTTCTCTTCCTTGCAAAATTGCTTCAGCTCGAGTCTCTCATCAGGTCTTTGTCCACAAAATACAAAGTACAATTTAAATCTAAACATATATTCACAGTTGCAAAACAGCACAGAAAAGACTGAGGCTTTCCTCTTGTTCCTTGCTGCAACTATATGAGTGCTGGTGTCATTCCCCTTCCGATTTCCAGATCAAGGAAATCCACAAACAGGACTCAGACACAGTATTCTGGTTAAGTTGCACTAAAGCCTAAGTTAAGTTGCAATAGAAGTAGGGTTTACATTAGTGCAGGTAATAGGAGAGCCCTGTGACTCTCAGTTTTGGAGATTGCACAGGAAGGGAATGGCATAGAATAAATTTATTTTTTCCACCATGATATTAAAAAGACATTTTCTTCCACCTTTGTTGGCACAGGAATCAATATTCTGCAGCCCACAGAAAATGCACATAAGAACCAGCTAGGGAAACACAGCAGAGAAGGTTGCTAGAAATAAGCCAGTTCATCGTGCTTTCTCTTGCTGCCCTGGTAACCGTGGAGGCTCAGCTGCTCGTTCTCGTGGGGGAGGCTCTTGAACACCCGCAGGTGCATGAACTCCTCATTCCCAACATGGACCTGCAAAGGATGAAACCCAGTGAGATCTCTGCGGGGGGAGCAGCCTGCAGCAGGAGGGGTGGCAGAGACTGGGCTGGTTTGAGGATGGAGCAGTAGAAAAGCAGTAAGAAAAACCATTGGCTTGTTTTAAACCAAACTAGGAACTGTGACTCTGCAGAAATACCACCTAATCTTCCCATGAAAATGGAGAAAAGAGGAACTCTCTATTTAACAGATAAGGAGAAGGGTTGGGAAGTGGATATTTGTGGTTTTTTAATGCACATTTTTTTTTTCTTAAATCATAAGCATTCTCCTCTAGTTAAGAAAGAAAAAGCCCCATCATTCCAAAAATACACACATTAATATAAAAGAAACAATCCAGTGTCCTCTACCTTGATGAAGTAGTTTGTTCCAGCAACTAACTGAGTTTTAAACTCCACTGCAGTGAAGACATCAAAGGTTTTCCCTTCTTTTTCTTCCAGCTGAGCTTTTACCTTAAGGAAACAATAGGTTCTTTAAGACTGATGCAAGCAAGATTCAAGTATTTAGGACTTAAGGCTTACAGTTCACTGCTGCTGAGTTCCCAGACACAGAGTTCCCGCTTTCCCAAGACATTAAAGTATCAAAATGAACCATGTTAAGTTTTGTGTCAAAGCAGGACCAGCAATCTACGGAGGTGGCAAAACTGAGACCGAGGTGGGAGTCAGTCACTACAGGCTGACACCGAGTCTAGACAACACCTGACAGTTATTTCAGCATGTCTGCTGGAATCTGTGTTTTCAAACTGCAAAACAGTGCTCAAGAAATCAAAATAACCTGTCCAGTACCCTACAGGGAGCCATGAACTCCTGAGATGCAGCTCTTCTCTCCTGCACTGGGTCCTCTCGCATATTGTGGCTATATTGAAAATTCTTGGTCAGGAAAGCAGAAGATTTCAGCCTTTGTTTTGCAGGGCAAGATGAGTTAGTCTTGGAGTCCTTGCTCGCAAGTCCTTGCCTGCTCCAGGCTGCAACTCCTGTACAGCATAATTGCATAGCCCTCCCTTCACTTCCAGGGCAGTAGTACTAGCAATGAGTAGATCCTCCAGCTATATGGTGTTCTTCTCCTTCTTCCTAAATTCAAGGAGAACAGATACATCTGCACTCCTGCCTAAATCCCACATGCTTCCCTGGGGAAAAACAACTGCCAACTTGCCCTTGCTCTGGTGCTGTGGTGAAGCAGGAACAGAAACAATTCCTGCAACACGGTATGTTCTCCCACCTCTCCAACTCCCAGAACTCTGGTGCCTTTCCAGTGACCATCCTATCCCTGCGAGCTGTGCCCATGTTTTTTATCTTCTCTCCGATGCCATACCTCTATGCTTCCTCCAAGTCATGATCGGTATGTTACAAGCAAGATGATAATGTTTAGACACTTTCTGTTTTTTTGCCATACGGAAATCCAAGCTGCATTCTAAGATGCACTGAAGGGCACAGCCCCAGAAAGCACCATGATTCAGCCCTGCATCCTCCCCTTCTCCTGAGTCAAAGGCTGGAGCATGTGGTTTCAGTTTTCATCACACTCCTACAAATTTTAAGCAGCAGGGCAGACTAAGTCTCCCGCTGATCCTATTCTGTCCCGTGCTCCTTTAGCAATCCTAGGCACCATGCAGCTTTGGTTTGTGAGATCTCTAAATCATCCCAGCTCAGCACATTTTTTATTTCCACCAGCAAGCTGAACACTGGGCCCTGGGTGCAGACAGCTCAGAGTCCTGCAGCTGCAAGCTTATTAGAGTGTTATCACTCGTGGCAGTGAGTCACCACAGCAAATGAGCATCCTGAGTCAGTGTGGAGAGGGAGATCCCAGACAATACTCTCCCAAAGACCTCGTTCTTGATCTCAGTCTGGATTTGGAGTTCTGGAGGACAGGAGACAGCACTGTGTCCTGGTGGTACCAAAGTTAATGGCATACTGAGTTGCATCAGCAAGAGTCTAGCCAGAAGACAGGCGAGTGATTATTACCCTTTACTCTGCCCTTGTTAGAAAATGTGGAATTCTGTGTCCATTTCTGGACCCCCAGTACAAGCCAGACACCAATGTAGTGAGCTCAGTGAAAGGTCACCAGGAGCACTCCATGGGCACACCAGAATGGCTGGAGCACTCGTGCTGTGAGGAGAAGAAAATGAGCTTGCTCAGCCCAGGGAAGAGAAGGCTTTGAAGAAAACTTACCAGTACCAACAAGAAACCAGGCTCTCTCCAGGGATGAAACTTTCCAGATGGCAGAAGAATGAGACACAATGGCCATAAACTGAAACTGGAGATTCAGACTGGATATAAAGAGAAGCATTTCCTGAGGACATTCCTGCAGTACAGCAGGAGTGTTCAGAGAAACTGCACAGTTTCCATCCTTGGAAGTTTTCAAGACCTGAGGGGACAAAGCTCTGAGCAGCCTGAGGATGCTGACCCTATGCTCAGGCAGGAGGTGCAGTCCCTTCCCACCCAAACAATCCATGATTCAGCCAGTCACAGGGCTGGAAATTATCATTCCCTGAAGGCTCTCCACTGCCCTAAACCGCCTGTTTGCCATGCACTCCCAGAGCATTTAATTAAAAAGCAGATGGTTCAGAATCACCCTGAATAAGCTCTGCCACAGTCACCAGTGAGAAGCCAAAGCTGAGCAGGCCTGGGTGGAAATCTGGAAATCTATGCTCTAAGGAGGCCGTTCCTATGATATTCCAGACACTGCTGAAGGAAGCCTTCCTGCCCTATGTGACACTACACCCACTCTGGGTCACAAAACTGAACAACTTTCGGCCATCACAAGGATTCTTATGTAAATGAAGGCAAGAACTGGAAAAGCAGGAACAGGGAATATGTTTATGGCAAGCAAACTGGCAAGCTCTAGTAAATCTCCACAAAGACCTGACTTTAAGCAAACAAAACGATTTGAGAAGGCTACCTCGATTTAACAAAACTGATGTCTTCTCCAGCAGTGTCCAGATAAGGATATGAGTGTATGGGCAAGTTTCAAGTTTGGGTTTTCCCACCTGTATTTCATTAAAGGAGGTAATTTAAACTGACAGTCAAAACAAGCTATTCAAAGTATTTAGGTGATTTAAATGAAAACATGAATTTTTTTGTTACTTCTGTATCCAAGAGAGTTTTGTTTTTGGATTACCAAATCACTGCAGTCTGCTACAGAACAGGAAGTCGGGATTCCAAACCTTGTTAATTCAAGCCCATGTTAACTTCCTATCTGCATTACCTTTAACATGTCATGTAGGCCTTTTCAGATGAAACCAATAATTATGACTCTGCAATTCTCAATCATGTGCTTATCACTGCAAACTCAGGCTGGTGCTTAGGAGATGCATACCTCTCCATTCTCCTAAAACAGAGAATCCTCAGATTGTACAAGTTAAATGTTAATTTCATGGCTGCTGCGCCTTTGGGCGCTCTGTATGTGTTTGGGAACTGCTCCTGCCTGGAGAACAGGCCCAGGCAATGACAAAGAGTGTCAAAAGCTGGAGTGCATGCTTCATCTTTGCTCTCTAGCTTACCACATCCTAGCCGACACAGCCAAAAAGCAGAAGGAACTTGTGTTTCCATGACGAGAAAAAGAACATGTGCTTTGAAAGAACTTAGTTGCACACTGGCATTTTTAGAGTAAAAGCATGTGTCCCAATAACATGAGTTATTCCAATAACGTGAGTATATCTAAGGTACCGTAAGAAGTATCAGGATTTGGAGCTGGCAGTGGTCGGAGCTGAATTCTGTGTTGGGGAAAAGCAGAAGCAGCGAAGCAGCTTTCTTGCTTATTCCTCGTTTCACCCCCTCAAAAAAACCAAACAAAGCCCCCTTCCCACGCAAACAACGAAAAACCAAAACCCCAAACGTATGCACAAGGTTCAGATTTTGTAAGAAGCCCTGGAGCTCGTTCCCCGAGCTCAAGGGAGTGGCTCTGTGGAGTTTCCCCGCGCACCCAGCGCTGCCCACGGTCCCTCTGGAGTCAACAGGGCCACGCCAGGCGGGCACAGGGAAGCAGAGCTCCGGGAGCCGGCGACTGCTCCGTACATCCCCCATTCCTTCCACCTTTTACACCGCGGGGCGGTGTCTCGGCGCTCGGCCGCGCATGGCCAAGCACCCCCTGGGCCCCGGACAGGCCCCGCACGGGCCTTTCCCCCGCCCGCGGGGCCCTCACGGCGCGCCCCGGCCCCTCACCTGCTCCACGATCCGCTGCGTCTCGTCAGTGGCGGGCCGGGCCGCCGAGACACCCCCGCACAACATGGCAGCCCCTCTGCGATCCTCCCCGCTCCGCTCCGGGCCGATCCTGCCCCTCGGGCGGTGCCGGGGAGGTGCCGGGGGCGGTGCCGGTCCCAGGGCAGGAACCCGGGGCGGGGCTCGGCGGCCGAGGCTGCGGCGGGCGGGAGCGGCCGGGCCTGACGCCACCCAGCCGGGCGGGCCTCAGCGCGGCCCAACGGGACCAGCGCTGTCCGTGCTTGGTGTGGGCATTGCGGCCCGACGGCCGATTGAAGGTAAAAACAGCCCGGAGCGACATTTGCAGTGAAAGCTACCGGCAGAATTTATCCTGCGCCCTGGACAGAAGGGCTGCAGCCGCTCCTCAGCGAGCAGCGCCTCCGTGACAGTCCCGCATGAGAACAGGGCTGCTCTCAGCCGCTGCGTTTTCTCTTCCCGTGTGGCACCTTTCCCAGTAGCGGCATGTTCGCTTTAGCCGCATGGAAACGTCCATCTCCAGACTCCCCCATTCACCGCGTTCATCATTCCCTCTCCCAGACTGATTTTGCCGCTCCTCAGCCAGTAAGCTGAAGGCATTTGTGAATTATTCAGCCTCTGGGAAATGCCTGGGGAGATTTCAGTCTGAATGTTCAGGTCTTTACCTAAATTTCCCCACAATTTCAACATCCAGACTCTAGCAAAACCAACAACAAACACCTATCTTCCTCCTCTTGCTTTGCAGCACCCCTTGTTAAAGTTAGTCAATATAAACCTAAATTTAACAATAGCAGGTATTGCAAACTGAACAGAGCTCATGGACTGACAAGGAGGACATGGTGAGAAGCATGAAATATAATGAGGAAGGTTTTCTTTCCACTGGTATCATTTATAAATAAATTCTCTGCTAGGGCTTTGGGTAGCAGAGTTCTACCAGATTTATGAGGATACTGAGGATGAAGGGTTAGGCTCTCCACTGGGATGATTCCCAAGTTTTCCAGTGAAAATCCCACCAGAGAGCCAAGCCAATACACTGTTGTTGCTTCACTACTGGACAGTTCAAGAAACCCCACACTGGGGCAAGCTTTCCAGTGCATTTTTGAGCCATGGTAGGTGGGATGAGGCAGCCATTCATGTGGGCATCTTCTGGTAGGAAATGTCAATGGAGGTTCTCAGGCTTGTGCTTTCGACAGCAGAATGTTCCCCAGTGTGTCTTCATCAGTGTTGTCATGTGTGATACACTGACAGGCTTTTTGGACCGTTGCCTGACCAAGCCTTCTCTCCTGGACTTTACAGATGAGAACATATGCCCCTCTCTGTGCATGGGAAAAGGGGTTTGGTTACAAAGCACCTTCCCAAAGGGGTTCTTTTTCACTGAACTTCCCTTGTGTCCAGCATATGTGTCACTGCTACCAGCTGCAGCAGCAGCTCTCATGCAGCATTGGAGCTGGAGGCTTAGGGCTCCACGTATGAGAGCAGGGAGGGTGGAAGGGGCTTCCCCAGCAAATACAGCACAGTTGGCCATGCTAAAAAATGACTGCAGCTCTTGGAGACTCATTGTGTTCCAGGGTATAAATTCCTTCTAAGTAAATGCAAAGAATGAAAAACACCCAAGGTATGAAAAGCACCCAAATGTCAATATCATCTACTGTATACACAGCTGGTGAATATTGCTCTCCAAACAAGGCAGCTGATGGTGACTTTGTTTTTCTTACATTACCTGTGTTCGTACACAGCCTTTGGTTTGTAAATTGTGTCGTTTTCATTTCACTCACTGAACTCTTACATGTTTTGGTGCTGTCAGCTTCACTTCAGGGGCTACTGAGCTGGGTTTGCTCCAATAGGAATAATGCACTAGCACTAAAACTACTCGGCTCTTGGAATTTTTAGAAGTTCAGGCCGTAACCAAAATGCATTTTTTAGCCCTTTCTGCCATCTAGTGCTCATCCCTCTTCGTGCAGTTAGACTCAGGAGACCCTGGGGCTCAATTCTGTACCCTAAACTGAGCCCACGGGCCACAGCAGCCTGGGGAAAAGACCTAGGTTTCAGAAGCAGTAAGCAGCTCTTGCTAAGTCCAGAGGTAGAGTGTGATTTCCAAAACTGGGGCTAGAAGGATTTGTGTTTTCAAACTCACTTTTTCTTTTCCCCCCAATCACCTGAGCCATAGTTTTCATCAAATACTGTCATTTGCAAGCCTTATAATTATAGTTGGGTTGGTTCTTTTGTGGTGTAGTTAAAATCTGAGATATTCACCTGCTCCGGTGATCCTATTACCATAGCTGGGGACTCGTCCTCCATCCCTAACTCCTCCATTTCTCCTTGTTTCAGTTGCTGTGTCAGGCCCACCAGTACTGCCAGGACTGGTGCAATGCTCCCTGTAGGTGTGAGGCAGATTAATATGGCAAAGCACAACCCTGACTATGTGAGAAATGTATGCTTTGTGGGATAGTACAGTAGCAATACTTGGTTAAGCATACAACTACTAGCAACATAATCAGTCAGAGATACATCTCATTGTGCTTTTGCAGCATTCTCCAGGAGGGATTTACAAGCTGTTCTCCCCCTCCACCAAAGCAGGCAGGCTGAAGGTAAAGCTATTCCAAGGGAGATGTAACAGATCAACAAAAGGGTTAAAATAACTTGTTTGAATAGCCTGCTTCTTGGGGTTCTGGACTTCCACTTTGCTCCTGTAAGTCAAAACTCCTCTTCCTTGTCAACAAGTGGAGTTGGCAAAACAAAGTTTTTATATAGTAATGTCACCTGTAAGTTTTATTTGCCTGCCCTGGCAGAAGAACAACCAAGCAAAAACAGTAACAAGAGAATTGCGGTGTTTTCCCCAATGCATTCGAACACAGTCCTTTTGTCTCTGCTCACACTGAGCTGCAGGCCTATCTACCTTTCTATAAGAGGTCTAGACTACCTTCATGCTTAATGAGGGAGGGTACTGACATTTTCCTGACAGACACTTGTTCTTCCATGGGGAAACTGGGAAGAAGGAATGAAATTCTGCAGTGTAGCCCTAGTCCCTCCTGCCAGGCTGTCCAGGGGTGGTTTTTCTCTCATCAGGCTGCAACAAATCTCTCTGCTAATGACTCTCTTAAAATTTTCCAGCATGAATCAAAAAGAACCAGGCATGTCTTAAAAAACCAGGAGCACTTATGTCTGCTTTAGGAAGAGTGGGACAAGAGTAATCAAGTTCTGCAATGCGCTCTGCTGAAGTCCTTACTATTTTTCTTCAGGTACAGTCCACTACTCTTGTCCTAGGTGCCCTCTCTTCAAAATGGGAAATAACCTGGTAGGTGGCCTTTAGGAGCAAAACTCTATCCAGTTCATCCATTTGTCTCTATATATGTCCAAGAACCGAGGCCTGAAGGTCTTTCTCACCCAGTCATCTACCAGCATGCACTTCAGATATTCACCTGCTCCAGTGATCCTATTACCATAGCTGGGGACTCGTCCTCCATCCCTAACTCCTCCATTTCTCCTTGTTTCAGTTGCTGTGTCAGACCCACCAGTACTGCCAGGACTGGTGCAATGCTCCCTGTAGGTGTGAGGCAGATTAATATGGCAAAGCACAACACTGACTATGTGAGAAAGGGTTAGCCATGTATGCCTTGTGGGATAGTACAGTAGCAATACTTGGTTAAGCATACAACTACTAGCAACTACTGACATAATCAGTCAGAGATACATCTCATTGTGCTTTTGCAGCGTTCTCCAGGAGGGATTTACAAGCTGTTCTCCCCCTCCACCAAAGCAGGCAGGCTGAAGGTAAAGCTATTCCAGCTGGAGGAAACCAGTAGGAACCTAAATATCTTGGTCTAGTGCAATGGAGTCTACAGAGAGTATTGTCCAATATTTCCTGTTGGGCAGAAAGGAGAGATTGGGACATTACTAAATATAAATAGCAGGGCGCTCTGTCACATTAAATACTTTACATGTTCACACCCTTGGCTGTACACAGCATGCAGGATGTTGGGGGCTTTTTTATTTTCCCTATGACTGTGCTTTCCTGAAGTGAAACCGTATACCTTGCTTTTGTAGAGCTGAGAGTCCTGATGCACATGGTTACAGATCACATATACTGGATAAAGAGGGAATATTATACATAGTGGGGAAAAGGAATATTATACATAAATGTAAAAGCGGGATATAGTGGAATTGGCCAGTGCCTCCCATAAGTCAGCTGAGTTGCAGTCTGGCAGGAAAAGCTTATGGAGGCAAGGCAGCATGCAGACTTCTGCTTAAACCCCACCAGAGGCGATCTTCACTTGTCCTTCTGAGATGTCCTGGTTTCAATAAAGCAAATGCAAATTCAATCCAAGGCTCCCCAGACACAGTCCTTCCTCTGGAGGCACATGTGTAACCCTGCCGGCATTAACATTAAGGTGTGGTGGGGCTGTGTCGCAGCAGTGTGTCTTTGTTGCCTTTCCTGTTCAGAAGCAAGAGGTGAGCAAGTTCCTCTTGGGGGCTGGTGTACTTTTCACAATCTTCTTTTGTTAGGAATGTACCGTGTTCTCTGTGACAGAGCCACCTCCAGTGCCTATAAAATTTCGTGAGTTAACCGATGGCAGGGAAGGCTCCGCCTCAGGGCTTGGTACCTCTTCTTTGTTGTCTCCCACCACTGACTCCTGCGAGCTGGTCTCCGGACTGGAAGCTGCCTGGAAGCTGGGCTCAGCCCCGAGGGGCTCATTGATCTGCAGGGGAAGCAGGGCCCGGTGCCGCATCAGGCTGTCATCACTGTTCTGGGCCTCCAGCGAGTTCCGGCGCTTGGCGTTCCTGTTGGCCATGGCGTTCTTCTGTGGCTCCTCGAAGCTCAGTGACAGGGTCACCGTTCCACTCCCAAAGCTGACCTTTTGCTTGCATCCACGCTGCTGCTGGCGCTGCCGCTCGGCGCAGGCTGGTAGAGGAAAAGGGTCCTCGTGGTTGCTCTTGCTGCTAATGGAGGAGGAAGGCGTGGAGCCGGTGGAGCCCCCCAGACTGTTGGAGCGCTTGCGGGACACGTTGCTCCGTCTCAGCGTGGCCCTGGCAGCCACTTTGAAGGCGTGGGCAGCTGTGCTGCAGCGCACCTCCTCGATTGTGTTGCGGGAGGGCTTGAAGAGGATGATGTAGACTTTGTTGAAGAAGATGCAGGCCAGAAGCCCAAAGCTGGCAGCCAGTATTGCAATCACCTCCACAGCAGACACGAACTTGCCATACGTGCTGGCATAAGCAGGGATGAAGGAGATCCACACAATGAAGAATATGAGCATGCTGAAGGTGATGAACTTGGCCTCGTTAAAATTCTCAGGCAGCTTTCGAGACTTGAAGGCAAAGAAGAAACAGATGGCTGCCAGTAGGCAGGTGTAGCCAATGAGGAAGCCGAGTGCCATCAGGGAGCCTTCATGGCAGGTGATGAAGATGATCTCATCCTCCAGTTCATGGTTTCGGTAACTGGATGGTGGGGCAGTATAGAGCCATATCACACAGATGACAATCTGCACAAAAGTGCACAAGAAGACCAGGAGGAACTGAAGGTTGAGGCCCCACCACTTTCGGTGGAGACTTGTAGGGATCTTTGCCTCGAAGACAAGAAGGACACGGTTGGTTTTCACGAGGATGCAGGAGATGCAGAGGACAAAGCTGATGCCAAAAGCTGGCTGTCGCAGACGGCAAGTCCAATTCTGAGGCTCACCAATGAAGAACAATGAGCTGGAGAAGCAGCACAGCAAGGAAAAGAGGAGGAGGTAGGATAGCTCTCGGTTTGTGGCCTTGACGATGGGTGTGTTGCGAAATTTGGTGAAGACTCCCAGAACAAAAGAAGTCAGGAAAATTCCAAGCACAGCAAAGAGAGTCAGAGCAATGCCAAAGGGCTCAGTCCAGGCCAGAAACTCTATCTGCTTGGGGATGCAGGACGTGTGGTTCTCGTTGGACCAGTAATCCTCAGGGCACTTGTCACAGGCACTTGCATCTGAAAAAGAAGGGATAAGGAGAGGGGAGGTTTGTCAGAATGAGAGGCTGAAGTGTGGGATGACATATATGACAGCTACACACCAACCTTGATCTTAAACACACGGAGTGTTCTGCTCCTGTGTGCAGATCCCCCGAGTCATATATTGATGTCTCAGAGTTTCTTACACTGAAACAACTAACCTCCCATGGGCTATATAGCAAAACACAAAGCAGGCTTGGTTCCAGCTTAAAAGAACTCCTGCCTCTGCGCTCATATTTTTTGTAATCCATTTCTTGGCAAAACTTTGTAAATTTCGATTGCTATCAGCTCTTATACAGGCTCTGTTTTTCCCTCTTCCTTGTTCCTTCACTTTTATCTTCTAATTCTGTCTGTCTTCATACCTCTCACTTTTATCATCATTTGAATATCTTGCCTTTTTCTATTACAAAGAAAATTAAAATCGTGCCTGCCTCCTTAAATGCTTTGAGAGCCTATTTCATATTCCATGGAGGCAAGTCTTAGTGTTTAAATTGCTCTTCCCTGAAGGCAGGCAATGCCCTTGACTCCCAGCACATTCTCATTTCATGTTGGAATGCCAGGGAAAGATGTGTCTTAATGATATCACTCTCCCTACACCCAGCAAATGTGCCACTAATACTTGCAAAGGGAAAATTGCTGCCTCTGTCTCCTTCATGAAAGTAGTTGTGCCTGCTGTGATGGCATGCTCATGCCAATGGCTTGCATGATCAAAAAGCAAGGACCTGCTGCTTCTGCTCTTCTTCTTTGACTCAAATGGGTCTTGTGCTCTAGCAGGGAGGATCACAATTCTTTTGATGGCAGTAGAAAGGGGTTGAGAGTAGAGAGTTGGAGGTCTCAACTTACCTCTGCTTTTGGGATCCCAGCAGGATAGCAAGGAGCTGCAGTGAGTCCACAAACTCCTTTAACAGCAAGCACCCTCTGAGTTTTGCACCTGAGCACAGACACAGACTGACCATTGCTTCCAGTGCAGACATTGACACTAATGAGAAAGCCAGGAATGCCCAGCTAATGAGGCCAAAGGCTTTCAAACTCTCTTGTTCTTGAGGTGTGGGTGGTTGGAGAGACCATCCATGACCTGATATGAGACTGCTTTCCTAAGGACTTTTTGCCTCGCCTAAAGTGTTTATTTAGAAATCTGGCACTAGATGCAAAATCTCAGTCAGAAGCTGTGATCACCAGGGCATTTCATTTACATCCATTCAGCCAATAATTCTTATTTTTCTTGTGCTTTTTACCTGGAAGCTCATTACAAACTGCAAGCTGCAGACATAGCGAATTAATTTTGTGTAGCAGGGAATCTAGAAGCCTCTGCCAGAGACAGGGGCACTTATTTAGCACCACACCCTCATGACACACTTTCACTGATGTCTTGTGGTGGCTTAGAGACCGTGCTGCCACTGAAGAGAGTAAACCAGTTCTCCCTCATACTGCAAGGCTACTCATTCTTTCCCTCTCCTTTGTGTTGTTAACACTAGAGGGCACGCATCTTCTCATTCTAGTTGGAAACTCAGCCTCCCAAGAGTTTGTTTTCAGGAAGACCAAAGACCTGACTCAACTCGCTCAAGTACCAGCACTGCTCCCAGACAAAGTGTGGGAGCAAACAGCTGGGAAAGGACAGATTGTTTCCTACAGTAGCATCACTGTCTCAGCTGAATGAAACTGGATATAAAACTGCTCTCTATGCCTATAAAATTGGCAAGCACAGGAAATAAAGACTATTACTGTCAGCTGAAATTGAAGCAGGAAACTGCTGCAAAAAAGAAGACCGTTGCCACCACCTCAGCCCCATAAATTTCACCTCCACACCAGAACTAGCTCCCAAAATTATGTGAAAAACACCAGAAGACCCCTATTATACATGGCCAGAATTGCTTCTATTCAATCTGAAAATGCTGCTTCCAAGCATCCTGTAGTACTATATGGTCATGCTAAAAAATATCATTCCTGTCTAATAGGACAAAGATTCTCCCAAAGAACACTTGTTCAGTTTTGCAAGCAGTTTACTGAATTGTTCATCTCCGGCAAGATCTGGCAAGGTGTGCAGTGTTTGCTGGGACCAGTGCACTGGAGAGGAGGAGGTCCCGAGTGCCTTACAGTGTGGAGAGAACTGATATCCTGAAAGAATTTACTTGTCTTTGTCAGCCTGGGGATGCCCAACACTGAGGGAGCACTAGTGGTGTTGGAAATTCATAATTTTCCAACCATTTCTAAACCTGAGTTTACCTTTTCTGTCTCCTCCAGAACCTGAGTGGCTTGATCCAAACACCCAATGAAACAAACGAAAAACATATTCATGGGTGCTTGGTAGGATCCAGGGATCCAGATTCTGATTTTTTGCAGTGCCAGTGATCAACAGAACCTGTAGTTGGTGAGTCCCTAAAGAGAAATATTCCTCTCTGCTTGTGAAATCTGGGATGCAATGGATTTTATTTCTTTGTAAAGCATGAAATAAAACCCTGACATTTTGAGGAAAAGATGGAGGCAGACAGATAACGACAGAATTTAGGATGGGAAATTGCTCCTTTCTCCAGGTTTTTGGAGGAAAAAAAGCCACTGCTACAGTGCAATAGAGTTTGCTTGTGGCTGCCTGAGAGGATTTCTATATGGAAGCTGTTTTTCAAGTTCTCTGCCTTAATTTTCCTAATGCAGAGCCGAAGGGACAAGTAGGCTTAGCAGTAGACAGCACTCCTGAGGACCACAGGACTCAACTCCTGTAAGCTTTTCAGAAGTCCCTCAGACTTTCTGTGAAGCCTCCTGTCAAGGCAGGCACCAGCCCAGCAGGGCAGGGAAGTGATTTCAGCACTACTGTGGGCGATGCCCGGGGGGCGCTGCCCTCGCCAAGGCGCAGAGCAGCTCTGTGGGCGTTACCTGTCTCGTCGCTGTACTCCCCGTCGGGACAGTCCACGCACTCGAAGCAGCAGGTGGGCTCCCCCTCAATGATGCCCTTCCTCGTGCCTGGCAGGCAGTCCCTGCTGCAGTTGGAGAAAGGCACCTGCAAGAAAAGAGCCCGAGCAAGTTAATGGTGCCAATGCCTTACTATGGCAAGACCTCGGCTTCCTCCAAAGGTATTACTGCTTGGTTGGCATGCTGGATGAAGAGCCTCAAATGCTCACCTCTTCCTCCCACTGAACAGATATATTTTACACAATAGTCCTTCCTCAATCCATTGCATTGAGATTTCCTTGAAGGAACTCATCAAGGGATAGTAAGGAAGATCAGCAGATCTTTGTAATCTCCACTGTGTTGTGGGCATTGCAAACTGGAATGTGACCATGATATACATACCCCAAAATAGTCATTAGATGATTAGAAGAAAAGACAATCAATCTCTACTGGCAGGAATTTGAGTCAGCCTTGGAGATGATGGGCCCTGATGTCTGATCCCCAATCTGATATATTGCATATTGTCTGCTAAAAATTCATGGGAATTATAATGGTTTTCTGAAACTCACTTCTTCTTTAAGAACACTAAAGATGCAAACCAGTAGCACTTTACAGATCCAAAAGTTTCCAGACCTCTGCTGCCTGTAAATGATGTCACCTGCTGGTTGTACATTTATGCTGTGCCTGAGCCCACCTGAGCATTGTTGTGTCTTGGCAGCAAGTGGTTGCACAGGCACGCTCACTGCATGCCTGAAGTACAATGACACAAGGACTTCAGCATGATAAATGGAAGCCTGGCCTTTGTAACACAGAATCATGACCCGAGGCTGAGCTCACCTTTTCTCAACTAAATTAAGGCAAAAGAGTTGACACGGAACATAGCTTTCTCACCTCAGGAGAGTTAAACCTACAATTTCCACTTCTAGCAAAGTACCACGATCCATACATAGTTAATGGGTGTTCTGTTTGGAAGACTCCATTCACCTTTTTGCAAGTTTGATGCTAGTTTACCCAAGTGCTGCCAACCTGCTGATCTCCAGGAACCTCCTGTGTTGATGCACGTACGCAATGAGTCCTAGCTATGGTTTAGAAGTTGCCTATATGCAGGTATCAACCTTAGCCACAGGGGAAGTAAGGCCCTCACTAATGACAATTGCTATGCAGAGCTGACTACTCTGTGGCTCAGGTGAGCGCAGTCTCTGTTGCCTATCACTCTGAAGTGTAGCTGCAGCAGTTTGGGAATGCTGCTCCTAAGGTGTTCATCAGGATTACATCACTGATATGGCAGACACTCCCGGCTTGAAGCACTCTTTGCTGTTAGTGCCTATTGCTATAAACACAGTGCTCGTATTCCTTGGGACAGTCTTTCAGCAGGCAGTGCATCCATCAAGAGGACTTCATCAGTCTAGGCTGTCTTTCCCTAGGCTGCCACCAGTGATTTTGAACAGAGCTGAATCAAAGGCCTGGCTGAAATCACACACTGCTTCCCCATTATCTACTAAGTTGACTGAGCTTCCAGGGAGGAAAATTATATTGGTTTGGCATGATTTTATCTTAACAAATACATGTTGGTTTGTTCTTATCAGTTTATTATCCTCTAAGTGTTTATAAACTGTTTAATATTTTTTATCAAGTCTTTTAAGTTACTGAAGCTTAACTCAATTTTGTCTAATTCCCTTGGTTTCTTATAACTGCTTTAAAAACAGGTATTGCGATTGCTCTCTGATCCTTTGAGACATCATGCATCCTCCACATTTCTCAAAGATGAATTGCTAGTACTTTTGTGATTGCTTTGGCTGAATTCTTAAGTATTCTGTGGGGAATTTCATCAAGTTCTGCCAAAATGAATCTATCTATCTTACCTACTCTTTAACTCAGTCTCTTGCAAGTCTGCCCAATACTGAAGTTCCTGAATGTTAAAATTTAAACCTACATTTAAACTTTTGTTGGGGATGACAGGAGGCACAGCGAGTGAAGTACTGGCTAATCTTTTTGAACAGAGCCTTTTATCTGAAAGAAATTAGAAGTCTATATATTGAAAAAAAAGGCTGCAGCAGACACAGAGGTTGCAAACCCCTCCACGGCACAAAATTTACATGTCCTGGCATTACACTCAGCAACATCCTGTTGCATTTTTAACAACAAACATAGTTTAAGACAGAGAATGAAGTTAAATACTGCACTGCTGTAGATATTTAGACCAAGAGAACAAAATTACTCAGTTTAAGTAAAAACCGATAAATCCTAACTGTTGGGAAAAGTGCAAGATGCATTTGCAACAATCAGAAAGAGGGATTATAATATAAGAGTTTTTTAACTTCCACTTGTAGTTTGTGCTTAGAGACTCCAGCTGGGCTTAGAAAAGCTCTGAGCTCAGTATTTCTGTGGTAGTATGCTCTGTTCAATTCATGCCTCCTTCAGAGTGCTCTGGACTTGAACCAGAAGTGAAGTTGAACTAAAGGAAAGCTGAACTCATGCTGTAACTGTTTTGAGTAAGTAGCTAAGGCAGAAGCATTACCTGATCTCTCAGCCAATGTGAATAATCACCTGTGAAGTGAATTGCCTTGTTCATTAATCAGATGCTGGTTTAAGACATTGAAACATCACAGCAGGGCCTGGCAGTGACATTTCTAAGCTAATACTCTACTCCATGTGAATTTCCAGACCAGAAACCATATGCCCGCTCAATATTCCTTCTGGGAGTCAGAGTTTCTGCCTAGCTGGCTGCTGCCAGCTATGACAGCGGTTCATCTGCCTATGGTCTGGAGATGTCTGCATCATGTTTCCATCATGTGGGTCAGACACAGCCTGGCTGCTAGTGACAATAATTATGCTGAAAAGATTTAACATTTGCAAGAGGGTGCAGAAGGACTTAGGCCTGACTGAAGTCAATTGATACATCTTGAGATCACTACTTCGGAGGCTGCAGAAGCATCCTCAAGGAGTATACAAAAAAAAAAAAAGCAGCAGGTGCTGGCATCTTCCACTATTTGAGCACCATGTTCAAGTTAACCCAGGCAGATTGACAGAGCTTGTTCTGTTTGCAAGGCAAGGCTGTGAGGAAGTGGATGAAGCCAGCAGAAAGAGTTGTAAATATAACTAAGAGCAAGAAGAGACACTTCTTGATACAGAGATAATGAGAGTGAAAGAGATAGCTCTTTTCGGCAATCAAACTACTGAGGTCAGGAAAATTTGGTTTAGTCAACAACCAGACTCAGGTAATTAATTTCTCATCCCTTTTGAAACACTGCTATAAAATTATACTCTATCTGCTTGGGCCAGGAAAAAAGACATAATTTAAAACATTAATACTCAGGGTCAAGAAGTGTTCAGAAGGGAAGGAGACATTGTCTGTTATTTCAGTGTATAAGAAGGGTATAAAAGACTATGGTGGAGATTGTGTATACAGTAAGGTAAATGGATCCTTTAATGAGACAGGGTGCCATAATATGAGGAGCATGAAGGGCTAGTTCAAGTTTCAGCTTGTGGATCTGGAAAATCTCTGAGGATTTAAGCACTTACCTCCTTAGAAAATCCACCCCATAGGATCTTGTTTTCATTGATAAAAAGCCTCTCCCCCTTCTTGGCATAAACGTTGTAGTGCCCAACTTCTTCAAAGACGACTGAGCCATCCTCCGGAGAGAGATGCCAATTGATTATTGAGTAATTTCCTACCAGGTCCCCAAACTCATCAAAATCCACTTGCTCCCCCATGTTATTGGTGAAATTTAAGTGTCGCAGATGCTTGAGAACCTAGAGAGAGACAGAGAGACACAATGAATGCCCGTGTGTTACAACCCTACCACAGCACACATCTGCTACAGAGATAGAACTAGGAAGAATCACTTTACTGCAAACCTTAATATCTTCAAATGTTTTAATTGCAGCAGTAGGAGGTTTTCTGTCACATGGACACACAGTGCCTGTACAAACCCTGTAGACAACACAAGGTATTGTGGCCCTCTGGGTGGCTGGCAACCCATTTGTAACACTTACTGATGCTACACCATCATCCATTTAGCGTTCCTCTTTGGTCCTTTGAGTCACTTCTGCAAGCCCAGAGCTCTTTGTTAGGGCCAGGGAAGTGACAGCAGGCTCTCATGTGTTTCAGTCACCCATGCACCACTTCCACCTGCTCTTGCAACCACTGCATGCATGCTCTCAGTTGGTATATCTAGTCTCTGAATGACTGATCACTCAGAAACAGGAGTGCTTGAGAAACAACTCACTCTTAACTCTGGATTGAAAAAACCCAAGCCCAATGTGCTTCAGTAAGAAAACCCCAACAAATCAAGCTTATTTGCCATATTGCAGACCTGGAGAATTCTTACCACTTTTTTTTGCTTCTGTCTCATGGTTGCATAGTTGAAAGTAATCATTCTGCCTGTTCTCAAGAGTTGTTTCCTGTAATTTTCACCTCATGCCTTAAAGTGTCATATAGAATAATAAAATCATTAAGGCTGAAAAATACCCAAGATCATCAAGTCCACCATTAACCCAGCACTGCCCTATTCGCCACCAAACCATGTCCCCAGGTGCCATCATCACGTTTTTTGAACACTTCCAGGAACGGTGATTTCACCACTTTCCTTGACAGCCTATTCCAAAGCTTGACTACCCTTTCAGTGAAAATTCTTTTCCTAATATTCAATCTAAGCCTTCTCTGGCACATCTTAAGGGCATTTCCTCTCATCATGTCGCTTGTTACCTGTGAGGAAAGAGTAACCTCCTCCTTGCCACAAGGAGGAGATAGAGATAAGGTCCCCCTAAGCCTCCTTTTCTCCAGCCAAAGAGGCCTCTCCTTCCCTCAGCCACTCCTCATCAGACTTATTTTCCAGACCCTTCACCTGCTCTGCTGCCCTTCTCTGGATGTGCTCCAGCCCCTCCATGTTTTTCTTGCAGCAAGGGGCCCAGAACTGGACACAGGATTTGAGGTGTGGCCTCAGCAGTGTCGTATATGGGGGGACAATCCCTGCCCTGGTCCTGCTGGCCACGTAATCCAGGCCAGGATTCCGTTGGCCTTCCCGGCCACCTGGGCACAGCTGGCTTATGTTCAGCTGGCTCTCAACCAGTATGCTGCATGTCCAGGGACAGCTGGACATCCCAGGGACAGCTGTAGTTGTAAAGTACATGATCTAGATAGCCTGACAAGTAGACCTAAGAAACTGCAGCATGAAAGAAAGCCTGTACTGGCAACTATGATACAATTCATCCACACCTTATTTCTGTGCAAAAAATAATTGCTGGTTTATGCACTTATTGGATTTCTCCCTGAGCTCATCTATGGAAAGACGAGGTGACTGAGGGCATCTGGCTGTCAGCTCCCCCTAGACCTCAGCAGCATAGCTGCTGCTGTGGTTCTACTGCCTGTGATAGCTTGTAAGCCCAGTCTCTCTCCCTCTCTCTGTGTCTCTCTCACCTGTGAGTGCCCAAACATACAACTCTGGAAGGCAAAATGGAAGAGAAAACAAAACTAGATCAATTTGTCTGGGTAGGAAGAGCCCTTTTCACCCCACAGACAGGACAGACAATATTGTTTTGATGAGTTCTTTTCACCAAGAAACACAGGGACAGGGGAACAGAATCACTTCATTAATTCCTGTCAGTTTTGCTAAATTGTCTCATTTTTCTCTGTTTCTTTTTAGGATCCTCCTATCTCAAGCTAAAATCCCCAGAGCCACAGATATCCTCCTCCCACTGCCTGTTTCAATGCCAGCCTGATAGAGTCTGGAAAAATCATTGTAGTACTACAGATGATGTGGCCAACAATACCTTTTCAGCTTGTGTGATGTTGATGGAAGGATATCAAAATATTGCCTCAGTATTCAGTCTTTGAATAACAGGTGAGACAGAGAAGGCAGGATTTTTTCTGTCTTTCTCATCCCTGTTGCCCCTCCTCTGGAGACTAGCTTACCCATAAGGTGTGCAGCTGGAATGATCTCACCAAGGAACCAGGACCTGTTTCTGGAAGATCTCACCCTCTGATGGACATAGGAAAAGAAGGTGCTCTGTGCTGGCATTTTGCTGTGGAGAGCTGGGACATTGCCTGCTGTGGGTAAGGAAACAGAAACTGCTGCTGTCTCATTCCCCTCATTCCTGAGGGGTATCCAGGAAGATGCTACTTGCCCAGCTCCATCAATGGACAGTGAGAACAGAGCAGAAGCAGCTCTGGGGTCAGAACAGGTGACAGGGTCTGCATATCCACAGTGATGTGTTGTACTGCTTCATCTCACTTTGGCCTCATCTGCACAGTGGCTTTAATCTTGGTCTAGTTGTTACCAGAAATTTTGTCTGTCAGCAGTGCAGGTGCTCAGCAGGGCAGCTCACATTCCTCTGCAGGCTCTGGCACCTACCACAGGGTAACAGCTGCAGCTTTGATGTCCAGATCAGGTTTGTCTTTATGCTGAGCCTAATGCCATGTTTCTCCTCACTCCAATTCAGTATGGCACTCTTATGCAGCACTACTGCATCCTTCTGAACGACACCAGGATATCCTGACTGAGTATCACTGCTGGGTTGACTGTTACTTGTATAGTCAGGAGACCTTGGCCTTGTTTGGACTGCAGTTGCTACTCACACTAGGAGACAATCTTGTAAAAGCCATACTGAAGATTCTTCCGTTCAAGTCCTGCCTCGCCCGGTCAGCTGCAGCAGCAGGAGACTCACTGGTCTTAGGGTCAGCAAGATGAATCATGGAGAAATTTCTGGATTCCCTCAATGCAATTTTTTGTTTGTTTAATTTTGTAACATTCATATAAATTCATCTGTTCCTTTGCCTTCCCTCCTGTCATCAAGTTTCTTAAAAGGTAATACATACCCCTGGCTTTTAGTGGGGTTTTGTAGGATTAGTTTGACAGGATCTTTCCCTTGGTTACACACACATACACCGGAAGATTCAGGTTATAAATGATTTCACGTATGACCTGATCTGTCTGTCTCACGGTTAATTCATATAAATAGTGCTGACCTGCAATTAATGTTGTCTTTCCCCAAGCAGAGTATAACAGCCTCAGCTCTGCAATCGTAGCTAGCAGGTACAACGGGTACAAAATGTGTATCAGTTCATGCACGAAAGGCACATGACCTGATTAAAATCCCAAATGGAGATGCAACAGGAACAACAGAAATAACAAAGCCCTTTTTTTTTTCTTTCCGAAAAACAACAAAGTTTTTCTTCAAATCTAAATTTCTGAGGGGCAGCTTGTAAAATGAACTACTCCTTTTTTAGAGAGCAAGAAAGTCCCAGGATCATATCTCTGTATCTCACCACTTCTGCTCTTTACAGGGTGAAAAAACAGTTTAAACAGACAAGGAATATATAAGCACTAAACACTGAAAGAGGAAGTTGTAGACTCTGAAGAACCACAGCACTATTTTATATTCACCAGTCTATCAATGATTAGCTAAAGACTTTACAGTTAAAAATGTGTCACTATGTTTTGTAACTAAAGATAGAAACATACATAACTCAATCCACAAAGACCTAAAAGACCCTACTTCAGCCAGGCCAACAGCATGTGTCAGGGGTAACTGTGTTGTATCCTGGAACCAAGAATTTATGAAAGAAATGCTGACCTTGTGGCTTGGATACACTGTCAGCAGCTGGTGGAAGCCTGTGGGGAGAGCATTGTGCAAGGTGCTGTCTTCAGGTATTTCTGTAATCTTTCCTTCTTTTCTTTTCTCTCTGTCACAGACTTCATGTTGAATTGCAATGCCTTTTAATTAAAACACCTATTATTGGAAAGGACTTGCAAAGCTGCCCTCTAGTTCACCTTCCCATTATTCTTGGTAGGGCCATTTCCAGCCATGCAGCATCCCATACTTTATCCAGGCTAGATATTCTGGGTCATGTGCTTTTATGGGAGGATCATAAAGCTGTGACATAAATACAGTTGTATTAGACCAGGCTGGCAGCTCACCTGCCCAGGACCCTTTTGTACTGTGGCCAATAGCAAATACCTACAACAGGAGCACAGGGGCTGTGATAATTCCCCTGAACACTCTCACCTGTTTTGCAGCTCAGTGACTTCCTGGGCCAGAGGTTTTGTACCCAATAACCTTCGGGTAGATTTTTCTTCCATGACGTTGCACATTTGTGTTCTGCACCTGTGCAAACTTTTTCACATTCACAGCCTCCTACAGCACAGAGACCCACATTTTATGAGACAAGCACCTCTTCATCCCTTTTGGAACAGAGCAGATACGAATCTCTTTTGATGACCTTCAGGCTTATATTGGCAAAGGACTGTTATTTGCCAGTCATCTTTTCCATGCCTCTCAGGACTTTATAATCACCTCTTTCTCAGGCTGCTGAGCCCTATCTGATATTGCTACATCTTCTACAGAAGCTGTTTCACTGACCCTACTCTAAATATTCTCAGTCGTCTTCATCCGTTCTGAGCCTTGCACATGATACTGAAGTGAGATGCACCAAAGGGTTGACAAAGTGGCCCCAGGACACTCTGTTTATCTCTCTGTCCCTTTTCCACTGTGACTATTCTTGAAAGTGCATTTGCTTTTTTTGACTACTGTTCAGACAGACTTGAGCAGTCCACCCATAGATTTGATCAACTTCATTTGTGATGTCAGGTCTCATAATTTATTTTTATCCTCTGCTGACTATCCTTCAACCAACACACATATAAGTTCTGAATTTGCTAACAGGCTACCAGAAGATACCTTTAAGAAGCCTGAGCATACTCTGTGAACAGAAGTTCCCTTATCCATACACATCCCAAAGGCTTCAAAGCACTTCAGGAGATTTGTGAGTTAGGGCTTCTCTTTAGAGAAGTCAAGGTCTCTCTTCCTCAGTATATTCTATTTTTCCTTCCTATTTCTTTTAAACCCCAATTTCTAATAATGGGCTCAATCAGGCTCTGTTAGTTCCTTGGATCTCCTCCAGAACCCTTTCAGAAAATTGATGTCTCATCTCTCAGCTTTCTAGGCCTTGGGGCCCAAGATTTTTCAAGTGAGGAGATGGACACCACAGCCAGCTCTTCAGATACTTCATCTCTGAGCTCTGGCAGATCCCTTGGGTAAATATTGTTCACTTGCCCTGAAGTATAAAGATTAATTTTTCTCTTGTGTTCCGTAATTTCTTCTACAGTAAGTTCAATTAGACAGATCTTCCTAAGTCCCACATAAATAACTGAACCTCTTAAATTTGTCCATGAGGAGCACACTTTTCTTCTGTCATGGCCTTACCTTGTCTTCTGCAGTGATAATCTATGGCTTAACAGACAATCCTACTCCTGAAATGTTTAAAATAGGGTTTATGATCTTTTACTCCATTTCAGGATATTGCTTATTCGTTTTTCTGGCCTGCCTTGTTTTATTTTTACA
Organism: Acridotheres tristis; assembly: GCA_037013685.1. NCBI lineage: Eukaryota > Metazoa > Chordata > Aves > Passeriformes > Sturnidae > Acridotheres > Acridotheres tristis. The sequence continues at coordinate 26,713,089 of CM072884.1, read as the reverse complement.
TTTAATCTGCCAGAGTTTATGAATCTTCCAATTTTACTCACTGGACATAACTCAGTTATCTGAAGGACGCTGTGTCACTTCTAACAAACACCTAATACCTTTGTTTTGCCTTGCAAGCTTCCTTTCTGCCCCCTTTCTTGATCTGCAGTATACACTCAATTTCTGTCACTAGTATTGAGGCTGGTGGCAGGCAAAACCATCCATTTTAAATTTTGGATCCTGTCAGATAGCAGAGAATTTTGTATGTGCATGCATGCCCAAAGCAAAATTTTGAGCAGTCCTCTGAAGTACAAGCCACAGACTAGTTGTACATTTTGATAGTAGTTGGACTAAACAATACTGGCATGACCTAAATACTCCAATTAGTAGCAAGATAAGAGACAGATCCACCAGTTAGGAGGCTGATTGCAACTAAAACCTAGGGGTCAGGGCTAGAAACAAGAAAATGAAGATCATGTTTGGATGAAAAACACTGGAAGTAGGGCAAGATCCTGGAGATGGAGATGTGGGAGATGTTGGGGGATGCTCAGTAACCTTAGCCAGTAATGCTTGAGAAAGGCAACTGAGAGGACCTGCACAGTATAAAATGAGAATTTTCACTTTGACAGACCTCCACCATGTCCCTACCAGGAAGGGGAGACCTGATGATGTAACACTGTGGGGAAAGCAAGAGTGTGTGAAATACCAAGCAGCTAAAAGTTGTAGTCATGTTAATTCTTAAATGTAAATAAACGTCAGTATCCAGGTGTACTATGAGCCGTCCTTTAGTCTGTCTGAACTGACGGGTCCTTAACTAGTCTCCATATACTGTCAAAAGTTGAATATCCTTGGCTTCTTTCTGCAGTTTCTTTTTGATGTGTTTCTTCCCTAGGTCAAATGGTCCTGCAATGGAAGAGAACCCGGGCATGTTATAGGTGTCTGTCACCATAAAAGATAAACAATTACCCCTCCTAACACACAGTTGCTAGCAATCCTGTCTGACAATTAACATACATTTTCCACTCTTAAGTTTTAATTTCTGTCTACCTGTCTCTCTTCAGGCCTGTAAAACAGTTCTGGATTGATAGGTACCAAATGTTTTGCTCTTAGGTTTGGTAGAGTGTCCATGCTGAGAGCAGCCAACAGTACCACATCATGGCTCAGTGTGAACGTAGATGAAAAGCTGGCAACTGTCCTCTAGATGGCAAGTCCTGACTTTCACTTTGAATGCAGAGGGCCCAATCTCCTCTCTTGTTTCAGATCTCTCATCAAGCACATGGAGAAGATGCCTTCATAATCCCGCACCGGGAGTAAGGACTTGAGAGATCAGCTATTGCATTAGTCCAGGAGTCATGGTGCCCAGGACCTGGGTTTTGCCAGGGATCAAGAATCACGAGGAATATGCCCAGGCCAGTTCTGAAAGAGCTACTCATAAAATACTTTAGGAGAAATGTTGTCTGAAGTAATAGTTTTTTGGTGTTTTTCCTTTTATCATTTCACTTTCAATTACCTATGTGACAATCTTCATTTACAGACTAGCAAAACACAAGTTTTTACTTTCTGTGCAGGAACAAATGACTTCTGACAAATCAATGTAATTAATGCAGAAGTCACTTTATTGTGTACCTTATACCTTACTTATACATTCTAAAACTACTGTTCATGCAATGATTGACTACGTGCTCTGCATGCACTTTCCAGGAAATATGATTGGTTACAGTCCAGTGTTTCACCACTCATCTTTATCTTGGTTCTTCTAATCTTGGTATTCTGTTTTTCAGCTTCTTTTTTCTTAATTTAGCATAATTTGTGTTTCAGTAGCCTTGACAAATTCTAGACTGATAAAAGGACTGAAAAACAGCTAAAAATGGCTCAGCTGGTGCACCTGGTATAAACTATGGCCTCAACTATTCAATTACATTGCTACATTTCTGTATCAAATCCTAAATTCCTCCTGCATTCTCTAATTTGGAATATCTTTTTCTGCCCAGTTTTTATGTAGGGCCAGCTCTCGGGCTCTCTGAAAGGCAGTGCTGTCATCACAGCATCAAGCAGTTCTGACACGTAGGAACTGAGCGGGAAGGAAGGTGCTGGCCCTGACTCCTTGTGTCAGTAATACCTGTTTCCAGAAGCCTGAGGCAGGGCAAGATGAATGTCACCCTTCTGTCCAAAGCATTCTTCTTGCCAGCTGGAGCTGAACTTTCCTTCTCCTCCATAACCTCTCCTCCCTCCCTGTTGCCCTTTGTACACCGAGAGGGACAACATGTCATGCTGATGCTGTTTTTAAAACCAAGATGCCAGAATATGCCAACACCATTAATCACACCTTTTCCAAAGGTCATCCAGAAGATAATGGAATTCTTCAGCCAATGAAGGATGCGATTCATTGCCTCACACCGCTTGCTACATTCACAGAATCATAGAATATTCTGTGTTGGAAGGGACCCACAAGGATCATCAACTCCAGCTCCTGGGCCTGCATAGGACACCCCAAGAATCACACCCTGTGCCTGAGAGCATTGTTCAAATAGTTCTTGAACTCTGTCAGGCTTGGTGCTATGACCACTGCCCTGTGGAGCCTGTTCTAGTGCCCAACCACCCTCTGGGTGAAGAACCTTTACTTAATATCTAATCTAAACCTCCCCTGTCACAGCTTCAGACCATTCCCTTAGGTCCTATTTCTGGTGACCAGAATCCACCTAAGCTGCCTGGTTTCTATTGGTTTACTGTTCTGAAGAAGTGACTGTTAATACTTTTTATCACTATAAGGGTAACTTAGGTGGAGAAGCTGAAAGGTACCCAGGAACAGAGCTGTGATTCTCACTGTAAATACCTCACAAAAAATTTGGATGTCTTCCTGTTACACACATCCAGCTTCATGCACAAGGAGTGCCTGGTGTGTAGTTGGGATACTGAGCACTTCATGCCAAAATAATGAAAACCAGTCAGCACCTACTGTGCAAGGCCTGGGCTGTACTCCAGGATTGAAACTGTCAGTTTGGTAACAGGACAGATGAACAAAAGGAGATAGACTCTGGAAGAAGGGCTGCTGTCAAAGAGAACTGATGATCAGCCAGAGATAGGCAATATTTCAAGGGAAATTTGGCAAGACGAGATGGACATCCCAGCTCTGGTGAAATGCTAGATCTGCACTGAATTGAAAAAAAGAATGAAATCAAGAGTTCATTCAATACTCTAGAATAGCTGTGTGAAGCCTGAGAATAACTCAAGAACGTTCAATGTTGTTGTGCTTTGGTAAGAACCGAATGACTTCCTTGTAAAGCTAGGAAGGTTGCTGGATAACACAATTAAATGTGTATGACAAAAAAAAAGTGCCATATGTTAGAAGTAATAATTTAAGCTATTCTTAATCTTTATTGAAGAAATTTAACTAACTGCTCAAGACAAAGACCGGTTCATTATTGTAGGCAGCTCAGTAAAAACACTTCGTGTGTTATGCAATGGAAAGAGCAAACAAAATATTAGTATATGAAAATATGAAAGAAAATGATACTGAAAATATAGGGTAAATAGTACAAGTCTCCTCTAGAAAAAGCTGTTTGTTTGAGTTATTTGATCAGAAAAGAAGAATGAAATTAAATGAAGATCAGAGAGGTCCAGAGGTGGTGATAATAGCTCTTGGACAGTCTTCCATTTCAAGGGAAATGAAAGCATGAACTTACTTGTTTATGACACACGTAGTGATTTGTGGGAAAGAGGTGATACATTCTCCCAAAAGCAGAGACCCCTGTCCCTGCAAAGGCAACTGACCTTATTCAGGTCTCCAGAGAAATACAGGACATACAGCTGACATGACAAGATGTGCTGATTGTCATATTTTAACTGATAATCGGTTCTGTTCTGCTTCTGTCAAGGATATGATCCCTAGGCAGATGAGGGCTGGATCTCTCTCTGCCTCTTCCATTGACCAGTGCCCTGTCCTTGAGGAGGGACACCACTGGTGCTGACATGGGGACCCATGCATACATTATGTCCTTTCTTGGTGAGAGAGATGCAGGATCTCCAACAGAAACTTGCAGAAACTGGGAGAGGAATGAACTCATGGACTGTGTTGGAAATACCCTCACTTGCTGCTCAGAGGAAGCTTGATGTTTCCCTTGTCTCATTCTATGCCAAGTGCTTAGTCTGCTTGGAAACTGGTGAAGCCTAGAGCTTCCTAAGACTAGGACTAGTTTTACTGCCTGTAACTGGGCTTGGTGGGTCAGCTTATGTGGGCTTCTTACCAGCAACCAAGTGACCCTGTTCTGCTGCTTAAAAACTGCTGCAACTTTGATGCTTTCTTGACTGTGAAAGGTGACAAAATGAACAAATTAATAGCTACTACTACAGCAGTAGAAGCAAGTAACTTAAACCAAAAATGTCAAAGGGAAGCATTTCTAAATGGGACTTGATATAAAATGGGACTAATCTGATTTAGGATCAGATTTACTACAGTGCCATATTTACAAGGATGTCCAGAAACAAATCAAAAGCCTAGCCCTAGTGGATTTCATAGCAGAAGCTGCACAGCAAAACTTCAGAAAAACCCATTTGGTATTTACTTGTGGTTGAAGATGCCTTAATTCCATTGCAAACCTGAGTCTGAAATGCTTCTGAAAGACCTGTCTGGTGAGTCACAGGGGTTCCCAAAGGAATCAAGAAATGATCTTGCAACGTTTTGGCATTGCATGGCTGTTTTCTAGAGTGATTTAACCATCAGTTAGGAGGTTGTAGGACACAGTAAGGATGGGACCAGGATATTTTGTTTCCCCAAGGTCCTCTACAACTCCTGCTGGCCCTGTACATTCCTACAGTTCTAAATGCAATTGTCCACAGAACATCAGTCCTGAGCCTGTACTGTGTAATGCTTAGCTGATAGTAAACAGTACTTCACATAGGTGTGCTATAGAAAAAAATTATTTTGCCCAGTGTGACCAAAGATTTACACAGGGAAACATGTGAAATCCTGTCAAATGAAATTCAGTACAAACATGTTTTTTAAAGTCAAACTCAAAAGTGTGATCTTCAAATGACAGTTCTTTTTAAAATTGCAATTATTTTTTTTATTGGGAAAAAGGGGAAACAATTTATTTTGAGTCTGTCAAAATGCTAGTTTAGACAGTGATGTTTCCATTAACTGCAATTAGTGAATTTGACTAGCTCTAGAGTAGAAAAGAGATGACAAAATACTTTTTTGCCTCAATAATTTTTCCTTTTTCTGTCTTAAATTAAGATCCAGCTGTATGATGGTACCCCAACATATTTGTATGGCCCAAAGCATGATAATATAGTATTAGTTCCCTAGAGTTGAAAAAAATCCTTCCTACAAACAATATCAGGAGTTAGGGTATCTGGAGTAGCCTCAGTCCCAATTCAGTGCATCCCAAACAGACTTAATCTGATGTACTGACTCCAGTAGGTTTCTTCAGGAGAGAAATGGCTAAAGTGACAGCACCTTTCCCCTCCTTAAATTCTGTGAGCATTAATTCAGTTCCTAGGAATCAGGACAAAAATTATGGTAGCAAAATGAAAAATAATGTCTGTGGAAAACCCCTAGATGCAGGATATAATGCTATATAAAATCAAGGAGGCTTCTGACTAGTTTCTGCTCCGGTGATGTATATGCATAGAACAGTGATGATGGAGACCTCTGAACTCCACAGAATAGAAAAAATCCATGGACAAGCTAGAGGAAAGGACTGACTGTACCATATGCATGATAAACCTATTATCAGTTCAGAATTTTGCCTGTGCTCATTAAAATAAAAGCTCATTAATTAGAGAATAATAATATGTTGTCATCCTCATAATACAAATAGAGCTCAAATAGCAGTATTTATAATGGTGGGCTCTAAAAGCACTAATCCAACACAGAACATCCAAGTAAGACTGAAAAACACAGATGTTGTATTAACAGAAAGCAGAACATAAAAAATCCTGGAGAACAAAGAACAAGAAAATCACCAGGCAATGTATAAGAAGTTTCTTGAACATATTAAAATTGAAAGGTATCATGTATACCAGATCCTCATGACATTAAAGCTGTAAGAAAACAGCTAAAGAGGATGGAATGCCAAAGAGAGAGCTGAGGAGGAGCAGGAAAGATAAATGAATGATATGTTAGTACCCTTGCTATCAGAAAAAATCACAGACATTCTTATCTCAAGGGCACTTGTTTTGGAGCCATAATGTGACATTAACTGAGGTGGAAAGTCCTTAAAGAGAGATTAGAGGGCAGCCTGAGCAATTTAAATTGGATCTAAAAGGCTGACAGAACCAGACAGTTCATCACAGCAGTCCATGAGCAATAAAAAGAGCACTAATACAGTAGGTTTATGATGTACACATAAAATGCCACTGGCTTTGAATGACAAAGTCAATATGCTATCTAATCTTATTCCACAGCAACCTCAATCCACCTTTTTGCTACACCTGCAAGTGTAATGTATTCCCAACACTGTGTCCAAAGTTCTGCTCAGTGTCAGCCTCTGGTGGGCTGCAATAGCTGCCAAGAAAAAGACAATACTGCAAAAGGCAGAGGGAGGTCCTCTGAAGCCAAAGGCTGGTTAGCCTGACATGAATCACAGGAAAAACAATGGAAAACAAGAGTTTAGGGCTGAGAAGCAATTAATACAAAACTATAGGACTAAAACATAATTGCTGCCATCTAGTAATATTTGAGGAATACAGATCTTAAATTCAAGTTGGGTTGACCAACATACCCCCTCAGAAGTGAAATAACTGAGTTTTATACTTCATGTAACGTGGATCAAGAATTGCCCAACAGATATCAACAGAGGCAGATCATTGGTTCATGGGGAATTCCTCCAGCCTCAGTAAACCACTCACTGTTTTCCAATATGTTCATCACTACCCTGGCAGCAGCTACAAATGCACTGCTGGGAAAATTTGCTGAAAATTCATATATTAAGATAATAGTAAATAATATTCAAGAAAAAGCATTTCCTCTCAGAAAGCATTCAAACATCTGTATTTAACACAGCGAAATTCAGGCCTATGCATCAAGGCATAAGGAATTCACGCCAGGTACAGAAAGGGTACCACCTGCTGCAAAGTATTACTGGCAACTAAATGTGACCTTTCTGTTGCATGTGGTGGCACAAAAGGCTCAGGTTCCTTGTGCTCTTACAAATGAGGAAGTAATAGGAGTATGCAAATGTGGGATTTTTTTCACTGTCTGGCTGTGCTGGGTCTGTTGAAGGAATACTGAATACATGCCAAAAAGAGGGATAAGTGAATGGACAACGTACAGAACTAAAGCAGAAAACATACCTTATGACTAAAAGTCATAAAGTATTATTATTTAAATTATCAAGGTAAGACCGAGGAATAATTTGATCAATGTGCATAAATATTATATGGAGAAAAATGATGCATACTTCATCTGGACTTTTAAATCTAATAAAGCAAGCCTAAGTAAGGACCAATGAAACGAAAGGTCAGTAAATCCCAGCTGGAAATCAGACATGATCTGTGACAAGAGACGCGGCCTGCCATGGATAATACTAATTAAAAAAAAGGTCTACTAGTCAGCATGTCTTTGGGGAAAATAAATCTTGCTAAACACAAGTTTGGCTGTCAAACACAGCCCTTCAGAAGTGAAATATCTAGGTTTTACATCTAATTGAAGCAGTCTTTAGCTGGATCAAGATTACTTACTTTCTTGAAAGTGGCATAAATTTACATAATTAATTATACAAAGGATTTCAACCTGCGTGATCATTTGGAAAGTGACTCAATTTGAGCATGTTTCAGGCTTCTGTGAGGTTTTGTGAAGAGAGATAGTCTCTGGACAGAAAAAGGCAATTGCACAGGTACAATGAAACCTAATTGTCAGTGCTGCTAGATGGTATTTTGTGCTCCTGTCTTTACTTACAGGCATGGCATGAAAAAAATCAAAGCCACTTAGTCTAGAACTGATGCCATAATTGCTTTGGTTTTCACTTGAAGCAAATATAATATAGAGAAATCCACTGGGTACAACAGCCCAGGTTGCTGTGTACTAAGGGTAAAGGATCTATTGGCAGGAGTCCTAACTGAGTAAATGATGCTTTAATGCTCTTGGGACATCACCATACTGGACAATAACTGTTATGGTGAAGTATCTAACAACTTAAGATAAGGCTCTTTTTATTAATTAAAGTTTATTATTAAATATATACATTAAAAATTGTCCTATTATTAAAGGTACTAGTAGATCAAAAGGTTCAAGTGCTCAGTGTTTTCAAGTAGTATAATTCGCATATGTTGTCTTGTGTAAACAAAGTTGGATTGAAATGTTTTTTTTTCTGGGAGGTGTTCAATACCATCCCTACCCAGCTGTGCAGAGAAGAACTGTGTAGATGTGTCGCTTTACAGCCCTTTGCTGTCACTTTCTTCAAACAGTCCTTTACGGATCTGTCTCTTCAAAGCCCCATCGAGGTCTGAAACTGCATCCTGTACAGAGCACTGCTGATACTGCTTTGAAGAACTGTGCTGCTCTCTAGGCCAGAAGAAAGTCATAGAGTCTGACTGTAAATTTGGTCCTATTTGGAGCTATAGGATGAATTGCTTCAATGCTTGGGTAAGCTCTTTGTTAGAAGGAGAGCAAACAGATTCTGCACTCTAGATGTCATTTCTTTTAACAAAACCATGGTAATTCATGAAACCTGAGTTCAATGCTTATTTATAGTCTATTCAAGAAGTACTATCTATAGAAAACAAAACAAGGAAAAGAGTCACAAAGTTTCCTATAGTCACAATGTGTTAACTGAACTCCTGCGAGTGTTTCCGACATTTAGAGTGGGCAAGTAAAGTCATAGGTCCCATCCATGGTCAACTAATGTTCCAGGGGATTCAGTTACTGTGTCTAGGCACATGTTCCACTTGGCTACTAGCTTAAATCTGTTTTTTCCATTTCCTCTATCAATGTAAGTCTTGGACAACAAGGAAATCTCAAGTCAAGACTTTGATTTCTTCAGTCTTTCATGTTATTTTTCTTACAGACACAGGTAAAACTCCTTCCAGAGTGAAGTACTGCTTCTAGTCCAGTTGGAAGATCACTCTTATAATTCTACAAGGCAAAAAGGTCATCATAAAAAGTAATTTGTTCTCATTCCTCCTAACTTCCATGTGGAGCACCACCAGTCCTTCATAGTGCATGGAAGTTCACTTTGGGGGTAAAACTCTGTGACTGGTTAGTAAAGTGTTTGTGAAGATAGCTGACTACACTGAAAGAAATGAAATAATAAACTACGCAATGATTATCATGCCTTTGAAGTTAGCTGCAACCCTATCTTGGGATAAATGGAAATTTTGTATATATCCACTGGTTTTCTCATCTCACTTTGTGAGTGCCTTTAGGAAGCTCTCAAGGTGCCTTTTGTCACCAGCTCCATTTGTGAGTAGTATCAGGAAAGCTCAGTCCTGGAAGAAATTGTACATCCTTTTGTGCACCAAAGACACGCTGTGTCTTTGTAACAGATACTGGTGTCTGACATCTTGGTAATTCAAGGGATAATTGTTATCTGAAGTTGCTACAGAGAGACATTTTATGAGCATTTCATGGAGCCTTCCCTAAAATTCCCACTACAGGCTGAAAAACTGACTTTTCCCCAACTCATAGAAGTACTTCATAAATGAGCTTCATAAATATAAAAAAGCTCAAAACAAAAAAAAGCTTTTGTTGTAAAGCAGTGCATAAATGACTATATTAAAAGTGACTTCTATGAAAAATTCAACATGTTTGGAGGCAGACAAGAATACTGTGGGCGTGGTCATCAGGCAATGTGTACTGCACCAATTCAGAAGACTCTCAGCCATTCTTTACTTAAAAATTAATAACCATAACTCCTTTGTTGTATTTGCTGCGTGCAGTTCATTCACCCTTCTAGTAGCCTTGTCAGGGCAATCACTTCCCAGCACATTTTCTACTGGTGAGTCCAGTTAAGTCTTTTTCCTTTTAGCTGTAGAGATATTTAAATAATACACCATCTACTGTCTGCTTATTTGGTGCTCTCAACTGATAGCAAGTTGTTATCTTCAAACTGATGAATAAGCAACTGTCTGTTATTGCCCTGGTGGGTAAATAGCTGTGTTTGCTCTATTGACCCTCATACTTCTGTGTGTGGCTCAAGTTGTGTCCCTCTCAATTGTCTCCCACAACCCAGGCACACCTCTTGCCTTCTGTTCACGACAAATATATCTCCAGTCCATTTGTAATGCAGAGTAGACAAGGTTTTGCAGTTGCCTGACATTGAACAGTTTCCTCTGTTTTCCTTGTGATTCTTCCAAGGGGACTAACTTTTCCCACCATTTTCCACAATTTTTCCAGCCATAGCTGATAGCTGTTCTGATATTGTTTAATTCTGTATACCACAAAACAGCTGGTTTTGAAGGTTCAGACAGGCCTTTAGTTTAATAGGCACAAAAATTGATTAGATAAGTCATTAGGCTCAAAGGTCTATGTCATCTCAGGCATTATTTACTTCTTTAAAGCCTTGCCCAATCAATTTCCAGCCAGGCACACATGCTAAATGTAAAGCTGGAGAAGGCACCAATCCATTTTTACCTCTTCACTATGTCCATCACCAGCACTGAGGAAGGAACTGTTGGCTGGGAGGTGCACAAGTGCAATAAAAGACTTTAGGTGTTGCTAGGTGAAGCCAATTTGTATTTTATTTTGGGGAACAGCATATGGCAACTTTTCACTGAGTCTGAGGTCAGTCAGATTTCCAGGCATAGAATAATACACATAAGCATGTCTCTAACCTGCGACTCATTAGCACAACACATTTTTCAGCCCTTGCACTGTGCTTTGCCTTGGTACCTCGAAGAACTTTTATTTTCCACTCATGCCAAAGTTCAAAGCCTCCAGTGTAACAGCAACCTGCAAATTGTCTGGGAGTCAAAGATGCTCTGCTCAATGACCCTGTGACTGCACACCTTTGCCTTCTCAGATCTTTGGGAGCCTGCCTTCCCCATTTAATCACAATACTTTTACTGTAAGACACAGAGGTCCAGCAGCTGCTCATCAAGAATCCAAATGAATGGGCAGAAACTAAGTGACCTCAGTCTGAAGAAAAGACAGGTCTTTCATCTTCTCACACAGTAATAATATGAAGCAGGAAATATTTGCTCTGAAGGACAGATTAGGATTCCCTATTAGTTTCCTTCCTATCTTTTTGCTGGACCACGTAGTGTTTGTAGTAAGACACCAGAGAGGCTCCTGTAAATGCTCAGAGGGAAACTGAAAAAAGAACAGATGGGCTTTTTCCTAGAAGTGACCACAGAAATAGCCTCATCAGCTATTTGACTAAGGAAATTAAGGAACTTGAGGGACTTGAGAAATCTTATCAGGGAAGATATTAAGAAAAAAGGGCTTCAAAACCAGACTGTTAAAGCAGTTATGGAGAAACAGACCAAAACCACAGGGAATTTTGACAAAGAGCAGTACAGCAGTTCCCAGCCTGTATCCCACCTGTTGCTGTAACTTCCCATTTCCATTCTGTAGCTTATGGGAGAGCCTGTGTTTGGGGTAGGCAAGTCCACAAACCAGAGCAACGCACAGAATTAGCTCTACTTGATATAGTCTCCTAAAAAGTCACAACTCCTCAACAGAAGAGCATGGTCTTCTGACAGCCAGAGGTATTGGAAACCTTTAGGAAGATTTTTTCTGTTGTACTATTTGTACCCATACACTTTAATTCTTAGTGCTTTTTGTAAAATTTTGCCTTGCTCCAAAGTGACAGAATTTATATATTTTGTTTGGGATTGCCCTGCATCATTTTGTTACCTGAACAAAACAGTGCAAAAAGAAGTAATTGATCTGATCTTGTTTAATATTGTGCAGGACACAACACTGGCACATGCAGACAATACTGTCTGCCCTTTGCAGGCATCTTGCAAAGGTGTGCACCTCGATTATATTCTGCCTTGCAGCAGCGTAGATTCTTAAAACAAGACAGCTCAGATCGCTCAGAATAAGGGCAGCAGAGACATCCTAATAAAATCTGCTATTTTCTGCAGAGTTCTGAAGCGCCAGCTGCTCCATTTTCAGATAAAAGATTCTGAATTCCCTGGCCAGCTCTGTATGTGGAATGAGTGGCACAGGTTCCTCTGGGCACAGCCTGGAAACTGTCCTGTCTGCCCACCAGATCTGCCTGTGCCTGCATCTCTGCACATGCTGGGCAGTTGGACAGCTTGGGCCAGCCAGTCCCACCTCCACTTGGGAATGCTCATAGCCAGCTTCAGAGGCACTGGTAAAACAAAAGGAAGCAAGACTGGGTTTATGGACAGGATCTGTCACAGATCACTGACCCAGGTGGAGAAAATGAGCAAACAGTTTCTTAAACAAGTAGCTATAAAAAAGTAAATGTGAAAGTTGGTAGTATTTGATATTTCACCTTAGGAGACAAAAATCCTCCACTTCTTATGCTGAAACACACCTAGAGCCTTCTTAAACTATAAATGGTAAATTCTTAATAGGAGAACTTCACTCAGTTTAACCAACTGACAGTGATTTGTGCTAGTTTATTTCCAATAAACTGATCACTGAGCTAAAAATCCTGAGTTTATATACGAACCCACACAAGCACCCTCCACAAATGATACAGACACATCCCCCAAAAGATTTGTGTTATAAGTACATAAAATTAGCAATTAGCCAACAGCAATAAAAACTCATACATGTTAATAGGATAATGCCATTGGAAAGCAACAAAATTAAATGGTACATAACTAAATTGTGGAATGTACTCTTTTTGCTCCCCAGCCACCGCCCCTGCTGACAAGGGCTGCTCTGGACGGGAGCTCAGGCTAATGGAGCCACAAGTTCAGCAGGTTCATTTTATCTGTACCACACAGCATCTGGCCAGTAATTGCACACACCATGAGCAGCTGCCCTCCAGTCACAGGTACGGGGGCCTCCTAACACTATCCTTGCTCTCTCAGGTCACTTCCCATCAAGAAAACCCTGATCTAACTGTGAGAAAGGGAGCAGGCAGTGAACACTGACAGAAGTTCCACTGCAAATGAGATTGACTTTACTAGAAAGATTTTCTTCTGTCTGGTTGACAGAAAACCACTCTGGAAATGCTGGAGTCTGCATGTTTGTGAAGTGAACTCATTACTCCCAGGGCTGAGGAAAGCTTCCTGAAGGTAATGAGCTGCAATGCCTGGTATGAAGTAGGTGTGCACACAAATTTGACATTTACCTGCTATTCATGTGTTTGATTTTGAAACAAAGTGAAAAAATGCACAAGTTGGCCTGAAAGCCACCATATGACTGTAGTCATTATAAGTATAACGTGTTCCTTTGTAGCACTCCCTGCCCAGTGGGGTTATTCTCTACCTACTCCTTGATTCTGATTCCCTTCTGTCAGGCAGGTATGCATATCCAAATGCCTAGATCAGCAGGATGCTTTGCATTTTGATGTGTATATCCATTAGCACCCGACAAGCAACATAGAAATGAGAGGTCATTCTTCCCAACCATGGAAACTTCAACAAACACATTATTTTACTTAGGAATGGTGTAAATATTCGGATTTACTTTCCAAGCTGACAAGGCATAAAGGAATGAATTAATCTACATTTATTCTGGATAATTTTTACTGTCAACAGTGAGAGCTAAATCTGTCTGTGACTTGCCTATTTCTGCCAGTATTTTCCTGAAAAATGGAATAGCTTTGAAAGACAGAAATTTTGGAGACAAACAGCAATTGCAGGATTCCTCTAAATCAGGGTCAAACCTTGCACTCATCAATTCCAAGTAAAGTGGTTTTGATAAACCTATTCAGACACCTAGAGCACTGCAAGTTTCTCATAAGTGCCAAGACAAAGCCTTTTACTTTGATCTGACTGATGTTTTTGAGTTAACTGAGACTAGACAGGAACCAAACTGCAGTACCCATGTGAATGTGACCTGACATCTGCAGTTTGTGGTAAGGACAGCCTTTGTTTTGGTTAGACTGCCCCAAAGAGAGGAAAACACCCATGCAAATGGAGAGGTGATCCTCTATTTATTCACCTGTGTTGTTCTGATTTCAGGCATGTTTGGGTTCAAGCATTTTGTGACAACCAGAATGAGGCAGATAGAATTTGCTACATATTTGACGTATCATCATTTGATAGCCCATGCTGGTTGTGTTAAGAATGCAGTAGATTTTAAAACCACAAAGTGAATACCACACTGAATAGCATGATTAAACACACAGTAAGGTAGAGAATATTCATAAAGGATCAGAAGACAAAATGCAGAATGCAATCCATGTGCCAGTGGGCAGAATGCATTGAATGAATGGGTAAATGGGTCTAAGTCATTAGTATAATTTCATCAGTTCACAAATACCACTGCCAAATCAAAGCAGCTATCTATTTTCTGCCCAAGAGCCACACATTATTTTTCTTCATTACTCAGTCTTCTTTAGTTGGAACCTATAGAAGCTTAAAACTGTGAGGGAAAAAATACAGCCTGTATGGAAAATTGCTGTGGGATCGCAAAAGATATAAAACTTGGCAAAGAAAATGAACTCTAAAAGCTGTTTTCTTTGTTTATGTGTTCTTCCCAGGGCCTCTTGTTTATGTAAGGCTCAATATATGATCAAGTTACCTTGCATCAGCCAGGCTGTGGTAATTGTCTGTGTATGCACTTTTGGCCTGCAGCAAATGCAAGAAAATGTAACGTGGTTTAAGGCCCTTTCACTGCAGGCCTAGCCCAACTTACCTTACATTCCCTGTGGGGTGAGAGCATGCACCTACCTCAGACACAGTCACACACTGCATTCCAGGAGCCTCATGCTGTGCCTGAGACCCAGGATTATGAAAGGCATCCTAAAGGGCATTTGGGGCACCTTGTTTTTCCTTCTGCAGGTATATTGCACAGGCACACGAATGAAGGGCTTACCTGCCATGCCTCCACCTTCTTTATGTCTGCACAGGACCCGTTGGTGAAGAGTCCCTTCCCAGGGGTACAGGTATAAATATCCTGCAAGGCGTGGGCGATGGAATACACTGCCAAGTACACATTATA
The DNA here is from genome assembly GCA_037013685.1 of Acridotheres tristis. Classification (NCBI taxonomy): domain Eukaryota; kingdom Metazoa; phylum Chordata; class Aves; order Passeriformes; family Sturnidae; genus Acridotheres; species Acridotheres tristis. The sequence continues at coordinate 26,698,079 of CM072884.1, read as the reverse complement.
GGATATCCGCAAGTGTGTGTAGTCCAGGTATGGTGTCTCCACGCTAGTGATGTTCTCTTCCCCTGTGCATGGAGGTCGGAAAGAAGATGTTCCATTTCCAGCTCCCAGCCCCTCTTCATGGCCCTTATGGAAGGAAGTGGAAGCAGGAGAATTTTTTGATCCTTCAGGGAGATAGCAGTTAAATGTCTCCTCCCAAAACTCCTTGGCAAAGCCATTGTTGGTGGACTTCTTGGGATGCACTTTTTGCAGGAACTCACGAAAGCCTGGGATCTGTCCTGCCTTCAGTGCAAACCCGATGGTGCTGCCGATGACACGGAAGAACTCTGGCATGGCTATTAGAGAAGAGCTGGCCCAGGCCTCACTTGCCAGCCAGATCTTGCCAGTGATGTTTCTCCTGACGATCTCTTTGATGAGAGGCTCCAGGTCTGGGCCACTGGAAAAAACAACAATCACTCTTGCTGTGGAGTTCTGGATGACCTCTACCACTTGCTGGATCTCCTCTTCATCTGAGTACTGGGAGATGAGCTCACTAAAATCAATGCAGATATCTCTCTCCTCCGCCTCTTCCCGAAATTTTTCAATCCCTGGCCGGCCATAGTCATCATCAGCTGCAATTGTTCCCACCCAGTTCCAGCGAAAGTACTCGATGATGTCTGCCATGGCTGTGGCCTGGTGCTCATCATTGGGGATTGTGCGCAGGAAGGACTTGAACTGGTTCTTATTGCTCAGGAGACGACTGGATGAGGCATAGCTGACCTGTCAGAGCATAGCAAACAAGAAAAACACACCATAAAGTGAAATGCCTGAAATAAATTGCCTCCATTTAGCATCACTGTCAGCCTAGGAACTGCATTTTCTTAGCTCGTGTTTGCAGGTGATCCACTCTGAGGGCCTGCACGCTCTTCTAGCTGTGCCTGTCCTACAGAGGCACTCGTACAGGAGCAGCTGCTTGGATCTGAGAGGCTGGAGCCAGCTTGTGCCCACCTGCAAGGTCAAGGATCTGAGGGAGAGCGAAATGGATACTACATTGGAGGAATGGTAAAGATTTCTGTCAAATCCAGCAATAAAAAGAATGTGCCATCTAGATAAATGAGGGCAATGCACTGAATTCGGACAAAACACAGGCTTTCTCTGTCCTGAACTGGACATGAGACAGCAGGATGGTATTACCATTCCAAAGCTACTCTGTCTTTCTCTCCTTGCCTTTGATATCCATCCCCATCCTTAAACAGGCTCCATCAGGCACTATGTGTCTTCTATACACAATCCCTGTAAGTTGACATAAGAAGAATGTATATCAGCTTCCTTGATCCTGCAGAGTGTTATGGTAATGCTGCTTTAACAGTGTTTCCTGACAGCTGGCAAGAATCAGCAAAGAAGCCAGTGGGCAGTCCATGCTTCATAAGCCACCATGTTTTATAGTTAAAATTGGATTTTATTTCCTTTTCTAAAACTATCAAGAAATATTTTATTTTCCTAATCAAAACAAGTGACACATGCTCTTGAGATAACCATAAATCCCAGATAATAACAGTTTAAAGATCTGGAGAACTTCTAAAACACATTTTGAGATTGGTATCCGAATTCTTTAGGACTGGCTCTCATTTGGAAAAGTCTTCTAGAAACAGTTCATTATGTGCAAAGTGGAAATTTACAGAAAACCTTATCTTCTCCTTAAACTCTGTTATTTAATGTTTCTGCAAGAAGGAAATAAAGGAGGTCTCGTAATGCAGTTTCATGGGCCACAGGAGTAAAACCTCCTTTCACAGAGCTGTATTGTCCCCTGGACAGGCTCATGCTTAGTGCTACTCACACCATCAGACTTTTGCCAGGAGGTACAGGCAATGTGTCCCACTGCCACATGTGCTGTAAGGGGACACAGAGGTGAGGTGCTGAGAAACAGAACAGAAGTTGTAACATTTTCAGTGTTTACATCAACAGAATGAGTAATGAACCGTATATTAATTGTAAAATACACCTCCACCTCCTACTGAAATGCAGGGCCTAGTAAACCTAGATTTGCTAATGGCCTTGCTATAAATGGCTGTAACAATTCTACCCAACATCTGCCAGTCTAAAAGCCTGCTTTCAGTTGTCGTGCTTCAGTGACCTGGCTGAGACTTCGTTCCAGAACGGAACCTCCTGACATCTACCCTTTTCTGCAGCCTCAAGATAAGGCTACTGCCTCATAGGACAAATGTCATTCTCTATTTAAAGAGAAAGTCTGAGAACTGCAAACATCTCTTACGTTCAGTTGAACTCACCAACCCTTCTCGACTGCCCTTGTTCACCTGGTAATGTGATGAGTAAATCAGCAGTGTCCCATAAGATGTCATCAGGGTGTTTATTATATGCCTACTTCCAATGCCACTCTGGTCAATACCCAGTTAGCACAGCTTAAGCCATTCTTGTCCTGCTCAGAGACCAAATGTTCAGTTTTTCAGACTCCTGCAAAGGAGTCAGACTGATAAGACTCAACAGACAAGATATATTACTGTGCAGAGAGCAATCAAGAATCCTTCCTTCTTCATTCATGGTGCAGATGGGAACTGGAGCCCTGGCTGAAGCAAAGATACATTTCTCAGGACAGACTGAGAGCACATTCTGACACAATCTTGTTATAGGGGCTCTTGTGAGCTCTGGCACCTCTATTAATTTTGGAAGAGGAATTGGAAGTGTTAGGCTATACAAGGTAACACTTAAATGGATAAGGCCAAACACTTTTTCCAAAGCTGACTTCAATATAGAATCTAAAATCAAAAGCAACAATAAGCTAGGCTTGTACTTTGCTTAAGGTCTTGGCAGATCAACAAGCCTGTTAAACAAAAGGATAGGACCATGGATGCTGGCACTGGCTCCAGGAGAGTCAGAATGCAGCCTGAAGGATGTGCAACACAGGAATTGGCACAACCACATCACCACACAGGTGACCTCAGGACAAAGGGCATATCCACATGATTTCACAAACGTCCTTTTGGATGCCCTAAGCCAAAAGAAAGGCAGGCTAGCTCAGAAGAAACCTCCATAGCATCTGATCAGCAAAAGCAACAACTTTACAGGTCACCTACTTGAATGATCAGAGATGCTGAGAGACCTAAAGAGCAGCTAGCAATGACGAAGCTCTGCCTTCAGTGGGCTCTGTGGGAGCTGGACTGGACCAGAGAGTCACTACTGTGAAGTGATGACACAACTAAGGTGTCAGGGCTGGCAACTGTCATTGACTGACCTAAAATACCTGTATTCACGGACTAAGCCACTCTAGAGAACTCCAGTCGTCCTAGACCATGCTGCTGCTGGCCAAATGTTGTTATGGCTGCTCAATAACATTCGTATTTGGGGACTGCAAAGTGCTAGCAAGACACATTTCTATCATAATAGTGACACCCACCCCCCTTCCACCCCCCGCAATTTTATTATTTCTCTCCTTGAAGTTCTATTGGAAATGGTGAAAATTAAGCAATCTCTGCTTAATCTCTGCAGAACAGAGAAGCAAGCCACTTCTGTAACCTAAACAAGTGAGGTGGAAGCGTACCTGAGGTATGTAAAAGAGTCCCAGCAGATTGGCCACAGCAGTGGAGATGCCAGACCCAGTTGCTCCCACGACTGCAATGGTGGAAGGGATATGTTCTGAGCAGTTACAGAATTCGTCCAGGTTCAGGGAGTCTATCTTATTCTGGGCCACAAAACTCAATGTGGCCTCCAGGGCTTTTGAGACTGTGTTGCAAGTGTCAAATATCCTGTATCCCAGGGTCATGTTGGGAAGGAGAGTTGGGCTGCTGTTTATTTCTTCTATGGCAAAGATCATAGCCTGGAGCCAGCGGAAGCCTCGGAAATTATACCTGGGGGAGCAAAAATAAAAACAAAATAGAGTGAGAGGAAGGAAAATAGAGGAGATGAGACCAGGAATGAGGCAGAGTGAAAAATTCCAGATACAAAAGGCAAAAGCAACTTGTGCTATTTCTTGCATCCTACTAAATTTGGACAATTTTGCTTTTGTCTCTACTGGTTACAGAAGAAGCGTGTTTATGCTATGAGGTTTAGTTCTCGCTTTCAGCTTTTTGGTTTGGGTCCTCACTCCAGAGGTGAGCTTTTCTAAGTCTCCTAAAATCTGGGGAAGTTGAAAGACAGCATGTCTGGAGTGATGACTCTGGCCTGTCCCTTGTGCTCAGGACCTAAACCTGATCTCATGATCCCTGAGGAAATGAATGTTGTGATCCTCTGACTGAAAGCTACACCCACCAAGTTTGCTTTCAGGCTCCTCTGACATGTTTCTGAATGCAGATGGCAGTGTCTGCTAAGCCTGTGCTGATGCTGCCTGGGACTTAGGCTTGGGGATACTCCCAGAGTGTGTCAACTCCTGCTGGCTTTGGGCAGGCAGAGCAGGCTGAGACGCAGCACTGGCACACTGCTGGATGCAGAGGTGCCTGGGAGCTCTGCTCAGGGAAATTTGGCCTCACATGACACCCTTCACTTTGTGAGAGAGAGAGCACAGTAAGAATGTTCATACCAGAGAGCAGAGACATGCTATAAATACTTATATACTTATAAGTATATAAGTATATACTTATAACTTGTATTTATATAAGTCCTAGTGCAAACTGATAACTTGTTAATTAGAAACTTCAATGCCTTCCCTGAAGGAGTAACTTTTTGAAGCCTCCTCTCTTGTCTAAGATGGAGAAGCTGAGTCTTCTGATTATCTTGCACCTGTGCATGGAGCTACAGCAGAGCTGCAGATTGGTGGCAACTGTCCTGCAGGAGCTGGGAGTCCCTGTTAACAGCATCGGTAGCCTGGCAATGGAAGAAGCTGAAGCACAATGATTGCTTATCCAAAAAGGAGAGAAACTTCTTCCTGGAAAGCAGCAGCAAGAAAGTACCTTTGATATTATATTATTCTGAAGTTTTACTGTGTTTTCTCCTATAAAGTTGCCCCAGCAACCAGTGTATGCCTGTGAGGCCAGCGTGTTTTAGGGCAATGCAGCTGGAATGGCAGAATCTCTCATCAGCTGAAACCTGCCCTTCCTTGGAATGCACTATGGGTCAGGATACCAGTTAGTTTGCAGTTTTGTGCTGAGTTGCAGGTGAAAACAGGAAAGTGTCAATGCTGTTATGCTTGAGATCCACTGGGAAAAGTGACGGGCCTCAAAACTGGAAAAGCCTAGGGAAATAGCCTGCCCAAAACCAGATTTTATATGAAATGGTAAATTGTAGGTTTCACATGAGTTACATTTTGAAATGCTTAGAGAAATATTTCCATTACTAAGCTGGAGATTTCTAAAGACAAGCTTCATGAAATCACAACCTTTTAGTCTCTGAGATACATGACCTAAACATTTTTAATTACTGGGTTAAATTAATTGCTTCCAAAGTTGATGTTAGCTGTGTCTAACTTTTTAAAAGCTGAATGAGTAAAGCCACATTACTTCCATTCCAGGAGTTTTATCTGATTCATCTGGGGTCAGAATTTTGAAAGATATCACATCTAAGGTTTATCTTTAAGTCTTAAAAACTTCATTTATTCAACTCGACTTCAACTCTCCAGATATCTTTGGGGGGGGCCAAATTCCAAATGAGGTTCAGCTCTGAGGTTATACCTCAAAGCCCAGACAGCACAATTTCAGTACAGATCTTTTCAGGTCAAAAAATTTGAGTCCTTAGTTATAACTTATTACCAAAGGGACAATTAGTTTTATTAAGATTAGTCTTTAGAAGCATGGGAGCATGGGTTACTGATAGAAGTAACTTGGCAATTTAGAATATTTTTTGCTCTAGTTCCAAACCATTAGGGAATGAGATGCAACAAGAGAGCTCTGAAATAAAAGAGCAAGGCTCAGAGGGATCGAGTCAGTGAATGTTGTGTACAGGAAGAAGACGTGTTGGGCACACCATGTTGCCTCACATGGTCGCTAATGCAGTGGGATAAATGGAAACAAGGAAGGGTTTTGTGCCACTTCTTTTAAAAAAGCTACACATGTTTACAGATATTTTTAATGTGAATAGGATTTGAAGGAAGGAGCCATATTCAAGCTCCTCATGTAAGAGAGAAAAATCTGATCGTATTTTCTATATTTATTTAAAGGGAAGCCTACTGAGAACCTGGGAAGTTCAAAGATACCACTATACTACTGAGAAAAGCTTCACACATTTGAGTATATGCAAAAGCAAATTTAAGCCTGTTCACTTTAAATTATACAGGTGAAGTATGGCACAAAATTATTTTGCCTGCTTGAAAAGAATTTGGCTTTAATTTTTTAAAATGCCACAAGGTGGTATCTTCAGATGATATCTTCAAAAGCAGTGGCCTGGATCATCTTACCCTTTACTTCAAAGAAATATTTGGCATTTAATTCAGTAAATGCAGACTAAAGCCCACAATACACAGTAGCTTTTGTTTTCCTTTCTGACATATGCTCCTGACTAGTGTATATTTACAGTATAAGGCCTCTAGTTGAAGTACTTGCATTTGGAATAATTTTATTTTGGAGGGAAAGGAAAGTAGGGGCTGTTTTCATGGAGCTAGACTCCAAAATATCTTTAAAATTCTTTCAACAATTTATCTTAAATGAACCTAGGCAAGAGACCTGCAGTTCTCTTCACTTGCACCTCTGCTGACAGCAGCAATCAGCAGCTCAGGAGGCGAGGATCAGACGGGATGAAGACAGCACTCCTCACTCTGCCTTCTCTAACACCTGATAGATCTTCAGACAAGTTGTCATTTTGTCATCTGAGACAGTTCCGTAACACAGATATGGTCAGACAAAGGCAGTGTTGCCAAACGGTGCTAAATGAAGCAATATCCTTCCAAGTTCTATGAATGGATATTTTCTGGACAATTTTTCTCTCACTGTACTGTAAGATCCCAGCAAGGGGCTGCAGATAGGCTCCTCTTGGCTTGGTGTGTACATGAAGGACTGCTAAGAGCAGCCTTTGAACCTGGCAGTAGGTCCCACTGATGCAGCTGACTTCCTGTGCTATGCTGCTGCTTTGATTAATATGATCAGTCACTGGAATGCTCTGTCAACCATGCAGAAATTTGACTGGTAATTTCCATAAAGAAACTGTACTGATAGTATTTACTATCAGAGGCAAGCTTTCATTAGATTTCCAGAATATTTAAATAGCCACTGATATTTTCTTGATGGAAACGAATGAGCCTCCAAAGCTCATTTTCTGCCATATTACTTTACAGGTATGTTCACATAGTCTTGCATTTTGTGAGATGTGGTGCTATGAAAAGTGGCCATTAAGCTCTAAATGAGAGTTTAATGTAAATAATTCGGAACCCACAGATGTAGAGGGGAATTTTTATTTACACTCCTTCCTTAAAGGTTTCCCTTCTGATACTTGTTCTCCCACCTCTCAGAGTGGGATCTTTCTATTCCCAAGGAGGAGCACAAACTGGGAGAGAGAAATTGGAAACGATACCTCGCTGTAACTGTCACCTCTGCAGAGGACAGCTGTGCAGCAGACCAGTTTGCTGGAAACTAAACATCTGTCAAACAGTGCTCAGGATGGCTTAAATGCTCCAATCAATGTCTCAAAGCAAGGCTATGCAAATTAAGGGACACAAGCTGTCTGCATGGTTTAAGCTCCCCATAGCTCCATCCCCTATTTGTTTGTATGGTTTGGTTTGAAGAGCTCTTACTCTCTAGATCCAACAGGGAAATTGGTCCTGATCCTTGCTAGTCTCCATAATGAAGTAATCCACAGCCTCATGTGTATTCATGACCTTCATTTATCACACTTGCAAGGTACTAAGCAATGGAATATGAAGCATAAAAAGGAGAAAGTGATGTGGAAGCTCTGAATACAGCTTTTGCTTACCCTCCCATATCTGACAGGTACTTACACTCAAAAAGGGTGGCAAAGCCTGATATACCTTTTGATCACACCAGAACTCCTCTTTCTCTAGTGGTTGTATGCACATACTAATTTCTCTGTCCTCTCTAGATTTTCAGTACATTAATTGCATGTTATTACTGCTACTACCACTGTTATTTCTAAGCTATGCAAGGGGGAGACTTTCAGTCATTTGTTGGATTCCTGCAGTCATAAGTATAATGAGTTGCTTACCACTCTTACAAGCAAGGACTATGGCTGAGGGGAATTATGCAGAACAAAGAAAATAAAAAATTTAAAAATTGCAATTCAGAAGCTGAATGGAAGAGAGAGAAAACGATATAATTGCATCTTACGGAAAAGATTACAAATATCTTGTTATACATTCAGGTCTGCAATGGGATTAGCAAATACATCTGCAAGGGCTAGAGTTAAAATTCTGTTCTCTCAGATGGAGAGAGAAACTCAGTGGGCTAAAGAGTCCTGGATCCATGCTCTATGAAGTCTCGCACTATGATGTGGGAACAATGTCTCACCACAGTTTCACAGCTTGAAAGCTTTGTGTCACAGTGTGGGACCTTGGCTAGACATGATCAGAATACAGGAAAACTGCTAATCTCTCTGAAATCAGGAAGGGACAGAGAAAACAGGTTATGAATAGGCCTCTGGGGGTGCTGACAGGGAATGAAATGGGGGTCAGGGCTTGCTTGTGCTGTGCTCAGTCTCTGTCTCCACTGCACACATCAGATATGCATCAGCAAATGTTGTAAGGAAAGTTGCTGCAGCAGCACCTGAGGCATACAAAGATAGGAGCTGTATTTATATCAGATGCAGGATCCTTGATTGCTGAAACAAAAAACAGGAAACAAAACTGCTCTCACTTTGTGTATTCCTATCTGACATTTAGTGTAGCAAAATCATGGGTACTTTTCACTTCAGACTCTACAATTCAGTGTTTAGAGCACAAGGAAGCATTTTCAGTAACAGCAGCACAAAAAGAACGCAGAACAGATTGTTACTGTTCCCTTTTCCTTTCACTGCTGAGTTATATATGTAGTTTCTAAATAATCATGTGCCAGACATGCACAGTAGGTTCAGGCCAGTATGTTTGCTGAGCTGGAGAGAAAGATGTTGAGCCACAAGAGCATGGAGAACATAAAAACTGAGAAAGTGAAGAGAAAACTGTCCTATCCATTTTGAGACTCTCCAACTGTCCTGTCCATTGGAAAGCCCAGTTTGGGAGCATAGGTATGGCACTGAATATAGCTAAATGTCCAAACAGCACTGATCAGGTTGAACAGTCTTCAAAAGAGAGGAAAACCACATTATCTTAAGTTGTTTGATTCTGAACTCTAAATAAACTACCCACAGGGTTTCAGTGGGACCCTTAGGTCTTGTCATGGAGCTTTTCATATGGTCTGATGACTGCTGCTTGTCTTGGGGTGACTGTATGATGCCTATATCCCCAAATCGTCTGTTCTGTTGGTGTTGAATATTAAATTATGCAACTTTAAGACTGATTCCAGGAGTGAAGGGGGGGGGAAGAAGAAGTGCAGAGTTTGTTATCAGAGACTGCACGGGCTCCCCCGCATTCCTGCTCTCGGACTGTGTTGTCTGTGGTGGACAGGGAGAGAGAGCTCTCCTTTGCTCTTGGTTGGTTTTCTGGCTAGCTGAGGCAGAGAAGCCCCCGGATTGTTTTTTTCCCCTTTTTCTGTTTTCCTGGAACTGTTTGAACCTGCTGTGGACTGAAAACCCAGCAGAGCACCAGGAGCTCACACCTGTGGCCCACCAGGCCTGGCCTGGGCCGTGGCATTCCCCAGCACAGGAGGGACTGAGAGCAGACTGAGTGAGCCGGGCTGCCCATGGAAAGAACTCTTCTAAATCTGCCATCTCCTCGGAATGGCGAGAGGTTTTGCTGTTTGATATTGTTCATTGTTGCGCTGGGAGGTGTGTTGCCTGTTGAATAAACAGTTTTCTTTTTTTTTCCACTTCTCTCCAATTTTTTTTTTTTTTCGTTCTCTTTTTTTTCCCCCGAGCCGACTGGGGGAGGGACTGCCTGCTTGGAATCTTTTTCTTTCTTTTTTTTTTTTCCTGGAGGGACCTCATTCAGCGGTTTCCTCCCAAATTTGTCCTAAACCAGGACACTGCTGCAAGGAGGAGAGAGAGGATGATCATTATCCCAGAGTGACCTGGGTCTAATTTTCTTATGTGATATGAGACACATTTTCCTACATAGTAAAGAGATTAAAAGCTGTATGCAGCCATCTGAAAAGGGGGCAGGTATAAAACTTTTTAGCCTCAGCTTTGAAAAGATACAGCAGTGCTGAAGAGGGCTCAGAGAAAGGCAATGAGGGCAGGTAAAGGCATGGGACAGATTTAGCACCTTTGGTTTGACCATGTACAGTCACATTTGTGCTTCCCTATGGATTACTATCCAATTTCTTAATTTATGGATTAGGAAAGTTTTTTTTTCTTCTTTTACAGAAGTTTTTGAGACAATATTGGGGAGATTTACTTTGTGAAGAAACTAGAAACTTTTTTTCTGCCCTCATAAATGTAAGTTTGACAGTTCCAGAGTAGTCACTTGCCTGGAACTTAGGAAACTCACATAATATAAGATTTTGGCAAACAACTTGAAGAATGTATTGGACTTCTAGAGTCAGCATGCACAACCCTGCCACAGGCTAATGCCTGATCACAGGGTCCAAACCAAAAATGACCACCATGATTGTGTTGAGAGACTTCTGTAGAACTCCAGCAGGAGGTATTTTCTGACTTCAAAACTGCTTTAAATAGAAAATCCTTTCAGGAAAAATATCTGCTTTCAAATTGATGTGTACCAATAACAAGGAATACACACAAACATTCCCATGTATTTATTACCTCTGTCATTAAAATCTGATGACTAATCTCAAAAAGTCTTCTCAATCCAACCTCTTTTGAATAAAACATTTCCTGCAAATGGACATTGTCTGGTAGAGATGTGTGCAATGAAGCAACTTCCAGTTATTTCTGGTGCAATCATCTCCTTGGTCCTTTTGTACTTTCTACTATCTGCAGCTAGATCTCTGACCTTCATTCTTTCTCCACTTGGGTTATACTAACAACTCACAATTTATCCAACTCACTGAAGGATATGTGCCACAAATGCCTGCCTCTGCAGACACCTTTTTTCTCTTTTGCACCTACATCTTCTTGGTGCAAGGGTAAGAAGAACAGGGATTTTATCCAGGTGAATTTCAGCTGGAGGATACCTTTTAGCAGATTGAATGCCATCCAGAAGGATCTCCCATTGTGTCCTTAAAACAGCTAGTCTGGCTTTTCAGGATTTGCCTGTTGTTGGCAGTGCTACCTCATTAACATGCCTTTTGGCAACCACACACTTGTAGTACTTGTGGAGGAACAGTTTCCAGCCATCTCTTCCAATAATGTGACCATGTCAAGACAGTCACTGAGGTTGACCCAGAGTCGACAGAAATGAAAGTTTTCAAATATCTGCATTTGCCTGCCTGCCAGCTGGAGCAGGAGAAGACAATAGAGCTGAAAACATCCATTGCTTTCCAGCATTCCACTTTTAAAATTATGCATTTGGTAGAGAAAAAAAAGTGCTGAAAAGCTGGCAGGGATTCTTGCTCCATGAAATAGACATTGCATATACATTTAGTTCAGGACTTTCCTGTGCACACACAGAAGAAGCCAACATAATCCCTGCTTATTGACACTTGTGTGTGCTCCCAATGACAGGTTCTGGGGATGATCTCATAACCTAGATGGACGTGTCTTGCTCAGTGTCTCAGTGGGAAACCACACCTGAAATCTGTGAGTGTAACAGGAATGCTCTCAGCCATACTTCATTGCCATCTGCAACAAAACCGTACTAGATCCTCAGTCTAGGACGAGAGGTCCAAATAATTCCAGATACACAGTTCTTCACATATGATAACAGAAGAAGTCCTGTAACACTGAAGTGTTTTTCCATGCATTGTCATGACAGAAATCCACATGAATTTCTTATATTTTGCTTATATAATGTTCTAGTTGCAACCAGTTTCTGTCACATTTTCCACTTGTTCTGTGTATTATGTGCACGCTTGTAATGTTAAAAATTCCACATGTTTCATCATAAAAATGTCTACACTTTAATAATTAGAGAAATTATTTTCATCTGCATTTCTCACTCCAAGGTTAACTCCCAAACACGAGACAAAACACAAATGTGTTGTTTACACAAAAGAGAAAAGAACTCTGGGTGAGGAATACCTGGGCTCAAGTTTGGGACTTTTACAAGTCCTAAAGAGACATTTATGTTATTTATTTATTCACTGGGATTTTTCAAAAGCTGTAACCTATTTCAGCCACCTATCACCTATTCACTTGTTCAGGCAACTTAACAGTTTGTAAAGTCTTAGACGATGACAGGCAGAACTGGACAAGAAATTGATTTCTAAACTATTTGACCATGCATTACTTTAATCAAACAAACTAAAGGGCATTACTGGTAATTCTCTGTCCCGCTAGGGAAGCTGGTTTTCAGATACTGTTCAAATGTTCCCTGTAAATGGCCAGATAGATCAGTATATTAATGTTTGGGCAGCTTCAGATAGTACGAAGATTGCCCTCTTTTAGTGTCCAAATAGTATTTATGTCATTGTTTTACATACAGACTTGTTTTTTCCATTATTTACTTCATACCTTCCAATTGCAAGCATCAGATTACAGATTATATTTACACAATTTAAAGTTAAGAAATGTGAAGATTTCCCCACCAAAACTTTTATTTTTCCCTTTTACCATCTTACCTTATACACTCCACTGATTCTGGCCTTGATTTTAGATCCTGGTCTTTAGCAGCCACTCCAAAATGAATGGGGAACAATCCTCCAAGAATAATGTCTCCCTTCTTCTGTGCCCGTTGGTTTGGCCCATAGGCAGCAGTGTTCCAGGTAAACAGAAAAAGAATCAAGCAGCAGCTATATGAAGTCATTGTTCCTCTTTTCACCAGAGGGTTATAGGATGCAGAATTGGAAAAGATGATGTAAGAAAGAAGATGTCAAAGCTTTTCCTTTCCTTAATACAGCACAGAGAGGATTTGGGGCACATGTTGGCAAGGAGATAAGCAACAAGGTGGGAGCGACAGTGCTGGTGTTTCTCCCTCTGTCTTCTCCATTGCAAAAAACCAATTCAGCTGCCCTTCTTCCTTCATAACTGAAGTATTATGGAGAGCCCATCTCTGAGAACTGTAAGAGAAAGATTTGAAAGTGATTCCAGCTATACACCAGGACCCCACATTGCCATGATGATTCTACTTTGTCAAGTCAAGCCCTCAATACGCCCCTGAAGCTGCCCCCACTCAACAACCCACCTGAGACTTATCACAACCTTGGCAAAATCATCCAGGCACTCTGGTGACACAGCCACACCTCCTCAAACAAAGTCGGATGCCCGAGTCTCTGCCACATACCTAGGATGGATCGGTTAATCTTCCTATGGTTCTGCGTGACTCTGATGCTAGCAGATGCTGTAAAACCTGTGATCTGATTGGTGCCCATGAACAGAGCACACTGTGAGATGTGGGTGGGCAAGTGGGGGATAAGGAAGCATCAAACACAGTAAGAATCAAGCCTTTCTCTTAAGCAAATAACCATAATAATCTTTCGGTGTTGATCCATCAGAGAATGAATTCCAGGGAAGCATTTGAAACCAAGGTACTTTTCCATAACGAATCATGAAGGCTTGAAAGGTTCAGCAATCATGCCATTGAAAGCTTAGCTATAACAGCCTTTGAAGCCTGTTTCCTGGGGATGAAAAACACTGCACTTTCTCCATGCTCAATACATTTTCCCTACAGCATGTCTACAGGCCTCCCAAGTGAAGAACTAACTTAATTTTGAAAATGGCTATGGCTGCAGGAGAGGAGATAGCTCAGAAAATTCACAATTAACATCTCTTCAGCCTATTTGAAACAGGGACCAGTAGTAAGAATCAGAAGTTAGCCAAATTTAGAGTAGAAGCAAGGCATATATTGCTAATCCTGAGGACAATTAATTTCTGAAGCAAGTAATCAAAAGCTTTTGACTGCTGAGAACCTTTTATATGAGGCTGACTTATTAGCATTAAATGCAGCTGTATGGATTTGATCTTCACCTAGAGCTGCTGCAGGGAAAAAGTGATCGTGAGGCTTCTTCTGGTAGCCAGTCTGGATGATCATGCATGCTCTATGACCACCAAGCATGGGGAACTATTTAATACATTTTCATTACAATGAAGGTTTGGATACAACAGTCAATAAGAGAAGAGAGACAAACCTCCCTTTGCTCTCATGCCTCTGTGTTCACTTCACTTAGCTGGGAAGACACTGCAATTCCCTGTGGTGGGTCCACTCTAAACTATTCTTTGGCCCTGGCTTGAACAAGTGCATTTTTACTGGCGAGGGCAATCAAATCTTTGGCTAGATACCAAGATATGGCTAGGTATTGGCATGCAGTCCTTTGACAGCTGGATGATAGAATTTTAACCAGAAACCAGGATTAGGAGAGGACAGAGCAATGCAACGAGTGAGTGTCATGAAGTGTTTCGGTTTTGATCTTTTCTGGCAGATGGATGGTGGTTTTGGCTTCTTCAGTGCCCAACAGAATAAAGAACAAAACACTTTTCCATATTTCAGTTAAAGAAATGTCATCTTCCTCCCATCACATGTGGTTTCAGGAAAGATACAAACACTAGTGCAGTGCTGATGCAGCGTCCTGAGGTGAGAACCAGCACAGGCAGGGCCAGCACTTGGAGGTGAGACGTCTGAAACAGGGCAAGTAATTCCTGAGGAGACACTGCAAAGACCGTGGGATGGTCTGACAAATGCTCTTTAGCTCAGCTCACCCCCCACCCCCCCCAGCTCCCTCCAGGATGGCAGGGACCTGGGGGACTGCATGCTCAGAGAGGTGCAGGGATGGCATTCCCAGAGTCTGGGCAAGGAACCATGTGTGGGACTCAGCCAAGGTGGGATGGGGTCAGTGACTTCTCCATCTGCTGTGGGAAGACCACAGCCTGCTGATTTACTACTCAATTTTTCTGCTTTTACTTTAGTAAGGCTTTCCTTTGCCTTTGGGGTTATTTGCTTATGAAAAAGTAAACTGTTTCCATCAGCAGCAGACAGACAATATAATTTAGTTTTCTAGGTTGCTGTGGCGGGGTTTGGGTTGATGCTACTGAGTATTTAGGAATACTGAGGAACTCTTCACAAGATAGTATATGGCTGAAGTATGGAGTGTAGAAAAAGTAAATTCTCATTCTTATTTTTCTTTTCTCACAGTAGACAAAGTCAAAACATCCAAACTGGTAAAATACAGTAAATTTTAAAACAGCATTTACAGCACTTAGTAGTCCAAGTTGTCATTCAAGAGCATGACAATGACAACAAAATTATTTATTCATGGTATAGGGCATTAGTAGGTATCCCCCTGAATAATTTGGAACTAGCAGTTCTCAGGGACAGGACACAGAACTGAAGTAACATCCGAGGTGATGTCTGGGAACAAGATGGGCTGTATATATATAAAGCACACCCTGAGGCAGCAAACTGAAGGATAAATGTCCAAAGATGAGCTGGCATGGAAAAGCAAAACTAAGTGTATGCTCAGCTCCTCATAAATCTCAGTGTCCAAATTTACAACTCTCCATAACTAAATTTCAGCTATAGCTGGAAAACCAAACTCATTTAATGGGAGACAGAGGACTCATAGCTGCTTTCAAGTGCCCTGCACACCTGAAGATGAAAATATTTGAAGATACCGATTTCCCAATGAACAGTTGTGAGCTTGCTGCCAGTGTCCCAGACAATATCCTCTAGTATCAACTAGTGGCAAATTTTCCTTCAGTTCTCTTTTCTTTAATTAGATTAAGATTATGAGCCTCTTCCTTATTGAAGGAAAGCATTACACAGACAATGATTTAATTACCTGACGTATGCTTCCAGACATAAAACTTAGCATACTACTGTACTAATACAATGGGAATCGTACTACTAAGAGAACAAATTAATGTTGTCCTACAATTTTCAGCTAATAAATTCAAAAAAAGATTAAATTAACAAACAACTGAATTAAGATGGAATCCATTGCTATTTTTTTCCTTTGCAAATGTTTTTACACGTAAAACATTATTTAGTATTAGCACATAAATTCTTTGATTATAAGCTCTTCAATGCAGAACACCTTTTCCCTGTACATGTATTCAGCCAATAAAATTCCATAAGATTACTTTTGCAAGAAAAATATAAAACATAAATACTAATTTTCTCTATTTTCTCTCTCTCTCTCTCTCTTTTTTTTTTTTTTTTTTTTTTTTTTGTTTGGTTTGGTTTTGTTTGGTTTGATGGGTTTTTTTTTTTTGGTTTTTTTTTTTTTTTGTTGTTGGGTTTTTTTTTTTTTTTTTTTGGACATGGCCTGGTACTGTCTTGGAAGAGAGCTTCTAAGCTTCCATGGAGGAATTTGAACTGGTTCCAGGAACAGGATGAGCTATCAGGCAACCATTGCCATGGCAGGAACAATAGCTGAGGTGGGGAGGGTTGGTACCCAGGTACAGCTGTGGGTATTTGAAAAGCTTGCAGAAATCAGTACCATTTAGTCAGTTGAATTAAAGTTTTAGTTGTCAGACTAAATCAGGCAAAAAAGCCAGAAATGTTCAATAAATCTTTGCTTTTTTGGATGAAAGGAAGCTGAATGGCACACTCATGGCACACATTACTTAGGAAGTAAATATTAATCATACAGTAACTAACCACAATTCTCAACAGCAGCTGCTCAGATCCATCTAAGAGCTGGCGTGGGAAGGATCTCAAGGGACCATGAAGCTTCCCCTTAGCCCAAGAAGGACTCAGCAATAGTAGTGCAGTTCCAGGCACATTTGCTCTAAAACCTTGTCAGGAAGAAAACCAATTAGACACTCAGGGCAGCCTTCTTCAATGCTTATCTGCTCTTACCAAAGAAAATGTTTTCTCACATCTAACTTTAGTGGTTTTTGTTACAGCTTAAGCCAGTCTTCTTCTCCCATCTACCACATGAAGGCCAGTGCATCCCTGCTCATAATCACCTTATTTGGGATTTGATTCCCCTCCCCTTTTACTCTTTGTTTTAGACCAAGCAAATTAAAATAACTTTTTTTTTTTTTTAAAGTAAAGATGCTTTCCTGAGCTCAGATTATTCTTGTTTCATTCCTCTGGCCTCTCTCCAGTATGTCTCCACATTTAGTGCAGACCAGTGCCCAGAAATGGACACAGTGTCCTTGTTTGGCCCTTACAATTACTGAGCAAAGTAGTAGAATTACTTTGTGTGTCTTGCAGGCTACAGCCCTGTTTGTACATCTCAGCATGGTATTTGTCTTTTTTGGAACAGCGTCATATTGTTAACTTATGGTAACTTATCATCTAAACACAAAGCAAAGTTCAGTATGTTTATATTCACAAGGCTGTGAAACCTCACAAGAAATTATCATCTTCCAAAAGCTCTTCCCCCACATTCAGTTCAAAGGTAGAACCTGCTAAATTTCACATGACCATCCTGGACACCAATAAGGAACCAGCATGTACAAGCTCAACTAAGTCTCCTGGGCTTTCAGGACCTTTTCACAGCAGACAGCTGGGGAGGATTCCTGGTTACAGCAATGGAAAAAGGGCTGCCACAGACCCAAGAAGACCCTGGCCTCCCACACAGCAGGTTTGTTCTATTTCTGGGAGGCCTGGATACCCCAAGGAAGCTAAAGAACAACACTTCAGTGGACAACGGACACAGAATATACGTCTTCATACTTCTAAGACCAGACCAGCCTTCTAGTACTTGGGTACCAAGACAATATGAGAAAAAGTAAATTGTTCACATTTGTCATCAGAGAAAGCATTAGCTCGACCTTCCTGCACTTCTTTGGTCAAAATGAGGGACAAGTGCATCGAAGATGCATCAAAACCAGAGTGTTGGGGTGCTCAAATGGAGGAGCTGTGCTTGTATTGTGTGGAATTAAACTGCTCCATCTTTAAAAAAGGCAAGCTTTAACTGAAAATTTACTACAAAGAGCTTTTTGCCTGTACAGAAAAAGACAATTCTTACACAAGACACTGCCTAAAATAAGGAGATTTTTATCTGGACAAATAGCATGATTGAGAGATGGAATTTCAGCCTTGGAAAAATCTGGGGTATTTGGATGAGTGTAGAGAAAAATCCAGATCTAGAATAATGATTCTGTTCTAAAAATATTACCCACACACTTGGTTTTGAACTAAACACAGAATGTGAATTGAAGAGCTTTAACCAATTAGAAGATTTAAATTTTTTTTAATTTAAAAGATTAAAAACTTTTGCAAAATCGTCAAGACCATCAGAGTCACCAGGACAGTATTTCCATGCCCTGCTATTAGCTTAAGGGCATGTTATCTGTTATAGATGGTATTTTTCTGGCAGAAATCAAGATGGCAATATACTATTATACTATAGTAAATGCATGTTAAAAGTGATATATTACAGTCTGACCTGGCATTGCAAGAGCTAAGAGGAGGCCAAAACCACAGCACACAAATCAGCCACTGTTGCTGTAGCTCATACATAACAAGACTTGGCCAGTTCAAGTGAAGAAACCCATATACTTAGCACTTAGGAGGAAGAGACTGTGGGAGGAAATGTAGGTCTAAGAACTTAGTCTGGTCATGAAAAATATGACCACTTGCTCTAGAGTAACATTCTCAATTTTCCAGGATAAGCTAAACATTAAAAACAATAGAGTAAACCAGACCATTGTAACATTTAATTCTGCTATATCTGATACACCCAACATCATCAAGTTTGTCGGAGGTTTCTAGAGTTTTCGTATCTATAACATTATTTTTATGTAGCAGCCAGATCTTTATCTTCCTTTACTCATATGGTCATATACTGGTGTCCAAGCAATACAGAACCTACTATGAAAGTGTGGAGTCCCATCCTGATCTGTTTAGCACTACAAAATACTAGAGTGACAAAAATATGCCTAGGATATCACTGCTGATACTCTGCTCAACACAGAAACTTGAGATCAAAAAAGCCTAAAATGTTAGAGGCTGATGTCCCAGCCCTTGGGAACTGCAGATATGGGGAATGGAATAAGGAATAAGCAGAACACTTTGTTTCACAGAGTCTCAAATGAATCTGGTTGTAGCAACAACAGAAAAAGAGCATCAGCTCCTGTTGTATAACCAGGTAAAAATCCAAGCCTGCCCACAGGCAGCATTTACCATGTGCGGATTTAACGTGGAATTTTACAAGGCCTCTGATCTCCCTCCCACTTCAGCATAGGCTCACAAAGTGCACACAATCCCATGCCAAGCCATGTAGCTGTGATTGCACAGCTTTGTAGCAACCACCTTTCCATCAGGACTGTATCTGGCTTTGGGATTCACACAACATTTCTCAAGTAACTTGCATCAGTATCATGTTCAATATCTCTGATCAGTGTGATTTGGGATGCGATATCCCTTTGTGGAAATAATTCTGTTTGCTGATGGCAGGAAGCAAAACACTAGAAGTGGCAATAGAAAATGACTTAGAGACACTGGATGCACTCAGTGAACACCATTAGCAAACACAGAGCTATAAGTGGTTTTTGAGTGCTGAGTGCTTGGTGGAAATCCATGTGGAGGGTTACTTATGTCTTTGGAGTAATTTCTTTACAGGTGTGGCCATAAGTCAGGCTGAGAAGCAGCTCCAGGGACTTCACAGGCATGATTTGTTTTGCTCCTCTAAATGGTTTAAGTGTTTTCTGCAATAAGAGCTAAAGCTCATTTCAACAAGCCATATCACAAACCTCTGAAACAAATACTGGATGGGAATAAGACAATTCTACAACTCCTCATCTTTCCACTCCTGTCCCTTCTTCAGTACAAGTGTGAAAAGTGCATGTGTTTACACATCCAAGGAAACATTGGAACATATGAGTTTATCAAGGCATCTTGCACGAGAAAAAACCTGCAACAAACTCATTAGAACTGCTAAGACATGTTAAAGCACCAAAGAGGATCCATGAAGAACAGGTGGGCTTGGAGGCATTTCCAAGTCCTAGGGAGTTCCAGAGCCACAGCAGTCCATCTGCAGCCTTTTGGGACATTGCCATAAACCCACCGATTATTGATTACTCTAATTTATGCTGGGAGCTGCATTGCACCCTTGAGCAATCTCAGCCTTAGAGACTACAGGTACCAGAGAATCCATCTTGCTTACATCTTAAAGGTGTCCTGCTTTGCCTCTCAGTGTTCCAGATTCTGACCTCCTGCTGCTGCACCATGGTTTGCTAACTTGGTTGTTTCCTACCTCGCCTGTTAAAAAGCACATCATTTTATCAATTGTTTGAAGTGGATGAAAAGATGCCTTTGATATTATACCAATCTAAAAGCTTCCTGGTAGTTTAAATTATTTCTGTCTTTGTATAGGGAGGAGATTAAGGGAGACCCATAAGAACTGCAATAAAATAGGAAGTGAAATGCTTTGCTAAGGTAACGTTTTTTATTAAATTGATTTCTCTGACTTTCCTTGCTCCTAAAGAAAGTCTCAACCATGCTAACTATGCTAACGAGTGTGCATTTCAGTCAGAGATACTTTACCCCATCCTATATTTTTGGGATGTGACTAGACCCTCCAGAACAGATAGAGACGGAATGCCTGGGGGATAATCTGGAGAATGAAGACAATCTACATCCTTGTGGCATGGTCCATATGGAACTGGGATGTGGTTTGTGAAATTTGAGTTGTTCAGACTTTTGCCTGCAGGTGAAACAGCCATGCATTCACCCTGTGTGCCTTTCAGGGCACCTTACATTCCTGCATCTCAAGCAAGTCTTTCCTGGACATCCAATGCAGGGGCGTTTCCAGCAAGTGTCACCCAACCAAGTTGCTCTTCGTTCCTGATTTGCAGAATTCATCTTTTCTGTGTATCTGGCCTTAGGAAACACAGAAGTGTTAACAGGTGCTGTGTTCACAGCCCACAGAAGTGAAGTCTACCACTGTGAAATGACCTTTCCCAGCTTCTAATCTTCTTTCTTTCTTACAAGAAACATCTCTGAGGCTGGCAAAAGGACTGAATCCCCCTATCAAAGTCCTTTTTTCTTGCTCACCATGCCCATAAAACAACATGATTGTGTTATGCTCTTTGCATAAACCTACTTTTTAAAAGATGAACTTTTCTACCAGAAAATGAAGAGTCTTCAGTTCATTAATAAAAAAAAAAATACCAGTCACAGAACACAGTTTATGAAACTGTGTTGCTGTGGTCTGTCTGGAAAGAATAAGGAGGAATTATCATTGTTATTAACTCCTGGATGCTCTATACCTTACATTTCTCTCTAATTTTTGTCTCTCTTTCTTCTCTTTAGAAAATAATAGGTTAGAAGGACTGGTCACCAGGATAGGATATCTTGAATGCTTTTTTTTTTTTTTTCTGTTCTGCATTGTGAGGCAGAAAAGAGTAGGAGTCAGGGAGGTGCCAAAGTAGTCAGAGATTTGTGAGTAGTTAGAGTTAAAATTACACAGTTCAGTGGAGTGTTATTCAAAAGAGATGTCACACTTTTTGATCGGCCAGCATTAGATCTGCTGGTTAGTAGACCTCTGTTAGCAAACTGAAAGGTCAGGGAAGATAAAGAACAAAAAAAGAATATTCAAATAAGGCAATGCATAATTATCTTTCTGTATTTCTCACAATTAATCAACCATTTTTTGATCATTCTTCTACAAAACAAAAAGAGCTAATAAGCTCAGATCATGGAAATAAACATGAGAAGAATCTCATTTGTATCAGCAAAATTCTTACTTCCAAAACCTTCTATGATCCACCAGGATTAAGTACAAGCCCCTAGAAAAGTCAATCTGAAACTGCCCGTTAAGTGCAACTTTTAAATAAACTGGGATAACACGTTTCTGATTACAATTTGGTATGGGTTTGTTGGAAGTGATGCTCTCCCACAGCTGCTGTGGGGAAGGACCCTTGACATTATACCTGCTTCTTAATCCTGACTGACTGGGCAGCTATATGTCAATTACTTTGTCTGAGACTTCACTTCCCAACTTGTAATAGTGTTCAGAAATAATTTTAGAAACATATTGCAACTATGCTTCGTCCATGTTAACAGATGTCAAACTGAGTATCAGCTGAATCAAGGCTGATTCAGGCTTTTCTCTAGCAAAAAAATAAAATAAGGATCTGAGAGCTGACACTTTCGAATCCAGCTTTGTCAAATTGCCTAAAAGGGGTAAACATATTTTGCTTAGTTTAATTTTACATGATTCTGTTTTTAAAAAACATCTGTGCTTGAAGTAAAATGCCTTATTTGATCACATTTTTTCCCTGCAGAATCCTTAGTGAACCAAACAATAAGGACATCTATAATTCTAAGCCAGTTTCAATATAAATCCAATTCAGAAAAAAACACTTAAGTATGTGCTCAGCTTTGGTGAGATTTGCCTTTAATGAAACTTAGTAGATTCTAAAAGCTTAGCATGTACTTTACTGGTTTGCTGAATCAGAAACTAAAGTAGGCTCTGACTGGTTGCACCTTTCTCATTTATACTATTATTAAAAACAAATAAGCACTTTCTTTGTGTTGGATATTTTCTTTTTATACTGAGTCCAGCATGATTTATTAATACATTCTTATGGATTTTTGTGGCCTTTTTTTCTAATTATTTCTCTTATATTTCTAGTTCTCCACTGTCACAGGCTGCCTTTTCTTTTTCTTTTTTCTTTTTTCTTTTTTCTTTTTTAAACATTTTCCCATTGCTTATTTTCTCTTCATTATGATTTTCTGAAGAGAAAATTATTATTCCTTCTCCAGTTTTCTTCTCTCTCTTCCTTTCATCCTAATACAAAAACATTCTTTTCTATTTTTGTATTTCTTTTGCCTGTACACGATGTGTAACCTCTTCCTGTTAGAGAAGGCAGGAGTGAATAGGGTCCTCAGGAGAAGAAAACAAAATCAATATAAAGGGAGTTTTGGAAAGGTCATCAGAAATATTGAACTCTAGTGTGGACAGAAGTTCTGCTAAACCCATAAAATTGTTAAAATAGATGAGTGAAAGGCAGAGAAGAAATTCAAGGGTAGAGCTGCAAGAGTGAGGGGAGGTGAGTTACAGGCACAGATAGGCATATGTCCCACTCTAGTCCTACAGTGAGAGAAGGCAAGTTTTGCTGAGTTTTCTTTGCAGAACTGGCTTGTGCTAGCACGTCCCATATAATGGGGCATGGGGGGAATACAATACTGTATGCTCTACACTGACCCCTGGAATAGGAACAGTGACCCTCATCTGCCTATGCAACATGCCTGAAAGATCAATGTGATATGCAAGAACTTGTTTATCAGTTATGATTATTTACTTTATTCACCCAAGAAATGCTGGCCGGGCCTGTGGGGCTGCACTTCGTGGCTGCAGATGTCAGTAAGATGATACCACAGACCCATGACACACAGCCAGTACTGGCAAGTAGCAACACCAATGCAAGCAGCCAGCATTACACTCCCCTATTGCACCACCTGCCCTCTTCAGGGATACATCACATTGTTGTAGAAGGTTTGTAGGAAGTAAATTTTCCACAAAGATTTGTAATAGATGGAGTGGACAAGTGTAAACACTTTCCTCAATTTTTTACAGAATTCATCTTGAAGCCTATAGATGCATCTTATCTGCCCTATAATATAAGAGGATGCTGGAAATCACCATCCACATTCAAGTCACAGTCCATTGGGTTTAGGAACCAGCCTTCAGCAGTATCCAGTGACGCCTGTTTCAAAAATGTTGTGTTAGACAATTACAGGGCTAGTGTCTAATAAAGAGCATGTCTAGCTCCACTAGCTAGCAATTGATTAATGTCCTAAGCAAATATGACAAAATTTTATGAAAATCAGCCCTAATTTTATGAAAGGAAAAAAAAATCAAACACTCCCATGAACAAAATATTCCCCTATTGGAATTTCCCTGTCACTCTCCTCACTGTCCTCAGCTGATACAATCACCAAAGGTATCACAGTGTCACTGTGATTTTTTTATTGCATCACTATTGGAGGTCATCAGGAGCTTCAAAGAATCATCAAAATGGATCTTGAGCCCTCACCTTAGCTTTTTCCTGCAAATTCTGGCAGTTTAGGTTAAACTGCTGTGACGATGCAATTAACCAAATCAGCTGGATTTGGCACTGAGGAAGACCAGAAGCATGGGACATGCTGGGGAGACTGCCCAGGTGAGGAGTATGCTCTGTTTAGACTAGCACCTCAAATATCTAAATACAATAATGTCTAATAATGCTCAAATGTGGGCTTCTTTTGAAGTCTATCTCAACAGGTTCACTATCATGCTGTTAAACCAGAAAAGGGCTAGGAATTGTATCTTTCTCACTTCTAGATTCTAGATTCTAGTTGGTGAATTTAGTATTACTACTACCACATTCTTCAGGAATTTTCATATGGTTTTAGCTGGTAACTAAGGTATTGCTCAGTGAGAGTAAAGACAGCAGAACTCAAGTGAAGGGAGGGACAAGCAAAGCTATTTAGCTTCCAAAAGAATCAGTATTTACAGCAAAGGACTTAATCCATTCTCTTCACCGTACAAAAATAAAATTCATAAGTATTCACGCGTTATTTTTCTTTCAGCATACAACACCTAATGTTCTTCAAACAGCATATGATGGAAAATCATTATCTTTTCTGGTAAAGCTTCTCTCTGAAATAAAGCAGGGGATCCCAGGCTTTAATGAATTGAACTGTTAGGCTTTGTGTCATCTGCCTTTCTAAATAGGGCCTGTTCCCATTGTGTTAGATATTACAATATAATTTTTTCCAGTTCATAATTTAAGCATGATTGGTGAGGAATACCAGAACTTCAGGGCAGGAGGAGGAGGAGGAGGGCAGGATCTCCTCCTTTGCATCATTTCCATATCCAACACAGAATTCCCAGCAACTTGGGAATAGAAGCAAATACAGGGTTTGTGGCACTGAAAGAATGGAAGAGCATCCTTCTGTACTGCACAAACTGGCATGATACAAATGATTGAAAGCTCTCAGCTGGATAGGGAGCCTGGATGCTGGAATATCAGCTGTGTGTCAGGAGAGTGGAATTCCCCACTATGGATTTAAGGGCAGGGAGAGAGTTCTTGAACAGCAAGGAAAAAACTAATACCAGAACTACTGGAAAATATGTGAAAGCTTTCATGGTCTTCATGGCCCATTCTGCCAAATGGTCCAGAAATCAGAAGACACTGTGGCCATGCACTTCCTCTGTGCATCCCCGAGAAACACAGCTGTGTTAATTGACCACAATGTGACCACTTCTCGTTAACACAGCACTTTAAAAAATAATATTCTTTTATGACTTGCCCCTCATTCCTTTCTGAAGGTGATCTTTCAGGAGCAGCAAAACACCTGGGGTCACACTCTGGTGAGCCTCAGCCACTTTGCCTGCCAGCCAGGTCTGCAGCTCTATGCGCTTCATCTCCGGGACGACGGTGTGACTTTTGGAGGCTCTATGCCTCATTTAGCCCTGGTAATGGCCTAATTGGGTTGGAAAAATGCAGGAGCAGGAGCATGGTAAAGAAACAGCTCTGCCGTGCTTATTTCAGGTGGAAAAAAAAGAGAAGAGAGAAAGAAGGGAAGAGAAAAGAGAAAAAAAGAGAAGAGAAGAGAAGAGAAGAGAAGAGAAGAGAAGAGAAGAGAAGAGAAGAGAAGAGAAGAGAAGAGAAGAGAAGAGAAGAGAAGAGAAGAGAAGAGAAGAGAAGAGAAGAGGCAAAGGAAAGGCAAATCCACCAAACGCATAATTTCTACCTTGACTAGATATTTGTTTGTGGAGTTTTATTTATAATGAGGCATTATGCTGACTATTTCTGCTGGTGACAGGATTAATGTGTCAAATGAAGACGTACCAGAAAAGGGCCAGATTTGGATAAGCATTTCCACTTCCAGCAATTTTCTACAGAAGTCGGCCCCCTACCCACAGGGCTTCACTCCATCCCCACTTAGTAAGGGCTGAGACAATGGGTGCTCTCCTTACCTAAAACGGAGGGGAAAGGTAAGTGGGAGAAAAGGTGAGAGGAAAGGCAGGTGACAAAAGTGACTATTTCAGGAACAGCAAAGGAAGCAGCTCATACCACTAGCCAAAGGGCCAGTCACCATTTCTCAGCCATACTTTCTCCTCTCCGAGGAGGAATCTTTCTGCCTACTCAAAGAAAGCCATCCTATCCTCTTTTGAATTATTCCAATATTTTTTCCTGGCATCCTATAAACCACCCAAAGAATGAAAAGCTACCCCTTGCCTCAGAAAATCTCAGAAAAAGAGAAAGAAATAAAGACCCTTTTATAAGTTTCAAAAGGTAAGGAACCTGTTCCTTCAGGGATCTGTTCTTCAGCAAAGAGTCCAAGACTAGGGAATGAACCAGATTTCCCTTCACCTAAAGTGATAAACCAAAAACTTTACTTCACAGTGGGAAGGACAGCCTTCCCTCTGGATGGTCCTTTTTTTTATGAGCTCTCATCATCCCCAAGAAGATCCCAGCTATTTACCTGACTTTGTTTCCTCCCTTTCCTCTCTGAGTGGGAATCTTATATTATCTCAGGTTAGAGTCTCCTTAAGCTGGAGCCAAAATTGCTCATACAGCATTGAAGTCACAGAAGTGCTCTATACTTGCCACTGTGTAAAGGACAACCTGTATCTATTTTAGTTCTCTGCCTTTGGGACTGGTACAAAATATCCTGTGTTTTATTCATGCCTCGTATTAAAACTTCCAAAAATAGATATTTGGCTGATAAAAGTTCCAGAAGATCCTGCTGTAAATCAGAACACATCCTCACTGGTAACATTTTTAAAAATCTGATTGGATCTTATTTACAGCATAGCCCTATAAACATTTCCAGCAACACAACAGCAGGGACAGCAAATAGCATGGAGCAAGTATGAGAAGCCAGTGTGAGGAAAAAGAACTCAAGGATTTTCAACCTCTCATGCCTCCTTTGGGAAACTCACTGGAATTGCTCCTAATAACCTTTTCCTCACGTTCCCTGCTTGCTTTTAATTACAATTTCCTTGCTAGCTTGAAAAAAGTGTGTTGAGGGGGAATAGCTGTACCCAACAAGTGGCCAGCAACAGGATTATTCTTGTTTCCCGGGGCTCTAGTAGTAACATAAAAATTTCCCTGTGCTAGCTCAATCAGCTCAGCCACAGAATTGTTTTTGATGGACTAGAA
Organism: Acridotheres tristis; assembly: GCA_037013685.1. NCBI lineage: Eukaryota > Metazoa > Chordata > Aves > Passeriformes > Sturnidae > Acridotheres > Acridotheres tristis. The sequence continues at coordinate 26,671,013 of CM072884.1, read as the reverse complement.
ATTTTTAGTGCTTGCCTTCATCTGGTAATTGCCTGGGTACCAACACTGGTGATGTGGCTACAGTTACAATATTCAAGCAGAATGTGGCCTCAGCCAGTAAAAGGGGGCTGGTTTCAATCACGCTTGGAGGTTTAAGCAGGACAAACTTTAAAAATCGTCATTCCCACTGAGTGGTAGTGTAAAATCAAATGGGAAATGCAAATTAAAGTGTTAAGCTTATCCAATCATGGACCAAAAATGCACTTCCAGGCACAAAAATATTTACTCCAAATCAGAAGCTGTCTGAAAAAAAAGTTGGCAATAAAAACGCTAAAAACCACTTATTTGTAGCAGTGAAGAAAGGAGAAAGTAAAAACTATTAATAAATGCTAAGATTCTAAATATGCAGGGAATTTATGAGGGAAGTTTATAAGATCAAGGAAGTACTAAATAGTTAACAGAGGTAAAGAGGCAAAAATGATATTTTTATAAATATAACATGTGCCTGAGACTGGCCATGAGCCCATTGCTAGATGTGGGTGATAAAACTGTAAATGACAATACAAAAAAGGCGGAAATAGCGAATAAACATTTTGTCCTTCGCACATTGTTTTGTCCTTGGAATGAAGCTGTAGAAAGTATCATCCCATATTACGTCAGCCCAACAAAATTCACTGTAGGTAATAAAAGGAGATGTGAGACGAGATCTGCTAAAATTAAATGTTTTCAAATCAACAGGCCTGGAGTCTAACATAAACTAAATAAGGAGTTCTCCGAATCACTAGTGTTGATACTGAACAACTCATGGAAAAATGGGAAAATTTCAAAGGGTCAGAGAACTGCAAGTGTATGCAGTTATTAAATAACTACTAAAGAAGGAAGGCCCAGGAAATTATAAGCACCATACCCCAATATCAGTCTGGGTACAATAATGAAATGAGTTAAGCCAGCAGTCTTTCTAAAAATCAATGAGGATAAAATATTATTAATTCGAACCTTATTTTTAAAAATGTCCACAGTTCTTTTTATGAAATGATGAACTAGATAAAGACAATTACATAGAGCACAACATGGACATGTCCAAGGCATATGATTGACCAGATTAAAAGTCATAATTAATAGATTTAAAACTAGTTTATGGATAGATCTTAAAGGTTTTGTTTAAGGGATGATATCAATGAGAGAAGTATTTTCTAAAGATGCCACTCAGAGATCAATCTCATTCTGAATCTATTCTATATTTTTTAATCAGTCCTCTAGATTGTAGAATAAAACCACGTTTGTTGAAAGCTGATACAAACACAAAACCTAGCAGTGAAGAAGACACTTTTAATGTATGATTGATCACTAATGTTGGCATGTACAAATCTAAACTCTCCTCTGGGCTCCAGTGATTTTCTGTGCTGTGCTGTGCTGAACATACTCATCTTCCTCGTGGCTCTGCATTGAAATAACTCCATAACTCAATCTCATGTTTCAAGGCTTCTGTGGACAGCCTGCAGGAGGGAGAGCACTGCTCTTTTTTCTGATGCCCAATTTACCCGCACGCTCTAGGATGCTTGAAGGAAGACAAAGCTTCACTGATTGGCAGCAGCTAGACTGAGACCCTGAAAAAGTTGTACCAGTGTCCTGCTAGGACACAAAGGATCTATTTTTTCTTAAGTGCGTATGTTGGTCTAACTTGCTCACACGCTGAGGGTCAAATTTAAAGTCAGATATGGAATTAGGAAGGAATTTTCCATCCCACAAAGACTGGCGAGAATCCCAAGTGCAACTAACTCACTGTTTTCTCTTCTTATCTCCCTAGACTTGTACAGGGAGATGCAAATAACAAACTTAAACCCAGCGATTTAAAACTTAAAAGATCTCAAAATAAAAAAGGGACGTATTCTTTTCAGGAGATGCAATCACTGCATGACTCAGAGGCTTGATTCTCCTGAGTCAATGTGGGGCAGAAGGCCTGCACAGTGTTTTGGTAAGGCAAGGGTGTATGAGACTTTGTATGTCTCACAGCACTTGTATTGAGAGTTCCTCAGGACATACACAAGCCTCAGGGTACAAGGAGAGACAGTGTGTATTGACGGTGCTGTAGATGTGCCACTTCCATGAAACGAGAACAATGTGATACTGAATTCTGCTGCAGATCATCTAAACTTTCGTTGTTGAGGAATTCCTCCACTTAGATGTTTGAGCTGTTTATGGCAATCCTCCTAGAGTCCATCTAATCAAAATGACCAGAAAATCGGCTAAAAAGTAGCCACGAGTTAGAACTACTTCTGGTGTTGACAGATCAGCTTACTGACAAGGAAAGTGTTTCCTATAGTGTCAGCACAGTAAAAGTTGAAGTCTAGGTCACATGTGTACTTGTCTCAAGCATAAACAGAAAACCCTGATAAATTCCAGATCTAGAGCCCTTTTCCTGTGGGTGCTACTGTAGTGAAGCAGAACAAGCCTGGATTGATGTTCAGATAGCAGGCTAAACCTGCAGTGTTAGCAGTGGTGTGATGCCTTGTTTTGACTTACACACTGAAGAAAGCAAAGACATGGCCTCAAAAGGAGAATAAATATAGATGAACAAGAGGTTATTTCATTGATATCTCACTTTTTAGAGAGTGGCCCACACTTACAAAGGGAAAAGCAAACACTGAACCTGGAAATGCATTCTCAAACCCTCACTAAAGTGATGTCTGACTTTCTCTTAACTGTACAGATTCAATACCTGAAATGTGCCCTTGCTAAGAACAAACCTACCAGATCTGTAGCCATCTAAAGAGCCATATGTTACAAAGTGAAAGGGAATACACTTAAAATTAACCTATCAATGGATCTCCCTTCCCACTATTGTAAACAGACCTAAGGTGTAACACAGGAACAGGCACTTCAACAAATCTGGATTTCTGTAAACTAAAAAACTCTATCAAAACAGCAGACTGGCAGTAAAAAAGCACCACCACAACAGTCAAGGCAACAAATATTATAAAGTGACTGGGAACAGCAAATTTTAATCAAATCATTCAATCCTTTTTTTGTTGCTCATCTTGATTATATCAGACAGTATTGTTAAAGGGTCTTGCTGGAGACTCCATGATACCACCTTTCCAAATTAAAAGGGTGAAGGCAGACTGCTCATAAAATTTCAGAAGACAGCATATTTACCTCTTTCGCTATTTACAAAGCTGAAGGCAACAATTTCAAACAAAACAAAGCACTCCCCTCTGGGTCCTTCTGCATGGAATCAAGGAAAGCACAAAACTACCATTACCATTTGTAACCTCTTTCTGAGCTACATGAGCTACAGAAATATTGCTAAGACAACAGTAATAGGAGGAACTTCAGCTACATCAGCAAGATTTCAAGTGTTCAGTGTATAGACCTAATTTCTTGCCAGCTTCATTTCTTGCTCAGTCATTTACTTCTTGTGCAATGTTGAATGCAGCAAAAGAAAACCTCTGCTTTCCTAGCCAATAAATAGATAACAATTAGCTGCGACCACTTTTGTGGAGGATGGAGAATGTTTGGGCTGAATAATTGTTCCTCAGCAAAATGAAAGAACACAATATTATTGTATATAACATTATGATAATGATCTGTGTGCACCTCTCATAGCTTCTCTCCATGGATCTAAGACTTCCTAACAAACATTAAATTAAATCCTTGCCACACTCTTGGAAGACAAATGATACTTTGCTACAATTTGTTTGCAAGTGGGAGAATGTAATGAACAGCTAATGCTTACACATCTAATTTTAAAAAATGCTTTCATGATTTTATTTCTGAATGTTTATTTAATTTCCTAAAAGTCAAACTGGGGAAAGTGTACTATTTCATGCCAGTCTCTCTCCACCCCTTCAGCTCTTTGAAGCATTATAACATCAAGCCTGTAAATTCAATTTCTTCATCTGGAGGCTTAGGTCTAATAGCTCTGTCTGGAACAGCAGTATCAAGGGATCTTGTCTTCGGAGTTTAGAGAAAAACAGCAAAGAGCTTACTGGAGAGACAGAAAGAAAAATTCTGTTATTTGTTTTAGAGAGAGATTATTAAGAGGTGACAACTACAAGAACGTATTACTTTTATTAATAGCTTCTCAGTATTACACTGTATACCAAAATTTATGTACAGACACAGAAAAAAAGAATGTACTCTCACCTATCTATAACTTGCCCAGGTTCTCTCTCCAGCAGAAATCACCACTACTCATTTCAGAACAAGACACAATGAGCTGGGGTCGTTAACTTCCCACCTCAGATCCCACCATCATCTCCAACAGTTTTAATTTCTTTAAACACCGAGGCAAAAGGACCTAATGTTTCTATCAGTGAGGGTCATCATTAGGAATTAATATTCTTACTGCTAAGACTTACATCATATATTCTTACATCATCACTTTTTAAAAACCCATTTTTGCCTGCTGTGTTCTTGGGCCAGTAAATTTTCACTGGTGTTTAAATTTTCTGACATACTTACTGACATACATATCGAGGGTGCTTTTAAAAACCCACACTGATTTTCTGTCCTGACTGAAGGACACAGCTGGGTAAGTTTCCCAAACATATTACTGTATGCATGTTAAGACATCAGGAAGAGTCAATGCTCAAACTGTACTCAGGAGACAAAAAATGGGGACTGCTCTGCTGAGATCCAGGAACCCAAGTTCAACTCTTTCTTTTCCTTTTTCAAAGGTGAGCAATTTTTCAACCAATTGTCCTTATCATGGGTGTTTGCCATCTATCTCATTCTATTGAGAGCTATGAATCAGATACCATCATTGCTCATACTTTTGCATTTGGGTGATTAATATTTCTGAATTTATAACATATGTTTATATTCAGGTATTTAATGTTTTTATATATTTAGAAGCACATAAACCCGCGAGTGTGTCTTTGTATGTTTGTCTGCCTATATGCTATCAGCCTAGCTGTTCCTATTTGCTGCATCTTCTGGGATCTAGCCATGTTGAATAAAGTTTGCATCATGGCAGCCCAGCAAAACTTGCAGCTTTAAAACAACACCGTTTTAATGGAAAAAACCCCAATGTCTCGTTTGCAAGGGCAGAGATTCCAAACCAGTATGGTTACATAGGTCTGTCACCTTAAGAGGTTCAGGCCTTGAGACAGGTTTCTGTTTAAGCACAATTTACTGTTAATGCATTTGACACATGTTGAAATGGATCAATCATTGCAGTTAAATCAGCTTTCCCTAAGCCAGAGTGCCTTATAAAGACCTTTAAATATATAGACGTTTAAATATAGATCTCTTTCCAGTAGAGCGCCAGAAGAGCACATTGCTGAACAAACACAGCTACAATGATTGATAACAGGAAATTAAGAAATTACCTGAAAGTAAGAAATTCCCTGTATAACTTTTATATGCTTCCACTATTCGATTTGCCTAATTTCAGTTTCTCTGTCAAATCCTACTTCTTCTTTGGAGCAGTATAATCCATAACATTCTCAGTCTCCTCTTCCCTATTCACAGAGAACCACAAACATCTGCTGTTTTGTTTGTGAACGTGATGGCAGTCTGCTCAGATGCCTGGCTCAGTCTCAAAAACTGGTGTTTTAACCTGGCTTGAAGAAGACATATATCACTTGCAGAGCATGAACCTCCAAACATGTTTTGCCAATGGTCAAACCACACAGCAAATCAAATCAAACTTGCAGTGTGGGGAAGGTGAGACAACAGGAAATGTAGGGAAAATACACAGCCTCAGAAGCCAGGAGCTGTATTAAAAGAGGACATAACTTTGAACAAAGGTTTAAACTCTGCTCTAATTTTTGAGAGCAAAAGAGATGTCCAGACAAACAATATTTGATGAGCTGCCTTTCTCTTGATATTGTGTGATCTTAAAATGATCCAACAGTCATGCACATGCTTTCTGATTTCCAAACCAGTAACAATTTAACACCATGGAATAGCTAATATTACTTGAAGAACTGAAAACTAAATTGGTTCCCAATACAAATTTCTAAACAAATATTAAAATCTGCATAAAGCTAATTAAAATTGCACAATCTGCTTTTTAATTTTACCTGTATTTCTTCTGTAATTACCTGATTACTTATACATGATTAAATCACACTGTAGCCAGGGAGCAGGAGTTTTTCCTCAAATCACAATTGAACCTGAATGATCATTTTGCTATTTTATATAAATGAGTTGAAATAACTTCTGTCATGGAAACACATGATTTAGGACAGAGTTGAAGAAATAATTAGCTCAGCTTCACAACATGAGCTCAAGTCTATACTCCTCTATTCATCCATTTTTTTTTCATTTTTCATCTCAGCACAGAGTGAATGAGAATGACCTTTTGATTTTTCAATTGAAATTCACTTTATCACACAATCTGTGTTTACATAGTCATAGAGAATTCCTAGAATAATATCACGTCAAGCAGCTGTTGCTGTAGTTTTATATGTATTGATGTAGAGTCTTGAAACATGCAGAATATTTCTGAGGAAATGGTCCAAGAAGACAGCACAAGAAGGACAGCTCAGTTATCAATATGCAGAGGAAACACAAGATCTTCTTTCTTATTTAGGAAAAATAGAGCTATAGTGAGTAAGAATTGGGACAAGGTTTGCAATCTGATATAGATATGAATTCTGTTCAGAATGAGGACATCTATATATTTTTAAATGTAATTATTACTCTTAATCATTTAACTTATTCTGTAAACATACACCATGTTTAACAGATGTCAGGCCTGCAGAGGGCTTTAGAAATGAAATAAACTGTGGGAGAGAGGCTTATTTTTTGTGTCTTTACAATTTACACAATCCATGCAGATAAGGATTTTATTGCTTTATTAATAAAAATTAAAGATAGCAGAAAGCAATGAATCGAAGCATCTGTTACCACCCGTAGTTTAAACAGTTGACTGAGAAGAGACTTTGTGCTGCAGCAAACAATTACACAGAAGTAAACGTTGCTGTACAAGTCATGCCAAGGTTCTCCAAGATGTTTTTGGCATAAGACCAGCAAAGGTGAAACAAAAACAGCTTTATGTCATCCTTTCAGTAGCCCAAATCTAGTAGCACACAGAGAGGCCAGCCCCAGCCCTGCATGCCACAGTGTAGCTACAGGACTGCTCTGTCTATCGTTCACTTGCCTGTGGTTCCAGCAGGGTATTTGGTAACTGAGGACCATGGGGAGAAGGTGAACTTTAATTCTCACAGGTGTTTTCCCGAGGCACAGGAAACATTAAGTGAGCTGGCTGGTACCAAGGCAATAGGTCTCTGGATTTTAGAAGCAGCTCAACCGAAAACTCTCCTCTGTGTACTTTTTGGATGAAGCAATGGCATAATATTAACTTAGAACACTTCAATTTAAACGGGGCTAAGTATACAAGGAAGACAGGCAGAGAGTACAGGCAAGGCAACTGAGAGCAGCTCAAGGAGGCCTTGGACTACTGGTGGATGGAAAGACTGACATGACCCAGCAACGTGCACTTCCTGCCCCAAAAACCAACCAAATCCTGGCTGGCCGCGAGGTCAAGGGAGGTGATTCTCTCTCCCTAATCCACTTTTATGAGATCCCATCTGGAGTGCTGTGTCCAGCTCTGGGGCCTCTGACATGAGAAGCCTGGAAAAGGAAAATCTGAGTAACATCGTATGGCAGCCCTCCAGTAAAAATGGGCTACAAGACAGAGGGAGAGGGACTTTTTACAGGGGGATGTAGTGACACACGAGAGGTGATGGTCTTAAATTGAAAGAAGTTTAGATTTAGATATTAGGGAAAAATTCTTCCCTGAGGGTGGTGAGATACTGGAACAGGTTTCCCAGAAAAGCTGTGGATGCCCCATCACTGGAAGTGTTTGAGGCCAGGCTGGATGGGACTCTGAGAAGCCTGGTCTGATGGAAGGTGTCCCTGTCCATGGCAGAGAGGTTGGAATCAAACGATCTTTAAGCCTTCTTCCAACCCAAACCATTCTATGATCCCACAGGTCACTGTGTTCAATTTCTATCAGCCCACAGCATTGAAAGGAAAAGATGAGAGCCATGGGTTATCTAACCCTACTGCCAGCTCTTTTGATGAAATCATGTTCTCTTATTTAAGAAATATAGGTCTCATAATCCCTTTCCCTAACAGGATGTGAGCTCTTGCTCATCTGAAGTACTTAACCTAGGAAGGACATATACATTGTTAGGTATACAGCAGCACTGCTGCATTACATGCTTAACTAAGGACTATGAACTCTTTTTCCTTCCTAGTTGTAAGGTAATTAGATACCAGAATAATTTTTATTGCTTTGCTCCTGAAGAAGGTGGTGTAATATTAGTGTGAGCATCAGAGAGATACATTAACTGGAAATTACTGTCTAAAGCCAGAGACAAATCATCAGAAGAAAAGAAGAAAAAAGGATGAATCCCAGTGAGGAGCAAAATATTTAGGCTTTTACGTGTTTCATATGCTTAGCAAAAATTCCTCCTTTCAATCTCTGGGTCTGGAAATCAGATCATTTTTCAAAATTGAATGTAAGTTGCCATCTAAACCTATATTTAGATCCAGGACATGAATATGAATCTAAGTATCCAACAATAGAAATCTGAACCTGAAAATTATGGTTGTGCATTTTTTTCTACTTTAATAGTCCTTGATACAAAATAGGAACTCGTTACACTGCAATTAGACATTTTTAAAAGCTCTTTCAGATCTTTGGATGAAACAAAATATCTCGATGCCAAGCTCTTGTCAACATTTTTACTGTCTGGAGTTGTATGTTTAAAATTATATCAAGTCAACCTTTCGTATTTCTGAGACAGCTCTTTCAATGTTTCGATTTACTTCAAGAGACCTTTCAAACAAGGCCATATAATGTAGGGTTGTTTCAAACACTGCCTATAATAACAAAATCTTAATGGCCCACACATGCTGCATGCAAGTGCACTCCTTATCATTTACAAGATGTTATTGTTGTTAACGGACATCCCTCCAAACCGACCTGTCAGTCTGCAAATTGTTAACAGCAACATTGTGAGGACAAACTGCACCCTCGGTGTCACCTATAGCCTTCTGCATCCCCCAGGTTGTTGGCACAACTGTCAACAATTCTCACTTACAAGTCAGTAATTCTTTGGGTGAGTTACACAAAGAGGATACAAATTGTTGTGTCAGCTCTGCTCATTTTAGACTTCAGTAACTGCAGCTATTTCCCTGATAAACATCACAAAAATGTATTGAGTAAGAAAATGGGATCACTACAAATCGCCTCCTAGAATAAGATTTTCATTTTAAAAGCTGCAAATATTAACAATGTCATGGCATTGCTTGTAGGAAAGGCATTTTGGCAAAACTCTAAAATTTTCATGAAAAATAAGTAATTTCAGAGTAAGTAATTTACACTATTTTGATATAGTGGCATTAAAATAATCTGTTCCTCTACAATAATCCTTGTCAATGGTCTCTTCTCGCAGGATGTAATTGGAATTTTCAGTGTCATCTGCCAGGCACTGTCACCAACGTAAAGGTTCGTAGAAATATGATCATCTGCAGTTATAACTAGCAATAGTCTCTACCTAGAAGGGTAGGAAAATTAAGTGCCACGCCTCAGTATCAGTAGCAGGCAATAAGTCTATTTCTATAAATACATTTTGAGGTACAATGCAAGAAAAAAGTTATTAGAGGAGAAAGAAAACAGACATTTTATAGGGAAAGCATCTCATCCTCATACAAACAACAAAAGGGAAGCACTCAGCCTCACAATCCCTTGTTTCATCTTGTTGACCCTGTTCACTCCAACAGGGATGATGTTCTTCCCACATTTCCCTTAGGCAGGTCTGTAAGACAGCTCTCTGTCTGCCTCAATTCCCATCACACTGCTGCCTCTTGTCAGGTCTCCCCATGTGCTCCAGAGCATCTCACTGCTGTTGGTTTCAGTGGTAATCCTGCAGCATCTCTCATTGCACAGTGCTGCCAGCTGTGGTGCTGACGATAAAACATCAGATGTCCTACTTCAGCCAGAGCAATTCCAGTTTGACAAGCAGGGGAAAATGGCTGGATCCAGGTCCCTATATTCATACCTTCAGCTCTATCACTGCACACAGGAAGTCCAACAACCTGGAGAACCACTGCACTTCTCGCCATATTGTTCACCTATGACAACAACCAGAATGTATGGATATTTCTGATTGTACTGAGTTCCTTTCCATTAGGAGTGTCCAATTTCTCTTGTCCTTCACAAAATGCCTCAGTTTACCAACTGAATACTGAAATAGACTCCATGAAAGCAATGAAAATAACTAAAGCAAAACAACTACCAAATACTTAATCTACTTCATTGTGGCTATTTCCAATATATGGCAACTGATCATGCCTGTGTCAGATTCCAGCCACAGAGTTCCTTATGCACCCATGGTCAGAGCACAGTCTCAGCAAGAATGAGACTGTGACTTTGGTGATCAGACACCATGTGGTTTCATTTGAACCTCAGTTTTCAATTTAAACTAAACAACTCTGCCTTTCATAGCTGTGAACCAAAACTTCAGTGCTTAAGTAGTCAAACAAATAGAGCAAGTGTTGCAGAAGCTCCAGAAGAAGTAGAGGTTGCAGTTACTAACACTGAGGAGCTAAAGCTCAGGTCCTTGAAAATTCTTGAGATACTCATCACCCTCTTTAGGCACAAAGAATTTTCCCACCCCACTGCTGTGTCACCCAGAAGTATCATCCAGCTGCTACTTAAGCCTGGAGGACTGGGATCTCATCCCTGCAAGCCAGTACATTGACATTGCGCATCCTGCACCACTTCACCGAGAAACACGGCCCAAATCTTTCAGCTGAAAGCTCCCAGGCAGAGTATTCAAAGTATGTGATCTAACTGTGGAGGAGGGAGGGAAAAGGCCTGTTTAAGATTAAGCTCAGCTTTCTGATTGACTGATGCTTTCGAAGGCTTTGATATGAAAATGGACATGACACATCAGAGACCATTAACTATGCAAACATTGCTTCCCATGAAATGAAAGCAGCAGTAATTGTACCCTAGCTAGCTGCTGAAAATACTCAACCCAGGACTATCCTGGCAAGCAAAAGAAGTACAATATGCTATCAAGGTATTTGTTAAAGATAGAAGTCTAAATGATGTGAAGAATTCATGTTTATACATGCATATATATATAGATATATTCACACATCACTGATGATATTTATGTTTGTAACCTGATTACAATGCTTTAGACAAGGATATCATATGGAGTAATGTACTGAAAAGACAAAATGGCACAAAAAGTGGAACATATTTCTGTTGTTTAGAAACCAGACTTTTATATTCGGTTTGTCACTCACTAACTCGATCCAGCCCCTTCAATTTCTAATATATAAACCAGGAGAATTACAGTTGCCTCTCTAAGGTGGGATAAAGATTATAGGCAGGTTCCCTAAAATAATAAACACAGGCAGCAGAAGATTTAGTATTACAACTTGGTTTATAAATCTACATGTTTTTCCCCTACTGAAGGATACTAAATGGAGGAAATTCATCAGCAGGGTATGACATTTTATAATTCGTGTAAGAATATGACAGTCTTACAAAATATATGGCTATGAAGAAGGCATAAAATATTTGTGGGATTTATATGTCACATAGATTCGTTGTCCTTTGAGTAGATTGTTGTCTTTCCAACACAAAGTTCCTGTAAGGAACTACCTCCACAATTCAAAGTACTTACAGAACACTCATACAGAAAGAATGGCATCTAGTGTAGAGCGTACTGCTTGGTGTTGACTGGGTACAGCTTAGTTAAATTTCTCCTCAAAGGTTAAATATAGAACATGTTCTCAGAGAGATCTGAAAACTGGATCTTTGTTGCAAGTCTTGGACAGCTGGCTTGCGCAGGGTTATTCAAAAAGTCCTGGTGAGTACCAATTATGATATGTTCAAAATATTTAAAAACATATAGAGATAAATTGGTCATCTTGGAAGCAACTACCATAGCAGACTGACTGTGATACATATGGACCTATTCAGTCACGACTTCCCACAACAGGGTTTCAAGCAGTGTCAAAGAACTGAGCAGAAATGTGTGCTGTGTGTGGCAAAGACAGTAGTGAGGTGAAAGGTGGAAGATAGGAATAAGGAAAAAATCCCTGCCACAAGCACCCACTATTGAGGCACTAATCCAGACATTTAAACTTGCCTGCACTGTGCCTTGCTAGAATATCAGAGAAAACTGCAGCATCTGGTAGAGGTGACACAGGACCTGCAAAAGATGTACTCTGTGCATCTGAAGTGGTAGTCACAAAAAATTTTAAAGGTACCTGAATTTTTCTGGGAAGATTAAAGGGTGCAAACAAAACTGTGTGACACCCAGGTCCCTAATCAGTAAATTACTAATGAACTCTGTTACCACCAGACCTCAACCTCCCTTTTCCCTTGTCACTGGAATTTTGTGCAATAGTCCATGTGAACACAGCCATGAGTTGATGGTTCCATGGAGCTCCTGAGTTTGGTGGACACTTTGACACTAACAGTGAGTATGAGAGACATGTACCTGTGGCATCCACTGGAAAAAACAGTCTGCTCCCAAACCTTATGCTTTCATGTCTAGCTGGTACCAGAGGATCCAGGAATAATGGGGCTAGAGGAAATCTTCCCACAGTATTATGTTCATTCAACAGCTTGTCTTTAGTAATGTTCCTTTACACAGGCAGTTCTAAAACAAACTTCACAAGTAAAAGCTTAATTAATGATGCCAGGCCATGTGTGAGCCAGAGGGTAGAAAAACAGGAACAGGGAACGAATGTCCTCCTTTTCAGGAAGATTAGGGCTACAGGTAGCAAGAAAGCAGAGAGGACAGAAAGCAGAAAATACAGGTTGGATAGTACTTCTTGGAGGAAAGAACATCTATCAAGCTCTGTCTTGAGGAGATGACATGAAATTGAAAGATGAGTCTTTCATCTCCTTAACCTAATCTGCCCAAGACAACTTCAGCACTCTGTTGCAGGGACCAGCTCTCTTTTCTGTTTTGCAGAGCATACTGTAGACCACTATCCTGGTTTATAATATGTTCTCCTAAGTGAAGACAAATAGCAGGTCAGGAGCCCCAGTGCTTGCAAAACCCAGCAGACTCTGAGAAGTGTAGTAATGCTGGAAGGACTTGCTGACCGAAGGCAGAAAGTCAGCAGAGCTGCTTACAGCAGGAATGATTTATAGCAACAATTAAATATTAGATTTTACTTTGGTTTGCTTCTAAATGTTCTGCTTTGCATAGTACATATGTAAAGAACCCTCAAACTCCTAGTTTCTCAGCGTTTTAATTCAAGATATCAAGTGTCCAAGAATATCAGCAGCCCAACAGGAAAAGAGAAGCATCGAAGGTCAAATTCTTACTAGTAAGTGATCATTCTGTAGATTAGCAGACCTATATATACGTTGATTATTCGTGTTAATTATCTGAAAAAAATCCTGAAATAAACTGTTCTAAGTTTAATGATTTCCTATGTATTTGGTTTGCTCTGACAGGTTGGTGCATCTGATATCTAACTTTAAAAGCTCCCAATTGCTATTTTCAAGTAGAAAGTATAATTAGGGAAAATTACTAAGTGGATTCCATTATTTAAGAAAGTAGTGAATTTATTTTTACTCATTAGAGGTCACTTAATGTGTTTCTAACTTATTAAGATGAAATATCTGGTTTTAGATGCTGAATCCTGTAACAAGTCTCAAAAACAGTGTATCTGTGCAAACTATTACAGAAAAAATGTCAATCCAGGAATTCCTGTAGATACTAGCATGGACATCAAGGTAACTTTTTAAAAACAGATGCCAACAGTTTAGCTACAATGATCAGAGTACTCACATAACTTACCTACTATTTTGGTTGTGAGATGTCTTTATGTTGACTGACTTTTATCATTTATTTCAGAACCATGCATGTACCTTCTGGCTGACTCATAGCTATGTAATCATTTTTTGAGAGGACTGAATTCCATTTCATGACTGGCTACAGGCTGCATCATAAATTCAAGACTCCTCACTCTCCACTGATCTCCCACAGATGCCAAAAGGAAGCTTGTACAGAGATCAAAGGAAGAATTTGGGCTCTGTGTAGTAAAATAAAACTTTCAGTTGTTATTTTTTACATCACATTCAGAACTGCTAACTGGAAAATGTTCCCTTTGCTAGGATCATTGCCACCCTTGCCTCCTGTCTCTTTTCCCTTCCCCATCCTTCTTTCTTTTCTGTCTTCCTTTTCTTCTCTTTGCACGTGTCATCGCAGATTCCCACTCCCTGTGCACTGTGTTGCAATGGTCACTGTAACACGCACAGTGCCACTATTAACCACAAGTTCTTGCATTCTGACAACTCCAGAGGAGCACTGTTTCAAATCTGTCTCCAAACTGAGGGCACAGTACAATGGCCCTCACTTTCTGCTCAAGAGAATATTGCTTATTTATATCTGCAATGTCACAGCTGGGTTTAACACTTCCCCTTCCTTCCCCCCCAGTATTTTTCAAGAATCAAAAATCATGAACCAGGAACATAGTAACTACTTTACCCACATAAGAGACTCACCCAGGTGTTCTATATCTCGTCCACCAAAGTATTCAACACCAAATAGTCTCTATTCCAGGCAATGGAGGCAGAGGCAGGTTAATATGCCAGCCTCAAGCGCCCCAAATTAACTATTAATAAATATAAATTAAAACTTCAGTAGCATGAAGTTTTCCCTCCAACTCCAAAATGGATTTAGATCTGTAAAGCTGGTTTCAGACACAGGGGTTCTAGTTATAAAGACCACATGAAGGCTGCAGATCAGAGAAGTGGTCAACCAACCCTGTGCACCACAACAGTCAGTTAAATTGTCCTGAAAAGGGAGGGAAAAAGGACTGGATACTTTTGAACCCCTCTGCTTTGCCTGTTCTCATGTCAGCTGTACCATAAACCAATGCAAAGCTTTTTGCATGGAAATTCCAGTGTGCTTTAGAAACCCCTGTTTCTAACCAAGGTATTTCTAACAAGACCCTGTGAGGTACAGTTCTTATCTTCACTTTTTTGAAACTGGAAAACGGAAAGAAAATAGTTTGTCTGAGATCAGTGTCCATGCCCAGAACAGTTTCTGGAATAGTCTTTTCAACTGAGTCATTAGATTGTGTTGCCTTCACCATCACTTCATGCAGGCATGAAGAGATTATAATCTCTCATGTTTTGTGATCTGAGCTGTTAATCTCACCTAACTTTCTCAGCTGAACAAAAAAAAAAGTAGTGCTTACATGGAATTAGCCTTGAAATCAGCAGAGAAGATTTTGGTACTAAAGCTACCACCTCTCTGTCAATGTCCTCCCTCAGTCTACTTGGTGTCAATAATGTTCTTGAAATCGTTGGCACAAATTAGTGCAGGTAAAGAATTCTGCACTCTTGCAGTTAATAAGTGACTGAGAAAGGCTGTCAATTTATGCAGAAGAGGTTGTTTGCGACCAACAATAGATGCAACAGCTTGCAACCAACATGCAGACAGAATGAGAATGAACTGAAAAGGTTCCCTGTCTGACTCGACAGTTTTGCATATAATTCAGAAGATAATCCTAATAATCTTATTAAATACAAAGAAAATATTGAGGTTTGAGAATGGTAGAAAGGGTGTCAGGTTGATAGACCTGGGATCTGAATTCTTCCACTGAGCCATAAAGTTTAACACAGGAGGTAGCTGTTCAACCTTTTCTGTCAATACTGGTCTATTGACACTTTGAAAATGATGTAGGAATTTTGCCTCCTTTTTACCACTGGCCTTTCTGAGAAGTTAAAAGTAGGACAATCTGATGTCAAGTACTGTAATGAGATTTGACACATACTTGAGCACAGAGTTAGAATCAGCCTAATAATTTTATAGATGTCTCTGAACATCAGCCTTGTCATGTCCTAGAACAAAAGAAATTTCTTTGGGATTCTTTGTATGGTTTCTAGTCATTAACCTGCCATAATCAATCCTCTTTAAAAATAATTACATTTCAACAACTTTAGTTACATCAGTTAAATGTAAACTAGGTTTTGTAATAGTATTTCATCTGGACAGTCATCACCACTGCTCAGTTAAACATATTCCTAATAATCATCCAACCAATTTTTCCACTCTCACAGCTAGAAAAGATGTAAGAATTTGGTCTTCACAACACATGGATCAATGGCCAGATCCCAGTGAATGCACAGAGCACAGAAACAGATTTGGTTCTTGGGGCTGAAACTTCTATGTCTCATTGCAAAGAGAGCTTAGTCCTGCAGCATGGTGAGGGAAGAAGCATAGAACAGTAAGTGAAAAAAGTGCACAACTGCCCAGCCTCAGACTAAATCAAGTACAGGAGTTAAGGGGTCTAATTTCCACAATTAGCATAAGCATTTTCAAGGGGCACTGCAGTGCCTGGGAAATAGCCTTAGCAACGCCTCACTGATACTCCCCTGACCTTGCCCCTCCCAGCACATCCTCTCTGCGTTTACACCGGGTGGTGAAATTCGAGTAGGAGGCAAAATAGTCCCAACTGTGATAGGGACGCTATTCAGAAGGGGAAATCGGGAAAAGCCTGCAAAGTCACTCTCCTCCATGATACATGACCAAACAGGAGAACTGCACTGGCCATAGCTGGGAGAGGTAGGGCTACTAGCCCCCTCCTCTGCTCCTCTGAATCCAGCCCAGAGTGTCCAACAAGGTTAATCTAATTTGCACCATGACTGCACAGAAAGGCACACAGTGGTGGTTTTGGGGGGCAGAGCCTGAGAGGGAGCAGGAGGTGGTGCAAAATGGATCACCTGTTTCAAGTAAGAAAAAAAAATCAGTAAAAAAGGGAAACACTTCAAACAAATACGAAAATAATCTTAAGCATCATATCCTGTATCTACATAAGTAAAAATGAAGATTTTAAGGGCAGATTCAGGACTTCTCAAAAACTCTCTTCAGACATATGGCGAAATTAGTTTTGACTACTGCTAAGGCTTCAGAAACTCTTAATTGTGGTATAAATCGGTTTAAAAGATACTTCTATTAGCCACTTTCTATCAGGATCAGTGAGGTGATTTTTTTTTCCCAGCGTGTGTGATTTCAGTAAAACAACTTGTTGCTCTTTAAAGTTTTTTTATGAATTACTGTTCTTTTTCCCCTTAATATTATTTCTAGATAACTTCAGCCAGAGAAAACACCTCAGAGCTCTACGGAAATTTCTCCTTTCGCCATGTATCAGAAACTACCTGTCCAAGATTTGGGGAGGGGAGACGGAGGGGTCCCTCCGTGGAATTACATCTGCATCTGGCATGGCCGGCCGGGCTCAGCCTGAAGTGCCCCCGGCTACCTGTTGCCCTCGGTTCGCTCCGCACCCCACCTGGCCAGGGGCTCTTCTTCTCCAGGTTTCCGCACCCCAAAGCCAGAGCAGCGCTCCCCGCCCGTCAGACCCCGCGGGCTGCGCCCCGTCCGTCGCTCCCCCGTGTGCCCCCAGCGCGGGCGGGCTGGTCCCGGCGGGAGCGCTGCCCGCCCCGGCCCCGGCCCCGGCCCCGGCCCCGCTCCCATCCCGGGCGCGCACCCACCTGCCCCGCGGGCCCGCGCCCCGCTCACCTCGTCCCGCCGCCGGGGCTGCTCCTGCCGCCACCAGCTCCTGCCCTCACTCCGGCGCTGGGCAGGGCGGCGGCAGCAGCATCCCCCGCCGGCCCCCCAGCTGCCGCGGCGGCACTTGCAGCCTCACGGGAACCGGCGGCGAGGGGAGGAGGGGGTGGGGGAGAGAGAAACCCCTGGCCAGGGCCCCGTCCCAGCCCTCCCCGCCGCCTCCGGCACCCGGGCCCGCTCCCACGGGCCACGCAAGGCGGGGCGGGCGGCGGCGGCGACCGCGGGGACCAGCCCGGGCGCTGCTCGCTCCGCGCCGCCCCGCGCTGTCCCGCAGGTAGCGGCGGCCCCGGCCAGGCACCGCGCGTACTGCCCCGGAGGCGCGGCGCGGGGAGCCGGATACCTCTCCATGGGTCTTCCTGCAGCCAGGCTTCGGGGCGCTGACCCTGCGGTTCCCCGTGCAGCGGCACTCGACAGGTCGGCACATGGGTGCTTAACCCTGCAGCAGGACGCTACAGTGGGGGAAGGAAAAAAAAATAATTATTGCTTGCTCATTTTTCCCTTCAAGTCTGGGGTCTTCTTCCAGCTCACTACGAAAAAGTCTGATCTCCTGGTTTATGCTGTTCTCTGGTACCTGAAGCTCTCACAGTAGACACCAGGGACCTTTATTTCTTGAAGATGAAAATCCTCATCTTGCTCTGTACAGTTAAATTTTGGTGTGGTTATTCAGATTTTTACAGCTACAGATCTGCTATACCCACCAGTTGATTTGGATCTTAAGAACTGAAATGAAGAGAATAAAATGTTTTCATTATTATATGGTAGCACTTACATTATTACACTGCTTTCCAGGTCCAAAAATCTTTCAACACTTTGAGATCAACAGTCTTTTGGGATCATTATACAGTTTGTATTTGAAAACTCTTAACCTCATAAAATGCTTTCTTTTAAGGAAAAGCGGCATGTAGCCCTAGACACAGACTCTGGTGCCATTCCACAGCCCAGCCTTAGAGGTTTGGATCTATCCTGAGCATACAGTTTACCTTTGCCCAATAATAACAACAAAAATGTTGTTCGAATTGCAATATACTGGTGAGAGTGACAGAATATATTAAAAGTGTGTTGTATTTTTACCTTGAAGAGGTGATAGAGACCTTTATTTCTGAAGGCGATCCATGAGATCTTACTTTAGTAAATGTGTACTCTATGTATTATTACAAAATTGCCCACAGACCTGAAGTCACTTATGTACCCAAATAGCATTTCATATATTAGGATACAGCTAATTTTGCTAAATAATTGATTTCCCTCTCCTACTTCTACTGCAGTACACCAACTTCTCAAGAAGTAGATCATCATCCTTTTGATAGTAAACACAGTATAATTGCACAACCCTAATAAAATGCCAGAAAATACTTTTCAAATTAAAAAAAAAAAAAAAAATGCTGATTCCAAAGGGGAAAGAATAGCTTTCTTAATTCTTAATCATGCTTAACTGGAGATGGTTCCACATACAAGATTCACAAATTCAGAGAATTCCCTCCTAATGTCGTATTAAACTTTAATTTTCAGCCCCAAGAAAATGTAACACTTCCCTGCAGCAGTCAAGTGTTAATGTTTCAAATCCTAAATCAAAATGAAATCTTGTTTGAAGAAACAGTACAGATTTCTTTGTACACCAGGTATTTGGACTCAGGCCCTTCAAGGCTACGCTGTAGCATGGCAATGTAATGAAACTTTTTTTTTTAAGGTTGTTCTCTTGTTGTGAAGAAACTTGAGGAGAACAAGAAGTTGGTTATTTTAAATAATCATGTAGTTGTGGGGCAGAGACTGAAAAGACGAAAGAAAACCTTTAAAACAGCAAACTCCGAACTTCTTCCACAAAATCTGTAAATCAGCTACTGCTATATTCATTGCTGCACTACCCCCACACAGCCAACCATGCTATTTATGCCACAGGGTTTTTTGTGGCCCAGTACTTCATGCATGGTTGTATCAAATAGAAAACAATGTAACAGAAAGTCTTATTTTTTAATTTCCCTCAATATTAATTGCAGCTCCCCATTATCTGTGACTTCAGCACATTGTGATGGCTTCTTCCACCGTGACAGTAGCAACAGAAGCAAAACTGTTTCCAGCAATAAATATTGGACAAGGAAGAGGCAGCAGGACAAGCCCACTGGGGCAGTCTTTGATCTTGCTAGGCAGCTCTTTGGGTTGTAGAACTCAGTAACACAAGCCAAGGTATTAGGATGACATTCATCCAGGGCCCTTGTATTTCAGCCTATGCAGCATGGCGGGCATTCTTCTTCTTTCTCACCTACAGAGTTCCAGCAGATCATATCAGAATGCACTTTATCAGGTGCATTATCAGGTCCCTGTGTTTTGGGGAGCCCAGCCAGGTGTAGAATGCTCAGTTCTTTCCATTTCTAAGCAGATTTGAAGCCACATCTCTCACTAGCAAGGAAATTGCCTAAACAGCTGACCACAGAGCATTCCAGAGGAAGAATTACCTATGCTGCCCTTTCCAAACCCATGCTATCCTTCATTTTGATTCACATGGCTTTATTTTATTTTAAATTAGGTGGGAGGAAAAGGAAATAGTAAGTACTTACACCAGAGGAACACTAACATTCTGAGTCCTGTGCTATGACAGTAATTGAGGGTTTGACTCTATTGCCCTTTTCAGATGAAGCTGACATTCTTAGTAGAGACTCTTGACCCAAACCTGTTTCAGTAGTGACCTGATTTGGAAGTCCTTAGATCTCAGCCTCTCTCTGCGTTTGCCATATACAGTAAACACATTAAATACAGCAAGCATGCAAAATACAGCATAAAAATAACAAGTAAAAGCCAAATATATTTTTTAAAAATGTATTTCCTTCTCTATTGCAATACTAAATAGCATCAGTAGCTCAGTGATACAATGCCTGTGAAAAGAAGAAACCAAAAAATACTGAGAATTGCTTCTACTTCAAAGGTGCGTGTGAGAGCAAAAGGAAAAGGAATACAGAGAAGTACTGAACCTTGGCTCCTTTGAAACTACAAGTCAAGCCTACCTTTGAATATTTCTTGGAAATATCACAAGCTGTTAAAGAAGGAAAGGCTGGGAAGGGCTGAGATGGAATATGAGACCTATGGATAAAGGAGAGAAAAGCTGAGGTTGTAAGAGACTTCTCTGACTTCCATGATAGTGTGGTCACCTCTACCGCACTGTGGTCTTCAGGGTTTGATCTCAAAGGATCAAAGGCTACATTGTCAGGCCAGTCTGCCAAGTTGCAGCAGGTCCCTTGTGATGGAAAGACACCTTCGGTGTCAGTGGGCAGATTCTTCAGAGAGCTACCAAAGGACTCTCACAGAACAGAGAGAGAGAGTCCAGAAAGAATGAAGGGTGCTCAGAAACAGCTACTTTCCTCTTGTAAGGGTTTTGTTTGATTGAAAGGCTATGGTTATGGTTTTCAGCTGCATCTCATCGGATGCCCAGACACAGTAGCAACTCAGTCCAAAGCAGACTGGGAGAAAGGATGACAGCTGCTGGAAAGGACTCATGGAAGAGTTCATTTGTTGGAGTGGCATCTGTAATCAGCCGGACCTACCAAGGATTTATGTATATATTGAGCAGAACTAAGGCAGATAGGATCTCATGGACTGTCTTTTAGGGCACAGTTGGGCAAGTTATGCTGGCTGATGATTCTTTTGATGATGTCTCTGATGATTCCTGGTCAGGAATAACGGCTCTGTTGGATAGCATTGCACAGCCGTCTTACACCGGCTCTGTGAATGGTTTTCTCCATTCCAATTTCCTAGTGAGTAGCCAGAGTAGGAAATGTGCAGATGCCATGAGGTGATGGAGTCTCACAGAGGTGAGAGGAGTGGCAAGGTCCTATGTCGATGTGAGCAGGGCAGGTGACAGCTTGTAAGACAAAGTACTGAAGGCTCCTCATTGCATACAGGCATTTTGTTCATCAATTGTCTTTAGCTGTGAAGGACAAATTAATCCCACAGAAGCATTTTCCTGCAAAATCTCTTCAGAGGAGCAACTCCCCTATCATCTGGACAAAAATGTAGACCATCTCCCAAACAGAACTCCTGCAGCTCTCAGGCCAAGTGTCTCAAGTGAGGCAGCACTCCAAAAGAACTTGGAAAGCTGCTTGATTCATCCGGTCCTTGTCAGGCATATGAACTGGTGCTAGAAGAGACTTCCTGTTCTTGTAAGTTAGCTTCTTCCAGTTTACCTGTGTCCCTTATCCAGCCTGTGGCTGGGGAAGAAGAAAGAGCCAGGAAGGAGATATAAATGATAGAAGCCAAGGTGCAAAGTCAAATGGGATAACTGGAAAGTTTAATATTCCTTCTGACAAAGCTTCCTGAGGATGCAAATGGTGTTTGTCAGAGGTATACTTCATACAATGGATGTAGATATAAGTGCCTTGAGCCAATTGCTGGGAAGCTGAAGCCCAAATCTGAGCCAAATTACTCATGGCTGAGTCTTTGTCCCAAAGCCTGGCATGCTGAAGAGACTTATACAATGAGGCCGAAACCAGACTCTCCATTGTTTTCTTCTGGAACATAAGTTCAGGAAAGTATGCGACCAGGAGAATGACTGCCTCAACTTCTTAAACTACTTTTATTGCAAATAAAAGAAGCTATACTGGTAGTTTGGAGACTGACAGCCCAGAAGGCTGAAGTCTTCTCTCTGTTGTACAAGCTGGGCATCACAGGCAAGGCATATCCCTGTCTCCTTCTACCTCAGAATATTCCTCAGTTTCAGCTTGTATTGGAGAAAAGGCTTTATTAAAGCTGAGACTGAATGGTGAGTACTCAGAAGAAACATGCAAGATGAGGTTTTTATAGCGATTCAGAGAAAATTTGAGTTGCTAGGTTGTGAAGGAAATGCTGGAGAGAGTCTGGGGCTGTTAGAGGGATGTGCTTTGGCTGTGTAGATGTGGCTATATCACTGTCTAGTGGCTGTCCCATGGAACACAAGTCCCCTTGCTGCAGCTAGACTTTGTGGATACACCACGTGCTCAAATAATGAGTTCTATGGTTTTTAAGCCAAAAAATTTTCTCCCCCTGCTGAGGAACATGAAGTTTGTGTATCTGCAACACATGCATCCCTTACAGAGTAGGAGATTTGCTCTTGAAGGGCAGTTCATGTTGTTTCGGTCAGTGCAGGAATGAAGAAAGGAATCAGCCTTTGGTTACAAAATGCTTAAGGATTAAACTGGTATTGCACTACCCAAAATAAAATCTACTGGTCCAGCTAGGAGTGAAACATAAACAAGGCAAAATCTGAATTAAAAGCTGTTAGAGAGAGACAGCACCCAGTGTGCATTGGATAAAACCAGCAGCCCTGTGGACTGAGAACAATCCAACAACAACTGCAGCCCAGCTCCACAAATGTTATTGAACAAGTCTCATGAAGGTGTGTCCTATGTGAATTAGCTTTAAACAAAGAGGACTAAAAATCTCAAGCCTGTTCCTTCTTCCTCCCTGCTGTCTTGGTTTAAAAAGTTGAAAAGTCATGATTAAATTGGCTGCACTTGTTATTTAATATGTTTTATTTGGTTTGTATCTATGATTTTTAAAAATATTTATCATATTGCTAAAGAATGGTGACTGTTTTCATAGAAACTGGAGATGGAAGAGACCCAATAAGTTCACATCCAGTCCATCCCTCCTGCTGCCACTGCCTAATTGTTCTTCATGTACATTTTCCAGGACCACCTCCAAACTAATTTTGAAATGTTCTACTTTCTTGGCGAGGGTCTGTGCTCCTTGTGTACAGATCTGGAACTAGCTGGTGATGCCCATTCTCATGTCCTTCCCTCCTTTCCACCTTCATCTTCTTTATTCTATTTTCTTTACTCCTTTTTTTCCCTCTTCATCTTATTTGTTCTTGTATTCCTTTTTTGGGCACAGGCATTTCTTATTTGGTTATCCTTAAATGTTTCTTCTCCCTCTTTAGATTCTTTAAAAGGATCTGCGCAGTTGGGCAGGGCTACTCTGGCAGATGCAAGCAGCCCAAGCAATATCATTTGAGCAGTTATTTGTTGAGCAACCCTACCCTGGAATATCCTGTCCTGGGGAGTATGAAAAACGAAAACAAAATCTCCAAGGTATTTGATGAATATCAAAGCAGAAGCACACAGAGAATATTGGCCCTTTATTAAACACAACTGAGCACATGCTTCTTAAAATCCTATTCTGTTATAATTCTTTGGCGAGGAATTTTCTGCTAAAGATATTTTTTATAACTATTGCAGTTTCTTTGTTTATTACCCAGTCCTTGTGTTGGTTTGATCTACAGGTCACACTTGGCCTACTTGGGGCAGCTTAGTGAGCTGGCTGTTTTCCTTCATGACAGTCATCTTATGCTTCAGGAGCTAGCCATGGATAAAATAACAGTTTCATGTCCACACTTCATGATTGCAAAGTAAACTTTCCAGATGTGAGCCAGGCGAAATGGATGTGGTGATATCTGCACCAGAAAGCTGCCAGCTTCAAAAAATAATCCAAGAGGTAAAACTTGCTTTCCTGATTTCAGCTCCAGAGCCTGTTAACAACTATTTAAGAATCAGTTTGGTTAACAATGTCTCTGTTTGATCATAATATAAGAGACAACTAGTGTGAAAAACAGGCTGCTGAGGATGAAGCTTTCCAGCATGAGCACAATAACTGAAGACAAAATTTACTAGTGTCTGGCTGTCTGCTTTTCTGTTTTTCTCAGTCAGGCTCCTCCTGTATTCTCTGATCTGTCTTTGGTAAATTTTTTGTTGTTGTTGTATTTTTTTGGTTTGGATTTTTTTTGTTGTTTTGTTTTTTTGTTGGTGTATTTTTTTTGTTTGTTTTATGTTTTTTGTTTTTGTTTTGTTTTGGTTTGTTTTGGTTTGGTTTGGGGTTTTTTTTGTATTTTGTTTGTTTGCTTTTAAATTTTGCTTAGTTTTTATTTATATAAAAAAATTATTTTTTCTTCTGATGTTAGTTCTCTCACTGTCTTCCTTTAATTCCACATCTATATTTCTTCTCTGTATTTCCATCATTTGGTTCAGGTCAGCTACAGAAAAGACTTGCAGACATTGGCTTGTCCTTTTTACCTTAAGCTAAAGCACAAAAGCAGCACATCAGCGTGAGGCAATAGTGATTAAGTCTGCAAGTCTGTCAATGTTATTCCCTTTGTGTTAGTCTGCAGTTAGTGAAATTTTGGGATGGAAAACCATCAAATCTGACCTCAGAGGAGGCTTCCAAACATCTCTTCAGCACAGACAACCCAAGCAAAAGTTTTACTATTAGATTAAGAACAAACACAGACATACGAAATACATTGCAATTAGAAGAATTTTTGAAGTTTCAGGAGTGTTTTCCCTCATATATTTAGAAGGGCTTTTGGAGCACCTATATGTACATACTGAAAATTTTCAAGGTGAAAACTGAACAGTAAGTGCTCATTTACTCTTGGGAAGCCTCTTGATCTTCTCTCATGTTTCCCACAGCTCCTTAGCTCACATCTTATTCTGCTGCTCTTCTGTCAAGAGAATGAGTCACAGAAGTGCTGCATTTCAGCCAGATTTCTAGCCATATGTACATATGCTTGCTTGTTTGGGGTTCCTCTCCCAGCTCCTTTCTCTTGTAATTTTTATCCCATTTTTGAGTTGAACATACTATCTGCCCCAAAATTGTACTATTCCCAGAGAATTTGCACTTTGAATACCAAACAACCTTCTAAGAACAGAAGAATCTTAATTAGCTCACACACTAACTGTAATCTTAAAATGTGATTTATTCAAACAGTCAGTTCTGTTTCATGTGATTGCAGATGTTAGCAAATTTTGACAGATTGGCTGGGTGTAGGTTTTGTGTTTGATTTTGGTCAGTTCAGGTATTATCTGCCTTGACAAACATTAACTGAGATGAATCTTAAGTTCAGCTGCTGTTGTGATTAATTACTCTTGATAACGAAAGTTAATAGCTATTTTTCTCTACAGTCTTTGTAAGTCAAAGTTTTTACATTAGTGAAGACTGAATGCCAGTGCACTGTTCTACATAAATCACAGGGATCTGCCTTTCTACAAATTAGTTACTGTCTCCTATTTTTATCTAATAACAATAGACATGAAGAACTAGTGGAGTGAGCAGTGATATAAAGCAGATCCTTTAGGATAACATAACAAGGGGTGACTGGAAATGTAAGGCCTCATCAAAGGATCTGAACAGCCCTCTGAAGGTTTTCTATGCAGTAAAGAGTCAGCATGTGGCAATATTTGCTCCTAAACAAGATACTTCAGCCAGGACCTTAAAATTTGAATGAAAAAAATCTTAAAACCAGGATGAATGTAATTCTCCATATCTTTTCAGATTCACACAAAATGCCATCAGTCTTTCCTCTGCACTTCTACTCATTCACAACAATCTAATCACTTTAACTGATGCTGAGTGAGAAATGAGATAATAAGACATTCACACACATTGACATTTGTGCATGTATTCACTAAGGCTTAGGCCTCAACTGCAATGAAAGCACTTGGATATCTCAATAGACATGTAAATGAGCATCAGGTTCATCCAAACAATGCTTCCCAGAAAAGTGTTAATTTGTAAACTGGGGATCTTCTGCCTCTGATTTGCACTACTGTGGCAACATATGGAATGTTGTATCAAGTGCAAGTGTTCTTACTTTGAGACAGATTGCCTTAAAACTGGAGATAAGCAAGAAAAAGGACAGAAGAATGATGAAAGATTTGGGGAAAAAAAAACCTCAGTGAAAATTTGAAAGAGACAGATTTGTTTACTTTATGAAAAGGAAGATGGAGGTGTGAGTTTATCACAGCCATTCAGTACCAACATGGTGGTGGGCATAATGGTAAATAGACTTCAGTTTCAAAGTCAATGTCAGTTTTCTGGTACTAAAAGGGAAAAAAGTAAATAACCTTTCCTGCTTGGTATTCCAAGCTAGGCAGAAAGAGATGGGTAACCTCTCAACTCCTCAGATATGGAGAGACACCTATTTGCCTGCATTTACACCCAGACACTAAGTCCAGCAAAAGACACTTATTGGAATCTCAATTTATGCTTGAATCTCAATTCAGGCTTGATATCAAGTAAATTTGGTAATATTGCTGACAAATAGTTGTCAGAACAATTACCAACAATTACTCACAGAAAATATTTTCTATTAAAAACTGGGGGTTTTTTAGTAGTCGGTCATTAATACCAAATCCAACAGTTTCTATTACAGAGGAAGCAAACTACATATTCACAATGCTTCTGTTTTTATAATATCCCAGCCTCTGAATTTATGCTTTCATTACCATATTGTTTGATCATCAGTCTTAATGAAGCTCTCATTAACTACCTCTGCTTTCCTGTGAAATGGTCACACATTCTATTCAGCCATTACTGAATAAATCTACTCATTAAAGAAAGGAAATAATTAATCTCCTCTTGTCTTCTCTGTCGCAGTTGCTAATGGGACGATATGATATCTAAAATGTAGATTAGAATGTACATTGTGTTTCTTTTTTAAAGCATAAAAAGTAATTTAGAATGTTGCTACTGTATTGGGCCTACTTTTTGTCATACCCTTTCCCACACTTATCATGCTTTAGAATGTGCTTCTTGGGTGCAGTGAATCTCCAAGTTATTATAGACAATGAGAAATTTTGAGCAGGCTTTTAAATACTCATGTTTTGGTCAATATTGACATTGTGTTTGAAGAGCAAGTGAAAAAGAGGTAATCATGTTTAGCTATATGTCCTACTACATCGTTTTTCTACATCAGTCTAAACAGTTTCCATGAGAAGATGCCTTGACTAAGGAAGTATTTTGCTTCTTGGAAAGCTCTTTGCTCCAAAACCACACTTGTTTATGCCTCTCCTTTGTACATAAGAATCAGCTCACTTGAATTAATATCCTCGTTCAGTATTGCAGAGATAAGTTGCAGATAGTTACAAGAATGAGGAACTCTGCAAACAAACAGTCTCTGTCCTGCTGGGCATTGATTTATTCCATAGGCTTTTAGTGCTGGGTAGTTGTAAACTTTTCCACCTTACCAGCTGTGACTTGGTCTAATTGTCTGCAACAAGTCTTGGTACAATCTTGTTTACCTCATTATCTGTCAGTGACTGGACAGTTTACCTGACTGATGCCACAGGCACACCCACTCCTCTGCCTGGTGGCTGATTCAATAACTAAGTCAATTTTGAAATAAAACAAAAGGGCCTGACCCAAATAATTCTGGATTTTTATCAAAAAGAAAGAGCCTAACAAGATATTTGGATTAATATAATTCATCACCTGGTTGAATCTGAAGCTATGGCTCCAAGAAAATCCTCCTAGCAGAGCCACAAGGTCAAGGGATTCCTGTTTGGCTCCCTCAGACCCAAACACTCATTTGTCCTTCTTTGTTGTGTGTGGTTGACTGTGGAGGTGGACAGGAAATTGGGGAATAGATCTGACTAAAGAGTCAAAATTAAAAAATATGTATGTGTTTAATCTGGTCCTGTCTCCTGGACAGACCCACAAACATTGGTATCACCATGACTAAAGAGGCTGGATAGGAGAGAAAGGGAATTTGCCAGAACCAGGAGCAATAGCTATAAAAGTGGCTTGAAAGTATCCCTCTATTCCTTGAGGTTTCCTGAAACTATTTTAAGTGTTCCAGAGCCAAAATATTAGTATTCTACAATTTTCTTTATGTTGATTATTGCATAGTCCTCCATCAGTAGTTGTCACACTTACTGCTTTCGCTGTTTTCCTTCTCTTTTAGTCTTTATGCTTACTTTGAGTTGTTTGCTTTTCTAGTAGCACTTTCAGCCCTCATAAAATATTGTAGTTATTAATTTTTTAACTTTTCCCAGAATTAAATTTATTTTGCTTGGAGTTGAAATAAACCCATCATCCATCATCTTGTAAGACAGGAGACAACACTTGGCACTGTAACTTGGTGTTAGTAACATTTTTCAAACTTATTTTTCTACTGCTGGTTTGTTTTGTGTGATGGCAGAAATTTTGTAATTTCCATTGGTTTTTTTCTTCTTTTTATTTTAATGGTAGTTGCTTTTATTATTTTACTCATTGTTTTTAGAAGTACTTTGCAGTCCAAGAGGACTTACAGTGATTACAACTGCTTGCATCTCAACTACCAACTGTTTACCTTTCAGCTTCTTGAATGTGGTAGGCTAGGAGATGCCATGTGAAGATTAAAAGCCTGTCATATCCACATCCTGAATGTTGTCCTCAGCTCTGGTCTTTCCCACTGAAAACAGGATATACTGGAACTAGGAGAGGTACAGAAGAATAAGGATTATCAGTGAACTGGAATACCTCATGTACAGGCAGAGATTAAATATGCTGTTCATCTTGGAAATGAGGCAGCTGAGGTATGTTTATGGTAGAGATCTGAAAAATCATGAATGGGATGGAAAAAGTAGAAGATAAATTTGCCAATTCAATGCCTCCCTCAGGACTCTTCTGTCTTTCAGGGAGGACTAGAACTGGTGGATTTTAGAACCTGGGAGACAGTTGAACTAC
The DNA here is from genome assembly GCA_037013685.1 of Acridotheres tristis. Taxonomy (NCBI): domain Eukaryota; kingdom Metazoa; phylum Chordata; class Aves; order Passeriformes; family Sturnidae; genus Acridotheres; species Acridotheres tristis. The sequence goes on along the minus strand of CM072884.1, from coordinate 26,641,992 downwards.
ATTTGGACTGTTCATTTACTCCCTCCCTCAGGCATTTGTCACTGGTCTGCAGGGGCAGCCTTCTTAACTGGACTTTTAGTACAACTGAGGATGGCTGCTCTCACCTGCATAGGCAGCCTGGAACCAGGAAAGGAGAGGTGGACAGGAGGCCTGGATGCATTAGGCTGTGAGATCAAAGTCATCAGTGAGACAGTGCTGAGTGATGTGATTGTTAGTTGCCTGCTGGATGGGAAAGGCAGATGTTAGGAGAGAAGGGAAAGAATCTGCCTTTTCCTCTCCTGCTCCTGCACTTTCAAGTGTCTTAGCTCTCAGTTTTTACTGCAAGGCTGCTGTCTTGTTTCCTACCTTCCCCATGTTAACATTTTCGTTGTGACCTTTCGGCTTGGGCAAGCAATTTCTTTCTTGAAAACTCTTTCAGCATAGTTATCATATAAGTAAGGTGTTCATGGCCATACCTGTTTCTATTCCTGCCCTTTCCACAGACACACAACATTCCCTAAATCCAATATTAGAGGCAAGGCATTGGGCAAAAAATACCTGCCCTGAAATAAACCTTACACATTCCATAACATTTCCTTTGTCACCAGATGCCCTGCAAAAATTGAATTTCTTCTGCAGGCTGCTGCTCCTCTCTTCTAGCCATCACATTTTTCATTCCAGGCCAGCTACTTCAATGTTGCTAATGGTTTCCCCTTGTTGTGCACCCGACGTATAAACAAAGATCTTTTTGCACAAAACAAAGTCGAGTTATCATCTTTGATCAGATTGTTTGGATCAGGTTCAGCTGACAACTACGGAGTTGTTTTTCCACCCCTATGCATTTTCAACATGCTGCAAATCCCTTATGCTTGTGGGATTTCTGTTTGTTTGCTTGGGTTTCTTCAGAGGTTAACTTCTCCAAAGAGCAGTGTGGAAAAGAGAGGAATGCAGCAAATTTCCCAGATTCTGAGGAGCAAAGAATGTGTGTTTCTAGCAGAATGGGATTGCTAAGAAACATCTTGGATGCCATCAAGCTAAGAGCATAAGGGCTGTGAAGTCAAAGAGTGCATCCACATAAAAAAGGTGCAGCTGATGCTGTCAGGTCTTTGAGCATATGGTGCACACATGAAATAGATCTTCAAGACCAAAGGTTAAAAGTTATTTTTTAACTCATGTAAACAGTTCTTTGTGCTCCCACAGTACCTCCTTTTGTCTAGGAATGCTAAAACTTTTTTGTAACTTTGGGGACCATTACCTTATCTAACAATCAGGGACACTAATGCACAAAGAGTTGAGGTGCAAAGTCAAGTCATGCAATCAGAAAGTAAGGGCTGGCAAAGCAGAGACTGCGCCTTTTTCTTTGGACCTTGCTTTTACAACATCAAGAATTTAATTTTTAAAAAGGCCAAATAGTTTTTTAATAGTGTGTTTATTACAAGGCAAATCTTTCCTATCAAAGACTATCAAAATATTACTTTGTACTGTGATTTACCAGAGGGAATACTGATACCTATGCAGGTAATGAAATTATTATTATTATTATTATTATTATTATTATTATTATTATTATTATTCCCATTTTAAAGATGAAATACTCAACACTCAGTCTTGTGTTCTAATGGATGAAAAGATACTGCTACCTCTACTCTGCCCACCTTTGTAAGAGCACACTGTTGCTGTAATGTTAGCCTTCCTGCAGGCTCTGATCTTGTCCCTGAGCCCCAGGTATCCACTCCCCACCTGGGACACCGCACATTGGGGTACTGATGCCATCAGTATCAAAGAAATAATTTTCTGGATACAGAGCTTGACAACAGCAATCCTAGACCTGTTTTGTCCATGTTTTGTCCATGTTTTGTCCATGTTTTGTCTATGTTTTGTCCATGTTTTGTCCATGTTTCTACTAAACATCAGTGCTCCAAGTTCAGATTTGATTTATACTTTTAAGTGCTTATATATCTTTTCACTTGCCCTCATCAACCAGGAATGAAACTAGAAATAGCACAGTACTGAACAGATAGACTAGATTGTTCTGACAGTACTGTAGATCCTGGAATTGAAATATGAAGTGGTTGTTTCTTTGATCTAGAAAGTCTGAATAACACCCAGAGTACCATAGTGATCTACAGGAAAGGGCATGATGGAATGTATTCAGGTTGCCAGATGTCTGTGACTTTAAATGAATCACACGAAACACAAGCAGGCATTCAGAAAATAGGCAAAGTTATTGGCAAACACTTTAGAAGAGTGCCTGATTTTCAGTGTCTGGGTAGGCAGTTTACAGAGAAGTCTGAAGCAGTTTTGGATTCTGTGAAGGTCTGATTTTGAAGTATCTCTTCTTCCTGAAGTGTCACAAAGACCCTAAGCTTACTAAAAATACTGAATGGAAATTCAGTGGGGGAAGAGTAATAGGGGATATTTGAAATATTGTTACACTGATTTTGAAAATAATTTTTTCCATCTGAACTTCTGAATATTTTATACCTTTTAAAACATAAATTTTGGAAATCAAAAGGTATTCCAGTTGAAAAAGAATGTCTAATTTAAAAATATTAAATTCAGATAGCATAACCACATGATTTTTTCCCCAGATTTTACTGAGTCAATTAATAAAAAGCTGCACTTTCACACCAGCAGGGCTGATTTCAAAGAATTGGCTTTTCCTAATAAACAGTGTTACTTCAGAAAAGCCATAACCATTTTACGAGGCACTGTGTTCAAAAGCAATACAAAACTCCTCACGTGGGGGCCTGGGAGGCCATGCTACTTGTCAGTAACAAATATATCATTACCTGGTGGTAACCAGCTTTTCATCAACAGCTGTCAAAAGGTACAGGTCAGCAAGACCAGGACCAGCACAAAAAAAAGATGCTGATGCAGGTATTCTGAGTACGAGGCCTGACCAAGTAAGATGAGGAAATGATAAATGCTATTTTTTTTTTTTTTTTATTTATTTATTTATTTATTTATTTTATTTTTTTTTTTTTTTAACAGAGGCTGGAATTACTGGAAGCATCAATTAGTCACATGGATAAGCACACAAGAAAGTAGTTTGCTCTCTGTGGCTTGCAAATGAGACATTAAATAATTTGCAGAGAAATGTGTCTATTGCTATATGGTCCCCATCATGGTAAAGCTCAAAAATTCCTGATTATGTTTGGAAGTTGGTCCCTACTGCTTGCTGCCAGCTTCCTGGCACTTCCAACTAGCTGTCTCTGCACTGTATTGCAAATGTGATGCATTTCCTTGGGTGTCTGGGAACTGAGCAATTATAAAAAGATTATTATGGAAAAATCTACTAACACCAGTGTGTACTGATTGCACATGTACAATATTTTAGGATTTTGGAGCCATAGAAATACCAACGGCTGGTTTAAGAAACAACATTATTAATAAAAGATTAACTGTCTTCACTTGGATGAATGTCAAGAAGGGATATTTATTTTAGATAGTGCAAAAGCGTATTCTGACAAGAATATTGGGTTATTAAACCAAGAAACCAATGCTTTCTTTAGTCCACATTTGTCAAACTGCTACTTGCAAGCCTCTGACTTGACTTGTTTCCTCCATTGTGCTCCTTTCCCTTTGCAGATCAAAGTCTGCCCAGATTCTAAATATGCTTGTTATCCAATATTCACCCAGAAACAAGTACATCCTTTTTAAACCCAGTTCTAGCAAAGCCCAGAATGTCGATTTCCTGTTGGAAAAGTGGTCTGCATTGACTGAGATCAGTTGTTGAGCAGTTTGCTCAACAAGGAAGAATGGCCTTGTGGGTCAGAGTGGAGTGATTCTCAGGAGATCAGATTCTGTATCTTGCTTTTCCACTGAATGAACTTTCCAGAATGACTTTGGTCAAATTGCTTGACTCTGCGCTTTAGTTCTCTTGCAGTGTGACAGTACTTATCTACTTCTCTTGGGAAATCTTGTATATTACAGTGATGCTGACAAATAAAGCAACTAAATGTCTAGATAACTCCAACGCCAATTTCTGTACCTGCCCTGACATAAACCTCAATGCTATAAAGATACCAGGACCCTCACAGATACCTTTTCTCAGTTAACTTTTTCTCAGTTTCAGTGTTTCAAAATCAGTATTTTCTCAGCTTTTCATTGAAACTATTTAGCTCCATTGTTTCAATGCCAGGCTTTCCTTATTGCTGAAATGTTTCATTTTGCCAGACTATAAATGAGATTGTAGTTAATGGAAAACAGCCATTTTATTTTTTCCTATCTGCTTTCAAATGCAGGAAATAAGCTTCTGGGAATTTTCAACAAGTCAGCCATCCTTCTAATTTCATTTCAACCACTTCTCTGTAGGCAATGTTAAAAAATTGCTGTGGTCCTTGTCATATATTTCAGTAGTAAGTTGGTCTTACACAGAATAAATGTGACACAGAGAACTAGAGTCTTGACATGGCTCCCTCGCTGAAGGTAACAAGCTCTCAGGTACATTTCCTTGTGTCAGAGACTCCATTGCAGCTCATTCTTGGAATGTATTACTGTAGCAGATGTCCACAACACCAGTGACTTGGTGTTGGGGGTTGGATTGTTCCCCTTTTTCTTTCTGTGGAATTCCTCCCATTGTTATGCTAAGTAATTGTGGCTACACCTTAAAATGACAGATAATGCTCTCTCGTAGGGGGGTGGGTGGAGGGGGGGGGAACCGGAAAAGGAAAGGTGGGAGAGGGGTCTGGAGCGGGGGCTCTCGCTCTCGCTTCGCTCGTGGAGTGGAAAGACCGCCTGGGCACCGCTCTGGCATCTCCCCCTGCCATCCCCGCACTGAGATCCACGCTCCCTGCCTTTGGACATCGCTCTGCTGCTCTCCCATCTCACCCTACTATCTCCGGACACTCTGCGGAGCACCACGACTGACACCGTGAGGGGGAGTCACTTTCCCATCCCGCTCACCTCTGGGCCTCCGCCGCCATCACTCCAGCCCTCTGCAACTGCGCGGGACCTGCCCTGCCCCCACAGCACCGGTAACTGAGCACAGGGAGATGGCCTGCGGCCAAAAGAGACTGGAGCTGGGCTATACTGTTCTGTTCTGTTGCCAATTTTTATAGCTGTTGTTGTTTTCTGCCTTGTTAAATACCAGTAAAGAACTGTTATTCACATCCCCATATCTCCTGCCTGAAAGTGTCTGATTTGGACCTAAAATAATTAAAAGGGAGGGGGGGGTGCACTCTGCGTTGCAGAAAAGGGGCTCCTGACTTTCCTTAAACCATACCTGTCTTTTCAAACCAAGACAGATTTTGGCGCCCAACGTGGGGCATTGCCTGAGGGCATTGAGAGAGGGGTAGAAAAGGGAATAACAGTTCTTGAATTACCCAAGCTTGTGGTAGGTGACACCATGCTGTCCAGCTTACCCTGGATTGGCCTCCATGTGGTCACTGCTATATCTCTCCCATTTGCAAGCCCTTTTTTAAACATGAGTTTCATAACCAAGGTTACTGTGGCTATTATCCGGTTTATTATATGGGTTGATCAGTTGAGGAATTCATGGATTTTTAATTTTCTCTGGAAGATGGCCACATGGATTCAGAGCTATCGCACTCTAAGTGTATCTTTCTGGGGCTACTTCAATAATGGTACTTACTGTGAGGAAGTGGCAGCAGGTGAAATTTTTTCTCAACCCATCACAGGGTTTTTGAAGTTCACCCCACCAGTCTTCAAGGGGTTCCAATCCGCTTTAAATGCTAATGACATTATATTGTGGCTATTGTTGCTTATATCCCTGTTAAACCTGTTCTATGTAACATTCAGAGATAAGGGGAGATTGACTTGGATAACAACCCTGATACCTACCCCAGGGATTAGTGATGTTACCCCAGAGCCTGATCCTGTCCAAGAGACTAGGGATATTACCCCAGAGTTTGACCCTGCCCCACAGCCCACCTCGGAAAGGAACCACCCAGAATGGGTGGGGGTGCTAGCAAAGGAGATACGTGAGATGGATGCTGAAGGAGTACCTCTCCCCAGCTGGTGAGAAACCCTCCCCCTGCCTTAAAGAGGGAGAATCTGATGGTGCAGCAGTGGGACCCACAGATGTTACATCTGTCCAGGTTCCAGCTGAACTGCAAGGGCACTCACAGACAGCAGCAGTTGCCCCTGTGGAAACTAGGAAGTCTAGGATGAAAACAAGGCACCTAGATAATAAGGGTCAGGAAGGGGGCCCCTCACAACCAGCAGGGGAGCCAGAAGTTGAGATCATCACTGAGTCACTGTCATATGAGAGTCTCCATAACCTGTGAAAAGACATTGTACGACAGGGCCGTGAGCCTTTTACAACCTGGTTACTGCGGGTCTGGGACCTTATGGGTACAGGTGTGCAACTGGATGGTACTGAGGCAAGGAATTTGGGACCCTTGACCCAGGACTCAGGTGTGGACCAGGTATTTGTAAGGGAGACAGGTCTCCTTTCCCTCTGGGAGCGACTTTTAATGAGCGTGAGAGAGAGGTTTGTCCACAGGGAAAGAATGCAGGAGTACCACCAGAGAACACGTTGGGATACCCTTGAGGAAGGGATCCAAAAGCTGAGAGAAGTGGCAGTACTGGAGGTGCTCTTTGGGAGGGATGGACAGCATGACAATGACCCTGACAAGGTCAGGTGCACAGGACAGATGTTGTGGAATCTGGCAAACCTGGGCCCATCTCAATATACCTCCTTTATTGCAATGATTGATGCTGATACCAACCAAGTGACAGTGGGTTCTGTTGCCAACAGGCTCAGGAATTATCAGAGTATGATGGCTGGCCCAATGCAGGCTCATGTCTCTGCTGTGGCTAAGGACCTCAGAGAGGAGTTTAAGGAGGAGATGAAGGAGATAAGGGAAGAGGTGAGGAAGATCAGTGCAGCACCAGTGCGAGTCATGGACCCCAAAAGTAGAGCCCAACGCCCCCCAGCTAGGGAGAGAGGGTACACCCCATGTGCTGACCTGTGGTTTTTTCTACGTGACCACAGGGAAGACATGAGAAGGTGGGATGGGAAACCCACTTCTGTCCTGGCAGCACAGGTGCGCCAACTCAGGGAGGGGAACACCAACAGAGGGAACTCCACTAAAGTGAAGGTAGCCTCAGCCTCCCATGGAGGTGCAGGGTATTACAGAAGGGAGGATGATCTGTCAGATCCCCTTGAAGGAACCTCCAGTATGTATGCCCAGGAGAGAAATAATAACCAGGGCTAGAGGGGCCCTGCCTCTAGCCAGGGAGAGGCACGGGAAAACCGGATCTTTTGGACAGTGTGGATCCGATGGCCTGGCACATCAGAGCCACAGGAACACAGAGCATTGGTTGACACTGGTTCACAATGTACATTAATACCATCGGGACATGTCGGGAAGGAACCTGTTTCAATTGCTGGGGTTACGGGGGGATCTCAGGAATTGATTTTGCTGGAGGCTGAGGTGAGCCTGACTGGGAAAGAGTGGCAGAAACATCCAATTGTGACTGGCCCAGAAGCACCATGTATCCTAGGCATAGACTTCCTCAGGAATGGCTATTACAAAGACCCAAAGGGACTCAGGTGGGCTTTTGGAATAGCTGCTGTGGCGGCAGAGGGCATTAAGCAGTTGAACACCCTGCCTGGGCTATCAGAAAACCCATCTGCAGTGGGACTCCTCAGGGTGAAAGAGCAACAGGTGCCAATTGCTACCTCAACAGTGCACCGCCGGCAGTACCGGACGAATCGAGATGCTGTGATCCCCATACACAAGATGATCCGTGAGCTGGAGAGCCAAGGGGTGGTCAGCAAAACCCACTCACCCTTCAACAGCCCCATCTGGCCTGTGTGTAAATCTGAAGGAGAATGGAGACTGACAGTGGACTATCGTGCATTGAATGAGGTGACTCCACTGCTGAGCGCTGCTGTGCCAGACATGCTGGAACTGCAGTACGAGCTGGAGTCCAAGGCAGCCAAGTGGTACGCCACCATTGACATCGCCAATCCATTCTTCTCCATTCCTCTGGCAGTAGAGTGCAGGCCTCAGTTTGCTTTCACCTGGAGGGGTGTGCAATACACGTGGAACCGACTGCCCCAGGGGTGGAAACACAGCCCCACTATCTGTCATGGATTGATCCAGGCTACACTGGAGAAGGGTGGAGCTCCAGAACATCTGCAGTACATTGATGACATCATTGTGTGGGGGGACACAGCAATGGAGGTATTTCAGAAAGGAGAAAAGATCACTGAGATTCTGCTGGGAGCCGGCTTCGCCATTAAAAAGAGCAAAGTCAAAGGGCCTGCCCAAGAGATCCAGTTTCTGGGAGTAAAGTGGCAAGATGGACGGCGCCAGATCCCCAGTGAGGTCATCAATAAGATCACTGCAATGTCTCCACCAACCAGCAAGAAGGAAACACAAGCCTTCCTAGGTGCCATAGGCTTTTGGAGAATGCACATTCCTGAGTACAGCCAGATTGTGAGCCCTCTTGTCACCCGCAAGAAGAACGATTTCCACTGGGGCCCTGAGCAGCAGCAAGTCTTTGCCCAGATCAAGCAGGAGATCGCTCATGCAGTAGCCCTTGGCCCAGTCAGGACGGGACCAGATGTGAAGAACGTGCTCTACTCTGCAGCTGGGAACCATGGTCTGTCCTGGAGCCTTTGGCAGAAGGTGCCTGGTGAGACGCGAGGCCGACCACTGGGATTCTGGAGTCGAAGCTACAGAGGGTCCGAGGCCAACTACACTCCAATGGAGAGGGAGATCTTGGCTGCCTATGAAGGGGTTCAAGCTGCCTCAGAGGTGGTTGGCACGGAAACACAACTCCTCCTGGCACCCCGACTGCCAGTGCTGGGGTGGATGTTTAAAGGAAAGGTTCCCTCAACCCACCATGCCACTGACGCCACATGGAGTAAATGGATTGCCCTCATCACACAACGCGCCCGTATTGGAAACCCTAATTGCCCTGGGATTTTGGAGATAATTACCAACTGGCCGGAAGGGGAAGACTTTGGTCTTGCCAACGAAGAGGAACAGGAACAAGTGACCCGGGCTGAAGAAGCCCCACCGTATAACCAACTGCCAGCAGATGAAACACGCTATGCTCTTTTCACTGATGGTTCCTGCCACATCGTGGGGATGAACCGGAAGTGGAAAGCAGCCATATGGAGCCACACACAACAGGTTGCACAAGCTACTGAAGGAGAAGGTGGATCGAGTCAACTTGCTGAACTTAAAGCTGTTCAGCTGGCCCTGGACATTGCTGAAAGAGAGAAGTGGCCAAAACTCTACACTGATTCATGGATGGTAGCCAATGCTCTGTGGGGATGGCTGGAAAGGTGGAAAAAGGCTGACTGGCAACGTAGGGGAAAACCAATCTGGGCTGCCAATGAATGGAAAGACATTGCCACCCGGATAGAGAAGCTGCTTGTGAAAGTCCGTCACGTAGATGCCCATGTCCCCAAGAGTCGGGCTAATGAGGAACACCGACACAATGAGCAGGTAGATCAGGCTGCACAGATAGAGGTGTTGAAGATAGATTTAGACTGGCAGCACAAGGGAGAGTTGTTCCTGGCTCGATGGGCCCATGATGCCTCAGGTCATCAGGGCAGAGATGCCACATATAAGTGGGCACGAGACCGAGGGGTGGATCTAACCATGGACAGTATTTCTCAAGTTATCCATGACTGTGAGACATGCGCTGCCATCAAGCAAGCCAAGCGGGTGAAACCCCTCTGGTATGGGGGGCGATGGGCCAAATATAAGTATGGAGAGGCCTGGCAGATTGACTACATCACACTGCCTCAAACTCGCCAGGGCAAGCGCTATGTACTGACCATGGTGGAAGCCACCACTGGATGGTTGGAGACCTACCCTGTGCCTCATGCCACTGCTCGGAACACCATCCTGGGCCTGGAAAAACAAGTTCTTTGGAGGCATGGTACCCCTGAGAGAATTGAGTCAGACAATGGGACTCATTTCAAGAACAGCCTCATAAACACCTGGGCTAGAGAACACGGCATTGAGTGGCTGTACCATATCCCCTACCACGCACCAGCTGCAGGGAAAGTTGAATGGTGCAATGGCCTGCTTAAAACCACCTTGAAGGCACTGGGGGGGAACTTTCAAGAACTGGGAGATTAATCTACCAAAGGCCACCTGGTTAGTGAACACCTGAGGTTCCACTAACCGTGCAGGCCCTGCCCAATCTGAGCCCTTGGGAATATCAGATGGAGATAAGGTTCCAGTGGTACACATGAGAGGTATGCTAGGAAAAACTGTTTGGGTGAATCCTGCCTCCAGCAAAGACAATCCCATCCATGGAGTTGTATTCGCTCAAGGACAAGGTTGCACCTGGTGGCTGATGCAAAAGAATGGAGAGACCTGATGCATACCCCAAGGAGACCTTGTTTTAGGGTGAAATACCTATAATACTGTGCCTATGTCTCTAACTGCATGTATGTATATATAATGCAACAGTTTAATTTGATATAGCATATTAGTATGGGAGAAATTCAGGGGTGGATAATGTTGGGGGATAATGTTGGGGGATAATGTTATTCTTTCACATGTAAAAAAGCACAGAACATTCACATTTCCAAATATGCAAATAGACATAGGTAAGTTTGCCTTATTTTACTAGTCTATGTGTATGTCTCGATTTGAAAGACAGGTATTTGCTAAGGAAAGGCAAGAACCTCTTTCCTGAGATGGAGAGTGCAACCCCCCCCTTCCAGTTATTATAGTTTAAAATCAGAGGCTTTCAGGCAGAAGATATGGAGATAGGAATAACAGTTCTTTACTAATATATCTAACAAGGCACACAGCAGAAACAACAACAGCTATAAAAATTGACAACAAAACAGAAGAGTATAGCTCAGTTCCAGTCCCTTTTGGCCGCAGGCTCCCTCTCCCTGTGCTCAGTTCCCGGTGCTGTGGGCAGGGCAGGTCCCGCGCAGCTGAAGGGGCTGGGTGATGGCGGCAGCGGCCCAGGGGTGAGAGGGATGGAGGAGCCACTCCCCCCTCACGGTGTCGGTCGTGGTGCTCGGCAGAGTGTCCGGAGGCAGTAGGATGAAGTGGGAAGGCAGCAGTGCGATGACTGACAGCAGGGAATGTGGCTCCCGGTGTTGGGATGGCGGGGAGGACGCTAGGTAGGAGCACCGGCCGTCTTCCTTCAACTTCATGAACGAGCGAGAGAGCGAGAGCGAGCCCAGGCCCCTGTCCCACCTTTCCTTTTCTGGTATCACCCTGTCCCCCACCCCCCTGCGAGAGAAAACTATTGCTACTAAGGTGTAGCCACAAATACTTAGCATAACAATGGGAACAATTCCACAGAAAGAAAAGGGAACAATTCAACCCCCAACAGTGTACTTACCAGAAAGATGAGCCTGTGATGTTTCTTCTAATTCTCAGCCACCATGGTTCATGCAGGATTGCTTCCAGGGCCTGTTATATTTTCTAGTTCAAAGTTCCATGACTTTACCTCTTCTCACAGATCTTCTTCAGATTAGTCAAGAGTAGCTCTATCACTCACCTGCTCAATCGCATCAGCTGCTTCCTGCTCCCAGTAGGAAGAATAGAGTAAGCTTGTTCCTCTTCATAACAGGCATTTTTAACCATTGGGCACACAGGTCAGAACAATCTGTGTTTGCTATTATGTGTAAAATCTAGCTCACTTCTTCCTGAAACTGCATTTCTACCAGCTATATTAGACTTCTTGCTTAAAATAAAAGCAGTGCATCTTCCCACTGAATGCTGAGAAGCAGTATTCCCATCGTACACAAAATATATTTTTTTTCTCACTGTATTACTTTAAAGGTGCTAATGCACCAAAATAGAAGTTTACCTAACTAATCCTCAGAAGCCTGTGATTTGCTGTCTTTTTCATCTTTTCACACAAACGTTTTGGTTGTATTTACATTACCTGGTAGAGAAAGAAAGGCAAAGGCTCAGTGCAGTTGCCTGCTGTCCAATAGACTTATTAGAAGCTTTTAAAGGAGTTTATTTCAATCAGGAGTAGTACTCCTCTGCATGATTTTCCTGCGCATATTTTTGAGCTTCTTGTGCAATTTGCCTTCAGGTAATGTTTTCTCCATCCCCAAGGGCCCAGTGACTTGTTTCTGACCTAGAGACCTAAGAGCTGGCAAGATCAACACAGAGATTATTTTACTTTAAATTATTCAGGTATTTATAGTAAAAATTAGAAAAAAGATGCTCCTACTGCAATCAAGGCATCAACTACAACAACCCAGGTGACAACAATGGTTTTCTTCCAGAATATAGTATATTCTTGGAACATGTAGAGCTTCTGCCACGACTAGATGGCTAGGACACCTCTTTATTTTTCTTTCTTTTTTTTTCCTCTTTCCTGCACATTTGAGAGGGAGAAAGAGATGAAAAAGGAGTGTTTTTCAAATCTTATCAAGGCAAAAACTTCTGTTAATATTCCTGCCAGAGCAGGAATGTATACAAAGTGTCTCATACAAGATCAGGAACAGATAAGTAGCATTTTAATATAAAGCCAACAAATAATTATGGCAATGTTTCCAAGCCTTGAAGTCCCACGTGCTCCACAGCTTACCTCCTAAAATGCCCAGGGCGAACAAAAAAATGGCTGCTAAGAATCCACAATCATGGGACTTTTTCCTTCATCTCTTTTGCTTGTGGACTGTAACACTGTGTTATTGTATGAGGACATGATAACACTATTTTACACCTTAAGGGTGTTAAACTCACCAAGAAATGCAACAAAGAATGCTTTGCAAAATGTCATTGTGACATCCCTACCCTACTTAACATTTTTGTCATCATCACTGCACATTGCATAGGGGGAGTCACTGTAGGTGTGTAATAACTGTGACGCTGGAGCCTTCCCCTTAGGGTTCATATTCAACTCACTCAAATGCTTGGAAATTGTCAGGGGTATGTAAAAGAATGGATTTCCATGTCTCAGAAGTACAGAGTGTTAATGCAAACTGGAAGGATTGGTACTTCACCTCTTGGTTTCTCACAGTTCTATCTGATAGAGGTTTTTTGTGTGACATCGTCTTCTATTGCTTGACATTCCTTCTTTCAGTGATATTACTTTCTTTTTGTATTGTTACTTGTTTCTGAAACTGTACTTATTCACGCCAAAAAAGCATCTGAAAGACAGCTGATAGAGAAGATTATACACAATGGAGTTGTACAATACTATAGAGTTTAGAATCCACCATATACTTATATTGATACATGCCTAATGACCTGTGTCTGATAACCAAACTTATCAGGTCTCCTAGTGCTTCTCTCTAGGTCCCTTGAAATCAGCCCATTAAGAAAATTCAGTGCAGGGAAGACTCTGGTATTAGAACAGAAACGTTCAACAGATTTTTAAATTTCTCACGGAAATGCTGAAAACAATTTGCAAAGATTGTCTTTGGAAGTTGGGGGGTGGAGGGGCAAATAATTAAAATGTAGGATTGATATTTTATATATTCTCATTCTGTTCCCAATTTTTTTTATTGTATTGTACTGTCACTATTGAGATTAAATGCTTTGGCTAGATTTTTTCAAGGTTTTACAAATATTTTTTTCATAATTTCTCTTTTAAGAGTGTAGTTTAAATTCTTAATGATTTCTCTGAAAGGAAAACTGCTTTCTATCAGCTGCAATTTTCACCTGCATGGTTTGCAAGTTTCATTAAATAGGAACTTCTCCCCTTAGAGCATCTCTGTCCCTGTCTCTGATGTGCTATCATCCAAATTCTCATTTGTCTGGATGAATTCAATTCTTCCTGTTGCATTCAGCTGTCTGAATAGCTTTAGACTTTCAAACCCACCTTATAATTAATTTCCCCTGTTTTCTAAACCTGTCTTCTTGTCCCACATTGTCTTTGCCTCAACTGCCTCAGAGTTCTGTTCACATGAATTCTTCTTTTCCCTTTTTACATTAAAATTTCCCAGAATGAGAATGGAACAAATTGCAAAGAATTTGTGAAAGTGGGCTAGACTAGTGGGATTGATCATGAGTGGAGGGGGAGACATGACAAGAAAACTACAGTGCAACATTAAACACTAGCAGAGAGAATGCATAGGCTCTCGATACCTCATGTCCCAAAGTGCTGTAGCTGCTCTGGGGAAAAGGTGGAAAGGGGAAGATGCTGATGAGATGACTTCTGTCTATCTAGCTCATGACAAAAGAGTGGCAGCAAACAAGGCTGATGGTAGCTAGGGCTGTATTGACAGCAGCATTGCTGGTAGATTGTGTGAGGGGAGTGATGCCACTACTTTCTGCTCAGCACTTCTTAGACCATTTCTAGAATAGCATGTCCCCTCCTGGGTTCCCCAATGCAAGAAAGACATAGATAAATTAGTTCGAGTTTGGTGGTGATGGGACTGGAGCACTTGCACTATGAGGAGAGGCCAAGGGAGCTCTTTCTGTTTGGCCTGGAGAACAGATACTAAATTGAATATTTCCAACAACCACAAGGAGGTTGAGAAGATGAAGTCAGGCTGCTCACAGTGGTGCATGGTGAGAGGATCAGAGATGGAAGCCAGAAACTGAAAGAAGAGCAGCTCAGGCTTGGTGCGAGGTAAAAATTTTTCTCTAGGACACTCAAGCAGCAGAGCAAATAAGTACCCGTGGAAGGGTGGGTCATTTCCATCCCTGAGTGGAGAGAAGGGCAAAAAAACTGTGGAAGGATCAGGCGAATAAATGGCTATGGGAGCTGAGGGTGTTTAGCCTGCAGAAATGGAGTCTCGGGAGACCTTTCTGCTCACTACAACTACTTGAAAGGAGTAGCCAGATGTGGTGTTGGCCTCTTCTCCCAGGCAACTAGTGACAGGAGGATAGGATGTAGTCTCAAGCTGTACCAGGAGCAGTTTAGGTTGGACATCAGGAAGAATTTCTTCCCAGAAAGGGTGGTTTAAACATTGGAATGGGGTGCCCAGGGTGGTGGTGGAGTCACCATCATTGGAGGTGTTTAAGGAGACTGGATGTTGCACACAGTGCTCTGGTCTGGTTGATGTGGTGGTGTTCAGTCAAAGGTTGGACTCAGTAATCCCAGAGGTCTTTTCCAGCCTTATTGATTCTGTGATTCTGTGGTTCTGTTTACAGGATCTGGCAGGACACAGCCCTGGGCAGCCCAGTCCGGCCTCAGCACTGACCCCGTTGGGAGTGTGAGGGGGGACTGAAGCCCTCCTGGCAGCGCTTCCAGCCCTTGGTGCTGTGAACCCACGGCTCTCCCTCAGCACGCCCTTGACAGCAGCCCCCACACAGCCTTTCACAGCTCCTTACAGTCCCTCACAGTCCCTCAGTCTCCTCACAATCCCTCAGTCCCCCCACAGCCCCTCACAATCCCCCCACAGCCCCTCTCAGTCCCCTGACAGTCCCTCACAGTCCCTCTTGTGACAATCGATAAAAGATTTGTGTTAATCACAAAAAACATTGGAGTTTGCATAAACCAGAATACTAAGCTCTGAAGTGAAGCATGGACACTAGATAAAGAAAATTATATGATTAAATAATTCTGTTTAAAATCACCTTGTTATATTATATTATGTTGTATTATGTTACATTACATTATGTTATATTATGTTATGTTTTCCAATAAGTTGTTGTCCTGGGATACAATGCAACGTTTGTGTATTCTATCACCATCTGTTCAAATGTGGGAGGGGTGGTGATCCTTATCTCTGTGGGAGATATCCTCTGCTGATGTGCCATCTGATAAGATCGGGGGATGATCATCGTTATCTATTCACAACCCATCCTTCCTCCGGGAGATATATTCCGTTAATGGGCCATTAAGTCCTATTGGGTGACTGATAAGATTACATCATCCCATTGGGAGATGCCCCAGCCAGGGGCAGGAGCCAAGCCTTTCCTACCTAGATAAAAAACTGGGGTTTGGGACACGAGGGCAAACCTTTCTACTGGATCCCAGAGGAAAGTCGGATCATTTCCACATCATCGCTGGATCTTCGGAGGAAAACTGCACCTTCTACAGCACTGCTTCAACTGCATCACATCTGTCATCCAGGAGGACTGCAGCCACCATTTATACGGACTGCTACCAACACCCTGACTGACAGGGTGTCAGGTTGTATTTCTGACTGTGTTGGTGGTCGTTTCTTTTATATTATTGCATGTATTTTATTTTTTCTCTTTTCTTCTATTAAATTGTATTACTGACTTGGAGTCTCGCACTGGTTTTACTGTCAAACCAATACATTTATTGGCGCCCAACGTGGGGCACGAAGGGTACTGAGAAAAGTCAGTATTACAATTTTGTTTTCACCATGATTCTCAACATGCTTACATGGGTTTTATATCTTGCTCTCTATATTTTTCCAGACATGGGGAACTATCTGCCAGCTGTAATGCTGCTGTGTAGACCAGGATATGGTACAAAAATTGCTTTATTGGCCTATTATGTCTACTGCATGATAACCTCTGAGGCAATGAACATAATCCGGAATATATACTCGACTTTGTTTGCTTGTCCTAGTCTAGGTTGCTACATCCGGGGCTTTAACAATCACACCCAGCCCTTGGGGGGAGGGGTAAAGGATGATTTTTTCCAATCTTTCCGGCCTGATACAGTAGTTTTTGGAAATGTTGAGTTCCCACTGGATGCTAAGGACAGCATAATATTGTTGTTAGTTCTGCTTTGTCTCCTCTGCACAGCCTACAACATGCTTAGAAACAAAACACTACATGGTGTATTGCTGCGTATTCTTGAGGAAGAGGAAAAAAGAAACAAATCAACTTCGTCCACATCTGCACAGAATGTCACAAAGAGGAGAAGAACCAAACAAAAAGCAACAGTGTCCGTGTCTATGCAAACTGTCACAGAGGAGGAAAAAGCCAAAAGCAAAGCAACAGTGTCCGTGTCTACGCAGACTGTCACAGAGGAGGAAAAAGCCAAAAGCAAAGCAATGGTGTCCGTGTCTATGCAGACTGCCACAGAGGAGGAAAAAGCCAGAAGCTCCATCAGCACCACCACACAAACCATCACTGAACCAGAACAGCCTAGACCAGTAGCAGTTGCCCCCGTTCAGAAGAAGAAATCAAAGAGCAAATCAGTCCACATAGTGACTGACGAGGACGTGGCAGGACCTTCGCACCCAGCGGAAGTGACAGAGCCAGAAATCATCACTTGCTCTCTATCTCTGGGTGAGCTGCGTGACCTGCGGAGGGAATTCACCCGCCAGACAAGTGAGTCCATCTTGACCTGGCTGTTCCGCATCTGGGATGCTGCAGCCAATGACACCATTCTGGATGGATGTGAGGCCAGGCAACTGGGATCTCTATCCCAGGATGTGGTCATTGACCAGGGGATTGGGAGAACCCAAAAAACTCTCAGCCTCTGGCGGCGACTGCTGACAAGCGTGAAAGACAAATACCTTTGTAAAGAAGATCTCCAGGTGCACCAAGGAAAATGGAGCACAATAGAACAAGGTATCCGATGCCTGAGGGAATTGGCTGTACTGGAAATAATTTTCTCAGAAGATGAGAGATTTCCTAAGAGCCCAGACCGTGTCCGGTGCACGTCACAGATGTGGTTGAGATTCGCACGGCTTGGACCAGAGATGTATTCCCGTTAGCTGGCAACGCTGCAGTGGAGGGAAGGTGAGGACATGGTAGGCGTCTTGGCCAATAAACTAAGAATTTATGAGGACACTGTCACAGCCCCATTTCGTACCCATGTCTCATCCGTGGAAACAAGGCTGGTGGAGCAAGTCCGAAGCTTGATTGAAGAGGGCCATCAGAAACTAAAAAGAGAACTTAAGGAAAACAACTACCAGATCTCTCCCGAACCAACAAGAGTTTCTGCCATTAGGAGCCGGCGTTCCTCAGGCAGGGAGAGAGGAGACACTCCCTGAGGTAACCTCTGGTTTTTCCTTCAGGAGCATGGAGAAGACATGAGGAAGTGGGATGGAAAACCCACCTCCTCCTTAGCAGCCCGGGTACGTGAGCTGAAAAGAGGAACACCTACCCCAAGAAGCTCGCCTAGAGTCAATGCTGCTCCAGTCTCTCGTGTACAGAACTCCAGACAGTATCAAAATGATGATATGACTGATCCTCTTGAAGGAACCTCAAGAACCTATTTACAGGGAGAGAGCAACGTGTACCAAGATCAGGAATAGAGGAGCCCTGCCTCTAGCCAGGTAGAGGAGAGGGATAATCGGATCTATTGGACTGTGTGGATCCGATGGCCTGGCACATCCGACCCACAAAAACATAAGGCTTTGGTTGACACCGGCGCCCAGTGTACTCTGATGCCATCAAAGTATGTAGGAGAAGAATCCATCTCTATTTCTGGGGTAACAGGAGGATCCCAGCAGCTGACAGTAGTGAAAGCTGAAGTGAGTTTAACTAGGAACAGGTGGCAGAAACACCCCATCGTGACTGGTCCAGAGGCCCCATGCATCCTTGGCATAGACTATCTTAGAAATGGATACTTCAAAGACCCAAAAGGATATCGCTGGGCTTTCGGGATAGCTGCTGTAGAGACAGACGGCATTAGAAAACTGAGCACCTTGCCTGGTCTTGCAGATGACCCCTCTGCTGTGGGACTACTGAGAGTTGAAGAGCAACGGGTACCAATCACCAGAAGAACAGTACACCGTCGGCAATACCGTACTGACAGAGACTCGGTGATTCCCATCCATGAAATGATCCGTAAACTGGAGAGCCAAGGGGTGGTCAGCAAAACCCACTCACCCTTCAACAGCCCCATCTGCCCTGTGCGTAAATCTGAAGGAGAATGGAGATTGACTGTGGACTATCGTGCATTGAATGAGGTGACTCCACCGCTGAGCGCTGCTGTGCCGGACATGCTGGAACTCCAGTATGAGCTGGAGTCCAAGGCAACAAGGTGGTACGCCACTATCGATATCGCCAATGCATTTTTCTCCATTCCTCTGGCAGCAGAATGCAGGCCTCAGTTTGCTTTCACCTGGAGGGGCGTGCAGTACACCTGGAATCATCTGCCCCAGGGGTGGAAGCACAGTCCCACCATCTGTCATGAACTGATCCAGGCTGCACTGGAAAAGGGTGAGGCCCCTGAACATCTACAGTATATCGATGACATCATTGTATGGGGCAGCACAGCAGGGGAAGTCTTCGAGAAAGGAAAGAAGATTATCCAGATTCTGCTGAAAGCTGGTTTTGCCATTAAGCGAAGTAAAGTTAAGGGACCGGCTCAGGAAATTCAGTTTCTAGGAGTCAAGTGGCAAGATGGACATCGTCAGATCCCAACAGAGGTAATTAATACGTTCACCGCTATGTCTCCACCAACCAACAAGAAGGAAACACAAGCCTTCCTAGGTGCCATAGGCTTTTGGAGAATGCACATTCCTGAGTACAGTCAGATTGTGAGCCCTCTTTACCTGGTCACCCGCAAGAAGAACGATTTCCACTGGGGCCCTGAGCAGCAGCAAGCCTTCGCCCAGATCAAGCAAGAGATCGCTCATGCGGTAGCCCTTGGCCCAGTCAGGACGGGACCAGATGTGAAGAACGTGCTCTACTCTGCAGCCGGGAACCATGGTTTGTCTTGGAGCCTGTGGCAGAAGGTGCCTAGTGAGACTTGGGGTCGACCACTGGAATTCTGGAGCAGAAGCTACAAAGGATCTGAAACCAACTACACTCCCACAGAGAAGGAGATCTTGGCTGCCTATGAAGGAGTTCAAGCTGCCTCAGAGGTGATTGGCACAGAAACACAACTCCTCCTGGCACCCCGACTACCAGTGCTGGGCTGGATGTTCAAGGGAAAGGTGCCTTCCACACATCACGCCACTGACACCACATGGAGCAAGTGGATTGCCCTCATCACTCAGTGCGCCCGTATTGGGAATCCAAATCGCCCTGGGATTCTGGAAATAATTACAAACTGGCCTGAAGGTGAGGCTTTTGGATTGTCTTCTGAAGAAGAAGAGAAGCAAGTGGCACGTGCTGAGGAAGCCCCATCACATAATGAGCTACTGGAGACTGAAAGACGATATGCCCTCTTCACTGATGGTTCCTGCCGAATTGTAGGCACTAACCGGAAATGGAAAGCAGCCGTATGGAGCCCCACACGACAAGTTGCACAAGCTACCGAGAGACAAGGTGGATCGAGTCAGGTTGCAGAGCTAAAAGCCGTCCAGTTGGCTTTGGATATTGCTGAACGAGAGAAGTGGCCAAGGCTCTATCTCTACACTAACTCATGGATGGTAGCTAATGCTCTGTGGGGATGGCTGGATCGCTGAAAAAAGGCCAACTGGCAGCGCAGAGGGAAACCCATCTGGGCAGCTGAGATTTGGCAGGACATTGCTGCCCGAGTAGAGAAATTGACCATAAAGGTTCGACACGTGGATGCACATGTACCCAAAAGCCAGGCTAATGAAGAACATCACAACAACGAGCAGGTGGACCAAGCTGCCAAAGTGAAAGTATCACAGGTGGATCTAGACTGGCAGCACAAGGGAGAATCATTCCTAGTTCGTTGGGCCCATGATGTCTCTGGTCATCAGGGTAGAGATGCAACGTACCGATGGGCCCGTGACCGAGGGGTGGACCTTACCATGGACAGCATCTCACAGGTCATCCACGACTGCGAGACCTGTGCCACAATCAAACAGGCCAAGCGGGTGAAGCCTCTGTGGTATGGTGGACGATGGTCAAAGTACAAGTATGGGGAAGCCTGGAAAATTGACTACATCACCCTTCCCCAAACCCGCCAGGGCAAACGCTACGTACTGACCATGGTGGAAGCAACTACAGGATGGTTAGAGACCTACCCTGTGCCTCATGCCACTGCCCGGAACACCATCTTAGGCCTAAAAAAACAAGTCCTTTGGAGACATGGTACCCCTGAGAGAATTGAATCAGACAACGGAACCCATTTCAAGAACGGCCTTATCAACACCTGGGCCAAAGGACATGGCATTGAATGGATATATCATATCCCTTACCAAGCGCCAGCTGCCGGGAAAGTTGAACGGTGTAATGGACTCCTTAAGACTACTTTGAAAGCACTTGGTGGTGGAACCTTCAGAAATTGGGAAATAAACTTGGTCAAAGCCACCTGGATGGTTAACACCCGAGAATCCATCAATCGAGCCAGTCCTGCCCACTCTGAACCCCTACACACAGTGGATGGGGACAAGGTCCCTGTGGTACACATGAAAGGTATTTTAGGAAAGACTGTTTGGATTAATCCCACCAAAGGCAAAGGCAAACCAATCCGTGGGATTGTTTTTGCTCAAGGACCTGGTTGCACTTGGTGGGTAATGCAGAAAGATGGAGAAACCCGTTGTGTACCGCAAGGAAACCTAATTTTTAGTGAGAACTGTATGTAAGGTTTCATTTTGTATTATATATCTGTAAGAGGGTATTGGTTTGGGTATGATGTAGATGGTAATAGAATAAGGGGTGGATTATGTCCTGGGATACAATGCAACGTTTGTGTATTCTATCACCATCTGTTCAAATGTGGGAGGGGTGGTGATCCTTATCTCTGTGGGAGATATCCTCTGCTGATGTGCCATCTGATAAGATCGGGGGATGATCATCGTTATCTATTCACAACCCATCCTTCCTCCGGGAGATATATTCCGTTAATGGGCCATTAAGTCCTATTGGGTGACTGATAAGATTACATCATCCCATTGGGAGATGCCCCAGCCAGGGGCAGGAGCCAAGCCTTTCCTACCTAGATAAAAAACTGGGGTTTGGGACACGAGGGCAAACCTTTCTACTGGATCCCAGAGGAAAGTCGGATCATTTCCACATCATCGCTGGATCTTCGGAGGAAAACTGCACCTTCTACAGCACTGCTTCAACTGCATCACATCTGTCATCCAGGAGGACTGCAGCCACCATTTATACGGACTGCTACCAACACCCTGACTGACAGGGTGTCAGGTTGTATTTCTGACTGTGTTGGTGGTCGTTTCTTTTATATTATTGCATGTATTTTATTTTTTCTCTTTTCTTCTATTAAATTGTATTACTGACTTGGAGTCTCGCACTGGTTTTACTTTCAAACCAATACAGTTGTATCGGCTACCAGCTTGTGAAATCGGACTTCCCAAAAAGCCCTTCCTGCCTTTGTCTAATCAATACAGCCTATCCCAAAAACCAGACTCCCAGAACTTCTCTGGTGGTTATCTACAAAGACCAGACCTCCAGAACTTCCCTGGTGGTCATCTACAAGGACCGGATGGCTATCTGTGACTAATTATCACCCAAAGGCTTTGTGAATTTGTGAACAACGAGAAACCGCAGTATGAGAAGAGGTTGCAAACCAAGGTTCGGTGGAACGTGGAGTGGGCGGTGACCCCTCGTGTTCCCCAGCGCGCTGCTTGCTCTTTCTATATCAAATAAAGCAATCTAAAATTTTGCTGAATATCGAGACTTTTGTCTCTCATTTATAACACTCTGTCCCCTCACAGCCCCTCACAGTCCCTCATACCCTCACAGCCCCTCACAGTCCCTCACAGTCCCTCATACCCTCACAGCCCCTCACAGCGCCCTCAATGCCCCAGGGCCGCAGGGCCGAGGGAGCTGCCTTCGGAGCCGGCAGGGGGACCTGGTGACTCAGCCCTCGGCGCTGGCGCAGCAGCCTCGGCTTTATGGAATAAAATTGATATGGAATTCAAGTGAAATGGATGTGGAATCCAAAGGGTCCCAGGATGTCAAGCCATGTTCCCTGCCTTAGGGAGTCTTGGGAGCGAGGCCGGGGTGGGGGGGAGGATTGGGCCGCCAGTCCTATGGGGGGTCTGTGGGCGCTGCTGGAAGGAAAAACAAGAAGAAAGACGAAATAAAGGCCCAAGCCAAATGGTCTGACTGGGGACCGTCATCATGAGACATAACTATGTTTTCCCTCTGCGGTGTACAGCCACTGCAGGTGTTTGTGCTGGGCTTTAGAGTGGGCAGATACAGTCAGCACCCTGAAATTCCTCTGTTAATGGGTGTCTGGGATGTGATATCCTTGAATCCAGATTTCCACTCACTTTTTGCCAGTGACAGGAAGCACAGAAGTGGTAAAACTGATATGAGAAGATAAGTGCCATGGTTCCTAACTCCGTGTTCTGGGATCAAACGGCTGCTTTGCATCACTTCAGAGGAAGCTGGGGTTTGATGTCTCCGTGTGTTATGCTGATCAAGTGCTTTTGTATTTTCATTGATAAAACCTTCTATATTCCTGTACTGAGTTGTTTTTATACACTTTCTGCCCTAGGTGCATACATAATCTTGAGAGACTTAACCACTGACCCAATTAAAAAAACCAAAAAACCACCTTCTTAAAAGTTTTATTGAATTACTATAAAGGCTTAGCTCTGCAAAATAGTTTTCACTCCTGTGCACTTCTAGCCTGCTTTCCCATGATTTCAAAGTTCTTAAGGAATATCTTTGCCTTTTAAGTATAAGCTCTAACTCTGATTGAATTAAAGCAGAAGAAGGAATAAATTGTTACTAAGGAGTTCATTATTTTAAATTATCTTTTCCAATACAGCTGGACAAAAGTGACTGGCCATGTGACCTGTTCTTATCCCTCAGCATAATTCTGCCAGTTTCAGCCAATCCAATCCAATCCAATCCAATCCAATCCAATCCAATCCAATCCAATCCAATCCAATCCAATCCAATCCTACCTCAGCTGTGTCACTCTCCAAACAGTAACTGGACTGTGGATCTTGCATAGTATCTCATGCACAGAAAAAAAATCTCTGAAGAATGAAGATCTCACAGTTTCAAGATAATCTGCTTCTGCATGTCTGATCTACTAAGGAAGGCTTCTACCTCACTCACAATATGCTCTGTTGCCATAGGCAACTTGAGAAATAGAAGCTGTGGCTACTCATAATTCTTTCAAGAAACTATCTAGTGATAAAGGAATAGGATACCGAGCATCTTTTTTTCTTTCCTTTGCTTTGTCTTGGCTTTTCTTTCCACACATAATCTCTTGCTAGGCCAAAATTTGTTTTCCCCCTCATATTTTGTTAAATGAATCCCTTTCTATTCCACAGTACAAATGTATTATATGCTGGATCTTTCATATATGTTCAAGAAACCTGATTACTCTGACTCTTTCAATTCAACTTCTTTGTTTCCTTTCCATGCATGGGAGGTGACAAGCTAGAAAGCAGCTTTGCAGGAATAGTCCTGGTGGACACCAAGCTGAACATAAGTGACAAAGAAAGCTAATGGTATCCTGGACTGGATTAGGAGGGGTATTCTTCCCCCACTCAGCACTGGTGAGGCCACCAGTAGTACTGTAGTACTGTGTCCAGTTCCGGGCTCCCCAGTAAGAGTCACTTAGTAGGAAGGATCTTTCACACCTTCCTTATTTAATCAGTCATTGCAAGTGTTGGAATACTGGACAGATTCATCAGGTACTTTCTCCATTGTCTTCATCACCTGCCTAGGTTGAACTCCATAAATTCCACACTGTAAACTTGCTTTCTAGAGACTTAATCACCTTTTTTCTCTTCTCCAATTCTAATATTTTAACTTTTTTAAAAATATGACTTTTGTTTCTGGGTACTGTAGTGCATTTAACAGTGCAAGGTAAAGAAGTAAGATCTCCCCATTGCTTCTGTGTCATAATCCCATTTTCACACCTGTACAAGTTAAAACAAAAGCACGTTTCAGAAGAGGGCAGCCAATATACATGGTGCACCAGCTGTGCACATAGGTATGTAACTGCAATCTGAGCTACTCTCAGCTCATCTTCACACTTTTTCCTAGGTCTGTGCCCTTCAGAAATAATAAGCATTGCTTATTAGAAACACGTGGCTGGCTATAATTTTTATTATTTTCATGAGGTTTTTTTAAAAAAAATTGTTTAAGAGTGTAACAAAAGCAATGGACAAAAGATATGCTGGTCTCAATATCAAGAACACACTGCCATAAATTTCACAAGTATTGAGGAGGTATGCCAAGTCAATGTCTGTAAGAATATTCTGAATTTCTGGAACTCTGTGCAGAATCTCTCCTTGCTAGAGGCAAGCCTTCCCCAGCTTTCCTGGAGACTCTGAAGAAGCTCTGCACTTGATGCATGTGCATTTCCTGTTGCAAGCCAGCCTGGTGTATCATCTCCTTACACTTTCTCAATCCTCATCCATTTCTCATCTTTCTCAACTTTCACCAGCTTTCCTGTCTAATTGTAGTTTTCCTCTGGAAGACCTTCTGGCAGCCCGTCCTGAAATCAGAAAACATGTCTTGCTTAAATCCTTCCCTGACACAGCATTATGGTCCTCCTAGTGCAGAAGATTGAAAACGAAGGAGAGATCAGTTACAAGTTATGAAAGCCCGGCATTCCAGTGTAGAGAAGTATTTAATATATATATATATATAATTTTACTTTTTGCCTTCTTAGTTTGGAAAGGAGGAAGAAAGAGAATTTGATAACAAAACATAGATAGATTTCTTTAATAGAATTACTGTATTTTCATAGTTGAGTGTAACCTCCAGTAGCAGATCATTCACCTGAAAGAGGAAAAGTGCCCCAAGGCATACTTGCCATGGGGTACTTTGTTAATACCAATCTCCTCAGAAATATCTGTAGAACATTCTGGAAATGCAACACTCCACTGTTCCATCACTTGTTAATCATAGGGAAATATTGCTTGCTGCAGTAGTACTGGCTGGCATTAAGGAATTTTCAGTAAAACTAAACTGACTTTCCTCTTGGTCAATGACCTGTATGCTGGGAGCAAGTGTACACTCAGAAAGTTTAAAGATGATAAAAGGCTTGGAGGAGTGGACCCCAGACAGTTGTGTGGCCATCCTGAGGGGTCTCAAGAGGCTGAGGAAATGAGCAGAGGAACCTCCGAAAAAAATCTAGGGAAATCTAAAGTCGTACACCTCGGGAGGAATAGCCTCATGCACAGATACAGGCTGGGGCAATCCATGCGGAAAGCAACTGAGTGGAAAAGTACAGGGATGGTCTAGTGGACAAGCTGAAGATGAGGCAGCAGTGCGCCCTCGTGGCAAAGGCGGCCAACAGTGTCCGGGCTGCATCAGGGAAAGCGTTGCCAGCAGGGGGAAGCCCATGGTCCTGCCCCTCTAATCAGCACTGGTGAGGCACCATCTGGAGTCCTGCATCCAGTTCTGGGCTTCCCAGTATGTGAGAGACTTGGACATACCGGAGAGAGTCCAGTGAAGGACTATAAGGATGATCACAGGACTGGAGCATCTCTCATCTGAGCACAGGCTGAGTATGTTGGGGCTGCTCAGACTGGAGAAGTGAAGCCTCAGAGAGACCTCCCGATTCTGTATAAACGCCTGTAGGTAGGGTGGAAAAGAGGCTGAGACAGACTGTTTTCAGTGATGCCCAGTGAGAGGCCCAAAGGCAATAGGCACAAACTGAAACACAGGAGATTCTCTTTGAACACCAGGAAATACTTTTTACTGTGAAGGGTGACTGAGCCCTGCACCAGGTTGCCCCAATATGCTGTGAAGTCTCCCTCGTTGGAGATATTCACAAACTGTCTGGACATAGACCTGGGCAACTTGCTCCAGACGACCCTGCTCGAGCAGGAGGGTTGAGCTGGACAATCTCTCTAAATCCATTCCAATCTCAACTACTTGGTGATTCAGTGCTGGTTAATCAGTGAACCTGAAGCAATCTATCACAATTCTGATTCTGATAACAGAATTTTATGTTAGGGCACTGGGTGTGAGTTTGACACACCTTTGCCATTTCTTTGTTAACATTTTGTGAAATTCAAAATGTTTTGCCTAAAAATAAAGGAATGGTGTTTTTGAGTAAAGCTGTTCCATGCTGCGGTACATAGTGGGTGTACGCACTCATTCATGTACTTGCCACATTGATGGAGTCACTAACCGACTGAGAGCTGCCAAAGAAAGAAATGAAGTGTGTGAGGCGATAGCCTGGAAATCTGAATGCATTTGTATGCAGGAGGACAAAAATGCCAGCACATCAGCCATGCTTCTCCTGTGCCTTGCTACTGTGCTCATTACACCTGCTAGTGCAGAGGATTAATGTGTTTCAACACACAGAGACAAATTAAGATTTTCCCTGAAGCCAATCTGCTTTTTTCCCCTTAAATCTTTACATGCAGGAAGGAATTAGACTTGATTTAAGGGAAAGAATAGAGGAGGTAGAGAAATTGAGCAGTTAATAGAAGGAGGTTGGCAGCCTAAAGCAGAGGGATGGTGAAGGAGAAAACAAACAACTTCACCAATTAGGAACAAATTAAGGATGGAAGGGAGTTGTCAAAGGATAAATCTAACCCACCATGTTGCCTTTTCCACTAGTTATAGCTGCTGATGTACCTATCATATATACATATGTACATATGAAACCTCCAGTTGTGCCATTCTCAGTCATTGCAACAATACCTTTTTTATTCATTTGCTTCCAAGAATTAATTCTGGAAATGTTTCCTCCCTGAGAACACCAAATGTTGGTATTTCCTAACATGATGCTTTAATGGAAGGAGAATAAAAACAGCAACAGAGAAAAAGACATATGTTTTAATCCATCATTAAATAAGTTTGCTAGAAAGTATAAACTTTTACAAAAAATTAAAACCTTTACCTTCCAATAAAATTTGAATGATATTAATCTGAATGAAAATATTTGGAATGTTAGAATAATAGCTTAATAAACTGACTCCCAAATAGTTTAGCTAACTCAAAAGGACATGCATTTCTCTCACACACTTGAAAACGGAGTAAAAATTGAGGTGGGATCTAGCAACTCACATAATTTCACAGAAAAGAATATTTCTACCCAACAATTGTAGATAATTTATGTCCCCAGACTGCAACTCTGAGCTGAAATTTGTCTTGAGAATATGATGCTAATGTCCCCGCTCTTTCTGAAAGTGTCAGACCTACAATCAAGATCTCAGAAGATTTTTGTCTCAGTTCTGCTGCATTCTTCTT
Organism: Acridotheres tristis; assembly: GCA_037013685.1. Classification (NCBI taxonomy): domain Eukaryota; kingdom Metazoa; phylum Chordata; class Aves; order Passeriformes; family Sturnidae; genus Acridotheres; species Acridotheres tristis. The sequence continues at coordinate 26,614,195 of CM072884.1, read as the reverse complement.
CCTGAAAGATGTCAGTGCTGTTGAAGGATATAAAGTGCAGAGATCATTCAAGATTGGAGAACTGACACATTTTGAGCAAAACAAAGGATCTTTTCTGAAAGATAAAACTCCTTCCTACGGCTGAACATACCACAGTGTATGAATTGCTCTATCACCAAGGTCTGAAGTAAAATTAAGAAAGGAGAACATAGTCAAACAAAAAGGAACATGACACATGTAATATTTTTTCATTATCTGCTCAGCCTGATTTTGTATGGTTAGATATACACACATATGATACCTCATGCTATCATTTTCTATCCCTGCATCCACCTGAGCAACTGTTACAGCTGTCAGAATACAGAGGAACAAAGTGTGGAGGTACTAACTGTCTGAGTATAATAAGCTTGGATGATATAAAAAAAATTGAAGTTAATCACAAATTATGTTTAAAGCAAGTATTTGCTTTTGATTATTTCTAGTTTCAAATGCTTGATAGGAATTCCATGACTTTTCTCAGAAGGTGGGGAAGTGCCCTGAAGTTCCTCTTTCTTTACAAGAAAGTTACTGGTACAAAGCCACAGTGGCTCTGCCAAAAGCCTTTATGGCTCATGGTTAGGCAGGAGGTTTGAAACTACATGACATTCAAGGTCCCTTCCAGCCCAAGTCATTCTATAATTCCATGGTTCTATGATTCTGTTGTTCTGTGGGTAATAGCCTACCTCTGATTGTGTTTGCAGTGATGGTTATGATTCACAGATTGTGCCTTAACTCTTTCTATTTCTGAGACGTTCTGTGATCCGTGCAGCTCTGCTTTCTCTATTGACTCTCAGGATTTTACATTGTCACAGTGCATATAAAAGATACAACAAAAAGGTTGTCATGCAGACAGGCAGAGCATCATATTTACTACCATTCTGGAGCAAAAATAAAAGCAGAGAACACCAGGAAGTAGGTTTCAGCCATCAAATAGAAGTGTTGCATGTTGTTCTATAGGGCTTCTGAGGAGGATTCTTGTATTGGTAGAACCTCTAAAAACATGAGAGCTCATGCTTTGCTATGTGCAGAGGTAGTTCCCAGTCAGCAGTCTGGCTGATGGCCACAGTTTCAAGCTGGATAGCTTCTAGACTGCTAGACTGACACCTAGAATAGATAAATATGTGATTTACACAAATGTGAAAAATAAAAAATAGCTGTAAAAAGGTTGATAGTAAATATCCAGTTATCTTAGAATTTGAGAAAAGAACAAGGTGGGGCTTGGACCCTTGGCTGTATAGGGAAACAGGACTGACTGAGAAATGCATTTCCCTCTTGCTACAAGGAAAATAGATTCTGATGTGAGCATGATTCAGTGCCAAATAAATCCTGGACTGATGAGAACTAGTCTCAGAACAAAATAGAGAAATGAAATGCCAAGATCAAATTCTATTCCCAGTACAAGATGATTCTTTCAGCCCAGTGTGTGGGCAGCTTGTAGTGGAGCAATGCCTTGACTGTTCAACTCTGTGATGACAGAGACCTTCAGTGCACTTCATGTAAGTTCATCTCATCCCTGCCCTACTCCACCTTTCTTATAAGTAGTGATAGGCAAAAAAGATTTATATAGTTCAGTGATTTTAAGAGCCAAATCTGACCCAAACCCAGAAAAAAAAAGAAGGATGAAACAGGAAAAGGTGGTAAGCTGGTGCCATGGCAGTCTCACAAAGCACAAAAAAGAGGGGGAAATGCATTCTAGGATTGTCACAGTGTGAGCTGGCTTGTACTGGGCAGTTAATCGGACCACAGACATGAGAGGCGGCCTGGCCTGATAAGACAGGCCCCCATAGAACAGAGATAGGACAGAATTGGAGACAGACAAGGTTGTGATCCAATGAGTTCCAGCCCAAGCTGCAGAGAGCTATTGATCAGAGAGCTGAACAGCCTGAACTTGGAGCCAATCACAGGCACTTACCCGGGAACATTAAAAAGGGTATTTAAGGTGAAGGCGGAGGAGAATAAAGGCTTTTTGTCACATGGTCCACAGAGTGCAGTGTCTTCTGTCTCAGGCACTGCGCCAGTCAATGTTACACAGGATGAGACAGGATAAAGATGCTTTGACTTGCTGCAGGATGGACTAAGTTGCTACAGGAACTAAATTGTCCTAGGAAGTTCGGCTTAAGTCCAGCATGAAACCTAACTTTCTGTCAGCAGCTTGAAAGTAGATAAAGGGATGATTATGAAGGGTAAAGCCTGTGAGCTGAGAGACGGTAGAGCTGAATGACAGGTAGTAACTTACTCTGGTTGGTAGACAAGATATTTCTCTTCTTCTTTAGTATGACAAAACCCAGAAGAAGTGCAGAAGTGATCAGTACAACAACAATTATAAGTGGGCCAAAGAAATTTATCTCTGCTTGCTTCATTTCTTTCACTTGTATCTCTGAATAAGAAAACAGAAGATACAGCAAAGATTTAATTTGGTGACAATGACTTTAAATGCTCTATCCCAAAGTTACATGAAATAGAAGTTTAGGTTGAGGCCCTTGACATCCTTTTTGCTTTATCAATAAATCACTATCCACATTGTTTTATTTCCCTTTCCAATAACTAGTGAAACTACCTGGTCTTACTGGTCAGTTCAACAGCAGTAAAGCAAAGCACTCTTTCTGAGGTTCGGGTAACATGCGAAAGATCAGCAACTTAATTAATACAAGAGCCTATGATGCAGCTACTGTGCCAATGCTGCTCTGTGCTACCATGCAAGCTGGAAGAACCTGGAGCATGTTACAACTTGGTGTCTGCTGGAAATGATGGTCAAAGCCTAATGAAAAGTTGTAAGGGATGTGAAAGTAGCAGGGAATTCAAAGGACTTTCCCTCTATTTCTGGTTTTTGTGTTTTTGAGGTTTTGGTTTGCAGGGTTAGCAGCTGATAGAGCTTCAGTTATTGCCAAACAAAACTTAGGTTTGTGTGGAGTTCCTGGTTTCTTACCCACCATCACTACTTGTCAGGTATCTATTTTCATAAAGCCAGAGAGGAGAGAAGAATTGAAGAGGGAAGAGGAAGATTCAGCATTATAGCTAATATAACAATTTCAAGACTCATGAGCAATGTGCAGAGCTGAACAAACATTAGAAGACTTCTGGATCGTATTTTAATAGTATTTAAAAGTCCTAGAATGCAAAGACATCAGAGGCAGTTTGCCGTACCTGGTGTTGATAATTTAACCCTGTAGCTAAATTTATATTAAGGAAACTGTGCTGTGGAACTTTTTCAGAATAAGTGGCAAATTTCTTTTACATCTACAATAGTAAGGTGCATGCTTATACTACCTACTACATTTACTGCAATGCTACCATTCCTTCTTGGCTCTCTGTTCCTTTTAATTGAAGCACAGCTCTCCATTTTCAGCATTATTGAAAAGAGACATGTGCAAGCCAAAGGAACTTATAACCAAAGTGGGAATTGTCTTTATTTTGATGTTCTTGTGCCATAGCTTACAAATAAAAACATGTGAAAAGTAGTTGTCCTGGTCCAGAAGAGAAATAAAATACCGCTTTAGTTTAAAGAAGGGATCAGCCATGTGTAACCTTGAGATAATCTGGCAGTAAAGTCATAATGGAACTCAGGTCCCTGGCTTCTTCTTGCAAGAGGTGTCTGAAAAAAGACACAATCTCAGAGAAGAAAAATCCCCAAATAGTCATTTTGGAATGTGCACTTCATTCTGCCAAATGTTAAGAAAACCACCAGGAATGCTTCTAATATTAGTCCAAGTTTCATGGTCTTTACACTCAAACTCAGCACAGTCTATTTGGCAGTTTGTGAGCCAAATTGGGTCCACGGGACTCTTCTGGTTAACCTTCTGCCTCTTTCTAAGGAATGATTAAGAACGGCAGCTCAAGCACTTTAAACCAGCAAAAGTGATTTAGTAAAAAACCACCTTTTTTAATATCAGGGTAGTCAAACTCTGTGTCTTGGGTTGACTTTTTGTTGCTTGTACCTCCAATAGGTTTTGGAATCTTTTTCCTGGGTGCTGTTTAAAATTCAACTGGATAAAGTGCTGTGCTACTGGTTGACCCTACTTTGAGCAGAGTGATTGGACTAGATCATCTCCAGGTGCCTCTTCCAACCTCACCAATTCTCTGATTCTGTGAAGTGACAACCTCTCCCAACAGCTGTCACCTCCAGAGACTGGTTGCTGCCTGATTCAGACTCCTAGGTTGCTTTGTTGCTACTGCAGCATCTTCCAGGGCAGGGATCAACAGGGCTGTGGTCTGGATTGTGTAACAATTCCTTCTCTATGCCCTCTCTTTTCTGTAATAAGATTACCCATGTGGAAAAGAGAGGAAATTCAGTGGTGGACAGGATGGAGAATACACAACCCTTTTAACCAACTTCTACTTAGAGTTTATTCCCTGCCTTGACCATGCTGCTGTCTGTGATCAGCTGTGCTGCAGTACTGCCTGCTCCTACCCATACAGAAATCGGAGTGGGCAAACAGAGACTCACCTATGCCCAGAGGGACTGAGGCAAGGCTTCCCAGCTGCTCCTTAAGGTGAAGCAAACAGCTGATATTAGTGTGGCGCTGTGTAGGAACAAGGATATTCAGCTTGCTGGTAACATTGTACAGCTTTGTCACAGCATCCTGTGAGACATCCATGTGAGCCGTAGTGCTGTGCGTTATGTTCTCATATGAAATTAGCCAAGTCATCTCCTTGGGCTCTGGATAACCTCCACTGGAAGAACAGGAAAGATTCAAGTATCCATTGGGCTTTAGTTCCCCAGAGTGCAGTTCTGCTATCTCAGGTTGACTATAGTTGGCTGAAATAGACCAAAGACAAAGCATTATGAGCCAGCCACAGCACATTTGTGATAGCCCCTGCCAGTTATTTAAGATTTTCAGGCAGAAACAAGTCTAAACAGTTTTCTTCAGGAAGACAATGGGCATACCAAGAAGGGATTTGTACGGCTTTGTTTTGGTGTTTATGTAGACTTGCTGTTTCTTGTTCTCAGGGTGTTTCAAGGATGCAAGTCCGATCAGCCAGACAATGGGTCTCTGTCTCTTCCACCTCTTTTATACACATTAATATCTAAAAATAATGAAACCTGGCCTGTTCACACATATGGACTTAAGCAGAAGATAGGAAGGGACCACAATGCTCCCTACCTTTAGCCTCCTGAATGGGTAAGGGAAAAACCACAAACTTCTAACTGTGAAATGTAAAGAAAGAAATAATCTGAGAGAATTCAGATGGGATAAGTTCAAAGTGCAATGCTATCTTAAGTAGAAATATCCCTGGTTTCTGTCAGTATTTTAAGTAAACATCATCACTTTGTGGTAGGGTTCCTTTAGCTTAGGTTTTCTGATGGAAATGACTATAGCATAAGGGCTTTTTATTTTGTGTCATTGAGTACTTATCACAATCAATGAAAAACAACTTGTTACTTAAAAAAGCCAAGTTTCCCATGCAAGAAGTAGTTAAACAGGATTGGGAAGAACTATTTAAACATAAAATATGAATGATAAATAGAAGCTTTTAACCAATACTCTCTCTTAATTAATCTAGATATTCTCAACCAGGATTTGTTTGGTTAGAAGTTCATAGTAAAAATAGTAGACTATAATGGAAAAAAAGGAGGGAATGTTAACATAATATTGACCAGAAATTGGCACATAGCAAGTAAAAAAAAACCCAACAACCTCCCAAAAATCAGAAACGAATCCTGAGAAATAGACTCAAGATTTAATTGAAAATACTTCATTATTTTAGGGCCAATAGGACTAAAGAAAATATGGAGAAATATTGAAGAAGCGAAAAAGGGTTTTTAGAAAAAAGTGAGTCTTAAGAGGGTCTCAGTCTTCTGCATACACACTCAATGTGTTGGAACAAGGATCAAATCCTTGCCCTAGAGAATTCTTAATATGGATGAATGAAAAAACATGATGTTGCTTTTATTTTCTCTGTCCTAATACACAATAGATAGAATTTAGCTTAGTCACTTAAATCCCTGCAAGAGTCAATGGATGTGAATTCAAAATGGAAAAAGTCCCACCTTTTTTATACCCCATAATTTAGTTAAGTTGTCCCTCAGGAAAGCTCAGGGTCTGACTTGTTTAGCTGACTGCTGTCAGACTTCTGGTCTGGAGTATTTATTCTCTCCTTGGTGTTTTATAGGGATGGCAGGAATGTAATTCATGGCTTTGAAGATCGCCACAACGTCCAAGTGATTTAAAGGCTTCAATCTTATCGACAGTAAGCAAGTGGAAATAGTGGAATATACCCTGAACTTCCCTTTTACAGCTTCTGGAACCTCAGTTTACTGAAAAGTGACGCTGGCTGCATGCAGGGTGTGGGCTACGTATATGGGTTTTGCGTTGGTTAGCAGAAAAGCACATTTCAGGAAGTCTTTTGTATTTAAAGATAGTGTCTTCCAAAAAAGCCTTGGGATTAGATTAAATACCTCAAGAGACAGCAGTCCATCAGGCCCTTAATATTTTTCTCAATGGCTTAATCACTTTGCTTTTGTTGTATTTTCTTAAGTGACCATCTGCCTTACTTCCTTCCAGACACTGCCACTGAATTAATTAATTATCCTTTAAATTATTATTTTTCAAATATCCAGTATTTTACATGTATTTTATGTTCCCACATTCTGGAAACAAAACTCTTCTCATTATGACGTTATAAGGTAGTCAGATTGTTGTTTTAATGTTTCTAGTTGGACTGTATTTTTTCCAGCCTTCAGATAACTCTACTAGAGCTTTTTCCACACTTTTCAGTTTTTCAACATCCCCTTTAAAACAAGCAACTGTAAGTCTCTCTTGTGACATCATTTCAGTCTCAACACTTTGAGTAGGGCATATTTTGAAACAGCTTCCCTAGTCTCACCTACTTCCCTTATTGATCTATCCAGAGGAAGCACTGCAGACATGCCACAACAGCAGACTTTCCAGTTAAGCTGCTTGTCACCATGGTCCCTACTTTGCATTTTTAAGAGACAAAGTTTTCCACTGTGAAGCCTTCCTTTTTTTTTCTGGAGAAGGATCTGAGTCTGTTGTTATATAAGTCATTGTGGCTGTATGAAATACATCTAACCTACATATAGAATCCTAGAATCTCTTGAGTTGGAAGTGACCCACAAAGATCATCAAGTCCAACCCCTGGCCCCACACAGGACACCCAAGAGTCACAACCACGTGCCTGAGAGCGTCGTCCAGACTGCTCTTGAACTCTGTCAGGCTTGGTGCTGTGACCACTTCCCTGGGGAACCTGCCAGTGCCTGATCACTCACCTCCTGGGAGAGGAACCTTTTCCTGACATCTAGCCTAAACGTCCCCTGACAGAGGTTCATGCTACCAATATATTGTACTAACGTAATACATAAAAATAACATGTTTAAATTGTATTCAAAGGTACTGCAGTATTTCTGAACGTTTTGTCACCAAGTGATCTTTGCACTGTCATTCTTGTACAGCCCTCAGTTTTTCTTATGTTTTTAAGTGGGACATGCCAAACTACAAAAATCCCTCCATAGATGATATGAGAGATAATTAAAAAGTAGTGTGTAAGCAGAGGTACATTTCAGTATTTGTAATTTTCATCTAATTATTTTGAAGAGCTTGAGTTTCTTTAAAATATGGTTTTATACTGCTCCTTCCTTTGGGAGTTTATTAAACGGAGGGTAATTTGGAAGGAAGACAACAGCACATTGTTAAAACTGTCATCCCAAGCTAAATCTTAAATGGTATAGGAGACTTTTAGTCCTAAGCGTGAAATATCTGTAACCTGTTGCTCAGACTTTGGCTAAGCTGATAACCAATTCAACTGTTTGAATTGACTGGGCACTTGATGCTACACATCTTCTTAGACTGAGGGCCTTGATACTGAGTGCACATTGTGTGCTTCTGAGTTCTGAAACTTCACTGAAAATGCTTCTCCAGCAGATCCTGGGAGAATCAAAATTAACAATCTACGTTTTCTGTCTGTGGATCAAGAGAACACCTGCTAGTAGCACAAAGCTAAATAGGGTCAATTATCCTGGTACCCTGTTTTTGGCTGCTGTTGCACTTGGCCTGTTCTCTTTTAAAGCAGTATGCTGAAGCCTGAAAACACCAGTGCAAGTTAGAAGCTATTTTATTAATGACTAGCACCATAGCAGTGGAAGACAGAACACAGGTGTAAGGATAAAGGTTACTAACAGAATAGTTTAAAATAGAGAAATATTAGGATTATATATTAGGAATTTTAAAAAAATTAGAAAATATGAAGAAAACACTGGTGCCTCACCTCCATTTCCCTGTTAAAAGATTTACTGCCTTTTCCTCTGATTACAAGAAATTCACTGATGCAAAAAATCAGGTTGAATCTCACCAATGTATGTATGCATTTTTTCTTCAGAGGTATTTTCTGCCTTTCTTTAACTGAACATATGAATTTCTACTCCTCCATGTGAGCTGTTCTTTTCTTTATTTTCCCTGTGATTTATATGATCATAAAATAACTGTGTGTTTGCAGAGATCTTGCTATGTTTCAATTCTAATTTGCCACGAATGTTGATAACTACTGCTACTTTTAATAGAAGGTAGTTTGTCAGATGCAAATAAACAAGTTTGCTTTCCAGAATCCTAAAAGCCATAAAACTTGCAGGAAGAAATTCTGCTCTAGAGCAGTCACATTTTCAGGGCCTTGGAGACAGGACCCATATTTGTGGACTGAACAAAATCACAGAGAATCCCACAGACCAGATGACTGCTGGAAGAGATTACTTACCAATGATGTGCAGTGAGCACTCAGATTTGTGTATGACCTCTCTTGATTGTTCACTTCTTTTTTGCATAATAATACATTCATAGCGTCCCTCGTCCTCAACTCCTGCGTGTAACAACTGCAAGGTCCATTTGCCCATGTCCATCTTGGTGCGATTTTTATATTCAGGACTAAGGTTCTCATGTTTTTCTTGGCCATAATATACTTCATGCACCACTTTACTAGTGTCTTTTTGCCAAAAAATTATTAAATTGTTTATGTCAATTTTCTGAGAGTTTGGAAAATGGCAGGATAGGTGTACAGTGTGATGGAGAAATGCCTTCACCGGATGCACACTGGCAGCAATACCTTAGATCGAGAGAGAGAAAAATTAAGATTTCCACCAGCTACAAAAGAATGCCAAGTTGTACTCAGAGACCCAATACTTAACAACAATGGAAATAAAAATGCCAGCATTTAGACACAAATTCTCCCACTAGGTATGACAGGACATGTAGCTGGTCAAACTGACTCATGTCTTGTGGAGTTCAGGTCATAAAAAAATTTCTTATTTTTCTTCCTGTATTTTACTTTCCAAAGAAGACCTACCACACAGAGATCATGAGCATCTGTACTTTAGAAGACTTATCTGCAGGCCAAATATCCAAACAATTCTTGCTTGAAGAATCCTGAGTGTAATGAAATTCTGCCATAAAGAACATAGTTGCACAATCTCTGTTTAAAAAGTTGAATTAATTCTCCTAAGAAAATTATGCATCATTAAATTTTTGAAGAAACAGTGAAGTACACACTGTGTGGTAAATGTGAGTGTCAGGGGAATGCATGACCAGAAGGTCAGAAGCAGGTGAACACTTTCAGTCTCAATAAAGAATTAATCTAAAGTTTAATGACAAATTAAATGTCAGATTTAACTGTTCTGTAATTAATTTAGAATTTAATGACAGACTAAATGTCAGATTTAACTGTTCTGTTGCTGATCTTGTTAACAGAAATGGTCAATAAACACAATTATGCCTTCGTGCAAAGAAAGGATGAAGTGCACTACGCAAGGGATGATTTTTCTCCTGTTTTTCCCCGTGCATCTGTCCATTATTTTGAGTGGTGGTGGTCTGGGGGGATTATGTTTTCTTGGAATAAGAAATGCAGCCCTCTGTCCCAGAAGATACAAACATCTCTGCTGTGTTCAAAAGGAGGAGGATATTTACAGTCTCTCTCCCGGTGCAAAGTTTTGACTGTTCTTCCAGAGCACCAGACTGCAAAATGATCTCTGTGGTTGCCTCAAACTCCAGTTGTCCCATATCAAACTGCCACTTTTCAGTTTAGTACTGCTCTTCTGTATAATGCACACAGGTGATACACACACATTTTAAAGACAGATTTAAATTGAGAATTTAAGACCAACATAAAATAAGTGTAATGTAAAGATATAAAGTTGAAGAGAGAAAGTACTTACTATATCTATTTTATAGAGTCCCTGCACACAATGTAAATACCTGTCACATAGCCGATATGACCTTGATTGTGCAATGGAAGTGATTAATACTACTAAGGAACGAGCTTCTTAGTGGATGAGAAAGTATCACATAGCAGGACACAAACATCAAAACAGTTTTAACAATTAAAAATATGCCTTTTACCTGGGAGAAATATCATAGCACAAAGGAGGAATATGCAGACCTCCATGACACTGTAAGAAGGAAAGAAAGAAATATATTAGAGGTTGAAAACACTCCAATACTCCCAAAGAAGCGGTAAAACAAGAAGTTTTAGCAACAGAGATAGTATTGAGAAAGTTAGTCTCACCTTTTTCCATAGACTGGGGCAAGGGCTTCTATGTGTTTCCCAGCCTTTAGCAACCACAACTAGCATGCCATGGCAGATCCCTGGTTTAAAGAGAAGGTGATGCAGCGCAAGATTACTGCAGACTGTGTATGCCATGGGAGGAACGGAGTGTCCCTGAGGTCCAAAGGGCAGGACAAGTACCCAAAATGCCTGGAGCGGAGGAAAGAGGAATGGGGAGCATGCTTGGCCTGGCAGTGTGGGGAAGAAGATGGGGAATTGAAAGTAGAGGGGGAGGAGAGCGTGACGAAGAAGGAAGAGGTGGGAGAGACATCTCGGTGGGGGAGGTGGGGGAGATGTCACCTTCCAGAAGTGATGAAGTGTGTGATCTTCAGTTTTGTGACAGGAACCTAACCTTAACAACAGCAAAGGATAACATGGAGAAATCCGATGGTATATGATACAGAGAACTGATGCTAAACAGCAGGTAGTTCATGGTAAAAAAAAAAAATATTTTCTCTTTAGAAAACAAGAAAAAATCCCTATGTCATGTCTCTCAAGCAAAACACCTCTCTGGCTGCTTGGGTTCATGTGGTGTAAGGGCCCATAGTCCTGGTAAACAGCCAAACATCATTCCCATGCATCCTGAGAGTGGCACCTGCATCTGGTCTGTGTTTGCTACTTTGCATTTTAGCAACACCTTTGTGGTTTTTGTGTGCCTTTTCCATATATTTGAGAGAGGCTTTCATACCACCCTTGCCAAAGTTCCTTCACTCTCCTCCTTCAAACAGCTCCAAAGAAACCTCTTTTGCAGGAGCAGATGTAAAACTCTCCAGCTCTCATACTACCTAAAACCAGTGAGATCTCTGTCTGCTGTCCTCACTAGTAGTACACTTTCCTGATGGATGGTTTCCCATTTTTTGTCATGTTTTATTTTAGGCTGGTACACTTTGGTTTTTACCTTTACCCCAGGCCTCCGGTGTCTTCTTCAGTTTAATACAGAATTCCACTCAGTCCACTGATGTGTTTTGTGAGTGTACTGTAACATACAGGATTTGACAATGGCATTTTTTCCTACTCTATCTTTTTTTTTAGGAAAGCGGGGGAAGAAGTCCCCATAGGTGGGAGGGTATAGATCATTTTCATTTGATCCACCTATCATAGCAGAAGAGGTGGGAGGGCTCGTGCAGAATCCATTGTCATAGACAGAGGTCATTCTTTTTCTGCTCCAGCCACCTAACTGCATGGTAAACTGTTATCAAGGGGTTTTCCCCTCCCAGGCTAGGCCCCACTGAGCTAAACCAGACAACTGACTGCCTAAGTAAAAATGCCTGTGCCAAGCCACTGAAAACGACAGAAACTACTGTGCAGCAGTCATATTTCAATCCTATAAATAAGAATTTTGGCTTTCAGTCAAGCGAAAAATAAAGGAGAGCTCTATTTTTTTGGATTCAGTGCAAGTGTGTAAGAGGAGAAATTAAAGCAATTCTGCAACTACTGACATAAGTGGAGAGTGTACTGCATGTTTTGCAATGACTGTCTCACAGAAGCAAAGACCAAAACCAGAAATGAAAATGAGAGTGAGAGAGAAAAACCCAGGCAAAAATACCAAATAGCATTGCATGCCTTTCTTTATGGCTTGGATTTGGAGCTGTGAGGACAGAAGTCTCAAAGTTTCTACATGTTTTCCTGGCTGCCATCTTCCAGGAGAAGGCACGTTTCTGGAGGTGGTGGCATGAAGAAGGACCCCGTGAGTCTGCAGAGGGGTGTACACCCACTTTCCCTGCGGAGAGGAATTGCTTGTCACTGAGTGTGAGTGTGACAAGCTGCTTCTCTCATGGGAGCTGATTTATAGAGAATTGCTGAATCATTAATTGGGCCACTACAACTTCAGTGCTGCAAGCAGCTTTTCTTCTCCTTTTTTATAAAATGCCTTTAACCAACAAATGTAAATCCTTGGAGCTGGTGTCTAGAAGACTGAAGGGAGGAAGGGAAATTACACAGTATCACTGTGGGCTACTTACACCATTCCTTTGGCATATTCAATACAAATTCTGTACTCAATTCTTTCTTATATCTGCAGGCCATTGAAAGTCTTGTTGCATCTCAGAACTGACCAGCAGTCAAAGGGGGCCAGGTAAGAGAGGAAAGATAGAAATTGTGCATCTGTATGTGCATGTGCAGTTTTGCTGTTCATGGGCTGAATGCATCCATCTGTGGAAGTGGCACTTTTTCACAGTGCTAGTGATAACTGGTGAGATGGGAGTGGTTTGAAGACTCAGGACTTTAAAATTATCTCTGTCATCCTGAATAATGTGGGGTCAGTTCACGGGGAGGTAAACATTTTCCCTTGCTAAATAAAGCTAGCATACATGGTGTGTCTTCCTTTTCGGAGCTTTTTCAACCATTCCTGGAGGTGTCTCCATGACTCACAATTACAAATCAGGTGTGGATGTCAGAGATGAAAATGGAGAAGTATATTAATTGGAATCATGTGGGACATCTCCCACTGGACCAGGTTGTTCCAAGCCCATCCAACCTTGACTTTGAACTCTGTCAGGAGTGGAGACATTCACAACTTCTCTGGGCAACTAGTTCCAGTGCCTCACCACCCTCACAGTAAAGAAGTTCTCCCTAATATCCAGCCTAAATTTCCCCTCTTGCAATTTGCACCCATTCCTCCCTTTCCTATCACCACAGTTCCTGATGAAGAATCCCTCTCCTTTCCCTGCTGCCTCCTTCAGATACTGGAAGGTTGCTATGGGAGGGGCTCCAGTCCTCTTACCTTTCTCTGGATCTACTCCAAGAGTTCCATGTCCTTCTTATGTTGGGGGAACCAGAATGGTACACAGCACTCCAGGTGGGGTGGGGGGAGAGGAGAGGAGAGGAGAGGAGAGGAGAGGAGAGGAGAGGAGAGGAGAGGAGAGGAGAGGAGAGGAGAGGAGAGGAGAGGAGAGGAGAGGAGAGGAGAGGAGAGGAGAGGAGAGGAGAGGAGAGGAGAGGAGAGGAGAGGAGAGGAGAGGAGAGGAGAGGAGAGGAGAGGAGAGGAGAGGAGAGGAGAATCACCTCCGTCAGTCTGCTGGCCATGCTGGTTTAGATACAGCCTAGGGTATGGTTGTGAGTGCACACTTCTTGCTCATGTTGAGTTTTTCATCAACCATCACGCCCAACTCCTTCTCCACAGAGCTGCTCTCAATCACTTCACTTCACCAACCTCTTGGTGTCCCTGGGATTGCCACAACCCAGGTGTAGCCCCTTGCACTTTGCTTTGTTGAACTTCATGATGCTTGCATTGACCCACCTCTAAGCATGTCAAGGCCCCTCTGGATGGCTAAAACTCTAACATCAGTGTTTGGGGAAAAAGAGGCAACTTCATTCCCTTTACTTTTGAGGGCAATTGCCAGAAAGCCCTGTGTGACTTATTGAGATTGGCTTTCTGTTTCCTGTTCCTCCCAATCCAGCATGAAAAACCAGCATGTAAAACCCCAATAGGTACAGTGAAGCATGAAGGCCTTGGAGTAAACATGAGCTTTGTATCAGGTACGCTTGCCTGAGTTTTCATTTGCTCTCTTTTTGGCTGTTTTCAGTTTTGGATGTAGTCATTGTCTTTTGAAAGACACTGTCTCATCTGTGATAACATCTCCTAAGTTCCTTCATTACTCTTAAGTTCCTTCCAAAATGTTCCTTTCTTGCATATTCCCACAGGTAATTAGCTTGTTTTCTTACAACAGGTATATATATTCTGTGGGAAGACTCTCTTGCCCCATGTTGAACTCAAAACAAAACTAAACACTGAACTAGTAATTTACTAGTTTTATTTTTCTAGTATGGGGAATTTTTCTAAAATTTCCACCCTATGCAACACCGAGCAGCTCCATAAGCAGTGCTGCAAGCTTCCTAGAGGCAGGACATCTGTGACAAAGACTTTCCACTCCTGACTTGGAAGCTATCCCAGGGGCTTGTAAATGAAATTATCCTAAAAATGCCTTTATTATCCTTCCCCCATGTTGTAAATATAGGTTGATTTGTACAAGACTTATCAAAGGAAATCACACCTTAAGAAAATTTCCTTAACATTGCAAGTTCAGAGGATTCTACGATGCCCTCCACTCTAACACCAGGCCATACAACCATACAACTATCCAACAAGGGACATATTTTAAAAGCATGCAGGCATTACTCAGGCAACTTGTGTTTCCTATGTTCTTCCCCAGTCAGAAAAGTGTCACTGTTTTAATCAATTGCAAAACTTTTTCTATTGCTCATTCTTTTATAACTATCTTTCATTCCAAATGACATTTTAAAATTCTGGGCTTGTTGTTTAATTATTTTTTTATTACATGAAGATAACCCAGCCCTCTGTCTTCCTAATGTTTGATTTCTGAATGTATTTTGTATTCCTTCCCATTCAGTAATATCCTTTTATTGTATCTAAGATCTTCAGGAGAACCATGACTTCCACTATGATTCTGGGATCACTTTGCTCTAACATCTAGAAAGTCCTCTTTTAATAACAATTAAAAAAAACCAGTTATTTAAATAGTACCTTTGGTCCAGAGATCATGGAGCATTCCAATGCCTCTGCAAGCAGAATTCTTCATCCATGAGTTGGGGCAGGCATCTCTGAAAGAGGGCACAGCAGCTGCCTAATGACACAGAGTCCCGCTGCACAAATCATAGGACAGAAACGTGTTCTCCCTGCAAGTGAAACTGCGGGGGAAATTTGGAGGGGAAGAACGTCATCAAGCCAGAATTAGACATTCGTTTGGATTAGCTGTGGTATTTGAGTTCTACCTAAAGGACAGGTCAAGTGTACATGTTTTTCCACAGTTTAAGCCACATCTGGCCTCAGATTTGGCAAGTTGGTTGAACCACTTCTGCATCACAGGTACAATAGGTGACGTCTGTCCTCCTTTCCCAGCTCTCACACTTGCATCAAGATTAGTAAAGCAAACTAATTGCTACTGCTGGGAAGTAGCAATTGCTGAGTTCATGTCTCACCAAATCAAAGCAGCCTGTTTGACTTTGCAGTGAAACCAAGAGGGAGCACACCCCTGTTCTCACACAGGTCACAATTTAGAAGTGACAGCTGATTCACAGGCTAGTCAGTTGCTGGAGAGTCTTCAAGAGTCATTGTACAGAAGAGGGAATGTAAATGCCCGTTCCCAGCCTGTCCCTCTTCCTATTTCTGCACAGGACTATGGCTGGAAATGGCATCGTGGCTACACAATGCAGTACAGACATAACTTCAAATAGCAGTTTGCAGGGTACCTCTGGTGTCAAGGTGTGTGCTGTATACAGAAAGATTAATCTGTATTTGATTCCTAACTATACAAACACAGCCAACAAGGATTAGCTGTCATGCAATATATTCTATGCTTAATCTTTAGGTGTTATAGTCTTTATTTTCAGTAGGAGTCTTTCAAAATCAGCTGGGCATGTGACACAAACCTCATATTGCTTTTCAAACAGAAGGATCTCTGATCAGATGCTACTTTTCTTGCAATAAATTAATCTCAATTACTAAATGAAGATGTGAGATTCAGTAGCTCAGTTAAATAAGCCAAGCCTCTGTTCTAGTGCAGAAATCACTCTGGGGACACATACTGATTTTCTCACAGTGCTTCTCATGGCACATTAACTTTAAAAAGGTAAAGGAAAAGATTCTGCCTTCGGTTTTGGTTTCTTCCTTCAATCACCAGAACTGAGCTGTGAAGAAAAGATCTGATTCTCATATTCACTGGTGTAAATTAGGACCAGCCTCCTTATAATGTGTATGATCTGACAACACCCTGGAGATCCACTTTGGTCCTTTCACCCAGGTCCTCATTATAAACATCCTGCTCCAGGAATTCAGGAAATGATTGTGCTGATGCCACTGTAGGATGGACTCTGGCTCATCCTGCTATAGCCTGGTCAGCTTGCTCCAGGAAGCAAGGGATGTGTGTGAAGCTGCTCTGATAGCAGCTGTGACTCAAATGAAACAGAGAGCAGCTATGGAGTCACTTCACTAATAGCAATTATGTTTTCATGAAGGTGTGTTCCTACTTGTTTATAGGAGCATTACAAATGCTTGTGTCTGTAACTATCCAAATCATTATCAGATAAAGAAAAAAAGGCTAAAGCACTCAATCAAAAGGTTTACTACAATATTGGGGAATGCCCTATTTCTTTCTCCAGTGTTCCTGTCTCAAAGGGAGCAAAATACTCCAGTATGGATCTTGCTTGATAACAGAAATGTTCATCCTTTCCTCTGTCCTCAGTGCCTGTCTTCCACCGTGTGCAAAAAGGCCAGATGACAGAAAATCCACCCTTTCCTATCATAAATACGTTTGCGCTACTTATAGCAAGTACTCTCTGTGCAAAAGAAGCTTCCTGTTTTTCAAGTTGAAATTCCCCTTTCAAGGCACATTTAATTCTCCCACAAGTGTCCGTGTTACTCACAGTGTCCCTGAGCTCCTGTGTAGCCCCAGCCTTCACAAACCTTTGTTTGGATTTTGCCTGAAGGAAATAACTCTTTTTTGAAGAAGACTAAGTTCTTATGGCTGGCAAATACCATTCACTTTTCTTTGTTTAAAGAAAAATGGCTCTTCAAATATAAAATAGAGTTTTTTGGCAAAGGCTGAAGTTACTACAATGAGATTTAAAAAAACAGCCTGTCCTTCCCCAGTACTCCACTGCTGAAAGTCACCAAGTTGAGAACTGATGAAACAGTGAAAACGCATCTGAATGGATTGTTATGTAAGAACAGTGATAGCAGTAGTGATTCCATAATATTTTTGGGAAATTGGAGAAATTTAAGACCATATCTATGTCACTGCTCCCCTTCTTGCCATATTCTCACTGACTTTTCTACATGACTGAGTAAAGAAGTTGTGATGCGTTTGAGTATTTATACGTATAATTCTTTGATAAATTGGTAACTTCATTTTCTTGTACTGCCAAATTATTTACATGGAATTAGATTTCTCCTGTAACCTCATTTTGATTCTGCCAGCTTAGTGAAACTTGTAATTTTATCATCCATTTAGATTTATTTCAACTTGGCTTATGAGAATGCAATGAGCCTCATAAAAGCCCAGCTTAATGACTGCAGTTGCTCTTGCCAGCTGTAGATCAAACAATATCCACACCTGAGTCTCTTCTGTCTGAATCACATTTCATACATAGCATTCAAAAAGAGGTTGTCTGGGGAGAAAAAAAAAATACATCCTCTGTCCTTTGCCTATTAAGCATCTGTATCTGTTACCTATTATTAGAAATTAATTCCAAATCAGTTTCTGTATGCACGTTTTTCTTTGCCCAGGATAAACTACTTAACAGCTCTGATTAAAAATAGAGAAGTAGGCTGTTAGGAGTGAAGAAGGGGAAGTTTTTTCTCCAGTCTGTAGCAATCAGAGAACTATAATTTACTTTTGTTTCCTGTGAATGCAGCCAAAGAATAATTTCTTCAACTAGATTGATTGAAGACTAATTGGACCTAATTTAAGTGTTTCCCAAACATGTTCAGCAAAAATCTAAAACCTAGGAGCATTTACAGGCTTCAGATTTTTTCCTTGCATGCAACTTAGTCTTGCAGTTAACAAGAAAAACAGGAGAAGTGCATAGAATTTTCAGAGATGATGGAGTATCCTCCTTCCACTCTAAGATGTCACCAAAACTAATGATGGATGAGACCTAAATATTGCACTGGAAGAAATCAAATTGAAAATGTTAAATATTCTTTGTCTTTCTGCCTACAGAGTCTCACCACTTGTACTGAATGTCATACAAATTTACTGAGATCAGTTTTCATCTGAGTCAAATCCCTCACCAGCCATGCTGGTTGCAGTTGGATAAAAAGGTAGTTCTCTTTGTATGAACCTAACTTTAGATGAGATGAGATTCCTAGTTCATGGTGAAAGTTTTGCTATGCATTTATAGGCTAGCTTTACCTATACTTTTATTGATAATAATATATATTTAATGGGGATAGTTGTGTTGACAATGTATTGCTTGTGATGCTCTCTTAAAAACTTATTGGGTGACATCTGAAATAGGAAACCAATGTATCTAAATCAGAAGAGAATCTAAAAAGTTTGAAGCAAGACTGAGACAGTGCATAAGCAAGGAAGGAGAAACTAGATCAGGCTTTAATTGAAACACATAAAAACGATATGAGAAGATGATAGGCAAGAATTTTGCAGAATAGAATTAGGAACTAGCAGCTGATAAGAAAGTTTTTAAGAAGAGTTTAGTGAGAACACTAATAGTCTTAGGGGGGAAAAGATGCTTCATGGTAGATCATAAATAAAGGGTAAGCAGTTATTCAGAAAGACAGACTGAACTTGAAAGCCTAGGCTTAAGAGTGAATTTTCATCAGAATTTCATCCACTTCTTTGTCTATTGCTAAAAGAAAGACCTTGGAGTTGAAATTGAAGAAATAACAAAGACAACAAAGTAAAGATTGAAAATAGATTTCCAAGTCGGCACATATAAAGGGAGGAAACATGTGCTTTGTTGAAACTTCGTCACACAAAACACTGAGTGGATGACTAATGCAGCACAACCCTAAAAGCTGACAGGTATTTGGAGAGATGTTTCCTTGTAGCCTAGATTCCAGCTCTGAAAAGGTTTCCCTTGGAGATATGTAGCAGCAAGGACAAGATGCTATGGCATGCACAGAAGCTCACTGAAATTTACAATTGTGCATTGGGGCTGCAGGTTAAAAAGGCTTGGAAATCTGGAACTGCTTGTGATATTGCAATACACTTACATTATGATAGGATTGTAGGTGTAAAAGATGGATTGAAGCATGTGGGGATATAAGCCACAGCATGGGTGTGAATGCTGCGAGCAGCCCAGACATGCTCAGCAGACACCCCAAGCTGACAGAGGGCCACAGTGAGGATGCCTGAAGTATTAATTTTTCTACACACAGGCACTACTTATCAGTTCATGTTAGAAAGATTTTACTTATAGTAGGCAGATGTTTTGTAGGTACTTAGCAGAGTGGGAAAAGCACAGGATAAAATGATCAAAGGAAAGCAGAATTGGTGTACTGAACCATGTGAGGATGCGTAGATGTTTTTTTTTTTAGAAAGCTGGTATTGATGGTACTGGCAAGGAGGTAATGGATATCCTGAAGGAAGAGGTCTTAGTGCCCTAGGAAATTGTGTGGCCTGAAAGTAAGTGCTGCCTTCCTTGGGAACCCCAGAAAGCTTCCAGAGGAACTGTGTGATCCAGTGCCTAAGGCTGAAGTTGCCTCCAGGAAGGCAGGTGAGAAATTATGAGGAGCCCAAAACTGCAGTGATAGCATCAGTGGCAAAGAGAATCACCCATTTTACAGTGACAGAACGCCTTTATCCATATGTAGAATCTGAGTTTTCTGTTAAAGGCATAAAGGATGGCAAAATATTCTTCATTCTCCCCAGAATATTAAATGCTGATGCAGGAATGATGCCTGAGTGATTAAAAAGCAAGATAAATTTCATACAAAGGTGTGTTACAGTAAACAACAGGGAAGCCCCCAAGGTATTGTTAGGAGGTATCTTGACTCTGGAGATAGGATTAGGAAATTGCTTTGGCAAAATTCCCCTAGAGTCTCTGGGTACCACCAAGGCCAAAACCTCTGCTAAGTGGCTTGAGGGTACAAAGTGCAAAAAAGATTGAGAAACCAAGCTGTCTTTCTGCTCCCACAGTCACCAGCTCACTCTGAGAAATGAAAGGCATGGAATATTTCCAAAATGGATTGTACTGGACAAATCTTAAAATCTAGGGAAGGTGGTGATGCATTTTTTACCCTGAATTGATGAGGCAAATTTTGTAGACAGAGAAATATCTTTTATTGATCGAAATATTGGCAGAAAAAACCAGGAAGAGCTTCAAATGGCTTTCTTTTCCCTGTTATATGAGTTACTCTAATAGGAAATATGATCTCTCTACAAATCTTAATTTAGAGTATCCTGGCTACATCAAAACTACTATTATAATTAAGGGTTTGAATGCCTGCATCCAGAAAATGAGAAATGCTAAACATAGTTCACGAGGAGAGTGCAATGCTTCCAAGTGGAAATTTTGGCAATTAGCACACTGAGGAGGGAATCACCCACATGAGTCTACGGGAGAAGCCTGCAAAAATATGTCTTCAATCTGACCGCTTTCCAGGATATGGCTTTCTCATTCTATGCTAATAGGTACCTGATTTCCCTCAGGATTCCCAGTCTAAAAGCTTGTTCTGCTAATAGGCACCTTCATCACCTTCTCTATAAAGAAGGATCCACCACTCTATCATAAGGACACAAGCAAATCCCTTTTCCCTTCTTTAGGAGGCTCAGGTTCATCAGAAGATTCTGACTTAGGTTTTCACACTGCAAGACTACTTTGTGTACCAGGCTGAAGGCAGCATTAGGACCAAATCCCTTCTGAACCAGCTCCACTTTGCACAGAAGAGTTATGAAATCTCTTGGTCAGAAAAAGAAGAAGCATAATGACCTCCATTTACTAGTGCTTCAAGTGGGATATGGGAACTCTGGATTCATGTTGCTGCCTCCAGGACTGTATCAAGAGTCTTGTGTTAAGTATTATTATGCCAAATGCACAGGCAGTGGTTGGGGCTGCAAAAAGAAGACCAGGAATGACCTCCTCTTTGAGATTGCTTGCATCATGCAGCTAAAGCAATATTCCCCCTTTCTAATTCACAGGTTCAGGAGAGGTTGAGAATTGCCATCTACCAGGGAATAGCTGTCTACAGTGCTATTCCATAATGTGAGAGTTGGAAGCACACCAGCATCTGACAGGCAGGACTGGGAATTGGCCTGCACCCTCCTTACCTCTGAATGAGAACTCTAACCACTAAGCAACTGTAAAAATAGTCCCAATCCAATTGGCAGAGAGAGACATCATTCCTCTAACCATATTTCCAAAAGAATAAGCACCTGCAATCCAATTTTGTGCAGAGACTCATTCAATAAATATGTTCTGAGACAACCAACTACGTTAAGTCCATCAAACAAGACAAGAGGAAAGGCTGGGACTGGCTCTTAGTAGGGCCTGAATTAGTAAACTGTCTCTAAGCATCTCAGGTTTTGTCACCTGGAAACCTGAAATCCTGGAGGCCTAAAGAATTTAGGCTAAATAACAACTGAAAAGGGGCTTTTATCTTTGTTAGTCTGTGTTTGGATGTCTTAAATCCAGCCCAGGAACCGTCCTAAGTGCTGAGAGATTTCAGTGGATTTGTCCTAACTGTCCTAATTTATCCTAATTTTTCTCTCCTTTCATGGCCAGGGGCAACTCCTGCACTGCTTTTTGTTATGTCTTTGATCACCGGTGAGTACCAATGTCTGCTGAAAATTACATCCCACCTCTTCTCAACCCATAGCATGGAAAAAACTCCTGGAGATTAAAAGAAGTCTCATAGAAAGTACCTACTACAGTTCCTAGGAGCCATGGCCAGCAATGCCCAGGAAAACTCTCTACCCTTCAGAAAATACTGAGATTTAAAATTCTGCTGGTCCCAGGGCCCATTTTGGCAAGTCCTAACAATTGTCCAGGAATGAGGACTCTCAGGCACACCCTGCTTAGTTTTGATTCAGAGAAAGAAGGAGTTGCTATCATGGAGAAGGGGAGCTACATTTAAACTTCAGTCTTTAAGTTTATTTAATGGACTGGATCTTACAGGATGTTCCAGTTAAACTGGGAACAAAGTTTATTTGATATATAATGCCTGCATTTTGAGAGACGGAGATTAAAGCATCCAGTGCATTTGGAAAGGATTTCATTCTCATGGCATTTGGTTTCGCAACTTGTTTAAACAAAATGTGATTCTTTGATGTGGAAGTGATGCTAACATACAGGGGAATAAAATACATGAAATTTAAATGCAGGGAAGGAATTTACAAATACTTAACCCTGTATATATGCTGATGTATTGAAGTGCTCTTGTCTCATGCATCCTGTATAGTTATCCACTCTTTTTATATATTATGCAGGCTGGAAGAATTATGACATTTAAGACCACAGCAGAGAGAATATCCTTTTCAATTTAAGTCCTCCCCAAGCATAAGACAAACTGGCAGTCCTCCTAATAAAAAATAAAACCAAAAACTGGCTGAAAATGGAAGAAAATTACTGCAGCCTCTTCTGCAGTGCAAGTCCACTGTGTGGAAATATTACCAAAGGAGAAATACTAGATTTTATTCTTAAATGTTTTTTCGGGTTTTTTTTTTCTATACCTTAAAATAAATTAAACGCATTGCTGAAAAACGAAAATAATCACATAAGATGACAACTTATAATCTCTCAAACATTCTGTGCATTAAAAAAAAAAAATACTGAGAATGGCTAGTTTCTTTTAAGCCATTGCTTGGAGACAGCAGTAAAATAATAAACTCCTTTGACAAAGCTTACGTATTTAAAGATGTCCTTCCATACTCTCCTATATAATGTTCTGCTAATACCGGTTTTACTCGCTTAACTAAATTCCTTATTAATTTACCTGCAAAAAATTCTTTTGCCAGGGATGACCTTCCTTTAGCTAGGGTGAATAAAATGACTTAATTCTCCTGACCCTTTGATGGTAATAGGACCAAAAATTGAAAAATCATTGAGAGAGTACAAAATATTGGCAGGTGCAATGGGAGCATCAATGAAGTCAGAGAAAATATTAGTGAATTAGATCATCAATGAAACTAAACAGCCAGAAGAAGTGAGAGAAACTGACAGCATCATCAATTCACCTCTTATCCTATGTGGGATTTGATAAAAGAGCTGTGCACTAATCTCCTTATCTTGAAACCTTCCGATTTTGAGACCCTTCTACCATGGCTTCAAAAGAGGTTGACAACACGCAAACTGCTAGCAGAAGAGTTCAATTTACAGGGGTTGACATGGGGCTAAATTGGAGATAATCCCCTGAAGTTAAAGTGGACAGAAAAAGGAGAGGAAACAGCATATTTCAGAGATGTACGATGTGACATCTCTGTACAGTACTCAGTACTCTGTACTCTGCTCAGTACATCTGAGCAGTTGGAGAAAGAAGGATCCCATCCATAAAGGGTAAGCAGCACAGGAAGTTTCCTCTTGGACCAATAAGATGCAGATTACTGCTGTCCTGTTTACTGTTGTCAGCTCAAGGCTCTGCAAACTTGCCTATAGAGAGCTTCCCTACTGGTGAGTAATATTTGTAACCTTCAGAAACTGTGATTGTGTCTGCATGACAACTTGTACACATCCAAATATGTAGAAATTGCTGTTTTAAATCATATTGCATTGCAAGGGTTGGAGGCTGAGTTTGTAGTGTAGCTTGCCAAAATGGGAAAGAGAGAGTTTTAAGCCATTTTGAATAAAACAAGGGCAATTAAGTTAAATAATGGAAAATTGAGTAAGTTGCTCAATAAACAGCAATTCTGATAAGCCTAGCAGCTGCATCAAAGGGGCTGGAAGAAGGTTATGTTTGTTATTCTGCCATTATCATGCATTCTTAAGTCTCAGACAGGTAATTTCACAATCTAAATCCCACTTATGCTCATATAAAATGCAGCTGTTGACTTCATACTGTATCTTAAAAGTATATTAATTCACTTTATTGCAGTTGCAATTTAATTTGAGATCTATCTTGCTTTATTTTATTTAGTTTAATGGTTAATATTGAGTTTAGGCTTCTTAGTTTATTAATAGGTAATCACCCTTGTTAAAGGTTCTCAGGAATAGGTTTTTTCCCTTGCAGAAATGCAGAAAACCTTAGCCAAGGTTTTAAAAGCCATAGTATTTCTGCTGGTAAATATTTAGCCCTATCTCTTGATGTGTACCTGTGTTCTTCACAGTACATTATACACTTCTGTGTAAGACACTTGCTTACCTTAGGTTTTAGCACTTATATTAGATGCCTATATATACCTGTGTGTGTCACTGAGTACTATATTAACAGTATGAATAAATATATTTAAAAATCTAGCTATTTCTAATTAAATATAATTTCAGAAGGTTTAATGGACTGTTTGTGCAACTATGATCTCCAAAAAGTCTGTCTGGTCTACACTGCAGTTCCCACTGTATTTTGTCATCTGTCATCATTAAGCTCTACTTTTTAATCTGCTGTAACTTCTAGAACTCAAAGTACTTCACCTTGAATTTGCATTATGTATAACAGCAAATGGATCTTGAAATATTCTTCAAGGTGATTTGATGTGCTTCTGGTACCTCATCACAGATCTGTCAAACACAAGTGAAAAGCTGTGGAGTTTATTACCAATGCTGTAAATATTTAATCCATCAGAATATGCCAAAAAAATGATTATATAATTGACAAAGATGTCTTTGATACATTCTAGATTTACATTTTTATTGCGAAGGCAGGCTCTTCAAAACTCAGAAATTCCTGCATGTATTATAACGCTCCACCTGCCTTGCCCAGTGCATTCATTCACGTAGGCCTAAAGGAAGCAGTGTAGCAAAACCAATATTGTTCAAGAATGGCATCTCAAAACCTCATTAATTGAGGCAGATGTATCTGCTTATGTGTAGTACCATTCAAACACCTCCTTCAATGCATTGTTTCTGTTACATACTATTTATATCCCACAAAAAAGTCAGGAGCAGCATTGGAGTACCTCACTATGCTGGCATACTAACACTTGGAATAAGACATATTATCAAGGATTTTGTTTTCATGAAGCATAAAGGCTGGGTTCCAGTCTGGTGAGGAAAAGACCTGAAGAAATGGTACAGCCTTAATAAAAAGACATTTTAATTTCACTGACATTATCAATTACATTGACCTGCTGAGATGTTAATGATGTGAATGTTAACACCTCTGGTTATGATGTGATTAAGACAGATAGACAGGAAAAGAAGAGTTTCAGAGGTAGGACTGTACAGTGAAGATACGATTACCCTGCTTTAGGTCTATAGTTCATAGAGCCATGAATTATTTAGGTTGGAAGGGACCTCTGGGGGTCATCTAGGGAACCTCCCTGCTCAAAGTAAGTATAATTAGATCAGGTTGCTCTGGACCATTTTTAGTTGAGTCTTGAACACCTCTTGGGAAGATCCCATAACCTCTCTGGGCAACCTCTTCCAGTATCTGACAACTCTCAATGTCTAAAAAAACCCCAAATCAAACCAGAAAAGGGTGATCTATAATTGAAATTTTTAATGTTCTAACTTGCATCTTTTGCCTCTCATGTTATTGCTGTGCAGCTGCAGCAAGAGATGAATTAGAAGTGAACATTTCTGAATGCCTGTAGACCAGTGTGCCAACCTACACTGGAAAATACAATGAGGCAGCAGGGTGAAAGGAGAGAAAAAGAGAAATATGAAAAGGGCCGACCCCTTAGAAGGGTTAGAAAACCTGAAATTACATTGGTGAGTTACACCTAACCAAGTTTCTGTAATGGGCAGAATTCAAATCTGCACTGTTATGGGGAAATTAAAAACTGGAAAGTTTGCAGTTACCAATTAAACACTGATAGAGATTCATTTTTGTTCAAAGACTTTCAGACTCTCTGGACAGAAGGGACTTCCCTGTTCACCTAGGCTGACCCTCCCTGTGCAGAGGCTGGATAAGGTTTTTTCAGATCTAGATCAAAGAATATCTTTTAAAAAGAGATCTAATCTTGTCTTCTGCATTCAAAAGGACGGTGACCTAACCACTTTTCCCAAAAAGTTGGTAAAATGTCACTTACATAACTTAAAAGCCTTACCATCCTAAGATAAATATTTTGGACTTCACTACAAGGAGTAAAGATGAAAGTTGCTGAATTGGAAGCTGGTGGTTACCAAGAGACCAGTGTTCAAGGCCTGATTATATTTAGCATCGCCAATCACATGAGAGTCTCAAACACAGCTTCAAAAGCTTTAATTTATGAAATCTCAGGAAAGTTATAAGGAAAATCTGTTTGGGTAATATATCTGGGCAGAACAATGTACATGGAAGATGAAGGCTCTTGAGGAGCATTTATTAACTGTCCAAAAGTCACTGTCAAAGAAAAGAACACTGGTACTGTTTTCAGTTGTTAAGGGAGAGCCCGATTAGAAATAAATAAGCAATTTTTAACAAATGAAAAAATTGGATACAGGCCAGAAGAATGTTGAATGAGGAGCCACAAATCTTGGGAAATTGATATGGGAAGTTAAAGCTGCCAAAGAAGGTCTCTGATTGGAAAGTCAAAAGAGACTATAAAGCTAAAAGCATAAATATTAGAGAAAAACCCCAACAAACCCCACCATCAAGCCCCAGAAATGTTCGGCCATAGCTAGATAAAGCTGGTAAAATTGCTTTTAATGGTGCAGAAAGGGCAAAATAATAATTTCCTTACTATATTTGGAAGAAAGCAGTGTGATACATGTATATAAAATGAACTTCTTTCTGACCCACTAATTATTGGCATGCTAAGTAACAGATGTTAACATTGATAAATCTGCAGGCCCACCTTATTTGCTTTTTGAGTTATAAAAGTATTGGCCAACTTGACTTCTGCAGCTTTGATAATTTTAACACATATGGGAATGATGAAAACAACCCAGAAAATCATGTCTTAGTGATAATATTGTGTCAATATTCCGAGAATGAGAATGATATTGCTAATTATAACTTAGCCTGATTCAGCCACGGTAAAATAAAGGAAAAGCGGTTAAGGGATTAGCTGAGAAAGACATGAGGGGTAAGATTATAATTAATGTCAGTTAGCAGGTTTTTAGGGAAATGAGTCAGATCAAACACTTGTGCTGGAAGACAGCAAGATACACCGATAAAGGCAACCCTGTTGATACACAATATACAGATGTTTATAAGGCCGTGGATTCATACCTCATTACACTGATCAAAACTTTGCACGGTGCAATGAGAAGGGAGCCCACAAAAACTGGGTTAATAACTGGCTAAACAAGGGCTCCCAGAACCTATTTGCAAAGCAGAAGCCGTGGCTGAGCAATTGTGCTTTGCTCCTGGGAAGTGAGCACCAGCTGGCAGTGGGCTCATCAGTGCTGTGTGCTGTGGATTCCTCTGAAACTGCTCCTGGGCAGCCACGCTGTGGTGGGCACACGCCGGTGGCTGGGGCTGTGCTCAGCAGGGCCATGCTGTGGGACAGATCCCTGTACCATGGGAGCAACTGTGAAAAGCCCAAGGGGACTCTCACGGTGATAGCTCTGGCACAAAACCATAGGTAAATGGACCACGGATTCCTCCCCAGATGGTTTTGAAAGAAAGCACACACTTTCTCAGCAAAAGAGTGGAAGACTCTGGTTCATAGTCCAAGCACATGGACAAATAGCTCAGAGGAACTTGGTGCAAATCAGGTCAGAGGGTCTGATAGCCATGGACTGGCTCTTCTTGGGCAGGAAAGCCAACTTGATTCCTCCCTGACTGTGGCAGGAATGCCCCAGAAAGGTACTTTCAAAGTCTCCTTACCTAATTTAGTCAGAACTTTTCTTTTTCAATTCATTGTTCAAGTTGGAAAGAGTTTGGAGATAAGATTGTAACACAATAGGAGTTCCCCCAGCTTTCCCGATGAGAATGGCAGAAATTTGTTTTGCTTAAACTTAACAGAAGAAAATTCAGTAGCTGGATAAACCAGGCAGTGGAAATTTTTGTCAGAGGGTAATTATGGGCAATTGTAAACAAGAGTTGAAGAGTTGAATTTAAACCCTTATGCATCATAACCAAAATGAACATTACAGATTCAGTAAAACTACATTTTAGATTATGTATCTTTTGTTTAGCCCAAATTTTTCAACTTTTTGGGGTTTTTTTTCCCTAAAAAGCGGCTCAGTTTAGGCATACATTTCTTTGCTTCCCACAGTCTGTGTCTATGAGCACTGAGCAGAGGCAGACTAAAGGGAATTTTGGAAGGATTTTTCAGAATGAATCTTGGGTGCTTTCTCCTTAAGTGCATTTCTCTTTCAGTAATAATAAAGAAGTACCACAGTGGAACATTTTTTCTGACCTGGGGGAATGTGTCATGATTTGTTCCCTGCTTGAAGGCTGATGAAGCTGCTAGCACGTGAAATTCCAGTTGTTGGCCACGCTGACAAAAAAGGAATTTGTAGTTTTTAAGAACTGTCATTAATCGTACCTCATGTCAGGGAGGGAAGAGTGCAGCAGAGGCAGCACATTTCTAAGGAAAGCTGACAAAAAGGGGAGTGGGACTAAAGAATTGCCTGTGCTTGGCTGTGTGGCTGTTTGGTGTTGTGCCATGTGGGTGGAGTGTGCTGGTGTCCCAGGTAAGGGAGGGTCCCCAGGCAAACGTAGATGGGAAGCTGAGCTGCTGATTCAGAAGGTAACTTTCACAATGCACATGCCTTTGGGAGAGGTGTGGAAGGTGGAAACGGGTTGTTTGCCCAAACTTTTCACTCCTTTGCTTACCAAGGTCTGTGCCAAGACTATTTTGTACTTGGGTACCTTACAATTATTTTTAAAGCACACCAAATTAATTTCCTAATACATTTCTATTGTTAAATAACGTCTGTGAGGGATATGAAGTGTAGCTGATCACAGAGAACATCCAAGATTTATGTGCTGTCAGTAGCTGCAAATGAAGTTTAGTTCTATAAGCCATACTTAAAAGCCTTCTGTCTAATGCAAACAGGGCATTTCTTCTACCTTTTGCTAAGTGGGTAAATAGACATGGGGAAAAAAGTGAAATAGCATAAACAGAACCATTCCAGGCACAGATCTACACTAAATTTTACAGACATTTGCATTATTTATTATGGGATATCCATGAACAATCTCTGAATTTCTGCCATGAGAAAAATTTAGCCAAAACTAAATTTCAAGCTATTCATAAAAAGAAACCATAAAATCTGAATGGTGGTACTTTAACAGTAGCATTTGATCAGAAATTAATGGCTATAAATTAGTCCAAGCGAATTTAAAACAGATGCGAGAAGATTTTGATCACTGAAGAAAGAATTTCTGGAACATTCTTGCACACTGAGATGTAGGTACAACCGAGGTTGCATCAAATATAGCACAAAGGAGGCAGAAAATGTGGGTATGGTATGTAATAAACTTATAAAAATGCAGCTGATAAATTGAGAAGCTGATAGATCTGATGATGGGAGAATGATAGGCTGGGGAACATGTCAGTTTAGCCACAGGATTTCTGCCAGAATTGCTCCTCTATGCAAAAGCAGGCAGAGTAGGAGCAAGCAGGAGGTAGAAACCAGGCCTGGCAATATCTAGGCAGGTCCTTGTGTCTGTACAGAAATGTCACAGCTGCAGAGCACATTATGAAATAATTTTATGAAGTAGTGTCTACCAAACACGCGAGAAGAACAAGTCTTTAGTATTGTAAAAAATCTGCAAGTTGCAGTGATCCCCAAGGCCTTCTATGAATATTCTTTTGTGTCTGAGACACATCTCTTTCCTGCAAATACAACTTGGTGTGATGCAACCGGTATTCTCAGAAATTACACATTTCCCCTTTATCCTGCTTACAAGGACCTTATTCCCAGTTATTCCATCTTAACCCAAATATTTTCCTGCCTTGTATGTACATCTTTGTGAACGAGTTGGGATTATCACTACAACCACTGGTATTTTAACATTTTCCGTTATATCCGTTCAAACAACGTCAGCTGCTGTTTTGCTGACATTTTTTGGCATGTTTATTTCTTTTGGTTTTTGTTTTCTCTAGTCTTTACTGAAATAGCTTTAAATGGGTTGTTTAGTATCTGGGGCTTTTAAAGACCTTTGGGATCTTGATTCAGTTATCACTCAGATATTTCTTTTTCAATGAATTACAAGTTCCTGGTAATTAATGAATAGTTCTGATTAAACCAGCCAACCAACCAACAAATCCCAAAACCCCTAAAAACCCTACATCTCACAACAAAACTCTTCACAGTGGGGGGGGGAAGAATCCTACTTCCTCGTGTTATTCTGAACTCTCTCTGAGAAAACGGACATTTCTTCCTATGAACACAATATTCTTCCTACCTTTGCATTGGCATTTCATATCAACATTCTCTTTTATCTCTTTATACAAAAGGCAACCAATACTCCCCAAACCAGTGCCATTCCTTTAATGGTCTTCTCTTTTACTAGTCTAAATAATTTTCATGTACAACAGAAAGTGCTGGATGAATCTGATCTTTTTCAAGATTTCATCAGCATCCCATAATTTTTAAAGCTGCCACATTATTTGTGCAGCACCACTCCAGAGAGGTTGAAACCCTGCTTTTATTGTGATTTCTCTGTACCAAGGTTAGTGATTTTCTTCTAACATCTTAGAGTTATAAAATCATTTAGGTTGGGAAAGACCCTTAAGATCATCAAGTCCAACCATAAACCTGACACCATCAAGTCCAGCATTAAACTATGTCCCTAAGTGCCACATCTACATGTCTTTTAAATACTTCCAAGTGACTCAGCCTCTTACCTGGGCAGTCTCTCCCAATGCCTGATCACTCTTTCCATGAAAGAAATCTTACCTAATATCCAGTCTAAACCTCCCCTACAACTTAAGGTCATTTTCTCTTGTTCTGTAGCTTGTTACATGGGAGATGAGATCAACTTCCACCTGGATGCAGTCTCCTTTCAGGGTGTTGTTGAGAGTGATAACATCCCCCTGACCCTGCTTTTCTCCAGGCTAAACATCCCTAGCTGTTTCTCATCAGACCTGTGCTCCAGACCCTTCACCTGGACTTCTCTGTTGCCCTTTTCTGGACTCGCTCCAGCCACTCCATGTCTTTCTTGCAGTGATGGGCCCAGAACTGGACACAGCATTCCATTCCTATCAGTGCTGAGTACAGGGGAACAATCACTACCCTGGTCCTGCTGGCCACACCATTGCTGATAAAGGCCAGATGCCATTGGCCTTCTTGGCTACCTGGGCATATTCTGGCTCATGTTCAGTTGACCAGAACCTCCAGATCCTTCTCTGCCAGGCAGCTTTCCAGCCACTCTTTCCCAAGACTGTAGTGTTGCATGGGCTTGTTATGACTCAAGTGCAGGATCTGGCAACATCTTTCACTGCCTTGGTCTTTTTTCTATATTTACTGGAACTTGTGTTTCCATTTTAAGGAGTCTAATGCATTGAACTCCTATTAGATACAAATTTTAGGTAACAAAATCACAAACAGTAAGCACAGCATTCGTGCTGCTATTTTTTATTCCAGCTTTTGACTCGGCACTGTCGCTGAAGGAATATGTGAATATCTAGCAATGATACAACACAATAACCTGTCAGCAGTTATTTAACTATTGGATGGAACATAAACTTCCATTGCAGCAGCACTTATAAGGAGGTTGGATAGGCTCTCTGAGGCATGAAAGGACTAAATGTAAAGCTCTGAAGACGTTCAGGTAAGATCAGCAGATTATTATTCATGCTTCAGAGAAGGGATGAAGTTGGCTTCATTCTCCCTGAGGGGAGACAGCTCTGTTTTCAGCTCTGTTTTCAGTTTTCAGAGTGTATGCTCACATGTGGGTGTTTCTGGAAGGGGAAAGAAGAGAATGTATAATGATGGCGAAGGTATATAATCACAAATACAGTAGAGCAGAAGTTGCCAGTCTCCTGTCTCTGGGCATTTTCATTAACAGCGGCAACACTTGTCATCACAACCAGTAGAAGCAGGCACAGAAGCACCTTTTTCTTCACCCATTGTCCCACGCCTAGATTTCACCAGAGAAGCTATGTTTTGGTATCTAGAATTTCAAACTTGCTGGAACAAGAGAATTTCTAAGTGTATCTAGTAGATCCAAGTAGCTGCATGTCTCCTACGTAGTTGTTCCAGGTGGGGGGGCTGTGTATCTGGAAGTCAGGGTGGTTTCAAACACACACCTCACACAGTTGCTACATACCTGCCAAGAGGAGCTTGTGCCTTGAGGATGCACTGGTGCACTGGACTCAATTACTTTCTCTCTGCTACTCAGCCAGTGGAGCCTGAACAGCATTTTAAGCAAATTCTGGGTTCATTGTGTATATATGACTTTGATTCATACCTCAATAAACGCAGCATAATAAAAAAAGTCACACTTACTACTCACCCATACTTACACACATCTGGGAAATCCCAGACCAGCAGTGGGAGGGCGCTCAGGCTCACATGGCACAGCTGGAATACAGGCAGGGATCCCATGGGATTTGTGGCTAGAAAGCCTCATGCAGTGGAAGGAGGGAGTATGTTAGAAGTTTCTAACTAGAGGCACTTTGGAGATGCAATGTGGGGTCTTTGCTGGATACGTTTCCATTGCAGCTTATGCGGGGTAGCCCTGCAGTGCTAGTCTGATGTTTGGATATGTGTAATTACAGACCCACACACAGGCTCAGCTAAAAGATGGTGGGTAGGAAGAGCAATGGCCTCCTCAGGGCTGGGTGGCTTTAGATGACTCGGAAGGAATGACGGGAGAGTGGGAGAAAGTGTTAGATAAATGAGGGCATGATTACTGAAAAGTGTAATGGGCAGACTAACAAATCAAGAGGAAACCTTGTGTTTGGATGAGCAAATCTTCTTCCATTTCCACTGGCTTGACTTTGAATCTGCAGAGAGGCAGATGAAAAAATCCCTGTCTTACTGTTACTAGTCCTGATAGGCACTCTAATGGCTTCACAGGGTAGTAAGGATGAGCACAGTGATTGGGACACAGCACAGCAGCTTCCCCAGCTGCACAGCACTTTGCAGCTGGCTGGAAAAATGCAGGACAGACAACAGTGTGACAGACATTTGTTAGTTGAGCATTGCATCCATGCAACAAAGTCATGTGTTTGCCCACTGAAACTGATGATGGTGCTCCTGGTCTGGCTTTTTTGATTAATTTGGAACCAAAAAGCATCAGTATATGAACTTAATGGTGTATCCTGTAAATTGACAGCTACTGCATCTGCTCAATTTGTCTTGATGCCTTCAGCTCCACCTTCAGGCTTGAGTCAGCCTAGGAGAACCCAGATATAAAGGTAATATTGGTAAAGCCTGGAATAGCTGCAATTTGTGTAGAACTTTTCTTCCCTCCAGATCTGTGGCTGGCCTAACGAAGGGTGGTAACAATGTGAGAGCTGACGCTGTTATTTTTACATCAAGTGATATACTCTCCTGTAACAGCAAAATTCTTCACTGACTATTCATGGTCCAAGGCTCATTCAGTAGCATGAACTGAATGAGAACACTTTACCCAAAGATTAGCCTTGCCAAAGGACTTGCTTATCAGCTCGTTGTAGTTTTAAGGCAGTTCATTCTTGAATGTCCACCTTTCCTTCATGTTTTTTCTCTTTCTAAAGTGAAACGTCTTTTAATTACTCTTTAGGCATTGAATGAAGATAATGCAAAACTATCAGTAATACAACGATAAAATGTTAAATGGCAATATATGCAGGGAACCTTCAGTTTTCCACACATTTATGATTGACTTTCTTTTAATAGAAAACATTTTTTTTTTTCTTTCAATGTACAGATAAAGAATAAAAACACTTGAAAGCAAAGAGTGAAATTGGATCTCATTTAAAACATGGAGTTAGTGAAATGGTGACAGATGGGCCCTGCTGGGAAGGAGAAGATTGTTGAATCAGACTGGGATAAGTTAGTGACTTTGCAATTATAAAGCATGTGGCTTTGTAATTTCTAACCCCCAGTTCTGCAAAGTAATCAGTGCAGTTGGGCACATATGCCTGCAGGGAGGCTCATTGAGACAGGCATGAAAATCTGCATAGAGGAACAGGGGACATGCAGATATTCCAAAACACAGATGCAAGGGAGAAAATCTCTCTCTTTTCCAGCCAAATTTTTTTTTAATCTGCCCTCTCCGAATGGAAGAATGCTTCACTATGAAATATGAACTTGATTTTCACGCACTCCTGTAGTGCTCACCAGACTAGGAATGGGATTTTTAGAAAAACATGACCCTTTCAAACATTGATTGATCTGCCACTGTTAAATGTTGTCCATCTCAGTATGCCTGTGGCAATGGGTGACAGGTTTGTCTAATTATGTTTCAAAGACGATGTTTTAAAATAAAGTTGAAAATCTCTATCTTGACTCATTTCTGTAATAAACTTCTGGCAATGGGAAGCTATAATTTATTAACTTAGAAATTTCTCATCTCTATTATCGTAAAGATGTCTTAGCAATTGTATTTTTAGGATTGCACAAATGTGGCATAAATCCTGTTTTTCTTTTAAAGCAGATTGTGCTAGGATGTTGAACATCAAATGTGTGAGATTTGTGTCCATCTGAATGATCAGCTTGTTTTTTTATTTCCAGGGACAAGCTAAGCCATCAAGTCCCACCACATGCAAACCCAGACCACCAAGTAGATTACATATTTAACTTATTACACAATCTCTTACGTGCATTTAACAAGCTGCAATCACTCAGTGATGGTCTTACCAGTGCACACTACAGGCAACTATTTGGTTTCAAGGTCTTGAAGTTGTGCAGCTCTTGGTTCTTTCTTCTGACCATCCCTGGAAAACTTATTTTCACTTCTAAGCCAAAGAATGGCATTGCTGCTGCTGATTCAAATACATACTCATAGACACTACATTTTCCTTGACAATCTGATATTTATGCCCATTTTGTGTCTCTGTAGAGAAGCTGCCATGAGTAAGTTCAGTTTTCATAGCTGCAAATTTTCTGGTGTAGTCTAATACACTTTCATGGTTCCCAAATTTCTTTTTGATGTGCAAGTCCTTTCATGCCTTAGGGAAGCACAGAAGAAAGCATGGAAATACTTGAAACATTAATAAATAGGTGCTGGAGGCTGATATTATGGGCCAACTGGGTGCAGGAGGAGCTGGTGTCTTAGTGATGAATTAGAAATGCTAGGAAAGAGGGAAGACATGTCAGGAAAGATTGGGAAGATGCAAAGCTTGAGGTGTCATAGCAAGGGCAATCACTTACAAAGAAAATGTGTTTCCAGAAGCGCTCCGAATGGACATGAAAAGTGTAATACTGCCTTTTTCAGAATCAGAGACAAGGAAGCATGACAATACCTAGGTGAAATAGTTTGACTGAGGTGATGGATCAGAAAGTTCATTTATTTTATATGTTACACATAAAAAACTCAGCAAGGTGTGACTCAGAACTTGGATGTGAGGACATAAGGAGAATTCAGAGCAGAAGACCTTGCACAGGATATAGGTCTGAATTAGTAGAAGAGTGTGTTCTCATGTTGATTGAAAATGGAGGGAGGATAATGAGATTAGGACAGTATTAATCATCCTGCTATAGCTACATTAAGGATGAACAAGGCTAAAGGGTAAAGTCTTTTTCAGAGAAGCTGTGATTGGAGGCATAGGGAGAAAACAAAGACAGTCACAGGAGCCACTAGTGAGTCTAGATTTCATAAACAATGTGCTCTTGGGACCCCAGTCACCACTGAATCTAAGAGAATATGAATGTTATTTTAAGCTACATTGGATTTTCCATGGAACCTGGAAAGACTGGACAGTTTTGGAGAGGAAACTGAAGAAGAGGATTTGCAAATAATGAATCCAGCCTATGTACCCAAATTGCAATGCTAGAAAGGATCACTGCAGTTTCAAGTAGAAAGAAATAGTGGATTGATATGGATCTGCACTTCTACAAGACTTACTTTGTGTACCTTTGAAAAATGTGAACTGCCCTAATAGCTTTCCAGAAATGTTGGCTTGTGGAAATACAGTGACTTTAGTACTGATGATCAAGCACTTTTGGACCTCAAGTTCCCAGTTACATTAGCAATTGATCAAAGTCAAGGCAGTGAGTACAGGAAATTCCTGGTTCTTGTGAAAACCTTTAGGTTTCAGCTCAGGACACTTCTCAGAGTGTTCCGGACATCTGTGATAAAAGACTAATAGATGCAAAATCTGTATAGAATACACAGGCTCACAAAACCCACCTAATTCAATATAGTTCTATATTTAATGTTCAGCTACAGAGTAACACCACTACAGCATGGAAAATCACTGGCAAACTTACAAGGATATGCATATTACCCAGTATTACAGAACCAATGGATGAAAAATTACTATTAGACTTTGGTAAAAAGTAAGAAAGTCAAAACAAACACAAAATTGTAGAAATACAAAACTTCATCACGGTTTAGACACAGATGCTTTAGAATTTGGAAAGGTCATCATAAACTAAAAAACCTACAGACATGTCACTTTCTTCCAATAAGTTAAACACAAAGAAACATAAAGAAATTGGAAGCTTCTGCTCAGTCTTTTAAAGCAAAGGAAAACTAGCAGTTGGCAAAGTGAAGCAAAGGACAAAAAGACTGAAGAACAAAAGTCTTCATGAACTGATCTTTGTTTTCCAGACTGCGTGTAAAAGGAATTTAACAAGTGAAAACATGAACATATTTGAAGATAATTTACTTTACCAGAAAACTAGAAGACAGCTGAAATGGCCAGCAGACCAGTTCAAGCATGTTGATCCTGTTCTAATAACATTAGATGTTGGGTTTAGTTGCTGTACTGACCGGAGTGCATTGTAGTATCACTGATAATACAGCTCTTTTTGTATGTCCTCCCTTTGGTGTCTCTGTCCCACACTGGCTTTTTGTGTTTTATCACCTCATGGCAGTTTCTCACTTTATTCTGTTTTTCACTAGTGCAAAATTACTGAGCAGAGCCCAGCTGTCTGCTGCATGGCATTGTCACAGGCCCTCTTTGTAGAAAACAGAGAAGAGGAACCAAAATAAGTTGATGGAAGAGTTTATCTGAGAGGAGAGATGGGAAAAGCCAACATTTCCGATATGGTAGACAGTAAGATCCAGCAAGGTGGAATTCATAGCTTGATTGTGAGGCCATAAGGAATGGTCAGAGCAGAAAGGTTAATCTTGTCAATTCTTTACCTTGAGCAGTTAACTTCAACTAACTTGATTGGCCCTAAGTGTTCATTAATCAGGATTTTTTTAATGTACCCACACCTGTGCCACAGTATTGACTGTCAGAGTATTTTTTGATAGCCCAGCTGCTTTCCTTCCCTGGAAATCTCCCATAGTAACCTTTCTTGAGGACTTAATTTTCATAGTAAACCAAAGTCAGACGAGAAGCTGAGGACTAACCTTTATTAATTCAGCACATTCAGTTGGACTTGGACTTCGTTTTCCACAGGCCAGCATAATTCCACAAATTCAAAACATATAAAGCAAAGTATAAGCCAGATAACAAACCTAAAGCCAGATAACAAACCTAAATGCCTGGGATTGCTGTTATCAAACCTGCATTGCTCAGATTCCAGCTGCTGTGACAGGGATCAAGGGCACTCCACCCAGGGGCATCGGCAGCATTTGTGGCACTAGAAACCACTCTTGGCTGTGTGTCTGCTTTGTCTATCTGCAGGACACGTCTCGGTGCTTTCTCTCTCACTTTCTTTGTGTATTTACACCTCTAGATGGGATTCCTCTTCCTTCTGGAGCTTGTCT
This sequence comes from Acridotheres tristis, assembly GCA_037013685.1. NCBI lineage: Eukaryota > Metazoa > Chordata > Aves > Passeriformes > Sturnidae > Acridotheres > Acridotheres tristis. The sequence continues at coordinate 26,576,367 of CM072884.1, read as the reverse complement.
CAGCAGGAAGATTTCCTGCAGGAAGCTGCTGCCTGCTGCTTCAGTTCTCATCCTGTCACTCCTACCCAAACCTGGGGTTGCTGCCTTGCACCTGGGAAGTCCCCTCTAGCCCAGCTAGCTGTACTTCAGCAGGCTGAACTGACCTGTTCTCTCCCCTGCCTTTATACTTCCTTGGCTGTGATTCAGATTCGGCTGAATTCAGGTTCAGCCTCTAAACAGACTCTGGTCTCCATAATCTGGGAGTGCCTGAGTCTCCAGTATTGTTGTTAAACTTTTAAAATGTGGAAAACACCTTACTCTGAAAAAAGCTGCAGGTGCAACTTGTCTCCCAAACTTATGGACCTGCTTTTGTTCTGTAACCTCCACTGAATCTGGTTCCTGCAGCTTCCTTGACCAGGCCTTTCCTTCACCTTTCCTTCTGCTTTTGCATGTGTGATAATTGATAAAAGATTCGTGTTAATCACAAAAGCATTGGGGTTTGTATAATACTAAACCCTGAAGTGAAGCATGGACACTAGATAAAGGAAATTATATGATAAAATCATTCCGTTTAAAATCACCTTGTTATGTTGTATTATGTTACATTATATTATGTTATATTTTCCAAATAAGTTGTATCGGCTACCAGCTTGCAAAATCAGACTTCCCAATAGCCCTTCCTGCCTTTGTCTGATCAATACTGCTTATCTCAAGGACCAGACTTCCAGAACTTCTCTGATAGTTATCTACAAGGACTAGATGGCTATCAGTGACTGATTATCGCCCAAAGGCTTTGTGAATTTGTGTAAGGATGTTTATTCGACCACCACTGCTTACCCAGCAAAATTATGACAGCAAAAACCCAAAAATTATTAATTACAACGAGAAACTATAGTATAAGAAAAGGCTACAAACCAAGGTTTGATGGAGCGTGGAGTGGGTGGTGACCCCTCACGTTCCCCAGCGCGCTGCTTGCTCTGTCTATATCAAATAAAGCAATCTAAATTTTGCTGAATATCGAGATTTTTGTCTCTTATTTATAACACATGAAACCCTGCACATGGGGCTCTGTCTTACGGGGTGCCCAGGATGACTTTGTGGAGATCCTCTAGTCCGATCCCCCTGCCAAGGCAGGGTCACCCGGAGCAGGTTACTAGGGGCAAATAATAGAGCAGGAATGCGTCCAGGTGGGCTTGCAATGCCTCCAGAAAGGCAAACTCCGTGGATCTCCATCAAAAGCCTGTTCCAGTGTTCTGCCGCTCTCAGTGTAAAGTTCTTCCTTCTGCTGAGGTGAAACTTCTTGTGTTTTAGTTTATGGCCACTGCTCCTCGCCCTGTCGCCGGACACCAGAAGAAAGAGTCTGGCACCTTCCTCTTGGCACCCACCCTTGAGATATTCACGTGCATTGACGAGATCCCCACTAAGCCTTCTCTAGACAAAACAGGCCCAGTTCCCGCAGCTCCCTCGTACGAGAAATGCTCCAGTCCCCTCAGCATCTTTGTGCCCTCCCATGGGCCCTCTCCCGTAGCTGCTGGTCCAAGCGGCATTCCCGCACCCACACGCGCTGGTTCCACAGTCGGGATCCGCTCCCAGACCCCGGTCCCGCTCCCGGTCCCCGCGAGGGCCGCGCCAGCCCCGCCCCCGCCCCGCCCCCGGGCCCCGGCCGCCCCTCGCGCGCGTGCGCCGCCCGCCGTCGCCGCGCAGGCGCCGTGGGGACGGGCAGAGGGTCCGGAGCGGGACCCGCGCGGCGGCCGCTCCCGGCGTCGTTGGCAGCGGGGCCCCGGGGCGGCCAGGGGGATGCGCCTCCGCTCCGCCCGGGCAGGGGGACGCGGGTGGAGCGACGCTGCGCGCCAGGCCGGGCCCCCGGCTCCCCGCTGCCGCTCGTCCCGTAGCCCCGCGGCCGCGGAGCTCGGGAAGCGCCGCTGACCGGAGTCGCTCGCTCGGGCCCGGCTGGCCCCGCGGCGAGGGAGGGAGGGAGGGAGGAGGAGAAGGGGGCGCGCAGGTAGCGGGGCGACCGCGCCCCGGCCCGAGCCCCCGTGGGGGCGGGGGCCGTCGGGGCGGCCCGGCCTCCCCCCTTACCCTCCCTTCCCCCGGCACCCGCGGGGAGGATGGTGATGGTGCAGCCGCCCGCAGCCCCCGAGCCGGGCCGGGGCCGCCCTCCGCAGGGGCTGAGGGGATGAGCCGTGCCCCGCCGGGGGGTCGCTAGCGGAAGGATGACCACTCCCGCCCTGCTGCCGCTCTCCGGGCGGAGGCTGCCTCCGCTGAACCTGGGGGCCTCCGCCTTCCCGCACCACAGGGCTACCTTGAGACTGTCCGAAAAATTTATCCTGCTCCTTATTCTTAGTGCCTTCATCACCCTGTGCTTCGGGGCGTTCTTCTTCCTCCCCGACTCCTCGAAGCACAAGCGCTTTGACCTGGGCTTGGAGGATGTGCTCATTCCCCACGTGGACACCAGCAAAGGGGGCAAGAACCTCGGCGGCTTCCTTATCCACGGGCAAGGGCACGACGAACACCGGCACAGGTGGGTGCCTCGTTCACCGGGCCGGGAGTGGGGCTGGGTGACAGGGAGATGCCTTAAAATAGGTCCTTCCCGTACTGCTCTGCGTCCTCTCACCGACATCCTCGTGTCTACCCTGCGTGTAGCAACTTCGGGGCGCTAGCCTTGTGTCTCCTCCAGCTGCCATATGTAGTTGTGGCTCCATGTTGCCTTCCCCAGTGTGGCGAGCAAGAGCTGGGAGGGCAAATACGGGGTGTCCTTCAGCGACTGATATATTTCCTCACCGTAGCCAATTTCATTCATCAGCCATGGAAAGAAGAGGGTTAACTTTGTTGAGATAGTATAAGCGACTGAAAAACTGCCTCATGTCGTCTATAGCTATTATGTGCTTACCCAAAACAGCTGCTTGTTGCTGAAAAGCGCACAAGAACTTTGATCTGAAAAAGACTTCATGCTGTGATCCAGAGGCTGTCAGCCTATGACGCGCAGGGCACAGAACTAGTGCACATGGCACAATTGCCTTTTTCTGGCCCTTAAAATCACTTGCTCTAATGTTAATCCAGGCGATTGAAGGTGCCGATGGCTGAGTTTCCTTAATTGTATTTGCCAGTGTAAAGAAATCACAGATAAAATAAGAGTATCAAGGGTACATATGCTGTATCAACAGCTTTTTGGGGCCACCTAAAGCTTTGTGTGGTGCGAGCCTCTAGATCTTCAGGACTGGATCATGTGAGGTTAAGCATTCAAAACGGAGGTAAAAAACCTTAAATAATGATTATACAGTATATTTGCTTCTAACATACTTCAGTTGCCTAAATCCTACCCTGCTGCCTGGATCTTGATGAGGCTGACAGATCTCTCTTCACTGTCAAAGATGTGTTAAAATATGATGATGGGTGATAAAATACCTGCTTTTCATACTCAAATTAGTAATACAGGGGATTTTAAAGAAAGGTTACTTGTGCTGATAGTGTTCCTTTGAAAACAGCTTAAATATATAAAATATATCTCACTGGCATAAGAGTTATTTAAAGGTTATTTGTATGAGATTAAAAGGAGAGGGTTTAATTTACTTCTTTTTATTAATCTGTTATGAGTTATAAAGAATACGTGAATACTATGGTATTTTTCCGTAAGGCGTCTTCGCTGTTGAATGTCTTGGGGCACTTAACATGAGCCCTTTCTCCCTATCTGAAAGGGCACAGGTACTTAATATTTAACAAGGACTTATTTTGTCTATGATGTTAATTGCTGGTGTGGTTAAACACTGCATTAAACATAGCTTTAGACGGTCTTTAATATGCCTTTGAAGTTCTTGTCTTTCACTGTGTGAGGTTTTTTTTTTTGGTTGTTTTTTCTTTTGTTGGTTTGTTCTTTTTCTTTTTTTTGTGTGTATGTGATCTTCTTTATTAGCTTCCCCAGTCTCTGTGGCACCTGCAGTCAAAATCAGTTTCTAAAATATAAGACAGATGAAACAAAAAGAAGAGTTCAGAAATGTTCAAAACTCCAGCTGTGGCTGTTGTACCTTGTATTGCCCAGTAGATGGGCTGTAGAAAAAAGGAGTCTGTTGATAATGATAGTTCACATGAATCCTTTCCAGGTTCCCTCTTTTAGTTACTGGGGCCACAGCTTTAGGAATGAAGTACATACTTTTTTGCGTGTCACGTGTAGATAAGCAATAGCTTACAACGGTCAGAGCTGAATGCATTTTGTTTGTTTGGGATATGTTCTTAAACAAAGTAGTTATCCTGACATAAGTTAGCTGTTCTATGGTTCCTGTATTACTATGATTGTACCTTCCACCTTCCTTCCATCCAAAATTTCCCTATCATGTTCATGTTTTGAGTTGTTATTCCTGTTGTTTTAGCTTTGCAAACCAGGCATATCTTAACTACTTAAAAAGCCCGCCTGCTTTACCTGCTTGTAAGACCCTTGTGTGAATGTCACAAAATATGTGAAGCAAGGTTATGTGCTTTACTTCTGAAGCATCTTCTTTGACTGATTACCACAGTTTAATCAATGGGCTATTTGCCATCAGCTTAGGTCTGATGCAGTTGTTTACCATAATGCAAAACGCATAATGGAAAACACATTTTCACGTTGGAGTTCTTGCTCCTGGATTGCAGGGACATTGACAGATGGTATTTTGAGAAAGTGTGGGATCTTCAGTGGTGAGCTCTATATGACTTATTGTCTCAGTTTGAGATGAAAAAATTTGTTCTGCTTACTATCAATGGGCAAAGTCAAGCATCAGCTACTTTGTAAGTGTTGTTTGTTGGGTGAGGCAGAGGAGTTAGTGTACAAAAGGGCAAGAGAAATTAACCTAATCCTAACACGAAGAAGGATGCAGTCTAAGATGTGAAGTGTGAGGATGGATTGACAAGCTGTATTTCCAGAAATCGAGGGGCTTCAGAACTAATTGGATCAAAGGTCATTAACATGAATTATACACTTGATTATGAAATGACAGATGTTTTGATTTAATCACTAAAAAGGGAAGTGTTTCTTCTGTAAATGCTGGTATTGATATCTATCAAATGATAAAACACCCATGTTATTTTACTACTCCCTTGGTATGTAGGGTGTAATATTTTAATGCTCATTTTGCCTCACTCAAATCTTTAGTTTTGTAGGCTACTGAAAAATATTTGTATTTCTATCTTCTCGAAAAATGCAGCAGTAATGTAGGTAGAAAGTCATTGTAACAACCATACTTCAGTGTTGGTGTGCAAACAATGGTTCCCACTGGACTTTCTCTGTATTCCTTGCCTTGCTTTCCCACCTCTTCCCCTGGGCACCCGTGACATTCTTGAGTGCTTTTATTTTTATTGTTACAGTGGTTACCCCTTGTTGATGTTAACTTTACGTCTTCCATTAAATTGTTTTCTTTACTGCTCCTGTCCCTCTTTCAATTTCCCCTTCCAGGCAGAAAAGTGGGGGGGAGGGGGAGCAGGAGCAAAGCCCTACTCCCTTCCTGATGGTCTTAAATATTTATTCAAGAATTACAATGTTCTTGCCTATCTCCAGAGGAAAACACATTTCTTCTAAGAAGATGGTTAAAATCTGGAGTAAAACTGCAATTTCTGTTTGGGAGCTAGATGGACTGTATTGCAAGGTAATACTCACTTTCAGTTGTTCATTTAATCTTTAAGCTCCTCCTGCAGGATAGTGCGTGGGGAATGAGTGAGTAATGTTAGGCAGGTGTACCACAAATTTTTGTCTTTGAGAGGAGGGAGAGTGGAAAGGATTAGTCCAGGACTTAGGAAGATATGTGCATACATACAGTTTAAAAAAAATCAATTTCATTTCCTGAAGATAAATTTCTTTCCATTTCAAGTAGGATATCGCAGAGATTCTGGGATGAGAGCTGCATGGTTTTGAAGAGGCATCTTGCCAAACAAACTTGTGTAGCACCCAAACTTTGTTACATGATTTTAGGTAACTAATTTTTCCCTAACTTCTGCAACTCTTACCACACAAAGATACTTAAGGTGTTTCTTACTACCTGGTTACTTTTCAAGTATCTGTGGTATTTCATTCTTCAGTACGAGATCTAGAAGATAAGCCTGGAAGTAAACCAAAACATTCTTACAGCTTTTTTGCATCTGATGCAAATGAGTGAGAATGCAAATGCCCTGCAATCGCCTTGATTTTTCAGATTTTTTTAAAACTCAGATTATCTGCAGTATGAAAATTGAGAAGACTTGTTTTTTAATGATGTGTCAAGCAGCTGCTCTCTGTATTACTTGACAAAAGCTAAGGCCATTTCTGTGGTGAAAGTACATTAATCTTAGAGGCAACGAATAATGTAATTTTATGAGCTCATAGTTATTTTGTAGCAGCACTTGGACTGCTGTTTGGCAAACAGTTCAGTCCTTCAGAACTTGTGAAGATGTACCTTCAGCTGCTGAATTCCTGTGTATCACTTCAAATGAAAACTTCTGTGTTCAAAAAAAACCAACTCACCAACCCTCAACTCATCAGGTTGACAGCAGCTGCTGCTAATACAAGTGCCCAAATCAATGGCCTTGGCCTCTGTGTCAGTGAGTATAGATCAGTTTAAAATCACGCTTTTGACTGTTTCTGGAATGTTGAGGAATACTGACTGCTGTGTTATGCAAAGATGGAAGCTCTGCAGTCTGATATGATGAGTTGTGGGTCAGCAGCTGTATGGCAATAGTCTAAAAGTGCTCTTCTGTTGCTCAGTATCTGGTTGTCTCTTTGCTAGTAGCAGCGGCTGTCTCTACTCTTAGAAGGTGAAGTAACAAAAATGATTCTGAGGTGCTTTTGGTCTTAATTTCTTCTTCAAATTTCTGCATTTTTTTTAAAGAAACATGAAACGCTTAATATGCTTATTTTGAATCCCTTTATCTTCTCTCATCTATATGACTTAATTAGCTATAGTAAAAGTGAGAAGAGGAGATAATTTAGCTTGTTACTCAGTGGGATCAGTGTCTTCTGTCATCGTCTGCCATGCCATCAAGTATAAAAGTGCATAAAACTCTTTGCTCTTCCTTTCCAACTTTACTTGAGGCACAGTTCATTAATGAAATTAAGAGTATTTGCTATTGTGATTCTGGGAACCTGTTTTTTCCCGCTGAAAAATCAGGAGCCACTCTTTTGTCTGCACCCCATCTCCTTCTCCATTTAATTTTTCAGTGCATGAGATTGAGCCAGTCTTCAGAGCAGACTCCCCAGTCTCTCTCAGAAATGGGCACTGATTTTAAGCTGAGATGCTTGATCTAGAACCAAGGATTTTCTGGAGTGCCACATTCAGGAAATGCAAGTCCTCATGATGACACCTCTGGAGCCAGTGAGGGCAGAATAGTGTGTTCCAAGTCAGACTTCAGAAACATCTCGTATGTCTAGGGTAAAGTTGAGGTGTAACTGCCTGGTGTCAGTCTTCAGCTGCTGAAGCTTTTGCAAGGGCACTGACCTTTTTATATGAAGACTTTTCTCAGCTGGAGTTTTTAGTAGCCACATGTTATTCTTTTCTCTGGAGCCTGTGTTGAGAAGAGACTTGAGAGATGATGCTGGTACTTGAAGAGTTATGGGAGTTTGACTTCTGGAGTGCCCACATTATAACCTTAAACTTAATTGGAATTTTTCCTGAAGTTGCACTGGACAGTGGGAGAAGTGCCCTCTTGGATTTTTTCTAAGGTTCCGCTGAAATAAGCACTTTATGTTGTAGGCTGAGAAATGCTTTCAACTTTGAAATGCAAAATGCAAATTCTAGACCATCTGTTTAGATGTCCTCTCTCCTCCCCCCCATCTGCTGAGTAGCCTACCTCATATGTAGAGTGCTGCTTTCTTCATGTTCTCTTGCTGTACTCCAGTTAGTCAAAGTATTTCCTGTGTTATGAAAGAGAGGAGTTGAGTGCTGGTGTTCTCCAGTTCTTACCTTTTCCAGTGAAAAAAACAAAAAACAACAAAGCTTGAACTTGTTGGTTTTCTGCATGATCTGCACTTTGTCTACATGCTGGAAAACAATCAGGCGTGGGAAAACTGCAGAAAGCGTGCTGGATTTAGGCCAGCTAGTGGGTGGGAGGCAGTAGCAATTTGGTTCATTTGGAATTTTGTAGATTAAAATCTCAGAAGAACTTTAGCATAAATGTGGGTTGCTTGATGATGGTAGCAGTGCAGGCAGTAGTAAGCCGTATGGCTAGTTGTGGGCATACTGCACTATAAGAGTCCCCTCATCTTCTTTCTGATCCTTTCAATTTCCTGTAGTAAATACAAACATCTCAATCCTTCTGGGCTAGTTCTGAGTTACGGGTTTTTTCTTCCTTACAACAAATATTACCAAACTTGTAATTAGTTTTACATACATGTGTGGTATGTATACATGTTTTCATAACAATTGAACTGAGGCTGAATATGAGGAAAGAGAAGAAATTTTGTAATGCCTTGCTTCTTATGTCCAGCCCTAAGAAGCCAGTAAAATTCTAAACATGGTCAATGCTTTTATTCTGCCATCCTTCACTTTTAATTATTGCAGTTCTTGATGTTGAGAGAAGTCTGGTCTCATGGGTGGGCAGCTGTTTTTCACAGTAGATATTCAGGCTCACAGAGTAGGAACTTCGGAACACGTTTAGGTGTAGCTTGTGGGATTTGTTCTTTTCTCTTCATTTTCAGAAGCAGACTCAAGTGAGTGCTGTCATCTGTCTTAATTCAGTAACTAGATTGAGTTTTTAACTGAAATTTAGAGTTTTGTTGCAGGTAAACTGTGGGAAGAGGGGTGTTCAATAGACCAATAAGCCAGTAAGGGGCAAGAAAGGGAAAAACTAAATGCCTTTTTCCTGCCACCTCAAACCTTGAAATAAAATATCAGAGTGCTCCAAACGTCCTATATGCCTGTAACTGTTTTATTTAGAGTGAATATATGTATTCATTGGAGTGGGGGGAGACTGGGAAAAGTTTTAGTGACTAAGTTCTTGTCATATGCTTGCTCATAAAATCTGTAGGCTTTTGATTCCTTTTGTCTTTATGTTGTCTAATCTAGTGCTCTGTATATAGCAAGTCATATACTTCATCCATTCACTCAAGGATGTGGAGGTTCTGTATTTTTTTGAGCTCTGCAAATACTAAATGATAAATAGTGAGATAACTTTCCCTGGTAACTTCTTTTTTTCTTGAGTATCTAATCCGGTGAACTGGCATTTCTAAAATTCAAAAAGAAAAAAAAAAACCTGAGAAGATGGGTTAATAAGTAACCTGTAATATTCCTTTATCTAGAGACTTCTTTTGAAAGGTCTTTTTGACTTGTCTCCTAAACCAACGAAGTTTATGGACATGCTATGGACACATTGTAGCTCTCACTGATCCTTCGCTGTTCTCTATTCCCTCCTTTTCGATGGTCAATCAGTAGCAAAGTGTGACCTGTTAGAATAAGTACATTTCTGTATCTTGTGTGTGTCCTGGTGTTAAGGGAAAACCTTAATTGGAAGCAGTGCTGAAAGAAGGATCACAAAGCCCAAGAGCAGTTTATGATACTTCTGCTGCTAGTCAGTCTGCACAAGTGTAATTTTGAGCCAGCCACAGCCTAAGTCTTGTTCTTCACTCATTGTTAGAGAAGAGTGGTTGGAAATGAATGCTGTGGTAAGGAAAACCTGGGTTTTGTGGGATAGCAGTAGCAATGGGGCATTTTTACTGAAGTAGTAGAAAACATTGGGACAGAAAGCTAAAGACCATTCATGTTTGAAATACAGAGCTGTGTTAGTTCTGCTTCTCAAAGGATTTATTTGCCCAAACATTGAATCATATTTGCCATTCTGTCTTGCCCCCTTTGTTCTTTTAAATATTCTTATGATGCACACCTATACACTGGATTACCTTGCATATTGTATTCAGCATCAGTGTCATTAATGTTTGATGTGCTCTGTTACCTGTTAGTTAACTCTTAACCCACCAGAGGATTTTGAAAGTTCTTCCCCAGGTCTAGTAGTGCTGCCATTGCAACTTCCAGTCGCCAGCTAGCTGTTTTCTGTGATTCTATTTGAGAGAGCAAGTTTGAGGTTTTCACTTGGCTTAACGTTGTGTAATCTGATCAGCGTGGCATGAGCAAAATTACAGTTTTAAGGGAGTGCATGTGATGAAAGTATTTTCTTGCTATATAAAGCTCTAAAAGCTCCACAATGAGATTACTTTATGTCTGTTAACACCAGCATGCAGAACGGTCAATTTTCACAGAATCCTAGAAGGGTTTGGGTTGGAAGGTATCTGAAAGAACATCAGTTATTAACTTCCCTGCCAAAAGCAGGGACACATTCCACTAGACCAGGTTGCTCAAAGTCCCATACAACCTGGCCCTGAACACTTCCAGGGATGGGGTATCCACAGGTTTTCTGGACAAGTCATTCCAGTGCCTTATCACCCTCATAGTAAAGAATTTCTTACTAACATCTAATCTAAACCTTTTTCAGCTTAAGGGCATTCTCCCTTATTCTCTCACTACAGAACCTTGTAAAAAGTCTCTCTCCAGCTTTTTTTGTAAGACTCGTTTTGGTACTGGAAGGCTGGTAGAGGGTCTCCATGGAGCTCTCTCCAGGCTGAATCAACCCCAGCTCTCTCAGCCTGTCTTCATAAAGAGGTGCTCCAGCTTTTTCTGTATGCTAATACCCCGTTGGAAGTCTTTTGCATGGTGACAATCATCTCAGCTGAGCTTTAGCACCGTTTGCAGGCCAACGAGACATTTGAAGCTTGCACAGACAAGCTGCATAAGTGTTTTCTCAGTAATTTGTTATCATATCTCTCTGTGACCTGCTGACATGTTTTAAGGCTGAAGTGTACTTCAGGCTGCTTAAGAGCAGGTGACCATCAGTGGTAAATCAAGCTGATCCAATTTACTTTATATTGGATCAACCTGAATGTACTCACAAAGGGTGAGAAAAACATATCATTTGTGGGAGCAATATATCCCTTAAATCCTTCAGTGGGAATGGGAAGCTCACATCTTCTTGTTCTGACTGTCCTGCTGGATAAACAAACCTGTGGTGAATATACTGGGTTCTGTTCCTGGTTTAGGTTTGTTGGCTAGTAAGAATAGCTTACAGCCATGTGCTGTTTCCTCAGCATATTTTTCTGGGTATGTTGCTGTCTTTATCAATGTATTGCGTTTTGAGGGCTATTTGCTGTTTTCCCAATACAAGTTAGAGGATCTGCTTTTTCTCCAGAATACTTGCATCCTTTCTGCAGTATGTTTAGAGAATCATAATCTAGAGCTGACTTTCTGGACCACAAACTCCTGTTTGTATTCATTACTTTTATGAAATAAAATTTGCTGTACACTTTAAAAACAAAACTTGAAAAAATACTGTCTTGGCTTGTTTGAGATGGCACTAGTGGGAAAGGCGCTTAGGGAAGATGGAAGTTATTTTCCTGGTTAAAATACAATATTTCTCCCCCTTTCTTTTTTTTTTTTTTTTTTTTTTTTCCCCTCACAGAACGTATTTTGTCTTGAAAAAATGATAGCATGACCTAGCTTGACTCAGAACCATGTTTCTAGTGACCTTTTAAATCTCTTAATCAGTTTTATCTTGGAAACAGTGTTGACTATTTAATTCTAACTTAATAATTGCAAATGATGCAAGCATGCATCTGTTCTTCCAGTACTGTAATCACACATCCTTAGTTTCCTAAAGACATCTGTTCTGTTGTCACTGGCTTCTATTTGAGTGGAAAGTATTCTCCAAGTGATTAAGTGACACATAGTGAATTCTGAATTGCAATGTACAGTGTTCTGGAGAAGAAAATATTGCAGAGGTGTAAGAGACTCTTTGCATCACGGAGTTTTGATGTTATAAGGAGTACGATGGAAATTCAGATTTCTAATCTGTGAATAATTCCACCTTCTGCAGACATTGGAATCCATGACAATTAAAATATTAACAGGTCTGTAATACAGCCATTTTCCAATAAATAGAATAAATAGAAAAATAGAAAAATAGAACAAATGTGAAATAAACCAAGCAATTAAACAAAACTTTAACGTCAGTTTTATCATTGTCTTGCACATTATTTTAGCTGATTGTTACTGGGATCTGTTCTGATTTAGATACTTAAAAACAATTAAGCCAGGTCTGCTAATTGTTGCACTTACTAAATTGCTCCAGATCCATGCAGTGAAAAGTTCAGAGTTTCACTGTTGCACCTGTTTTTACCTGAAATGAGTTACTTTTTCAAATCGCAGATGCTGGAAGGGAACTTAACTGCTCTTCAGTAGCTGTCACACTGGTAACAAAAATTTTTTGCTTTTGTATCATGTCTGGGAGCTTTGTCATTTTGAGGGTCTGGTACCTATGGAAGGATACCAAGGTTTCTGTGTATGTGATGTCTATAAACTGCCTAGTGAGGTGGATAATCAGTTCTCACTGCCATCATTGAAGTTTTTGGATGTGAAACTTCAAAGCCAGTGGCTAAGGAGATGACTGATACTGTACTGGCAGTTTTTATGAATAACTTCTGTATGAACTTGTTTTAGTATTTTCTTCAAGTGACATTGATGAACATGGTGATTGGAAATAATTCAGAGTTGTATTGCTAACTAAAGAAAGCTCTTTGGTGAAAATGACCAAAATCCACTCAAATCCCTACCTGAAACCAAGCAATAAACCCTGCCATCACTCCATCATTCTTGATGTGAAATTTAATTTTAGTGTGAAAAAGATTACAGGTTCTCTCCCACCAGTGGTTTTTTTTTTGTTGTTCTTTCTGACTGGCTTTTACTTAGCCCCATGTTGGCATTGCAGTGTTTGACAGCTGCTTACTGGCCAGTGTAGGCGATGGGAACTGTTTATTGACTCACTAACCTAAATGCCTAATGGTGACTTTGTTCTTGTGTGTGTTGGTGAAGCAATGGGATTTCTGTGATTGTGTTATAAACACTCCATGTGAATCCCAGCTCCTTGGTTTGGTCTGGGTTTTATACATCTGTGGTCTTTTGATATGTTTTGATTTCCATAAATCACTTGAGCACTAATTTTATTCAGATGGATTTGCTATTGCAGTTACGCATAGTCGTTTGCTTGACACCCTGTCTCCCCTTTTCAGACATAATTTTCTTGAAATAGCATCTGGCCATCATGCTACAGTGGGACTAGATCATCCAATCTACTGCTATTACAAAGAAAAATGAGGCTTGACATATTCGTGTCAATTTGGCAAGATGCCTGAATCATTAGGCTCAATGAAATATGTGACATTTCAAGTGGTAATGTAACCTACAGGAACACTTGCAGGAGAAACTTGAGGCAGTGCAGAGAAAATGCCACTCTTACTTGGGCTGGGAAATTCAGATACTGACATAACCACTTGATCAATACCCATCACAAGATTGTAGTTTAGTCCACGAAGGTATTTAATTTTGTTAAAAATTTTTCCGTCTCTAGAAATTGGTAATGGTGGTCGTGGTGATCCTGGGAAAATTTAAAGCACCTTTTGAGTTTAAAAGGAAACGAAAAATCCAAGGAAACTTCTATGGAGCTTCCTTTGATACAGTAACAAATAAACCAACTAGTGACTAGCCCAAACTCCGAAGCAATGTGTGTAACTTTTGAGTCAGTTGTAATTACTTTGGTTCTCTAGCAAATTTGTTTTGAACCTTCATGGATTCATAGTGTGGAATATTTAGAAAAAAAGCAAACCATGTAATATTCTCTAGTGTTTTAGTAAATAGAAAATATATGGAAGCATAAAAAAAATTAAGTACTCCTTAAATATGATACTTAACAAATTAATTTTTCTATATCTGAGTTCTTTTAAGAAGAAAAAATCCTGGAGCCTGTACAGCCTGTAAGTAGAGTTCTTCCAAGCTGTATTGAAAAAATTGCCTTAAACTCCATCAGCCATAAACTGCACTTTCCAGCTTTAAAGTGTATTCAGTAATGCTTAAAATAGAATGCCTTTTGAGACTTAGAAACTGTTATATTTACATCAAACTATTCAAACACATTTGTGGCAGATGGCTTTTGGTTTTGTATTTTCAGTTTCTGCTCTACCTTTCCTTTTTATAGAATTGTTCACTTATTTTTAGCAATTTGACCCTACTGCTTTCAGTTCAGTGCTCAACAGTTGAAATAAAACAGGGCAGTGAAGTGGCAAGGGCTATGCAATGGCTCTCTGGTCCATAACTTCTAAAACAGCAGCATCATCTTCTATGCTCTCTAGAGATGGGAAAGCTGGGAAGGTAGGAAAGGATATGAAAAGTTGGATTGAAGTGTAACCCAGAAATTTTTCTTGTATTCCTTTATACTAGTGTTCTGGGGTGACTTTATGATGCTGAATTGTATCCCCATTCGTCTGTTTAACCCAGAAATAAATTTTTCACCTTTAAAACTAGATCTGAGGGTGAAAGGGGGGAGAAGGAGTGGATTGTCTGAGGAGGCTGTATTCAAAAGCATATATATAAGAGTTCCAGCTTTCCTGCTCCTGGACTGTGTTGACTGCAGCATGGACAGTGGGTGAGAGCTCTCCTTTGCTTTTAGTAAGGATTTTTTTTTTTTGCTAGCTGAGGCACAGAAGTTCCCTCTACTGTGGCTTTTCTTTTTCTTGGAACTGATCAGCCCTTGCTCTGGACTGAAAATCCAGAAAAACACCTGAAGTTCACATCTGTGGCCCACCAGGGCCCGGGATGTGGCATTTTCCATCAGGAGGGACTGAGAGAGACTGAGCAAGCTGAGCTACACCCCACTAAAAGGACTTTCTGCATTTGCCATCTCTTCAGAACAGTGAGAGGTTCCATTGTTTAATATTACTCATTTTTCCATATTTGTGAGTACTTTGCATGTTAAATAAACAGGTTTTTCCCACTTTTCTCAAAGGAGATTTTCATTTCCTGAACTGTGTGGGGGAGCAGCCACTTAAATTTGTTTTTTAGAGGGACCCCTTTGGAGATTTCATCCCTAAGTTTGCCCTAAACCAGGACAACCATGCTGGTTTTCACATCACAGCCTTTGCCCCAGCCTTTTTCCTGCAAAGTCTAGGTATGGTCCTGAAAGATGTTATGGTGATGGATGGGTAATGCTGCCTTTCCTTTTAACCTGTTGATAATGAGTGAACTTTGATCTCTGAGAAGAAGGAATGAGTAAAAGCCTTCATAAAAGTAAAAAACAATCCTCAAGAAAGAAGTTACATTAGGCTTTGACAGCCATCTTAAATACTGTGTTTTATGTTATTTATTTTGTCCTATACCTTATTTCTGGAATCCAAAATGGTATTGACAGATGATGACACAATATTTATAGGGGAGGGAATGAAACTTCCATTTCCTAGTCTGAGTGCTTAATTTTGCAGTATCTTTAAGGTTGGAAAGAACTTCCAGCTAATATTATCTCCCATGGAGGACACTGGCTGCAGAGATACGACCTTTTGCCAGACCATTAGTCTTGACAAATAGTCTGTCTTTGAAATTGCAATGGGTGAGTGTTTGGCATCTTCTACCATGCACAGAAGTTCTTCAAGCAGGAGATACACAGCAATTATTTACTGGCTCATGCAGAGAGCCTAGCCAGTTAGGCAGTTTACTGTGGATTAATGTGCTTACCAGCTTAAGGAGTCCCTGCTGGCCTGGAAGGTATAAGGTAGGAAAATATCAGCCTCCTTTGATCTTGGAGTGGGTTGATTCTTGATCTTGCTGAGTCAACATATTCCAGCTCCACTTTTTTTCTCAGCTTTTATGTCTCTTTGAATCAATATTTTTCTCTTGAATTATGTTAGTATCTCATCAATTACACTCTTTTTCTTATCTTTTGTGGTTTACAGCAATGAGAGAATCCCTTTACAAGGTAGCAGTTTATTTTTGGAGGACCTCACACTGAATTTTTAGGTTGTAAAAGAGTAGGATTCTTGGTTTGGTGATCTTGGGACTGTGTGCTTGTTTACTCTGGACCAGTGTATTTGAAACTATTAGATATGAACTCAAACATGACTTTGTTGCCTACAGCCAGTGAAGTGAAAGGTTGTGGGTCTTTTTCCATTTCCAAAACTTTCATTAGTCAAATCTGCAGTGTTATTCTGCTTTAGTAATTTCTTTCTTAATTATGTGCTGTTACAGTGTGGATGTATTTGTTAGTAAAATGAACTCTTTTTCATGAAAGAGGTAAGAACATTGCCATAATAGTTTTAAGTAATTAAACAGATTTTAATTTAATCTTCAAGGAATCAAACATGTGACTGTGACTGTCCATGAGCTGCATTTTGTTATTGGGAATTCAGAAAGTTGTATGTGGTGGTGGTAGAGAAGGAAGAAATTAGACTTAACATGCTGGATGCATATGTTATTTTATTCTGCAAGTGAATGGAGGAAGACAATGCTGTGTACTATGTACTGTTTCTACAGCTTTCTGAAAAACCTGAGATTCTATTGATGAAGACAATTCAAAGATCAAATCTCTGAGACATTTTATACCCCCAGCTCTCCCATTTTTTTAGATTCATGTTTTAGGCTGTGGTACTTCTGTGTGTTTTCTGTTTTGGTCATGTCAAGAGTAGTTTGTGTCCAGCTAATCTGCTGCTGCATGCATCTAAAGCTGGTATATGTAGCTTGTAAAACATGTTAGTATTAGAGTATTTCACTGATACTGGAAATAGCACTGTTAGCTTTAAATCAGCATTTCATTGCATTAGCTTCATCTGTTAATATTATGATAGTCTTGTGAAAAGCACACGTGGTAGTTCTAAACGTACATACTGCTGAAACATTGTTCTTGTGCTGTATTTTGTTTCACTTCATGTGTCCTGACAATATTTTGATTGCAGATATATGTGAGCAAAGATTTGCTCAGCAATTCCTGAAGAATGCCAAGTCATTTTAGGCTAAATTATTTGTAATGTGTTAAGAGTAGTTTACACATCATAGTTTCTTCTCTTGGATTTTTTCTTTTTGCATTCTGTTATGTTTACTGTCATGATGCTGACGTCCTTGTTTATGGGTCAGTGATTCTTTAAACTACATCCTGGATTTTGGTAACTGAGATGGCTGTCAACAGTGTTGTTTACTCAGTTGGGAAGGTATCTTTTGCAGAGTGAAGCTAATCATTCATGTTATGTGCAGTTTACTCATGGAATGGAGCAAATGAGCAAACTCCTGCATAATTTGTGGCAATGATATTTTTGACGATGTCCAGAAACTGTCTGGACATGATCCTGGGCAACCAGCTCTAGGTGACCCTACTTGATTGTGGAGTTGGATCAGATGATCTCCAGAGACCCTTTCCCCCTCAGCCTTTCTGTCATTCTGTGATGAGGACTGTGTTCTCATCTGACGTGCAAATATCTGCTTTCCATGTTCATAGATGTACTGAGTAGTCAGAGCCTTGCATTGTTAGGCTTTTTTTGGATAGGGAGTTACTAATCTAGTGTTGCTTTTCTGGCCTTTTTGAAAAGAAGAAAATCAACATCCAGTTATCTGTCTCCTGAATCAAAATTGCGTATTTTATTAGCAGTGGGGATTATTGTCATGTGGAAACTTATTAAAAGCACCTGGAAGGCTAAATAATTTGTTATACAGTTACCTCTTATCCTCTGCTTTACTGACAAGATTAAAGAACTTTGGGAGTAATGAGATAGAGCAACAAAATACCTGGAAATCTTGACGTACAGCCTAATCTGTGCTGGTACCACAGAGCAAAACTCTGTTTAGTTGCTGTTTTGGCTGATACACTAAGTGGAGAGGTATAATGCTTTGGTGTTCTTCTGACTAGTCCCAGTGGTTCTGAATGGGAGAAGAACTTACATTTCTGTTTTAATTAATGCAGCATTACTGTTAAGTATATCCACACTGCAGTCTGTGTCATTTTATATGAAAACCTTTTGAATTATAGCATATTTGCTATATGTATGTATGTGTGTGTGTATATATTTCCCCCCTGAAACAAGGACGACTGTGTTTAAGAGCATAACATTGCCTGCAGCTCCTGTTAGAGCTTTTCTCATGGCATGTCGTGTAATACCTTTTGGAAACTATTGATATTTGGAGACTGAGTTCAAATTCATTATTTTATTTTGTTGCTGTTGTTGCCCTGTAATTCATCCAGTTTCTGCAGAGCAGGGCTACATTTTAAACTGCTGCCACGTACAAGGAAGGGAGTGATCCTGCCAATCTTGCACTGCAAAGATCTGCGTCTTTCAGACGGATCCAGTGCTGCTGTGTTGCTACAGCAAGGTGAATCGAGTAGCACTGATGCTGTGTGAGCCAGGAGGGTTGTGCATAACATGAGTGAGAGGAGCAAGTCAGGAGAAATTGTTCTAGGCCTGTGTTTGGACAGAGCTGCACACCCTTAGTAGTGTTGATTCCCCATAATGAAGAGCTTTGTCTCATTTTCCTATGGGAGATCCCAGGGTAGTCCCCCTCCTCTTTCTTCTTTCTCTTCAAGTGCTGCCATACAGCATTTCAGTGCAGGGCTTATGACACCATGCATGTTGGGTACTATTCTGATTTTAAACACATTGATAGGCAGATGTCAATTTGCCATATAGACATACGGTAACAATTATTGGTACAGGAAGAAGATAAATCTGAGCAGTGTGTGTGAACTTCCAATCAGATATTTAAAACAGTGTTGCTTCTGGGATGTGCAAGGCAGCTTTGGCTGGGTGATTAAAATAGCATTGTGGAAATGTGGTAGCTTGAGTTGACAGAACATCTGTGTGAGGGTAGTCATTTCCTTAGAGCTCTGTAGGACCTGCCAGAGGGTTTCCCATGCAGAGAAGCCTGGTACCATCTGCTTACCTGAAAGTTTGCCATCTCTGAGTCTGCATTTTATGCCACTTGCTATACTTTTAATTTGTAACAGCCATTCTCAGTTCATGTGTTTTTTTGCTGTCAACTTATGTCGTATTTGAACAATTAGGAACTTCCAGGCTAAGGCCATACTACTATCATGGCTATTGCTTTAAATTGCTGACTATCTCCAGTTGCTTTTCTTCTGTTGGTGAGAGTTTTGGTGCTTACTGCTGGGAGATCAGGATACTAAGGAGACTCAATGTAAAAGGAGGGAGCTATCTTATTTACTATGATACCCCTTTTGAATACAGACATCAGGAGAGGATATTCCTTCAGTTAATATAGTTCTCATTTTCCCAGTATAGGGGGTGGGAAAAGGGAAGGAAGTAACTGATTAGGAATGGGAACCTGGAGTGGAGGGATGAGATTGAGCCAGGGTTAGCAGAGGACGTTGGTGGTAGTGAGGAGCAGCAGTTTGCTTCTTTGAAAACTGGAGATGGAAACTGCACTTGGAGCAAAATAGACAAGGGTAGGATATCTCTGAAATAGTGCTTTTTGGTTTCCTTCCTTTTTTCCCTAAGTGGAGAAAGATTATCTTTGTCTCAGGTGTAAGAAGAGGCAGGCATTGACTGAGTGAGATACCAGAGACTAATCGGATGCTTTGGAGAGAGGAAACATTTGAAGGAAGTTGGCATAAATAAAATTTTGGATGGTGGGGAGTGACTCTTGCTGATGGAAGAAGCGGTACCAGTGGGGTAAACCAGAGAAGAGAAAACTGTTTGGCTGAGTGATGGAATACATAGAAGTGATAGTAGGGAATGGCCACGGATAGTAGTGGTTAATGGCCATGTGTATTTGTGTGCAGAAAACATGCTACTTGTACCTTGGGCTTTAGTTTAACACCCCTGAACATGCAGGTCTAAAATACTTTGAAGCTCATTTCCTGTTCTGCTGTGTCCCTGGACATTTAATCTTGACTATATTTTAGCCCCACCATCAGTGTTTGGGCAGTCAGCCAATTAGGAGACCTGATTTGGCCTGAAATGATCTGTAATTTTTCAGCTGGCTCAGCTCACCACTGGCTGAATGGCTTGTTTCCTAGTCTCCTGAGTACTAGCATAAGGAGTAACTGAGCTTGCTTTTACAGGGCCACTCAAGCCCTGAGAAAAAAATGATTTGCACTGAGATGGTGACCAATATAAGGAATATAGGGTTATAACATCCTTTATCTGTAAAACAGTATTTCAGCGGTTACAGTTGATCATTCTAGTAATGCTGCAGTCATAGACAATCAGTCTTTAACCTGCTAAATCAGCAGCATGTGTGGACATCCAAGCATCCTTATGTGCCAGTTGTCTTGCTTGTACGGAAGTGCTAGTTCTGTAGCCATAGGTGACTGGCTGCGACAATGCCAGGGAAGTTGTGTTCTGGGCTTTAACTGTCTGGTGATCAGCAGAGGGGACCTGTGCTGATGGTGTGCAGCAATTACTTACCCAGGGGTATCTTCTTACCGCATGGGTTAACTTCTCAATATCAGGTAAGCAGTGAAGGCAGTGTTGTCACTTCTCCAGCTGGATGTTGGGTCTGCAGATGGGTCCCTTCTGAGTTTGTCAGAGAAGAGCTTCCTGAAGCTTAACCTGCCAAGACTTGTGCATGCAGTGGTGATCTGTGCTCTAGGTGTTGTTTTGGTTGTCCAATTATCATTTATCTTACTGTGTTTTTATCCAATAGTCCTCACTTTCCAGCAGATCCTTGCCTTATTGCTGTCGGGACTTTTTGCCTGTCAGTAGCTAGGTATTAATCAACTTAAATATAATGTGCAACTGTAACTGGAGTCTCTTTTATTTTTTTGCTGAGAGCTGATATGTGTGAAACCCTGTCAAGGTATTTTCTCTTCCTCTGTCTTTTACATCGTTAGAGGACGACAGCTTCCTGCTACTAGCTCAAATGGTGCATTCTCTTAATGATGAAAAGCTCCAGGATTTCAGTTTTGAAACACAAGAATATTGAAATGATTGTCAGAATTTTTAATGATTTCTGCTTCTTTATTTTCTTAAGAAAACACACCCTTTCCCCCAACTACAATTCTATATGACAAATACCTTTTGTCGGCTTATTTTCTGTTGTCTCAGGTTCCGTTCTTAAGGTTGCTTACTTGATACTTCTAAAAGTCAGGAAGATATTGCTGCTCACATTTGGTATCTAAGTTTTTCTGGTTGTTATTTGAAGCTAAATAGTTTTCAAACCCTGTTCTTAACAAAATAAAATCAAAAAAGGGGGGTTGATAGAGGTGTTTGCTTGTTAACTGTTTTGCTTGAAAAGTTTTCTTGGTGTGTAATGGTTTACTTGGTCTTTTATCTGAAACATGAGTAGACCAGGAGTTTTCTTCTTTCTGCTGTTGTTCATCCTGGAATCGGATGTTTAGTGTGGGGTTTTTTGGACAAATTCTTTTCAAGTATGTCCCCTCTTGTTGTTGCATTTTAGAACAAGCTTATAATGTCTGTAGAACGTCACAGAAGCATCTGTCCTAGCACTTGTGGAGAATGAGGATGTCCTGTCAGGTATTTAAAGCGTTTGTATTAAGCAGTTCTCATGGCAAGGAATTAATGCAGCTTTCACTGTGATATTCTTACACAGTGACTGCAGCAAGCTTTTGATACCTGCTGAATGAAAGTTTTCAAGCTATAATATTATGAAGGTAACAGGCAAAATCCTGTTTCTCTTTTGCTTGAAGGTTCTCATATGTTGCTGCTTCCGTATGTCAAGTGAAATGTTCAGAAATTTTTCATAGCTTATTAGGCAAACAAATACTGTTCTCTTTTTGGGGTGAACAACCTGAACAAGGGCAGATGCACATCAATAGATGTGCTAAAAATTCCTCTGCTTTAACATGTGTATATGCAGAAGCAAAAGAAATTTTTTCAACTGGCGAAAGCTCCTATGCAGAACTTCATTTTCTGGAGGCTGCTATTTGGGTCCTTTCCATTACTCCTGAAGATTTCTTGCTGTGCCTCTAGAAGTTTTTTCTTTTCCTCTGGTAGTATCGTGTAAAAGGAGAGATTTTTAATTCTGGGGTCAAGGAAGATCACAAGAGGAGGGAGAACAAGATACTGTGTATAACGCACGTTTTCAATTGCCGTTCCTTTGTTGTTACTTTGTTCTTCTGTTTGTCCCCATATCCTCCCAAAATTCCTGTACAAAACTGAGGTTTTGAACCCAGCATCCTGTCTTGGCACAACTCTGAGGCAATGTGGGTGGAACAGAGGGTGAAGGAGTAGCAAGTTAGTACTGCTGTAGTGCTGAACGTGTAATTCAAGTTTCTGTAGAGCATACGCTGAAACAGTTGCTGGTGGTGTACAAAATGGAGCCCATTATTGATTTTTCCGTATGTAAAAAATATTTAAGAATTATGTTTCTAAAAAATCAAAAACTTCTCACTCCAAAAAATATTAAAATGTTGTATAAAACAGTAGTTGCACATGCAACTTGTGAGTCTTCATGTGCTTGAAAGGGTGAAAATTAAGGTGTAGCAGGAACCAGTGATATTTTTGGATTTTAGGTGTTTGAATCAGTTTTTTTAAAATCGAAAATTAGCTAAGTCTTGCTAATTTTAGGATTCTGTTTAATGTTGGGTAGTTAAGTTAGCAACTTTTTCCCAGAAGAACTATCAAAGCAGCTTTGTTTATCATAGTGAAAAACTTGAGTTTACAATACTCAGTTTGGTATAGAATAAAGAAAAATAAGTAATGCTCGTGAAGATTGTAGCATGGTGACCTCTGCAAAAGATGAGCTTTGACTGATATGGAAAATACAGTAATGTTTCAGACTCTGCAGCAACTTCTGTGATATATGCCATTTCATAGAATGTTTAAACACATCAGCATAAGCCATAAAGAAAAATAAGAGCTGTCTCTTATTTTCCTTTTTGGCTTATGTTGATGTGTTTAAATCTTTGATTTTTTTTCCTGTTGGAAACTTAGTTTTGGGCAATAGTAGTAGACTAGAAATAATATTTAAGAGCTTAATGCTGTATGTAGGAGTACTCTGGTTCCTTTTGGTTCTGCTGGAGTATGTGCTTCAGAATCTGATCGGTGCTGTCAACATCAGTGAGGCTGCCTCATCCTATATGTAATGTGTTTATTTATAAAAGTTCCTTCTTTCATAGGAGGCAGAGATGATGCAGGACAGTTCAGTTCATTACTTCCTCAGTGTCACAGGACCAGCTGTGTATTATTCTGCCTTCATCAAACTATTCTTTGTGTCGATAAATAATACAGTATGCAAGATATTGGTCTTACATTTGACTGTAGTGATTAGAGTGTAAATACATTGCTATATACATGTTTAAATTTGTATAATAGCAGTGTTTCCAGTGACTTAGAGTGATTTGTAGTATAAAATACTGTGGTTTGACATTGTTAATTGTAATGAGCTTCTGAAATTAATCCTAAATAAAATAATCCTACTGGTTTTTGGTGGATTGAAACCTACATCAAAATAAGCCTTGCATTTCTAAATGGCGAATTGTTAACTTTTTATCCTACCCAATTCTCTTGTTCAGTATTGATTTCTTTTTCTATTTCCTACTCCCATAGTCTATATGTATTTTTCGCTCCCATTTCTTGTAAAGTTCTTTCATCTTTATTACTTCTAGAAAATAGTCTGTCTCATTTTGGCAGTTGGAAAGGAAGATCTGATGCTCCAGTCAGTATGGTGCTAGGATACAGGAAGCTATTTAAAATAGTTTTACATAGGACAAGGTGCCACCATTCCTGAACTTTTAGTAGACTTTTCAGAGTCATTTTTTAGGCATAAGATTGATTCCTAAAAGATATATTTTTCCCTCTGTATTAGCATTGCAAGTGCTTTGACACATTTAAGACCTTATTCTGCAGAGGCTTAATATTCTTCACAGAAGTAATTAGTTGCAGATGTTAACTCAAGTTCCTTTAATCATCAAAAAATCTAAAATAATGCCTATTTTTGATTGTGTTAGTGCCTTGAGGGTAATGTAGTTGTATCCTTTTACACTGGAGAAGCAGAAGAGATAAAAAAGATATGTTTGATAGAAGTGTAGTGATTGAAAACTACATTCTTGAACTTTGTGAAACTATTGCTTTTTCTCATGAAGTGGTTTTGTATCTGAATGACATTAAAACACAAAAAGTGGAATGAGCTTGCTTATATTTAGTTGGAAATGTGTAATTTTGTTTGCTCACCAGCATTGAAAGTTGCATTCATTGCTGTTGTAGTCTTAAAAAGTATTATTTTCCTTCCTGAAATAGTTGACCTGATTCTTCTGAAAATCTGTTTCAGCCGATACTGTAACTACAAAACAAAGAAGTTTCTTTTAAGCTTAAAATGTTGATACAGTCTCTAGTGACCCTTCTTAGTGTTGATAAATGCCTGATTGCTCATGTAAGTGCAAGTGTAGGAGTGTTTGTAGAAAACAACTACTTTTCTTCCCTAGTAAAATTTGAGCTGACTGTACCAGGTATAGCAGTGCTTCCTGAGCTTGGCACCCTTATCCTTTTTAAAGTTGGTTTTTGGGATTACATGGCTGCTGTAGACAGAGGTGAGGAACAAATGCCTTTGCTAATGGTCACATCGCTTGACAGATTCTCAAATAAGTTTTACCAGTTCTGTTCATGTAAATATTCATAACATAGGAAGCAAATAATTCCCAAATAATGGTCACTTACCTGCATATCTTTTTTTTTTTTCTTTCAGATGCTATACGTGTTCCGCATTTGATAATGTTAGCTGTACTGTTTTATTCTTAATTGGAAGATATGTTTTGTTCTTTTTATTATGGTTATAAAGAAACTCTGTGAATTATCTTTTATATTAACGTTCTTTATTAATAAGTTATTAGTATATGAAGATTCATGAAGGTCTTGGCTATATTCCAAAATACTATACAAGATACCAAGGAATACTCAGTGTCTTTTCATTTTGGAGAGGACTTCATGCATAAGGGATGTGCTTCAACTCTGCACTCCCTTCTGCAAGTAGTGAGCCCATTCAATCTGTGTTTTTGAAATTCTCTCTAAATATATTTCCCCCAGAATTTTGCTTGTCCTCATTCTAGAGCTGTTTCCATACCTAAATTACAAGACAAAGGAAAACGATTAGGTAGAGACAGTAAAGGAGTAACAAGCAGGAGTCACCTCTAATGGCCAGCATGGAAATCTGTGAATTTAACATACTGGACTTCTGGAAGTAGACATGTTTTTTGGGTCTTTTTAAAAAAATGCATATAACGAATTGCAATTGCAGGGGAAAAAATACAGAAAGGCAGTCTAAGGATGTCAGTAGTTAAGTGGCTTGTCTTCCTGGTGCAATTGCTGGATGAAAGGAGCACGATCAAGTTCTGAGGGTTTCTAATGGTATGGGTTAAGGAAGACTGAATTTAAAATACTTGGAAATTAAGCAGATAAATTAGGTGTAGTCAGGTTCTAGAAAATGGGAAGAATGCCCAGACACTGGCAGTCTGGACAATGGAGAAGTTTCCACTGCTAAACAAAAGATATGGAAGGAAGATTAAAAGTTACAGTTTATTTGCCTTGAAGGTGATACCTAGATACCTGCAAAGAAATGTCAAGGGCTAAGGTTTTGATTTAAACAAGAGACCAGATCTGAAACAGAATCTGTGAACATCCATCATGGAGATGAGAAGTCTTGAGGGCAGTGATGAAGGTGGATGAAAGCCCAGATTCTTGGTTTGAGATGTGGGTTGCAAACAAGATCAATTAGGGGCATCATTTCTTGCAGAGGAGTGGAAGGAAATTTTTTTTGGAGAAGGTCTGTGTAGACTTTGCAGGAGTATTTAGGATTCAAGGAGAGTGCCTGGGCCAATGAATTCTCTTCTCCCTAGCATTGTCCAAATAAGTTCAAGGATTACAGTGAGAAGGACTGGCATCCAAAGTGGTGGCCATGCCGTTGTTGAAGATCAAGGAAGCAAACTAGTGAAGACTAAGTTGGTGCAAATAATAATATAGGAAGGTAGGATGTTGGAAGATGAAGGAAGTCAAGAGGAGAAAAAAGCTAAAACTGGATGGAGAGGGGTAGGAGTTAAATAAGGATTCTGTCTCATGTTCCTTATATTTGAGGAACAGTGCTCATGTCATATGCAAGTCTAACTACATGCTAGAAATAAATTCTGCTGTCATCTATGTCTAAAAGAAACCACTCAAGGAGTCTGGTTTTTGGGGTAATTTTCTGGGCAATAAATCACTGAATCATAGAGTACCTTAAGTTGGAAAGGACCCACAGGGATCATTGAGTCCATTTCTGGTACTGAGGGGACAACCCCAGGAGTCACACTCTGTACCCGAAAGTGTTGTCCAAACACTTCTTGAACTCTGTCAGGCTTGGTGCTCTGACCACTGCCCTGGGGATCTTGTTCCAGTGCCCAACCACCCTTTGCATGAGGAACCTTTTCTTATATCCAACCTAAACCTCCCCTGACACAACTTCAGGCCATTTCCTCAGTCCTATCACTGGTTACCACAGAGGAAGAGATCAGTGCCTGCCCCTCCTCTTGTCCTCTCTAGGAAGCTGTAGACCACAATGAGGTTTCCCTTCAGTCTTCTCCAGGCTGAACAGACCAAGTGATCTTAGCCACTCCTTATAGAGCTTCCTCTCCTGACCGTTTATCATCAGAGGAGGACTCTTCTTTAGAGAGCCCTATGAGAGCCCTATGTCCTTTGTATATTGTAGCACCCAAACCAGCCCCCGACACTCGAGGTGAGGCTGCCCCAGTGCAGAGCAGGACAGTCCCTTCCCTTGCCCTGCTGGTGATGCTGTGCCTGATGCCTCCTGGGATGATGGCTGGCCCTCCTGGCTGCCAGGGCACTGCTGGCTCAGATTCAACTTACTGTTGACCAGGATTCCCAGATTCCTCTCCACAGACTTTCTGTATATGGAAGAGTTGTTTAACAATAATTTTTCAAAATGCTTTAGATATGTTCTCTTCTGATGTCATAATGAACTGTTATTAACTCCCCTGGGGGAAGAAGGGTTGAAATGGGGAATAATCTGCATTTCAGCATTTCATTCCTAGGCCGCTATATACATGCACAACTATATAGTGTGTGTGTATATTGCACATATAGGTATTGCTGTTTTAATTAAAACGGTGAGTAGGTAGGATGCTTGCAGATGACTAAAAGCCTAATGTTCTTAAAGTAGTTTAGAGCATTCACAAAGGACAGTTTGACTGTCATTTTTTTTAACTACAAAAACTTTTTCCTACTAAGTTATCATCTATCTACTCTGCTTGTGCTAGAGTTTTAGGCTGTGTCCATCTGCAAGGTTATTTTAAACAAAGATGAAAATATATTTAGAAACAGCACTTTGGGCAAACATATCAGATAGATGATTTAGGGACAAAACATTCTGTTGAAAACATGCATAAGATTTCTCTTAAAGTCTCTTTGGAAAATCTGTATAAACAATACTTAGTGTTTTTGATATACTAAAGTTACCTTCATGCCTGTAGGATTCATTTATTTTCCAATAAAAATATTATTTTCTAACCAGTGATCTCTGACCAAGTTCATTACCTGAAGAAAAAAAAAGTCAGTGAAATAAATATAACATTAACTTGCTTTGAAAGAGGAATCTCTTGCTAAGTAGCAGCCTCCCTGTTAATGGTGGAGCTTCCCTCTTCAGCTGTCGTAGACACATACAGCTCAGAGCAGCCCAGCAAAGTGGGAGAAAGCAGTAACTTGCAGGATGATCATGATGAAAACCAAACATTAGGAAAAAATAATCAAGCCTATACATGCTAGAGAGTAATGCAGCCATCCATATGGGAAGGTTGATACAGCAAGAACAAAATCCAGCACAACTGTTCTGTTCTTCCAGTTCTTCCTCCTTCAGACTCCAATCATGTGAGGGGCAGTGTATGTATCTCCATGCCTCTTGTATGACATGAATATACATTCACCATATACTGAGAGAACTAGTGGGGATATTATAAAACCATGTATGCTGAAAGACTGGGGTAAAGTCTTGCAGTTAATGTGTGAACTGTTCTTTAGGTGCTGGTTTTTTTTGTTTCACTGTCTCTGAAAGTAGCGTCTGGTTGAAGATCAAGCTTGACCAAAGGATAAAAGTTCACAATTTCCACACAGGTTTTTTCTGAATGACAGGCTTACACAAACATTTCTGTCCTCTAACAGTTGTCTATCCATCTGCTGAAAATCCAAATGATAATAAATGTGTGTCCTTTTGATATGTAAGCCAGTGGCTTACTTTTTAGTGGCAAGAACAGTTGCTCGTGGCCTGTTTGCTTCTCTTGACTCTATTAAAAAAAACAGAAATAAAAATTATAATCTTGAATCTCACAAAGAAATTTGAACGAATTTTTAGAGGGTTTTTTTGCAGTTTGTTTCCTAAAGAGCCTGTTGTGTCACAGAGATAGGAAAAACTTTTGTTAAAAGTCATTGTCTTGACAAGTGAGGCTTGGTAGCTATTCAGAAGACTTTCTACTGTGTGCATAATTAAAGCACATTAAGTTCCAGTTGGTGATTTGAGTGTCAGGCATTATAATTTGTGGTCTTCTCTGAATGATATTCAGGCAGCTCGTGGACACGTTGAGAGCAGTGTTTCTGCATAGGCAGCTGCAATAGCTCATTGCAGTGATTATTTTAAAAACTTGCACCTGTTTCTAGTTTCAGATTCTAATTATTAGATCTATTTATGGTTCTCAGCAAAAACAGTCTAATCTCAGGTTATTTTAATAACATTGCTTGTTTTAAAGTAGCTACTGCTGTAGTTTCATGGCACTTGAGCCTCTCTTGAGACTTTTGAATAAGCTTTTGGGATGACTAGAAGAAAGTAGCTTTCTGTTAGATAAGATTTTGATGATTTACTCAAAATATTTTAAATACTTTTAAGAGTTTGCTTATGTTGCTTGGAAATGGGGATAGGATACGGAAACAGTTTGACAGGTTTTTGTGTTTATGCTGGGATTCTCTCCAATCTTATTTTTAGATTGATCCTTCTGAGGTCTCTAATGATGAGTATTTTAGTATAGTTCTCTCTGCATGTATTAAATTGTTGCTTATTCTTTCATCTGCTGGCCAGGGAACATGTTAGTGACTTCAGGGGGGTGGCAGCTGCTCACCCATAATCAGTATTCTCATTCTCAACTTTATTCTATATTTTCACTCAATTCTTGTTGCTTAAGAACTCAGAAGGAACGTGGTATTGTTATTTAGGGATGTGATTTTTCTTCCATCAGGGTTGTATATTTGAATATATTTGGTAAAATATGTCTTCAGTTGGCACATAGAATATGACATATCATCTAGCTCATGCTGTCCATCACTGGTAATTGCACAGAGAATATGTGTCTGCAGAAGAAGCTCTTGTGCTATCTCCTGTAAACTCCCTCAAATACCTGTTGACCTTTCTCTTCGTCTTACTGTTTTCTTATGTTTATCTCAAAATGTCACTTCCTGGAAGAAAGGCTTTGAGCTAATCATACAGTTAGCATTGGGATTTTTCATCTCTATTGAATCTGTGTATTTTCTTCTGAGTGACTGGAGGAAAGCAGACTATACCATTCAAAATTTCCAATGACTCTTAATTGGATTATAGTGCTCTAGAAATCAACAGCTTTTGTGTATTTATACAGTGGTTCCTGCAGTGTAGACAGATGTGAGTTCAAAACTTGTTTTCCAATTTATGGCTGTTTCATGCAGTCTGAATCTAGAAACAAGTGAAGTTTGTAGAGTGATGGAGCTTATATTATGGTTGTTGCATGCAGTGCCTGGAACTGAAAACTTAGAAAAAGGTAAAAGCAAAATCTTCCTGGCACTTGATATTGATGGTGCGAAGTTGTGAAGGTGCACAAAGCACATTAGCAGTGACTCATTTCAGTGAATCAGACTCATTGTAGCTAGTCAAGCTTCGTAATTCTTTTCCACATAGGGGGATTGTATTTGGGGACTTGGAAATTAACCATGTGTTTTACCAAACATAATTCTATTTATCAATAAAGCAATTAGGTTAATGTAAATAGACCCTGACCAGCTTTTTATTAAGATCTGAGATACACTGTTACCTTTTCCCTCATAAAAATGCAGTTATTTCAAGGATGGTTGATCCTTTGCAAAAATAATTTCAATATCTGTCAGGAAAATGTTAGTGAATTTAGTCAGAAAGTAAAGTCTGTCATTTGCCTCCAGATACTGAGTTTTGAATATGAGAAATATACCTGCAAAATGCATTATTCCCACACTGAAGTATTTTGCTTCTTAACCATTCAGTAATATTTCAGATTTCTCATTCTCTGTCAAGCATCTCTTTGGCTCCATTACATCATTCTGTCTCCTGGGGAGAACTTGACTGTGGGAATGATGTCTTGTTCTGGCGACCTCATTCTCTCTAGTTCCAGGTGGTAGAAATTTTTGTCTGCTTTTGTTATTGATATTTGAGTATGATATTGCTGCCACGGCAGAGTATGAGTAGCTTTTGCAGGAATGCAAGGAAGTTATTTCCTCATATACATGGATCATGGTAGAAATAAAGGTTATTCTAAATGATATTGCTTATCTTACCTTTTTAGAAGATTGTTTTGCTGCTTTAAAAGTTTTTTCTTTGCTTCTCAGTTAAGGGAGAGAGGCACTGATACCATTAGACAGTGTTAATGATCTTGCATTTGACAGTCAAATTGAGGAGCTGTCCTTTTTTTTTCATTGTTTGGAAGAAATACGGGTGTGGTGTGAATCCTATTGAGAAAAGTGGCTGAAGAACTTAAGTTTGAAAGCATTTTCATCAGTGCATGTATTAAAATGTTGCTTTGTATTTCTAGTACTGATATGTTGAAGGTAATATGCTGCTGTAATTTATTTTAAATGCAAACCTAATAGCACTTTGGAAAAATGTGAGGGCTAATAAAGTACTCTTTTTGCTAATAATGTTCTCATTTTTTTAACCTAATGCTTGTTTTAAATGCCTGCAATATTTTTTTTGGCTTACATTAGTCATTGAGCTACTCTGTTTCTTAAAGAAGCTTGAAAAGGTGGTGCTATATTGAGAGTCTGATGTATTTCTTTCTGATGCCTTGGCATATTTTAGGACTGGAATGGGCCATTTTTCTCTATTGTTAGAATAACCTCTTTAAGCCAAGTTCAGAGCAGTATTCTTCATTCTCTATGCAAATCTTTAAACCTTAATTGATTGTTAAAGATCACCCTGAAAGATACTGCCTAAAACCAAGATGATGTTGGTCTTGTTGAAAGTGAATTTCAAAATCATGTTTTACTAAAAGCTCTTATGCTCCTAAATGACTTAATGAATTCTGCTCTTAGGACTGATGGTTTAAAGACTGGATTGAAACAATGAGTTGTGAATTGAAGGAAAACATGCTGTGGTGGGTGTTGTTAATAAACAAAGTGGCTGTGATTTTTTTTTTTTTTTTTTTAGTGGTTACTTCAGATCTTGTCAAGTTGTGTATGATATATTTATTGTGGAGAAAATGAGCCCTTCTGATTTCTTAAAAAAAAATATTGAATTATTGCTAGATATGTCTCTGCACACATCCTGTAGTTGAAGTTAAACTCTCTAAATTCTTGAGTGGACAAGCAAAGGTGCTAAGACAATCTAAAAAATTCCCATGATAAATTTTTCCACAATAGTGTTGTGGACATGTGTGGTGCTCTTTTGGGGTTCCTGGCAAAAATAATGTAGGATTGTGCACTAACATAAATCAATAAACTTGTCATTAGGATTAGATCATTAGAATTGCTTAGAGAAAACCAACTTAGGATGTGGCTTCTGTTGAAGCAGCAGTTTGTTTGTAAGCAATATGATTTTAGTAATGAGATGCTGACTAACATTTGTGTCTCTAGAGAAGAAGAGGAACGTCTGAGAAATAAGATTCGAGCAGATCATGAAAAGGCTCTGGAAGAGGCTAAGGAGAAATTGAAGAAATCACGGGATGAGATTCAAGCTGAGATTCAGACAGAAAAGAACAAAGTAGTGCAAGAATTGAAAAAGAAAGACAGCAAGCCACTGCCCCCTGTTCCTTTACCAAACCTGATAGGGATAAACAGCGGAGAACCAGCAGACCCAGATATCCGAGAGAAGAGGAACAAAGTTAAAGAGGTAAAAATGATGATGATGATGATAGTGTGGTCCTACCTGTTCTTGTGTCTAACAGCAGTTATTTATGTTGCTATGATTTATGTTAAAAAAGAAAAACAGATCTACAAACTATTTAGTAAACTAAAAGTGCACAAATATTAATGAGCATCAGCATTATTGCATGTTTTGTTTCCTGATTTTGGAGTGTTGATATTTCACTGGATAACAACTTAAAAATTATTTTAAGGAATTTCTTCAGCTTAGTGGTATGGATTCAAAGTGAATTTGTCATTAATACATGGAACAGTAACAAGAGCATCTTTAAAGCATGACTTCATAAGTTTCCTTTCAAAGAGTGGGATCTGTTACTGTGTCACAGGATATTTTTAGATGTTAAAACATTAGGTCGAAAAGATAAGAAAAAAGAAGACCTGCTGCTAATATTTGAAAATTACCAAATAATCACATACTTTTCAAAATACATTTTAAATGGGTTTTAAAAATCTAGTAAATTTAAGTGGATTGAATGTTTTAGGTAAATGAGGCAAGCTAAGATCTTTGCTTAGGCTTTTGTTTCTGTGGCAACTTACACTTTGGCAATTGCTGTTTATGGTCTTACCCTCTCCACTACTGGTTGGCTTAGAGAGATTCATTGCCTCTTTTTGTCCTGGCAATGCCAATTTCGTATTACTATTGCCAGACATTTCTCTGAGTCTGTGCTTCTAACTAGTATGGCAGAAACCTTGTACAGCCATATTGTTCTTTTACTTTCCTGCACTCTGATTAGTTTGATGCCAAAAAATCAGTTTAGCAAAGCAGGAATGGTTCAGGCCAGATTGAGACAAGCATAGACTTTGTTACTTGCTAAAGAACCTCCAGGATGATAGCACTTAGTATTTTCATCAGATAAATCTATTTTAAAATTGTAATCTGAGTTTAATTAGCTTATAAAACCAGAAGGAAATCAGTCACACACCTGTCCTTGTCATGGGAAGGAGTTGTAACTGAATTACGTGCCATTCTGTGGGTAGATGGCTCAAGCTGGAATTTTACTTCGAATATTAATGATGACTAGACGGAATCCACTCTTACCAGGTAATGACCAGCTGCTTATTATATATGAGTGATGCAGTATGGAGCTGTGTCACTGTTGGTAGCAGCTATTCCATATAGAGCCCTGTCACAATCTGAGTATCTGAACTGGCAAATCCTTTGCTGGAAGATGTGCCTGTTAGAATTACTGCAGAAGTACTTTTGCCTAGGAAGTTGTGTCTGGAATATTGGACCTCCTTGACCCTGCTTGGTTAGGGCTGCTTCCCAAAGGACAGCATTTAATAGTGGATTTGAAAATGCTCTACTGATTTGTCTGCAAACATCTTGATTGAGAACATACAGAGCATTTTGCTTCTCTAAATGTTTTTGTAGGGTGAACAGTGAATGGCGTGGTTGTCAACACTTCTTAATTTTACTACATATTACTATAGCAAAATACCTCTGAGATGGATTTAATGCATAGAATAAAATTGAGTTTACCAAGTAATGCAAAATTACTGAGCACAGCTTACAATGAAGAACTAGCTGGAAGAAATAATCAAACAAAGGCCTTATAGACCAAGCCTGGAATTGAAGGAGGGGTTGGAAATTAGTATTTGCATTTACGAGGTTGTTTGATCAGAATATAACTGAGAGATGATAAGCTTTAGGTTAGTATAAAATGGCAATTTTCTTGGTCTCGTGAAAAAGTAGTAAGATTTGGACTATTCTTGCTGATCTAAACCTGAAGGTATAGCAAATTGTAAGGAATTCAGGGTAGTTTGTGAGTAAGAATCACCAGGTGGTGATCCGTAGCTGCAGTTGCCACACACCTTGTGCTGTAAAAGCACTCCTTTTTTTGATGATCAGCCTACGTGTGAGTCACACTGACAAGCTGTTTTTCTATTGCATAAGTTGTTGATGAAACTATTATGGTTTCTGAAGTGTAGCTTTTCATCACCAGACCATAAGTTTTTGTGGGACTATGTTTTAAGTGGGTATGTCCTCTAGTTAGGATAATAATGCCATTGTTTTGAGCAGTTCTCTCACTTGTGCTTGTAACAGCCCAGGATCATGGGAGCATGACTGAAAATTTTTTGTTCTATGAATTGCCTTCATTGACTCAGTCTTGTTATTACTGTAGGACCCAGATGATCTCCAGAATTTTTAATTTTTGTTTCATGCAGGGTAGGAAGTTGTCACTTCTACAGTTAGATGTGTGAAGGCAGTGAACACTGGAGTAGGAGGTCTGCTAGGGAGAAGGGACAAATGGTAATGCTGAGGAACCATTGATGGAACAATGTGGCTGAGATTAAACATATATTAATAGTGTCAAATGAATAATATTTTGCCTGAAACCTGTTTTTAACAGCATCAGATATCTCATAGAAGTCTACAGCAATTTCAGAGATGTAAAGTGCATTGTGAAATATGTTCATCACTGGGGTCCTGCCTCACTGTTTTATGTAACCAGTGCAGACTAATACAAATAGTCTTTGTAGATAGAGACTTGGTAGAATAAAAGAACAAGTTCCAGGAGACAATATCTCTAACATAGGCCCACAACTGATATATATATATTAAAAAAAAAAATATATATATATATATAATTTTTGACATGTAAGACATTACGATTGCCTTGATTGAAGCCTGAAAAATAGTCCAGGGAAGCTACTGGCTCTTTGGAGGTTGTATATCTGGCTTTAGAATTCCTGGTGGTCTCAAGAAAGCATTTGACCTGCTTTGGTTTACTGTGAATGGTCCCGATACATATTTGAGGAACTTCACTCTCAAAGAACAGCTTTAGACTGTTCAAAATCACAAAATTAATGATGTTATATAGCCTATTTCACCTCCTATTCAATGGTGAAAAACTGTATAGAATTGGGTGGAATGATAATGGGGGCTGTTTGTAACACACGAGTCTTTACATTTGGGAGAAAGGCTGGAAAATTTTCAAATGA
This sequence comes from Acridotheres tristis, assembly GCA_037013685.1. Classification (NCBI taxonomy): domain Eukaryota; kingdom Metazoa; phylum Chordata; class Aves; order Passeriformes; family Sturnidae; genus Acridotheres; species Acridotheres tristis. Next base: position 26,541,575 of record CM072884.1, on the reverse strand, counting down.
GGATCCAGTTTCTGTTATTTTTGCAGAAAATACATAACCAGTTTTTCTTTCCAAATAGCAACTTGATGAAGGCTGGTTTGTAAACATCTCTGTATAAGAAGTGGTTTGGCAGTAGTTTAATATTTTAAAAAGACATATTTTGATTTTAGAAGAAAGTACATATAAAAGAGAAGTGTGTCTCTTAAGAGAGTTTTGCAAAACATTTGAAAGCTTTATATAATAGGTATGTTTGCTGAACATAGAGAGGGTGGCTTCTTAAGGTTGTGAAATACAACTGGGAGCTGGATCTGCATCGTACTAGTTTTGTTTTTGTGTGTCATTTGGTTCTGATAATTATACTTAGTGTTCTCAAGTTTAATTTACAAAGATTTATAATCTGTCTATATTCTTCTAAGGAGCTATTAATTATTGCAATAAGGAGCATCTATGAGTTAGCTGATTATTTTAGATGCACAGTGACATCTCTGAGAAGTAAAGGTTTTCTACTTGCTTACTGTACATAGCACTTCTCTGGCATATCAGCTTGCTATTCAGGCTTTTAAAAAGATGCTGTGGTGATGAATTAACTGGTACTTTAAGAAGAAATGCATTGCATTGAAAAATCTTCTAGCTGCTATACTTCAGCTTTGTTTTAATATTTTAGCTTTTTCTTCTATGTAAAAGAAAAATATTGAAAATAGGAAATACTTTCTTTTTTTAGATGGTGAGTGCAACTTGTATAATTTTACAGCAAGACTTTAAGATGTGTCTTTTTGTTGTGATTAATGCAGAGAAATTAAGAACAAATCTTGTCTTTTGGAAGTCATTGTCTTCTTTTCCAAGTTAAATTAGCTATAAATTGCTTGAGCACTTGGAATTTTGGCATTTAAATTCCATTATTGTATTCCTTAAAGGTGTTCAGAGTATTTTTTTTTCTTTCAGTTTAAAGGTAATTGTTATATAGTGCTCTGTAGTCTATAGTGAGTTTTATTTCCCTGGGAAGGTAAATTTTACCCAGTCAAATAAGGAAAATTTTGTCATTTTTTCACTCTATTCAGGGTTCATGTTTTCTTTAATTTCAGCCTAAGATGTCACAGTATTATCTTACTGCCAGCACTCATTTAGGATACTTGTTAAAATAGTATATTTCATCCAATAATGGTCCTAATCCTATGCAGGTGTTCCTTCCCCTCTACTCAGCACTGATGAGGCCACACCTGGAGTCCTTTGTTCAGTTTTGGACTCCCCAGTACGAAAAAGACACGAGCATATTGGAGAGGGTCCAGTGAGACACCACAGAAATGCTCAAGGGACTGCAGCACATTTCTCATCTGAGTGGAAGATGAGGCAGCTGGGCTGGACAAGAGAGGGAGTCTTACAAAATTCCTGGAGGGAGGACGCTAGGACAGAGCCAGGCTCTTCTCAGTCATTCCCAGTGGCAGGCAACAAAGACAGTGGGCACAAATTAAAGCACAGGAAGCTCCATCTGAGCATAAAACATTGTTTATTGTGAGGGTAACCAAGCACTGGAGCTGGTTGCCTACAGAGTTTGTGGAGTCTCCCTCCTTGGAAATACTCATAAAATTACTGGGAATGCACATGGACAGCTTGTTTCAAATTACCCTACTTGAGTGGGGAGGTGGGACCAGATATCCTCCAAGTCCAACTATTTTGAGGTAGGATAATGTTCGTTGACTAAGCCTGTCATTTGGAAGACAGCTTCTCCAGAATCTTACACAAGTGCACATGGCAAACTTAACAGCTGAATAATAATGCTGTAGGTTTCTGATAGATTGGGAAATCTCAGTTCTCTGGAGCTTCTGTTCTGTTACTTATTCTGTATTTGTTGTGATATGCAGTTGTGTAATTACACAGTGCTAATTGTAAATATACTTTTTTAAATTGAGCTCAAAGGATGTATGGTGTCCACAGAGGTAAGGTAGAGTTATGGAGTGACTGAAGCTGCTGGCTGTGTACCGTTCTTGCTTGTGCAGTTTAAAATCTCTCTTTAATAATATGGGATGGCAAGGTGTCTTGGTTTGAAAAGACAGGTATGGTTTAAGGAAAGGCAAGAGCCCCCCCTCTGCAATGCAGAGTGCACCCCCCCTCCCTTTTAATTATTTTAGGTCCAAATCAGACGCTTTCAGGCAGGAGATATGGGGATGTGAATAACAGTTCTTTACTGGTATTTAACAAGGCAGAAAACAACAACAGCTATAAGAAAATTGGCAACAGAACAGAACAGTCTAGCTCCGCTCCAGTCCCTTCTGGCCGCAGGCCATCTCCCTGTGCTCAGTTACCGGTGCTGTGGGGGCAGGGCAGGTCCCGCGCAGTTGCAGAGGGCTGGAGTGATGGCGGCGGAGGCCCAGAGGTGAGCGGGATGGGAAGGTGACTCCCCCCCCTCACGGTGTCGGTCTTGGTGCTCCGCAGAGTGTCCGGAGATAGTAGGGTGAGATGGGAGAGCAGCAGAGCGATGTCCCAGGCAGGGAGCGTGGATCTCAGCGCGGAGATGTCAGGGGGAGATGCCAGAGCGAAGCACGGGGCGTCCTCTCCGTCCACGAGCCCAGCGAGAGAGAGTCCCCTCCCCAGCCCCCTCTCCCACCTTTCCTTTTCCGGTTCCCCCCCCTCCTCCACCCACCCCCCTACGAGAGAACATTATCTATGTTTTAAGGTGTAGCCACAACTACTTAACATAACAATGGGAGGAATTCACAGAAAGAAAAGGGGAGCAATCCAACCCCTAACACAAGGTGATATCTTTCTGGAAGGCTGTTCTCAACACAGCAAAATTCTGGTTCTATTCCTGTGTGTCACAGCTTTCTGTAAAGAAAAAAAAAGTGAAGAAGACATTTAAGCAAAAGTTGTTGTGAAATGGACATCCAGGAAGTAGAGGTGCCAGAGTTAAAGGTCATTGAATAATAGAATAGTTTGGGTTGGAAGGGACTTTTAAAGGTCATCTAGTCCAACTTGAAGTTCATTTGTGACATATGACACCTGTAGAAAGAGTTAAGTTTGGAAGCTCTCCACAAGTGAGGAACAAGTCTGTCTGGGAAGCTGGGGATGTTCTGACTTGAGTTCTTTTGCTAGTGAACTTCCCTCAGGAAAACTTTCCATTTATCCTTTTTTAAAATTAAAGTTGTAATATATCGCTTCTTTGAAAGGAAGGAGGGAAATTAATTATTTAATATTAGTGGAGGCAATGTCAGAAGTACTTACAGATATGTGCCAAGAAGAAAAGTGATTAAAATGTATTTTTGTCATGGTCTCTGGCTGATACTCAGGAGGCTGCTAATGCTATTGAGAAGTAATAGACTTTTATAATCAGTAAAACTAATGGTTTCCTATGGATTTTTGACCTACATCCCCTTATACTACCCTCTGCTCATCATGCACTTGTTGCTGTGAATATCCTCTTACCTTCCTGTTTGACTGCATGAAATGCAGTATGTTCTGTGCCTTCTTTAGAGCTACTGGTGTGCTAAATGCTGCCCCCCTGAATGAATAAAGGGTTGAGTTATAACTGCCTTTGTCTCAGTCAGGGTACCAATTTGTGTCTGTCTACCTTATCTAGCCACGGGTACTTTTTCTTTTCCTCAACGCAAAAAGTAGAGTATCTTGTTCCTCCAGCTCTTTAAAATCAAGTGTGAAATTAGAGAATGGATTAAAAGGCTACTGTAAATGTGTGTGTCAAATGATGGATGTACAGGCAGCAAGATTGCATAAGCCTCATTCTTTTAAAAATTGGACTAAAAATAGTAAGTGTCCCTTACCTGAGTTCTATTTTGCCTGCTTATTGAGAAAAGAGCTGTGTAGAAGAATTACTTGATCATCCAGAGATCTTTTCATGCTGCCTAAGTCCTCTTTTCATAGTTGCTGTTCATACAACTTTCAATGCTAATCTCATTTATTGTTTCTAATTGCAATGTTATCTAGCCAAATAGGCTGCCTTCTGTGACTGGGGGAACTTTTTTCAATAGCTAAAACCAATTTATAACAATTTCATGATTGCTGACACTTTACAATCTTGGTGAAATTTATTTGGACATCTAGTTGGTTGCAACATCAGTTTGCAACAATCCATGCCTATTAAGGGTTTTGCATTGTATTTTGTAGTTCACTGCTCCTGACTTGTATTCCTTCAGTTACTTTCTGAAACTGAAGGACATAAGTATCATGATCCAACTTTTTCAGTATTTAAGGTAACACTCCCTGCAGTGTGAATGTTTGTGTAAAATCCTTACATTCACATTGTATATGTAAGTGTGTGCATATGAAAATCTCTTTGTATCTTATACACACGCATTGTTTATTAGTTGGTTTTGTTTGCACACTATTTGGATTCTCTGTGTTCTCCAATGTAATTTGACAAGTTGAGAACAAGTAAGTTGGCTTTCAGTTAGTTTCACTATGCTCTTTTAGAGCTTATCTTAATTCTACTGAATCAGTGAAATCTGTAAATTAAGGATAAAATCTTTTTGATCGAGCCTGTTGGTAAACTAATTTTCCTTTTATATATTAAAATGAATATTGTACAGTTGGCACTTTGCCAGTACAGGCATGTTAGGAGTGGCCTTGACCAAAGTTGTGCCCCAACTTGTTGGAATGATTTCATAAAGAAGTCATTTTACTTTTGTTAAATCAGTCATTTATGTCTGTGAGAAGCTTTGCAGCTTGGTATATTTATTTTACTGGAATAGAAGAATGGAAATAAACCTCCTAGTGTGGAGCTTCATTTGCAATATTTTAGCTGCACATCCTGGATATGTTGATTTGATTTGTGACTTAAAATGTGCTACTCATGAAGAATGCAACTTTTTGTTTGAGGATATTTTAAAAATGAATCAATTTAGTCAAGTTATAGAAATTACAGAATTCTCCAGTGCTCATGCAGTATTGGAAGCATGTTAAAAATTCAGGAAGGTGTTCATTATTAAAGATGCCTTTTTTCTAGACCATTGTGAGAACCACCTGTCTTTCAACAATGAATTAGCACATTTGCAGTATTTAAAACTCATAAATGTAAATTAAAATCAAAGAAATAGGGAGATATTTCACTTGACGTGATATTATCAGCCAAACATAAATGAGCAAAACTTCAGGTAAATTTCTTATCTTCAGAACTGGGTAAATCAAAAGGCTTCATGAAATCTAATTGACCGTATTGCTATTAAAAAAAAAAAAAGTATTTTATATGCCATTTATTCCTGTGAAACAAAAATGCTGGTAGCAAAAGTCAAGAATTACAGCTAGGTTGAAGAGATCTCTATTTTAAATTATGCATGATACAAATGACAATAGGTGTGTTTTCACCTATGGAGACTTTGATTGGAAAGCCAGAACATCCTGTTATGTTCTTATTAGTCATATTTACATATTTTCTCCTGTACTCCCCTCTGTGTTTGCTGGAGCAGCTCCATAGAATATATGCCAATGTGTTCTTAACATGCAGTTTTCCTGTTGGTGTTAGCTCTCAAGTATCAATAGTAATGATGTCATTGATACACAGTGTGAGCTATTGGTAGTTGATGACTAACCTCTCACAGTGCATTCCATTAAGACAGAGACTGTCTGCATCCAATACTGAACTACCAGAAACTCCCTACAGTACACTCTAATTAGTTTGCTCTGCGATTTGGATTCCTGATTTGTATTGCTGGCACCTATTTTTATTTTCTGCTTCGTTGCCAGAGGAATAGTGGCTAACAAGGTGTCAGTTTTTGAAAGGGACTCAAGGGGAAACCAAAGGACTGCAGTACCCTGTGCCTGCTGAATGAACTGTAGATTACCGGAAACGAGAACAGGGAGTAGAATCACTGAGCATACAGATTTGTAAGATGTCCTGCTCTATTTTTATTGATACCATGATCTCCAAAGCCATAGAAGATCCCTAGAAGAGTCAACAAACATGTGAACAAGGGAGAGATGGTTGGATACATAGTTTTTAAAAAAATACTTGGCAAGGTTCAGTGCTACTAGGTGTTGAACTAAGCAGCCATGGGATGGAGGATAGTTTCTGTGTTTGCCTAGAGAAATTGATAAGAAGGCAGGAAATGGAGAGTACAGATAAATAGTGCTGGAGGCCACAGAGGACATGTGCTGGGGATCCATGCTCTAAATTATATAAATGAATTATTTAGAGTTTGAAAATGGGTGAGTAGTGGTATGACAGTTTTGCTGCCAACATGTAGAATTGCAGAAAAACCTTATGGGACTGAGCGATAATCTCCTTTTTTTATTTATCAGCTAAATGTAAAATGATGCATATTGGAGCTAGAGATGGAGAGATTCCAACTTCATGCAAAGTATGAAAAGCTGTGAGGTGACTTAGTGCACTTGAGAATGAGAAATTGTGATTTTTATAGTTCCTTGGAAATATCACTGTAGTGTCAACAGCAGACAGTGAGCAGATACTCAGTATTTCAGAGAAGAAAATAGAGGAGGTTCTTAAGGTAGCCTGTGAAGCTCAAGTGCCCCTGCATCTTTAAGCTTCACTTAGCTCTAGTCTTCAGCTTCAAAAAGGATAGGGTAAAACTGGCAGAGGTGCAGGGCTAAGCTGATGGACATGTTTAGACTGATGCCTAAAAGTACAAGACTGGAAGAGAGGAATTATTAGAACTTCTCTCTCCTGGCTGTTGTGCAGTTGTGGTTGCTTACAAAGATGATCCGAGAGGCTCTACTTTTCTGAACAACACAGCACCAGTCAATCTTGTGAATACTATATTCTCTTGAAATGATGATGCACAAGGTCAAAAATACCTGATTCATCTTGGATTAAAAATATTTCACTTTCTTGAACATTTTTGAGCAAGGTTCACTGCTGTAAGCTCTCCAAATTTAGGCTCTTTACATCTACTGCTCCACTTCTCATCAGTCTGAAGGATTTTTCAGTGTAATTTCATCAGGCATCTGAGGCTTCAAGAATTTTATGCCAGCAAAAAGGGTTTCCCACTTTGCATCCATTTGATAAGTGTTTTTGTTTTAGTAATGGATTTGTTAGTAGATTTGACAGTAAAGGAAAACCCAGTGTTCTCTGTGTGTTAGGAGCATATTCCAAACAGACTTCCTCAGTGACAGTGTTCAAAAATGCATGACAGAGGCATGAACTGATGCCCGAAATATTTTCTCTTGAGATAGAGCTCCCAGAAAAATAAAAAAAGGTATGAGTTTTCTAAGTTTCATCAAAAATCTGAGTATACAAGGAAAAGATACTTTTTAAAATTAACGTCCAAAAAGTATTCTTTGCAGACAGTAGGAAAATGGTTATTAATTTTTAATCTGCCAATTGAGCATTAATTTTGTCTAGCAAGTCCTTGGTTAATATGAAAACAGAGTTTGATGGTGGTTTATATAAATCTCTCAAAATTGTACCCTTAAGAAGAATACATTGCTTTGAAAGCAGGACCTATTTGCTGTCTTGTTATGCATGTTCCTGATGGAATGGCAGGAACAAGTTATATATACAGCAATTTGACAGAAAATGGGTTCTTTTGCTTGTTTCTCAGGACTCCTGCTTTCTGTTTGCTAGTTGCCTGTCCTGTTTTTAAGACTGGAAAGGGGTTTTTGGACCAATCCTTAGCTTGAATTAATGTTTCTGACATGCTGCTGTAGTGGTAGAACTTCCTTACAAATCTCTTTCCAATAATTATAACCTCCTTTTATTGTTTGTCAAAAGACATTGCTGCTCTCTCTTCATAAAAATCTGATTTCCCAGTGACCGTAAAGGATTAGATCACATGAACGTGTTCTAAAGTCAGCAAAACCAAATAGATAATCATGTACCTACAAAAACAGTTTCATTTGGCATGTCCTGCTTCTTGCCTGTCTTGGAGCGGAGTCCAAATTAGTCTTTTTGTAGAGTTACCAAACTGTATTTTCAGCAGCATCTTACTGGTTGTTATTTCCATTGCGTCCCATAATAAACGTTTTTAAGATTAGTATGCAACAGACAGATACCCTATGAATAATTTTGCTTTCAAAAGCAAGATCTGTCATTAATGGTGTCAGTAAAAAGTCCATTGCCAAAACTGCTTGTTCTCTGGTGGACAGATTGCAAGATCTATATGCCCAAGCTCCAGTCCTTTCTTGTGACAAACTGCTATCAGGTATGGAAATTTCAACTATGGAAATGTGTGTCTTGTGTTTTTCACAGTTATTGATCCATGCTTGTCATTTTCATTCTACTGAGCCTCTCTTCTAATGAGCCACCTCATTCTAAGGTGCCTGTCTTAAGTTCTTCAAGGACTGGGTACATCTTCTTTTTGCAAATAGTTTTACCTTCTTGCTATTATCGGTAGTGCTGATATTCCAGTCAGTTCTGAAACTTTCGTCTCCTTTTAAAGACAGTTTGTTTTAGGAAAAGCTTGTCTATCCCTGCAGCTATTCTTCAGCATTTCCAACTTTCACTATGCAAACACTACTTAGTGTACCTATAGAAATAATTTTGTTTTTCCAATCAGGAGTTCATATTGTTTGTACTTTCTGACCCAAAATGCCATCCTCAGTTAAAGTTTGTAGCTGTCAAGAGGCATCTGTCTTCTCGTGTTTCTCCAAAGCTTTTGTGTGCCCAGCTGCTCCCAATAGCATAGATGTCCTGTCTGTAATATAACATGCTACCTCTTCTGGCAGTAACAGAAATCTCCATGTTGTTACAAGATCTCTTGGCATATCACCCTTACAAAACTTAATACTGTATGCAAGTGCTGTGGGGTTTCTCACTTGCATGTAATGTGTAGTTCTCTGCTAACATGGTATCATGAAGTCTGCTTGCTTTGTGGTGGAGGAATGCAACAAGTTATGTGCCAGGGTAATGGTCAGCATTGATCTGGAAAAAATCAGTTGGCTGCTTAGTGCAATAAATGGTCTTGAGGACTTAAAACACCGTATTCTTAGTGTCTGGCATGCACAGAGGGGCAGGACAGATGTGTTTGTGGTTATCCAAGTAGCTTAGTCTCCTCAAAATGCAATTTCTTATCTCAGTCTTAGTTGATGCAGTCAACTGTGGCTTAGTCTCTTGATTTCAAGAAACTTTCAGGCCTCACTAGTGTATTCTTAAGTTACTTCTGCATTAATTCATGCATCCATTGAAATGTACTCCTTTGCAGTTTCTATCTTAATAAAATTTTCTTAGGATCAATTATGTATATATAAACATCTTGCATTGTATGTATTCTGTTTTAGCCCTTTGTAATTTGTATACTTTTTTGGGGTTTCTTCTGAATATCCTGTAATAAAACATGTACCTTCTCCCCAGAAGCATAACAAATTAGGACAGTGAAATATTCCACAATTAACATTCTGCTGTGAGGAAACAAGTTGTTCTTCTCCTGGACTTACCTAGTTTTGATCTGTGCTGGTATTTGCCTATACCATCAGAGTTTTACAAAGCTAGAATGTCAATGGCTATTTGATTCTCCTTCATAAAATATTTATTTGGGGCATCCAAAGATCTCAGAAGCCCAGTTTCCTTTATGTGCAAGCCAGTTGGTTGGATCTGCCACATCATGGTCATATTGTTGTTTAGTCATCTGTTTTCAAACACAGAGAATGCACTGGTCAGTTTTGAGTTTCATCCTCTATAGTTCTTTTTAAACCTTTAAGTCTATTTTCCCAAGTAGAGTTTTTAAGACTGGCAGGCTGCAGGTTAGAGCAGGACCCTTCACAGAAGCCTTGACTATCCCCAGCCCTTAAGTCTACCCTGACTGGATAAGCCTTGAGTAGCCCAGTCTGATCCCATAAGTGATCATGCTTTGAGCAGGAGGTTGAACAGGAGAGGCATCCTGAGGTTCCTTCCCATCTGAACGATGCTGTGAGTCTCAGTTTTATGATACTAAGTTAATGAACAATTTTATATGGAAATTGTAGGTTTGTTCTGGATAACATTAGTGGGAGCTCTCAGAGGAACTTCTGTGCTTAGTGGCTGTGACTGGGTTTGTCATGCTGCAGTTTTCTTACCTGTCAAGAGAGGATCCCTTTACCTGACTTGATTTTCCAATAGCTATGAATTGGCCAGTTTGATAAGTGCTTTGTAAACACTAAGGAGTTTGTGAATGCTAAGGAAATGCCTTTTTTCTCCTCTTTTAATACAGTTGCATTCACTTTTTCTTACACTGCTAGTTCATGACTAAAAGGTTCTAGAGTATTATGACCTAATCAGGCATCAAAATTATTGCAAATACTAAAAGCAACATGTGAGCTGACTTTGAATGACAAGCTGTGAGAGTGGGACTTTGGCATCTTGAAGGGGGCAGCTGTGCTTAGGTTTAACAGAGAAGTGCTCCCCAGTTTCTTGGGCCTGTGTGTGGGGTTCAAATTTATTGTCTAGGTATGAGTTAACTGAGCCATGGGAAATTTGAAGAGAGTTTACATTTAAAGGAATTACAGCTTTGTAGTTTGGATAGGGATCTCTTGATGGTTGTAGGAAGAATGGAGACTTCTTTTTCCATGTCTCAGCAGGCAGTTTAGATGCAGTTTGAAAGATTTGGGATTCTCAGATGCTGACTTCCACTAAATCTTGAATTTGGTAGTAGGAGGGGATCTGAGAGGCAGGAAGAGGAGAGATGTGAGGTAGTGCTGGTAAGGCAGCTGGCTGCACCTCATTTTTTTAGCCAGCATCTGCTTGTTCCCTTACATTTTCTGTGAGTGCAGTGACTCGCCGATTAAAATAAGAAAATTACAGTCATGTAAATCGTAGTGAAAACAGATTGCCTTGCCTCAGTTTCTTAAAGGATTAATGTTGTTCTGTTAGTTGCATTCACATAGTTTCTCCTCTTGAAAGCATTTATCAAACTTGTGAAAATTATGATTTTAAGTCCTATACATTTTCTTTGGGATTTCGTTCATGTCTTAGTTTGAAAAGACAGGTATGGTTTAAGGAAAGGCAGGAGCCCCTTTTCTGCAATGCAGAGTGCACCCCCCCCTCCCTTTTAATTATTTTAGGTCCAAATCAGACGCTTTCAGGCAGGAGATATGGGGATGTGAAATAACAGTTCTTTACTGGTATTTAACAAGGCAGAAAACAACAACAGCTATAAGAAAAATTGGCAACAGAACAGAACAGTCTAGCTCCGCTCCAGTCCCCTTTGGCCACAGGCCGTGTCCCTGTGCTCAGTTACCGGTGCTGTGGGGGCAGGGCGGGTCCCGCGCAGTTGCAGAGGGCTGGAGTGATGGCGGCGGAGGCCCAGAGGTGAGCGGGAATGAGAAGGTGACTCCCCCCCCTCACGGTGTCGGTCTTGGTGCTCCGCAGAGTGTCCGGAAATAGTAGGGTGAGATGGGAGAGCAGCAGAGCGATGTCCCAGGCAGGGAGCGTGGATCTCAGCGCGGAGATGTCAGGGGGAGATGCCAGAGCGAAGCACGGGGCGTCCTCTCCGTCCACGAGCCCAGCGAGAGAGAGTCCCCTCCCCAGACCCCTCTCCCACCTTTCCTTTCCGGTTCCCCCCCCCTCCACCCACCCCCCTACGAGAGAACATTATCTGTGTTTTAAGGTGTAGCCACAACTACTTAACATAACAATGGGAGGAATTCACAGAAAGAAAAGGGGAGCAATCCAACCCCTAACAGTTCATATTAACAGTATTTTAATACCATTTTAAAAATGAAATTTAAAAATAAAATCTGTATAATGTTGTGGATACAGACACATGGCTGTTCTTCTAAAGGTTTTTCCTTGCTGTTCTTGTGTGTGGAGCAGTCTGTGTCTTTTGATATCTAATTTCTTCCTATTACTTGCTTTTATTTGTTTAGATACTAATAATATTTATTTATTTAAAACTGCATTCGTTTTGCAATTTAGTGGCTGCTGAATTCTCAACAAGTAAGGAGTTTGAAGAGTTTTAGCAAATCCATAAAAGCATTGCTTAGTGGCTGATGTGCACAACTAGTCAGCCAGATCTTTTGGGTTTTTAGATGTAATTTTCTTACTGGGTGCTGGAAATATCTATTAGAAAACTAAATATTAATAACATTATACTGCTTTGTTCCTTATGTTTTCTAAAAAGCAAAGCTTTTGGCATTTCTTTTGGTAGAGGCTATATGATGGTACATCCTTGTCAAGTTGGTGTTGCACATGAGAAATCTATTATGCCTTTTGCAAAATTGTTGAGTCCTACTTGGATGTACCAGTGTAAATAAATCCTTTTTACGCTTTAGATATCAGTAGATATGTTTTTCTTTTAGTTAGCATCTTAAGACATTAACCAGTGTTTCACAGCAATTCCTTAAACTTAAATGCATTCCTTATGCTTACATTCTTAAATGTCTTAAAAGGAAAGAAAGAACAAGAAAACAACCTAATGCAGCACATTAGGCTCCATAGCTCGAGTCAAATAGACTTGAAATTTTTCCCAAATTTATTCATGCTGGGTTTATTAATTCTGATTTCTGTAACAGATAGAAGCAGTGACAAAGTAAGTAGTATGCTGGGATGCCTGTGAAAGATGAAGTCTCAAATAAGGAGTATAATATTGTATTCATAGAGAGTAGTTTTATAAAGTAATAAAATCCTATTTTTTTTCTGTTTCTTAGATGATGAAGCATGCCTGGGACAATTATAGACAATATGGATGGGGACATAATGAGCTCAAACCAATTGCCCGGAAAGGACATTCCACCAACATATTTGGTAGGCTATATTTTCTCATTTGTTTGTGATTTTTTTTTTTTTTAATATTTCTGTCCAAGTATCTTCTTTGAAAGTCTATCCAAACTTTGTAGCAAACTCTGTTTTAATAAAAGATTTTTTGAAGCATGAGTGACAGAAATGTATTAGTTCAGTGGTATCATTGAATTACTTTATTAACCTTTCTTTTTGGGAATAGTATGTTCTTATTGTTGCAGAAGCTAAGCTATGTCTGTATCACTGATGCTTTGTGTGTGTGTGTGTGTGTGTATATATATAAATGAAAGAAAGTCCTGATGCAATTATGGGTTTTTTTTGTTATATTTAGAGATTCAATGAATATAAATGTGGGGGGGGAGGGGGTTTATATTTTTAAACCCACCTCATCTTGTCTAGATCTTCGCGTTTAATTCCATGAGAATCATGGAACAGTTTGAGTCAGAGTGAACCTTTTAAAGTTGATCTAGTTCAACCCCCTGCCATGGGCTGAGACACCTTCCATGAGCCCAGGTTGCTGCCAGCCTCATCCAGCCTGGTATTGAACACTGCCAGGGATGGGGCACCCACAGCCTCTCTGGGTAACCTGTGCAAGGAGAGAGTGTGAGCTGAGGGGAACGCTGGAGCAAAAGGAGCAAAAGGCTTCTTCCATGACAGAAGGGCATTTCTTAGATACCAGGACAGCATTGTGTAGTATTCTTAGATACTTTGTTATCTTCTACATAGGCACTGCCTTAAGTTTTGCTAAGAAAATCTCTTCTGAAGCTTTTTGTGATTTAGTTTTATGTTATGATTAATTGATGGCTTTCCTTTATATTTTTCCAGCTGATGAAATTTGATTTGACAGGGAAAAATCTTTAATGTTCACCTCTATAATCATGTAGTCTTTCCTACTTGCAATTCTGTTGTGTAATTTGCCATGTGTAATTTTAGATTAGCCTTGGTTTGTAACCCAGTCTCTATGAAGTAAGATTTTTTCCTTCATGTGGGAGGAAGACATTTTTATGATGTTTGTTTTTAATGTGACTGACATGATATTTTGAAGCAGTTATGAATTGCAATTTCACTGTAGTCTTTTATTTCCATTCCTTCTCTGCTTACTTCTAACATGTCTGCTAATGAGTCTGGAGGATTTTTGCTTTTTTCCCTTGGAATGATTATTCTTTGGAGTGCTTATTCTTTGAAATTTTGGCATTGCTTTCTGAAAGAAATTGCAGACCTTGTCCATGCTAAAGTTCCTGCTCCTCTTGTGCTAGCTAACTCTAGCAGCCAATGCCCTACATGTTTGTCCTTTTAAAATTGAGATGCTATTTTGTGCCATTTAGTTTTTAGCCAAATCATGTCATGATTGCTCTATTCAAGGCTATTTCATATGAAAAACTTTTCTGAAACATATAATCTTCAGCATATATCAAGTCTAAAATAGAATCAGCTATTGTTCATTTGGTGGATGGTTGATGGGAGGAATGTGTGTGTGTGTGGAAATTGGTCTTTGTACCAAGGACTGTCTAGGCTGTATTGTTATTCCTAGCTCTTTACCAATCTCTATTACCCCTATTGACACGATTCCCAGCAGTATTTGCCTTTACAGAAGGCTTGCTTAATTTTTTTTGAAACCTCATGCTAGTTTTAATAAAAAGATGCTCAGCAAAATCTGTTTTTATTATTCATCTCAAAGATGATTTGATCCAAACTATTTTCAGCCATTACTGCAATCTACTGTGCTTCCATTTCAATTCCTAGCACGTCTGTGAAATCCTGCAAGGAGATGGTATCACTGGTTGAATGGCAGCTCTTTGCATGAATCTTTGGGAAATCAGGTTTGCTGATAACTCCCAAGTGAGGTTAAACACGATTCAATTTAGAAGACAAATAAGTCATTAGTCTTCCCCATTGGACTCCACTTTTGTCTAAAGCAGTGTTTATCTATGTCTATGCCAAGGAGAACTCCAGTGTTTCTAACATTGCAAGATTTAGCAGGTTTCAGTTTGGGGTCAGAGAAGGGAAGAGGAGGTGGCCTGCTCTGTTTTTACAAATCTTAGTTTTGAGTAATTAAAAATATAAGGGAGGATAAACTTTAAAGCAAGATGCTCTATGCCTCACTGAAGCATGCCAGCAAGAATGTTTATGGGTTTCCACAATTATTAGTTTGACTTTTACAACAAAACATTCTAAGTTTGCTTTAGTTGACCTGCAGCAAGAAACTCTTGTCAGTCTTTTTGACATGTCTGACTAAAAATTGTAAATTGTAAAGGAGAGTCTGCTAAAAATACTGTCTTTCAAACTGTGTCGTTGAGCAGTAGCTGTAATCTTCAATAGTGCCTCTTCAAAAGCTGGGTCACAGCATTAGTAGTATGGTACTGCTTTGGGAAAGTATGACTGGGAGTGGGTGAGCTTCTAAAGATACTTACATTTAGATGATATATGAAACAAACCTTAATAGATTCTCTGTTGGTGAAATGGGGTGATAACTGCTTTTGAAAAGCCTGGCATTTATTCCTACCCTGTAAAATGAAATACAAAAGTCAAGGAGAAAGTGCAGCAGAGAGGTGTAAATTTCCTTTCCAGTTTAAATTTTTATTTGCAGCTCTGCTGAAGGTTGTAACAGCTAATCTAAAAAAATAGTTGACCTTTTTTGGAGTGCTTAAATTGGTGAAAAAATTTGATGGCAGCTGCAGGGCTTTGTTGCAGAGGGGGTTTTTGTGGGACCTCGGTCAAGTTCCCATTAGAACACGAAGGGTGAAAAGGCTGATGGAAAATGATCCATGATAAGAGCATAAGATAATGAGCAAGCTCAACAAACACCGACCTTGCTTTAGAAGGGCTTCTGAGTTTAGCACAAACCAGAGTAGTTGATGGTATTGTTGGATTCTCTTCCTGTAATGAAATCTGACTGGATTTGCTTTTGAGGATTAGAGTAACCACCTGAAACATGCTGTTTGAAGATGATTTGTCTCTGCGCTTGTTTGATGATCCATAGGTGAAGATCTCCTGAAAACACAATTAAAATTATTCAGTCCAGATATGTTTCAGAGTTTTAAACTATTATGTGTTTGTGCTGTATCTTTTACTCCAGTATCATATGAACTTATTACCCTAGCATAAACTGTAAAGGATACTTTATTGTGAATTAAATTGCGAAGTTAATACTAGTTAGTTTGCATTGGTCTTCAATCTCTGTTTTTCTAAAATGATGTTTATTTGAGAACCTGAATTACATTAAGGAAAAAGATAATAAGGACAGTCCTTGGGCAATTTGGAACACTGTCCTCAGCAAAACTAGAAATTGTGGGCTGTCATCTAACCTGATGCTTTCTGAAATGAAAGTTCTGACATTTGTGGTGTATTTAATTTCGTTGTTTTGGGTTTTTTTTGGTTTGTTTTGCTAATTACCTAAAAATAAAGTGAAGATGCGCTGTTTGTCAAGTAATAAGTACATGGCAATGTACTGGTACAACTCTTGCGAAAATGAAAACTTCCCATATTTCTAGCAGTGCATTTCTAAACCTTGCATTTGGATGTATTCTGTCTAGAAATGAGCTGCTTTGTATGAAGCCAATCTGGTAATGTACATAACCCATAAATAGTTATATGTCTAGATGTGTTTTGAATGGTGTGGACAGATCTTAATAATATAAAGTTTTAAAGTTGTAGACTCTTGCATAAAGACATACCCATTCTCATGTACAAAGATTTAACAAAGTCATTATTTTGTATTTTGTCACACTAGAGTTGTCTCATGCGTTGATAGTGCTTTAATGCCTCTCCTGTTCTCTCATCTCACATGCCACGTAAAGAGTCGATTTAACCTGAGCTTCCTGCCAGCTCTCTCTTGGGATACTGTCTTCTGAAGGGGAAGAGAGAATTGTCAGTCACATTGTGGTTGCATTTTTTGTACCTGGTAGAGCCCCAAGGCTGCAATGGAGTGCCTTCGCTCTTCCTTAAAACTTGACCAAATAAATCTGTCTTCTCTTTTATGAGGAATTTTTGTCTGGCATTTTAAGTGCCATTGGTGAGCAAGATATGTCTAAGGGAATAACTCAAGGATTCAGGTGGGGCAGTTCGTTTGCTGAATATTCCTTAATATACCAGTGGACTACTGGGTTTGTACCACATCATTGAGTGTGTCCTGTTGGCTGGCTTGCACACAGCCAACCTCAGCCTTTTGCTGCCAGTGGCACTGATGAGAAGGTTGTTGAGGTGAGTGCCCAGTGCTGCAGCAGTGTAGGAAGTTCCTGCGGCAGCTCCTTGTGTTGCTAAGCAATGGAAATCTGACAGTGCATTTCTCCCTGTACCAGAGAGCAGGAGCAACAAAACTTCCGGAGAAAATGCATCTGTCAGACTGCAGGGATGGGAGGCTGGTGCGAGAAGGAGCTGAGTCAGGCACAGAAGCCTTTGACAAATACAGTATAGCTTGGGAGAACAATGCAATTTCTTTGTCCGCTTTGTGGTTCCTGAAGTGAAAGGTGGAATATTTCTTGTAAGCACTACAAGAAAACACTGTAAGAAATTTTTTATTATTGCTTATCCTTGGAAATACTCGTTAGTTTATAAGACATTTTTGTTATCTCTCCTTGTAGCAGTTATTGGGCTGCCTGAGCTACTCTAACACTTATTGTCTGCTGTCACCTGATTAGTTGTAATTTACTTTTGAAGTTCACATTAATTGAGTGTCAAGGGTGTCTGATTTAGTAAGCGTTTTGTATTTTCTGGTTTGTCTGTTTGGTTGGTTTTTAGTTGGCCAAATACCTGTTCATAAACAGTATGGAAACAAACACTTTTACTGGAAAGAAAATAGATGATACACTTTTTAAAACGTTATCCCACAGTTTTTAACTATGACACAAAAATTCTGGTGTCTTCTCACTGTAAAATCCTAATATGAAAAACACAACTTCTGCTGAACATCCTTTTTCTGTGCATGTGTTCAGCCTCTGAATCCATGTAGAGGATAAATGAGAACAAAAAGGGAATATGAGGTATATATGTAAACAAAAATGTTCTTGACTATATGTTATCTTGATAAAAAAAAACCTCCTTAGTGAGCAGTAGTTCTTTTAACTGTACATGCACAAGTAACCTACTCATTACTGCCTTTTCCTGTGGCAAATGGAAGGGGAAAGAACATCCATTCATGCTAACTAGGGAAGAGAGGTAATTTCACAATGCAAATTTCAGCCTAATCTCTATATTTCACATTCAAGTCAATTTTAAAATAAATGGAAATGGCCTTAAGACAGGCCTATGCGTCTGTGTCCTCTACAAACTCAGTAATGAGTGACTACAGCAAGATAATGTTGAATATTGTATGTACATTGAATGTGTACTTTTTTGACCAGCAACGCAAATTTTGGAGAGACAAAATTTTGAGAGAGCATAACTCTTGAGTTGCTGGCTTTATTTGAAACTAGAACAGTGCTCTAATGTCACAAGAAAAGTTCTTTCAGGTCAGAAGACAAATCAAACATGATTGTTACTTAATCTTCAAAAATTGCTCACAGCAGGTACCTAGAGAAGACATGTAAGAGCATGAAAAGCTCATAGTGAGCTTGTCTCAGAATACCCAGCAGCCTTAGAGAAGTTTGTGTAGTGTTAGTGCTTCTATGGTCAGAGGCAGCAAGTTTTATTTAATCACTTCTAGTTTATTTTTCCTTGATTTTATCCAAACTACTTTGGAGTCTGGGCAACCTTAAGAGCAACATAACCCATTATGAGTGGTTCCATAGTTTGATTTGATATAATGTAGAAAACCTTTTTGTTTTGAAGTCTGCTTGCTGTTGTGAATTACTGGTTTTGGTGTTGGGGAGGGGGGGAAAAATCCATTATTCATCTCTTGCTTGCCATTCATGAGTTTGTAGAACTGCATATGCCCTCAGCAGTGCTGCTGTTCTGCATGGAGGGTGTTGACCTGTAAACTAATTTATTTTTCTTACATTCTTTCATACCTCATATGTTGTTATCTTCTTTCTTTGTATATTTTCAAGGTGGTGGTTTGGGGTCTTTTCTGGTCTTTGAGAGGAAGACTAAAACTTTGTTCCATTTTCTGTTTTGTTTGCTGTTGCTTTCCTAATAATTGTATTCTCTGTCTTTTAGGCTCCTTGTTGAGTCTACAAACACAGTACACGGTAGCTTTTCTGCAGTAGCATTCCTTTTAGAAATCCTCATGCACTATATCCAATTATATATTTTATAAATCTAATGTTATACATATTTTCAGTTATTTTCTATTTAAGCTTTTGCCCAAGCAATCGTCTCAGTAGGATCCCACTGGTGATTTTACCTTACACTGATGGTTTTTTGCACTTATCCCATTTCCCATCTTTTAAACCATTATTCATCTACATAAGAACATTTTTCTTTCTTTTACCCTGTGGCAGGTCTGTTTTCCTCAAAGTTTTTGTTAAGAGGTTGTCTCACATCTCTTCTGTGTATGTTCTCTGGCCAAATGCAAATTTACTTCTTAGAAAGACTTTAACATTGATGCTCTACAAAGTTTCTGATTTTTCCTTAGTTTATCTGTGTTCTGATTGATGCTGCCAGTTGGGCAAATAGTGATTTGTTAACCGTGTTTTGCTTCACTGCAATGTGTGTCATGCTTATTCAGAATGTAGTTGTTCTCTGAAACTTGCAACTTTGTGCAGACAGGATACAATCTGTCTTTGTGTTCCCTCTTAAGTGTTTTACAGTACTGGTGCTGTAGATAAAAACAACTGCTTAGCTAAGAATGTTTTTTGAATGTCACTGATATTTCATCAAACTGTCACAAGTGTGCCTGTGCATATCAGGAAAATTCACCATGAGCATCTGTTGTTCTGTTCTTTTTAATAATGCGATATTTGTACTAAATTCTTCTCACACAGTTTGTATTAGTTTGTGTACAACACATTTAAGACAGTTGTACTCTGTGACTTTTTTTAGTGTCTGGAGCAATTATGTTAAATCCTATTCAGAAGACTGAAAACTCTACTTTAACCAGAAAATCCCACAAAACAAATAAAAGATGCACAAATGCAAAGTAGAATTAGATATACACCTCATTTCTGTAACCTGCCTTGTAGGACAGTGAGGTAAATATCTGTATGAAATGGTAATGGAAAAATTGAGTCGAACTAGAGTTCAGGGCTGAGGTCAGACTGAAAATTTTATTCTTTCCAGTAGCATTCCCTGCTGTTCTTCTTGTATAAACCAGACAGTTTGGTCTGAGGAAAAAAAAAAAGTTTCCTGTGGAAATCTTTGGACTTAACGTTTATTTTGATTTGTGAATTATTTAGGTGAGAATGCTATTCATGAATTTAAACTTTTTTCCTATCCATTGGAATTGAGAGCAGAGGGTATAATAAGGGAATTAAGTTAAGGCTATACAGTCTTATTTTGGACTGTGTTAAGATGTGAAGAGGCATGACAGCTGAGTAAGAATTAGCATTCTGAGCTCTAAAACTAAATCTGCTGAGGACAGCTCCATGGGCACGTGCACAGTGAGGGAGTCAGGTGTGGGTGTGTTTTGCTGTCATCTGAAGCCAGCAGATGTATGAGGCAGCTGGAATTCAGGAGCAGTTCAACCACGTGAGTGGAGCACTGTGCCTATGCCTAATACACTGATACTGCTCACTCAAGTTTTGCACCCTTCTGGTGAAGTTCCATGGCTGTCCCACAGAAAATCTACTCCTCTTATGCTGTCCCAAAGAAGATTTAGAATGTGTTTTGGACCAAAATGTGTGGAAGTGGCCCAAATATAAAGATAGAAAAGCTTGTGTGCCATGATGGCTCTTAGGTGGGTTTTTTTTAATATGCTTTTCTTACTGCCTAGCTGACAAAGTAATTTAGCTTACAATTATCTGTGAGAGATTGTATCTTGTCTTGGAAAATCTGTACTTAGCTTGCTTCATACATCAGGTCACACAGCTGTACTCATGTTCCAGATAACATCTTGTTCTCTTATTTTTTCTCAAATATTAATCTTGCTTTGCTCGCTGCTGTGTATAACTGATTGCTGCCAGTGTTTAGGTTCTTCTTACTTCGAGGCCATCATTCACAGATACTTTTCCCTTCAGTCTTCCACTTGCTGTTTTCTGAAAATGGACTTAGTTCAGATTTTTGTATTTTTGGTTAGTTTTGATTGACTGCTTCATGTGTGCAGCAGATTTGCTATCACCATTCACTTTTCACACGTTATTGTTGCTTGGTTGTGATATGCTTCCATGGCCTCCTTGGTACTCAATGCCATGTTCTCTCTCTCCTTCTTTTCCTACTCTGAGATTCATCCTAACCTTTCTCTCCTGACACTGTGGCTTTTCAGGTATCGCTAGGTCTTAACCTTCCGCTAACTCAGGTCATAGTTCCAGCATTAATCTTTATTATGGTCTGCACACAGTCCTGTACAGTAATTCAGTTTGGTCTTTGTGCTTAAAAGAACAAAAAACATGGAGGAAATTGGATAGAAATGTAGAAAATTGAAATAATCTGAGGATATTTAGGCCTTGTACTAAGGGGACTGCATTCAGCTCTTGCTTGCATGAATTTTGAATTAATTTGAAGGGCCATATAAGATTTAGTTAGGGAACAAAGTAATCAAGTGAAGAGCAGTCAGGAGGAAGGTTTATTGCAGTATAGATTCTTAGACAAAGTTTTAAAATTCAAGTCTTAAGAGAATAGGTATTTAAGCAGCAGTTTGTTGATTATTAACAAATACCAGCAGGTCTAGTTTTTAATAGGTTCAAAGCATAGTGTTCTACTCCTATTACTTCCTCAGTTATGAAATTAAGGAAAGCATTACAATTGATCATTTAGTGTTTATATGCTAAAGTACTCTTTTGTCTGGTACAAAACATTAAGACCTCCTTTTCATCTTGTCTATTATCAGCAATTTAACAGAACTATGCAATCAACATGCTTGGTTTTTTGTTCTGCTTTTTAAATTAGTCTAAAATGTTAAAGGCAGTTGGTTTCTTCATGGATACTTACAGGCTTATTCATTGCATTTTATGACTGAGCTGCAATAATACACTGCAGTTTTGTATAAAATGTATAATTTCATTGACTAATTTTGAAGTACTTGTTTTCTCAGTGAAATTAAACTCTCTTTTTCAAAAGTTTAATTATTTTTCTTAAATGTTATCTTGTTCCTTGTGAGTCATTAAGATATTTTGCAAGTGGTATACTTCAGCAGTGGCAGCTTTATTGCCAGACCCTCATTAGAGATACAGAAAACTGTTGATAATTGTTTACTTTTAATTTTCATGTTACATATTTTCATACCACGTCTCTAATTGTCTCTGTTACATCAAGAAATCCTGTTGCTACAGTCTGAAAACTTGAAATACTTAAATCTTTTGGAGTAGAAATTGGTATATTTTCTAATATATATTGGAGTCTTGCCCAGGATGTATTCTTCAGCCATTATGAATCTGGGCAGACAAGAATATCAATAACAAGAATATTTGTTTTCTTTAAGATTGTAATAACTCTGTATTTAATGTCAGGCTGAGTTTATCAAGGAAACATTTTCACTCAGTTGCTAGGAATTAAAACAACTGCCAATGGGAAAAATAACTAAACTTTTAGCTTCAGAGAGTGAGAGTATATATTCCTCCTTGTGGAGGCTTTACATCTCCTCTTTTGTTTCTGGAATCACTGAGGTGGAAAAGGGAAGATCTCCTCTATGCTTGTGTACACCCCAATGGTTGGGTTGCTCTGTCAGTAGAACTGAACTAGTCTGAAGCTGAGGTTGCCTGCTTTAGTGGAAATTTATCTTAGAGATTATGGTAAATTATCCCTTGAGGCTTTGGTCCTCTTACATTCCTTTTGCAAGGTGATCCTACCTCCATCCCCAGGTAGCTACACCAGTAATGAAGCATGTTCTGCACCAGTAGGAGTAGGTTCAGCTTCCACTAAGTGATATCTGTCCAGGGCTCTGCAAAAAACAAATTGGAAATGAGATAGGCTGAGACCAATAATATTTCTAGCACTATTTCCATTTGTATCTTACAGTTCTGTCAATCAGCATGATCATCCCATTGGCCATGGGAAACTGAGAGTGAAAGCTATTTTCTTGCATCTAGATCTCTAGTCTTTGCACATAACTAACTATGGATTCCAGCTTTATATTGCTTAGAAAGATAAGTCTGCTTTCTAGAGTATAAAATAAATAATTTTGACTGCAGAAATGTCATAGTACAGAGACACTTGCTCTTTGTGTGGTGTAGAGACAGTTGTCTTCAGAAATGGCCCAAATGCTTTTACTTACCCAACTTATTGTTCTTCCTCAATCTTGCCAATTCCCTTAGCTTTCTTCAAAATGTAGTTGCTGATGATGTCTGCAGGCTGTCCTTGCAAAGGGAAATAAGAGCCTTCATTAGATTCCTGTGTGATTTTGTCACTGATTTAGGAAATACGAAAACCCTACCTTGATTGTAAATGGACTGATGAACATCCTGGTTTTGGATGGGTCATCTGCTGTCTTTTCTGAGGAAAAATAAAATGCTTCCTTCTCAGTCACTGCTCGAGATAGAAGAGTAGGAATGATTACACGCACCTATTAGGCCTATTTATATTACTGAGTGGCCTCAGTAAGTTTTCCACTTAGGCTGGTTTTCTTGACTTTGTAGCAGCAGTGTACATTTTGGTAATGAGAGATCCTTTGAGTAGGCTGGATTTCCTTCAGGTTTGTTACTCCTCTAGCAAGTCTTTGGGTGAATGCCAAATGTGTTGTAAGACACTCACACACTTGTGGCACAGAGGTGTTGGAACACAGGCAGAGGGAGAAGGGTAAGAAGGAAATTCTCTCTCCAACCTTTTGCCTTCCCCTGGCTTATTCATTGTGGAGGTGAAAGGGAAAGAGAAAGCCTTGATGCCGTGCAAGCACTGCTCAGCAATAGTAAAGATTCGAGTTTCCAATGCTGGTTTAGTCACACATCCAAACCCCACAACACTATACAAGCTGCTGTGAAGAAAATTAACTCACTCCCAGGCAGACTCAGTATCCCTGCTCAACCCTCCACTAGGACCAGTGAAATCCCCTATGGAAGTGCTTTTCAGGAGAGGTAATGAGATTTGTGTGTAGTGTATGCATGTTGAAATAAGGAGGACGTATAGGTGAGATGTCAAATAAACAGAGTTTCTGTGAAGCATATATTTGATGATAACCTTTCAGCTTAGTGCATGACTTCAGTTTGCTGGTGCAGAGTTTTAATTTGTCATCTTGTTCCTTATTTAACTTGTCTGTGTCTCCTATCTTTAGTCTTTTCTGTTCATTATTGATTTAGGCATAGTTGATCTATTCACATATTTTCTTTAGTACCTCACTGCTTATAGTCTCGTCTGCTTCCACATAATAAATACACTAAACAACCCTGAGCTGGTATCAGACATTGTAAATCTCTACACTTTTTCTTTTGGTATAATGAAAATGGGCTATTTATTTTCTTCATATTCCTTTTGTCATGGAGCACTTGACAATGATCTGTCTCCCTTGTACTTTGATAGTCTCTTGTGAGACTTTCAAATGGTACTAATAAGCCAGTTCTTCATCTAGTGCTTTGGCATACTGAAAGGATTCTAGATAAGAAGACCATTTTTCTTTTAGAGGCCCTGATATTTACACTTAGTCATATAATTTGCTAGAAATTTCAAACTGTAGATTTATGTGGTATCAAGTGAAGGAATTTTTCGGCTTATCTCAGGAAACTAAAGTCCACCTAACTACAAATCTGAGTTACCATTTTGCAGTCCTTTGGAATAATACTCTTGCTTAATGAGAGTGTGCATGCTTTTCTTAATAGTTCAGCTATTTCACTGCTAAATTCTTTCCATTAGCTCATGATGGATGTTCTGTTTTATTTAGAAGAATGAGCATTGCATTCATTAGGCAAACTTCATTAAATTTGGAGCTCAATCAACTAGAACTATAATTATATGGAGAGGAAACTTCCTAATCTGACGTTTGTTAAACTGAGCCTTTTTGGAATTGGTTATTATCTGATGTGACACGGCTAGCTGAGCCTTTGTATTGAACAGAGGCAGACCCTGGGAGGAGTGCCTTCAGCTAGCAGAAGTGTTGTTTTCTGTTATAGCTTAATTGTTTTATAGCGTTTTTTTCACCACGAGACATCTGCTCCCTCTATATGTGGAGCAATAATAGACTGCTTGAGGTGGTAGCAAGAAGTGTATACTTTGAACTGTTACCTTATTATTTAGGGTTACTTTATGGTGCTTCAAATTATACCTTCTGCAGTTTAGTTCCAGGGAAGTTATCCCCTTGTCCTTTTAATTTATGGATCTTAGCATGGCTGTGAAAGGGGAAAAAAGAACATTCTCTATTATGAATGGAAAATTATTTCACTTTGTGACTTTAGATGAATGGTTTCTATCAGCATCAGTAAGGGGAAGTACTGCTGCCATTTCTGCTTTGCCTATAGCAGTATACATGACCCTAATGTGGGGTAGTGATTGGAACACTTGCTGTTTCTTCCTTCTTTATTTTCAGTTGATGCCTTGCTGGAAGTGCAGTACATTTTAAGATGAAGACAGCTATTACAATGTCACTGTTTTGGTCAAGCTGTAGGTACAGAAGAATTCAGTGGAAGAACAAATTAAGAATGGCATCCTTTCTACATAGTACTTGAAGAAAGAAGCTGAGAGCAATTAATTAGTTTTTCTCCCTGACCAGCCATAATGTAACCCATCAGTGGTTTTAAGTTGTACTTTTCTTGCAGTATGGAACAGCCAAGGTGTTACATATGTATTGTACTCAGTGTTGCATTATGTTCAGTTCTGCGCTGTGTTCTTGTAGGCACAAGACTTCTGAGTGTGAATTCTGCATTTTGGACTTTTCTACCTCAATGCCCATGAGGAGAGAATTAGCTTGCTTCCTGCTGCCTGATTGACACTAAAGGAAGAAGACTGAGCAAACAATCTGTTGCAAAATTTTGACTTGTTATCTCTTGACCTTTTGGAAATGTGTTAAGCCGAAAGGATTTGAAAATGCAAAGATTGTTCCTCTGAGGCTTCCTCAAGGAAGAAGTACTCATGTGTAGAAAAAAGAAAAATAAGTCAAATTTGGTTGAAATAGCGTGCTTATATGAGAATAGCAAAACTAATAGTTTATTATAGGTTGGGATGTCTATGCTATCCTTAGGAGATTGGGATAAAAATTAGATGGGCTCTCACATGGAGTCTAGAAATTATAACCATACTGATCTGTGCCTCAGAAACAGGTGCCCATTGCTGCTTAGAGAAGAGGCACATGAGAGTAGAAGGGGCTTTTCTCAGTAATGTTTTGTTGGACATTCATGGTTCTAGGAAAGATAAACACAGAAGGTGAAAGAAAGGAGTGTAAAGGCAGCCAGAGGGAGGGCTTGAACAAATCATTAGGGTACAGTCCAGAAAAAATCTCAGCGTGTGAGCCTGTGCCTTTAACTGACTCTTTGGGACAAAAAATGCTGAACAAGCCAGTTTGATTTGGTTGCATTTGTTTCTGTGGCTGCAAACAGTGCCAAAGGATCTGGTGTGAAATGGGTTGTAGGCAATCCCTTTTGGGGGCCACAGGTTTAGATCTCTATATACGGTTGAGGGCTCGCTTTTAACACAGTGATAGCGAAAGCAAATTTCTTGTTTGTATTTGGCGAAGTCATATTGTTCAATCATTATGGGGTGCACTGGGAAAATATCAACCTTTTTGATCAGCTCTGGAGAGAGCTCTGTTCTGTTTTCTCTGAATTCATCTATTGGATTTGTGAGATGGCAAAAGTTACGTGCCTTTTCGTTCCTGTAAACCTTCTTCCAGGGTTCTGTGCAGAGTGAACTCAATGAAAAGGGTTGTTTAATTTTTAGGTTTTGAAGATACTTTCTTGAGGTCTAGCAAGTAGATATTTTTGCCCCCAACATACTGCTCTCCCATGTTGTGGACACTGGAATGTAGTTCTGAGATCTAGAAAACTGTGGAAGACTGTACTGTGCTGTCTGAGGTTCTTTGTGCTCTGAGGTGTGGGGAGCTAGGGTGGCAAACAGTGATGCACCAGTCCATTTCCATGCAATGTGTTCTCTACAGCCCATGCCAGCTGAAGAATACAAGAGCTTACTGATGTGTTTAAGTTGGAAAGGTTTTTACTTTTTGAAACTATTGCAAGAGGAACTTCCAGGATTTCCCAAGACTTGGGTATCCCTATTCTTTGTGTATTCTTTGTGAAAATTTTATCACTGTGGCTTAAATAAAGGAACAGAAATAACTTTGAGCATGTCGTAGAAGCAGTATAACACATTCCAACTTTATGTTAAAAAATACTTTATCAGCTGGTCCTGCAGGTAGTCCTTGTGTCATGGTCTTATTTGCATATTTTTGAAATGATATATTAGGTAACTGTCGCATTATGCTTTTGAGAAGGTGCTAAGTTAAGTGCCGTGCTCAAAGCAATCTCCACTTTAGCACAAGCAGTGGAATTTGTCATTTGACTGAAGGCATTAAACCTTACAGTACTTAAGCACCACAGTGAATTCATTTCCTGAGAGTTATAGATATGGCTGGTGGACAATTTATCAAAGGATTTGTCGTTTAATTGATCTTGCAAAAGGAAGTGTGTCCCAATCTGTACTTGATTTTTCTTAACAAACACCACCAACTTTACGTTTTCTAAATCTAATTGAAATTAATTAAAACTGATGCATGGCTGTTCTTTAAAAATTAGTTGGTTGTTACTTTGTCATGGATACTGTTGTGTTTAATTTTTTTATCTGGGAAAAGAAGTCTCTGAAAATGGAATTAAGCTTACTTGTCAGTCATTTTGGTGTGTGAGAGAAACACAGTGGGGGCCACAGCTTCATTCAGTTACTGTTATGTTTGAGGGGGAAAAAAATACAGCTCTAACTATATGAAAGTTAGAAATGGATGAATAAAAACTACCAAGCAGGAACACTGTGCTGTAGAGAGTCCCATTATGGGTGGAAAACACATTAAAAAAGAACCCTAAAATTTGCTTGTTAGGACACTTAGTGTCATTAAAGTGCTAGTCGGACTTATTGCACTGGTTTATAGATTGATTACAGGTATAAACAGTGAAATTTGGCTATTTTGTTGGTGCACAGGAAGTTTTATACACTACATGAAAACAGAGAACCCATAATTTTTGCTTTCCTCTAGAGACCAAGATCTGTGCCTACTGAGGGCAGCAGCCTGGGCTGGGATGGCCTGGGGAGACCAGGGCTGTCATGGGCCATGGCTCACCACCTTGTCTTCCCTTGCACAGACTGATGAATCACTCATCAATCAGCTCTAAATTGCTACTGTTTCAAGTGAATGGCATTTTAGCTTAAAGCACCATTGATTTTTATTTGGCTTTCAATGCTGCACTTGAAGTGGTGACAGTTGAGAAATCCATTAGCAGCTCATAGCCTGGGTCCCTGCAGACTCTGCTGAGGGGAACGTCTCGGGACTTCGGCTTTGGCAGTCCAGCACTTCCCTGCTCATCAGTCCGTGCTTTTCAATCATTAGGTGGCCTCCATAATTGCAAAACTTTGAATATTTCAGAAGTAAATGTTGGGAAATGCAAGGCATTTCTGCAAGTACTGATTGCTTTATCTTGCATATGCCTTTTTTTTCCCCCTAATGCTTCTCTCCTAGAATTCCTGGTAGCTTTTTGAAGCTGAATGTCTTTCTGTCCTTTCGGGTTTTTTTTGTATTTTTTGGTTGGTTTTTTTTGTTGCTCAAGTTCAAGTTAGGAAAGCAGATGAGAGGGCTCTTCTTTCTATCTTTAGTGTTCTTTTTTCCCCAGAAGCCAGAGGATTGATACTTTGAAAGAGAAGTGGGAATCCTCTTATGTACCTGATAATTCCTTGCTCATTTTGATTATTCATACCTTTGTAGTAACTTTGCTTTGCTACTGCTTGGGTTATTTTCGTATGCTTGTGATGTTTAAGAAAAGCAGTGACATAGTCACTTGTAATAGAAACCATTCTTTTTTTGTGCGTAGGAAACTCACAAATGGGTGCTACCATAGTAGATGCATTGGATACTCTTTATATCATGGGCCTACATGATGAATTCAGAGAAGGACAAGAATGGATTGACAAAAATCTTGATTTCAGTGTGGTGAGTAGAGCCTGCCCTAATACTTCTCTAGTCCTTTTCAGAGTGTTCATCTTGGGGGGAGGCAGAAGAGGTCTTTCAGGTGAAACTTAACCAAACTTACAGATCAAATATCAGATGTAAACTTCAGTGACATACTCTCTGTATCTAACTTTGTTTTAGAAAAAAACCCCTTAATATATATCCATATATTGTATTTTCAAAGTGCAAATTATAATTGGCTAATGGAAGTAAGCAGAAGTGTTTTGTGAGAAACAGCCAGGACTCATTAATGAAGACAGAAAGATGAGGTTTTACTGGCTGATAGTCGCCACGAATAACTGAACTATGAAAGACAATTTTCCCCCAAACTACTGTGTTCAAATTACTTAATAATACAATCTCTTCTCTTCTTCCATTTCTTAAGAGTTTTAACATAAAATATGCCACTTGAATTCTTGAGTTTTCCTACAGACTCTTAATGTGTCACAAGAATTTCCCAGTTGGTCATACAGCATCTGCCATTCTTGAGAGTTTGGAATCATTAAGTGGAAAAAATGGCTCTATTTTAGTCTTATTGATTAGTGTTCTTAGTACTAATTTTGGGACTGTCACAGACTCTGTGATGGAATTTGTATTTCAGTCCTTGGATATGCCCTGTGGTTCCAAAATAATTTTTCATTCAGTAAATGCACATAATGAAATATAGTTGTATGTTCCAAATTCAGGAAATGCTTAATATTGTTTCTATATTTTAACCTACTTTTCAAAAATTGTTTGTTTGGGCTTTGTCTTTTTGATTCATACCTTGACTGTCTGGCAAACATCTAAGAAATTTTACTCTGCTTTTTCAGTTAGTGCCAGATAATTATTCAGTCAAAAACTGAAGATCCTAAATATATCATAGACAGTGTAGACATAATTATACTATTATGAGGGTGAACTAAATTGCTTCCATAAATTTTGTCTAATCTGAAGCAATTTCAATATAAATTTGCAATATCAATCTAGGATTTGGATGAAAGAAATTTAAATGACCCTCTGGGGTTCAATTACATCTTCCTATGTATCAAAAACCATTTCTGAAGGCTGATGAGTGGTCTTGTGTATACACCAAACTTGACTAATTTTCTTGTATGGTTTGGAGTTTATAAATAAATGCATAAATGTGATCCTCCTGGATTCTTCTTATGGGAAGTGGAAATCATTGGTTTCACATTATACTGTCCCACTGCATATGTGATTCATGACTTTAACAGGTATTAAGTGGAATTAGTGTTATTTTTCTTGTATCACCTCTACGTGAAAAGAGAAAGCCTTTTACTAAAAAGATTTGGGAATATTTAAAGCTTCCAACTTTTAATCAGTGCTGTTTGAAGAAATCTTTATTCATATAATCTTTCTGAAATATGTAATATGTGCATTTAGTTTTGATCCAAACACTACAGGTGCCATAGAAATAGCATGTAAGGAAAGACAAATGTCATTTCAGCTGTGTGCAGATTGGTGAGTCAGCTCATTCAGTGCACGTTGTAGTGACTTTTCTGGATAAAAGGAAGAGTCTTGCCTATCTCAAAATCTCTTTAATAAAACTACATTTCTGTGTCTAATAGGTTGAAGAGAAGTTTATGAGGGAGACAGATGGAGTGTATGTGGAAAATTAAGTGAATGGGCCACAGAGGGAGTCAGTTGTTAAAACTATCTGGTTCCTCTTAATTTTTTGTGGGTTAAATGAGTCAAAAGATACTGTTGAATTTAACCTAAGGATAATAATGTGGAAGAAGACAATAAAATGGTTTATTCTCTTGAGTTTCTCACTGATCCTGCAGTACTACTTGTCATAACATAAAGGCTATTCCGAGACAAAGATTATGTTAAAATAGAGCTCTGAATTTGAGCTTAGTAATTCAGGTTAAAAATGTCCATTATGGGAATTCTCTAATAATTATTTTGCTTTATCTTTTAAACCTAGAAGGTTTGGTGTTATGCTGAAGCATAAGAGAGAAGATGCTGAATTACAGAAATGTATGGTCCTTGCCTTCTTTCCCACCAGCCCCAAATTACTGTAATTGCACTTTGTGGTGATAAAACGATTAGCAGGCAGGATAAAAACTTAATTTAATTTTAATAAAATCGGTTGAAGCTGTAACTAGAATTGTCATTTGGTGTCACAAAGATGTGCACGAGAATTTCAGTTCAGATCTAGAGACTGCAACAGTACAGACCCTTGCATGTGGATTGCCTTAGTATATGTACTTTCTTCTTGACAGTTTTCTTCCTTCCTTGATTAAGGAGTTGGTTAATTATTTATTAATGCTTTCTTTCTCTTCTAGAATTCTGAAGTGTCTGTTTTTGAGGTCAATATTCGCTTCATTGGTGGTCTTCTAGCTGCATACTACCTTTCAGGACAAGAGGTAAGGAGATTGGAAGGTGTCTAAAATTCTATGTCTTCTAGCAAATGTGGCATGTGGAGACTTTTCTAGAATCTTGATTTCTCAGTAGCTTGCAGCCTAATTTTGCAGCAGTCAGTTGTCCAAAATGACCAAATTCTTTAGAGTATGGAATCTTTAAAGTTTGTTTCTGAGTAGATCTTGTGCCATTGAGGACTTGGTTACATTTTGAAAAGCTTCTTTTATCAAGATGTTTTCAGAAGATATCCACTCAAATAAGCATCAGCTTGAAATGTCAAGTGAAATGTCAAGCTACTCATGACAACAATAACTTGTTTTGATATTCTGTAACTCCATGAAGGTAGAAATAATAGCTTTGTCACTTGTTCTGCAAGTCTGTAGGTTTGCTTCATCAAAGTGCTACTCAGTCTTAGCATTTTCTCGGTGACAAACAGAAATAGCAAGCCAATTTTATACAACTTCTGAAACCTCTGTTAAAAAAAGATGTAGAGACATGCTTAGATTGACAGGATGCATGTCCCCAAAGACTTGCAACAATGGACTTCCTAGGTCCAGTAGTCACAGTACTGTGACTCTTTTGTTAACAAGAGTAGAACTTGACCCCCAGCTCTTCCTATGTCTTAGGAGCTACCTGTCTTTAACCTGTTGCCTGTGTCTTTGATTCTTTGGTTTGTCCTTTATTTTTCATGACCCTTCTGTAGCCAACTAACAGACATACTTCATGGCTTAAGGCTTTCAGGTGTTCTTAGGTATCTTCTTCCTTTATTTAGAGAAGCACCACATCCATATCAACAAATTCTCAGAGATTTTAAGACTGCAGCCCTAAAAGTAACCAAGAGAAAGCTCATAATTTTTTGTCTCTTTAAGTCTTTGGTATGTTCCTGGGATCTGTGAATTTTCTCTTTTATGAGTGTCTTCTCTTAGGAATAAGAGCTCAGTGGCAAAGCAAAAATCCTATGTACATCTTGAAAGAAATGTGTGGTTTGTTTTTCATCTAGCTCCTGCTTCACCTTCTTCAAACTGGAACATATTCCTTGGAAGTATCTACAGTGAATATGAAAAACCTCCGAGGAAAAGCAAGGGTCACACATTTATAGCTGGATTATTTGTATAGATACAAAAGGGCTTGTTCACAAGCCCCTTAAAAAGAACTTTTTTTGTCCCAATATGCAGATGGGTGCAGCCAGGCACTGTCAAAACATATGTATTGCCTGCATTTGTAAAGCAGAGTATTCCTTCTTAAATTTGCTTCTAACCTCTTTGTAGAGTCAGAACAAGCTCCATTGCTTAAATAGGTTTAATTTCTTTCCCTCTTAGAAAGCATCTACCCTTTCTTTCCTAAATATTGTCTGGGCTGAGTCTTTGGTTTTTAAGATTTTTATTGCATCATTCTCTCCAAAAGATTTCAAATGCTTCATGACTTGTGATACAAGATTA
Source organism: Acridotheres tristis (assembly GCA_037013685.1). Lineage (NCBI taxonomy): Eukaryota > Metazoa > Chordata > Aves > Passeriformes > Sturnidae > Acridotheres > Acridotheres tristis. The sequence goes on along the minus strand of CM072884.1, from coordinate 26,509,084 downwards.
TTCCTGTCAAATGTCCATATGTATCATCTTTATTTTCCAAAAAACTGCTAAAAAAAGTGCTCTGACTGCATTTCTTTTAAAATAGTATGGCAGCTAGGATTGCTTTGGGTATCTGAGAGACTGCTTCATTTGCCAAGTTGGATGGGGTTTCTCTGCAATTTGTTGTTGCGGATATGACAAGAAAGGGATTTTGAGGCTCTTCAGCAACTGAGCCCAGGAGAGACATCTGCGTCTGGGAGCTCCTTGGAGTTGGAAACAGGTTGCTTGAGATGTGATTTCCAATCTGGTCTTCTCTCTTCCCAAGAAGGGAACATATTCCTTCGCTCAGGATTGGGGCATGTTTGATTTCTTTATTCACTGCATTCAGACACGTGAGGAGCCACTTCTTAGCATTGCTGAGACAGACAAGCCTGTTTCCAGCTGTTTGGGTGTTTTGCCTGATCAGATTGTCAAAGTGCACGTGGACTTAAACCTTCACGTCATTCTCTGTCTCCTGGAAGGTATCCTTTCTTTGTTCATCAAGCCATCATTTACTTGATCATATTCACTTACTACACCTTGTTGATATTCCAGTCACTATCTTCCTACCTCCAAGCCTCTACTTCTGCAAGATTGTTGCTAGATTAGTTTTAGAAGGTTTTCATACTGATTTTTCATACTTTTGAATGTCTTGTTTGATGTATTTAAAGTAAGGTCCAGTACAATTAACTGCTGCTTTGAATTCATTCCATTTTTCTCCTTTCAATAAATACAAATTCTGCTTAGGTCTACAACAGGAGTTTCTGCTTTTTGGTGATAGTTACAAAAGCTGTTCTTACTTCATTTTGACTCCTGTCACTTAGTATTGATAAAGGTACTGTAGGAACAACCATAAAACAGTGTCCAAAAATCAACATCAGCTGTGGAACTTTAATAATTTATAAATGGCCACATCTGGAGAATTTATAGTCATCATGGTTTATCTACCCTTTGCAGTGTAGTGCCCTTGTAGGGAGAGGGTAACTGTGCTTGATAGGATTTTGTTTGATTGATTCATAATGGTAGCTATTGATCATAGCTTTCAAGTACAGCCGATTATTAATTTAGATTAAATAGTAATTTTAAATTATTTTATTGAAGGCATGTTAGTTTTTAAAGTTTATTTAGCATGACTAAATAAATACATGTATTTAAACTGCCGTGTTACTGCTATTATTTAGAGGACCATCAACTGAGATCATAGTTTTAATAATGCTGATTATAGTTAATGGCAGAATTTTAAGCCTTTTGTGTTAAGATTGTGAATATTGCTGTCCTTTTATCAGTAAGGGTTCCCTCTTACTCACTGCAGTGAATTTGTGAATAGTGAAATATATCTCCCATACAACCAAAAAGAAAGTTGCTGTTTATAGCAGCTGACAGCTTGGCTGAAAATGCTGTAGGGCTTGTCCTGTCCAGTGTTGAGTCACGGGCCATTCTTTGTGAAACATGACACGTGTAAATTTTTTAACAGCTCAGCCTCTCACATGTGGGAATTTCTGCTGGACTTTCATGAGTGATAAGGATGTAAAGCTAAAGCTTGAGAAGGACGCATTTTGGTGCAAATGTCGTGGTTGTCTTGCCTCACTGTACCTTTCTGCTAAAGTAGGGAGACAGAATTGTTTCCATGTCTAACAGGCAGTCCTCCTGATGTGTGAAAGATCACCATCTTTCTCTGTTTTTCTATCTCAGCATGCCTTTTGAATAGAAGATAATCAAGATACAACTGCAAACCTTGACACAGTGGAAAATTTGCCCATGCATTCTGTTTCAGTCTTCTGAAGTTGAAACAACACTGATGCCTCTCTGGTGGCAGGAGTCATAGGTCTGCAGTCTGGGGGACCCTTGTTTAAATCCTCTGCACAGTATGTTTTTTGTGGCTGATTGTGGACAGGCCATCTGGTGTCTGGCTAGGTGTATGTTATCAGCTATAAGAGTGCACTTTCTTTGTCTCAGCTCCCACAGAGAAAGGAGGTCTCAATCTGTCATTGATTTTGAGATTCTTTGAGGCTTGACTTTTCTCCAGGGTCCATTATTGAAATATATAATGAATATATACTAAAACAGTGTAATATAGAATCATAGAATGGTTTGGGTTGGTAAGGACCTTTAAAGATCATCTAGTACAACCCCGCTGCTGCAGGCAGGGACAGCTTTCAACAGAAACAGTACTCAGAGCCCTCTCTGACCTGGCCTTGAACACTGCCAGGGCTAGTGTGTCCACAGCTTCCCTGGGCAGTACAGCCTCGTTACCCTCATTATAACAAATGCCTTCCTAATAGGGCCCTAAGAGGGCTTTGAGCAGCCTGATCTGGTGGAAGGTGTCTCTGTGTAGGGATCTGTATGGGTTTCTGTCTTCAAAAGAGCAGAGCAGTCGTTGTTTCCTGTGAAGTTGTTTATTGTAAAGGCACCTCAGTCTCAAAAGGCAGAGTCCAAGGCTAAAAGTCCGTGTTAAAGCTTTCTGGCATAAAGGCCTGATGAAGCAGAAGCAGCTCTCTGGTACAAGAGGTAGGACCTGCACCTGGTACAGAGTCTTGAGAAGCAGAAACTCCCTGGCCTTTCTTCTTCTGTTCTTTCCTTCTTGTTCTTCCTCTTCTTCTTCTTTCATGTGATGGTGGTGATGATGATGGTGGTGGAGGAAGAGAGAGAGAGCGAGTGAGGGAGTTCTCACTCCAATACGGATTTTTATTTACAAATTACCCAATGAGCTAAAAACACGAACCTGAAGCATTTTTTCTAAACCTATTAGAATTCTGGTTCTAGAATACAAAAGTTTACGTATAATTTGCGCATATAGCCTGTTCTATCTGAAGAATGTAAGTAATATTCTTACTATATTTTTATTATGTCTAGAACTATGTTTGTGAGCTCTCACTGCAGCTTGTTTTTACACTAGATTCTAAGGCTTTTGCTCTTTAAGGCACCTAAAACATATTCTTACTTAAGCTTACACCTCTATTTCACGTACGAGTGGCTTAATATACTTTAATTTCTGTAAAGGTTTTTAATTTAACTCCTGCATTCTGTTCTCTCTCTGAGGGACTCAGAGGCTTCTGTTTCATACACTCCAACATCCCTGCCCATGGCAGGAGCTGGAACTAGATGATCTTTAAGGGCCTCTTCCAACCTAAACAGTTTTGTGATAATATCCACTCTAAACCTACCCTCTGTCAGTTTTAAAAGAGTTGTCCCTTCTCCTGTCATTAGGGGCCATAGTAGAAAGTCCTCTTCATCTTTCTTAGAAGCCAGACCCCCTTTAGCTGCTGGAAGATGCTTTAAGGACACTCTGGAGCCTTCTCTTCTCCAGGGCTGAACAACCTCAATTCTCTTAGCCTGCCTTCAAAGGAGATGTTCACATTCTTCTTTTTTTGGGACCCCAGAGCTGCAAGCGGTATTAGGGTCCTCAGTATAAATGGGGGGTTTAGTACATTTCTTTTGAAATGATGCTGCCAAACTAAAGAAAGAGGAGGTTGGACCAGATAATCCCCTGCAGTCCCTTCTAACCTGACCGATTCTGTGAAAGAAAAAGAGGCTCAATAAAAAAATGAAGGAAAAAGGCATTATTTCTCCTGGGAGTGCTGTGTGTCACAAAATAATAGAATCATCTAGGTTGGAAAAGACCTTGACAATAGAGTTCAGCCTTTCCAGGCAGACTTTCTTGTATTGTGCTGTATGCCAGAGATTCCTTCCCAGTTTCAGTAAGGACTCAGTGCAAAGTGTTCACTCATTGTTATTCTTTATTAAATTGTATGCTAATAGGTATAATCTCTAAGTGCAAAATTCATTGTGCCTATATGCAATAAGGAGCCCCTAATTAAGTATCTTTGAGATACAGGGTTTATGAGAGTTGCTTAGTAGAATTGTGAGTGACTGGGAGTTATACTGTGAAAACTAGACACTCCTATTTTCTACCAGGTTGTGATAGAATGGATAACATATTCATGTTTTACATTTTCATCAAATAGGATTGTAGTTAAAGTGTGCAAACTGCAAGTTTTCCACCTTTTGAATTCAGAGGCACCACTGTGCTGCTTCTTTTGCATCTGTCTAACAGAGTTACTAGTCCAAAATAACATATTGATGGTAAAATATATAATGGCTTCTTATCTAAATTGAGCCAGACTGTTTCTTAGTAATCCCTGCAGTAATCCTGTAATTTCTGTCAGAACTACATACAGTCTTCATTATGCTTGTGGGGTGGGGGACAACACTGATACACCTGTTAATGTAACAGAAATAAGAATTAAATTTTCCATATGCCTAGGAGTAAACATTGAGTATGGCACCTTAGGATGAAAAGCAGCCTTACACGATTTAAAAAAAAACACAACAAAAAAACCAATAAAATAACAAAACAACAAAAAGAGCAACTTTTAAAAAATGTAGCTGCATTAAGGGATTTTCTTTCTTTTGTGCATCATACTGGCACAAGTATAATTTTTTCTTTAGTTATGAATCCATGTGATTTTTTTATAGTTTTCATCGATGCCTAGCGAGGCACTGTTGAGCATTTTCCCCAGAACACTAGGCTTCTTTGTTTATTCCAAGTTAATTCCCTAGTCTTACTGTGTAAGAATGTTTTGTGTTCTTTATGATTTTCTTTAACTTAGTATCCAGCACTAATAAAATTAAATATCTTGATATCACTCTATTGTATGTATCAGCATCAGGATAGAAATGCTTAAAGAAGGAGTGTCAGGTATACAAGGAGATTAGAGCAAGATAAAGCTACTTGTATTTCACAAAAGTATCCCAAAAAAACCCCAAGAATGCTATTGCAGGTTGTACTCTTATTAGATTGGATCAATCTATTCATACAGTCTCCTAAAGTCATTTTCCAGGGAGGTTACCTGCAAATGAACCTGTAGTGTATGGCTGGTTTCCGAGGATGTGTCTCTGGAATTCTTTGATCTCCTGTGGTGTCTGTCTAGTTCTGCGGTTCAAGATTTTATTCAAGATCAGTCATGTTTGGCACCTGGTTTTTCTCTGGGTAACATGGCTTTTCTCTTCAGCATGGATGTTGGTATTGGTAAATTCTTTTTTTCAACACAAGTTATCTAACTGATCTTTATTTGGTATATGATTGATTATATGTTCTTCTACTTCTTTCAGTTACACCTGAGAATCTGGGTCTTTTTTGGGCATCAGGGTAGCTGATACTGATTTCTGAGGGAGGATAGGAGCACTGCTTTGTAAAGTCACTGCCTGTCCACAATGCTTTCAACTCCTGGTGCAAAAGAGCAACAAGCAGGCAAGCAGTAAGAATGAATGGCACAAAGCAGAAATGAGTTGGCTGATCTCTCTTTGTTAATGCTGAAAGGGCGAAGCTTGCCAACAGACCACAGCGATAAGCTGCAGGAGAATTTACAAAATAGATCCATTATGATTGTGTCTGAACGTAGAATTTGTGAGAGTGGGCTACACCAGGCGTTACAGTGTCCTCAAGGATGAAAACAGTGAAAGGTCTGTTGCAACCTGATGTAGGATATCACACTGGAATCTTCAACAGAAGTTGAATTTTCTTGTGGTGTGCTTCATCAAGTGTTGTTATTTCTGCTGTGCTGTCCCCAGACCTGGCTAGTGAAGGAGCAATCAGTATGAGGAACATTTCACAGATGACAATGCCAGAAGAAACCAGCTTTGATCCTTCATTATTGGGTGATCCTTCAATACTGAGCTCATAAAGGCAGATGGAGATTCCTAGAACATCTTGCAGAATCCATTGTTCCTCATTTCGGAAACCCATCCAAAAGACAGCAGTAAAGATACTGAACCCTGCTACAAGCAATATTTTCATTTCCAAGTCTTTGTGATCACACTGCAAGTGAACTTTCTGCTCTCCAAAAGGGAATTTGTTCAAGGAGGGAGGGACAGATATCTGCAGAGCCCGTGTTACATACCTGTACCAGAGATTATTACTGTGTTCAAAATCCGATTTTTTACAGTTGTATTTGATGAATTGTTGTCACTGCTCCTCTATGGCTCCTGCCCAGTAGCCTCCAGCATTGATGATACCCACTGCTAGGATGAACATGGTTGCCTGCCAACTGTCTGTCTAACTTATTGAAAAATAGATAGATAAAGTCCAATTTTTGGAGCAAATATACTAGAATACTAATCTCTTCACAGTGATCCCAGTCTGCTGTTTCTGGATACTGTGATGTCTTCCCTAAAGGTTAATAATGCTGTGGGACCACTTCTTGCTTTAAAAAAGTTTCTTTCCAGAGTGGTTTAGCATACTTACTTCTTACGCAGCAAGCCATAGCCAAGCAGAAAAGGGCCCCATCCAATGATATTTACAGAGTTATCAACACCTTCCCAGAGGTGAGGGAGTCTTCTTCTATGTATTAAGTCTGCCCCTTCCCCATGGCTACAGGCCAGCCCAGGTCTGTGACACTGCATGGCTTGCTGGTGGCTAGCTGTAGCGGCGAGCCCTCATGATCATGGACCTCTTCTTGGGCTTTGCCTCACCTGTGGGAGTTGGTAAACTCCCTCAGATAGCAGTTTCAGCCTGGGTTAGGGATTTGGTATTTCCCATGTGTGTTTTCAACATGCATTACTTTCTGTTTTCTCATAATGTATGTTAGGATATGTGTTAAGTGAGATACTGTTTATATGGAGAGCAGAAAATAAAATCTTCTAATACTGAGAGTACCTGGAGCAAACATACACAGACACTTGTTGTAGCTTTGTCTCCAAGTAGGAGAAGGCAGAATGCAAAATGCATGTCATCATTAGGAGGCTGAGGAGGTGTAGTCATCTGAGCCTAAGAGAGTCAGAGGAACGTGGTTTTACATGGATTTATTTTGTTTCATTGCAGACTTTCTTTCAGATACCTAGATTTTATCCAAATCAATATAGATCCTTTAAATGTCTGGATTTCCCCTGTCTTCCGGAACACTGAAGATGAAATATTACAAAAACATGTAAATATAGCCCACATCTATACAGACAAACAAAATTCTTTAATGGTTGTTTCAGTGAATAAGCCTGTTTTATTTTTTGAATCCTTAAGAAGTCATTGTTTGTTTTGATATGCTTACTCTGTGATTTTTTAAAAAATTGTATCAAAGGCTCTAGAATGTATCTGCCAAGCTGGTAGTTTTGAGCTAGGGCTTCCCCCAAAGCAGTGTATGTGCTGACTAGTATCCTGCTACCAGCACTCCTCTGTTCCATGCCTGAGATGCTCACTACATTCCAGGGTGCTTGGGAAGTAGTGCTCTGTCCTGCAAATGCATGAAGTGTAACCCCAGCCAGAGGGGTGGTCACAGAGGAAGAGCCAGTTAGTCATCACCCATACGTGCTGTGTGGGAGAGCTGGCAGGTGTGAGTGTGTGTGTAATGCCTGTATTTATGAGCACCCAAGGTGAACTTTCTGTTCTCGATCTGTTCTGTGGAATTGTATTGGACATATGTCCCATTAATGTTCATGAAGGTTTACAGTCTTGTGAGAGTGTGTGTTGTCATGCTCATTTCAGGCATTATTAATTGCAAAATGGGTAGACTTGAGGATAAAAAATACTGGAGATAGTTACTGGATTTGGAGTGTTTCAGTGATCAGGAGTATGACATTACCTTTTTCTCAGCAATTAGCACTGAGTGCCTGTGGCCCTCACAGATTAGAGTTCTTAATGCTTCTGGCAATTCAGCATATTTTCTGAAGCAGGAAGAACCAGAAAAAGTAATGCCACAGTGATCTCTTAAAACTTGGATTTAACTCTTCTGACTAATACCTGATAGAAAGTCAGTAACAAAAGCAAACGTTGAGCCCCATGGTTTTGGAATTGCTCCCCACAAAAGTTCATCTGCAGCTGTTTGCAGCTGAATTTGAAGGTTGATTCAGTTCTTGCATGTGTTCTGGTTTGTAGGAAAAGTGACTGAGAACTGGGCTAAGTTAGTGATACTTACATGGTCTGCCAAGAACTCCTTTGTTAGCAGTCCATAGGAGATTTGTAGGGTATGCAGTAGTGACCCTGTCTTGCCTTTAGAGTAACTAAGCGTTGTCTGGTATGAGCAGTATTTGTCTGAGGAGAGAGTGCACAAATGACCCATTGACTGCTTGCTTTTTTTCATGAAGTGAAGCTTCACAAATCATTAAAACTTGTGGCATGACTGGCGGTTGGAAATAAAATATTCCTGCTAGCAGTACTGCATGGGATGACAAAAGCCCGGAGATGGATAGACGGTTGCTTGTTGCACAGTGTACATGGCTGTGCTTGAGGAACAGCAAGGAAAACAAAGTGAATATTATTCTAGTGTCTCTTGTGTGATAGCAGCAGGAGGACACTTATACCATTATGACAAAGTGTTCTTGTCTGCTGCTGATTTATTAATACAATAGAAAGGGTAGCTTATTTTTTTTTTTTTTGTTGAACAAAGTTATTTACAGTATTTGCAATATACAAAAAAGATTAATAGTTACTGTCAGGGTTGGGCAATAAACAACTTATTTCTTGGGGGGTATGAGGAGAAATAAAAAAAGGAAAAAAAAGCCCCCCAAAAAAAAACAGAGTGATTTAGTTGGTGGAGGAGTGTGTGGTGGAGTTGGAGGGGGCAAGAAGGAAAAAGTGTTTGGTTTTGGAAGAGGCACCGGGAAGTTGGATGTGGGTGAGATGGATAAATTGAAAGTAAAAGATTTTTTGTTCCGGGAAAAAGGTTAGCGAAAACGGTTCTAATTAGATGGTTGGGTAGATATGTTAATTTTTTTACTGAGGTTGTCTTGGTGTGGAGAGAGGGGGGGGGGGGGGGGGGGGGGGGGGGGGCCGGGGGGGGGGAGGGGGGAGTCGGTTTTGGGGGTTTTTACTCTGTTTACCTTTGCCAGCTTTAGATATAAAGCAGTTCATTTACATGACTGTCTTTTTCATCTTTTAAAACACCATCAAAATGACACATCTTTCTGGGCAAAACAGTAATATCATTTGTGTGGATAAATCCAGCCTCAAATCTCATTTAAAGTAGAGCATGAGGGATGTTAAGTACCTGATACTCTATTAACAGATAATCAAACTAATCCTTTCCAGGAATCTGACAGGCAGCATCTCCTCTGTTCAGGAAAGCGCATTTGTCAAATTATGTTATATGTGTCAATGGATATCCCTAACAACCAACTGAAATATATAAAATATAGGTCTTCAGTAAGTAAGACAATACTGTGTGTACTAGTTTCACTGAATTCTTAGATGTACTGATGAAATTACCTAAGTTAAAGCTTTAAGACTTACCTAAATTAAGTTTTCAAAGGGTGAAAATCTCAGAAGAATTAACAGCATTGTGTACATTCTGTCCAATGAAGATGAGATTTGAGCTTGTTGCCAGGAGATGAGTTGCTTATTCATAACTACTTTTGACAGCTCACTGGTCTCTTAACAGGGCACAGCCTGAAAAAAACATCTCTATTTTAATTTGACTTTTAAACATTGTCTCATATTGGGAGCTGCCACTGCTCACTGCAGTGCAGATTGTAATGCTTGTGCAGTTTCTGTTTACCAGGTTTGTAGTAAACATTTTCTTAACTGGCAAAGGACACTTTGCCCAGTTTATTGCTGCATCTTGGTGCTGCACGACACCTGAAACAGAGAAAACTGACTTCATTGCAAATTTGTTTCCTCAACTCTGATTGGAAATAGGTCTTTCCTGTTAGTATAATAAACTTTAAACTCATGGAAGTAAAGGACAATCTGTTTTAGCACTAGAAAATACAATAGCTGTGCAGTGATAGCTACTCTTAAAACTCATTCTTTGGTCATGTTCCTGTGGATGACTGCAAAACTTAAGAAGGAATAGGTAATTGGTAACTATTCTTCACATGTTGTTCATCTCTTGACCAGGTCAGTTAGTTTTTCTGTCCCTCTTCAGTCGTTTGAGAAACATATTGATGCTGATGGGCATCAGTGACAGCAAGCACAGTATCCTTCCTGTTGTTGTTCCAGACATTCATTTATTGGCATTACTCTTGACACAGTAACACATTAGTTTCTACCACTGAGCTTTTCTGTTCTTTCCTCCTGGGGTTTTCATGCTTTATCTGATCCAGAAAGGATGTATGGTATTGTCTTTTGTCAACTGAAAACACAGTTCTTCCAGCAGGATTTTTTTCACTTTGAAACAGAACTAAAATATAACTCTGGACATGATTGTACTTTAAAATTGAGTATCTTTGACTGTCTTTGCCTTTTGGAACTTGTTCTCACTCAGTACTAACTCTCATGTTTTTGTCTTGAAAAGGAGTTTGCATGCTACCTGAGAAAAGATATGGTGGGACAAAAATAAATGCCAGGAATGCTACAATAACTACTAAGCAAACCCACTAGAATCTAGGAAAAATATTAACAAAAAAAATATTGCCTCTAATGATGTGTGTACCTACCACATGATAAAGATGGCCAACTTATCTGTTAGGAATTGAAAGGATGTTGTCTGCACTAACATTCTGTTACCATTTATGAATTGGATAATCAAGAAACAAATTTTTAAAGGAATGACCAAAAGGTCTCTAGCCTTCCAATTCAACATTCTATGATTCTATGATTTTTTTCCAATTCAAAACATGAGATTGAAGATAAGTGGTTATATCAAAATAATGCAACTATGTGCATTTTAAGAAAAGGTCTTTTAATTGAGCCAGATAGTCTGATTTCACTTCTTCTGCCCATCCCAGAAATTTACATAATGGAAAATAAGAGATCATCAATACAGTAGCAACTTGACAATATGTCTTAACTTATGAATTTATATCTGACTGTACGTTTGCTCTTGATAAGATGGCAAATAAGTAGAAATCTCTTGAGAAATTTAATTGAATGTTCAACTAGGTCTGTGTAAATTAAATCAATTTTAGTGCTGCCAGAGGTGTAGATGCAGACTGGAAGTTACAAGAAAAATTAACAACCCAGGTTGAACAGACCAACATGAGGACAGAATAAGGGATTGTGGCTTTGGAAGAGTATGTGAAACTCAAAAAAGGCAAGCCTGCTCAGCATGAACCTCTGGTGTGAAATCCTAAGCAAAAGACCTATGAGCATTTGAGTTTATAAATAGGAACTTCAAATATGAGGAGGAATTTATTTCTGTTGAAGTCATTAATAAGACTTATAAGACTGCTGTTGGCGTGCTGCAAGCTTCTTAGTAGTAATGTTCTTAGAAGGATTTGTAGAAGCAGTAGAAAGTCGTGAAAAGTTAGGGGACTGGTAGTTGTGCCTCATGGACACATGAATATTCAGAATGTGGTACAGGATGCAGTCCAGATATCTCTCTGAAAGGAATCTTTCACTTAAGTACTGCTTATTAATGTGACTATAAAGTTATCTTGACACTTACTCCTTATTTTATGCAGATGATCAGATTGTTGCTCTTGCGCTTTTTAAATTTTACTTCGTGTGACATAAAAGAACAAGATTTTTATGTTACAGTTCTGGTCCTGAGAACTATAAATTATGCTGCAGGAGTCTGGATATTTATCTCACCATTTTATCAAAACAAATATCTGGTTTTTCAAGTGCCTTGCAGAATTCGTGCAACTATGAAGATTCAATGCTTACTAATTCATTGCTCATAGGTTTTGTTTGCCAACTAATCTTCTGTCAGAACTCAGTCTATATATATATATATATATATATATATATATATATAAACTGTAGATAAGCAACATATCTGTTGATTGGGGAAAAAAAGGCAGTTCATAAAAAAACCCTAAAAAAACCAACAAAACAATAACCAAACACTATTTACTTTAATCAGGAGTAACGTAATGTGCTTTGCATCTGTCACTGTGTCAGAGATATGTTTTTGAAGATGTAAGAGCTTTGTGATTTTTACTTTGTTTTTTCCCCTAGACTGTGATTTTTGCATTGTAACCTGTCACATTATACCAGTGGGAGAAGGGAGGCTGTGTGTATAATGACTGCTCATAGTGTAAACAATATGTAATTTAATCTCTGTTTAACTTTTCTTTGTAAAGGCAAATACAGTCTAAAAGGGATTGAGTCATTTCTGGCAAAGACTAAAGGGGAAATCATGATGAAATTTAAAATGGAAAGCTTGGCAGCACATTCAAGAGAAATGGGAGATAGAGGAATAACTGAGAAAGAAAGTAGAAATTGAGACAATCTAAGCACAGAGCTGAAAGACAAAAAAGAAATATATAAGGAAATATATTTCATGGCATAGAAAAATATATTAGAAATAAAGGAGGTAGTTGTCCTGAATGGAGAAGGTGCTAGGAAAAGATGTTACCAAAAAGAAAACCAATGTCAAGAGACATTAATAATCACAGGAAGTAAATAGCTGATATTGCACAAAAATGATTCTGATAAAACCTGTTAGCTTAGTACAAGCAGCTTAATTATTTGACTTAAGAATGATTTCTTAAGTTTTCTAACACAAATTTTTCTTAAAAACTACAGAGTGACTGGGTCATCAGTTTGGATGTGAACTTCAGGCACATAATGCAGTCTGTAACTCAACTCAGTACAATAGCTGGTAGTACCAAAATACCAAAGATCATTGATTAATAGAAGAAAACCAGAAGAACAAAAAACAATACTCCCAAGATTCATTGATACCATTTGCTTTGCCTGGATGCGTTTGGCTACAAAGGCATGTTGAAAGACTGATATATTAGAGTCAATTCTAGTTCCTAGTAATATGTTTTGGAGAGAGGAAGTGTTTTTCCCTTGGCAGATTCCCCAAGATGTTTCTCATAATCCTGTTCCTTACAGCTGTACTCTTGGCAGTCCATCTGTTTTATGTCTTACCTTTTTAAGATCTCCATTATTTTCCTGTCCTTCCTCTTGATGCCTTTGTTTCTTCCCTTCACTGCTTATTTATGCTCCCTTCTTTTACCAACTTCTCCCTGACACTTTACCTTGTAGGAGGTGGGGGACTGGAAGCCCTGTCCTTTACCACTTCTATTTCCCCACTGGCAAAGCTCCATGCTGATCTTCTGTCCCTCGATGGCTCTTTTCTTCAATTTCCTGATGGCCATTCAGATTCATTCTTCTCCTTTCTCCATTCCCTTTTTCCTCAGTTTAAATCATTGTCCATGCTTTCACATCTGGTTCCCTCTGCTACTGTAGTAATTTCCACAGAAAGAAGAGATTATGCTTAGGCATGAGTGGTTGTGGATGGTGTATTGAGTAAATTCAAGATTGTTGCTTTTAGTCCAGGGACCATTTTTTTACAAAGGTAACAAAACTAGCAGGTTAATAGTGCTTGTGCAGGTAAACTTAGAGTGAAGAAGCAAGAGATGTGAAAAGCAGGAAAGATGAAGCACAAAAATTGCCTACTACTCTAACAGCAGAAGAGAAAATTAACTCAAGACTGCCATGGTTTTGGGCTCAGTTAGGCGGGATGTGAAGCATTGTGCTACATCATCTAGAATTACCAGATTTAGGAGGCATTTATATGCCAGATTTTCATCACATTTATTCTGAATTTTAAGTCATCTGTGATGTTGACTGACTGGTGTGAAGTGCCTCGGATTTGAAGGCCCTTTAAAAATTGAGAACATGTAACATTTCTACTCAGAAATGCATGAAACTTGTGCCAAGGAAGCTAATACAGCTATTGAAGTAAATGGAAATTATGCAGTTTAATTGAAGTATTATTAGCCAATGCCAGGTAGTTCAAATATGATTAGCTGGCTGTCCAGTGCATGCCAAATTTTTATGTTCAGATCTTCTAAAGCAAAAATGTTGAATATTTCTAATAAGCTAATATATGCACAGACTTTCTCATATGAGTTTTTCAAAAATATCAGTAGTGTGAAGCCAATGAATATTTCATTACATTCTGAGATGCCTCAGTCAACAGTAACTCATGTCTCTTGTCCAGGAAACCAGCTTTGGAAAACTTTTGAAGAAGATAAAGATAGTATCTCTTAAGAATTCTGTTTGCAAATCTTTCCCTGCTAATCGTAGAGACTCACCAGAGTATTTATATTTTATCTAAGAAGCAGGATTTGAATATATAATTGCTAATTTGTAAAATGTAAATAGGGGAAGTTGTAGTTAACCAGACAATATCTGTCTTATCTGCAGTTAACTGATGGAGTTGAGGTATTTTTGTGTTTGTTTTTCAGCTTATTTGTAGACTGTAGCTGAACAACATAATCAAATAGGCATTTTAATGCTTTTCAGTACAGCTCTTAACTTAGGAACCATCACTAGGATAGTTCTCCTAGATTGTTATGATCGGATAGTTTCCTCCTATCTCTTTTGATAGTCTTTGTCCCTGTATTCATTATTCCAAAAAATCATGACCTGTATTTTCATCTCAAAGCAGTCTAGAGCCTCTAGGAAAGAAGCAACTTGGATGTATGAATGGACCTGTCCAGTCCTGTGGGCTTTACTGAGCTTTTGGTTTCAGAAGTAGAGTGCAGAGCAGAGCTGCAGCTTTTACCTTGGAGGTCATGATAATTGTGATACACTGCATTAGAAAATTTTTACAAGCTGAATCTCTGGATTCTTAAGCGGAGAAACTTAAGAAGAGCCAAGCTTGTGTAGCCATGAAGTTTAGTTTAGGTGTTATGTCACAAAATTTCAGGTGTCATCTGAAACTGGACAGCCTTCCTTGCCTTTCCCACTGTTCTTTAAAATTGTCAGCAAAAGCATATCCTTCAGGGAGGAATTCAGTGTGACTTTCTTAAATAAAAGTTTGTAGAAGTCTTGTTTATGATTTTACTGGTTAAAGAAAATGTCAGCCTAGTCTACACGTTTTGAAAACTAAAGGAGTTTCTTTTTTCCACAAAGAAGGAGCATTCTATGAAGCATTTATTGCCTTGTAAAATGAGAAAATCATCAAGTTTTGTAATATTTGTGGCTGAAGTACTGTCTGCTTTATCCTTTTGCTCTTGAGAGTCCAGAATTTTCATAGTACAGGACTGGTTACATTTGCAGCAGCAGATGTAACCAGTCCTGGACTTCCATGAAGGTGAATTTGGCAGTGTTTTAAAATTAGAATGAAGCAGAGTTTCTTCCCCTCTGCCTGTGTAAACTGCCTGTGTGTAACAGCTGAATGCCTTGCAGAGGTGTAGTAGCTTTGCAGCCAAAGGTTTAAGTGAGTATTGGGCACCAAAGCTAATGTACAAGATGAGCTTGATGGCCATTGCCCCCAGATCACTCCTACCTTCAAAAAGAGAAGCAGAAAGGTCTAGGGAACTACAGCCTGGCCAGTCTTCCCTCTACCCCTGAAAAGATGATGGAGCAACTAATTTAGAAAACTATTCCCCAGCCCATGAACAACAAGGCAACCCTGATTGCATATGATGAACTGACTGTATTTCGTAAGATCCTCATAAAGAAGCTGGTGAAGTATGGGCTGGATGAGTAGATAGTAAGGTGGATTGAAAACTATCTGAGCAGACAAATTCAGAGAGTGATAATCAGCCATGCAAAATATAGTTTGAGGACAGTAACTAGTGTTGTACCCCAGGTCCAATGTTCAATGTTTTCATAAATGATCTGGGTGATGAGGCAGGTGGCACTCTCAGCAAATTTGCTGATGACACAAAACCAGGAAGAGCAACTGATATGCAGAGGAATCTCAGTAGGATGGAGAAATGAGCTTGACAGGAACATCATTCAGTTCAGTGAGGGCAAGGGCAAAGTCCCGCACCTGAGGAGGAACAAACCCATGCACCATTACATGTGAGGACTGCCCAGCTCGGTAGAAAAGTGGTGGACACCAAGTTGACCATATACAGCAATGAGCCCTTGCAGTAAAGAAAGTGAATGGTATCGTGGTGTGCATTAGGAAACTTGCCAGCAGGTCAAGGGAGGTGGTTCTTACCCTTTGCTGTATCCAGTTCTAAGCTCCATAGTACAAGAGACGTGAACATACAGTCCAGCAAAGGACTGACAAAAATAGTTAAGGTACTGGATTATCTCTCATTTGAGAGAATGCTTAAAGACTGTTCAGCCTGGAGAAAAAAAGGTGCAGGAGAGATCCCATCATTGTGTGCAAATATCTGAAGGGGTTAAGTAAAGAAAGTAAATTGTCACCATAGTCCAGATTCAAGTTGATTCTTGGTTTTTTATCCCTGATCTTAGACTGCTGGGATGAGTTTAGATTTTTCATTTCCATATCGATTTTTTTCTGTCACAAAATAATATAAATTCATAGAGCGTTCCCTTTGCAGAGTAAGTCTTCTCTTGTTTAAAGAGTTTCAGTCTTTTGGAAATGGTAAGTGTTGTTCATCAAGTACTTTGGTAATCATTGCAGCTCACCGAGGACAGCAATAGTACCTCAGCTATGGCATTGTCTTTACAGTATCTGCAAATTTTCCCTCCTTGAACATCTGCTACAGCTCAAGAAACCTGCAGTGCTGATGAGGTGCTTTTGAATTTATGTATTTCTACATCATTGCACCTCTATAGGTAGTATAGTTTGTAACTGCCTCGCTAAACTTCACATGAACATGATTTACATTCTTTGGGACCAATTCTAGATGTGGCATACCTCTTCAATCATCACTAACAAACATCTATGAAATATACCTCAAGTGTTCTCCCACTCTCATTTCATACTATAATAGCTGAAATGTTACCAGAATCTTATTACATCTCCCTCATCTCACAAGATGACTTTGTAATTACATCCAGGAAAATTACTAGAAGCAGATGTGTAAAGAGGGAGCTGTTTCTCCATTTCTCGATAGTAAGATGGCCCCCACTTGCAGGAGAGAATGCCCTAGGAACAGTGTAAAACCCAGGAGCCCCCAAACTTTACAGGGGCAAAGTGAGTTGGAAATTAAGACCCATTCATCTAGGAAATTAGAGCTATTCATGTAGCATGCAGACATCTTTTTCCTATGCATAAGACTTAGGTATAAACAGTCATCAAACCTGAAATAAATCCTTATTAAGCTACTTCTGGTTTTCTTCATTTGTATTTTTGGTGATAATGCTGCTTGATTTTCACCATGAGCCTTTATCTCTACTCATGCAGAGTCCTCTCTAAGAAGCTGACCTTTAAATGAGTGTTTAGCCACCAAAAGGCATTGAGGAGCTGACTGCTGCAGATTGAAGTCTGATGCTAGAAAGATAACTTCTTGATTGGGCCAAGGAATACCACATAGTTTCCTCAAGGGTTCTGGTTTTTCAATCTACATTTAGTGATTAGATAGGTCTCCCCCATCATCTTCATCCTTAGTGTTCAAAGGAAATATGTTCATGATTTGATACCAATAGTAGTACTGATGGAGAACCAAGTACTACATTTCTTTGAACTTGTGCAGTATGTCTGTTTTGTCTGATGTTTTTTTCAACAATCCAGGGCTATCAAGCCTACAGATTCAGCCATGTTGCATGGCCATAGGTTCTCATTAGTTAATAACCATGAGATTAGAGAGAAATCTGGCATTTATTAGTTTTTAATAAGAATGATTCAAAGGCTGCTCTATGCACATAAATGAAAGAGATTCCTTATTTGTAGAAAACATCTATCATCACTCTTAGAGTTAGGAACAGAGGCCATTTGGTGCTGTTTACCATCCATTGTGCTGGAAGGGAACAGCTAACAGCAGTATAGCATAATACAGTCTTCTGAGAGCAGCAGCCATGCATCTAGGCAGTCACTGGATGCATCAAGAAGGCTTTTCAAGAATTGTTGACATCTTTAAGGCCTTTTCTGCAGAATGTTTTAAAGGCCTTGCTTGGATTAATAGGCTCAGGAGCAAGCTTTCATACTGTGGGGTGGGTGGCAGGTTTGATATGTTAAGCATCAATTTAATGGATGAAAATTATTTAGGCCCTCACAGCTGGTCTGCTGTACATACCAGTTTGTAAATACTGATTGCTGTTTTCATCTTAATGAGGGATCCACTTATCCGATTTGGGGTTTAGATTTTGCTTTTTCTGCCAATTTTCACTCTCTTTCCTCCTAGCTGTAAACAGCTTGATTTGTTTTTGAAAGGAGGAAAAATACTTCCATTGCTTTACAGTATTTGCAGAAAGAAGCATTAGCCTAGTAAAGGCCATGTAAATTAATGGCTTTAATGTGTTAGATTTTGCCATGTAAAATGGAAACACTACAGTGGCTTCTAAAACTTTTCTGAAGAATGTCCGTGTTTTGAGAGTGGACAGAACAGCTACCTTGGGATTAATATCCATTTAGCTAAAACAGTATTTTTGCATCTTCAAAGCAGGATATTTTGTTACATCTGTTATGGTGTCTTTAAGGAGATTCTGATCAGCTCTGTACTTGTAGCTTTGTGCTAGAAAAGAAACTTGGGCATAGATGGTGTCCATTATTCGTGAAATGTGCTGTGTGTGTCTGCAGAGTAGATACCATACCTGAGAGGCAAAACTTTTTCCTCTTACATGCATGGAATGTGCATAAGCCATCTCATACTTGGGACCTGTGGTGGGTTGACCCTGGCTGGATGTGAGGTGCCCACCAAAACTGCTCTGCCACTCCCTTTCTCAGCTGGACAGAGAAGAGACAAAAAAAAATGTAATGAAAGACTCATGGGTCAAGGTAAGGACAGGGAGAGATCACTTGACAAGTACTGTCATGGGCAAAACAGACTCGACTAGGGGTAATTAATTGATAATGAGAAATAAAAATTAAATCTGAAAGCACCTTCCCCCACCCCTCCCTTCTTCACAAGCTCAATTTCACCAGCAGTCTTCTCTATCTCCTCCCCTACAGCAGCACAGGGGATCAGGGAATGGGGTTGCATCATGTGTTATCTCTGCCTCCCCTTCCTTTTCAGGGGCAGGACTCCCCACACTCTCCCCTGCTCCAACATGAGAGCCCTCCATGAACTTCTCCAACATGAGTTCTTCCCCCAAGCCACAATTTTTCACAAACTGCTCCAGTGGATGTCCCCCACGGGGTTATCAGTCCCACCAGCAAACCTGCTCTAGCATGGGCTCCTCTCTCCCCAAGGCCACAGGTCTGCCAGGACCCTCCTCCAGTGTGGGCTTCCCATGGGGTCACTGCCTCCTTTGGGGATCCACCTGCTCTGATTTGGGGCTCCTCTATGGGCTGCAGGTCTGGATCTCTGCTCCCCTATGGACCTCCATGAGGGGCAGGGGAATTTCTTCCCTGGTGCCTGGAGCACCTCCTTTCCCTCCTGCACTGACCTTGATGTCTGCAGGGTTGATTCTGTGACATATTCTCACTCCTCTGGCTGCAATTGCTGTTCTGTGGTTGTTTTTTTTACCATTCTTAACTGTGTTATTCCTGAGGCTCTACCACAATCACTGAGGGGCTCAGTCTTGACCCATGGTCGGTCTGTCTTGGCATTGGCTCAGCCAGATGTGGGGAAGCTTCTGGCAGCTTCTCACAGAAGCCATCCTTGTGGCCCCCCGTTACCAAAACCTTGCCATGCAAACAAAATGCAGCAACGTGGCTGAAAGAGTGGTAAGGCAGCTGAGTAATTCTCAGTTATTCTTCCATTCCTTGGCAAAGTTAAATCATTTAGGTCTTTGTATGTGTTGTACAGAGCATTTTTAAATTCTGTAGTGATGACTTTGCAGCAATCACAGTCAAGCTGCATTAGTAGTTATTCTTATCACCAAGTTTTTCCTAATAACTAACTTACTTTTCCTTGGTCCATTTTGGTGTTATTTTCTGTTCTCCATGTCCGTGGAAAAAGTATTATTTCTTTTTACTTGTGTTAACCTTTTTAGACTGAAAAGTCATTATCTTGTCCTCTCTTGAATATCTTTTGTCTAGACTAAATAACCCCAATTCTTCTACTGTTTCCTAATGAGCTCTATTTTTAAGGCAGCCATTCATTTTTTGTTCTTTTCTGTTCTTCTTGCCTATGTATTTTTTGAAATGCATAGCCTGTCAACAGAGAACAGCCAAGGCTAAAGTATAATATATGAGTTAACCCATTAAAAAAAAAAAAACAAAAGTAAAAATGTTACATTATAAGTAACCATGATGTCTGATACCAGCACATTATTTATAAGCTAGAGCCTGAGGCTTTTACTGTTGTTCTTATGGTAAGTTTGAAACTTGCTAAAGAAGGCACTTTAATGAGCTCAGTAGAACTCTCTGGACACATCTGCAGTTTCCCATAAACAGCACCTCACCACTGCTTGCTACATTTCTTTACCCTCCCTCTCTTCAAAAATGCTTTTGTAGTCCCTTGGCTCTGATAAAATCCTATGCAGCTGTCTCCCAGTTCTTACTCCAGCCTGTATAGGTAAACAATGTGCCAAGCACTCAGTGGTTTTTTTATGCAGAAGTAGCAGTGAGATCAGACTGAGATAGCAGTAATAGAAAGTAAAGGCATGCCTTCAACCCGTTTTTTGTTTCTGTACATTCAGTTTTGGATGAGAGGCATATAGAGAGGGAGTGTTGTCTGAATTAGCAGTTCCTGCTGGTGCTCTGATGCTGCCATGGCTTGGTGATTGCCTTGCTTTAACTGTCTTGTCCAGAATCACGCACATTTAGATTAGCTCAACCTTTACTTCATACACTCTAGCTAAAAACTCCTTCATCAGATACCATGTTTCAAACTGATGAAAAGCTGGGTAGCAAATGTAAATAGTTCTTGAGCAAGAATACATCTTAGGATGTTCTTCCATTGAATATTCTTACCCTAATGTTTCAGTATCTTTTATTAATGAACAATATGATAGTGCATAGCACTCTCAGAGGGTGCAAGATATGAAAGCTGAAGATAAGCAAATTGATGTTACAAATGTTTTTCCAAACTATTTACCTTAACTGGAAGTCATAATTCTATCCTTGATTAGGTGTTGAAGCTTGCCTGCACAGTAGAGGGAGTCCCTCCAGATGATTCCCAGTAGATAGTTCTGTCTGGTCTTGACCCATCGACTACTTAAAATTCTAGAAGTTCAACATGAATTTTTGATGCTTCTTTATAGATGCAGATGAGGTAGTTTTTATGCAACTGGGCCAAGACTGAGGTTTTAGTTCTCTTAAGGGTTTCTTTTTTCCCAATTACCATAGATTCCACCTGTATTATACTTCCTTATACTATGCCTTCCTATTTGAAATTGGTCCTTTATTCAAGTTCAGAGTGTTAGATGAATTTTGCTGCTCAATTTCTGCATGTTTTCTCAAAGACTATCTCTTGTCAATTGCTTTGCTAAAAATCATTCAAGCCGTACTGCCTCTGTTGCTTCACAGTTCTATCAAATCATATTCTCAGGTATATCCTTTTTCAATTTAGACATATCCAATCTTACAATTCATATGGAGAACCTCTTTTAAAAGTTCTCTATCCTGGCTCATTGCTTTCAGATTCACCTTCATCTCTCCATGCTCCACTGCATCAAATACAATTAGATGTCATCATATTTTTTCTGGTTTATTTCATGTCTCACTAGTCATCTCCTCAAACATTAAGATATTGATTTTTTTTCCCACCTTCATATGAAAAATAAGGATATTCTTGATAGCTTATTTTTCAGCTTGCTTCTCTAGTGAGCATCTCTTCAGTTTCTTCCCATGGACTTTACAAATCAACCCCTGCAGTCCTTCTTAAAGATTTTATTCATTTTGATTACAGATTATTGGTAAGGTAGTTGACAGTAGAATTGTACAGTATCTCAAGTTAGAAGAACCTTTAAGGATTGGGGAATTCAATCCCCTGCTTCTCCCAGGTCTAGCTAAAACTGAACCATATGGCTAAGAACATCATCCACACGTTCCTTGAGCTCTGACAGGCTTGGTGCTGTGACCAGTCTCTTAGTGAAGAACATTTGCCCTCTCTGAAATTGCCCTTATGCACCTTCATTAGATTTCTTCGTGTTCTGTTGCTGGTCACCAAAGAGATGATGACCATCTGTGTTGTGTAAGTTATTCGGGGATGTGGAAGCTCTTTTTTAAACTGGTTTGTATGGTGCATCAAACTGGTAAATAATGTTACCTCCAGATTAAGGAGATACTTGCTCAGAAATGTAGTGAATACTGAGAGTGCATTAATTAAAATGTATGCTAGCAACTAACTGGTAAAAGCAGATTCATACCATGGGAATATACCAAATATGCCTTTGGAAAACATGCTGCAAGTAGGCTTAGAAGGAACTTTCTCCCAATTGCTTGTCTGTCTAATAAATGCTGGGCTCTGAGTAAGGCTATTACAGATTTATGTTCTAAAAGTAAGTAGAAATAACACTAGAAATGACTGAGATTTTGTCTTGTCAGTGATTTCTGTGAGGGATCAGACTAGAGAGGGAAGATTAGCCCTGTAATTATTTTGCATATGCATTATCAATGAAGGAAAAACTAGAGGAAACTGTATATCTGTTTTTGCACAGACAATGTTCATGAAAGAATCGGAACTCTGTCTGCACTAATCTCATTAAAAAGAGATTGGAAGTTTGTAAAAGTTAAAATACTTGGGTGGGAGAGTTATGTCTTGGTTTTTAACTGAACGATACAAGGTATGATTTAAAGACTGTTTTAAAGAGCACTTGAAATTCCTAATACTGGTGGAGGGAGGTGGGAGGAGACCTGATATTCTTCTGTAATAGGAATCTAAGAACTGTTGCTGGAGAGCTCAGAAGTAAAGAAATCAAAATGACAAGTTTGCTTTTCATGTTCCAATCTAACTGAAAGTTATAAAGCGAACAAGTGGCAAAAAATTATAAGTTAATATGTTTTTTTAGAACATAAAGCTTTTTTTAATAAAAATAGGTAGGTGGGGCAAGAAAATTTCAGTCTTTACAGTTCTTGGAGATAAATCAGACTTTGTAACTATTTGCAATTGATCCTACTATCTTAGGTTTTCAAGATCAAAGCAGTGCAACTGGCAGGAAAACTTCTTCCAGCCTTCAACACACCTACAGGTATACCATGGGCAATGGTGAATCTGAAAAGGTAATGCGTTTTCTTTTGTGAAGTGTGTTCCTCCCCCTCCCTTAAATTAAGTTTTAATTTAACTTAAAATTAATAATGGCATACATCAGTTTTACTTAGTAGTGGAACTGTATAAAGTGCAGACAAATTGCCATTCCTGGCATATTAAAATAATTTTGATAGAGTTCAGCACATTCTAACTCATTAACTGCAATAAATTTTGATCCTGGGTTTTTTTAATGATTCTGCAATAAGCATTAAATGTGCCAGTGGACCACACTGAGTGTATTATTTCTAAAGCTTAATAATTATTTTCTTAGTTACTACAAAATCTGTTAAAAAACAAAATTGTTTGCAGGACATGGTTGAACTTACTGGGCTTTGTGTACTGTGTGAGCTGCATGTTACCTTTAGAAGATTTCTAGTGTTTGAGAAGATGATGGGACTCGAAGTTATTTCATTTTGCATTTTAGCATGGGTATAAAGTCTGACTTGCTGAAGTCAACTGTGGTCTGTGCAGATGGAGAGGCTCCTTTAGATGACTGTTCAGATCAGACTGAACTTAGATGGTCTGCATTGCCTCATGGAAGACAACTGCCTTGCCTAATATCTGTTGTATTGCTTGCTCAGTGCTAGGATTTCCTTCAGATTTTGAGAGAGCTTTTTTGATACATCCTTAAACGGTAGTTGAGTTGGGATGTATATCTAGATTGTGTGTACACTTACTCATAACTGAAATCTTTTCTGAGAGGAAGCAGGAGTAATCTTCAGAAATAGTTAACTACAGAAATTAAAATACCCAATCCTGAAAGGTGGTGAAAACTCCCAGATTAGATTAAACCAGAGGTAATTTAGGTTTTAGCAAGATGGTATCATTTAGAGTGCAAAAGGTAGGAAGTATGTGACACTTTCTGCTGATTCTTTAGGTGAGCCTGAGGAACTAATGTGCCAACAGTAAACATCGTGTATTCCTATGTAGACACAAGATAGGGAAGTGCATCCCACGCAAGTAAAGGGAACACAGCAAATTGGCAGGATAAGGCAGCAAACGCTGCCACCTTCACAACTTGTCTTACCTTGACTCTTGTTCTTAGGAACGTGCAGTGAATAAAGAACTGCGATTGAGCTCAGTGTTAAGTCATCACATTTATGTGGCATCATAGTATTACATTATTTAAGCCTAGGACTTTTTGTTAATGATGTTATGGTATCTTTATTCCAAAAAGACCCAGCCAGTGAACCAACTCATCAATCAAATTGCAACTCCTGTAATCTTAAATGTGGGTTAAAATGTTGTTGTTACTTGTTTAATTGACTGTCATAGTAGTGCTGTACACAATAATTTTGAATTCTCTGTTGTTTTCTCCCTTTCTTGATGCATATTTGTTGGAATTCAGTGGTGTTGGTCGAAACTGGGGCTGGGCTTCTGCTGGCAGCAGCATCCTTGCTGAGTTTGGTACTCTGCACATGGAATTTGTCCACCTCAGCTATTTGACAGGGGACCCTGTATATTACAACAAGGTGAGTCTCAAAAATCAGTATTTTTACCATACTTCTTATCATAAATTGCATTAAAGGGGAAGTACTTTTTATATTGAATTCTGCTTTCATTCTTGGTAGCAGGTAAATATTTTCATACTTGTATTTCTGTTCCAAAAAAATATCTTTTTCAAGTAGAAATATATGACAACATAGGTTTTCTTATTTGTTTCAGAATACATTTAAAAATCAGGATTTTTAAGCAGGTTTATGTGAGCAGCCCTTTAAAACAAAAAACATACAAATCTGAGGAAAGTCCTCAAGAAAGCTTGTGGCTCAGATTAATAAAATTTGTACAAAAAATGAAAGAAAAATTTTAAAATATTAGCTTTAACTATGTGCAGAGGACAGATGAACATTACTAGTGGTGAACCTGATTCTTTATTTAATTTAGGTCATGCACATTCGGAAGTTACTTCAAAAAATGGATCGTCCTAATGGACTTTATCCAAATTATTTGAATCCAAGAACAGGCCGGTGGGGTCAGCGTAAGTATTCTTATTTTATTAATTCCTAATTAGAAGTCTACTTTGTTGCTAAGCATTTATTTTGTAGGGCACATTGCTTGAAAACATAAAACACAGAAGGATTGCTTGAACTTGAGGTCTCCTGAAATTAATCTTTGCCTGTCACTGTCTGAAGTCACAGAGCTCAGGTTTTAGGGTACTTTCTGAAAACAGTTTCCTACTTAATCTGATGCTTATCCTTATGTTTATCAGTCAATAAAATCTTCAATAATAAAGAATAAGGCTGAAAGTATTTCCTCATTTTGATTCTGTTCCTGGTTTTGTTCTGGTAAGTGGATTATTTTAAGGTGATGTGCATTAATGCATGTTTGTGGTGGTTAAATTGTGTTAGGCACTGACATCTACAAACATAACTCATCTATTTAGTGGCATGTGAAATGGTATGGTGAACCTCCTTATAGATGTAAAAAAAAAACCTTTGGAATGAAAAGAAAAAGCAGGTATTGTTGCTGACAACGTAAGAGGAGAAATAAAACATCAAGAGAGAGACACAAACACGATTCCTTTCTTGAAGTGGTTCTTTCAAAAAAGGTTGAATGGTTTTGTGCTTTGACAGTGGCGGTGATAAAAGAGAATTTTTTCTTCAAGGGTTCTATTTCTTTTATAAATGCAGGTCTATTTAGGAAAACCAAGCAAGATGATCTATTTCTGTCTTGTTTGACATCATTGATAGGTCTTTGGGATTTCAGTAGTTGGCTGTAAATATCCAGTAGAACAGGTTCTGGCTTGCAAACTGAGAATCCACTTCTGACTTTGAATCTGGTATGTGAGGGAGATTAATATAGCTGTCATTGCAGTCATTGTGAAATACTTGTCTAATCCCATCTTTAAAGCCAAAATTCTCTCCAAAGCATCTTACATCTTTGAGTGAATCATGATAGTATCTGAGATGGGCAAGTGGATTGATGGGACAAATTCTCCTGATAGATTTAAGTTTAACAGCACATTCAGAAATAAGAAAATAGGCAAATACATATACTCAGGCAGTATTTATTTATTCAAAAGACAATTTTATACTGTTGCTTTGAAATAATTTTTTGTATTGTTTTTTTTTTTTTATTCCTAACCATCTGCTTGTGCTGGTTTTATTATCAAAAGTAATCTAATGTGACATATCACCAGAATTCTTTAGAGGCTTCATAGAATCATGGAATGGCTTGGATTGGAAGGGGCAGTAAAGATCATCTGCTGTGTGCAGGGACACCTTCCACTGGATCAGGTTGCTCAAAGCCTCTAACCTGCCCTTGGACACTTCCAGGGATTTGGCATATTCAGCTTCTCTGGGCAGCCTGTTCCAGTGCCTCACCCACCCCCAAAGTAAAGAATTTCTAGTATCTAATTTAAACCTATTCTCAGTTTCAATCCATCTCCCCTTGTCCCCATGTCACTACATGTCCTTGTAAAAAGTCCCTCTCCAGCTTTCTTGTAATAACAATGCACAGAATTAGGATCTCTTGGGAATAAAATTCTCCTCATCACTAAAAATAAACATACAGTGAAAAGTTTAATTTTGCAGAAGTTTGGTGGGGCTCAAACATACTATTAAATGGATTTTGCAAGACAATACATTTGGGATTCAAGTTTAGGATTACAAACTGAGACTTAAGTTCTGAGGATAAAAATTAAATTTATAGAGCCTTTAATTTTTCTATACTGATCATGTTTCATAAATTTATTTTCTGGAATTTGGTGGTTGGGGTTTGAGTTTGTTTTTTTTTTTTTTTTTTAAGCAAATAAGGTTCCAAATGCATATTCAGATGTTCTGGTAATATTTCTAGGATTTTCCCAGGGCAACAATGTCATGGTTTAGGATGGTAGTCTCCAATTTAGTAGTCTTCTAAAACCACACCTTCTGCGTGCCTCCTGTTGGAAACACAAAAGGCAAAGATCACTGGTTGAGATAAGAACAATTTACTAGAAACAACAATGAGAAAAGAAAATGAACAGTAACTGCAACAACATTCATAACAAAAGGTATAAGACAAAGAAACGATTTACATAGAAGACCTGTTCTTTCCAACCACTTTATTCTCCCTGACCAGAAAAGATCCCCTTCTCCTGAGAGGAGTCATTTTCCATGCCTCTGGCAATGACCTGTATTGAATAACATTAGGGTCTGCCCATGGCCCCTCCCAGCTACTGTAAAAAATGAATGCTGTCCCAGATGAAAGTAACACAAATAAACCTAATACTGATTTTGTGGGGACTAGATAACAAGAGTCCATAATTCTGCATTTCCTTTCACAAACCTGGATGGCGTGATGAGAAAACGTCTCTGTTGTATCCCTGGTAGATCACTCTTCAGTGCATCTGTTTGCAAAAATTTAAGAAGTTACAGTAAAGGAGCACATGGTCTGAAACACTGGACAGATGAGATGGAGTAGCTGAGGCTTAGGCAGGAATTTCTTTCTTCCTTGCAGAGGTTGTGTCTTGCTACGCATAAATTAGTTGAGTAAGGGTGATGCCTTCTCACACAACATCCCAATTCACTAGAGAACTTGTGTCTAAGTTCCCTACTCTGTTACTGGCTTGAGTCTCATGGTTGGTATTAGGGGCAGGCAAGGCTTTTATGTTCCCCTCAGAAGGTAATTTCAAAGAGCATTGTATTTGGCTTGTTATATACCTTTGTAGTGTAAAGACTGAGACAACGGAAAAAGTATCAAAGCATAACTTTTCTTTTTCCAGCTTCTGAGAAAGCTGCCCTTTTCATCTTTGCTGTGACCTTTAGTTTGATGCATTTTATCTTGTACAAAGTACTTTCTGCAGATAGTTTCTGAGAATTATTTCGGAATGCTTTATTTGCCTAGATACAAGTAACTCTTCACTCTGACCTTTCTAGTGTTGCTTTCCTTTCTTTTTCTTTTTTCTTTCTTCCTTTTAGCAATTTTTTCCCTGCTCAGACTTTTTTTTGTTCAATTCTATTTCGTTTTTTTGTTAATCTGTACAATATTGCAATTAAGTTATGAGGAGTGTGAAATAGATAAAATAAATCAGCATAAATGCACTACTGAAGAACTATGGGATATCGCTGCAATATAGCATCTTTTTAGTGGTGGGTTTGGTGCAGTATAGCATCATTTTCTATTTCTGTACCCTTCATTCTAGTGGTGAGTACCTTTATTTGAAGTAATAACAACATCACTGGAGCCCGGGCTAGCTCTTTAGATGCATACCAGCACTGTGCCCGGTGTTGGGAACTGCCCTAGGGCAAGATTTCCTGGAGGCAGAACCTTTAAAGCTAGCTACTCTTCAGTGTGGCCTATGTCTAGGGTTGGGCAAAGGAGGCGAGAGAGGCTCTCATCTCCTGAGGTTCCAAAGAGTTTTTTCAGATTGGAGGGTTCAGGGACAAAAAGCCCCAAAGGTTTCTGTGGTTGGGATTAAATACGGGGGCCGATCAGGGGGTGGGTACAAACAATTGACCAATAAAGGGTCCTTAGGGGAGGAGTGGAGGGCAGGGTCTTACAGGCTTACAACCAATGAGGGAAGCAGTGGGAGATGGAAAATGGTTGCATGGGGCAATGGGGCATCGAGAAATAGGGGATTTCCCAAGGGGTGGAACAACTAGGGAATGGCCCAGGGTAAGACTGGAAGGAAGGTGCTGGAACAAGGGGTGGGGTTACAATGATGGACAAGGAAGATGCTGGAACAAGGGGCGGGGAATGCCAAATAAGGTCATTTCAGGGGTGGATACAACTTGGGGACAAACCAGCTAGGGAAAACATAGGGGTACATAGGAACAAACCATTATAACAATAAACTGAATAAAATAAACATGCGCTGCAACAAGTGATGAGGTAAACTTAGCTGTCAGACCAATTAATGCTATTACTGCCAGTTGATTCTTAGTATTAGACAAAGTATATAGTGGAAGAATTAATTTAGGTCAAGTTTTCTCAGCAGTTATATTTTGTCTTTGCCTTTTAATTTATTTTTTTAAAGAAAAAATTTACACGAGTTGAATAGAAGAAAAACTGTACCCTTTTAGAAGTATTGCTGTTTCGTTTAATTTTGTTCCAAAAAGTTGATAGGTAAACTTGAATATTTAAAGGAAATTCCTGTTGCAAGATTGTGGAAGAACAGGGAAGCATCATTGTCTGTGGCTTTGGTGTGGCTCCATAGGGCTCTAGACTGGATCCATTTCTACTTGCAAAAAGTACCTTGTGGAAAATTCTTGATGCCTTCTACCTTAATACTTGGTAGAGTATTTTGATACCTTCTCAGAGCTGTTTGCACTAGGCACACTATAATTTTGTGGGTTTTAACCAAAGGTACATTGCCCCCCAGTCCTCTTCACATATCCAGGGTTCTTGAATGGTCATGAGCTAGCTTTTGTAAAGGTCTTTCAGGCCTTTTGGGGATCAGCAGTTGTTAAGGGGTTTTTCTGTGCCTCAGAATATTTCTGTCTTAGCCTCCATAGATCGTAGGCCATGTTGCTGTGTGTTGTCTGGTTTGCCTCGTTTAAATGTATGCTCAGAATGTGGTCTGTGCTCTTCTTGGGCTAGGAGAAGAGGAATGGTGTATGTGATATGCTGCAGTCTTGTCGACATCCTTCTGATGTGAGGGTGCAGGGTCTAGTGAGTCATTTCTGCTGGGGTTTGATTTATCAGAGTGCAGGCCTTTTGATCTCAGTATAAATAGCATGTTCTGCAGTTTCACTGCTGGGAATGATGTGCTGGGGACACTGCCCTGAGATGTGCAGGCCATCTTTTTACTTGTTCATCTGCTGGAGCTTGCAAAGACATGCACTTTCATTCAAACCAGTCAATGTTTCTGTTACAAATGCCTGAAAAGTTATAATCAATGAAGTAACTTACCAGTCAATTAGTAATAATGATTTCATCAAGAAGGATGTGACCATTGCTTCCAGGTTCTTAACAAGTTGTGGAGATGTGTCAAATCATTATGTCAGTGTGGCATTAATCTATAGCCATGTCTTTGAAATGATTATGATTTAATTAATATAAATTTTCATTTGCATTTAGTGCACTTGACATAGCCCTTGAAGAAGGGTTCTGGTGACAGATGGCTTCTTTCTTTTACTGCCTGCTTCAGTGAAGCAGCAGCAGTCAGGGTCTGAAGCCACAGCAGGCAGGACTGAGCAGGGACTACTGCTTCATCCCATTATTTCTTTCCACTTAGATGCTGTGAACCCCAGTCCTAAAAACTGCTGGGTGAATGGTCATTGCTAAATCCCCATCCTTTCCAATGCAAATGCTTTGTAATATAACTGGACATTTAATGCTGTGTAGCAGCAAAGGGGTTCATTACACTCAGGAGGAGAAAAATAATGGCTAAATATTTGGGTGTAAGCTCATAATGTGCAGGTATTATTACAGCATGGGGGTCATGACAGACAGCTTTTGAATGGGTTCAGTTCAGGATTTGTCATCTCACTGGGGCACTCGCTAGAAGACAGAGCTGTAATGCCCACAGGAATGTTGACAGATTGCATTTTTACTTATGGGCTAAGGTGATGGTCCAGTAGGAACATGTTATTTACAATACTTCTGCTTTGGGGTTTTAGTTTCTGTAAGATTGAAAGCAAAATAGCTGGCAGGAAGGATTTTCTAACCTCTCACATTAACCTTCAGTTAACTTTGTCAGCTTTTTGTTTACACAATGTAAGTAGTTGGATTGGTGTGAGCATCAGAACTTTGAATTTAGATTATCTTCAAAAGCAATAACAGTGCTTTCTAGGGAAGCCTCCTAAGCAGATATAACAGAAAGTTGATTAAAAATCAGGGATTTCAAAATTATGGAAATTGAGGTACAGAAGAAAAGTAATTTCTTAAAAAATTAAAATATGTTGAAAAAAATTTAATTTGCATTTGCAAACATGTTAGATGAGAATACCAGCTAGAAGAGCAATAACAAAAGAAATGCCAATCTGCATGTTATTGCAAAGTCAGGGCATGCACGTCACATTTGCACGTTTCTGTAAATTGAGCATTCTTTCTTTTTGCTTTCCAACACTGAAAATTAACTACTTAATTTCTTCTGGTTCTAACATCTCTTGCAAGTAATAATGTTATTGAAGGGGAACTCTAATTACTCTTCAGTTCTCATTTCCTGCATCTGGGCTACCTATGGAGTTACCCAGATTGGTTACTAAGAGAGTTGTCTGTTTAACTGAAGTTGAGGTTTAGGCCAAATATAGCTTCTATATGCAAGAAAATAAGCAGAAATGTCATTCTGTGTTAATCTTATATGTTTATTACACCTTAGTGATATGTGGGTGCATTAACAAGTTGTTGTGAAGTAAGCTAGCATGTGAATTTACAGTGCATGAGGTGAGCATTGCTGTTAGGAATGTAGCAGCAAACACCGAATTTGTCAGCACAATACTGATGTGATGAACATTCAGGCTGCAGTCTATTCTCTGCTGCTTTATTCATGTCTCCTTACAGAAAACAAGCTCCTTACTCAGATTTGCAAGTAGTCCTAGTTAAAAGCCCAGTGGGGGACACCCTGTCACCATCTTTATAAGGATTCATTAACAGTGTGATACTGATCACGTGTGATTAAGAGTATTAAATGCACTAAATTTAAATGGTGTCTTCCATGTCAAAGTGATAGTTATCCTTTAAAGACAATAAGAAGATTCATGCAGGTATTTAGCCTGTTACACTACCTTAGCCCCTTCTGGTGATGTTCTCACTTTCTTGCAGCTTCCTGCACCTGTTACTACAGAGTAGGTAGAGGCACGACCCAGGTGGTGGAATGGGAGAAGCTTATATCGTGTATTTCCCAGTTGGTTGTGCTGTAGACTGGCCTTTAAATAAACTTAATTAAATATCTTTATGGATGTGCATATTGCATTTTCTTCAGGTGGTTTTTAATTTTCAGCAATAACTGCTTAAATTAAACCAAACACTTTTAATTTTAAAATGCTACTTGGAGAAGGCATCTGTGGATTTAATTTATTTGTGTTAGATTTACACTTATTTTAAAATGATGCAATTTTCAAACATTGGGAAAAAAAATCTAAATTACTGTCATTAAATTAGTGGAAATGCTGGACGAATATTCCAGGTTTTTTATGTCTGTCTGTACAGCTGGTTTGAGGCTAATGCCCTTAGGCTGAGCTAGGTAATTAACCAAACTGCTTCATTTAAACTTTTGCAGGTAATAGACAAACTATGAGCAATGCATCCTATCTATTTTCATTTGTGATATGATATTGTATCAAATGCATAACACCATCTGTCTATATTTGTTTTTCAGAATTTAAAGGAACAGTGAAAGTAAATTTGATGTAAATGTATATAACATGATTAAAGATTGTAAGAGAACCTCTGCATTCAGTAGACTTCAAGACCTGGGGATTCCTCCTTCCCAGCTCTTGAAGCCCTGTCTCCATCCCTGTCTGAGGGATGTGACTGCTGAAGTTCCCGTTTACAGTCAGGACATATTCCAGAGGTGCTCACATGCATTAAGAGGACACTGATGCCACTGCCCACACAGAGAGCCACCGACAGCCCTGCCTTTGCAGCAACCCTCTGTAGTCCTCCACAATTCACCTGCGACCTACCCACAGGCAGCCAGGTTTTGATCCTCCTCCTTATGTTTACTGTCAAATAGATGCATGGACTTGCACCCTTCACAAGCGTCCTCATGCTCATGGACCCTTCAAATATTAGCAGAGGCTCTCAGTCCAATACCTGTGCTTGCACCCTGGACCTGTGCAGCCATCAGCACAGAGCTTGGGTCTTTTCAGATGCACGTCTCCTGCTGTCCAGCAGGGAGTTTGCTAATGAACTACACATGCACTCAGGATTAAATTCACTGGGAAAAACAAACACACACAGGTATTTTCAGTTGCAGGCATGTAAACCTATAGCTCTGTGACCCACCATCAGCCTCTGAGCTCTGCCAGCCAGCTCTCCCAGCCTCTATGATCTCCAGACCCTTTTTTATGAAGAAGGTGCTGATGAAGGTCACACTCTACATATGCCCTTGTGAGAATGCAACCACTGAGAAAAATCAGCATGTCAGCTGAAGGGTATTACCCTGACAGTGTGAGCTCTATTTGATCCATTGGGAGAGTGGCTCTCTTGAATGCAAGCTTTCAAGGGTGCTGAAGAGATAGAAATCCAGATTCTGATTTATTTATCAGTTATTGAGCCTTTCATTTTTAAACTTAAGCAAGAAACCCTTTCAGTTTTTACACCTGCCTCTGGGAGATAAGAGCCTTGCAGGTGGCAAGGTGCAGTGAATAATACTGAAGAATGAAGTAGTCTTTCAAAATATTAAAGAAATAGTTCAGATACATATTTCCGATAAAAATGTAATTGCAGCATAAATTAACAGGTTGATAGTGTAGTTAGAGATAGGTTTTCCAATACTAGCATCGTTTCACTATGTTTGCCAGCTGAAGCTGCTCATAATCGCCTTTAATTATGAAGATGTTTTACATTCTCTGTCCTACCCTTATTTATTTGCTACAACTCTTGCTTAGCACAAGGAGTATCTTAAATTTTGTCTATTAACACCTGTACCGTCTTTAAAGAAACTAACAATGCCATGAGTCAGGAAAAATAAAACTGAAATGTAATTTCAAGTTCCGGCAAAATACCCATAACCTAAAAGGAAGCAAAGGGAATTGGGTCAAGTAAGCCTGCATATTCCAAAGTATTTTCCAAAACTCATCAGATAACTACTTTCTATTTGGACTAGTGAATAATACTTTCTAATACTTTAACTCACAGATGATTATTTTTCCCCTTTAGCATAAGGAAAAGATTTTATCTCTTAAATAGAAATGGTGCAGAATTAAAATAATTGCATATTATAAAAGTACTTTTAGAGTAGTTTCCAACCTGACTGCATTTTTGCACATTTATTTGATTTAGCAAGTACATTTATTTTTTTAAAATTCATGTTTGGAACATCACTTCTAGAACTGGAGATATGTGATCTATGTGATAGTTAGTTTAGACATTGGTGTAAGCATTTATTTATGTAGGTTTTTCTATTTGAAATCTGCTTTCAGTTTATTACATTATGAACAAATAAAATTACAGCATTATTTCTAGACTTCCAGCATTAGGCCTGCTGTTGCATACGAGGAATTGGGGGTAGTTCTTTGCAGTTAATTTTTTTTTTTTACTATCTTGGCAGGTGTCCTTAATTTTACTCTCCAATTTATTTTGTGTTGTTCTGTCCTTAGGAACATGCGTGTGTTTTGAATAGAAAATAATCTGTGTAATCTCTGCTGGGATATTCCCCTTGCCCTTTTGCTTTACAACCTTGTACAAATGTAATTAGCTGTGTTCCAAGAAAAAGCTGCATTCAAATTTGCTTATTCATTAGAAGCCAAGAGCAAGATAATCTGTTAAAACTTTAATTTAATGAAATACAGCAGAATTATGCATTACAGGGAATATGCTTTTATAAGACTACAAGGTTAAGATGTTTTGCTGGTCTGCTGAGCAAGATGCTGAAAAAGGTGAACAAATAAAAGCTTTGTTTGGTGTGTTAAAGATCCTAGTGTTATTGGAAGGTTAAACATGTATATGAATTATGCATTTGAAAAGGAGTGTCTATAAATAATTCCTAAAGAAAGGATTTGGATATGGTATAACTTTGGGTTATGAGAATGCTTGCATACATTGCTAGGCAAAGAGATGAATATTTCATTTTGCTGTACCACCAAGCTATACTTTTAGAGTATGATCTTGGTGGGGAGTGCATCAATATCTGGAATTTGTGATTTGTTCCACAGCAGCTTTTCCATTTATTGTTCTCACTTTGAATTCAATAAATTCATCTGTATTAATGAAGTCTGACTTGTTTAGGGTACCGCCTAATATTTTTGAGAGTTTACACTGATGGCTTTGAAGACATTAACTTAAAATGGTTGGGGAGTAAAAAGTTATCCTTTGACAGATGCTCTGTGAGTTTTTGGAGTTTGATTCCCTGTGGAATCTCATTATTTCTTTGCTAATTTTATGCCTAGAAAACTACATTTTTGAACCGTTCTTGACTTATTAGTTTCTTACTAAAGGGAAGCCTGTCAAAGTCCAGTGACAAATTTGTTACAGCCTTATTAAACTTTCTTGATTTTATTTTATTTCTCCTCTGTAACGTATTGGAGGCTGTGCACTTAAGTGTTTCTGTTGATGCCCTCTAGATGATTGGTAAATTTGGATGACACATCTGTTGTCACATTTGACATCTGTTTCTTTTTATTCTGTCTTCAGTATGTGAGACTTCATATTCTGAGTTCTATCTGGAGGTGTACCTGCTGGTGGTCACATGAGAAACATTTCCAGTTTGGTGACATTGAGCAGAGGGGGTCTGTAGTTCTGTTCAGTGAACATTGAATGTATCTTACCAATAGCTTTTTTTGATCCTGAAGTTCCACTGGTACTGTCTTTGTAGCAGCAAACTAAAATACCATCTCAACTTGAAGATATGTGTGATCTTGCAGATACGGTCCCATATGACATATATAATCAAGTAAAAGAAGGATGGTGATGAATGCAGTCCACATATGGTGTGGTAGCTCAGTCTCAGAGTCACTGAACAAATCTTACAATCAGCACAATTTCCCAGCACTTACAGAGTGATCAAAACTTCAGGTGACTGCGTGTGCCATTTCAGGCATCTGTCACGTGAAGAAAAATAAAAGCTACATTGACTGAAGTTTAGGAGAAAGAAACAGTCAGAGTAGCCTGGATTTATATTGCATGTGGTGTAATCCAAAAGTACGTCAAAAACCAGAAGTGTTTTTCCTTGCTTCTCAGAATCACTTTGATTGTCAGCTTCCATGTGGGATATATATATATACACACATATATATGTAAATATATAAACTACAATGTCTTGATACAACTTGAAGGGTGAAGTTTTTGACAGTGGTTTTGCCAGCTGATTTGGTACAGATGAGTGTTGGACTATATTTAATCTAATAAAGGTTTCACTCCCCCATGATCTTGTTTATAATCTTCAAGAGGAGAATTGAGATCTTCAAGGAAGATTAAGCTGAATAAACTAAAGGGTGTAAAGACCTTAAGAGCTTGTCAGTCCCCCTATATATGAACTCTTATTCAAAAGGGACTCTGAGTTTTGGGCACATACCTACAGCAGTATTGTTTGCAGCAGGTGATGTTACCCCTTTTAGCTTCTTTTCACAGTCATCTTGTAAAGTAAAAAAAAGCCATCAGAGGCAAACATGCACATGACTTCCTATCAATTCACTGCCAATCCCAGCGGCTTCAGTAAGGCTGCCCACACAGCTGGGATTTACAGAGACTCCAAACTTGGCTGAGAGGCAGGTGTGCTTCATTTGGGTGGCTCTGTGGGTGAGTGTAATAACCTTGAAAAGACAGCTTCAGGTGATAAAAGACCACTTCTCAGTAAACACACCGATATAAGGATTTAATGTGTTTCTAATTTTAGCATGTGGACTTGATGTATTTAGTTGATTGGTGTTTAATTCCTGAACATGTCTTCTGAGAGATGACCTAAATCTTTCCAGAATTATAAATAATAGCTGGAATGTTTTGATGTTTCAGGAAAGTTTGAATGCAAAAAAACCCCAACATTTGTTCCAGCTGTGAATTCCTGAGAGTGAAAGTACAGTCTGTTGTAAGATACCAAATTAGGATATTCCTTCGACATTACAGAATCATAAATTACATTCAATCTGAATAAGTGTTTTGATTCTAAGAACATTAGTTACCTAAATATCTGTATTAGTTGGCTAGTTATACTTGCTGGTCTGTTTCAAACTATTTCTATTGTCTTTGGGCACACTTGAATTGGGCAAGTTTAATTATTTTAATCTTTAGTTTGATACAGTTCTAGGAAGTAATTTTGCATAATTTTATTATGTAAGAAACTGGTAGCACTTATAATTAAGATTGCTTAATACTTTCCATTAAGTGATTGTATTTTCAGTTTCTTGTAGCTGCCAGACTTCAGTTCTTCCAACTGGTATATTCTATCTGCCTCAAGCTCTTCTGTTGGGGTTTCTTTAAACAACTTTGACAAAAATGCTTTAGCCATCTCTAAATGAAACTAGAAATGGAATGTGATTCTAGTCAGATTAAAGTTTGGTTTTTCAAAGAGTACAGTTAAAGAGCTCAAGAACCATCCACATTTTTCCAAGCTTTGTTAAAATATATACACCTAGTTTCTCCATCTGAAGTATTTATAGTTCATCCGTGCCATTCTCCAGAGCTGTGTGTGCAGAGCAGGCACCCCGAAGTTGGGAGGAGCTGAGGGAGGTTGCTGGATTCTGTTGTGGCACCAGACAGTAGAACGGGAAGCAGTGTCTGTTCAGCTACCTCCCAGCTGATAAATGTTTAACTAATGTTCTTCAAATGTGGTTCTGTTACATGACAACCTACATGTTTTCAGAAAAAATTCTGGGGCTGGTAATGTGTTTCTTAGTGATACATAGTTTGTATTTGACTAAAAATTGCACTTTCACCTCCTCTCATCAGGGCTGCCTCTGCTGCAGTTAATTTACAAGTGTTTGCACTTTCAAGCCAACCACTATGGCTTATGACATCCTTAGGTTGAATTTCTGCTGTGAATTCCAGCAGCTGCAATTTCCAGGGCCTCAGCTTTCTGGATTAAAGGATTAGAAGGGGAGCTTGCACCTATTTAGAGCAGCTGAGGAGCGGTAAATCCAACTACATGAAGTAAAGATTGAACTGAAATTTAATCAGAGCCAGCCTGAAGACAAACAAAACCAATTCTTTGAAAGTTTCCTGGACAGAGAAAGAGGGCTCCTGCAGTGTAAGGCCGGTTGGGGCAGGCCAGAACAACTAATGGTGATGGAGTATGTGGGTTTCTTAATGAACGTCAGTATTAGCTTAATCACTTTGCTACCGCTCTTGGTCACTTAACTTTTCCACTCTACAACTCCTTTGACATACTGCAATAACACTTTGTCAGTTTGTGATCCTTGAGGAAGATTGGCCTCCCTTTTTATTGCTTCCTTTCTTTTGTCGCAAAGTAGTTCTGTACTACTACTCTTGCTTGAACTGAATCGGTGTTTTGTGTATCTTGTCATTTCAAATCTACTGGGTATAGCCAGTATATACTGAGGTTTTAGTGAGTTTTGCTTTATTTTAAAGTCAAAAATAACAGTTGCAGTTTCAAGATTTGAGTTTGCAAATAGCCAAATTAGTAAATTTTTGCTTTTGTTCTCTCTGTCTCTAGTTTAAAATGTTGAATCAGCGTTGTAGTTACAATTTGTGAATTAAAAATACTGTGGGCATAGTCGATCCTCATCTCCACCTGCTTGTGCTTCTGCACTGCTCCAATGTTATCTCACCCTCTTGCTTTCCAGCAGGGCAGCCTGTGCATGCTAAACATATCTCTGCTCAGTATTGTGTTTAATCTTTTTTATTCCGTGTGCAGTAAGCGATGCAGAAACTTTCTGCTGAGGGCGGATGTGCCCTGGGGTTATAGAGGGGCAAGTTGCTCGCTCCCCGGTCTACTCCTGGCTAGCAGCAATCCTCACCCTCAGGTGTTGGGACTACAGCATCAGTTCTGGCATGAGTGCTGCCTTTTATACAATGCCTGGCTTCTTTCTTTATTTTTGCTCCTTGCCAAGAAATGACAATTGAACAATTAAGGCACAAAGCAGAGAGGGTTTAGCAAATCATGAACTGTTTTTAATTTGCCTCATTAAGCTGCTGTTAACTACTTAAAGCCATCTGCTTAAAAATCATTTGCACATCTTAAGTTTGCTCTAGAGAGCAGGTAGATCTTTATTAGAACAGGCTTCATTATTAATGTTATCTTTTGGGAGCTGTCAGTTGTTGTGGGAAATATGCTATTGCTCACTGAACCAAACTTTCCCTGTAAACAAAAGGAAGTGGCACGTGTTGGTAACTTGCAGTCTGTGGCCATAACTGTATGCTTGGGAACCACTGCTGTTCCTGTGGAAATTGGCTTGCTGTGGAGGAAGTTGTTTACAGATATTAGGTATGGCTATGGCTATGACAAAGGAGAATGAGCTGTGTGAATGCATCCCCCTTATCTACAGCCATCCCCAAAAAGTAGTCCTGAAGAGAAATAATAGCCAGATCCATCTCATTGGTCACCTGTCATTGAGGAAGGGGAACGTTGTTGCCTATGCCTTGAAGAGCTCTTTGCAGAAAAAAAAGGTTGTTTGTCTCCCAGGTTTGTAAAGAAGCAATTTCACTTACAGAGAACAAATCACCAGAGCTCTGCAGACTCTCCCTCCTCTCTGGGGCTGAGATCCAGTGGCATTTCATCGAGACTTTGTGTGCTCTGTCTGACCTCCTGCCTGGTGCTGTGGTTTAATGCTGTCCAGCTTCACGGCTGGGGAGACTGTGTCAGCAGTGAGCTCATGGATTGCTGATACCAATAAGATCATTTGGAGTGAAACTGTCTTTAGGAATATTAGATAATGGCGGTGTGAGGTTTTAAAAGAAGGTCCCCCTCTCAGTCTGTGGGAAAGAGGCGGATCTATTTTTTGGCATATTAGCTGAGACACAGTATGTTACTAAGTATAGATCTTTTATCAATACATTAAAAACTTATTAAAGTATTGTTCTGAGATTGATTGGTTTGTTGTTTATTGAGGGTTTTTTGTTTACAGTTGAGTGCTGTTTATTAAAAAGAAAATTGCCAATATTTAAGAGGACGTAAATCCTTTGTAGTAGCTGAGCCAAAATGTTGCTGTGAGCTTGAAATATTGTCTTTCTATTAAGGTTTTATTTGTCTCTTTTTGGCAAGAATCCTTACAAACAGACTAACTGCACAGGTTTGCACACAATATACTTTCAAGTGTGACAAACCAGAAAAGATACAGGGTTTCTTGTAATTGCTTTTGGTTGCAAATGTGGAAGGTATTTTTTCCAACTGCAGCTACTGTGTCTTTCAGTTTGAAAAGAATTCCAAAGCAATCCTTGACTGGAATCCTTTTATGTTTGCCCAGTCATCTGGGCCTACATTTGAAAAAATGTGGAATGAAGAAATTATCCAAATTTGTCTTGATTTGAAGGAATGAATGTTCTAAAAATACATACATTGAACAGAACATGTGGCTTCATCTCCATTTGTTGTGCTATCATATTTCTGTTCTTTTTGCTATATTTGTCTTAATCTGGAATGAATTCAGCTTCAGGATTTCACTGTAAAATAGCTCTTCAAACTAAAAACCTTTCCGTGACAAAGAGCTAATTAAATGATTCTCGTAGATCAAATATGTGAAATAATGAACTCATTTTAAAATTTTCAAAATGCTTGTGCTTAATGCTTATCTTCTCAGTTGTTTACTGAGGGGTACTCAGTGTCAAGATGCTATTGTAAGCTCAGTTATTCAAATCACAAGTTATTCCTTTTTAGACTCTGGAGTGACATGAAAGGTTAGGGCCAGTGTGAAAACGTCAGTAAATTTTATGTGAAAAACATTTTTCTGAACAAAGCGTTCTGAGTTGAGCTGATTTAAATCTTTGAATCCATCTGAGCTATAGCTCAAATAGCAGGAGAAAGTGATAACCACTGTGGACCTCTGGATAAGTTTGGATAGGGAACTTGTTTTTAGGAGAGAATGATATGTGGTGACCCAAATCTACAGTTTTCAGCAGTTATATATTTGCCAAGGAATCTTGGAAAATATTTCTTTAGCATTACCACTCTAGGTGAGAGCAAATTGTCAAAGACCCACAATCTGTCACAAACTGTGTTTTAAGTAATTTCTGCTTACAATTCTTATAAAATGCAGCAACACCTTCAGACACTAGCAGAAAACCTGA
This sequence comes from Acridotheres tristis, assembly GCA_037013685.1. Taxonomy (NCBI): domain Eukaryota; kingdom Metazoa; phylum Chordata; class Aves; order Passeriformes; family Sturnidae; genus Acridotheres; species Acridotheres tristis. The sequence continues at coordinate 26,468,470 of CM072884.1, read as the reverse complement.
AGAAGACCTTGCCAGGGTGCAGTTAATGCAGCTGCAGAAGTTGGAAAACTCACTGTGTTTAAACCTCAGTTCAGCTGCTGCATTGGCCTCCTTTTCACTTCCATCCTCTTTTGGCTATTTTTGTGGATGGGGAAGGGACAGGGACATAAAGACAGCTGCATCTTGATGCAGTCAGCTCCCCTGAAATACCATCGTATGTTCCTACCAGAAATATTTCATACGTCCCTCTCCTGCTGCTGAAGAGAAAGAACAGGATCCGTTTACCTTTTTTGGCAGGTCTTTCCTCTGGTCCAGCTGTGAAGGGCATCAGCTGGGGAGTGGAGTAGCCCACTGCTGAAAGACAGAGGAGCTTTGAAAACTCTGGGCTGGTCAGAGTTGGAATGAGGTATGCATAAAAGGAGCTGGGAGTTGCAAGGTGCTTGAAAGGCCTTAGTTTTTTACCATGTGCTTCTCTACTTGCTGAATGGGAGGAGGATCTGAATCTGAGAAGCTTGAGCAGCCCTATTCTCTGCTCCAAGAAGGTGCAAAAAAGGCAGTCTAGGGGATGGCTCTGAGTCCTGTATTCCCCGATAGTTCTTGTGCCTGTGTTCCTTATACTCTTGTCTAAGATGAGAAGCAATGTGAAGGAGAAGAGCTGCTGACAGAAGAGAAGGACACTTCTCAAATGACTGACTGGAGAAGGAGACATGAAATGGGACATATTGCTGATAATTGACTTTTGAAACACACCTGGAATGTGGATTTCTCTGTTTAAGAAATAAACCTTTTCCACTCACCTTCCTGCCCTTTTCTGTCCAAAACTCAACTGGAGCTACTACAAGAACACTGCTAAGGGTTCAACAGCCTGTCCTTGTTGGGACCTGAGTGCATCTGTCATGGACATCTGGCTGAGGATCATCCCTGACTGAAGTGACAGAGCTCAGCTGGGAACGAGGCAGCAGCTTAACAGAAGTAGTTTTAAACTGTCTCTTGTGAAGTCAGTCCCTGAGAAGTGCTGGCATGAGTTGTAGCTTTGAAGTCCTAAGTAGGTTTTGGTTGTTTTTTTGTTTTTCCTGGAAACCACAGACCCTTGTTTCTTGTGTCTACTTAAGAATGTAATTGTAAATTGAAGGAGTAATTTCTAGCCCTTGAGTTTGTGTAAGAAAGTGACTCATGACCTGAATGTCCTCTTACAGCTCAGAGTGAGAAAGCTTATGAAAACTCATAATCATTGAGTAACTGGGTTTGAAAAGGCAGTCAAGGAGATTGTGAAGTATAAGAGTAGGGCATGAAGTAATTTGCTTCAAATTCACAACTTGAAACTAAATGGGAAAGCTACAGACTCTCTACTTGCTCCTTCCTTTGTTTGGGAATCCATTTCTAAGTAGCAGAGGAGCCAAGAGGTAGCTAGAAGAGTTAGGATAGCAGCATCTACCAGCTCTAACCTCCTACTCACATCTTCAGAGACAAGCAGACATGCTGTGGTAGCGTGGTGCTTGGAGGAAGAAAGAACAGAAGGAGAGTTCAACCTCTCTTTTGCACCTTTATCCCAGAAAAACTGTGAATAATACCACTTTTTTGAGGTATTTTGTAAAAGGAAGTGTCATATCTTTTCACCCAGTAAAAGGGTACTTGCATGACTCAACCAGCCATGCTTAGGAGAGTGAATTTCTGGCATTGTGACAATGTTGGTGTTAAACATTTCCTTCGCCTAGCTTCAGGAGTCTAAGACTGTTCTGGTGCCACTGTTTTGAGGACTGTAACATTAGGAGAAGAGAAGGTTATGTGTATTCTGGTTGAAGTCACTTATTAAATCTCACAGAGTTGCTGATTTTGAATGAAGGATGTACTGAGTGAGTGCTTGCTCTGGTTGGAACAAGAGCTCCAAGGCTTCCAGACCATCAGTAGGCTTTTTGTGGGGTAGTATGATAGTTCAGCCAACAAGAAACATAGATAGTTGTCAAGTGGTCTGTCAGCACAGAATAACAGTGACACTATTTGTGAAAGGCAACCTCTGCAAGGGGAAAAAATAAAAAGAAAAAAGGCGACAAAAAAATAAATCTGTGTGTTAGGAGATTCAGTTTATGTGCTGGTGGATTCTAATAGTGAAGCAGCCTTACCCTGTGGCACATGGCACAGCTCTGCATAGCTGATCAGGCACAGTGGAGCAGAGCAGGGTTTGTGTTGTACACTGCAAAGGCAGCTTGCTTCCCTTTTGACTAAAATAATTTCAATAAGAATATTTAGTTTGAGGAATTTGTTAGTCTGTCGAGTAACTACCCTGTTAGAAATAAAAATCTGGTGGAAAAATTGGATTCTGTGTAGTTCGTGGATGGCAGTTTATAGCCAGCTTGAATACATTCTGGATACAGAGGTCTTAGGAGGTTTTCTACATGCTTTTTTTCCCATACACCTTAAAAAACCAAAAACTAAAACCCCCAAACCCTCGCAGCAAAACATTTAGGTTCTTTGGAAAGAAGTAAAAACAGAGGTTAAAATACATTTTTTTATATGAGGGATCGCCTGCGCAGAATGACAAATAGGGAGCACATACAGAAGGTTCTATGCCTGTGATGTAAGTTTGGAGGGGAAAGAGTGCAGTGCAGCTTTGTCCTGCTAAACAGGCTAAAAATGTTTGTAATTCTACAGCAGTAGGCCTTAAAAACATAAGTTTATGCTTTGAATAAATTTAAGGTGCTATTACATAACAACTTCAACCTTATTTTTTTTGTTTTCTTCCCTCTTTCCCTTCTACAGATCACACATCCGTGGGCGGGCTGGGAGACAGTTTTTATGAATATTTATTGAAAGCCTGGCTTATGTCAGACAAGATGGACATGGAGGCAAGAAAAATGTACGACGATGCAATTGAGGTGATTATAATTCATTGAGTTTTCCAATACAGTGGAACAATCTTTAATGATTTTAAGGAAATTAAATTAAATTTTAAAAAACCAAAAAACTTAGAAAAAACAGCACCAACCACAGGACTTGTTTTGATTATGTAAGTTATAAGAAATCAAGTGATGAATAATTCTAGCTTTCACTGAGTAGTTTAAAAAGTATTATTGTGGAATACATGTGATGCAGATTATTGTGCTAAAAATAATCAGCTTGTCCCAAATGGTACAGTGTAAAAGCCCAAGCTCTAATTTAGTAGAAGGAGATCTAGCAAACTGGAGATGTGTGCAGAACAACCAAGTCACTTTTTTCCAGTGTTGAGAATTCATCATTCTAGGACCTGTAGTCCCAAATTGTTTTATTCTCGGAATTATTTTCTAAGGCATTTACATTTTATATTCCATATTTGCCTTGTGAAATGTAATTCATATCTATTCCTGTTCTTATGGTTCTTTTGTGCTATGGTCTTACTCCCTGCCACAGACCAAGTAGTGCTTGCCCAAGTGGGGCAGTACTGTAGGATGGTTCCATGGGATTTAGGGTGAGGGCCATTCTGTGATGGCTCTGAGCTTTTTGCTACCCAGCTCTTCCTTTCCCAGTCTCCCCATCCTCTTTCAGCAGCCTCTCATAGTGGTACCCACTATGCCACCATTCCTCTGCTACAGTTTAAACACAGAGAGAGTAACTGAGATGGTTTGAGTCACATGAGATGTGGTACCAGCAGCAGCAGGGACTGTGTAGTCTTGTCCCAGTGCTGGTGCGTGGTTGGTGCCTGATGTGTTCCACGCTCAGTGCATGCCCTGTTGCTTTCAATGTAAGTTTTAAAAGCTTGGTTTTAGTGCAACTGGACTTCTAAAGCAAAACACCTGTTCTTGGAATTCTCAGAATCCACATTTTAAAAGATATATAGTGAAAGTTCTACTACAAAATTGCTTTGAAGCTGTAATGTGTCTTATTCCTGACCTGAATTTGATTACATTTGACTTCCAGCTGCTTTGACTTTTTCCTTCTCTCTACATTGTTTTAAAGGATTATTTGGACTATACAGCTGGTTACTATCAAATGTACAATAGATATTTTCTCTTGAAGGAAAAATACTTTTTTGTTTTTGTTCTTGCAATATAAGACAGTTTTTGAATTATTTCTTAAGCTTTTTAAAATGTATTTTCCAGTGTCTTCAGTATGGAGACAGCAATGTAATGGTTCTTCTAATGTGATTCTTCTAACTGATTCCTTCTTGGTTTTATCCTCTTCATCCAGCCAGGAGCTCTGTTTGCACTCTTAACCTTTGCCTCAAACCATCATCCACTTTCCAGTTGCTTTATTCTGAAGCTGGTTATAATCTTTTTGATTTACTGCTTTCCTACCACTGTGATTTACATTCCCAGTTCCTCAGTGTTTGACCTGACACTTATCTCTGTTGCAACACATTGTTCAAGCAAAACCCGTTTTGTCACCTGCTCTCAGTGATTTTACAGAACTGACTTTTTCTTTATCATTATCTATAGTTCCATCAATTTTTGTGTCATCTGCAGTTTTTTTCTAGCATTTTTCTTGGAGATAATTTTTAGAAATACTGCCCAGTGTTGAATAAAGTATCTATACAGAATCTTCATCGGATAAGGATTTTTTGATTCTGATTCTTTTCTTTCTACTTTGAACTGTTCTATCAAGCCAGCTTTTAATCCACTTCATATGTGCTGCCCTGAATTTGCTTAGGACTAATATTTTGTAAAATGCCAAGAAATTCTTGAAATCCCTTATATTCCTAGTATCAGCATACACATATCAATCAAACATTTATTTTTGAAACCACATCATTCATTTTATATCATTGTTGTATTTACTTTTTAAACTACCAATAAAGCATTGGCTGTTTCCCAATCCTTTTGAACTTCCTTAGCTTTCCAGGGTTTGTTAAATTCTACATTACTAGTTCAAAACATTAGTTGCGTATTTTTAATAGGTCAAAATACAGTTTATGGGGTCCTGTGGGTTTAAAGGTGTTTAGCAGTTGATACCTAGCTTCCATTGTGGTTACTCTTGAAATATTTTACTCTGATTCTTAAACTGTGAACACTTCAAAATTAGAGGAAATAAACTCTCCTATTCATCCTCTTCACTGTAAACCATCTTGCAAACATTTTGTATGGTCACATCTCTGAATGGAGACAGGGCAAGGCAAATTTGGGACTAGGTGAAAACACTCTGTGTGTAGGACGGAGGAAAATCCAAGTTGCTCTTGCTTCATATGTGGTATATCCTGCAGTCCAAGCATCAGAGGGTTCCTTTAGCTTTTTCTCAGCTGAACCTACCCTGTACATTTGAGTCTGCATGAACTGTACTGATTTATGTGCTGTGGAACATACTGTTTCAGGGTTTGTGTCTCTCCCAGGTCCTACTTGACATTGAAAGACATAGGCAAAGACTCATTAACTAGGATTTGCTCTGCATAACTGCAATTCAAATTTGTATTTAATTTTTTTAAAGAGGCCATTCCCTTACCATTCTTTTGTTCTTTCCTATATTGTAGGTCTTCGTCAGTAGCTAACACTTCTTATTCTTTGTTTTTCAAAATGTGGAACAGAAACTTTTTGCATCATTTGTACAAGTAGAAGGGGAAAGGTGTAGCATGCATTCTTCCCACTCATAGCACAGAGTTGGAAATGTTCTCAGCACCCACCAGTCTAAAAGAATGTCTCTGTCCAGCCACACTTCACTCCCTTATCTTATTACAGCAGGGTGAGTGGAAGATGGACAACATAACCTCACTCCTAAGTCTTTCAGTAGACAGTGATATCTCATTCCTTGGAGCTATCACGGGGAAAAAAAATGCAGCATCTGTTCTTCAGATGTCATGGTTTCTGAACCATGGCGTATGAAGTCTTATCCAGGTCACCACATACTTCCTAACATGAATACAAACAAGTTGTATATCCATAACCCCTCTGTATATAACATGGGTGCAGTCTTCCACTGTAAAGGACACTTCATTGCCATGTCCCAGTATGGAAATTCACAGCTATGATAAAAGCTGAAATTGTGAAACTTTGTGGTGATAAAAATTGAGAATGGGCCTCTTAACTTTGCTTTCAACATCATCATGTGGGCCTTCCAGCTACTCTGGTTTCAAGTGTCTTTTTTTCCTTCTCACATCAGCTGAAGGATAGGTAAGCTTCCTTTTGATCTGCTGCCTTGAGTAGTCTAATCTGTTAGGCTCATAAATTTGATCCTCACTCTTTCTTACTGCACAGCATTAGGTAGCTAAAAGAAGGATTCAGCAGTGTGCTTGACTGTCACAACATAGGAAGTACTGCTGCAAGACAGCTCAGAAAATGTTATTTTTTCTAGTCATGAAAAGCACGTGAACTTCAGCAAACATTCAGGTTTTGCATGGAATCACGGAATATCTTGAATAGCAAGGGACCCTCAGGAATCATTGAGTCCAGCTCCTGGCCCTGCACAGGACACCCCAAGAGTCATACCATGTGTCTGAGAGTGTTCTCAAAATACTTCCTGAATTCTGTCAATGTTACTTAATGCTGTGACCAATGCCCTGGAGTGCCGAACCATCTGCTGGGTGAAAAACCTTTTCCTGCTATCCAGCCTAAACCTCCCCTGACTCAGCTTCAGGCCATTCCCTCGGGTCCTGTTACTGGTCTCGAGAGTGAAGAGATCAGTGCCTTTCCCTCTGCTGCCCCTTATGAGGATGTTGAAGACTGCAGTGAGGTCTCTCCTCAGTCCCTTCTCTAGGCTGAGCAAACCAAGTGACCTCAACCCACCCCTTTTTTTTCAGGCATTTAACAGACTAAAGAAGCTTCTTCCATTAGTTAATCTCTTAGCTGATGTGAACTAAATCTTCTCTTTGGTAGTTTGGGTATACATGTCCACCCTGGTACATGTATACTCCTTGAAGTCCAGCTGGATGTCATTGCTTTGCAGTTCCTGTTGGAGTGCTCTGTGGCCTCAGCCATCCAGCCTTGGATACAAATGCCACATCTATCTTTACCTGCACAAACTTTTCTTATCTACTGGGCAGTGCTCCCAACAATGCCCAGCTGTCCATTGTTAAAACTACTGTAAGTATTAATTTTTATTTTTCTGCAGTTGGCAGCTTGTTGTTGAATGATAAAGTATTTTGAGAGAGTTGCATTTATATTCTTGAAATGCTTCCTTTGTGACTCTCAGGATCTAACCTAGTTATTTCGTAGCTGATACAACTTGATTTTCAGGCTTCAAAAATTACTCCTTCTACCAGGTGGTTATTTTCAAGTTCAGAAGATGTGTTTGCTGCTCAGAAGAGGAGCATGTTGCACCTAGAACATGCTCTTCAGTCAAACCATGAAAGCAAGTCTGAAGTGGAGGAGTAGCTCATGGAGAAATATATAAATTTGGCTTTTGTTGACTATCCTGGTGCTAACCACAGCGATTTTGTCCCACTGGAAATTCTTCTGCAACTATTTACTTCTCAACAGTTATGAAATTATGGGAAGATACAATTTGAAAGGAAACGTCACTTAACATTTGGGGAAAAATGCTTTCCTCTAGGAAATAAATAATCCATATGCTTTAGTGCCTTCCTGCTCTTCATGGTTAAAGTGGCATTCCTTCAAAGAAAACTCAGCTTTTATGTACCATATGGTTGAAAAACGTCCATTTTGTCACAGTCTAGAATAATGGAATCAACAGAGTTAATCTCCAGATCTTAAAATCCTTTCCAGTGGCAGTTTTCAGCAGATCCAGTATTTCCTGTACCAGTACTTTCAGACAAATGAGGCTTGTACAGTTTGCCATATCAGGCTCCTTACCAGCAGAAGGCAGTTGTCAATGGCAATTTACATGATGGTTAGACAACCAGCCTGGCAGGTGTCAGAGACTTACTGGTTTCTGCTCTGTCAGTTATTTCTGCCGCCTTCTCCCTGGATCCTGCCATGAGCACAGACCTCAGATCTGTCAGTGGCATTAGTGAAAGAATTAACCCAACAGGAGTACAGGCCAGCACTTCTCTTTCATTACTTTCTCGCTGTGTAATGCTAGCCATAGTAAATACTACAGTAGGTTGGCAGGAATTGTGATCCTCTCTGAAAGAACCTTAAGCAAATGTTCGATCTAGTTTGCAAACTTTGGGAAGCTAGGTCAACTATTCTTCTAAGAGAAGGACACCATTTATAAGTCACAAGATACAACGTGTGTTGGTACAAATGTGCAAAAAGAAAGCAGTAGTTAGCTCATGTGTAAAATAATGAAGTTTTTTGTGAACAGCTGTTCTAACACCCATCATTTGAGAATGTGCAATCAGAAAGCTGCTATGGAGAAGCTAGAATGTGGTTGGAGCTTTCCTGTCACTTCCTATTCAAGACTGACTGAGGGTACAGGTTTGCATATGTTACTGACCAAAAGTTTCCAACATGGATGTGTTTTCTGAGTACTCACAGAGTGCACAGAGCAACAAATAAGCACTTCTCAGAGTTAACAGACAAATACCGTTTGAGACATAAAATAAGTGCTGAATTCTCAAGTAAAAGTACAGTGTTGTCTATGCTGTGATTTTTCTGTTAGATGTCATTAACGTTTTTAGAAGTTAGAGTATTTTTTGTTGTTGTTCTTTGAAATGATATTCTTATAGCTGTCTGTTCCTGTAGTACTCAGAAGTGAATTTGGAAAAAAGAAAATTATTTTTGTTTTGAAAACTGGACTTTGCTAGATAAAGGAATGTTAAAAAGTAAAACTTACATGTGAAACAGCATTCTAAAGTTCTCTTTATCTCTTTATAGGCCATAGAAAAACATCTCATCAGAAAGTCCAATGGAGGACTGACCTTCATTGGGGAGTGGAAGAACGGGCATCTTGAAAGAAAGATGGGCCATTTGACCTGTTTTGCAGGTGGAATGTTTGCCCTTGGAGCAGATGGTTCCAGAGATGATAAAGCTGGACATTATTTGCAGCTTGGAGCTGAAATTGCACATACATGTCATGAGTCGTATGACAGGACAAGTAAGACCTACTGCTAATCTAATTATTTCAATAGGTGGAGTACAGCAACTGTTGTAATTATTTTTAGGATTTGTTATGGACCTTGTCTAACATGCACTGGTTTTATACCAGTATGAATTTTTAACATCTGTCTATTTCCTTCTCCTCTACATCATAGTGAGTAAATATAAACCCAGACTTTATGGTTCCTTCATGCATGTTCATCCTTATTTTGGATCAGTCAGCTAAGATAGGTTATATGGGTATGGGGAGGAAGGAATTTGTGTGAACTCTTGTTATATAGGGGAAGTTTTAAATTTCATATATATTGTTGTTACAGTTAAGTAGAGGGGAAAATTTGTAAATAGGCTTTTTACTGGTTTTAGTAATAGTGCATTCTGAGTAAGTACTATTAAGCAAGAGAGGATGAAGACTACTGTGCAGACTGTGAGAAGGCCAAAGGCCTGACTGGTAAGGAGGCAGCATCAGACTTCATTGTTGGGCTGGAAGCTTCTCAAGGTCAGTCTTTTGGATGAGGATTATTTTATAGTGACCTTGATAATTGAAGTGTACTGATTATGCTTAGGGTGGCCATATAATTGTAAAACATAATTAAAATGGAAGAGTCTCAGAATAGTAATCAGGAGCATCTTGAGAACTGGGCTATCAGAAGTAAGAAGTTCACTAGAAAGGTCGGGAGCTCTTTGTCTGAACTGGGAGTTGAAAAATGTCCTGGTCTGTATCAGGTGAAGAATTTTCAGCAGAGATCAGATTGTATTAAGACTGCCTTAGAAGACGTGTGTAATTTGTCACCCAGAATACTCTGTATAAATCTGAATTGCAGAACAAATACAGAGAAGGACCAACATAATGGAGTGGCAGAGCTTTTATCTTACAGTGGGGACAATATGAGAGATTGGCCTGCTCAGGCTAGAGAAATAATACCGAAGAAAGGAACAAATTTATTGCCATCTCAAGGGGCAAACACTGAAGAGAAATAGTTATTTTAAGATATAAAAGAACACAGTTGTAGCAAAAGCAGGATTTTTAAGCTCACTGTGAATAAATGTAGATTGAAAATTGGAAATGGTTTTGCATAGCTGTCAGAGCTATGAAGTGAGCTTCTGAATAGCTTCTCAATAGAAATAATGGTAACTAAAACTTAAGCAGTTTTAAGATGAGAATTAATGTATTTATTCACAGGTTTACATTGTATCATTGCCTGTCTTTTTAAATAATTCAGTCATGCAAGTGACAATTTTATTTGGGTAGCAGCAGCTTTAAAAAAGGAAAAGAAAAAATATGAGAATGCTTATTTTTAAATGTCAAATTAAACATTTAAATGCAATTTTTCAGAATACAATATCTGCTATGTCCTACCTTTTTCCTCTTAAGCAATGTTAAATTTACAGCTGTTTGAGCAGACCTTATTTTATTCCTTCAGGTGTTTATTCTGTACCCTAAATAAGTCAAAAGATGGGGGAGATAGAAGTTTTGATTACATATTTAATGACTGTACATGAGCAAGAAAGACTAAAAGCTGTACAGACAGCTATAAATTTGCAATGCCCTTGTTTTCTTTTGTTCAGTCATGCAGTCCCAGGAATGTGGATTGTTTGTTTGGATGTTTTAGTTTGAATTTTCTGATTTTTCAAAGAAAATTAAGAACTTACACGTGCAAAATGTCAACTTCTTCATTATGTTTTAACAGCAGAATTTGAGCATAATTGCACACTTTAATGGCAGAACTGGCTGATGGCAGAAGAGGGCACTCATCCTGGTTCAGCTAACGGGTTTATGGTTCAGCAGGCAAAGAGGATTTCCTTATTTCTCTCTCCTATGGACTTGGGAGAGAACTTGCCCCATTTGGCATCCTCAGAAGAGAGAGAAGGATGCAGAGACTGCATGCAGGGGATAGGCAGCTCCTTCTTTAGATAAACCAACAGAGCTGCCCTTTCCTGTGTCATCCCACAGCTGCTTATAATAAACTATAGTATGTACCTGGTGATGTTAATACTTCAGTATGAAAATAGTACTTTATGGAGCAACCCAAATTTCTATAGCTAAGCTTGAGTCTCAGCAAAATTGAAAAAGAATTTCACAGAATAAAAGCATTTCGGGAAAATTAGGGCATTGCCAACTGTCATCAACCTGTTGCACATATTGCAGGTTTGAAAGCCTGTTGAAAAAAAAATGGTATTTCAGAAAGCTAGTTATTTCAGTGCTGACTAGTACAGAGAAGCTGGAAAGTCCCCCTGAAACTATTCCTGATGTATGATGTATTTTCTTGGGGATTATGTCCCAGTGGCAGCTGGTATCACTGCCATGTAATCGAGAAGTTTATGCAGGGACATAGTCTCACTGATAATCTGAGTCACCTATCAATGTTCCCCAGAAATATCTGAGAGAAGACCTCAGACTCCAGAGTCAGAGACTGGAAAAGTGACTGGATATGTTGTGAGAAGCTTGGGCCCTTGCCATGGCTCTGTGAAAATCCTTGTAGATTCTACTTAAGCTGAGGATCAGTCTGTAGCACTCCTCAAAGGATGCCTTTCTAATTCAGCAGCTGGAGGAAGCTGGTGGTCTTTGGAAGGTGAAGGCAGGGGGTGTAGTCGTGGTTCTGGTCTGCCAGGGATTTGTGTGTCCAGGATCTGTTGAATATGGCAGCATGAGAGCCCCCTCCAAGGCTCTTGCCCTCTTCAGGAAATTATGAATGCATGTGGCACCCCTTAGAAACACCAAGGATTTTAAAAGGCTTATTGATAGTTAATGAGAAAAGTTAACTGTAACCAGAATAGTCTTATGGTGTGTAGTCTACACATGCCTCTGCTTCCTACCAACTCTACTATTTTTTGTACCATAAATTATCAGTAGATTAATGCTGCAGCCATCCTAAATCTCACATCCTGTGACAGATTTCAGGATTTTCCTGTAGTTCCTTGTGCTCTCAGTTTGGAGAGAAGATTCAGAAAAACAAAGATAAGGAGGCATGTTCTGATCTGTATGCCCACTTACCAGCAGAAGAAATCATAATGCTGTCCGTGGGCACTGGTAAGGCTACAAAAATACAGCTCATGGCACAAGGTTTCTTCATGTTTAAATTTATGTGAGTATTGCACATGTTGAGGTGTTCTAGTTTCTGGGGATTAGTTCTTTGGTTTTCATGCTTAATGTGCACCACTGTGAAACATGGCACAGGCATAAAATAATCGGCAATGCAAGATCTATAGATGGCAACAAAAATGAAGTCAAATCTAAATAATAAATAATAATAAAAATTAAACATATTAATAAAATTATTATATAATTTTAATTTTATTTAAATTTAAATTTATATTAAATTTAAATTTATATTTAAATTTAAAATAATAAAATAAAATATAATAAAAATAAAATAAAAATAATCTAAATAATAAATAATAAAAACATTTTTAAAAATAAATAATAAAATAATTTCTAAATAATAGAAAGATCACTAACAGATCAGTCTGAATAATCGGCTTTCATAGGTATTGCAGAGGTTAAATAAATAAGCAAAATTATCTGTATAGATGGCATTGTGTGCTGATCTATAGCACACAGTATTTTTGTACATTATACCATCCCTTGTGCATAAGAATTTTCCTAGCCATTAGCTGATACTGTGTAAAGTATTGACTAACTATAGAGAGCTTATTTTAGGAGGAGATTTTTTGTGCTTTTTTAAAGTTTCTTGACAAGAGGTGTCCTCAGAATCGTGGTACAGCTTTAGCTGGTTTTTATGTGTGACAATTCTAGTGCAGAATAAGCCAGATGACTGAGATTTCAGTTGAGGCATATGCAAGGGTATGAGTTGATGCCATCTCTGTCCTATGACTCTCAGTTAGCAGATAAACAGACAAGGCTAGAGAAACGAGAATAATACATGTTTTTGGAAATAGTAGTGAGTATTGATGGAATTGTTCAGTGTCTCAAACAGAAGTATCTTGGATGTTCTCTTCCTCCAATTTTGTATGAGTTAGAGCCTAGCAAGTATTATTATAATTATGAATCCTTTCTTACTTTCAGGAAATTTATTGCTAGATTGATTGTAGTCTTAAAGGAACATACAAAACATGCAACAATATTTGCAAAAGTATTTCTAAAATTAGAAATATGCTTATCTAAAAGTATAAGGATTTGCCCTTTTTTTTGGCAGTGCTAAATACAGCTCTCATTGAATCAACTTTATAATGATGCTTGCTTTAAAATGGTGCTTGTTCAGCTTTGTAGTTTTGCACTGGTGGTATGAAATTGTTTCTCATCTGCGCTCCCTGCCTAGGCTATAGTCTACCAGCACTATTAATATGAAAATATTAATATTAATATGAAAATATTTTGATTATTCTGTGACCACTGTAGCATTGTAAAATAGTCTTGGATTGTTCTTGGCTTAGAATAATGGCCCCTGAAAGGTACTATGCCCATAATAGCTTCTTTTTTTTAGTCAGCTATTAGCAGAATTGCTGTTTCAGGTAAGAATTACAAGAAATCATCACAATATGCGGAGGTCACCCATCCTAGGGTGGTTTAATTTCTTGTAGTGCCCAATAGCATTAGGAGTAGGTGTGAGTAAATAATTAAAGATTTAATGCACAAGCAGGCTCCAAAGCAAGAGAAGACATGACAGTTTCTGTAGGTGGTGGATCACAAGAACTGACTGAAATCCAGCTCCTTTGGTGAATAAGACTAACATAGCTGTCATGTTTCCCTGATTTCCCAAAGGCTTTTTAACAAGTGTTTTAGTAAGACCCATTAGGGACATTAAACAGTTACAATCTAAGCAGCAAGTACCTGCATGGTGGAAGAAAATGGGCATAATATAGAAAACAGGATAGAGGTAAATAGTCCACTCTTGCAGTGGAGGAATGCTGGTTAACCATCAGAACTCTGATATATTTGATATATATTTACACGCGTGTGTATAGGTGTGCGAAATGTATACTGTATTTATACACATTGTAAGTGTATAGTATATTTACATTTCGTATTTTAATATGTATTATATATAAATAAAACATACACATATATAAATGATCAGAAAAGGGCAGGAACAGTAAGGTAAGTGTGCTGATAATAGCAAAAAAAACCCACTATGCAAGAACCTTATGAGGATGAATAACTGCATAATAAATTGCTAAATTAAATCCAGTGTAGTTAAATGTAAAGTGAGGCACCAATGAAAAAATTATTTCTAACCTCACATATTAAATGGTGAGTGTTAACTGACCATTGCAATTCAGGAAATTGCTTTTGAGATTATGAAAATGTCAACTCAGTAGCACTCAGGAAAAACAAAATGAGAAAGAGCAAAATAGAAAATGTCATTATGTCACTGTGGTAATCTCATCTGCACCTTTTTTGCTGTATTTGCTGGTCCTCTCTCATTTTACAAAGGATATAGTAGAATTGGAAGAGTTGCAGAAAAGGGCAAGAAGATTAACTAAAGGCATGGAACAGTTTCCATTCAAGCCACAACTGAATTGGATAGTATTATTCAGGGTGGAAAAGGGATCTTCTAGGTAGAATTCAGCAGATTTGCAAAATCACATAGGGATTGGAAAGTGGTTCTGCATCAAATAGATATTAGAGATGTGGAACTCCTTAGCAGAGGTTGTTCTGCATGCCCAAGGCTTACACAGATTTAAGGAAGCAACAGATAAGTACTTGGGAAATAAATCTGTTAAGAATTACTAACCACCTAAAAAAAGTATGTCCTATTTGGGAGAAGTCTTGAGCTCAAAAGTAGTAGAGGCTGGTAAAAAAGACAGTAAAAGGTATCTCATATACTTGACACGTGCTTCCACTTCCCCACTGATGTCTGATTTTGCCTATTGTTGGAGATGTGATACTGGAGCAGACAGAATTCCATTTGGTTCAGTATGACCATTCTTATATTCAGAATTTTGGATAGGTAGAACTTTGTATCTTATCTCCTCCATCTTATACCAGGATTTATTTAATTTTTAAAGTGAAACTGATAAAATGGCCCATTTTGAAAGAAGTGCAATAAACATTTCTTGATGGAATCTTCCTCATCATTCATGTGGCTGAAGCACAGTGATGCTTTTTCTTTTGGCATCCAGAGCCATAGTCCTTTGAAACAAAAAGATTAAGGAGCCTCTTTTGAGGATTTTCTGCTGGGGCATGCACTGAGAGTTGCTTGTATTTTTCATTATAGTATTCTAAGATTCCCCTTTCAGACCTGTGAAACCATGGTTAATTTGAATCTCTGGCCCGTAGGAATTACATGATTAATTGCTTTGATATTTTTTAAAGCTTGAGTGCAGCTTCAGAGTTCTGTGCCTTAAAAATTCTCTGCCAAAACAAATGATGGGGTGCAGCTTTAGATAAGAGTACATTATTAATGTTAAATTTGAGGACCAATGTGCAGTTGTCTAATACATAATATGTGTAATTGCAACTTCAGTTTTTCTACAGGTGTGTTTTTCTTATATGAGTAGTCTTCCAGGTGCTGGCACAGGGCCTTTTCCGGTTCCTTTAAGGGTTTAAATAGTGACT
The DNA here is from genome assembly GCA_037013685.1 of Acridotheres tristis. Classification (NCBI taxonomy): domain Eukaryota; kingdom Metazoa; phylum Chordata; class Aves; order Passeriformes; family Sturnidae; genus Acridotheres; species Acridotheres tristis. The sequence continues at coordinate 26,453,077 of CM072884.1, read as the reverse complement.
CTCATAGCTCAGAGATTTGTTTTCAGGTGTACTTCAGACTTCGTTGCCCAGTTGTAAACCCTTTACTTGAAGATCACAGCACATCAGTTACAGTGGCCTGGCAGCACGTCCTTAAACCAACAGTTTGGATTAAGATACAGATTATTTGGCATGATGCTACTTGGTTTAGTTCCATGATCTTTTCCTGCTATGCTGGGGGGGGATCAAAGGACATCAAAACCTGTGTTGACCCTTTTATTCTTTTTGCTTTTTCTTGTAAATAAATGATGTCGGTCATTTCAATTTTATCCTATAATGTGTTGGTGAATGTGTTCGTGTGTTTATATTCTTAGTGTTTCATTCATTTTCAAGAGAACTACTGTAGTCCTGTCAAAATAGGTAGTTTTCTCACAGGAATTGGATAGATTATTCATAAGAAAAATTATAGGCCTCAGCAGTAGGAAATATTTATGAGACTACTTAAAGACTAGCTAGGTTCTGATTTTTTTCACAAGCTTGGTATGTAGCAGTCTCCTCCCCACCCTTCTTGCAAGGATTGGTATGGAACAAATTTTTTCTTACTTTTACTTTTTTTTTTGGGTTGTTTGTTTCCTCTGCAGCACTAAAGCTGGGCCCAGAAGCGTTCAAATTTGATGGTGGTGTGGAGGCGGTGGCAGTACGACAGAATGAGAAGTATTACATCCTAAGGCCAGAGGTGATTGAGACCTATTGGTATATGTGGAGATTCACCCACGATCCCAAGTACAGGCAGTGGGGCTGGGAGGCAACACAGGTAACTGTATTAATTTTCTGTTAGTAATTTAATTTTGTGTATTTTCCCTTTGAAGCCACTTCAGTTTCATGGTACTGAAACTTTGAGTGGTAATTGATTTTCACAGGTTCCTGTAACCCGGGGTATATATGAGGGTGCACACAGTTATTGCTGTTTTGCATCTGCTGAGTCAGATGCTCAGGTGAGAGATGCATTCAGAATTATACAGCTCATGAGTTTTAGGCATGGTAATAGAATCCCCTAGTCATGACTTCCACTGTTGTCAGTAGTGCACAGCCCTCAAGAGTTTCTCTACTTCCCTGCTATTGCTCCAGCAGTCTTTGGAAACAGCTCAAAGCCAGTTTCAGAGATGAGAATAAACATTAAAAATAAAGATGAAATATTTTGCCAAAAGAGATGAGGGAAAAGCAAAGGAAGAGACAAACCAGGAGACTGGATAAGTTTATTCTGTGGCTGAAACCCAGTTTTGCTCCAGAAGCAAGAGATCAAGAAAAGGCAGGAAGAGATCTGTTGAGATGCCTGTATTCAGAATATTTAGCCAAGCTCATTGCTATCCATCCCTCAGCACAGCTGCAACACGTAGAAAAGGCCAGGTATTTTACAGTTATATCTTAGTGTGGTTTTGCCATTTTAGTCTGTTTTGTTCCAACCAGAATTATGTTACTCTAGAGACAGGTTCCACATTTGTAGCATTTGTATTCCAGAATGGATTGTTGCTGTCTCTGAAACAACAAACATTGAGTCTTATCATCCCTGCTGCCTAAACTATGCATATTTCTAATATGACAAAGTTAATAACCTACTCCTTGCCTGTGTAGATACTACAAATTCTTGCTGATCATAGCTCCTTTCAGAAGCTCTAGCTGGATGATCCAAGCTAAGATGGAGTCCTTTGTAATAGGTTAAAGAATTTGCAAATTTAAAGATTTTCAGGGCAGGATCAGTCTCTTAAGCACACTGCAAAGCATTTCTTTTAATTGCATTTTGTTCAGTTTTCTCCATTTACTTTCTCCATTACCTTGGTCCCCATTAATGCTTTCAAAACAAACCCTCCCTTCCTCCTCCCCTGCCTCCATTTTTCTCCGTGTGCAGGGTAGGATTTTATTTTATCCTTCTGTCAGCCTCCATCGAAGTTGTAAATCAGGCAGCTTATGTGTTTAATTGTCTCTGTCCTTACAGACGGCCTTCTTCTGCTTGTTTCCTTCATAGAAGATTTCTTTATCGAACATAGCCATAAAATACTTTTGACTTCTTCATAAATGCTTTTGCAAACCCCTCCTTCCCACAATTAGAAATGTTTTTACCCTACTATCATACTGACACAGAAGCTTGAAGCTTTTTGTTCCCCAGGATTTTTTGTTCATTGCATATAGATAATAAGTTCTTGTGTTTATTCCTCACACCTACTCACTATTTTTTCTCCTTCCCTATCACACACAGCTCTGGCTGTGTTTATTCCATTTATAAATAGCAAAGAATCTGGTGTGACACACAGAGCAGTTGGCTTACTGCTATTGTACAACATTGTCTGAATTTGTCTTCCTCATGCCTTTCAACCTCTGAAGCATACTTGGATTTATTATCTATATTTTTTGACAAAATTTATGCACTTTAGTGCAAATCCTATACTTTGTCCAAGGCCTGTTTTGGTACATCTCTCCAAATCCAGTGTCTATGGGGGAAAAACCAGGAAGTTCAATCTTACATTCCCTCAGTGATCATAAATCCCTGTGACAGGGTCTCTATCACTTTCCTGATGAAAAAAAGGCTAATTCTCCCTAATACTGTACTTAGCACTATAGACAACATTCATCTCAATTGTATTGGGCCAGTCAAATTGGATGATAGTATGCTGGGGGGCTGGCTGAAGTATTACAGAAATAGGCATGCAAGATACTCAGGGTAAGTACTGAAAATGACTAAAATCCTTTTCAGGCTAATTATTTGAAAGCAATAAGAACTGCCACTTCACAATAGGCATGTAAAGCCAATTACTAATCTGAGCTGTGTGAATGAAAGGTTCAATTAAGAGTTGTGGACTTGTGTGTCTCACTAAGTAGGATTGCACCACAGAGGCTGCTGAGTTTGTTAGCGCTTCTACTAACAGTAAAAATAAATAGACAAGACCTGAAGCTCGGGCTAATTTCAGGCAAATTGAGGATTGATAGTAAGATGGAGTGAAAAGGCTTATAGCTCTCTGCCCACATGATACCTCAGTTGCACCCAGATCTGGGCTCCTCAGCAGAAGAAAGACATGGACCTGTTAGAGCAGGTTCCAGGAAAGAACACAGATATGATCCAAGGGTGGGACAGGCTTGAGAGAGCTGGGGTTGTTCAGCCTGGGGCTCCAGGTGCACCTTATTGTAGCTTTTTAGTACCTAAAGGGGGCTTATTAAAAGAAGCAAGATAGTGTTTTTATATGGACAGATAGTGACAGGACAAAAGGCAATGGTTTTAAACTGAGAGAGGACAGATTTATATTAGATGTGAGAAAGAAATTCTTTACTGAGAGGGTGGTGAGGCACTGGAACAGATTGTCCAGAGAAGCTGTGGATATAAATGTTCAAGGTCAGGTTGGATGGAGCCCTGGCATCCTGTTCTAGTGAGTGGCATCCCTACCCATGGCAGTGAAGTTGGAACTAGATGATCTTTGAGGTTCTTTCCAACCCAAGCTATTCTGTGATTCTACTTAGTGAAGAAGAGAAGACAGAAAAGAGCCAGACATAGGTTGGAGGTAAAAGAAACATGGTTTCACAGTTTCATGGGTTAGAAGCTGTCAGTACAACAGCTGGTGAAGAAACCGGCACATTTTTTTGGGCGTGTTTTTGGCACAGTCAAGAAAAGTCACATATGCCACAGAAAACACTCTCAGAGAAACTGAGGGAGCTGGCGTCCAATTTAGAGGCATGTCAAATTTTATTTCCAAAGAACTTAGGTTCACGTTGACCTCCTCGTATGCTATAGGCACTGAGGTTTCACTTTGTGTCTCTTTTGAGTCAAGACACGTGTATTTGGCAGGAGTGTATTGTTGAATATTGTCCTGTTCTATTCTGTATTTGATTAAAGGAAACTAGAAAATCTACTACTTCAGGTAGTTTGTTATTATTTATTTATTCTTGCTGTTAAAAAAAACATGTTTTATTTCCCATTTGAATTTGCCTAGTTTCAGCTCGCAATCACTGGGTTTTCCTATGACTTCCTATGCCATTTAAAATTTTCCTTTCCTCCTCTGTTTTCTTTCTGAAGAACTTTCACAGAATGTAATAAGCTTAGTGCTGACTCTACTGAAGATGCTAAACAAATTGCATTGTATCTCACTGTAAAACATTTTCTCCGAATGCCTGCACCTATATTAGTTCATCATCCTCCTGTAAAAATGAATTTTAGAATTGCATATTCCAGTTTTGACTTCAGTGAAAAAAAAGTTTAGCCTGTGCAAAAATAACACTATGTCTGTGCTGCTGTCTCCCTGTTTACTGTCCCTGTGTGCATCTGCCACAATGTCCTAGCAGGAGCTCAGACTGAATTGTCTTACATGGCCATGGAAGTCTTTGAAGTGTCTCTGCATTCCAAAGGTTGTCTCTACCTTCCAGGCTAGCCTCGGTCTGCAGTTACACAGTCTTGATGAATAGATTTAGGATTATGTGCCTGGTTTTATGAAACTCATTTTGTTTGGCACCCAGTTACCAGCAGATTACACTGTCTGCTGTTATTTACGTATGTCATTTTAGCCAGCAGCAGTGTTGCAATGATTGATAAAACTTCACACTGCTCCTTGTGGATCTCTGTGAGAAGCAGCTCTATTTTGTGATGATTTTGCGTTGCCAGTTGTTTCTTAAAGCACTGTCAATCCCTTTAAAATTGAATTATATTGATATGGTATAGTGCTGCCTTGCCTTCCCAAAACATCTTAAAGTACCATGTCAATTGCCTCAGAAGCTTTTAAGTTTATTCCAGCTCTGCAGTTACCTTTATTTGTCAAATTTGTAGCTCTCAAAGAATGAAATCAAGCTTTGTGACCAAGATAGTTTTCTATAAAACTATGCTGACTGGTGCTGGTTATCCTCTAATGCTTCTCTAAATATATATATTTCCATATCCATGTGTCACTGTAATTGATTGGAACTAACATCAGGTATGTCATGCTAAAATTATTCAGTCTGCCAGTGCCTCATAATGGTAGCAATATTACCTTAATACCCTTCCAGTCATCTTGGAGCTTCCCTGTATTCTGGAGTGCAAATCATTTATCAGGGAGACTGTCTTCAACTCTGGAGTGAAAGTGTATCTGGGTGGCAAATCAGATGTCACTACACCAACTACTCTGAGGTCTGTGTGCAGACAGAACACTGAAAAAATTTCAAGTGGCATTTAAGCAGCTTGTCTGCTTTTCAGCCAGTGTCCTGAAGTTCTGTGCAGCTCTGAATCAAGGACAAATTATCTGTTCACGTTTTAAAATTTTCTGTTTGGGTGGCTGTGAAGCAATCTTTCAGAGGCTTTTTCCCTGTACAGTTCATTACTACCTGTATTATGTAGAACTCTGATCAGCTAGGGTAATTCCTTTGCCTATTCAGAGCATGAGTCTGCCTTCCCAAGGAGAAATTTCTGACGATACAAGGTTGTTTGGTAACCATAAGGGAAAAAAAAGTTGATACAGTTCATACATTTTCATTTCTCCAGGCTTGTAGGCCTGCTGGCTTCACCAGTGTTGTGGGTAGTTACCCAGGTATGAGACCTCTACAGCACAGAGCATGATCTCGGTGCTATCCATTAGCTACAGTTTCCAAAAAAAGCAAATTTTGTCTGGTCCAATGACTTGGGTGTTTAATTCTTCTGGAGGAAGGAGGTGGTGTCCTAATAGTGGTACTAGGTATTCCTTATTTTCATTTTGTCACAGTCACTAGCAGGTTTCTCCAGGACAAGCACAGCACACAGCATCAGGGTTGCTAACTGGTTGACCAGAGAAACTCTGTCCTGATCAGACTGTATGCTGGGAATTCTGATGGAGTTGTAACCACTGAGGCTTCCTCCTCCATCTTGCCATGCTTCAGAGCAGACACAAGGTCATGTTCTGTGTTATTATAAAAGGGGTTAGTCGCAAGAGCAGGCACTTCATTTTCTGCCTATAAAGCATAAGTGCTTTGGCTTGTGTTTATTCATGTAGCACCTGGCTGGTGACTGCAGGAGTCCTGGGGAGGAATATGCAAATGATTCTGTAAACAGTGTATGCATTATTTCTTCAGAAGCTAAGCAATTAATTTTTTTCTTTCCTTTTTGTTGGTTGGTTGATTCATCTGGTTTGATTTTGTTTGGAGAGAGTGGTGTTGGGTTTGTTTGTTTTGTCGATGTTGTTGTTTGGCTGCCATGTGGTCACTTTTGTCATGCAAGAGCGTGCAGACAAAGAGATTGTCATGCATTTGGTGCTGTTGGGTTAGATGTGTCACAAACACCTTTCTCTTCGCTGTACAGAAAATCTGGTCAACCCAGATGGTAGCACGTGAGTAGTCTCAGTGTAGCCCTAGCCTGCACCAGTAACCAAATCTGAAAATAATTAATCCAGACACTTTCTACTTTTAGACTCAAGTTCCAACAAAAAAAATGGAGCGTTTCCATACAAAGTTGGAGAAAGCTGTGCTTGAGATCAGGAATTACAGCAAGCATTAGATTTTGCCAAGACAGACTGTATCTTTCTAGGCATAAGTTCAGGCTCTAGAGCCACAGCCATTCCAATAACATCCTTTTGCCACTCTCTCCACTTGCTTTTCTAAAAACCTTGCTTTTTGGAAATTTTGAAGAACTTTGTACAGTCTGGATTATTCTTTGGTCCGTGAACAGTTGATTTCTACAGAGTAAGAATGTATTCTAGGAGGAGGTCAGCTGTAGTACCTGCTGTGCTGTGACTTACTGTCCTGAGTATCCTGCTCAGCTTTTTGCTTTTCCTTCTGATTTCAGTGATAGCTTCTGCTGACATTCTTTGGCCAGTGGAAAATTCCTCTTTGTCCCCCAGTATTTCTGGTATGCAAAGGCAATACTGAGGTCCTTGAAGAGTTAGTTTTGGTTGAATCTGTTTTCTATGCTTAAAAAGGACATAATTCAAAACTTATTTGCTCCCCCACCTTGGCTCCCCTTAGCTTCTGCTGAGTATAACTAGCAAAAATCAGAATTAACAAAAATGTGGGCCTAAAGCACCATGTGGAGAGGAGCTTCACACAAGGCTATGGGGCTGAATCATAGATTACTGAGCTACAGGTAGCTATGTTCAGTCATTGGTAATGACAGACATCCCAAGACAAACATTTTCCTTCATCCCTGCTTCTTTTCTGTCTCCACATGAATCTATTAAAAGAGTTGGTGTCTGCTGAGGAAGCACAGTCAAAGCAGCAGGGAAGCACAAATAACCTGTGAATCATTTCAGAGTCGTTTCTTCAGAGCCAGTTTTAATGGCTGATATCCTTGTCTGTTGTAAGGTCGTGCATGCAAATGGAATAATGAAAATGTAGGCGAGAGGTGCTCTGAGCTACTGATGCTTTCTTTCCAGTCTCCTCCTCTTCCATTGTGCTTTTCACAGTACTGTGTTGAAGCTGGGGCGGGGAGGGGGGGGAGGAATCCATTGGCCCCTTCATGGAATGTGTATGGATTTAAACTCCATGCTTTAAAGGTAAAGAGCTCTGCTGCAGTCCAGCATGCAAGCTGACTTGAGTTTCAGTTGTAGAAAGGGGAAACAGAGAATATCATATGGAGAAGCAGATGAGGGGAGAAAGCAGCAGCTAGAAGAGTTTACAGGATGAAATCAACAGTCCATAAAGATGAGTACATTATTTTATTTCTGCTTGCAGTGAGTCTCCATGACTAGCTACCAAAGAATTCCTATAATGCTTCAGACTCTTCCAGTTCCAAAATCCAAGGATATTTGTTACCTTCCTGTGCACTTCACAGTACTTACTGCATTGATTTGACTGATGGATGTTCTACTCAGTGTCACTGATGAGGAACTGCATGAGCTCAGAGAAAAAGTCTATGGAGTCCTTGTCTTGTCATCAGTATCAGCCAACAGTAAATATCCAGGAAAGAAAGTGTTCTTCCCCAGAATACCTTCTTAGCAGGTAGCAGTTTGTAGCAGCAGGTGTGGTGTCATTAATAACCCTGTAAGGATGCTACTTCTGTATGTGTCCAGTCTCTTTTTCTTTTTTTTTTCAGCATAAACTGTTAATGTCCATAGTATCCTTCAACAAAGAGATTCACAGCAGGAAGATGCAGCACAAAAAGCACCACCTTCTTTGTTGATCAAGCTTGATGGTTTAAAGTTACCAAATTTTAATCTACAGTTAAATTCTCTGCATCTTTTCCCTTCCTTTTTGCAGGCAATTGACAAGTATTGCCGGGTTAGTGGTGGCTTTTCTGGTGTCAAGGATGTCTATTCCTCATCTCCTACATATGATGATGTCCAGCAGAGCTTTTTCCTTGCTGAAACTTTGAAGTAAGTAATTTTCACTCCTGCATCTTTCTGTAAAAGCTCACATCTAAATTCTAGAAGAATGTAGTGGCTCCACAGGTAGCTAATGGAGACAGACTGATTTTGAGTATTAGGAGCACAAAATGGAACAGGGAGAAAAGCAAGTCCTGAAAATGGCAGTGCTTGTGCCTAATTCAGGCATCACAGCATGTTTCACTGGGAAAACGGGGTTCCAAGTTGATCATGTGTAAGGGGATAGTGTGGTTATTCTATCCTTTTGCTAGCTCCTTACCAAATTCCTCTACCTAATTACAATACTTTGTTGCCTTGTGTTACCATTATAAAAACAAAGCCACTGCTACCTCCTTTGTTGTCTTTAATTTTATTTCACTTACTCCTTCAAGTTCATTTTTTGGAGACTGAAAGTAGTGGTCCCAAAGAGAGAGGCAGCAGTTTCAAACAGGTCAGGTCAGAGAAACAATACCTCTCCAGGAGCTGATGGTATATGATTGTTCCTACTATAAAAGCCAAAAGAGAGAATGAAATCTGCTTCTAAAGGACTTCTGTGGTGGCAAGGCTGACTTTTGATGTATCTCCAGAATCCTGTCTGCATCTTAAATAATCACAAGGAGATCTGAAAATCCACTGATGCATCATTCAGTAACTGGATATACTATAGCACAGGTATGCAGACAGTGGCATTTCCTTTTAGGAAAGGACTCAGAAATTTCTACTGACTTATGGTTTGGACCATTTCCTGCTTGTGGAACAAAACAAAGGTTTATTGAAGAGCTGGATATTTGTTGTTTTTGACATTGATGCAATTGGCATAGCCCAAACCAAAAACTGGTTTCACATTGAGATAAAGCAGAGAACATAAGGTCAAGCAAGATAGCCCAAATGAAAATAAAGACAGAAAGGTTGCATGTGATGTCATGAGGAAAATGAAGATGTTCCTCAGAAGAGGGGCATAGAATATGTCCTAAGCAATACCTGCTGCAATCTTTTCTGCTATTTATGATTACTTCTGCATATTCATTCCTCTCAAATTCTAATTTGGTAACTGTCCCAAATATGCTTTGTTGTTGCTTGGATACTTCAATTCATCAGAGATACACAGCAAATTTGAGAGTTTTGAGCAGTACCTGGCATGAAGGTACCTGTTGAGTGGGAAGGACCAAGATGGAGAAATAGGTTGCTTAAGTTATTCAAAGGAAAAGTGTGAATCAAATGAGGAAGGAGAGTTTGAGTAAGATGAAATATTGCTGCTGTGGTGAGAAAGAGCTTGGAGAGCTGCAGCAGGAGAGAGCAAGGCAGAAGTATTGAGGAAAGGAAGGGCCTGATGCTTTAAAAACAAATGAAGAGTGTGGAGAGGGAGACGAGATACGTGTGACAAAACTGAATCATCTCTGCAAAAAATTTTTGTCTGTGAACAGTAAACAGATGAGGAAGGAAAGAAAAAGTAGGGCTCCACTGTCTGGATTGTGGATAGAGCTGGCAAATAAAGGCAGCAGAAGAATTGGTCAGGCAGTGACACAGGGCTGAAAGCAGCAGACACTCCCGGTGTCTGATGGAGAGAAAGCAAAGGAACAGCAGAACAAGTGTGCACATTCTGGATATGGCAGAATCCACTAATGGGAATGACACCCTTTTCTTGTCAAGTGCAGCAAGAGCTGTCTTTTTCTGGATGGCAGGAAAGCAAGCAGGAGCTGGGAGATCCTATGCACTCATGCTGTTGTGCTTGCACTCAGCCAGATTTTCTGTAACAACAGAAATGTCCTTTGAATTTTAGCAGTTGTGTTGGGAAACTTTGACAGATCCCTACTACCGATTTGTCCTACAGAGTTAGAGCACAGCCTCATTCAAAAGTGTGCATTAAGAAAAAAGGAGCAACAAATACTTTTTTTTCTACATATGCCCAGTAACCCTTATTTTGTTTTCATGCTTCATGTCCTCCACATTGTATTATAATGTACAACATCTGTGAAATCCTCTGTACAATCTATTGTCCCGTTTGCTCTCACCAGAAGCTGAACCAGCTTCCAGAACTGTGATGACAAATCAGATGCTTGCCGTGGTTTAGTAGCTTCTCTTGTGCTGCCATGAAATTTTTGGTTTGGATATAAGAGGATTAGTAATTTCCAAGTGGTTTACTCCATTAAGAAAAGCTTTCTGACAACTTCTCTCTGCTCTCCTGTCCCCCAAATACTTGTGGTTGGTGTCTTGATGTTTGTTTTATGCTAAAAATCTCTGAAGGGAGACTCAAAAAACAGAAGTTTCTTGGAAAGATTAAAATATGCTGTCTATAATTTTTATATACTTTTCATTGAAGAGCTTGATCATAATAAAAGTTACTTCAGATCATTGTAATAGGGAAGGTTGTGTGTCTGCTGTACAGAGATTGAAAGCAAGTAATTTGTTTATAGCTGTAGGTGCTGAACTGTGGGGCCTGGAGCTGCTCTGTTGCTCCTGCCTGCCTGTGCTCTGCGTTAATACTAATGTTTTTCATCTCTGTCTTGGCATCCAGGTATTTGTATCTGCTTTTCTCCAATGATGATCTTCTACCATTAGACAACTGGGTTTTTAACACAGAAGCTCATCCTCTGCCTGTTTTACATTTAGCCAATACCACACTGTCAGGAAATCCTGCATATCGATAAAAACAGCTCTATGAAGAGGAAGAGAGACTGTTTTCAGCTCTGTTTTGTTTACATGGACCACTTGAGACTTTAGCAGGAGGGGAGACAGACAGACACTTGGTAAACCTAGACCCCCGAGTCAAGCAAGTGTTGGCATGGGAAACAAAGCTCTTCAACATATAAATAAGTTTAAATTTCTGTTTTATACATGACCAAAACACGTGAGTGTGATTTTTGCAGGATGGAGACTTCACACGCTTTGAACCCTGGCAAGACATGGAATCTACAGATAATATTAATGGAGCAGGAAGAAGAGGCTTTCCCATCCAGGGAGAGAAACTTGCTGCTTGCTGTTGCAAGGAGCAACACAGTCACCTCGTCAGATTGGGTGGGTTCCAAATACCTAGGTTTTCTTTTTTTTTTTTTTTTTTTTTATGATGGCATGAACAACAACAAAAAGCAACACCCCTGCACCAGCAGCATCAGGATTTGAATTTCTTTCTGTACCTGTCTGAATTTTCTAAGGAGCATTTGTTTGTTCAGACTGGCAGCCATTCTCAGAGCCTCTAATCTGTTAGAGCTAAATTCTAAAGTACAGAAAATATTGCCTCCTCATTTTCCCTTTTCAAAATAATGCTTATATCCAAAAAGAAAAAACAATTAGTAAGCATTTGGTTTGTAGTTCACTGTCATCAGAATGGGCCTAGTTCATTTGGCAAGCTCAGTCAGAGTCTGGAGCATATCACAGGAGTTGGAAGCAGGAGTAGGAAGGAGCCTAAGTTTCCCTGTCTCACAAATTATGTCACATGAAAAAAACCACTCTCTTTTTAGTCCTGGTTCTTTTAGCTAAACAAACAGAGATGACAACATGAGCATAACTGTTTCGTGATTTATGTAGGAGGATACAGTATATGGAACTAAAAGAAGCTCCCCTCGAGCTAAGCAGTGAGAGTTTGCTGCTCTGTATTTTTGCACACAATCTGTTACTTTTCATTCCTTGGATTCTATTCACAGAACCTTATTTGCAGGTATAAATGTGTCTGACAGAAGCCTAAAACTGCCTTTTATTTACTTTAGAAAATTTTTCTTTCTTCTGGGTGCTCCAGTACAAATCCAACATGATCTTTAGAAACAGCCTAACATCTCTTGCATGTGACTGGGAAAAGAAACCGAAGTCTCTTCTTTTGTTAATTTGTGATACTGCTACCTGAATGGGGTTTTTTCAAGTACTTTATGGCTGGGCTGGATAGTATCACTTATGGAGTCTTTTTCAGTCTTCATTTATTTGCTAAAAGAAGTTTCATCTTTCCAAATTTTTCATCTTATCAATTTTGTCTTTCTCAATCTCTCTTTACTGTTGTTCAGAACCCTTACAGCTAAGATTATTCTTTTTATTCTGCTATATAAAGAATATATTAAAAAAATCTTTTTGCCATGGTGACTGGCCCATTTGCTGAAAAACAGCCTTTAGGTGCTGGTTTCCCTCCTAATTAGTGTACAGTTTGAGTCTTTAAAAAAATCTTGGTGATGTTTTTGTACTGAAGCGAGTGGAAGAATTCTTCAGTGAACTGCAGCAGTTCAGCATCAGATTTAAAGGGAGTGAGTGCTATTTTCTCTCCTCAAAAAAGTTTTTATATGAAGTTTTATATGAAAAAACTTTCCTCCTTATCATATCTGACTGTAGATGTACCTCTCAAAATTATTCTTCATTGGTCTGTGTCAGTAACTTAGACATAGAAATCATCATATGATCTAAGTAAAAATGCTATCAGATTCTTTTTTTCCAGGCAGTTACTTTATTTAAGAGGACGAAAACATGGAGCTTGGGGAAAGTTTCAGTCTCAGTGTTTGTACCTTAATACCAGTTACTTTGTTACTGTAATTTGCAGCAGTATCCTAAAAATAATTTGAGAACTTATAAAGTAATTGATATGGTAAATAATACTGATTTCAGTAATTGTTTATTTAAAATTATAAGTAGCTTAATAAATGGCTTCTTTTTACTGGCCCCACATTGATTTATTTTTCTAATTATTATTCAGTGACTTACTGAAGAACTAGCAATTTTTCATTTTCCCAAGTTCAGATGTTCTGTGTTTTCAAGTTGTTTTTCTGATCCTATGAGAACTGTTATTAGTTTAAAACTACACTTGATTGCTTTATTCTCCTACATGTCTCTGGGTATATAGGAGAAAGAGGAAAAGGAGACCCTTCTGTTAAAAAGAAAAGAAAGAAAAAAGAAAAAATAACAAAAGCACTTTCTGCCCCATAAACTCATCCCTCTACTCCTCCTGAAAAATGCAGGTGTAGAATGGCTGCCAGTCTGTTCAGAGAAAGGTCAAGGACAGAATTCTGGCATCCCAGAAACAGAAAACTTCTTATCATTGCTTCTCTTCCTCCATCCTCCTCTTGTGAATTAAAGAGGAACCTTTCAAATTTAACTTTTCTGTGAATCCCAGTGGGTTAACTTACTGCCAGAAGAATGCCTGAATGGAGGACTAAGCCCTTTCATGTTATGGGATGGTGTTCTCAAAGCAGATGAACAGTGCTACTATTTCTTTGTGTAGATAAGCAGCAGGTACCAAATTAAAGACACTTGTTTTTCATTTTCCAGTTATCCCAACAACAGTCAGTTTATTCTCCATCACTTTTAAAATACCAGCTGTCCTTTTCCTCCAGAAGCTAATGATGTGCAGAGTCTATAAAAAATAGTGCATTTTAAGGACTAATGGCTGTGTCTTTCATAAATTTCATCCTGAGATTTCCTAGATGAAGCAGAGTTTGGAGGTAATGGGTTCTGTCTGAAGTACATGCTTAATTACCAAGCACCACAGATACCGAAACCTCTGACTGAGGTCACGTGCCCTCATTCTGAGTCCTTCACAGAAAAGTAGGTTCTGATCTGCAAAATGGCATTACGTGCAACCCAAAGTTCAGACTGTTTTCCCTCTGGGTACATAAGGTACAGTAGAATGTTGCCATTTTCATTCTGTTGCTGTCTTACTTTCTTAAAGATAAGAGTGTAAATTTAAGCACAAAAATGACTTTTTAGTCCTAGCTGTTTCTCAGTCTTGCACTGTGCTCTCTAACAAAAAAATCCTCATTTTCTCTAGGTAGCTGTCCCATTTTACAATTTCTACAATACCCGTTCCCCTTACAGAATGAAATAAAAGCCAAAAAATCATGTGCATTTTTGGCACACTGGATTTGGGCTAGAGCCTGGAAATCCCAGAATTGTCTATTTCCTGTTTGCATGCAGTCAAAACAAGGATGTATGGTTCTTTTCCTAATCCAAGCCTCAAAGTTGCCTGTTGGTCAGGATCTGCTAGCAGTCAATTTTTTTCTAACAATTAGAGCTCAACTTTTCAAAAAGGCCAGATTTCTGCAGCTTCCATTACAACCCTAGAGCTGTGCATGTCCTGCAGTCAAGAAGTCAACTTCTTAGCTTTGTCCTCTAAATAAAAACAAAACCTTGAATGATATTCTGAGTAAATTAATTTTGCTGCACAATCTAGTCCTTCAAACTGAATATTCAAGGAAAGTATAAAAAATAGCAAGTGCCCTGGAGTAGAAGGAAGAGCAAGTAATTCCATGTGCCAGTCACACCTTTGCTGTTCCTTCAGCTTCCTGCTCCAAATTTGTGGGTCACCGTGTTCTAAATCCCAAACACTGACATATCCCCCCACAGTATTTTACAAGATTTGAATGTTGCCTGGGTTCTGAAAGGTGACAATAATTAGGTACAATGCCATCCTTCAAGGTTAGAGGTGCACCCCCTAAGCAAGTCCTGTTGGTATTTAAACTACTAGGCCTAGCCCATGTTTATAAGGGGACAAATAAGAAAAAGACTTCTTGATACCACAGAAAAATGAAACCAAGCTCTTGACTCATACTGTAGTTGGGAGATCAGTTCACCCTGAGTAAGACATCCCTCTTTCACTCCTTGAATTTTGAGATAACAGTCTTCTGACTCAAGAGTTTGAGTTGCCATAGAAAGAGGAAACCCAGGCTCTTTGGCAAGCTGTGTGTGTACAGCTGTAGCAGAGATGGTAAGCATGAGCTGCTTCAGCTGTCAGCACCTTCTAACAAACTGCTCTGTAATTGCCCAGGAAAGTTGGGAACCACCAAAGTCGGAGGAGGCAGCCTGACCTGTTACAGTGAATTGTTGTTTAATCCTAATTGCTTGATGGAAGTTGGGTTTGCATTCTGCCTTTATTCTTGCTTTGTCTAAAACTGACAGATTATTTTTTCCTCCAAAATAATAAAAAGACAAAAATCTATCTTCTGATGTGGAAACCTTCTGCCTCTGACCTGGAATCCTGCATATGTACTTTTTACAGATTAAAAAATAATATTGTATATAAAAAATTGAATAAAGAATGTCTTTAAGTGAAAAGGGTGTGGTTTTTGTCCTTTGCCTCCAAAAGCAGCATCCTGTAGCACTGGACTGTGAAGCTGACCCTATTCCAAAGGCTTGGTGGTGCTGCAACTTTTCTTTCCCCTGCAGCCCTACTAAAGACTTTGTCAACTAAACATTTATCAAGACCCCCTGTTGCAAAATTAAACCCCTGTATCCTGTACTTGCTTCTAAAAGGTCCCTGTAGTGCTCAGGATGCACCTTCATTCACAGCACTTTGAAGCTGTTCCTGGGTGCCATTGTGAAAGCCACCAAACCTCACAAAAGTTTTGAGATTTTGAGATTTCTCCCCATTTGTCATATTGTGTGAAAGTGGCTAAAGGGTTCGAAGACCCTTTTAGATGAGGGTAAAGGGACAGGCAGACAAGCAGAGGTACTAAATAATTAAGCCACCAGGTTAACCACCCACCCCCCCCCCGTGCCTTTTCTTGAGACTTAAGTAGCCAGTGAGCTGGGCAATAAAGTCTGTCTGTCCATTCCTCTGCTGTCTGGGAAATGGAGACAGTTCCCAATTGTTTAAGTGTTATTCACGGGGAAACTGGTATGAGGAAGTGGCTTCAACTGAGCTTGTTTTCTCCCTGCGCCTTGAAATTCCCTGGAATTGCTGCTGCAGCTCTATTTTTTTTGCAGTACAGCCTTTGTATAACCAGATTTGCTTTCTGATTCACATTTCTGTTGATAATCCTTTCTGTCTGATGTCACTCATGTTGCTCATATGTGGTACCTTGTTTTCATGAGATGCCATGACTGCCAGCCCTTGTGCCCTGCTTTATATCCAATGCCCAGCCTTCCCAGGATGCTTCAACCTCAGGATGTAACGATCATAAGAGGAAATTGCTCCTGAAGTGCCATATTTGAGTGTAACACATGGCCCCTGCTGTATTGTCATGCTACCTACCTTGAAATTCAGTTTTTCATCCAACTGTTGCTCCATAGCTTTTTGCATGGGCACATTCACACTGCACCCAGCTTCCAACTGCAGTGTCACTTCCAAAGTAGCAGCTTTTGCATCCGTTGATGTCCCTGTGGTGCCCTTGGCCCCTGAGCCACCTCACTGGAATTCACTTGGTGTAGCAAGGTGTATCTTGTCCTTTGTGGTTGCAGTGCCTTGTCTCTTCCTCTTCAACAGTGAAGTGCTTCCCCCCTCTGCTTCCACCTCATCTGAAAATTGCATGTTCTCTGCCCAAGGGATATATAGGGAATATCCTCTTTTATCTCTCTGTTGGCGCTCTGCCTGCATGTCACCCGCCCCCCTGCCTTCCCTTGCAGACGCTGTGATTGTGTGTGCTCCTTCCTGGAGACCATGTACCTTTCCTGTGCATATTAATTAGCTGTATTTAAAAATCCTGAAATTAATACTTTAATGGGTTATTTTTAGCCTTTGTCTTGTAGCTCTGGGAGCTGGCTTCTCTCAGTGCAAAGTCATAGGCTTTCTGGGGGCTGTGGAAAGGAAGCGTAATTCTCTCTGTGCTGGTTCACGTGTGGGATGTGTGAAGGCTGGTGATGGCGTGCTTTTTTTGTTTTTTAATATGAAGAGCAAGAATCTTTTTGAAAATATTTCAAGCTGAGCCAACTCACATGCGAAATGGTTTGAGAAAGAGCAATCACTCATATACCCAAACTTACTTGCAAGTAAAAATTCAGGGAAGAATTTGGGGAGGAAGGAAAAAGCACTGTGTGTTCTTGTGTCCCAACAGTGTCACCGTTTGCTTTCTTAGATTGTTTCCATTGTACGAGTAGTCTCAGGTGACAGGTATGATGTCTGTCTGTAATAGTAAGAAGATTTTGTAGAAAAATCTAGAAAGAATTGTCAGTACAGAGCATGAAGGATCGGATAATGCTGAGGCCTGGAACAGCAGAAGATGAAAGAAATTTTAGAAGTCAAAATGCAAAGTTGTTCCTCCTGGGATGAGGAGCAAAACCTTTCACTGTAATCTGGGATGTTATCAACCTGAAACCAGTAACAAAGAAAATGGACATACAGTCAGCCATAATACACAGATCACCAATACAGGGTAAAAAAAAGCAAGTGAAAATAAAAATATTGTGCTGAGTCAAAACTAAGGTTTGTCTGACCTCGTATCTTGACTCAACTCTGATCAAGAGCAAATTCCAACAGAAGAGCAGGAAAGTGAATTTTGATACTTCACAAATGTACCCTGAAGTGATCTGCAGCCTCCTGAGCCATAGGTGGTTATTTTGGTATTTAATAGGCCTTGACATCCATGGAGGGGAGGACTGTTCTTTGGAATTGATCCAGTCACTTATTGAAACAATAGCGACTGTCAGGGAGCAGAGCAAGCTCTGCCAGAGAGCCTCATGGTGCTTGCAAGGCATCCATGCACTGAGAGGGTGTTTCTGATGAAACAAAAAGCATGTCAGTGCCATGCAGAGATGGGTGAACAGCTCTGAGATCTGGAGTGTGGTTCTGGCCACCTGTATTCAGGAGGGCTTGTCTCAGTGGATACAGGAGGCTTGCCAGGGAATGGAGAGTTGGTGTCAGGAGAGGTGAGAGGAGTTCAGCCTGGCAAAGTGAAAGGTTGAAAGGGGTGATAACTGCTGTCCACAACACATGAAGTGCTTAGTCAGCCTGGGAGAGAAAAAAGCTGTTTTTCCTGGAGGACAAACCTTGCACAAAAGCCTCACACAAACTGGTACTTGCAATGCCTGAATAATTTCTGACAATGAGGTCCTAGGAGTAGAAAACATGTTTATCTGCTGAATAAAAGGATGATGTTTTGTGCTTGCCTGCAGTTTCATGTACCTGAATGATGTAGGAGATCCTTTCCTGTCCTGCATTCCGGAGCTCCTGTGGGATCTCTAAGTTTAGGGTTGAATTTACAAAAGCTCTTTTCTCTGTTACCTGTTTCTAGGGCAGGACAAGTGTAAAATGCCATTGAATCAGAAAGTAAAAAGTCTTTCATAACTTCTTGGATGGAAGTTATTCATTGACATTTGCTATGCTGTTTGAGCAATGATGGATGGAAATTCACCAAAATACTTCCTATTAAGTTTTCTAACATGGTTATGCAATGACCTTTCTCCACTGGATTTGCTGTGGAGAAATCAGAAACAGATTGCAGCATGTTGGAGCATAGTGTTAACAACACAGGGACACCAATCTCTTTTGATCTAAAGATTGTTACTGAACAAAACCCAGGTAACTAAGAATATTACATTAAAACAAAGCAGTGGTACAGTCTGCAAATAGAGTTCATTGTGCAGTGATTCTTACACGGCAAAATAAGTGAAGATCAGTACCCTCAAGAGAGGATCTCTGAAGATACTCTCTGTTGCATGCATTTAAATTCTTTTTGCCTCCAGTTCTAGATGGCTCATCTTGTCCTTTGTTTGGGTACCCATCCCATTGTTACTTGAGGTGCTGTGGGCTATTTCTACACTAATTAATGTTCACATAAAGGGATTTCCCTGACAGTTCTCTGGAATTTTTGCAAGTGTTCTCTTAACTCTGCACTGATACGTGGTCACTCATTTTGTATGCTTTAGCCAGGCACATAATTTCAAAGAATCCATAGCTCCTTGCAGTTAGTGTGCTCAGATCAAACCAGTGTAACTTGAGAACCATTTATGTCAGACCAGTACTACAGTCTGCTAAACCTTATGCCGAGCTCCCACATTGTACTTCTACTTGTATCACAACAGGGTTAGGTTTTCGGGTTCTCATTAGATATTTTGCAATTGCAGTGGAAATTTTCCACAGGAAAAGGATCCTCTGAATCTTTGAATACCCACCAGCCATCAGCTTGTGGAATTAATTTCTTCACTGTGAAGCAGGCTTTGATGAGTTCAGCGACAACAGTGAAGAATTCACTGCCACATCCAGGTGACATCGTTACATTGATTTTTTTATTAGCTTAAATAATAGACAAATGCTGCTTTTTCAAGTGTGTCCCCTAAGAAAACCTTTCCATATACTGTGTCAAATTTCCTCTGGATCCTGCTCATGCTATTTCTTAATAGAAGTCTGTGGGTAAAGCACATCCATCCCTTCACAGAACACAGAGTGCAGCCCTGGAGATGTTCTCTCTGCACAGGTTATGTTCAGTGCCAGATGCTGCTTAGCTGCATCAGAAAGGTGCTCTGCCCACATCTGTCCTTTTTTTAGCCCTGCAGTAGAAACTTCTTGCCAGCTCAAGCTGTTGGGAATGGGCAGGGATGTGGCTGGGTGTGCTCTGGTTCTGGTCAGCTCAGAATCCGTAAGTCATGATTTATTTTCAGTAATAGTATCAGAGTGACTTCCAGAATGGTGACATTTAAACTTTAACGTTCAAATGTCAAACACTCACAGTGTCTCCCAAATGCTGAACAGCCTTTGCCCACCTTTGTGTGTGTAACTCACCAGGATGTATGAAGTTCCTTGTCTGAGGAGTCAGTGAGGCTGAGCAAAGCCAGCCAGGCTCAGGGGGCACAGCAGTCTGTCCTGAACAGATCAGAAAATCAATACAAAGGATGAAAATACATTTGTGATGTGGGATATGAACTGTGACTGTGAGGAGCCTTCCCTGTGGAGGGAAAAAATTGCCCGATGTGGAGGGTCTGTAACCTCTGTGGGCACCATAAGATTTTAACTGGCTCCCGTTGAGAAAAGGCTGTACTTCAGCTGCTTGACAAGCCTGATTGTTCAAAAACTGATGAGTCAGACTGCAAGAATTATGAGATTGCTTCTAAATAATGAGTTTGAGGATCTTTTTCCATGTCTGCAGTTGTGGGATGTTTTTTTTCATCTCAAGCTTTTGTGTCACTCATAGTTTAGTATTTCCAAGCCCTGGCCTTTTTTTTTTTTTTTTTTTTTTCAGAATGACAACCACCCTTAAAAATAAAGGAAAATTAAAACTTGGCTTATCTTCCAATCTGGCAGAAGTTTCAGTATCATTAAATTATCAAGAGTGGGCACTGCTGCAATGCTCACCCTGAGCATTGCTACAAATACATAAGGATTACTTGCTTTTCAGAAAAAATAATTTTTAAATTTTTTACAACTTAAATGTGAAGCAGACATAGATCTTCATTCTGTAGACATACCTTGCAATTTACCCTGTTGACTGCCCTGGTTCAAACAGTTGCTAACATCCTGGTTTTAGTGAGATGGCTCACAGTAACCGAGTACAAGTCATAACACTCAAAACCAAGACATCTAAGTAAAATGTCCCTGTGACATAAATGTGAGCCCCACAATTACTTTTGGATTCTTGCACTGATCTTTATAGGGACAGAATAATTTTTCCACATGCAAGTGAATAATGAATGAAATTCATACACTTGACCTTTATCACCTATGGCTTTTCCATCACTTCCTGCAGGAGTGCTGGAGGGAGAAAGCAAGGGAAAAACTCGAGGGATTTTTTTAATCCTGTGCTACTTATCTGCTTGTACAGAGAACCAGCAGACTTCCAATGTATTAACCAATTTGTTCTCAGACAGGAACAAAAAGTTAGACAGTGACACTCTTGTTTTGGAAGCTTCTTCCAGACACTATCTCAGCTGTGCTATGTTTCTTGTGTTGTCACAGCTAAGCGTGGCATCACTCCCACTGGGGCAGTGTTCAGAGGACGAACCTGAGACTTTTTCTTGAAATACACGCATCAAGTCATTCCGTTAAGGCGACATTTTGAAATTTTGACTTGTAAGAGGAGTTGTCTTGGGTTGCAAAACACCCGAGAATGTTAGCAGGAAAGGAGGTGGGATGAATACCTAACTTCTGTGACGCATCGAGGTTGATCATTTGTCTCTGTTTGTCTGGATCCCTCGTACCCAGCAGCACCAGCAACCTTGCACTGTGATTTTTGTGATAGAAGTGCAGATTTTGTGAAAACAGAAACTCCGCAGTCGAAATATTAAGCTGGGCTTTGCAGAGCGAGTGAGGGGAAACCATCGCTGAAGACACACCATCTTGTGGCAGTAAGAGGCACAGACCAACAGAGCCAGCAGATCTAAACTGTGTGAAGCAAAGCATCTCAGTCCTACCGAGCGGCTGATCATATACTCCTCCCTTTCCAAGAAAAAGATGCCACCGAGGAGCAAGTCCTGATCCTGGGCTCCGATCCCGCTCTGCCCGCGAGTGTCCTCGCCCAAGAGCTGCGGGGAGGGAACACGCAGGGAAAGTCCCAGGTTTACACTGCACTCACCCCACCCAGCGGCAGTTCCGGGACATCCCTCGCCCAAAACACCTTTCCCTGCGAAAGGACGGCGAGATCCGAGTACGGATCTGGTCTTTATTTCTAGGACCTCCCCCAGATGTGTCCGTGGCCACTTCCCACCCGCCTTTCCAGTAAACAGGGGAGCTTTGTCCTCTGCCACCAGCACCGTGATGCCCAGCTTGGCTTCCAGAGCTCCCGGGGGTTCCCACAGCCCAAGACGAGGCACAGACGGGCAGGAGATTCCAGCTGGGATCTGTATCCTGCAGGAAGACCCAGTCAGTTTGCAGGTAATCACAGAACTTGTTGCAAGAGGCGATCCAGCTCCTGCTGTGGCGTTGTCCCGGTTCCTTTCCCTCGTTTACAGCAATACCAGGAACAGAGAGTTCAATTTAAATGAGACCATTGTAAAAGTAACTACTTCCTTTCTGTAAATACATTGCCAGTACGTTTAAGGGGGCTGAGGGAAAGTTCCTAGAGAGGCAGGAAAAGTGGAACGCTGCAGAACGACCACCTCAACCGCTTTTTACAGGCAGAACCTACCGTGCCATGATCGGGATCAAACAGTTTTCATCACTTGATTATTCCTCGTGGCTGGGCAGCGAGACCATTGCTGCAGCAATACCTGTGTGCCAGAGTTTATTTCAAGAGCCCTGTAGACAAGAGATATTAATTCCAAGTTGGACCAAAAGGAACCCCGCCATTGAAAGTGAACGTTCTTGGACTTAGTGGTAAGTGTGCCGCTTATGTCATCAGCACTTGCAAATAAAACATGTAGAAAGCCTAAGTGCATGCAAAAAAATCCAGTGTGCTTTTGGTCTAGATAAATTAAACCTAAATATATAACTAAAATTGCATGTGGGGTTATCAGAAAAATGTATACCTGGCTTCTGATTAAATCACCACATTGAAAATTTTGAGGTGCAAGAATATTTGAAAAAGAAAATATAGAAGCTGAAGATGCTTCATTCCTGTAATTTATTTTCTTTTTACAAAAAATGAAAGGATGAGATGAGTACCAAGTATATCAGTACCTTCAAAGCAGTTTTTGCCCACATGTATTTTGTTTCCTTTTAACTTTCTAGGTTGTGTTTCCACATTTTAGACAGCAAAAATCTCAATCTTTCTCCATCTCAATGGTCTTCCACAATGCATGTTAAGCATATTGAGAGGCACCTGTTATAGGATCAAGCTGGAGATTTAATAAATCTTTATTTTTGATTAATATTCTTTTGCCTTTTGCAGATTAGTCCTTAACTGCTTAATATTCAGTGCTTGCTGCCAGCACTGGAGAGATACATCTTATTTAAGAAATGAGACAGGTTTAGTTATGTGAATGAGGAATGTCTAGAAATACAAATAATTGGTCTGAGTAAGAAATCCACTGCACAGCCATACACGAATTCCAGTTATCCAGTGGTTTTTGAACGGAGATGGAGATGCAGATGGAGAGCTTTCCAGGAGGGAGAAGAGTATTACATGGGACTACAGAGGTCATGACAAGGAGTGGTGAAATTGTTCTTCTGGAATGTACCTGACTGTACTTCCACTTCCTAAATTAGCTTTACAGCCACTATAATTTATGATATCTACATGTATAAGTGACAGATTTTTCAGGTGAAGAAACAATTGTTAGTTTTGGCTTCCTACGTAACAGCGGCTGTACATAACTTTTCACATTGTTATTCTGCACAAAGCCTCTGAATTGAGCCAAAGCTTAAAAAAGTACAATTTTAAACATAGTAGTTGAGAAAGTTAACATTAATTTATAATTTTATCATTTAGTCTGTATTAATTCATTTAACTTTATAGTGTAAAAAAATTTTATCGTTATGTGAAGTCTGCAATGCACTCAGAATCATGCTTGTCTGATAAAATGGATTTTTCACAAAAACATGCTCATTGGCATTAACTAGCCAACTGTCCTCCACTGATTGTATCCTATATTAATGATACCAATTCCAGGCATGGATTTCTGATATTGACATGATAGCCACTTTTGCTTCTGTTCCTCTGGAGCTTCTTCCTTATTCCTAAATTTGTTCAAAATGTGCATTATTATAGTTCCCGGACACTTTTAGCAAGCAAAACTCTGCTCCTCTCCAGTGACAAAATATTTAACAGGAAATGGCAGTCTTTTTAAACATAAGTTTTATACCTCCTGGAAACAGAAGTCATTAACTTGCCTGTAGCATGTAAGTATCACTGATATATATTTGCTATTTCTTCCTTTTCTGTATGTCTGAAAAGTAAATAAACACCTTTCCAGCAAAGCAGCCTTAATGTTTTGGCATTTTTTCGTTTTCCATTGTTTATACAGGAGTAAAGATCCTCTTACTGACTGGGATCCTGTTGATAGTGGAGCTTCATTGATAACCAATAGTTTGCTTCATTGATCACCAGACAAACTAATTAAATCAGAAGAATGGTCCTGGTCAGCTGATGTAAAAACAATAAAGCTCGTCCTGATCAAGTACATTTTGTAGCCATTTTGCTAACCTGTCACGAGTACAGAAATGTAGTTGTGGAAAGGGGTTTTAACCCTTTAAGTGTGGTGGAAATAAGATGCACAGCTACATGGTCATCTTTCATGACAGGAAGAAAGAGACAAATTTATTCAGAAACACACTTGGTTTTATAGCATGACTCGCAATTCCAAGAGTAGAGAAAAGGTGATTGGTTCAGAGAGAAGACACCCCATTCCCAGGGCCTGGTCACACACCACAACAGGTGTTCTATCTTTGTTATTAATTCCTTTTTATTTTGACCAAATTATCACCCTGGGAGAAATTCTCCCTAGCCTTGAGCTGGGCCAGCTTATCGGCTGGGAACAGAGCTGAAAAGCTCCAGCCTGGAATATTTCTCAGGCTGTAATTTTCTTACTTTCTCAATATGTGTCCCTACACAGAAACAAGCTACTGCAAAGTAGACTGGAGTACAAACTTGTAGAAAACCAACCCTCTGCAGTAAGTCTGCCCGTTCTCCCTCTTGATATCCTTGGAATATCCTTATTGGCTTGTGTTTGTTACTGGGTAACAGCACCCCTGGTGCCTCTGAGCAGCAGGATAAATGTTTCAGGTAGCCACTCCCTTGGGCTTCCAGGATGTTTTATTGCAGGCACTGCGCTATTTTGGGCAGCTGCCTGAAGCAAAAGACATCACAGATGCCAACCCAAGGGTGCTCAGGGAGGGACAGAATTGGGGAATAAGCTTCCTGTAAGCAGGAGTGGCTTGTCATGGGGATTGAAGGAAGGGATGTAGTAGCAAGACATAGGGAGGAATTTCAACAAAGGAGGAGTTTGGCACTAGGAAATCTGACTGTTGGGAGCAAGGCTCCTGGAGAGATGAAAAGATCCCACTATCTTCCTGTGAAGGCAAAAATGGCATAGAAAGCTCTGGCAATGGGAGCTTGCACTTGGGAAAAAAGTCACTGAACTGTGGAAGAAAAATTGTCCTTTATTCTGTCTGGCAGCAGCTGTGCATATTTTAGGACCTCTGTTAAACCTGTGGAAAGATGTCCCAGTTTTCTGGTATATGTTTTAATATCTCAGCCCTTTGATGTGTGAAGTGTCTCCCACTATTAAATAGCGGTTTTGCTGCTGTTGTTCTCCCTCTTTCTTTCCTGCTCTAATTTCCCTGTGCCTGGATTGCCCTTCCTACTCTTACTTCAGTGACAGAGCAGCTGTGGCTGCACTCACTGCTTGGCATTCACTGAGCACTAGGATGAAATATCATCAGCCTAGAAAAATTATGGGTGTTACTGTGTTAAACACATTTTTGCTTTTCTAAGAGTGTGCGGAGAGTAGAATAAATAAAATAAGAGTGTGCAGGGGAGGGAAGAGGAACAGTGTCCATGGAAGAGGATGGAGAAGAAGAAAGCTATCTAATGTCTAGGGCACTGAATAATTAAATTCAGCACAGACATCAAGCTGTCAGCACTCCTGAAAATATGATTCACTTACATTAGTACTGTGTTAGGTAAAATGTTTCTGTTCACATCATCCATAACAGAACAGAGAAATTCCCATATTTTAGAGTTGTTTTCAGCATGTGAGATGTATGTTTAAGAAACAAACACTGGATCACATTGTTTGTTCAGACAATATCTGTATTTTTGCCCACAAGTCCACTTACACATTCTGCAGAAGCTCATGTGGCCATCAGAGAAGCACCGGGGCAGTGCATGTATACCTATGTACTTTTGATTTCACCACGCTTACAGTGCTCAAAGTTTGACTATCAGGTGAACATGAAATGCACAACGCTCTTGAAAAAGTGAACAAGATTTGTTACAGCTTTAGCCATCAGGTGGCTTCTGCCTGCTTCCAGTTTGGTGAGGTTGACAAACACTGAGTAAATAGGGTGTAGCTGAGTGGTGCACATTCGTAAAGTGTAATCATACTTCTAAAGTGTAATCATACTTCTAGGACAAGTTGTGTTTTACAAAAGCCTTGGAGGTGGTGTGGAGTGAAATAAGGGCTGAAGTGTTCACAGCATGCATTGTGTGGAGTCTTACTAAAATAAGTCTTTGTGCTGCAGAGATGTAGGAGTGGGTGTGGACTATGCAGTACAGTTACCTTCATCAGCCTGTGCTCAGCAAACAAATTAACATTTCACTTTTGTTTATTCTGAGGTTGGGGGTGAGGAGTTTCAGTGGACTCTTACACAAAGAATTCATTTAAATGCTTTGTTGTTTGCTGCTGCTGCTGCTCACCCAGCTCTCCTCTGGCTAAGGCCCTACTTTCTTAGCTGGGTTTCAGCTCCTCTTCAGGCTTAGGCAGTGCTGCTTTGCAAGCACAGCCTTCTCTGGGGGATCACAGAGGCAATCCACTCACCAGTGCCCCGCTTGGCCTCTTCCCATGAGTAGCGGGGCACGTAGCCAAAATCCTGCTGTGCTTTTCTATAAGAGAAGGTGAAGGGGGTGTTCAGCAGCGTGACCAGGTGGCGGTTGGTGGAGGGGACATACCTGACAAAGGGCCTCAGCAAGAAGCTCACAATCTCCAGCAGCAGTGAGAAGTAATAGAGCACTGTCAAAGGCATGGGGAGCTGGGGCTCAATTCCAAACCCCAGGTCCTTGGTGAGCTCGTAATTCAGATCAGCGTAGCTCATGTGTGGAGTGTCATCTGAGATGTAGTAGAACTTGCCCCTGACGTGCTTGGCTTTCTGCGGGGCTCGGAGGGCTTTGGCTGCCTGCACGTGTGCCCAGGCGATGTTCCCCACATACACGGGGTTCACCAGAGCCTCCTTTCTGGAGAAGCGCAGGTAGACGTTCTTGTTCAACAGGCACTTATCCAGATGGCCTTGGAGAAACGGGCAGCCTTCCCCAAAAATGTACATGGATCTCAGGGCACAGGTCATCAGCGTGCCACCATCCTTCAGCACCTGGCCATCTGCTTTCAGCACAGAATCCTCTGCCTGTCTCTTGCTTTGGGCATAAGGAAATTTGGATGTGCTCTCATAAGCTGTATCTTCGTCACCATTGAAAATGGGGTCACCCTTGCAGTTTGGGCCTGCCACCTCTATGGTACTGGTGTATATGAAGTGCTGGACGTTACAGCGGACACATGCCTCCAGCAGCAACTGAGTACCTTCAGAAAAAAAAAAAAAACCAAACATGAAAGGCAGTCTAGGGCCCCCTAATCAGGAAAAAGTGGAGGTTTCAGATCAGAAACATCATCTCTGGTCTAATCTGGCCTGAGCTTAGCCAGATCTCCCTCCCTGCAGCTGGAAGAATCCTGTCCTGAGCAGGGAAGTATATTCAATGACACTGAACCTGCTTTGAATCTGTACATAAGTAGTATCAGTGCACCTTCCAGAGTTGAACAAGGCTGAATATTTGGTCCTAATTGTACGTTGTGGGGTGTTTTTTATGCCAAGAATCAAATTTTTGCCTTCCTTAACTTAGCATTCAGGGGATTTTTGCCTCTTCAGATTCAGGGACTTTTGCCTCTTGATTGGATTGACTTGGCTTAAGGCAGAGAACCTACAGAAGCTGCCCCTCTCCTTAGGTATCATCCATGTTCTGTGGTGAAACCCATATTTTTCAGGCTTAAGGATGCTCTAGGGTGGCTTGCTAAGAAGGGACAGAATTAGTATGGGACCTGAAGGTTTGCTCCAAAATCGGTGCACTCACACCCAGGGCAAATCTATCCAGTATTCAATTGACTAAAGAGAAGGGCTTAAGGAGGAGAATGGTGAAGCAAGGCACAATAACATATACTCAAAGATCACAAAGTGCAATGAGAAAAGAGAGGCTTGTGTATGTATGCCGCCTTTTCTGGCATATTCTGGCTTTTCCATGCAGTAGTACAGGATTTCTTACATTTAAAGTCCTTTAATGCTTTCACCGGGGGCAGCAGAGGTCAGCTGTTCAAAGTCTTTTAAACAGCCAAGAAAGTTAAATGAGGAAAGCACACTGAAGGGGGAAATAAATACTTTAATAAGTTGTGTTGTTATGGATGCAATTAGAATCTTATTTTTCTTCCCAGTTTTGAAGCAGAAATTGCCTTATTTTTTGTGCATGGTGTAATGAGAGAAATTAAGTGTAAAAAGGCCAATGACTTCAGAAGAGAAGACACAGCTCAAAGATGTTTGGAAACATCTTTGGCAAAGGAACATTAAACTAAAATGACTGATATGATATCAGAAGAGTGTAGCCTAAAATCGAGTGGATAAAATCACACACCAGCAGTGAGACACATTAAAGATCTTCCAAGTCTGCTCAGTCTATTACAGCAACAACTAAAGGCAGGACAATGCAGACCAGACTAGTGTGACTGAAACTAATATCATGAATTACAGAGGTTCAGAAGAGCCAGGAATATTGGCAGCAAAATATGGACTCATTAATGAGTGAAAAATAGGAAGAATTATTGAACTGAATATTGTTAGGCCACCAACATTCCTCTTTTCAAGCTTGAACAAGAAAAAGAAAGAAATTGAAACAAATGGAAAGCAAATCTGGATGAAGCTTTCAGAAACATTAAGGAAGTGCACTGAAAAAACATGCAGACAGGAATAAATTAATGGGAAAAATTATTTCATGCAAGTCACCCTGTTTAGATGACATACAAGCCAGGGTCATCTGGAAAAAAAATAATTTATTATATTATTTTAAAAATAATAGCTTAATTCCTGTTGTCAATACTGTTTAGAAAATAAGGGAAAGTAATCAAATGCAGAAGGTCTTGATGAAATCAAATGAGATAGCAAGTTTTAGAAAAAGCAAACAAAATTATCTTGACAGTTGGTATCTGTTCAAGATGAATTTCACTCAAATAAAATGTGATTTATTTGCAAATCAGAATTGTATGCAAAAGTTTAAAGATTGCTACAGTAATGGGAATCTGAGTCTCTTTCATATAGCATGTAATAAAGTAAATTATTACTGTGAGTGGGTCCCCATGATTCGCTTGCCCTTCTGGCTGAGGATCTGGTTCACAGAAGGTATTTTGTTTAGATTATAATTAATTATTTTCTCAATTCCCATCCTTTTAAATTTGCTTCCCTTCCCTCCTAGAAGGATATTTTTGCTCTGAGATATTGTATGGCAATGGAGGAAAGCCCCACATCACGGCAAGTTTAACTTGTTCACTTCTGTCCTGGTTCGTGAGCATCCACATCTGGTTATTGAAGCATTTCTATTGCATGAGTTCTGTTTTCTAGAAGAAACAAAACTTTCATCCTGCCAGCCTATGAAGTACATAGCAGTGCCCTGGCTGGTCAGAAAACCAGAAGAGCACCAGAATGGAAATGGAAGGAAACAGAGAAGAGAGAACAGCAGTATTCACTGACTGACCTTATGGCCAGCTGGCCCTGGGGGCAGGACTGTGGATGGTATTTCATTCTAGCAAATGTTATCAGCTAATCCTCACTGCCCAGTGGGCTTTTTTAGGCAGACACTGCTGGCAGGGGAGTGAGTACTGGGGAGTCAGAGCTAAAGAGCTTTCTGGGTTTGGGACATTTTAATAGTTGTTTGATTTTTGTTGTTGTTGTTATTGGTTTTATTTTTCCTCTTAGAAAAATGTGTTTAAGCAGTACATTCTGCTGTTAAAAACCAGATTGTAGCAGGAGTATAGTCATGGAGACAGAGCTTTACAAATCCTCTTTCTGAACTACCAACCACGTATATTTTCCTATTACGCAATGCACAGGTTTCCAGGAACTTGCCTTTCTGCTCTTCCCTCCTGACAGGGGCCTAAGAGGCTGCCCACTGGGACTCATGTTTTGATCACTGACAATTTGTGGCTTTGACTGAGCAGAAATGAAAAGGTCTGGAAGCTAATGGTACAGGCAATGAGCCATGCTAAAACAACTAAAATGCTATCCCACTGTTTTTAAGGTACATGTAAGAAACAGCTTGGCTGCCAAGAATTCTCTATTCCTCTGAACACTGGTGAGCAGCCAATATTTGTGAAAGTGATGCCTGTACAGGTATGTTCCTTATTTTTCTGTGAAGAAGCCCTGTGTCTGTGGCAGAGAGGAACAAAGAACTGGGAAAGCTGTTTGTGTAAATAAGAACATCTTCCCCAAATCTCCCCCAAGTTTTTGAGGCAACGCATCCAGGGAGGCCAGTGTGCATGCAGGTTAGGCAGTACCAGTTCTCTGAATGGCTCTGAGGGTTTTGGCATCACAGACAGGGGGTGAAGCTGTGCTTTTAGAAACTACATTTAAACTTCCTGGTAGGTGATGCTAGATGGGCCATTCTTACGTCTAAACGTTCTCCCTTCATGAAGAATGGGGGTTCCTTAGTGGAACCGGAAATCCCATCACTGAGTCACTGAAACGCCTCCCTCCCGTAGCCCTGAGTTTGTTGGGGAATTTTAAATTATAAGCTCAAAGTGGGAGAGCACTTGTTCCTCTCAATTGCGTTCTTGCAAACGCAGACTTAATGGCAAAGGAAGGAAAAGGAGAAAAAGAAGAAGGAGAGAGACACAGGCTCTGGGATGTTATCAATGCAACATTTCTGTAACTGCAGCCAGAGTCTGCAGTATTTGTAAAATTTGAAAAATGTACACAGCAGGGATGCCATGTGGGGTGGGAGATTAAGAACCAATTTCTGACGTGAGCATTGGGATTTCAGAGGGGAATTGCTCTCAGAAAGTTCCACTGAGCGTGGGCTTATGACTATCATCATTCAAGGCAGAGTCTGTGCAGATCTCAGTGAGAGCATATGTAAGTGTTGATAAGAATGAGTGATCCTGCACTGCCCTGAAGTGGAAGACTGGGTGTGGAGAGGCCCAGAATTTCTTGGGGCTACACAGACATGAGATTTGCACCCCTAGGTATGTCTGTGCAAGATGCAGAACAACCCAGTTAACCTGGTTCAAAACAAACACGGGTCAGGTGCTCCCTTTCCTGAGCAGACAGAAATCAGGACAGAGCTGTGGGTTTGAGAGAGGTGCTTCACCTGCTCACCTGTTACATTGACTTCCCAGAGCAGCTTCTTCTCGATGAGGCCCAGGGTGTCAATGAGGGAAGCCGTGTGGATGACGAGGGAAACCCCCTGGCAGGCATGGTGCAGGAATGTCACATCTCGGATGTCCCCTTCCAGGATTTTCACCTCTGTCTTACCCTTGAAGTCTGCAGGGGCAGCAGAAAACAGAGCACAAGACTTTGCAGGCACCCTAAGAAGAGCACTGGAAGGAGTGGTGAAGGGTTGATCCTGCCTGGCAGGTGCTGACTGTCCAGGAACAGCAGGGATATTTTAAGGCTGTGGAAATAGAAGGCATTTCTCCAGGACTCTCTTGTCAAATGCTAACTGCGGTGCTATAGAAGCTTATTTTGCATTACCTACCATAGACCTGGAGCCAATATTCAACATGTTTCTTTCTATTTTATTTTTTAAAGAGAAATCTATTCCACTGCTAGCAAGCTTCCTTGAGTTGTGACTGAGTTAAAGTTCACAGAGGAGTAGCTTTATCTGTGCATGTTCTGGTGCCTGGCTGGCTATAGATGTGTTAACCCAAGTGTGCTGAACAGGCACTGCATGTTCCTGTCTCCAAGCAGATGAATGATGCCTCTCCACCCAGCTCATGTGAGCTCAGATATGTGTTTATACCTACTTTCTTCTCCTTTACCTTGCCTGTATTGCAGCTCTTCTAATAAATTACATATAATTCTGACGTCTTTTTCTTGTACCTTGGCCAGGACTTACAGTGCCTCTTCCAACTCCTGCTCTGGCTCCATTTCAGTGTCTGTGCTGTGGCGTCATTTCTAGCCTGAACATCTTTCTGGTTCATATCTGAACTCTCAAGACTGTTCTCCTGAGCTACCTCAGCCCGGCTTGATTAAATCCTGCTTTTTAAGCCCTCTTCCTCCATAGCAGCTGCAGTGTGTGACCCCAGAGGAGCTCTAGGTCTCAGAGCCATCCTTCCCTAAGCTGTGCTGGGCAGAAGGATTCTTTCTGCAGCCCAGAGCTACACCAACATGAACCAGCACCAGACGATTGCTTGGAAAAATGTGCAGTCCAAGGCAATGCTGCTCTCCAGGGAAAGCAGCTGGCCTGGCTCCAGCCATGCCACGGGAGACGAGGGGACTTTCTCAGCATGACTTGTAAGGAGGTGATGCCATTGCAGCAAGTCCTCTGGGAGCCTCTGCTGTGGCTGCGCTAGATGGCTCCCCAGGCACAGCTACTGGGCAGGGACTCTGCAGCACAGGCAGAGCCTCTGTCTTCTTCCAGCATAATCAAATGCCCCTTTTAGATAAGAGAAGAACCTGATTAATTTGTACAGCTTTTATCTTCAGCCATGACTGAAATCTTGTGTATCCTAGTGCTTTGTCACCAGCTCCAAAGCACGCAGTATTTCATCCCATGACTTTAATATGAAACACTGAGAGAGACAGCTGTTGGATCTGGAACTGAGTGGGAATATATTTTAAAATGGTTTTATCTCAATTTCTTTATAGCACACTAAGAATGTAACCCTGTACAATTTAACAATTGTTCTGATGCAACAGCCTTAAGGGACATTTTTATTTCCACCACAGACAGTTGATCTGAGATTTAAGATTTGTGAAACATTTGCAAAACTGTTACTAAATCTAGAGTTTCTTCCCTCCCAGCACAGTCATTGCTCTCTTCTGCTCCGTTATTTTATAGACTGCATTCATTTCCTCGGACTCCATCTCCAGAAGCTTCACTCTGACCTCTATTTGCATGGTTGCAAAAGCGTCAGACTGGGGCTGGGCTTTTTGTTAAGCACCTGATAGTTAGATTTAATCTAATAAATATTAGTCTTTTTTGTACTGTCCTTAAGCTGATGTTCTCCATGAATAAGGTTTTGTGGGATTGTAATAATCCCAAGAACAGACAAATAGATTTCACAACATAAAATCTGACATGTGACCCCATCAAAGTTATCACAGTGCCCGGGAAAGGGTTAGGAAAACGGAAGTTTTACACATGCAAATCAAAGCTTTCAGGAAAAGTACAGAAGAAACCTGTCCCTTTTAAAGCTGATCACAAGAAATCTGCTGCCTAGGTTCTTTGTGCCTTGTTTGTGCTTGCAGTTTGTGCATGTGTGATATGAGTCAGGAAATCTGCTCCTCTATCCCGTTTTATCCAGCAGAAGTTGCCATGGTAGGTACAATATGGGCCTTGCTCACTTTTAGCAGCATCAACTGCATGTCAGGAATCAGCAGATTGATCTTGTTTTTCTCTGGGTGAAGAGAAAAACTACAGGTGAGCTTGGAAAAAACAAGAGGAAAGAAATCACTGACAGACAGCGGTTTCAGTCTGAGATAGCCAGCAGAAATAAACTTGATTTCCATCTACACAAACCATTGCCCGGGCATTGAAAGAACATGTGGGTAGGTCAGAGGGGGAGGAACAGTATAAATTCAAATCAGCTCTCCATTTTTGCATAAAGTGATTATGACAAAGTACCTACTTTCTGGGAAAGTTTATTCTTCTTCACCAGTGTTTTCTGTGTCCTCTGAGTTGTAAGTAAACTCCGTGCTTGCTATGGGGTAGTTTTTGCTTGAAAATTCAATGATTTCTCTATAAAATTCAGTGTCCTGTTGTGAGCAGTTTTTGACTCAGCAGTACAGTCAGACTATTTGCCCTAAACTTGAGAACAACATAGGAGTTTTGATTTCTCCAGAAGTGCCATTGCAATAGTGAATAACAAAAAAAGAATTGTGTAAGTGGAAGCACAGAAAAGGCAGAAAGATAAATTTGAAATGGAGATGGGAGGTAAGAAACCCAGGGCACCAAAGTACCATGACATCCATTCTCAACCACACAATGTAACTGGGTAGACTCCAATTCACAGGACTCAACATTGGATCATCCCAGACTCCCTGGGACTGTGGAAGAGCACAAATGCCACTGTCCTATGCAGACTGAGTGTGATGGTCAAGCTCTCAGCAGGAAAGTTGCTTGGATGAAAGAGGAATGCCCCTGAGTGCCTTCTGGCACAAAGACCTGTGACTTGCACATACTTCTCTGTCTTGCTACCCACAGCCCTGACTCTGCAAAGATATTGCAAGTGCAAGGTGCCCCCTTTGCTAGTGAGGAAGAAACTCACTCAGCTCTGGTCCTGACTGTTCCAGAAATCCAGATAATATCTGCTAGCAAGTAAAAATTCCTATAGGAAAAATAATGCAGGTCAGAAAACTCCAGTCCCACCCACAGGTTTTGTAGCAGCCCCGCACTTGGAATAGGAGTCACTGTGGTAGAGGGCTTGAAAGAGAATGGCAGGCAAATATTTTGAGTAGTCCTGAGCACAGGGACTGGCAGGACACTAGAAGAGGTGTAGACACAAGGGCTGATACAGACAGAGGAGCTGCCAGTCAAAGTGCAGGGGTTCAAATCTGTTTAAACACTTTTGGAATGTCAGCCTATGGTCCCTACTACCTGTTTATGGGGAAGAAACGGCTTTGGTAACTGATTTTTCCCTCCCTCCTGTGCTATTCACATAGGCAGAAGGAATGTTAAAAGAATAGGAGAGAGGGTGTATGGCAAGTGCTCCGTGGAGGAAGAAAGGGAGGATAAGGAAAGAGGGCATAGGGCTTGCCTATTAACAAAAAAAATAAAACATCAAAATATTTGCTGCAGCTCAGCCAAGACTGTGCCCACACAAACAACTGCTTTCACTCCCCAGGATGCTCCATTATACCCACAAAGCTCTCCTGGCCCAAAGCAGTGTAGATGCCTCTGCACTGCTGTATGAGTGCTAAACCACATACATTCCTGCTGCTTCAGCCCCTACTGTAGCTGCAGGTTTTGGGCTTGTTTCTGTGGAAACTCTCTGGAAACCAGAGCAGGAAGGGCTGCTGCAAGGCTCAGGGGCATCCTCAGTGAAATGCTGAGTTAGATTTAATGGAGAAGAAGTTTGAGTTGTGTAAAACCATGATAAAGGCTTGTGCAATTTGTACTTGGTTTATTGTGAACTGTTGCTATTCATTGATGACACTTTAATGCTCTATAGAGTGATTGAGGCTCTTCAGCAAATCACACGGAGATATTCCTTAAGGGCTCCCATATAGTTTCTGCATAGAGGAAGAGTCTTGCAGTGAAGATGTGATGGAGGAAGTTATTGTTAAGTAAATGTAATGTAAGGACTTACAACTCTGACTGAATTTAGGCACCCAATGTGCCTTTTTATAGATGTGCTCAGTATCTCAATAAATAGGACATTTAAAATAAAACACTCTGAGCTGCTTTCCCTGCCACAGA
Source organism: Acridotheres tristis (assembly GCA_037013685.1). NCBI lineage: Eukaryota > Metazoa > Chordata > Aves > Passeriformes > Sturnidae > Acridotheres > Acridotheres tristis. The sequence goes on along the minus strand of CM072884.1, from coordinate 26,417,961 downwards.
CTGTTTCTGGCACTGGGCACATCACTCAATTGCACTGTCTCCAATCCATTCAAGAAGCCAGAGTTCTGCCTTGCACTTTGCAAATGGTTCTGTCTTTTCTGTTTAGCATTTGCTTAAACAGGAAACTGCAATAATGTTATTAACAAAAGCAGTTTTGAAAGTACCTCACCACAGCTCTCAGTCAGACAATCACTATTAATCAAATTAATCACAGATTGAAGAAAACCATTAGAATTTGCACCCACAACATTATCACTGCCTTCACTCTCTGGCATACCAGAGCCCAGCACAGCATGCTCTGATATCTCTGCCCTCCCACCCAATATAGCAATGCTTGAATTTTCCTTTCCCCCAAGAAGAAGTGTGAGATTTTTGCACTAATTTTGCTCTGTGAGTTTTGTCTTCAAGTCGGCTTGAAGACAGCCTATTTACTGCATGAAGGGTATATAGAAGCCTCAGGGGCTGACAAAAAATTCTCGTTTTCACATTTTACATCTGATTTCTGTGATGGAGGGAGAGGGAGGGATAAAGCAAGGCTTCCTTGAGATAAAACCTCTATCTGCAAAGCTAGATGGGATGAGAGGTAAAGGCTTCCAAGCTACTCATGTGGGACAACAGCACCTACAGCTGCAGCACACAGTCCTCATGAAATGGCACTTACTTTCAAATCTTCTGAGCGCCTCATCACTGAAGGCTTTGTCCAGCAGCCGGATCTCAGCCAGCGCCTCCTCTTCTTCCAGCAGCAAGCGCACGATCCTCTGGCCAAGAAATCCTCCTGCTCCGGTCACCAGGCAGCTTACCCCAGCCAGGGACATTGCTCTGGGCTGTTCCTCAGTGGTGAACTCGCTGTCTCTGTAGCTTGGTTCTCCTCCTGCCTGAGGGAATGAACATATGACATCAACCACTGGAGGCTTTACAAATCAAAGGGTGTTACCAAAAGGAGAGACTTCTGGAAAACAAACTTTAATCCCTACATCAAACAATTTTTAAAGCATGTCTTACTTTTTGCTAGCTATTCCTATTCAGAAGTAGTCTACATATTTTTTCCATGAAAAGAAAACATTCTTATAAATAATTACAAATCAATTCAATTAGCAAATCTGCAAATGCTCAAAATCAACTTCAATGCCAAACAAACCCCACAAAAGTCTGCCTCCAGTCCCAGTTCCACCTCTCAAGCACTCAGAAGACTGTGGGGGAGATTTGCCTGTATTTATATCCTGCAGGGCACCACCTAGGTCATTTTGCTCCCCTCCCTCTTGAGTGCCTCCTTTGCTGCAAAAGAATGTGATGCTTCCACACCACTCCCACCGAAGAGGAAGGCTCTGGATGCAGTGAGGTCTGAGCCTAGATGTCGCCCTGCATCCCTAAATTCCCAGATAATAAACCCTCATGTTTATAATTCTGTCTAGCTGCACTTGCTTGTATACTACAGTGCCAATATTGTGCCAGTATTGAAGGTAAAGAGCATTTAAATTAAATGTAAATAGCAGGACAAGCTATTTAGAATAGTTTGAGAAGTGGACTCCACTGCTGTATATTTTCTGGACACTGGGCTCCCCTATTATAACGTGGGTTTCTCACTCTCTCTGTTCAAGATCAGAAACTAACCCTGGGGATTTTGTGTTTGTTCAGTATGCTACAGGCATTTGAAGTGATGAAATTGTTTAATGTACCATCAAAGTTAAATTCAAGCTGCAGGAGGGAAAGATTCACCCCTGGAAATGTCTTGTGCAAGAGTACCTATTTAAAGTAAGGCTGTTTGTGCCTCTGCAGTGATCTGCGTCATTACTGCTTTACATCTCCAACATGCAGGGAAAATGCCCAGGTGTTTTTCCCAGGAGTTTCATGCCAATTCTAGCAAAACTGTTTTGTAGTGTGAGACCAGGGCAGGGCATTAGCCTGAAACTCCTGATGCCAGCACTGCCCTCCTGGATCCAGTCAAGGCACGCTGGCTGCAGCTGTGTTTTCTCTCTCTCACACGCAAGGATAGGCTGACAACCCTGCTGAAGCAGGATGATAAATAGGGAGCTGCCTTGAGCAAAAAGGAGGTTACAAAGAAGTCCAGCAACACAATTAATTAGGCTGAAATCACTGGAAAAGGGATCCCTGATTTGGGGCATAGCTGGAATGGATCTTTAATGATCCATTCATGCCACTAACTGCTAAGCTCCTTTTTTTTTAAAAAAAATATTTTATCATGGGTTTTGTTCACTCATTAAAGAGAGCCCTAGAGAAAAGTTGCAGAAGAAGCATCCCCACACTGTTACTTTTTTAGAGCAAAACTGGGCTTGCATGTGACAGGAGGAAAGAAAAACCATTTCTGTTGAAGGAGAAAGGTTTCTAGCTGACACAGATGACAAAGCTTTGGCAACTGTTTCAATCCCATCATCCTTGAAAATCTGTTCCTTACCCCAACAAAGCTTTAAAAAATTTGTTATCAGTGCTTCTTTCCTTGGCTTTTCACAATCAGGACCTTGACATTTTATATTCTTATCAGAAGTTGCTGCAAATTAATTTTGTGCACTTTGCAAGGAAAAATAGCTGGCTAAATCCTGCTGCTCCAAGCAGCATTCTCTGTAACAGGGCTTCTTTTTTGCTTTCAAAAAGGAAATAAAATGCTTTAAAGAGGCATTATAGAACCAGACAACACCACATAGCCTCTTAGGATAGAAAACACTCTTGTACACCAAGCTTTCCTATCAGAATGACCAAGCTTAACAGCTGTAGTGCTTATATGAGAATATGAATGCTTCACAGGGGACTGCAGGGATTTACTGCTGCTGTGCTTTGTCCTCTTACATACTACTCAGACAAATCTTGTCTTAGTTTGAGGGAATTTTATACATCACTGCATGGCAGCCTTCGTCTGAACTTCTCTGTGTGAATGTCAGTAATCAGACAGCAGCAATTTGCTCAGTTCCAGCTTGGACCTACTGGGGCTTCCTGCAGTCTCACGTAGAGACAACATTTTCACCTCTTGTTTCTTGTTGACATTGCTGCTGGGGCTACTGAGTGGCATGACAGCTCCTCCTGTGCAGACAAGACTAGCTCTGGTGTTCCCCAGAGGACATGGAGGCAGATGCTGAAATGGGCTGTACATCCCAGAACGGTGCCAGTGAGCAACAAGGCCAAAGTCCACCAGTTCCACCAGGAAAAACTTGATGAAATTCAGAGTTACTGCACAGGTAGGGGAACTTGCGGACTAAAACATAATTGAACAACATTTGAAAAGTTTACCAACTGTGCAATCTGTGTCATGGCATAGACACTTTTTAACTGTGTTGATGTCTTCCTTCTTTTTGACATCATTGTAATATGAAGCCACCACAATCTGATATTTTGCCTTAGAATGGACTGCATGTCTAAGAGCGTTGGTTTAGAAAATCAGAGCTTGTACATTTTGATGAGTGTTGGAGAAATGCTATACCGTGGCTAAGTGGATATCTTAGTGTATGTGCAATGCACCATGTCCCATTCCAGCCATGTCCCTGATTTGCTGGCCCAGGAACAGTTGCTCCTCAGATTTTACTGGTGTTTATGTGACAGATACTTTGAGGCAATGACTGGCAGGTGTTAGAGAATGTATTTTCTTAGCCTTGTCACAAGAAGAAGAATGGATTGGGAGGAAATGTAGTGGAGATAAGAATGCAGACAGCAATAGTGAAAAGTCCCAGCAGCATTAGGAAAAAACTATCATGGTACTGGAATGATTATGTGCAATAACATTGCAGGGCATGGAAGTTTTATAGGATAAAATGTACTTTTACAGCAGGCAATGCTGTTTGATTATGGAATCAGGTAAACTGATTTTGTTATCAATCAGGGTATCCAAAATTAAGAAAGGAAGAACAGATCTATTTGTCCAGAAAGAATTTTAGTTCAGAAAAGGGGTTTCTGAAGTCTGGCCTCTTGCCCAGACCTATGAGAACGAAAGCAGGGAAAAGCAAAAGCATACTCATTGTTTAGCTGGACCTTTTGATTTCTAAATATAAAGTAACTGTAAGAAAAAAGACATACACACACACACACACACACACACACACACAAAATCCATGTTTCTTCTCATGTGAAAAATTAATGTGTTTTCTACCACTGTATGCCTGTAAACTCAAAATGCCTACTTGCTGGCAGCTCTGGGAGAGAGGCTGGACTTTGAGATGTAGATTTACTCAAGGAAAACTTCTGCCCTTCAGCGTGGGAGGCACTGTTCCCTCCTGGAAACATTTCCCTTTCTTCTAGTTACACATTGACAAGAGGAAAAAAAAATTTAAATAATTAACTTCTGGACAACTGTCCTGTATCAGACTCTGAATAAATACAATAAATAAATAAGTACAATAAATACTTTTTGTAGTGGAGAAGAGTTGTAAGACACTTTAATCACTTTAATCAAGGTAGGGAGAAAACCACCTTAAGAGGCCTCAGTGTTTCTGTGTCTTCAAACCTGGCAAAGAATATATCTCCTGTTTCAGTAATACCAAAATTCTTCCAGTAGAATAGAGAAGGTGATTGTAAACGATTCTGACGTTATCTCCAAGCTCAAAAAGGCCTTCTTGTAATAGTCTTTGTTATATTAGACAGCACATGATTTGTGCAATTAACTAGAAACAAACTAGAAACATTTAGCCTCTTTTTCCCTTTAGTTTTAGGAAGAACTCTATTTCCTCAGCTGAAATTAATGATCATATATTTAAAGGCTGGAGAAATTTGCATCATATGCCAAATAAAAATGTTTATGTTTGGATCCATTTTGTAGATAAGCTACCCTTGTAAGTAGAGTGATTCTCTGTCCTATCCTCCAGGGATGCTGGGAAGCAGCAGGGTTTGATTAATCCTTAACCTACACGTTTACCATCTTTGAGGACAGTTTTTTGTAAGATTTAACCTTGCTTGAATGTGTATTAGAGATATAGCAAGCAAGTACATAAAGCAGAACTGGGTGCAGACAATGGGGCATGAAACTTCGGTATGCATTGGCTTAGGCCTAATCCAGATCATAGAAAATTTTCAATGTCTTGGAAAACTGGGCTTGATAGACTCTCATCCTGATTGAACCCTCTGACCTCTCACATTAGGTTCACTCACCAAATGTCTTTGTTTTTCACTCAGAAAATGCTTTCTTGCAGCTTTTCACAGAGATAACATGTGCTGCCTCTGCAGCTTCATGTAGTTGGTCACGGCAGCACAGCGGTATGGCAGGGTACAGATCTCTTGTGCAGCTCTTATTTTATGATTCTGTGATATCCTTCTACAATTCAGATTAAAGGCAGCCTCTGGAGATCTCTGTGCCAACCTCTGTGCCAGAGAGGTTGTTCTGGACCTTACCCAGGCAAGCTCTGAATATCTCTAACAATGGAGGTTTCACAAAGCCTGTGTTGCAGTGTCTGACTGCCCTCATGGTGATTTTTTTGCCCACTAATTTCTACTCGCAATTTTCCTCATTGCAACTTGTGCCTGTTGCCTTTCACCCTTTTACTGCACACATCCAAGATGCTGGCCTGGATCTTCTCCAAATGAGTAGTAAAAGGCAGTGATGCAATCTCCCTTCCCCCTGCCTTTAGCCTTCACGGGACTGAGCTCTCCCAGTTGTCTCATTCTCTTCTTGTGCATCCTTGAAATGCATCAACATGGGTGATGTGGTGTGATTCCCAAATCTTATCTGCTGGGCTGTCAGTCTGCTGACAAGGTTTATTGTTACTGGAACAGAGAGGAAGGCCTCCCTGTGAAGGCCTCTGGAAGATCACTGCAGACACTGTTATCTCTGAGAGAAATTAAAGCCTAAACAGGCTGAGCTTCTAAACTGGGTTAGCTTCTTCTTTCTGCCTCCTTTGGGCCAACTTAAAGTTGGCTTTATGCAAAAGGTCATCTTTTAGTAGCATGTGCCTGTACATGCCAGGGAAATGGGTATCTGGGTATCTGCCAGCTCTGAAGCAGGGTGAGGCAGGGCGTGTGCACCACTGAGAGATGGCTTTTTGCCCCACAAGTGTACTCTGCTCCACTCCTTCACTGCTTTGCATTTAGAAGCAGTAGGCAAGAACGGCCCCCACCTTCAAAGAGCAGCTGGGGTGCCTGGTAGCTGATTCATCTTGTTTCTATATCTGTTATGAATACATCCAGGAAAAGCCAAATCTATGGAAGATAGCAGCCACAACTGTCCCAGAGCAGGAGAGATGTGTGGATTGGGTTGCCGTGGGACTTGGCAGGACAAATGGAAAAGCAAGGCACGTGCTGGCTGTGCAGTGTAGTGGAACTTTGGAGGAAGACCCAAAATAGGTAATGTTGTGGAACAGCCAGTTTAAAGCAAATGTATTTAGGCAAGTAACAACTACCTGAACTATTAAGGAATTCATGGGTCTCAATAAAAGCAGACTGCAGCCTTTGCTAATACAGAGCCTTTCCTAATCTCTTCAAAATTTTCCAGAAGGCCTTATGAGATACTTTTTGCACGTCCTTTTTCATCTTCAGTCTGATTGGGACCTTAGTTTCACCTGCCTCTGTTTGGTGGGCATGGCAGGAGGCTGATCACAGCTTTGAGAACTGAATCAGGCGTTGGTCAATCTCTGAGACACTGGCACAGCCTGCAATAAATGAAACATTGGTGAGAGAGAAAGATCTGTGCATGAAGCTTGGAAGTCCCCCGGTTTAGGATCACAGTCTTATACGAGCCAGTTTGGGATAGCTTGGTACTTGAGTATCTCCACTCCTCAGTGGCATCTTCAGCCTCGAGGTTCAGTATCGGAGTCCCCCGACCAGAGGAGTTAGAAACATGAAAAGAATATATAGCAAACTGAGCAGGGTGCAATCTGATCCAGTCAAGTCAGCAGCAAAACACAGAGAAAAGAAAGGGTTTGCTGTGTGCCAAATGGCCAGAGATAAAGATTTGCATTGCCATTTCATTTGGACAAATATGGGTGGAATAGAGCTGCTGGTTGACAGCTGACTGAACATGAGCCAGCTGTGTACCCAGGTGTGATACAGGCATCCTGGCCAGAATAGTGTGGGCAGCAGGATCAGGCTAGTGATTGTCCCCCTGTACTGGGCACTGGTGGGGCTGCACCTTGAATCCTCTATTCAGGCGAGGTTTAGATTGGATATTAGGAGAAATTTCTTCACAGAAATTGTTATCAAGCACTGGAACAGGCAGCCAAGGAAACGATTGAGTCATCAGCTCTGAATGTGTTTAAAAGAAGCATAGCTATGGCACTGAGGGACATGGTTTCATGGAACTGACAGTTCTGGGTTAACAGTTGAACTTGATGATCTTAAAGGTCTTTTCCAACTAAAAGATTGTATGATTCAATGAATTTCACAGCCTCAGCAAAAGGATCCCAACTTTCTACTCTTGCTGAATCCTGGGCCCTTTTGCATGTAAAGAACTGTAAAAGTCTGCTGGGGAAAAGACCCAGGAATCTTTACTGGTTGAAAAAATAACCCATGAAAAAGTAACCAGTTCATAGGCGGGATTTCACCTCCAGTCTCCCAGCCAGTGCTGCTACCCACTTGAGTTCTACATGTCAAAATGTATAGAATATCCTACATTGGAAGGAACCCACAAGGATCATCAGGTCCAGCTCCTGGCCCTGTGCAGGACATCCCAAGAATCACACTCTGTGCCTGAAAGCATTGTCCAAATGCTTCTGGAACTCTGTCTGGCTTGGTGCTTTGACCACTGCCCTGGAGACCCTGTTTCAGTGCCCGTAAACCTCTTGTTCAAGAGTAAAATTGGAACTTGCACTGAGCTCTGCAAATTTGTTTGGTGAAGGGGTTTAACAGGGCAGATATAGCTGGGAGCAGGAGTGAGAAATGCAGAGTGAGAGTGAAAGCTGGGAGGAGACACAAAGGCTTTTAAAGCATGTGTAATCACCTACAGACTGTATTCTCTAACACAGAGAGAAAAATTCTGCATCCACTTTTAATGAACTCTTCATGCAGAAAAAAATCAATTGCATTTTGCCTTGATAAACACTAATTAAATACTGAAAAACATATGCTGCCATTCCCGGGAGAACAGACATTCCAAGTTTTGCTTGGCTGTACTTAGCAGTTTTGCATCTCTTTACTTCAGTCACAAAGCTGCTCTAACCTACTCCCTCCATGCAAACTTCATTGCTGTGAGACCTGGAATGCCAAGTGGTTTCACAGGAAGCAGAGAATCTCAACTACAGCAACTAGAACTCTCACAGCTCCTGTGGACTCCCTATTCGTGACCCATCCATCACACTCCTGATTTTATAGGGCTTGCATGCAGAAACATCTGTAACACCCATTACAAACAAAATACTCACCAGCTAAGGCCATAGACAAGCGAAACTCATCCTGCAGAATTCTCAGGACATCCTGAAGACCTTCTTCACCCTGCACCAACAGAGAAAGGGTAAAAGGAGCACTGGCACAGAGCAGTGCTGCAGGATGCCTGCACCCTGAGAGCTGGGATAGTCCCTTAAGTCCGTGCCAATTCCAGTCTCTCATGCAGATGAATGATTAAATGATATGATGAATGTGCTCAGTTCATAACAGATTAATTTAGATGCTTTTCCTTTTGGGATACCTCTGAACAGAAAAAGAAAACAAAGCTGTTTTTCACTTCTGACATTTTGTAGCGGGTTCTTTTTTTTTAGCTTTCAGTTTTCCCCCACCAATGGGCTTGCTGTTTAAAATGTCAAGCCTTACAATGCTGACAGGTGTTAACAAAGTAATGAGAGTTTTATATATGTTACCACTCCAGAAACTGTAGTTTACTCAAATACTGGACTGAATCTTTGCAAATAATAGACTATGTATTTTCTCTGTGTAAGTGACACCAAGAAGCTCAAAAGCCAATGAAATGTATAGAAGATTTTGATCTTCCTATAAAACACTGGAAGATTTAAATTATTTTTATCTTAATTTTTTTTTTTTATGCCTTCAAATAATAAATGCTTTAGGTGAAAACAATGTCAACACTGTTTTATGCCCTTCCTCTATTGTATGCTTTGGTAATGTCACTGACATACATCTTGAGGGATACTCTATGGAATATAATACCAAAGCACAATAGAACCCCCAAAAATTCCACTTCCTTTCTGTTTCTATTGTGGAAAAAGTGCAGGGTACTCACAAGAACACCTTTTTCATCTTAGGCCCTTTTTTGATGTTTACTGACAAAAGAAACAGTACTGCCAACTCTTACAGGTCTTTTCAGGAGATTCAGGTGATTTCTTGCTCAAAGCCTTGCTACTGGAATCCACAACAATCACACCAGTGGACAAGAGTGCCATTTAAGACAAAGGAAATATGTCTGGACCATTAAAAAAATGTATCTTCTAGAGAAAATTTTGAAAGATTCCATCCCTAGTGTAAAAAGCAAAAATTGGCAAAAAACTCGAACAGGTATAATATTTTAATTTTAATTATATTCTGTTTACCTCCACATCAGAGGCCTAATTCATGACTCTGGATCATAGAAATATGCCCAAAGTTGAGAAGTAGCAAAGCTGAAACTGAAATAGTAGTGCAAAGCCCAGGCACCTCCAGGACAGTTTTGCTCAGCCTTGTCCAAAATGTTTCAGCCATCTGTGGGATGGAGTTCTATACATATTTCTAAAGAATTCATGGCACTGCTGTGAAACTGTTCTACCAAAACCATATATTGTTCTCAAGTATTTGCTGAAAGCAAATAAAATTGTAAGACTCATCTTCCTGGCAAATAATCCTAGCTCCAGTTTTCAAAAGCACTGATGGTCCTGAGTGGTAAAGTATTTTTGCACCAAACTGCAACAGCAAGAAAACAGGTCCCACAAAACAATCCTATCACCTTCAATATCCCACTGTCCAAAATCTCAGGAAATTGTGAAATTCAGTGGTATTTTTAAATCAGAGGAAATGTCAGGGGTTCATTCAATTTGGGGTGATTCCACTTCAAATTCAGCGAAATAAAATTTAAAAATATATTCTCCACCAGTGAAAACTCTGTCACTTCAGCTGCAGGACTGCTGGAGAGTGTGAGAAGCAGGCACATGAGCACAGAGCTCCTTACCTTATAAGCCAGGCCCCATAAAGCTGGTCTTCCAATAAAGACACATTTTGCTCCCAGTGCCAGTGCTTTTAACACGTCGCTTCCTTTTCTTATTCCACCATCTACATAAACTTCGACTCTGCCTCGTACTGCCTCCACAACCTCAACCAGAGCATCAATCTGCAAAGAAGAAGCCAGTCTCACCTTGAGGGCGGCTTTTGATTCCAAGAGAAGGAGGATATATTCCAAAGAGACAGGCAGGGATGCAGTGCTTTAGTAGGATACCTTCTCAAAATGAAATATGACAATGCATCAGAAATAGCTCAGCACCAGGAGCTGCAGAATAACGTGCAGCTCTCTGTTCTGTTTTCCAGATACTTAATGCCATGTTCCAGTACTTTGCTTATACTGATATTCTTTGCTATCACTTTTGATTAGTGAAAAAGTAATATTTTTACTAGATTTATGAAAGATTTTAAATATAAACTTCAATGGGAGTAACTGTCATCAATATTTTACTTTCATTTGAGACAGTGATGAATCATACAGCTGTTTGCTAAAAAGGCTGATGTCAAACTTCTACTGCTTAAACTACCTAACCTTGCATTTCAACTTAATCCTGGTGACCACTTGTTGAGTGCCTCCCTCTAAAGCATCTGTCAAGGGTTTCATTTGCTATGCAGTATAGTCAATAATTTCCCCCAGGTTAAGCCTCCTGATTCCCTAAGGTGTTTTCTGTGGAGTTCAGCATGGAGTAGAGCCTCAGATGTTATTGCAGGGCAGCACCACAGAGAGATGCTGGCTCTGGCTCCAAGGCAGTACAACCAGGGGCAACACATTGTACTGGACATAATTAACTCTCCTTCAGAACAAACCCCAAAGGCACTTTTCTGCAGTGTCTTATACCTTTTTGCCTTCTTTTAAGCTTTTTTTTTTCTGAATTTCAAACTGAAAACCTTCAGGCTGAAATTTTATAGGACTAGCTCAGCAAGAGACAGGCTTGGCACCAGAATAGTAGAGCCCAACTAGGTATCTACTGCCTTGTCTGTGTATGTAAAACAACTTTTAAGGTAAAAGAACAGTTAAAGGTGGACGCCATTTCTGTTGTAATGCCTTTGGCATTGAGTTTATTAACTTTTTTTAGTCATTATTGTCAGTCTCCATGTAGAAGAGAATTATCTGGTACCTATTTTTATTTAACCAAAGAGAACTGAGAAAAGAAAGTTCATAAGATACTGTGCAATGCAGAACTGTAAAATAAGAGCAATTGGAAAAACTGACAGAAGCCAAATTAAGCCAGTGAAATACACATATGTCCAAACAATGCATGATTTCTTTGTACAAATTAGAAAGCAGGGGAATTTTTCTCCAGATAAGTTATCCTTTTTCTGGCTCATGTAAGCCAATAAATTCCCATTTAGACTTGAGCCTGTAAATACACAAGCAGACCTCTCACTAAATCTAGCTGCATTGTTTTGCATGTTTTGACAGATGTGAACAACGAGAATACATTATGCTCTCATTTGTACGATTTTGGTTCCAGAGCTTTGTTTTCTTTTTGCTGCAGTGCGCAAAGAGTTTGAGTGCGTTGCACCAGCTAATGGAGACACAGGCAGGAATTCCTCCTGATTTAGGCCGGTAGTTTATCTCCACTTATGTGGGTTCTATGGTACTTACAGAGTCCTCCCTAGAAGCTGAGGAAATACTTCAGTGGGCAGCCCCCATGCCAAGGCATGGATCTCACCAGTTTAAAGCTAAAGTATATCTGCACACATCCATGGCCACTGGACAAACTCAAGTCCACCAGAAGTGTGCACACAAACCTGGGCATAGAGATACCCAGGTTAATGCAAACATGCAGACTGTAAACAAGGAAAATGTGGAACATCCATTTCCTCACTTACAGTGGCAGGTCCTTCATCCAGTTGCCTTCCACCATGATTGGACACAATAATTCCCTGAACTCCGTGTCTCACTGCCAGCTCTGCATCTTCTCTTGTCAAGATGCCTTTGATAATGATGGGCAGGCATGTCAGGCTCTGCAGCCAGTAGATGTCATTCCAGGTGACTGAAGGATCCAAGCTGTTGGGTGGCAGTCCATACTCAGACCAGTCATCTCCCTACAGCCAAAAAGAAACAGCAAAAGGAAAACTCATCCAAGCTGCAACAATACACAGGTCCCTTGGTGACTTTCCTTGCCCTAGAACAGATTAATCAAATTTGCCAACAGACGTGTTCATCAGCTCCAGAAATGTCACATGTCTCTGGAGGAGAATAATTACAATGAGGGTGGAGATCAGTGTCTCTAAGGCAGCTGGATGGGGATTTTGAAGACAGAACTCAGACTGGCAGGAGGTCAAGCCAGGATGCTGCAAAACCAGAAGGGGAGAAGATACACCCTGGTACAACAAATGCCAAGGCAGCAGTTACCCAGTGGTTTTTGTCTCATGTGGTACATGCCAGCGCAGTGAATGAAAGGACAGGCTCATTTTACAAACCTCAAAAGCTCGTTCCAAGTTCTTCACTTTCATGTGGGGAGGAAGGCGGAAACCATTGCGGACGTCGTCGCGTCTCTTGCCTGTGTAGGGCAGATCCGCAGTGAGGACGAGGCCCTGGAAGCCCAAGGCCTCTGCTCGTTGGACCAGCTGCTGGGAAGCTGCTCTGTTGCGGTGGATGTAGAGCTGGAACCAGCGCAGGCCACCGGGCGCGGCCGCCGAGATCTCCTCCAGCATGCAGGTGGAGTAGGTGCTGACAATGTAGCAGGTGTTCATCGCTCCGGCCGCTTGGGAGGCATTGGAAAGGAATCAGAAATGAAGGCATTTGAAGGGTCTTGCCAGACATCAGATGCAAAACCACGCACTGTTTTTAGAGACCACCCCAACTCCTGATTTCATGTGCATCCTACAAAGCACAGGGCAGCTATGCCTCAGGCTAAACAATGACTGTATTTACCAGACATTCTTGTTAGTTCATGGCTAAGAAAGCAGAAAAGGGAGAGGTAATTAACCAAGCTGTGCTTTCATTTTTCAGCTACATTTTTAGAAAAAGCATGAATTTTGTCTTTATGACTGAGTCCTCTCAGGAATGTACTGTTAAATCTACTTAGTGTACACAGAAGAAAAATAATTTCTAGGGGTCAGGTCTCCAAATTCACCATAGGATTGGTGAAAAGAGGATATCTTTTTCTCCAAGGGAGACATTTCTTAACCAGTAATGTGGAATTCACAGTCTGAGTCCCATCCACCACTTTTACAACCCATCTAGAGCACCTAGGACTGAAAACCTTATGTGGTGTTTGGTGTGAGTCAGAAATGTGTCCACTGCCCTTGTCTCTAGTTTGCAGCAGACTCCATGGGGCTGATTTTGTATGGTGGTAGCTGGAGAAGAAGAGCAACCTCTATACAGATTCCTATGCAGGGTGTCAGAAAGTGGGAATGGAGTTGGCCCCCTCAAGCCTGAAAATTTTTCTCAGTCATACTTCAAGTCATCCTAACAGCTTCTTGAGGCTCTTCTACACCCCCCTTTTTGCAACATGGCACTAGAGCAGAAGAGTACCTCTGGCTGTGCTTTTCTCTCCATCAGGCCATGCTAGCTGGTGGAAGCCTGTAGGGGCAATTCCTACAGGAAAACTGATTTCAGAACCCAGGATTTTAGTCCTAATGTCCATCACGGATACATCCCGCAGCATACGTGGTCGGAAGCGAATTCTGTAAGGCAAAAAAAAACCCTGTCAGGATAGTAGATGTTCAGTGAGTTTTCTGAAGTTTCATGGAAACCAGGTCTTCGTTCACCAATTGCAAAGCAGGAATCTGAGCCAATGAAGAAAACATCAAATAATAAAATTATAACAAAGGACAATATAACAAAGGCTCTTTGTCTCTTCTGTTTGCTTTTAGAGGTCAATTCAGCCAGCAGTCCAGTCACTTCCACTTTTCATTAAACCTGCTTTACTGACCACAGTACATAATTTCTGCATCTCCCACCTCAGATCACCGTGTTCTGTTCTCACACTGTCCTCCCCCAGGTTCCTTCTACTTGCAGCCAGGCTGTGCCCTTCCACTTCACTATTTGTGTCTGTCCTTACTGCACAGTGTGCCTGCCCTCAGGTTTTGCAGCATGTTCCCCAAATCGCAGCCTACGTTTGCATAGGCTTCCTGCTGTTCACCAAGAGCTCCCTGTTGCATCTCATTCTATTAGAGCTACTCATGGCCTTTCCTCTAATGCCACACACCCCATAGCACACTGTACCCTACCCTAGCACCTGCCTGTACCCTCAGCATCCCTAAAGCCTCATACAACCCATGTCACACTCAGTCTGGCATCAGAACATATGGTGCATGTCACTCAGGTTTTGCATTTAGCTTGGGGACCCCCTGGAAAGGACAAGGTTTTTACTTGTACAAGGTTTTTGCTTGTCAAATCCAAACACTTGCACAAAAACAGTGTAAAAGGTCCCAGTACAATGCCCTTCATTTCCTTCTCACGTTACCTTTTATATGCCAGGATGTTTTCATCTCGTGTGGTACAATCGTCTGCCCCAGCTGCAAAATAATCCCAAACAATCTTGGGTAAATACTTCTTAGCATAAGCTTCAAAGTCGGAAATACACACCATAGCCATTGCTGAGAGAGGTGTAAGGAACCTTGAAGGAAAGAATAACATGGAGCAGAAATTAGACCCCTGAATTGTCATTCTGTCTTCCGGGGGCTCTAATGTCACTGAATGCAAAACTTGGAGCCATCTGTTTTATAGAGGAGCTGCTGAGACTTGTGTCAGTCTATCTTGTACATCAGTCTATGAATTCTCCACCCCAGAATGAGGAAAACTTGCAGATGCAGCCACGAGAGTAGGAAGTTTGCATCTCTGTGCCTCTCTTCATTCTGTTTAAAGCAGCAGCCTGAAGAGGACATTTTAGGTCCTCTGCTATTTCAGTTGTGTAATTCTGTCATAAATTCAACCTTAAAACAAGCTGCGTTATTTGTTCCATTAATTCTGCTCAAAGGTTGTCCCAGAACATCATTTGTTAGATCATCCCTAAGGACGGCTCCATGACTGAGCAATTAGTTATGGAGCACAGTGATGGAATTCAAGATCATGAAATCTGGAAACAAATAAATACAGAGTCTACAGCTAACCTGCTCCAGCATGAACACACTGTGAAACTAAGTCCAGACCCTTACAGCAAGTCACTGTCAAGGCCAGTGCTGTGGGAAAAAAAGGCATTTTCTACAGATCTTCTTTTCTCTTCTATAATAAATATCTTCTGGATGTTTGCTTTACATGCTGGAGCACTGATATAAACTATAAAAGGAACATATAGAATTTGGACAAACCATGAGAAAACACTGGCAAAAAACAAATTCCACAATATGAAACACATTTCGGAGAACTAACCTCAGCCTTTCAAGGAATGGAAGTGAAATTGTGTGACCCAGATGTCTAATCAAACCAATATAAATGCTGCCCAGAAAACGCCTGCACTTACATACTTTTGAAGTAGCAAGAACCGAAAGCTATGCAAATTAATGTTTTAGCAAACCATATCTCTGTGTGCAGAAACACGTACAAAACACAAAGTCAATTTTCTAAATTGTTCTATTTGTTTCTATTATTCTAATTGTTGTAATTACTTCTGCAGTCCTGATTAAAATAGATATTTAGCAAGGTATGTGGAAACATGAAATTTTAAAACAGCTGTGGCTCAGTCTGACTTCTCTAAAAAATGTACGGGAAGAAGTAAATATCCTAATTTTCAGGCTTAACCTCCCACTGCAGATTAGCAAGGGCTGCAAGCTTCACCAAAATCAGCCCCATGTGTCCCATGTTGGTCACTTTTGGCAGAGATAAGCATGCAGGTTATGTACACAGAAGCAAGCTGCCAAGCTGCAGGCACTGCTTCTCACTGATTGAAGTACCTGTGTTTGCATTTGAAAATTAGGACTCACAGTTTTCTGCCAGTAAAGAGCCCAATACAAGGAGCTCATTGGAAGAGGAAGAAGAAATGCAACTGATTTTGTCAGTATTGCTCTGTCTGCTCTGACAGGCATTAGGTAGCAGGGGGTGCAAGTATCCCAAGCCTGCTTTCTCTGACTTCAAGAACTGTGCTGATAGCACGTCTTCATATGTATACTGTGACATTCTTTAAACCATCTATCACAACTTCTGCTTTCCTAACTTTTAGAAAGGCCAAAATCATCCAGCACAATAAGATAAACCAAGTCTTCTCATGGCAGAAGAAACAGGAATTTTAAACAACCCAGGCCCAGCCCTGTCTTTCAATTCAGACATCTGTTCAGACTTACTTTTGGGTTTCAGGGAAAGCTGCAGAGGGTGAGAGCCTCTCCTTCAAGTTTGCCTGCAAAAAGGATTTTGAAGAAGTCTTTTCAGTGAGTAGCTTCTGTTTCTTCTGCAGTCAATAAGCAACCACCAGAGATTAAAGCATAATCCTGGGGTAAACTTTGTACTGTTTGTGTAACACTAACTTTGTTTTGCTATCAGGAGGTTAAAAATCTCTCCTAAAACATGCATCACCTCATTAGCATTGCAATTGCTCGGGAGAGAGCCCTGTAGCCGAGCTCTTTGGCAGTGGCTGATGGCTGTGCATTCATTTAGGCAAGCAACAGTATTTCAGGGGTTTTAATGAATCTCTAAACTGTTGGTAAACTTGCTGCTTCATCCTCTCAAAATCATGATTCACAGACAGTGTGAGTAGTTACAACTCCCAGCTACAGAGCCTGGACTCTTTACTAGGACATGGGAGATGTTTTTTGCTTCCTGCAGTCTATGAGCAATTAAAATACTCTTTGTCTTCTGCCATTTTTAATGGCCTGTAAGTGCTCTCATCAGGACTGAGGTACCAACAAATTTATGATATTGATTTAAATTGATTTGCAAGATATGACAAAGAAACACTGGACTGTTTTATTTGGCTTTTGGCTTCTTTTAGCCCTTAGGGTTCATGCCTTCAACATTTCCATGCAAGTACAAGAGCCTGAAGTTTTGATTTTTACTAACTGAGAAATTAGATATTATGTTGGCAGGTGCAGAGGATGAGGCAGGAACTTGTTAAAACTTTCCCAATGTACCAATGGCCTCCCAGCTCAAGCAGTCCGGATGGGGCAGTGAATAAACTTTCGCACTGGACAAAAGCTGGAAGCTAAACAGAGCTGCAGCCTCATGACTTAGTGTTGAACTGGCTGGTCTGGTCCAGGAGTGCAGACCTGACATTCATGACAGCAGAAATTGCAGGTCACTGACACAATCTGTGCAGCTGTAGTGAGCACCTTTTCTTTCTGTTAGATGCAGTCACAAGACCCTGGCCAAATTCACCCAGACATGGTCATCTCTACTACTGTCTTTTGAAACTCCTTTCAATTCAGCCTTCAGAGCTCATTATCTGCTGACAGCACTGTGGAGCTGGCTTCTGGCAGGGATGGCTGTGGATACAGGTGTCATGAACTAGACAAGGTGTTCTTGGGCACTCTGAGTACCCACAAGCTCCTTGTTTTGCTTCCCTGCCCAGGATGAGCCGTACAGCAGATGGTCTTCAGGTCACTTCTGAAGAGAAGAACAAAGTGCTCTCTCTGTGTGCTCACAGCCCAGTACATTCCTGGGAAGGCAAGGAAAATCCTGCCCTCGTTCTTCCTCCACTAGATGTCAGGTTTGGGTCATGTATATCAATCTATGCCGGTAAAAGCAATGAAAAGAACCCAGTACTTGCTGGCCTGCAAGGCACTATGGCCTTTAAACCGCTAGGATCACATCACCACAGTACTGCTAATATGTTTGGAAATCTTCACTCCCCGTGCCTTATTTTTAAAATTTTCTGGTGCACAGCACAGCAATAAATGTAGCTACATCTGGTTTGGCCTGATCCTTGTTTCAGCCTACAAGTTGTCTGCGGGGTTCTCTGTCATATTTCTCATTGTGCTGATCTCAGTACTTCCTTACTTTAGGGATGCACATTGCAGCCAATTCAGCAAACCATAAAGTTTATGCTTTCATGATTATCATAATTTTACATGAATTAAAAATAGTCTGTGACTACTGTATTTTGGATCAGAAGAGAGGAAAAATCTCTGTGTTTATGCTGTGGCTTTTAAGAGACTGTACTTTGCATCTAGATATATTTTCTTCTTTCAGCAATGGACTCAAATCAAAGTAGCAGTGACTTCTTGTTCCAAAAATGCTATTTTCTCTGATACCAGTAATATTCCTGATTTAGCTGTGAAGCTGTAATCTGTGAAAAATCAAAATTTGCCACAGAGATAATATCTTTTATTATAACCCCTGTATATACTTGAAAAGAGTGGACAAGTTTTAAAATCCTGGAGCCTTTTCATTGGAGTGGAGTAAAAACTTTAAAAAGACTCTCTAAAAGATTTGCTGGTAACCTAGCTGTCTTCTTTTCAAAACTAAAGAAAATAGCATAGGAAATAATTACACATCTGGTCTCCACCCTTGCAGGTAGAATGTCAAGCAGTCAACAGCCAAAGCTTGATTTTTGCACAGATCTGTGTAGCTGGGCTTTTGCAGCTGCTTACTTTTCAATGCTAACATAGTCAAAGGCTCGTGAGTTCAAACACAAAGATCTTGTGTAAATCTGTGCTCCAGTTCCTATTACAGTCATAATACTCCTTCCTCCAGTTGGTTGTATTTGTTTGCTTTGCACAGATGGCAAATCACCGTGGGTCAAGCTGACATCTCTCTCCCTGATGTATCCACTAGTGCTCAGTTCAGTCTGGGGCTTTAAAACACTGGTGAAGAGCCTGGTGAGCTCCAAGCAATGTAAATAATTTAGATCACATAACAGTTGGCATACAGTCACCACTGTTTCTCCTTATCAGATGTCTTTCTTGGGCATATGCCTCATGTTTGGAAAGAAAATGCCTTCTCCTTGAATGTCAGTCATGCAAGAAAATTTTTCCCAAATTGAATGCTTAATAGCCATCCCTCTGTTGCAGGTGGAGAGAGCAACAAATCTTATATTTAACGTTGCCTAACAGTTTTGATTATAAGGTCTGTTTTTCGGTTGCTTTTAATTTTTTTTGTATTTTAATCATTCTAGGCTGACATTTTCCATCCTTGTTCTCTGTGTTGAGCTGAGTTTTATTTTGGGAACATTTCACTGAAAGTTGGTCAGCAACTTCTAAGAACGAGGTTAGTGAAAAATATGGTTGGCCCATGCTGAAAATATATTACAGTGGTTTCACTGCAGTTCAGTGCTTCATGCAGGGGTTTGAAATTAGCGGGGGTTGATCCCTGGAGACATCAGCCTGTACTTGGTGGCCATATGAAAATCCTGTCAGATCTGACCTAGCTGTAAATCACTGCTTGCCACTTGCACATGGTCTGCAGAGCTTGTCTGAAATCCATATGTTATCTTTGCTGAAGACTTGCCTGGTGCAGAGCATGCTTCTGCCATAGGAGCTCAGCCCCAAATATGAGCAGAGGGCAGAGAGCTGCCCGTGCCCCACTCTCCCTCACCCTGTGCCACCAGAGTTGGATGCAGCCTTAAACACCACTGAAGGGGAGGAGGAAGAGAAAAATAATGGGTCAAAAAAGAACCTGCAGGACAGCATTCAGGGGCATGCTGGAAGGGATATGCAGAGGCAACAAGGTCAGAGACAGAGCAGGTGGGAGCAAAACAGGTGCATATCCTAGGATGGCAGGGTTTCAGGAGGGTAGAAGGATCAAGAGAAGGAGATAAATTTGGGAAAGAGGCAGAAGGGGACAGCCTGTGACACAGTTTTCTAATGTTCTAGGAGACTAGATTTAGCTGTTCTTTCTTCAAAAACCTCTGCCTCCAAAAACCAGAAGAGAACTTGATTTATGCTTAGCATTCATCTGAATTTTTTTGTGGTATCCTCCCTTTCATCTCATCCTTACAATTTCCTTTTTCATTCCTCCTTTCCCTCCCCCCTTAAAAAACACAGAAGAATTCAGAAGCATGCTTCTATGTCTTACTGTGGAAGTCTGTTCCATTATATTTCTTCAGATGAGAAAGATCTGGAGTGCTTTGTGGCACTGAAGAGAGATAATGCAGTCTTTTCCCCTGGTTACCCCTCTTCATAAAAGACCTGGAGCTGTAAACTCTGACAACAGCAATGCTTGGGTAAGTCCAATAGGCTGGGAGGAAAGATCACATCAGTGTTTGATGTAGGAGACCCAACTGGGTCTTGTGAGGAGTGATGATGGCCTGTGGGTAGCAGGGCAGATGCGTGCAAGTGGAGTCACAGTCTGAGCAGGCCGTAACAAAACATTTAAAAAACAGATTTCAGAGAGCAGATGCAGAGTCATTGAACTGTTGCTGGGAAATGCTGAAGGAGGGAGGACAATGACTGTATATTCTCAGTATGAAAACATACAGCACCCCTCAGGTACATATCTAAGGCTACTGTCAGGCAAAGAACTCCACAAATAAGTACAACTTATAGCATATATGAAAAATAGGGGTAAAGTGTGAGGTGAGCAAGAACAGAGCTGGGGAGGAAGGTCTACAGAAGTTTTTCCCAGAACACCCTTTTGTTGTCACCAGCTGCTGCCAAAGCTGTCTCTGAAGACACTGAGCTCACACGGGGTGGAGGACAGAAGGAGCTCAGACATGACTCAGCTTGGGGTTTTCACCTTGATTTCCATGGACAGCTGTCCCTCTTGAAGCCAGGGAGTCAGAGGCAGCTAGATATGACATTAATCATGATATACCCTTATGTAGGTTTAGCTATGGATTATTTTATCCATATCCTTACCTGGCCTGCTGGGCCAGCTAGGCTGTGTAGCTGTGGCCTTCCTTCTTTGCCTTTTTTTAAAAGTACTGTGGTGCTGGCAGTGAAAGTAGTAGCTCGCTCAAATCTACAGAGGGCAGTAAAAACAGAAACAAGAGGTACCTGGGGCCTGCCCCTATCAGAGCTGAAGAGTGCTCTGTTCTTGGTCCCCCTTCCATTTTATCAGCTGGACAAAGTCCTGGTAGTTTCTGCTTGCAGTGGAGCAATCCTGCTAGCAGCAGCACTGTTTGGGAATCAGTGAAGACTAAATCTTCATAGCCACTGGATAACATTCACATAAGTATAGAAAAGTAGGGTGGAGAGAAGAAGCCATCTAGTCCATTCCAGTTCCTGAATTCAGAATTAGCTACACCCCTGCCTGTCTCCACTCACAGAGATGCCACTTCCTCCAAAGAAAAACAGTTTCATCAATTGACTATACAAGAAAAATTTACAGGTGTTTCATCTGGAACTCCCTTCCTGTAATTCTAGTTATTTTCCACCCATAATGGACACAAAAGAGATTCTTTCCCTTTCTCTTTATGTCTATTTTTAAAATATTTAAAGTTCATAGATGGTCCACCCCCTCTATTGTCTCTTTTCTAAACCAAGTTATGCAAATTTGTTTGGCTTTTCATAATGAGCCATGTTTTCTAGACTTCTGGTCATCCTAAGTTCTGTCCTCTGACTCTCCAGCTGTTCAGCATCCTCCCTTAATTAAAGCACCAGGAACTGGACATGATCTTTCAGCTGAGTCCTCCCCTGGCCCTCATATGGAACAAAGGAGACAGATTTTGCCAATATTACTGTTTATTCAGCTGTGCTGATAGATAGTATTTTTGTGTTCATTACTCAGCAGTATATTCTATATATTATTTCTTCGATGTGCCTTTCCATCCTGAGATGAAGAAAGGAGACAAACACTTTTGTTCATCTCTTCCAAATAAAGAAGTAGTCTCATCTCTTCTTGACTCAGATAAGAGTCAGGCTAAGGGTAATAGAAGTTTCAAATCTCAGAGATCAACCACCTAGCCAAGACCTTTTTATTTTTGCTAAAAATCTTGAGAGGTGGCAAGTGACATAAAAATACTCCATCCCAAATACATAACAGAGACACCCTAATAAATCCAGGAAGTCATCTCAGAGAAAGTCAAAGAAAACTGATATGGTATAAGGGAGGCCTTTGAGCAACAGTGTCAAGAACAATCTCTATCGTGCAAGATCCACCTCAGCCTTGAGATTTCGTGGTGGTAGAAGGGCAGAAAATAAAGGAGATTTACATTAATCTTAGTGTTATTGAGACTCTGAACTCAAAAGTACAAATGAGAGGCTACTTTTATCTTTGAGACTGAATTAGTGCCTAAGCTGAGCCTAGGGTTCTGGAGCACCAGAACTGATGCCTTCAGGAAAGCAAACCTCCACTGGTGTATTGGAAGTTGGTTTGTATACTATTGCTAATGTCTAGACTCCCAGCAGAGCTTCAGTCTCTCTTGAAAGTAGAGAATTTTCTCTCCAGAGGCCACAATATGGGATCAGAGGCTGCCCCAATCCCCACCAGCCCACTACAGAGGCATTCTTCTGGCTGACACTCATTCTGAGAATGGGGAAGCAGCTGGGTTGAGGCAGTGTGACCCTGTTTGCCCACTGATCTGTGGCAACATTCCACTGAAGGGTTTCTCTGTTTTGCAGCAGCTTTGCATGAAGCTTTCAGCTGGGGACACATTGCAACCTCTGGATTCCTCCCTGCAATGCTGCTGTCCAGCTCATGAACAGCTGGGGATCAAAAGCTAAAGGCAGAAGATGTTGTTTTCCTCACAAAACTGCATGCTAGATTTTCCAGATTATTTCTCCATGTCATCAAGATCATTTAAAGTAATTTCAAACCCTTCAAATACATTCTGTGGGTTTTTTTTCATGTTATTTTATCAATTAAAAAGTTAGCAATAGAGATCTCAATCACAGAGCTAAGTCTGAATATCAAGGACTACTCTCCAATTATATTTTTCAGTCAGTATTGCTCTCAACTGCTGAAAATTGTACACAGACAGCAAGCAGTTCCTTAGCTTGCTTCTTAGAAGCTCATATGAGACAGTGTTCCAAACCTCACTGAAGCTAAAATAGTCTTTCTGCTGCTCTTCCCTAGCCACAAGTCCCATCCCAGGAACGTGTTAGATTGGTGTGGTATAATTTGTTCTTGCACCCTGGTTTCCACTCACCTTGTAGTTGACTTCTGGAGGCTCAACTATTGCTTCCCCTGCCCCCTCATTATTAAAAAAAAATATAAGAGGCAACACATTTATCTCTGTACCTCACAGTTCCTCAAAGATAGCAGCTAATAGCTCTGGCATTGCTTCAGACAACCTTCCCAGTATCCTATCAGGAATTTCATCAAGTCCAGCTGATTTGAAAACATCCAGCATATACTAAATCTCTTTCATGATATTGCTTGGTCTTGCAGCAAATTGAAAACATTCTCAGACATTCTTAGCAAAATGGAGGCCCCAGACAATAATTTTGAAATGAAAATATTCCCCAACAGGCTGGAAAACCCAGGTAGCTGGGGTAAGCTGATAGGTGTGGAAAAAGCCAGGCTCAGCATGAGTATCCTTATGGGGTAAAAAATGGGAAAGTTCTGGATCCTCAAGAAAATCACAATCCAGAAGATGCAAGCATTCCAGCAGGCAAAGGAAAAGAAACATAATGAATTTTATACAAGTTCCAATAAAAGAACCAAAGCAGTGGTACACTCACTTCTACATAATATTTGAAATCTCAAAAAGGAGATAGGGAAGCAAAATGTTTGATACAAAGTGCAGACACTGATCAAACACATATATTGGAAACCTGGAGCAAAGAAGACTATCAAAGGGACACTAAACACAGGACATAAAATACAGAGATAAACTGTGCACGAGGCAGAAATTGCTCCACCTCATTGAAGGCTCACCATCATCAAAAACAAATTCACAAGTTCACCATCTCAACTTACATGAAGTCTGTACTGGTTGTAATTCCAGGCCTAAACAGAAGATGATTATTACGATAGTTAATGTTACTTACCCAGGATAGCAAAATGCCTTGAATTTAATGCACTGTAAGAAATCAGAGAAGCAGGAAAAACAGTAGCAATGGGAGACATCAACAGCCCTCCCATAGACTGACAAATGTCACACCAGCAGATGAAAGAGAGATGACGTTTTTGGGCTCTGTCAGCAGTTATTCCATGGAGCATCTGGTCTGAGCCCACAGGAGCAAAGGCAGTCCTCAGCTTTGTGGCTCTAGCCCTTCTAATGGAAGCTGCACTCTGTGACAGTGACCAGAGGGTTCAGCTTCACCAGCTCTAGAGGAGCACTGCAGGCCAAATACGCCAGTGCCATTGTCCTCCGCTTCAAGAAAAGCTATGCAGGAATGAGGGAGCTTGTTAAAAAGAATCTAGAAAGGTCAGCAAAGAGAAATCCTAGCAAACAGCATGGAAACTTCTGAAGAACACCAGACTGGAAGCATAACACCACTGCGTGTGACCTATTGAGAAAGGCAGGAGAATGGACTAAAGGAGGCCAGCACATATGAACAGCCAAGTAAGAAAGTTTATTAGCAGTAAAAAGGCAATTTCCAAAAAGATGTCCATTGTATCCAAACCAATAAAATGAAAAGAATAGTGTTGTCAGGCAGATTAAAAGCAAAAATACTAAAAGAGTTTGAGGAGAACTAGCTAAAGAAATCAAAACTAGTACTTCATCAAAAATGTCTGGAGAAAAATCTTGCTAGTGGTTCTGCATGGCCAGCTAGTGATTAGGCAAAAATCAGAGAAAATTAAGCCATTTTGAAGTGCTTTTCACCGAAAAGAAAAGGGGAAAATTTCTATATGGGGGAAAATGCAGAAGATATGTCTGAAGTCAAAGTAATTGTGGATGAGATTTTGTTTCCAATAGAAAAAGTGAAATATTACAAGCTGCTGGAGTCAGATGATACCTAGCAGAAATCAAGGACAGAAACCCTGAATTATTATTCACGGTGTGCAGCCTTCCATTTGGACTCTTTTTGGGACCTGAAGACTGAAATGTGATGTTTATGAAGCCAATCTTTAAAACAGGTCCTGGGGCTCATCCAAGGAATCACAATTCTTATTCTTCATAGTCCTTTTTAAGCCTAGAAATGTGAACAGCACAGCTCCAGAAGACCAGGGTGTGCTTGTGTCAGAGGGCAAATTCTGCTGTTGACAGATCATTAGCATCTAGTAGAGAATTCATTCTTCATATGTGAAGAAACAGAATATACTTCAAGTGAGTCAAAATCTTTGTGTAAAGAGAAGTCTTCTCTGAGAGCTTTCGTTGGATATCTCTGAAAGTATCAGCAGCAGATTGTCAAAGACAGCCCTGTAGACAGAATCTGCCTTGAAATGTCTCTCACCAAAGCCTGATAAGTACATTAAATAACCAATGTATAAGAAGGAAGTTCATGAAAAAGAATTAATTGAAATAAAGGAAATAGAGAGTAGCGATACATATTTTTCAGAACAGATGTCTCTGGAGAAGGTGCACAAGGATCTGTGCTGGAGCTAAAAGTATCTTTGATCAAACGAAGAGAACAGTTTTCATATACCTCCTTCTACATAGAATCATAGAACTGTTTGGATTGGAAAAGATCTCTAACAGCTCCTCTAGTAGAATGCTGTGGGAAATGTGTCAAAGACTGTCAGTATGGTGTCATTAGCCCTTATCATTAGTGACCAGTCTAAGGTAGCACCACGGCTACATTCAGGCCAGGAGAAACAAGTCATGCAAGAGTCATCCTCTACCTTACTTACCCATTATCAAAGGCTCCCTTGCCATCAGACTCTTCAGAGGTCCTTCTTGGTCTAAGTGTGCATTAGAAGGTACTGAGATATCTTCTTTCTAACTTGACTTTCCAACTCCTCTATTTTGCTTTTTAAAAATAAATGGAAAGATGAACATTCTTTATAAACACCATCTGCAAATAAAGATTTTAGTTCACAGCTCATTCCTTAAATATTGACAAATATTTTAACAGTTTGCAGCTCTCTAGGCACAACCACACTTCTTTGATAAGCTTGCATTAGGATCAGGTCTGCTGTTCAACCTGTATTTCCTATTCAGTTTTGTCTGACCATGCCAAGGTGTCATCGATATAGTTCTAATCCTACGTTCCTTTCTACTTTACCATCCATCTTCTTCTTCATCCAGATCTTCCTGTTTTCTTTCTATTTAAACATAGTCTTTGTGGAAAAAAAATTAGAAGTGGCTGTATACTTGCAAACTATCCAAAATTATGAGCCCTGAAGGAACAGAAAGAATTTCTTGGGTTTTGTTTGTTTTGTTGAATGGATCTGCTCCACTGAAACTGGGAATGAATTTGTCCAATTTAAGCTCCTCTCCTGCTAGATTATTAAAGAGCTCTTTCGAATGTGGTATTTACTACATGAGAAATTTGGATGACTCCAGCATTTCCAGTGAGGATTTTTATTTTTTATATGCACCATTTATTTCTCATAATTTTATTTTAGGGCAAACGAAAGCTTGGGGGAAAAAAAAGCAATCAGTCTTCTTTAATTAAGGGTTATCATTCCCTCTGGTGAATTTGTGGAGAGTAGGAACAGAATAAATTTTTCTTCATTTCCTCACTGGGAATATTAAATGCAATGCAGCTAATTTGTCTGTGAATTAAATTACCAGCTCTTTTTCCAGCTCTTTAGTGCTGGTCTTATCTTTTATTTTACTGCAGCAGGGGAAGATGCAGTACTATGCTATCTGAGATATAGTGGCGGGAATAAGCTTTGTACTCTGCTTGCTCTCTGGTATTCAATTTCTGTAACAACGAGAAGTATATGCAGAAAATAATGTATGTGGTTGCTCTAGGAATCAATTTCTTACCAGTCTTCTGAGCCTACTGAAAAAAAATCTCCTTTAGATGGAATACTTACAACCAAGTTGAATAACTATTTTTCAAATGTAGCATTATTTCACCATTTACACAGATTTCATACATGCCATTTCTGCTGGCTCCTGTTAGCCAGAAGGGTCTATGACAGAAGCTTTAAGAGCAGCCCCTTTCAATGCCTTTTCCTGGAGGTCCAGAGCCTTGGCAAGGTTTGTGTGAGGGCCAGGTGTCAGTGTCTCTGAAAGAGTTCCTCAGGCTGCCCTGAAGGACACCAGAACTTCTTTGCTGTGCCTTGATTCCCTGTAGCACTTCCTGCTCTGCTGCTTCCAGAAGCAAGGACAGTCCTATCCTTTGATCGAGTGTCTGCCATGATGAGAAGGATTATTTCCTGAAAGTAACAAAATTTACAGAGTAAACAGGTTCTAACCTAGCAGAACAACATATCTGCTTGCAAAAAGATCCCACTGACAGTCCTATACATTCATCATCTCTCCTTTTCTCTGTCCCAAGGGCTTTATAAATGTTCAATGGATTTTCCAGCTGAGTTATTCTTGAAGACTGAAGTTTGGCCATTGCCCTGTTTGTTTGGATGTTGGTGGGAAATGTTGCTTACTTGTTGGCTACTGCATTGTTTTCCTGCTTACTTTTTCTCCAGCAAGGCCAATTCTTTCCTCCGTGAAAACATTATAATCTCAAGTATAGTAAATCATCTCACCAATAATGTCACCATAAAGTTATTGTATCTCATTATTCTTAATTAATTTGCTGTGATTTCACATTTTTCACTTAGCTCCATGCAGGAGAGAAGAGGATATACAGCCTTTCTCAGAGCAGAATTAAGGTTGGACTCCAAGAATGACCCGAAGGTAAATTTTAGATAAAACCAAGATTTATTTTTTATCCCTAATGTCCCATGTTTGGACAGTATTTTACATGTGACAGAGTGAGCAATTAACAAGCTTATACCAAGTTTAGCAATTTATTGCCCATTACTGAAGAAAACAAAAAAAACCCATGACTGAATATGTTACATTTATATGTGAATTGTTCATTATGCAAAATATTTCTTGCCCTATTTACTGTAAGATTTCACTAAAAGCTATCTTGATATATAACTTGGTGCTTCTAGAAGACTTTCTATGATCTGCTCTTCTACTTTTCCTTTACACCTATAGCTGTCTGCCAACCCACTAATCAAATGGACCACTCCATAAATATTTATTTATTTATTATATTTTATTTATGTTTGTGGTTGTACTTGAATTACAGTTTTTCCCTACAAGCTTTCTTAGGTGGCTGAGGAAAGCAAGGACTTTGTATCTAGGAAGTAGCTGTAAAGCATAGCTCATAATTTCTATACTATCCTCTATCTCACCTTTATCAATTCACTAATCTGGATGTTCTTTCACTTGGGGCTTCTGTTTTTATCAAGAGACAATGTCCTGCAAAATATGCTATTTGTGGCATCCAAATAATGGTGTAGGACCCCTGACAGAATGCAATTGGCAAGTAGTTGCCTTCTTGTCAGCACTTTAATTTTTTTCTCTTTATGTCTAGAAATTTTGGCATTTCTGTCTGGCCTGGTCTAGCTTAACACACACTAGATTCTAATCAGACTGAAAGATGGAAACTGATACAGTACTGGTGGGTGATCTACTGGCAAAGCAGAGAAAGTATAGATCTATCCTCATCCTTCTGAGTTCTTGAGCATTATTCTGGTACCTTGTGGGTGATGTGGGTAAAGGATGGTGCTGTTTCCTGACAAGATATATTCAACAAACGGTGTTAAATCTCCACTATCAGCCTCTTTATCTGTGGAATCCATCAGGTGTTTTCTCTGCTCTCTACCTGCTCTTCTCAAAGTTTATGCATTTGAGGCCTCAATCCTTATGGCTGCGCTCTGTGCAGCCCAAGTCCATCACCCCTGAAATAATCCTGGGAAGTATAGGGCAGAATCACATCAAGAAGGGACCATCCTCAGCAGAAAACAGATCCTAATGCCTTGTGAAAAATGAGGAAGAAAATGCTTTCCTGCATTTTAGAGGAAATGAAGAGAGAATAAAGGGTAAGGTCAGTCAATAGTGACATGCTTTGGAGGAACTTCTTGAAATGGAAGTTTGAATGCATCTTGTGCGGCTTAACATCTGTTATAGTGGAAAACCTGGGTGATAGAATTGGATCCAGGTCTGAATAACATTTGCATGTGAGTCAAACATATTGCATATATTTGATCTGGTTAGGCTCCATGGCTTCGACCAGAGGAAGAGCCAAACAAAAGTCAAAAAAAAACAAAACAAAAATGGAGTCTGTTTCTATTCTCTGGTATGTTCCGCACACTTAAAGTAGCTGTCTTATCTTTTTATGAGAAACATATATGTATTTGAAGTCCTTTTCTCCACCTCTCCTTTCCTCAAAGAGGCAGGGTCTGGGTTTATCATTTCCTGCTACAAGTAGGCTTATGACACAGGAACAGGGGCTCAAAAATTATGTTTGGAAAATAAAATAAAAATGCTTTAAGCAATCTACCCTCCGCTCATTACAAGGAATCCATATGCTTGGAGATCCAAAGCCAATCTCTTCCTTTTTCTGATTCGTACAGAGGACATTCAGAGCATTTCAGTACAGTGAATACAGATGTACAAATCATGCTGGCAAGAGTGGATAGTGAGAGACCCAAATCTCTTTTGTGAAAACACGTATGAACAACATCAAGGTTAAAGCAGAGCAGTTAATACTGGTTTAATAGAGCAGAAGCCTACTCCCAAAGCCTGTTCCTCCCTTATGCTTAGATCCCTTCCATTTGCACAGCTTGACAGTACGAGGACAACTGATGCTGGAAGAATATGGGCTCAGTATGTCAGCAAAAGGAGATGAATAAGTATCACACAGATGGTGTGTGCTTAGAGGAGAGGACAGGATGGAGACACTCTCCTTACAGCCGGACCAAAATTTAATCATCTGTGCACCTGGCTTCAGACAAATTCTGAAGAGAGATATGGTTTTAGTTAGGGATGTAAGCTGCATCAGAAAGGCAGAACGTCTATTAGTTAATGGCTGGTATCAGTTTTCATGCCTTTTAAGACAATAAATATTTTAAATATCAAAGCCTTTTTCTTTCATGTGTGTATCTATTTCTCTTAAGTGCATTCCACTGCTGTCTGTTCTCTTTTCCTCTGCTCTGGTCTGCAAAAGATTATACATGATTTTGTCTGATGTCCACCTCCAAGCCCTCAGTCATGGAAGGTGTCCCTGGCTCACCACAGGTCATAGTCCATAATTTTTTTCATAATTCATATTACCTTTGAGAGAGGATTTCACATTGGAAGACTGGGCACTCAGTCTCACAAAGACAGTGAAAATTGTGGTACAACAAGAATCAAGCACTTCTCTAGGAGATGTGGATTAATTCAAGTAAGAGAGTGTTAAGCTGTGTCTTGGGGTAACTGCTCAAAAACCAAATTACACATAGTAAATAATGCAGAAAATGAAATAACACGATGTGTATCTCAAAAAAATCTAAGTGTTAAGTAAAAATCATATGTAAATATTACTGTTAAATGTCACTGTCATTGTCTATAACTGTATCCTGTATATATATATATATATATATACATGTATAATGTATATGTTTATAGAATATAGAATTAAAATACGTATTAAATATAGTAGCAAGCTGACAATATGGGGATAAGAGGTGGAATGTCTTAGAGTAACTGTATGATGCCAGTATCCCCAAATTGTCTGTTCTGTTAGTGTTGAATACTAAATTCTACAGCTTTAAGACTGGTTCCAGGAGTAAAGGGGGAGAAAAAATAAGTACAAAGTTTGTTATCAGAGACTACACTGGCTCCCCCACATTCCTGCTCACAGACTGTATTATCTGCAGTAAACAGTGGGAAAAAGCTGTCTTTTTAATTTAGTTAGGTTTTCTGGCTAGCTGAGGCAGAAAAGCTCCCTGAACTGTGGGGTTTTTTTCCTTTTTCCTAAAACTGTTTAAACCTGCTCTAATCTGAAAACTCAGAAAAACACCAAGAACTCACACGTGTGGCCCACCAGGCCTGGCCTGGGCAGCAGCATTCCCCAGCACCAGAAAGACTGATACTAAACTGAGTAAGCCAGACAACCCACAGAAAGAACTCTTCTAAATCTGTCATCTCTTCGAAGAAGCGAGAAGCTTTACGGTTTAGTATTGTTAATTTTTGTGTTAGAAAGTGTTTTGTCTGTTAAATAAACAGTTTTTCTTTTTCCACTTCTCTCCGAAGAAATATTTTTCCCTGAACCAATTGGAAGAAGAGCTGCTTAAATATGTTTCATAAAAAGACCCTATTCAGAAGTTTCCTCCCAAATTTGCCCTAGACCAAGACAAGCTGTGACATAGTAAATACTCCATCTGCCTACACGTGTCTGGGACTGATACGGAAGCACAAAAGCAGGCCTGTCTGGCATGGTCAGAGAAGCTTCTGAGATTGTCCAAACTGCAGGCTGGAGTCTGAAATCTGTGTCTAGGTGGTAGGGAGAGCTATTGTTTGATTCGTCAGAGGTGCTTTCCCCCATTCCACCTGCCCATCATCTCATTTCCTCCCCATCAGTGTTTGTGGTATTTGGAGTGTGTTTCTACAGACGAGTGCTTTCTTACTTGTTTCTTTGCTGGTTTTATTAGTAAGGCATGCTGCTACTTTGCCCCTATGATGGGGAATACACTGACCTCTCATCTGCCTCACTCAACTTTGTTCTTTTTCCAATCCCCAGTCAGCTGGCATGACTAGGGCAAATAGTCTTGCCTCCTCTTCTATGTATTTTTTCCACTTCAGCTCTTTGCATTCATTAGACATCAATATTAGTTACTGATGTCTTTTTGCACTGTCACAAGCTATAGAAACGCCCAAGTGAGGAGGCTGGCAGCACAGGTGGATTGTATGCTGTTAAAGAGAAACAGTGTCTGTGAATTTAGGAGAACTATCCACAGCTGGTTAGACCAGCTGCAGGGATGGGACTGAGTCCCTTGAAAAAGCACTGACAGAATTTATATTTGATAGATAATTCCACTACCTTCAAGTTTTTGTTGTGAGGATACCAAATGTTAATGAAACCAGCAGACTTTTTGTTTCCAGAACTAACAGTAGGATCTAAATAGTAGCTAAATACTAT
Organism: Acridotheres tristis; assembly: GCA_037013685.1. Lineage (NCBI taxonomy): Eukaryota > Metazoa > Chordata > Aves > Passeriformes > Sturnidae > Acridotheres > Acridotheres tristis. The sequence goes on along the minus strand of CM072884.1, from coordinate 26,386,155 downwards.
CTGGAGGTTGTTGGCATCAGTCAGGTGGTGGAGAGACTGAACAGCTTCAGGGACATCAGAGAGGTAGCCCCAGGATTTTTATTTCCCATCTCACCTACAAAGATGAATAACCCTATATTGACCTCTGGCATCATCTGGTGGCAACAAAACATGACAGAAACTCAAAGAGTTTTCACCATATGAAGCTTATCTGTCTTTAGCATGGCTTTTTTTTTAGTGCAGACTTTATAAGTTTTGTCATTTTCTGTGAGTAAAAGCCTCCCTGCAGAAATGGCCACATATTCACATTCATCTGTGTATCTGAGATGGGTCATCAGGGTCTTTGACAGTTAAGTGGTTAAATTCTCTGTGGGCACTTCAGCATTATGACTCTTCAGTATTAAAATCATTAGAAACAAGAAAAATATCTACCTTTATCAAGCTCAATGAATAGGTAAGTTTGTAATCACTTGTCTGCTGCTGAAGCTTCTGTGCTTGAAACTAGATTAACTCTAACTTTCATAGTCATTTGTTTAGAGGTGTTTAGCTAAACTGAGTAGATACATCAAATGTTGCTTTCACACTGTCCTTTGAGAACAATCTGTTAGACCTCAAGCAGCTGGGATCCAGATTGGAAAGAAGATGCCTACAGCAACCGAGTGTGTCATTTAATATCACGGGCTTCACAGAATGTGTTAAAGGGAGCTGGCATGCAAGATATGCAAGGGACATAGGGATTCAATCATACACTGTGCAGTTTCAGACAACCCAAATGGAAAGAAAGAAGGAAGTGACATTTGTGCTATTATCTAGGAATGGTTAAAAATACTTTGAAGTCAATGGAAAGATTTTCACTGAATTCCAGAGCTCTGAATCAGGTCCTGGATAGTCTTATGCAGAATGACAGGCAACTTTCATCTTCAGGATTTCATTTCAAGGGTCATGGCATTAAATGGCCTTGACTAGCTGTAAAGACCAATGTATCTTTAAAAATGGAATAGAAAATGTTTGGAACTTCATGGCAATTTCACCTGCCGTATACTAAGCAACAAAAGTCTAGACACCTACACTGAGATGCCTACATCTAAACTGAACTTTTATATAACTGAGATAGATATGGAGAGAAAACTCCATAGGGTTAGGCTTGAGAAATGCAAAAACCCTAGAGGTCCAGGGGCACGGCAACTACAGAAGATATGCCAAGGGGAGAATGGCACTGCCCCAATATTGCTCCTTCCACACCCTTCTGCTCAGCGTGTACTTGGCATCTCAACAAAACGTGTCATTTAATGATGCATATAGGCTTAGGGTTACACTTAGGGTTAGGGTTCAGAAAACTGCAAAGCCTAGAGCTCCAGGGACACTGACACTGAGAAAGGCATGCCAAGGGGAGCATGGCAGTGCCCCAGCCTGTCTCCCTCCTTCTATAACTTTGTATTTAGCACCACCCATATGCTTGGTACCTCACCCTCACCAAAAGCCTGGTTTCATTGCTCCACCTAGGGTTAGGGTAATGCTTAGTGTTAGCATTTAGAAAACTAAAATACTGAGAGTTCCAAGGGCACTGCAACTTGGAAAGGCATGCAAAGGAGTGTGGCACTGCCCCATCATTGCTCCTTCCACACTCTTCTATTCGCCACCACCCATATGCTTGGCACCTCACCCTTACCAAAGGCTGTTTTCACTGCTTTGCTTAAGGTTAGGTTTAAGCTCAGGATTAGGCTTGAGAAAAACACAAAGCCTAGAGCTCTATGGACATTGCAATTACAGAAGGCATCCAAATGGGAGCACTTCATGTCATCTCCTTACATTTGATTACAATAATTTATCTTCAGAATTTTTTTGTGTTTCTCTCCATCAAATTTCCTTTCATTGTGAGTCTATCCCAGTTAGTTTGTTTCATTTTTTTCTCTTTGAGATTTCATTTCCTTTCACAAAATTAAATTCTTTATTTTGTGACAGGAAATGAAATCGTACAATTTCAATGAGAATCAGTGCACCATGGTTCGGCCCATTTCCCTGCATTTCATGTCATCCCATTCCTTTTTATTGTTTTCACTTTGGATTTTTTTTTTTTTAGGTTTTTTTTTTTTTTAGCATTTCATTTCGTCAATTTCTTCTCTAGTCTCTTTGTTACACTTCATTCCCCAATTTCAATGAGTATTATTTTGGCAATATTTGGTCCATTTCACTGCAAAAAAGCAACACCCTACTGCCCAAAACTTGTTTCCTCCACACTCTTCTTCTTGGCACAACCCATGTGCTAGGCACCTCAGCAAAAGGCTGCTTTTACTGCTCTGCTTAGGGTTAGGCTTAAAAAAACCCACAAAGCCCAGAGCTCCAGGGACACTGCAACTACAAATGACATGCCAAGGGAGCACAGGCACCATCCCAACATTGCTCCCATACCCATGTTTCTTCACAGACCTTTGTTCTTATGCAAATCTGTTCAAAGACCAACCATTCCACAAACACCCTTAGGGAATGTATTCTAGAGTGCATCATAGCTGCAGCCAAACCAGACAGCTGTTTGGAATTTCAATAAATGACACTTCCCTAACATTTGAACATTTATCATATAGAGTTTCCTGAATCATTTATACACATACATATCTCTATACCTCATATATATATATAATATATATCTCATATATATATCATATATATATAATGTATATTTCATACATACATATATATATATGTATATACACACACATTTACAGGTGTGGATCTTGCCATCTGAGTCATAACTTTTGTTCCTTTTGACTGGATTCACCCAATTTGTCAATAACATCTCTGATGATGCCACTGTAACCAAACCCAACAGGCAGACACTCAGTTGGTGTTCATTGGCACATTCAAAGTCCCCAAAACTTTCAGGTGTGGTCACACCAGGCATGTAGAGAAGGGGTTTACTATCATGTTCTCTCATGTAGTGCTTTTGTGTATGCATCCCAAACTCTGTTGCTGACACATTGGAAACTCACGTCTGATTTACAGACTTCTCTGAAACTTAGGTCTTTTTCTTAGTCTATTTCCATGGCTCCCTTGGTGAATAATGTGTTTTAGATAATTTTTCCCATATGTATTGGTTTTTATCTTTTCCAAAGTACAATTTCATTTTGTCACCCAGTGACCTACTCTCTGATTCTTGGGCTTTTCTCTATTCCCGTCACCCTGAGGTAATGTATATATATATATTTATATCTATATATGCCTACAGACATGAGAAAGTTGAGCTTCACCCTCTTGCCTGAAAGATCTAGAAAGTACCAGCATTATTATTCGGTATGCAACGTGTTGTACAAAATTCTGGAGACCTAAAGATTGCAGGCCAGTTTTCAGGCACTTTTCAGATTGCCTGTTATTAACCTAGCATTTTAAATTGTGCTACTAAAACCAAAGGCCCAAGTCTAGAGTTACAACATGATTGACACAATCCCAAAAAAGAGACAGGACAAAACAGCTTAGCACTGAACCTTAGCAGAAAAGCACTCTTAAGCACCTCCCAGTCTGGCTGCTTGCAAGTGCCTCCTAAAAGCTAAAACTGTTTGAAGGCTGCTCTGATTGATCTCACCGACCTCAGGCAGGTGGAAGCCAGACGAGGTGAGGACAGGAAGAATGTGAAAGTGACATGCTTGCATTGTTGACCTGGAGTAGGAACAAAACAGGAGGCATTGTGACTAGCTTCCTGCATTGCAGGACAGGAACAAGGGGTTCTCAGGGGGCCACGTAAGGCACATTTGGAGCTGGATCTGTGTTAAAGTTCTCATGTCATATTTGCTCCACCTACTGCTCTGCCTTTCCCCATTCATCTCGCACACTACTGAAATCTATTTTAAAAGCTTCTGTCTGACAAAGTCTACTTTCTCTTCATGCTTCCATACTGTAGATCTTGCAAGTTATCCTCTGACAGGTGAGATCAGATGTGCAGCATCAAGGCTCAAAGGCAGTCAAATGGTGGATACGCTGGATTTAGGCAGTCAAATGATGTATACGCTGTGGAGAAGCAGCTGCAGCAGAAGGCAAGATCAGAAGCACAGAAAGTTTGCCAGGATTCCTTCATAAAGTGGCACAGGTCATAAGGTGACACACTCCCAACTGCAAAACATAGCCAGAGCTTTTCTCCCAGTCTGAATTAGTTTGTCTGGACTAGAAAACCGTAGATGTTGTGATCCTGCACCACAAATGACTGGCACATAGGACCCACAAGCAAATATTTTTAAACAGAATAGAAATTAGACACAAATAACACTCTGTTTTTAATAACATTGTGATTGTTTTTGTCAAATTTTCCAGATTTGTTTCTGCTGTTACCATTTATGAATATTCAATAGAAACTGCATTTCCAAATGGGATGGGAACTTGCTTTCCAAAAATCATAGCCTGTATCTACCCTAAATATTAACCAGGCCCAGACAGTAGAACTCTGACATCTCCCAGTTAAAGCACTGCAACTGCCATTTCGTGCAAACTTGAAACCCCAAAACGATAAAAAGATGAAGAGACAACAAAGTGTACAGGAAGGTTGTAAACTTTCTGGATGGGGAGGAGCATTGCAAGAGAGCTGTGTGGAAGGCAGGGGCAAGATAGAGGCTCCCCAGTGCAGCAGAAAGGGCAGAAGAGTTGTCAAAGCATGGGGCAGAAAATCGGGAAGTTCAAACATGTGAGATCAAGACAGGGCAAAACCTTGTAGCACCTTTATATTGTGTAAGGGACTACATAGCAAGTTGAGGCCAAACTGCACTTGGGATTTACATGTTCCTTGGCTCTTGCTTTTATACCCATTGCAGAGCTAAGCCCTGAGTCAATCTGTCTTGCAACCAACTCTCCTTGTACCACTGCACAGTACATTGCCTTTTATTGGATTATGTTTCCTGGCGAGCACATCTGAAATATCCACAAACGAAAACTGAAGTCGCTAATGCACAGTAATAGAATCCACATTTCCCTATAACCTCATTCAGTTCCTGATACTGTCTAGATATGTGGTTTCTTCTACAATAAGAGTGAGTGCCTTCACAAGTTTAACTAATTCATGCTCAAGACCCTCTTGTTGAATGTTCAGTTGAATGTTCAACCTCTTGTTGAATGTTGAGCCTACTGAAAGTATCACACACAGCCACCTTCTATCCCACCTCCCATTTCAGCAAATGCTTTTTGTGCCCAGATATCTAATCCAAGGTTTTGCGTGCTGTTTTTTCTATCCTGTAGTTTTAAAGGAACAGGGCAGGACAGAACATTCCCCTCACTCTCCCCCCCCCCCAAATTTTAATTCAAGATAACTGAAATGCTTTCTTTAGGCATTTTCTCTAGGGGATGATTCATTTTCAAGCTGAAGTATTTGATTTCATTAATGCGAACTTACTGCGGTGCATTTTATTAACAGATAAAGTTAATTATTATGCCTTTTTTAAAATATCGTAGTAAATAGAACACTCTAATACTAGAAATTTCCCAATTAACTTACTAAAAACATCATGGCAAATTATAGCAATAAAACTAATGGGGCTATTCATACTTTTATGTAGTGGAATTAAGAAGCCAGCCTAGGAAATAATTTTAGCTAGCCCAAATCATACATAAGTATGCAGTAAATACTAAAATAACACCAAAAAATTCTATAATTCTCTACAGTGTTTAGAAAAACAGGAAATAGTATATTCTGTAAATACATTTCTGATCATGAAGTTGGGGAAAGTAGCATTCATATTAAAAAAAGAAAAAAGAAAAAAAAAGAAAAAATCTGATAAATAAAGAGTGTATGAAACATAAGCAAAGGCTGTGGATGAATAACCTCAGCTGTGGTATTATGTGTTCTGTTCCTGGATCCCTGACAGGAAGTTTCTGCTGTTTGTGATCTCTGCTCCCCCTCCTCTTTCTGCCTTTTATGGGTACCTCCATGTTCACTCATGCTCTTTATTTTCTTTCCTCAGCTGTGCTATCTCCTTTTCCTACACAGAACTCCGTGAATCTCCTCCACCACAATTTTCTATTGCCCCTTCTCTTCTTGATCACTTGTTTTTATTTCTCTCTCCCGGTCCATGGTTCCCATTCAGGCTATTAATATGCTGCATCTTCTGACTCTCCCAGTAACTCACCTAACTCCAGCTCCCTTTCTTCTCCCCCACCTTTTATTTCCTCAGGAATTCCCACCCCCTTTCTGGGACACTCCTGTTTTGCAAGTGCCTGAGCACTGCAATTTCTCACAGCAGTCTGCCTTTGCACTCACAGTTTGCTCTGTGGGCCCACCAACAAAGACCGGAGTCTTCCATGTCTGAGCTATGTGCATCCATCTCTTCTCTCCACTTTTCCTCACCATTATCTTTTGTTTCCTGCAGTCATCTTTAGTGACAGGTACTCTGCAAGGAGCCACTTTCTTTTGTTTTTCTTCTTTATTCAGTCTTCGTCGCCTTTCATCATGGAATCAGTTTGGTGCTGTTATTGCCCTGTTGAACCCTTGTTCTCTTTTTCACACACCTGTTAATCAAGCTGCAAGAGGAACTGTCAAGAATCAAGGCTAGTATGAAGTCCAGTCTCCCCCAGATCTAGGAGGTATTTTGGGATGTTTTGCCATGTGGTTTCACAACATGGCTTTGTTGTGGATGGATGGATGGACGGATGGATGGATGGATGGATGGATGGATGGATGGATGGATGGATGGATGGATGGATGGATGAGTTACCTGTGGTGGTAGAAATCTACAGTTTAAATAAATAAATGCAACTCTCTTGTACAGAATGCCACTTCTGTCTCTCAACTACAACACTTGCATCACTGTATGACTGTTCAATGCTGTTCTGCACAGGGACATAAACAGATTCTGTGAAAATGAATACAAAACATCACTGGAGAAACAACTCATTGTTCAATGTAACTTACATTTCTGCATTCTCAAATCTCAATGTGGTGGATATCCTGTAAGCGCAATACCATAGGCAAAAGACAATTGATTTAATTGATTCTTATTGGCAGAATCCCCATCTGCAGATTGAAATTCCTGCATAAATGGTAAAACAGATCTCTTGGCAAAGGACAGAGAGATTGATTTAGCAATTGGGAACTGAGAAAGAGAGGAAGAAACTTCCTCTTGAGGGAAGAAAACTGGGAAACACATCTAAAACCGCATTAGAAAACTGTTCTCCACAGGTACCAAAGCAAAAATCAGTCAGATGTCCCACATGCCTCCTTCCTCTGACCTCTCCCCCACCAACAACCAAGAGGCAGGCATCCTTACAGCAATTAGACTTAAGAAAACAAAACAAATTGGAGAGGTCATGACTGTGTTACCCAAGTGTAAGAACAGGCCTCTTGCATCAGCATTTAGTGAGCCAGCAAGTGAGGATGATGAATGGAGAGTCTGGGGGAAGGGAGATAAGGAAGTGTCCTCGCTGTTGAAGCCCCCATTGAGTTTGATTGGAATATGTGAGCAGAGACTTGCGAGGAATATGGAGCTGATAATCAAAAACATGGCATGGAAACAGATGTTGCCTGCTTTGGAGACTCTCCTTGCACATTCAACACAATGGAAAGGGCTCAGATAATAAAACAGAGAGGATCCCAGCAAGAAATATAGTGTGCTGACACTTTTATGACCTGAGATGCTTACAAAATACAGAAATGGCGTTTTGTTTGCTTTCCATGCGCAGCTTGATATCACATGCTCAGCTCTCTCTCCTGCCACTCGGAGTCAGGAAGGACAATATATTTTCCTTTCCAGATAAACCTAGTGATTCTAGTCAGGTGCAGAAAGCAAATAAATTACATAAGAAGACTTTCTGTATCAATTAATCAAGAGCCTTGTCATTTTCCAGGCCTTGATCCACATGAAAGAAAGTGAGGAGGGGGAGGAGAATGTAGGAATAAACGAGGATGTGGAAGGGAGCAGAAAGAAGATTCTTGCTGAAGCTGTTTGAGAGGTTTCTCATAGCATGAAGGACCACAGCTTAGACAAACATACTGAAAAAGAACACCCTACCCTCTCCTTTTGAAGTTTTTCCTCTGCTAGCCAAGGGGGCGTGATCCAAAAGGAGAAATGTACGAACCAGGAATATTCCATTATGCTTTTGGGGAAGTTATTTCCACATTTCCTTCTTCTTTTGAATACTGAGAGGGAAAAAACTCTGCTATTGAAAAAAGGAGCCACATTCAACACATACTTGGAGGTTCCTTTCCAGCATATAGCCAAGTATTTGTGTACTATAGCAATAGGGTTGGCTACTTACACAGACAGAAGAGATAATTTTCAGTGCAGAGCACAATAATTCTAATATCAAGTAGAGAGATATGATGGACTCAGTAGTTTGCATGAGAAAACTGGCTCTATTTCCCTCTTGGAAACTGACCTCACATGTAACATTAAAACAAGGCTTAGAAGAATCTTATTAAGGCAGTTATGTTTACTTTCTTCTTTTGATCATCCTGATTGTAAATCAAGGAATATTTATAGCATTTTTGAGATCTTCCAAGAAAAAACAAGATAGAAAAGCATAAAATTACTGTATGGAGGGACTGAATTATTGCTGCAGACCAAACATGAATCAGAATAACATCCCACATGGAAAACTGTCAGGAAAGTTCTTGAACCAGGAACCTGGTTTGTGGCCAAAGAGTAAATCTGGTTCTGTCTGAATCAGCTGCCTGAGAAAAATCTGTCTGCACACTGCTATATAAGCATGTAGTGACAATATGGGCAAAGCAATTTTTAGCTCTGAGGCTTCTTACTAAGGCTAACCTCAGCTTAGGGAAGCTGGTCTCCCTAGGCTCCCTCTACCATCTTTGACAAGAGGATAGCTCTTCCCAGAGGAACCCTGGGGGACTGGAGATTATGCACTTCTGCATTGCTTCCTGGAGCTGCCTACACAACTGCGTGTCTCCCATCTTCTAATTTCTTCACAGAAATGGGCAGCCAAACAGTTTATACCCACAGCTGAAGTCTTGTGATTAGAGCAATGGTTTGAGTTCTGGTGTCCACACCCACGACAGAATGGTCAAAATCTGAATTTATTTCCAAAAAAATTCCAGAAAATAATTTAATAACTAAGGTGAGGTCAGGAATATCTACTGTGTACTGAGAAAGGAAGAAATGCAAACCTACCTTAACCAATAGATGTTTTGAGATGAGATTTGAACCTTAACTGCAAATATGCTTTTGGGGAAAAGGTATCTGATAAGAAAGAGCTCTTTAATTTAGCAAGAAAAGACCATGAGTTACAAATTTGGATTGGAAAGGATTTCTAATTAAACAATGAAAGCATGTACTAGGAGACATGAGGGATTTTCCATTACAAAAATGTCTTACATCAAAACTGAAAAGATTTGCAAAGAATATGCTATAACTCAACCACAGGCTACTAAAGTCACTGAAAAAAAATTTCTAAACCCTTTAGGTTTACAGCTTTGATCTTAAATCCTGTAGAGTCCTACAGTTTTTCGTTACTCTGCCAATAACCTCTGAGCTTGTTGGCAGTCTCTATGCTAGGTAATATTCAAGATCAGTCAAAGATGATGCTGTAATTTTTACTCCTACTTTAACTTATGTTGTCAGACAGACAACGGGAACACGGAAAATACTGGCTAACAAAAATTTCTTCTGCATATCCCAGCTGAAAGTGAGTCCAGAAAACAGCCATCAAGTCTTTCATAATCAATGGCAACACAGTAAACTTTTTTAACTGGATACCCTCGCTCCTTAGATGGGGTATTTGTCTCTAAATTTACATTGTGTCTTGCTACATCTATGCCTTCTGTGGGTCCTGATAGGTGTAACAAAATACCAACCACAAAACTTTCTCCACATATGAGTTTCTTGTAGATGTATTTGTTTGTTTTCTTTTAATTAAGAAATGGTGTAGTAGTTTCCATTACATTTCCTGTCCTAGAGACATCCAATTGCTTTATTAATAAGACTCTCATGTAATATTTTCTTCTGCCTTAGGAAGGTTTTCCTGAAGTACTCACTTTAGTATAGTACCTGTCCTTCCCCCAGCATTCTGGCCTGTTCTTGAGTTACCTGCATGCAGCATTCCCATTCTTTGTTCAGGCAGTTAGGTAGGTCTTGAAGTGCCAAATGTCATTCAAAATGACGAGTAGTATATTCACTGTGGCTCTCAGGAAGGCTTTCAATCCATATATATTCATTTTTCTAGTAATCTCAGCTTGTCAATTTTGCTACCATTTTCTGCATAGCTGTGTTTTTCAATTAACAAGTTCTGGTATGGAAAGATGCATAATTTGCAGCATAAAATATTCACTTTGGAAAAATGTGTGTAGAATTTAGAGACAAGGTATTTGACAGGGCAGCATCACAGCGCGAATACTCTACGACAGTGAGAATCAGATTTTAGGGCTAACCATATACACTCTGTATACTTGTTTTGGCTTAGTCTGTGATTATCTCTGTTTTGTTCTTTTGATTATCAGTGGTTTGCAACAGAAAATAACATTGAGGGTGTTAGAGATGATTACATTCTGCTGTGTTGCCATTTTGTCTTCTGGTTTTCCATAATGGAACCATCACACATTGGCAGTGTGTGAGTGATGGGCTGGGAGACACCCATGCAGAGGTGTATTTACAATGGCTGGAAATCCTGCCACAAAATAATGCCCAGGTGGGAGGTCTGTGAGAACATGTAGGGAATTGTCAGGCATCCGGGCTGTGCGTGCTATCCATACATTTTCTCATGCTCCAAAACCAATGCAACCACCTGACAGAAGCCAGTTATATCACAGAATATAAATCTCATTTCTCCACATTACAGGAATATCCACCACACTGGATACAGTTGTTTATACCAGGCTTTCTTTAATTTTATTTGTTTTATACAGTAGGCACCCTATGTTGCCTAGGCATACCCCACCAAAACAATAAAAGAAAAAGCAAGATTTTGCTCCACATTTTATCCTCACTGTCTCTCTTTCTTCTACTTTATAACCACAGAATGTTTATTCATTCTGTGTGAACGATGTCTTCCCAACAAATGAGACTAGCTTGATTTCCTGTCATCCTTTTCTCTTGCAGGTTTTACTCGAATGTAAAGACAAAACAAATTGTCTAAAACATTTCTCTCTACACCAGTCCTGATACTCAACCCTTCCATGTGCTCGAAGGCTTGATTTAAAGTCTCCAGCTATGGGAAATTCCACCATGTGCCTAAATAAGTCTCTTCAGTAGTTAACTGACTCCACAGCCATGCACATGCTTCATACTCAGCCTCAATTGGACCAGATTTGGCTTTCAAACAGCAGGCCTTTCTTGCCAGAGCTGCAAACTATCATGCAACATACATTCCTTAAAATACACGCCTTACTGATTTTTAAAATCGGAATGGTATTACTGTGGCTCAATTTAAGCTAATCCCTTGGAAGGTTTAGCAAATCTACTATATATATGGAGATTGATGCCTTAATAGAAAATACTAGCAGAAATTTTTATGGAACACTCTTATTTCTAGAGGAAAGCTTCATTAATCTGAAATGTGATAGGACCAGTGCACCTCTGGCTGTCAGAAGTGTGCCTATTCCATAGATGGCTGGCATCTATGGCAGTTGCTGATTCTGAAATTATCTTGGCTGGATCCAGCATTAAGGAATCTTGAACTTTTTTTGGTTTTTCTTTTTTCGTAACACCTTTCCCAGCAGGATTGCAGAGACCTGAAACCATCCTGTCACAGCAGTAAATGGACTCATCGGTTCACATTATCCATAAACCAATGAAATCCACAAAAAACATCAGATTCCCACACATAGGATGCAACTTATGCATCCAACATACAGAATTTATACACCTCCACACTCCTCATATAATGTGCGTTCTCAGATCAACATTTTTCTTCTCTCAAGACAACTAGTGATATCTGTACCTAGGCCCTCTGCTGGACAACCACGTGGGATGAAACTCTTTCTGAGGTATCATTCTGATCATGGAGCATGATCTAATGCATTTCAAAAGTGCTTCATTCCTATTTAATTGTAGGGTTAAAAACAGGTTCTGTCTGGTGTTCAAGATACCTCTTACAAAGACAATGCAATGTTTCAGAATGAGACTGCATCTTCATAGAAATATTTCAGCTGAAGTACTGTTCACCACAGAATTGTAGGAAATTAGGTTTGGAAAGGAAACTCAATGATTTCCATCATATTCATACAAACTTTGGTGACATGGTCTTCTCTGAAGGAAGAAAGCATCATCCTGGTTAATTTATACAAGTAGAAGTTAAGTGTCATGCAATTCTTGGAAGTATGTTGATGGATAAAAGATATCCAATGAAAGACAGATAAAAGCAAAAAGAAATCGAGTGACTGGACACTGAAAGAAGATCATCTCATAAATTAGATTATATTCTTGTCCATGAAAATAGCCATTGAAGCCACTTACCCAAGCAATACTTCATCAGCTGACACTTTCAAATAAAACATTGAATGTATTTCTTACAGCTAATTTAGAGAGAAAGCAGAAGATACCATTCTATTGATGGAACCACCAAGTGCAATTCCTTGCCTATTTTATGGAAAAGCCTACACTACAAATATTGTAACAGTTACTCTGGGCTTTAAGACCTCTGGGAATATCACCAGTGTCCTGTGTTTACAGGGATTTAGTTTTATATTTTACCTTTTCTGTTTTTAATAGGCTGATTTTCAGCTTTTAACCTCATGCAGCTTTTTTATGTTTAAAAGTGTCTTTCTTTCTGTGTTGAGCAGCCTCCTTCCTTCTGTGTACCGTGCATCATCAATGGAAAATTTTGCTCCTTTTTAAAAATACTGAACCAGGCAAAGAGCAAAATATGGTTCTTTTTAGCTCACTGAAATGATGACATTTTCCTCTCACATAGCTTTCCCAGTAAGTGATATTTCAACATCCTCCTTTGACAGAAAAGGGAAAACAAACTTTCAGAGAACCCGCTTCTCACCAGCTGGCAGATCCCCACTGAAAATTGGCCTGGAAATCTCACTGTGACTTCCTTGAGCTGCAGAAGGACTGGTGGATGTGGGAGTGCTGAGTGAATGAGGGTGTGTATTGTACATTCAGAAAACATGGAATGCGTTTGTGTGTGTGTGGGTTATTAATGCCCGAGTGGGTGAGACATTACACAAGCTAAAGGTCACTGCTTGGGACACAGAGCCTGCAGCACCAGTGAAATCAGTGTGTGGGTGCTGTAACTGCAATCAAGAACCATGTCTTCACAGAAAGACCTGTAATGTTTAGATTGTGTAAATTTTAGAATGTGGACACATTGACATGCCTTACATCCCTGATTGAGGTAGCAATGGACTACTCTTCACTATATAAGGAGCTTTCACAAAAATAAAAATATCCTTTCTTCCCATCCACCTTTTCCCTAATAATTTCTCCACATAAGTTTCAAATAATAAGCAGCTTTTCTGACCGGGTGAGAAATGTGACATCCAAGTTTCATTCTGTTTCTCTCAAAGCTTAGCTAAACAGTCTGCAATTACCCCAGCTAACACCTTTGGGAAGCCAGAGCTAAGGTTGCATATGTTGCCTGTAATTTAGGAACTTGATAAAAATATGGATAATGTTGCTTAAATAAAATGAATCTGGACTGTAAGAAATGGGAGGTACGATTACAGATAAGAATATGCTGGAAAGGACAGAAATGCAGAACCAGCAGGGAATGTAGAGTTCTCTGGAGTACACCTTTGAATATTGTGTATCTACACAGGAGGTCATAGCACCTGCTAAATTTAATACATATTAAATATTGTCATATCTTATATATCCGAGCAAATGCAGCATACCTTCATATTTTGCTGGCAGCTTACAATTCCCAGATTTCAGTTTATGTTACAGAAAGTATGTATTCAATTCCCAATGAAAAGCTGATTTAAAGGGCACTACTGGGAATTGTAAGGAGATTAAATTATTTTAATATTTTCAGTACATTGGAAGGGGGGATTTAAGTGGGAATCTGGGAATCTTTGTTCCTTTTGTGAGCTGTAAAGGTCAAGATTTTGCCATAGATACAAGAGTTGGAAGAGAGTTTCTCGTTTTGTAAATGTCCACATCTACATCTTTTATAGATGTCTTGGGTGGGAGCTTAAGATGCTCTTAAATCGCATACAGTGCACATTGATGATTCATCTTGTCAATGTACACAGGGACTGCAGATCTGTGTGGGTTATTTTCATTACTGCAAATGGAAGACGTGCAACAAGAGGGAAACAGGCTACAGATTGTTGAGACCTTGAACTTGCAGAGGTTTTAGATTTGTACGTTACCTCACTGAATTTCCATTAAACCTACTTAATTTAAACTCTAGTCTTTCACCATTATTTTTCATTCTTCAGATATGAATGGTATTTTCTTAATTTTAATTTAATTTAGACTGCTGGAGTGCTCATTTTTCTGTGGAAGAAATATCACTTCTTTCTAGAATAAAATTAATCTTACGTAAAAGGCCAGCGCAAGATCTGATTTATATATCAAGGTAGGACACGAAATCTCTGTTGGCAGCTGTGATTATGTTCTGCTCTGACAGTCACACTGTTCTCCTGGCAGCACTGCATCACACTGCCCATCATTGTCAACTTGTCTGTAATACAAAATTCAGGCAAGCCTTGCTTCCAGCTCTACTCCTCACAAAGTTCTGGCCCTCATGGCAGACCATACCCACACCACTCATGAGTTATCCCAGGGTTCCTACAAGAGAGGAGGAGGGAAAAGGCAAAAAGAAAAGATGGGAAGTTTCCTCTTCACTGTTCTCACCCCCAAGATAAAACAATGCACATTTTATTGTATTTTATGTTTTATTTTTTAGCATTCTATGCAACATTTCCTCTACTTCTGATAGGAACTGATCTTGGCAAGAATTAAAACCATACTAATAGCTTGCTGCTTGCACCGGGAGAGAGCATCTGAAATCCTCAACTACAGTAGACAAAACTCTCTGAATCTTTGGATTCATGGCACTATCATGGAGGAAATACAGAGCTCCCAGTCACCTTCTCTGTGTTTAAAACTGCTTGGGTAGATCCCCCCATATCCACTGAGAATTCAACCTATGCTGTATCCAAAAAGGGAAGCTACAAAAAAATTTAAATATGTCATAGCTGGCTGTGGTGGACTTCTTCAGAATCATAAAAATCAGCAAGCAAAGTTCCTAAAGGCATCCATAGGTTTATTTCAACTTCAGGCTTTAACCAAACTAGTCATAGACAATAGTCAGTGATGAAATCATCAGAGAAAAAGATTGGAAAATGGCACTACAAAATGCATTGGTGCAAATAATTAATGTATTTGCCCAGAAAAATATCATTTGGAGTAAATTAAAACTATTCAGAAATCCGCACTCAATTTAGCAACTCTGCAGAAATTTTGCAGTGGGGAGTGGGGGAGGGGATAGAAAAAAAAATTTTTACATTTTCTTGCTAAACATTTTGATTTTTCCACAGAATATTTTGTTTTGAAATTTGCAGGTAATAGTCTTAAGACTAAAAAACAATTTGAAAAATTTAAATTATTTATCCACATTAGTATTGAAGGAGAAAAAAGGGCTTATTGAAAAAATTATTTATTTTTCTGGGAGAAAAAAATAAATTTGTATTAGTAAAAAAATAAATCATTTCAGTGCTATTGACTCAAAATTCAAGCTGAAAAACCACCTATTGATAAACCATTCAAAAACTAGCATTTGGCAACCATAAAAAAGTCTGACATTGAACACCCATGGGCTTGGCTCGGTTTGGGCTCAGGTTTTTCCCTAACCCTTGATTTCCGGAATTGAGAGGTGAGGGGTAATTACATGGAAGGTTGTCCCTTGGTACACATCACAGCTCAGTCAGAGAAGGGAGAAAGACAACCAACCAAAAAGGGCTGTCCCTTTGATTGATTTTACTCTCTGGGCCCCAACCTGAAATCCTAGACTGTGGGGAGAAAACCTATGATTTTGGCAGATCAGGAATTTTCCAGCCCATGTGCTTTTGAGTCATGACATGCCAAAAATATTGTGTTAAATAAAAACCAAAAAACGTTTAAAAGAATGCTTCAGTTTCTGTACAAGTCAAAAAACACCTCATCCAATTTGTCTCAAGTTTTCCAGAAAACTTCTGCTCTGACATGAGATCATATATATGAAATGTAAGACAGACTGGTTTGTAGTTTTGGCAAAGCTGGGACGGAAGACAAATTGGATTGTACTTTTAAAGGGAGAATTAGGGTCTCATCTTTGAATTATCACTTATTTAGGCAAGTCCTGCCTCTCATGACACTTTAATCATTATAAATTATTAAAAGAGTAGTAAATATGTTACTGGGGACTACTTTGCACTGGCAAAGAGATCATAAAACATGTAGGAGGAGTATGAGACATAAGGAAAATAGGGATGTGTGGGGAGACCACAGAGAGTAAAGAGGAAGTACATACAAAAACTTGTGTGCATGCTGTGTGCAAGGAAGAGCTGACAGGGATCCCAGGGAACTCTGTGATGCAGTAGGATTTTAAGGACCATAGGGATTGTAAAGTTCAGAAGAGAAAGAACAAAGAGATGTTGAGAGGCTGGGGAGGTGAAGACCCTCCTGAGGAAAGAGAAAGAAATAAAAAGTAATTTTCTCAGAGAGAATTTAATGACTAGAGACATCACAAAACAGAGGGAAGGGAAAGATAGTTTATGCCATTGCAAGAATCATATATCCATAAATATTTACAAGTGAATGGGCTAATCACTGTTGAGGGCTTGGAACGCCCATCTTCCCAGGATTTGTACTGCAGGAAAGCTCCAGTACACCACCACGCACATGGCTGCCAGCTCCTTCTGCACTGCAGGGAAACTACCATTGCTCCCCTAAGTGCACATAGGCAAACACTGCTAAAAGGAAAAAGTCAACTTCTAATTAGTCAGAAATTTAATTAGTAAACTATGGTCTCAAAATACCTTAGGAGCAGATTATAGTGTTTGGAACATGCAAAAGGATGACTGGACCATACAAAACTGGGTAAGATCATCCACTTACACTTTCAGCATGCTGAAGGTCACCACCTTAAAGAAATGAAACACTTCAAAATAAAATAAAAAATTATAAAATAAAGTAATCAGTAATATGCAAAGAAATAATTCTGTACTAGAAACCCACCAACTCTTAATCTGTTTTGAGTGCCTTGGGACGATGGCTTTTATAACTTTTTGTCATGATTTCATTTTTCCTTTGCAAAGAAGAAAATCTCTGTTACTCTTGGAAAGATATGGGAGGGAACCAGAGGTGTCATGCAGCTCCCTGCCAGAAACACATATGAAGGCAGCCAACTTTGGCAGGAGGAGGACGACTGGCCCTGACTGTCTAGCCACATATGTTTCCTGGTCTTTATTCTCCCCAGCGTTACCACATGTCACAAAGTACGTTGCAGAGCCTTAAGAGGAATTGCAGGCTTCCCACCCAAACAACAACACAGAAAACCAAGCCTGCAATTAAGTATCCGTAGCAAATTATGAGGCCTGAGGATGGGTTGCTGCTCCTCGGTTGACAAAATTCATTAAGACTTTTGACTTTTGCACTTTTTTTCAGTATGAGGGGAATTAGGGAGGAGGTTTGGTTTATTTTTTCCTTAATCACCCTACCTTTCAAGGGGAGAGCCAGGGCTATGGGCATTTAGGTGATGTCATCTGCTAGACAGCAGCCATATGGAGAGCATGAAATGGAAGTTTTCTACCCAGCTCCTGGCAAACCTGTGGCAGATGCTGCGTGACTGCCTGAAGCAGTCCACTGAGACATAATGGGATGATCTCCATCCTTGTAGATGTGCAAAGGGACTCTGGCACAGCCCATGTGATTGATGTGTGGGCAGACATCTTACCCCATGAACTCTCTCTCAGCCTTTGCTTCCAAGGGCTGGTGTCCAGAAGAGGCTAGACTGGCTGAAAGGAAGCAGAAAGCAGAACCATATTGAACATCCCTAGTCACCAAAGCAGGCAATCACATTATGTAATCCTTTTAAAATATCTACCAGCTCCATCTTAGAGTTTGTTCAGCTTCCAGTTTCCATTATTCCTACTAATGCTTTTCCTCACTGTTCCAATTCACAGCACATGTTTGCTCAGAGTCATTTGTTCTTGTGCCAGGATGGTCACTCTGCTTATATGGCTTTTCTGTACCCTGGCTGCTCAGCCCTGAATTATGCACGGAGAATAACAGTATTTTCTCCCTGGTCTTCTGAAAAGTCAGTTTAAAAAGACAAATTACCTTAGTGCTCACACATAAGACAGGCTTTACTCACAGCCATGCCAGCAAGGCATCCTCTGCAATTTTACTTCCAGTTTAGGCTTTGCCAGGCATGAACTGTGTTCTCACTGAACTCTTGTATCATGATATTAAAAGTCAGCATCTGGTAGAAATGCTTCAGTACACTGTAGGATGACATGTTTTCTCCACATTCATATCCCACTAGCAACTCACAGCCACCCTGCAACCAAGTAAACCCTCAGTTTTTATCCTGCTCTGAAACAACCTTGCCCTCTTCTTTTCATGCACCAATATTTACGGCCATTTGCTTTTTCCTGCATAAAGACATGACCTTTTTTGTGTTCATGATGTCGCCAGGTCTGTGCCATCAACAAAGCCATCATTGCTTTCCTATGCTCTGTACATTACTGAAACCATTAGATGAGAACCATCCCACCTCCATATGCACCTCCCAGTCTCCTTCTTTGCTGAGAATGTTTATCCTGGGAATCACTAGATTTTGAGCACATTATGGAAAGATGTTGTCCAGCCAGGGAACTTAACCTCTACAAGAGAAAAGGATCTTGAACTGCATAGCTTGTAATGCAGTACACAAATTTATTTTAATAATGAATATGGTTTAAAAAACCCAAACAACAACAAAAAAAGAAAACATAATTCGGGGATATTGAAAGGTGTTTTAGAAATGAAAATGTCAAAAAAAATTCTCTTCCTGGATAAAGCTCTTCAGAACTTCCATTTTGCAGGAAAGTGGATGGTCTGAGCATTTGATATGCTAATGGTAAGGCTATTTTTAGAAAAAAAAATGTTACTCAAATATATATTTCCATTCTTTACTGAAGTTCAAAGTTATGGTGAATCATCCACAATAGACTTTAAAAGATTCACCTGGGAGACAAATGGAAATATATTTATGCACTGAATGATAAAAGTGACAGTTTGCATAGGTATAATTTCATAAACAAATGGGAAAATGTAGGCTGCATTACTAGGTTGCCAATGAGCAGAATCTGTAATAAGGAGCAAGATGTCTTTGGATTAAGACCCTATTCTCTGCCATAGGAGTTTAACTTTCACCTTGCTGGAGCAAATTGTGAAAAGAACAAATGTCTGTACCTGTAGCATCCCTCTTTCTTGCTCTGCTATGTAAAACTCGGGGAATGAAGTTGGTTATTCTCACACATCTGCCTTCTTTTTAGTGTGGCATTCCCCACTATCGTTAATCTGGTTACCTCACTGTGGGTGGGAACCAGACATTATTTCATCTTGAATTTAAAATAATACAATAAAAATAATTATGTGAAATTATGGATATGGGGGGGAAATTCCATGCAAAATCTCTTTCTGACTCCAACAAAGTTATCAAACCTTTCTAATCTGACTTTGAAGAATTACCATGCCATGCAAAATACATCAAATAAGCTTCTGGGGGATAAAAACCCCCCACCAAATGCATTTCGAATGGCACATGGGCCTCTCTTACTTTAATTTCCCATGTTTAACTTGTTCTTTAGGAGACTAAGTCTAAGTGAAACTACTATATAAATTATAGACATGATCTATGATGCAGAGCAATATTTATAACATGCCTTTAAAGTTATGTAATACTGAGAACAGAAATGCAATTGGAGAGGAGAGGAGAGGAGAGGAGAGGAGAGGAGAGGAGAGGAGAGGAGAGGAGAGGAGAGGAGAGGAGAGGAGAGGAGAGGAGAGGAGAGGAGAGGAGAGGAGAGGAGAGGAGAGGAGAGGAGAGGAGAGGAGAGGAGAGGAGAGGAAAGTTCTGCCCTCTGCAGAGTGTGCTGTCTCATCTTTAAACAATGCAACATGATGGAAACTAATAAATGTTTCTGCAGAGGTGACTGGTTACTCCTCTGATGTATTGATACGGGAGGGGTTAATCTTGAAGATGCATTTTTGCAAAATCAATTTTTCAAATTCATTTGGGGAAAAAAAGACATTTTCATTTTCTCTGTAAGAAAAGTGTGTACTATCTTCCCCACATGTTCTCAGAAGAGTGCAGGCAAAAAAGAGCATTTGGAAGTTATTTTCTAGTTTATGCTAAATTATTTCATGCGATTCAAAAATAAAAAGCCATGTTTATATACATGGATACATTTGAGAGTGAGACAGATAGCTTTTCAGAAATGGGAACCCGAGATGACAGTGACATCAAAGACCTTCTAAGGATGTCAGCTGCACTAGAGAGATCTCTTTGTTTTCCACGAACAGAGTAGTAGTAATTAATTTTTAAATTTCACTTTCTTGAGAGATATTGTTTTTTATTAATTTGCTTTTCATATAGCAGCTTAAATATTTTTATCTCACTAACTCCTATCTGCCACATTGTACACCATGCAATTGTTCTTTTGTGACTGATTAAGTACCAGGAATATAATGTATTCATCTATATAAAATACCCATGGGGTATTAGATATCAGAATCATCATTAATGACAGTTCTATTGACCAATGTTGGGTTTCACCTGTGTTGGGTCACTCAGGCCTCTGTGCCTCGCTGGTGAGGAGTCCTAGATAACTTCTTAAAGCTCTGACACAATCATGCACCAGGAAAGGGCTGGTGGTGAGACGGATGCTGTAGGAGACAAAAATCAGAAAATTAGGGAGAAGAGAGGCATCAAGCAAACTACATAAACCAGTACTTTTGCATTGCAAGTCTGATTTTCTGTGCGCATGTTGATTTTTTACTGAAAGAATCCAAGTTCCTTGAAAAAGTGCCCAAATCAAATAAAATTCAACACTCAGCCAGCTCTAGTATACAACCAAAATGAGAGGGTGAGAAAAAAGAAAGTCCATCCAACTACAGCAATTTGAAAGTGGTTTATGCTCATTATTATCTAATTTTCTTGATTTTGGAGGGAGTAGCTTGATACGTTCGGGGAATATGAATTTTGTCCTTCCCTGTGTTAAATAGCAGAATGTATAAGGGACACGGGGATCAAAGCCTGAGGACACATGAAGGAAAGATGGCACAGAAATGTTGTAGGGGAAAGGAACAGGATAAAGCAGGTAGAGAAATTGAGAAGGCTGCTAGTTTTTAATGCTCAAACAACAACCAGAAACTAAACTCTGAGCATTCCAGCCTGAAGACATCACCAAAGATGATGGGGAGAGCATGGGGGGGATACCAATCAAACTTGTGTGTCTTTCTTCCTGTTCCTTTTATTTTCCAAGACACGGTAGCAACAGGTGAGGGCATTCATCAGACTTCGAGTCCTGATTTAGACCATTCCTATACGCTGATTTTAATGGCAAAATATAGCAAAAATTTTATTTTGGTGAGTCTCTGTAAACACATTCACAAATGCAGTTTCCAGAGAAAGGGCATTGGAGGTCACCATCTTCTGTATTAGACAAGAAGAATCTTGAAGGAACCTGGACTAATTTGCAAGACCACACAGAAAGATAATTAAGATCTTGTATATTTAGGCCAATTTAACTGGAGAGAGGCTATCATTGATCACAAATTCAGAGGTGAGAGATCAGCTTCTCACATGTTTTAAAATTTGATTCTTGTATTAAGACATTCAAATCTGGCAATTTCATCTCTTCAAACATAACCATGTGCACTCAGTTGAAGCTGTTCACCATGCTCAGGCATCACCAATGGCTACACTTGTATTCCTCCTTTACAGAATTATCAGAAGTGGACAGACTTCAATTTTTGCAATAATACCTTTAGAAATGTGAAGATTTCTGAAAGAGAAGCTTGACGGGAGAGTGTTAAACATTTAATTTTTAAAAGCCTACCACTTGAGAGAAAGGACAAACTGGAGAGGCAAGGCAAGGCAAGGCAAGGAACACCTATTTTAACAGCTGACAAAAGGCTATAAATCCTAGCCACAAAGAACTCAGAAATGGTCCTCTGAAAGTTTTTGTTTAGGTTTTAAGAAGAATAAGTGAGCAGTTTAAAGAAATTAGGATTATTTTGAGTAATCTTCCATTTTCAGTTAAAAACTCTTTTTTTTAGTTTTACAAAATGAAGTTTGGATAGAAATTTTTTATCTTGTTCTACTTGCAATCAGGTAAATGTCATAACTCTGGGACCAGCCACATGGGCTCATTTTTCTAGGACTCTAATAAAATCTAAACTCTTCTTTGAAGTCACAGATACGAAAGGAAGAAAACGTCTTACATTGAACATTTCTTTTCCTCCTTTTGTTCTTCAGGAAAAGTAAAGAATTCTGAAAAATGAACTGAACAAGAGGCATCCAATCTCAGAAAATAGACACAACACAGGTGTGCTGTGGTTCCAGGATTCTAGGTCATTATAACTAGCAACACCTCTCAGAAAACTTCAAAGCAAGAATCAGAAATAATCTTTATCAAGTGCTCCATTTCTGCTCTGCTCTGCTCCTGCTAAAAGAAATAAGGATGTTTGCACAAAAGGTGCTTTGCTCTTTGTTTTGTTCTTTTAAGACACACTCGGTCCTGTGTCTAGTTCTCACTGAGGTTTAGAGATTCCTTCAGAGCAACCAATAGTGATGTGATAATCTTGCCCAAGAGTCCCGACACTCAGGCAGAGATCAAAAAACTAAGAGGCTGTTTTCTTGCAGGAAGTGTTAAAACTTGGAGCCAGAGGGAGAGCATGTAGGTCAGTTAGTGAGCTGCTAGTTCCACTACCCTGCTAAATTTACATTTGTCAGTGTTGTAACAGGGACAGGCCAAACACACTGGGACTCATTTGTGCTAGGTCCAGATGCAGAGGAAAAAACAGACTGCCCAATAGAACCTTTGCTAAGCTGATGTCTCTGACATCAGATGAGTCAGATTGTCTGTACCCAAAGAAGACAGTTGATTTTTTCCTAAAAATTATCTAGGTTGCCTGAGTTCAGTAAGCTATTTTAACTTAGCATTACAGCAGTCACTAGTGAAGTCCCTTTCATTTTAATGGACTACTCACATGTTACACACCATACATATAAGATTGCTCCAAACTGGACTCTAGAACATCATATTTTTGTGCTCTTGCTTGTCTCCACTCCAGTGTGCCTGTGTAGTGAAGTCACTTCTCTGTAACTGGGTTGTCTAACACTTACAAAATGTATAAAATGTTAAATAAAGCACTATAAGAGGCATTCTGCAAGCTGTGAAAAGAGGCTGGCAGCAGGTATGGTTCCCCACACATTGTTCCACATCCGATGTCACCACCTGCTCTACAGGAAGAACATTCATGGAAATCAGAGGCAGGATGGTAAATGTGTTTAAAATGTAACTTAACTACCAAACTCTTCTCAAGTCTTCTATCAGGGAAGAATGAAATAAGAATAGGATATTCTTCCTTTCCTACAGCAGTCATTCCTAGCACTGTGCTTTTCTTCAGGTTATTTTCAAACTCTGAGTTGATTTAGAGCTGGTTCCAACATGACCTCCCTCTCTGAGCCATGCCTGCTGGAGTTCTCTGTCTACAGAGTAGGTGCAGCACCAGCAGACACTGCATGAGTTTCTCCCGATATTCACAGAGCCCACTGATGGAAAGAGGATGTTCACACAACACACAATTACACTGTGCAGCTCATTGCTCCAAGAAAAGGGTATATCTCGAAACCTAACAATTAGAAAGGACCAAGAACATTCACAGCTGCCACAGGCAGCAACAGTAAACATTTTGTACCTGAGGGCTTCTGCTACCTCCTCACTCCTGGAGATCTGAATGGCACACAAATGGCACACTGGGTCACAAGGTCAAACTATCCTCTTCTCTTTCCTCAACTGTCATACCACAGGATCCTCAAATCTTCCTCTGAAGACTTTTGGCTTCTGTACACTGGACTGGATGGGCAACAGTCCAACAGGGCCAGGAGTTTCCAGTCCTCTATACCACAGAAGAAGGAAGAGGGGCTTCAGTTGCCCATTGACTTTCCTTCTCCAACTCTTTCCATTGTGACTTGATAAAAGGTGTCATATTTCAGTGCCTTTCATCCACAAAGTTCAAAGTACCTTCTGTAGGGGTTACATCCTGGTATAACAAGCCTAGAAAGGGATATCAAAAGTGCTGAAGTGACTTTTGCTAAATGTCCCACAGCAACCAAGCATAAGAATCGAGAAGAGAACCCCAATATGCTTCCAGCCTGAGATAACTTTCCAGCCATGCTGGTAATTTCTAGCTGAGTTGCACATCACAGCTCTGCCCACTGTAGGCTGGCATCCAGCCCGCTGCATTCCTTTAATCAGATTCTGGCTTCTCGCGCTGGGATTGTGATGGGCTCTGCTTTGAAATGAGATGCCTGAAAATGGTTGACACCTGTACTCTTCCGGCTCTCAGGAAAATTTGTTAACCTTTGAGAAAAGTTCTTGGAGAGGAGGGACTTTCAAGTTTTACAAGATGGTGAAGCTCTCTTTAGTTCCTTTAAAAAGCATTAGCAAAGGTCAGATTAACAAGTCAACACCGAAACTAGATACGACCAAGACTCCCAAAACCGATGCAGAAAAGAAAAGAGATGGGTGGGGACTGGGTGTGGGGGAGAAAGGCCCACAACACAACATTGGCTGTGATCCTTTCCCCCTTGTCGGGCCTGGGGCACACTTGATAAGGTGAAGGGAAATTGTAAAATTAGACCTGGCAACCTACACAGAGAGGCCCAGTGCAAGGCCCTTGGCCTGAGGCGAGCTGAGAAAGTTGAGGAATTGTGGGGGAAAGGGGACTTGGCAGGCTAACTTCCTGTGGCTGCATCCAGGGCTAATTAGTTTTCAGTGTTCTGTGTGTGTTTGAATGGAAACAAGCCAGCACTGAGAGGCACGGGGTGAGGAAATCAAAAACACATGCACCAAGAAGGAAGAAGGGGGGAAGAAGAAAAAAAATAAAAAACCAGAAAACCTGTCCTTTTTAGCTACATTTTCTTTTTCAGGAGGGGATCTCATCATTTTGTTCCACGAGCACTTAATCACCCCAGCTCCCCTGTCTATCACATCTCACATCTGCTTCAGAACTCATTAAACATCAAAAGGCTTGCCCTATCAGTTCTGCTTAGTTAGAAGTCTGAGTTACTAGAGTCCTAACCAGGGAAGATTTTGTATGTTTTTAATAATAGCTTAAGGAACTTCTTAGCACCCCATAAATTACTTAATGCAACGAACTCTTCCTGTGGACCATCAAATGTTTTACAGAGGAGCTGAATGCTGCCTTAACATGCTTGTGGTCAGTCCAGAACTATGCAGCAACCTGTTTAAATGAATCTTTAATCCATGTTTCACTTTAGGAACTGTTTTCTCATGTATCCTATCCTGGCTCTAGCCCACTCTCATTTTTACTGCTGCTCTAATTTTATGTAACTACATTTTAACTTGTATTTCCGTAGCATTTTGATCCTTCAGAATGCCAAGGCAATTATTAAAGCAGCGATCATAATGCTACAGCACCAATGAAATCTGCCTACTTCTGCCATACCATTTTCTCTACTTCACATACACATGCGCAGTGCCCTCTACCACTGCATGTGCCAGACAAAGAGTTCATGAAATTAATTTATATACAGCAATGGACACAGTAAAGGCTCCAGTGAGGGTTAGTTGTTAAGAGTACCACAAGAGCACCTTAAAACCATCTAAGCCTAGGCTGAGTGTGATCCCTGAGTGCTTATTATTCAGGCAAAAGCAAATCAGTTTTCACCAGGACAACCACAAGCTTTTGTCTTCAGTGAAGGCACTTTTTTTGCCTATTTCAAAGTTTTTGTCTGTAGCTATATTAACATAAGAACATTTCCATCCCTTTTTACTCAGAAAGCATAGGATTTGCACTTATCCTCATACTTAGGAATTACTAAATTACTTTTTCTCACACTTTTTAAAAGATGTGACCAGTGGTCAGACTTGAAAATGTGAGTCTCATAGGTGAAAATTACAGATGGTCATGAACAAATTAAAGAGAGCTTTTGAACTAAAAAAAATCTGCATGTTCAGCTTCAGCAATCATTCCCACTTGATTGATAAGCATTGTCATTTATTTGCAACTGTTCCTTCTTTAGAAATAAACAACATGCTTTTTTTTCCTTTCTTTCAAATATCAGCATAAATAAAAGGAAATAAAAAATAAATTTTATAAAAATAAATTACATGACCCTAAAGCCAAGTTGAACTAAAATCATCATGTGGCACAAGGACAGATGTGTAATAGCACATCTGTTATAAAGCCCTATGCCTCCCCTGACTATCTAACACTCACCTTGGTGCAGAAGAAGCAACCTGGGACGTCAAAAGTGCTACTAATCTAGGAATCAAGGAAAAAAAATAAGACAATGGCAAGTTGCAACCTCTTTTCTAGGATTTTTGCTTGCCCACAGCTGTGAATACTGCTTACCAAGGAAGACTTCCCTTCCCAGACACAGTGTGTTCAGTTCCTTGCTTTTCAGTGAGACACAGTCCTGTAGAACAGTGAGGACCTTCTACAGTGGGCATAGGATGGCCTCTAAGGGACCACACCCTCCCTATGATCACTTCTTCACACAGAGGGCTCTCAGTGCTCTCTGACCAGATCAGATTTAAGGGAAAAGTGTAAAGTTTATTCCAATGTGAAGCACCATGAGTAAATTAATAGGCAATTTCTAGTCATTTCACTCTGTTTCAAGATCTGTGTGGCACTCCCTTCAATGGCACTGCTGATAGGACAATTTCACAGCTGTCAGAGCTGCCAGCTGAATTCCTAGCAGATCCATGGCCTCTCTTCATTGCTCCTCCAAAGAGGTTCCTTTATCTGGGATAAGCTTCCCATCAGAAAAGTCCAAGTCACAGAGTTCCGGCTCAAAATATCTGCCTCTAGGGACTGTCTGTAACACTTCACATTGACAAGAAATGTAATTAAGACATCAGCTTATAGAAGTACATCAGTGAAATGCAACCAGTCACAGCATCAGTCTGTCTTGTGCCATGTGCTTAAGGAATTAAGCACCAAATTAATAAATTAGCTCCCTTGTACCACACAAGGCTGACACTCCCTGCAAAGCAAGAGGCCGGGGATTAAATTTAGTCCTTGAGAGTTCACACATGTTTATGTACAGAGATGTTCAATGACACATGACTCCAAAATTATTTACTACTTAAATACTTAAATGATGGAGAGGAATCCAGCTTATTACTAGCTCCAAAGAGAGACTAAGCACATTAGGAAATGATGACATCTTGAAGGTAATTATGTTTAGAGTGAAAAATGCCTCAGCCATGGCTCACTCTGTGAACCCACATCAGACCATAAATACTCCAGAATCATTGGAAGTCTATGAATAACACTAAGACGAAAAGTGACCAGAAAGTATCATTGCATGGGTGAATCTTTCAAACAGGTAGACCATAGACTCTGAATCTGAGGATAACAATATCAGCCCTTAACTGATATCTCTGATAAGGCACACAGCTGCAGTCCTCCTCCTGCAACTGCTATTTTCCTCTGTATTCAACATTTGTATCCTGCACCAGTTTCAATTAAGCACCCCTATGGAGGAAATGACAGGTTCTGAGTGAAAGAAGCTCTAGGGAGTGTGTGCACTTTCCCACTCTTTGATTTCCCCCTTCATGTGGAGCTCACACTGCCTTGGGATGATATTTACTCTTAACTCAGAGTCAAAGAACATATTTGCTTTCTGTTTTTCATTAAATACAGAAGGTTTCACAAAAGAGGCTATTTTTCATCAAAAAATTGTTTTCAAGTGAAAAATATCTACCAGCTCTACTCCTGACTCCAAACAATCCCCAGCCTATGAGCACATTACTGTGACTTTACAGTTCATAGAGTGTGACTCCAGAAATGAGAAAAATGTTTTCAAAAAGTTACCATGAATATTTTTTACAAACCTCAACAAAGTATTTATATCACAGCTAACAGTCCAGCTGGTAGCCTGCATGCCATCTGAGAGAGCCACAGCATTCACTAGCATCAATCTTGCCCCATTTTTTTGATGACGGGCTCTACATTTGCTTTCACTCAGTCTCCTGCTTTGTCCTTCATTTTCTATCACTTTAAAATAATTGTCAGTAGCATGATAAAAGCTGCAGTGTTTTTTGTCCTCCTTCTGCCTTCCTACACTTCCTGCATTTAAAAATGTGCTAGAATAAAGACAACTGCCTAGGTTGAAGGAGGGGATTGAACAGAAGGTACTTGAGAGATGCCAGAGTGATTAATTGAAGGTGCTTGATGCACTGTGGCTCATGTACTAAATGGGACATGAGGGATTGCTCTATGGCAATGCTTTGAGAAGTGAAGTATGTCTTATTTGGGTTCTAAAGACTTTCATGACGTTCTTCATCTGTGCTTACATTCTTTGCGGCTTCATCAAAGCCTCTGTTCAAGCAGGGAATCTTTTTCTTTCTTTCTTTCTTTCTTTCTTTCTTTCTTTCTTTCTTTCTTTCTTTCTTTCTTTCTTTCTTTCTTTCTTTCTTTCTTTCTTTCTTTCTTTCTTTCTTTCTTTCTTTCTTTCTTTCTTTCTTTCTTTCTTTCTTTCTTTCTTTCTTTCTTTCTTTCTTTTTCTTTTCCTTCCTTCCTTCCTTCCTTCCTTCCTTCCTTCCTTCCTTCCTTCCTTCCTTCCTTCCTTCCTTCCTTCCTTCCTTCCTTCCTTCCTTCCTTCCTTCCTTCCTTCCTTCCTTCCTTCCTTCCTTCCTTCCTTCCTTCTCTTTCTTTCTTTATTTCTTCCTTCCTTTCATCCTTTCTTCCTTTCCTTTCACCTGAGACTTCCTGTGTGTCTTTTCTAAACTGGCATAAATCCCTCATCAGACCAGTGCATACAGCACATTTGGAGGCAGTTTATATAAATAAAATAAAATTGAGTTTATTAGCAATAACATGTGGTGGCATCGTTTTGCACCTATGCAAGCCAACAGAAAAAACTCCCCTTGAGCTTCAGGCTACTTACTGTATTGCCCATCAGAGAGCTCAGAAACCATGACTCACATGCATGAAGATTGTTAGGCTTTCTTAAAAGTCATGAAATACACTTAAAAATAATAAATTGTTACCAGTTTTATGTCTTTCTATATTTTCAATCTTCACATTTGGCCCCCTTAATACACGCATATGTTATTTTTATGGACAAAGAATGAGATACACAATCCCTCCAGCAAAAGAAACAAAGCAAAATATTACCTGTCACAGGACACACAGGTAAGCAGTGTGAATTAGCAGCATGAAAAAAGGTGCAAAGGAAAAGTAGAAGTTCATTCCCATTTTAGGAAAACACCAATGCTCTCTTTTCCCCAAGTTCTGTTACAGAATATAAGGTATCAAAAATAAAAAGACATCTGCTCTCAGAACACTTGATCATGCATTCCGTGTTGGCAGGACACTGTGAGCTCACTACTCCATGCCAGTAAGGCAGCCAAAGAAGGCATTGCTGTGCAGGAAGAGAGGCAAGCTGAGCTCATCAGGGACATGCTCACAATGCAGCCATCCCGACACAACTGTGCGTCATGATCTCTCTAGAGAGTGAGGCAGAAAATAAAACCGCTGCCTCCTCCAAGGGAGCAGATGCAAGGAGCAGAAGCAATGCTGTTCAACATCTCTCGAGTGAGTCCTAAGTAAGCAAGATGCTGGATATAGAAAGCAGGTGTGCTTATTGTCCATCTAAATACCTAAGCATTGGTAAAACTTACATCACCATGATGCATAGAAGTCCCGGAGTTACCGTCCCAACAACATAAATCCACAGTACCATAGCTGAGGGAATTTTTTATTTTATTTCTGGTCCTCATTTTCCCCTCTCCTATTTATTGTTGGTGGTGGTGTTGATGTAAACTTCACTGAACACAGGAGTTTATTCATTTTAGTTACTGAATGGCAAAGTCTCATCTTCACTGGAAAGCAGGCTGGTCACTGAGAAATTTTCCTCTTCTGCTTTTAGTCTGACAGTTTCCTATGACTTCCTGTAAAACAGTACAGAAACTATACACCATATTGCTTGATCCCTGAAAGCAGAACATTTTCCCTTTGCTTAGTGCTTATTTCTTCATCTATGTATTACTGCTCTTGCAAACTATTTGGCAAAACATATTTCACTCAACTGGGAAGAGCAGCACATAAAATGAAGAGCTGAAAGGTAAGGAAGATCATTGTCTGCACATGTTCTGTGGTTTGGTTTCTCTTGACCAAAACTCTTCTGAATAAACTTCCTGCAAATCCGCAGCACTTGGTTTTGTCCAGACCAAAATCTTCCGCACCATAATCTCTCCCTTAATAGCAGCTCTTACTCTCAGATAGGCTCACTTCAGCTTTGCAGAACAGAGTGTTGGAGTCCTGCTTTCTTGACCATTAACCTTGACTATTAGATCTTTCTCCAAAAGTGTTAATTAATTGTCTGCCTGTTTTCCCAAAGAATAAGCCCACTGCAATTCCCTCTTCTTTTGTCCTCTCTATTTTTAATTAACTTTTTCCTTTTCTTTCTTCTACTTCTTCAGTGTATTTGTGAATTCAGTAATTCAGTCCATGTCCTCTGTTGGCAGAACCCCGAGTCCTGGTGCCAGACTATTCTGTGCCTTTCACATGCTCTCCAGCCCTCCCAGATGGCTAAGCAGATACCATATAGTGCCTTCCCTGACTACATTCCCTCTCTTCTAACAATAATATGTATTTTTTTCTATTCATTTTAGGAAATTATTTTGCATTGTTTTGACTAAAGAGAATTTCTGGCAGGTATCAGCTTACATAAAGGTTATGCTCCTCCCTAAACTTCACATTTTGTGGTATTCTGCTTGTCCAAACTGACCTTCCTTTATGACCAGGTGACCCCAATAGTGGGTGAGGGAAAGGCTGTGCGTGTTATCTCCTACCTGGGCTTCAGTAAAGCCTTTGACACCACTTCCCACAGCATTCTCCTGGAGAAGCTGGCAGCCCACGGCCTGACCCAGTGCATTCTTTGCTGGGTTAAAAACTGGCTGGATGGCCGGGCCCAGAGAGTGGTGGTGGATAGAGTTACATCCACCTGGTCACCAGTGGGATTCTCCAGGGCTCAGTACTGGGGCCAGTCCTGTTTAAGAACTTTATCAGTGATCTGGATGAAGGGATCAAGGGTAAGTTCCTGGGTGACATCATGTTGGGTGGCAGTGTTGATCTGCTGGAGGGCAGGAGGGCTCTGCAGAGGGATCTGGACTGGCTGGATCCATGGGCTGAGGCCAATTGTGTGAGGTCCAATAAGGCCAAGTGCCAGGTCCTGCTTTTCAGTCATAACCACCCCAGGCGGCACCACAGGCTGGGGGCAGAGTGGCTGGGAAGCTGCCCAGAGGAAAAGGACCTGGGGGTGCTGGTGACAGCAGCTGAGCATGAGCCAGCTGTGCTCAGGTGGCCAAGAAGGCAAATGGCATCCTGGCCTGTATCAGCAATAGTGTGGCCAGCAGGACCAGGGTAGTGACTGTCCTCCTCTACTTGGCACCATCCCTGGAAGTATTCCAGAAAAGATTGGGCATGGCACTCTGTGCTATGATTTAGATGACAAAGTGGTAATGGGTCAAAGGTTAGACTCAGTGATATTGGAGGTCTTTTCCAGCCTTAAAGATTTTATCATTCTATGATTCTACGATATTCTGGTTTGAGAAGATTTTGTTCATATTCTCCTTCTGGCTTGTGGTTAGAAATAAAATGCCCATTTACATTTGTTTATTTCCTTTTCTTGTGTTCCCATGCAGAGAAATGAATCAGTACAACTTCCTCCTTACCCTCCTCTGTTCTATATAGCTTGCACACCTCATGCTGTCCTTCCAGTATTAAGTATGCCTTTAGTACATTTCAGGATTTGTTTTACTGCATTGCAATGTACATTCCTTAGCACAGCCTTATCTTCTGAACTACTTACCTGACCCATGAGCTCCTTGTACACTAGGTAAATTCAGATGTTTCTATTTTTAATGTTTAAAATAACTCCATCTTTCAACTGTGTTAGGAGAATCCACCAAGCTATTTGTGTTAAGCAAAACCTTGTTCTTCTTATCAGGTTTAGACATTTACTGGAGGAACAAACTCATCCATCATGAATCATTTACACGTGCACTTGCCACCAGCTCATGGTCATTCACGCTGCTTTGGTAACACATGTGCACTATATCAAAACGACATCATCTCTTACATGTTGTTTCCATATATGTGAAGTCCCTGCCTGTGAAAAAAGTAAGAAACATAACTATTAGTTACAGTTGTAACTTTGCAAAACTGAACAGAGGAATTAGCACTAGCCTGATAATTAGACCCAAATCTTCTCTTCAAGTCATCACTGAAAGGAATATTTTGCTGAAATCCCCAAAGTCAAAGCTCAGCTACACAAATAAATACTGTAGCAGATCCTGACAGGAAGACGTTCAGCCCAATCTTTTCCAGATGGCAGTGATGGATGGCTGTGTGCTTCTATTTATTTGGTTTCCCAGGCAATGGCGTCCTGCTTTCACTGGCCATCACTTGAAGTACTTTGGCTTACAAACCAGCGCAACAGGCGTGTGCACTGCTAGACAGGTATTCTGGTGGGCTTACTCATTGCTTGGACGTCATGACTGCAAAAAAGAAGCTAAAGATTATTGCCTTGCTGGGATTGTCTTTTCTAGAAACTGCATGCTTAAATCTGAGACAAACTCACAGCACAGGACTCAAGAAGTCCCCAGGTAAAGCAGAGCCCAGTCTTATGTAACTTGCTGATTGCTGAGATATGCCAGTTCTGAAAATTAATACAGTGACCCAAAGTGGGGAGAGAGGCAGAGGAAAGACATCCAAATCCCAAACCACATTGACTGAAAATGTGGCTGTCACTATTGTTCCGTTCTGTTTTGTAAAGCACATGGTGCTTTACATAGGGTTATAAAACAAATGTCTGTAGATCAGGGACTTATAGAATCATGTGTTGGGAAAAGTGGAGGTGAGATACAAAGGCTTCTGAATCCAGGCCATTCATTTTGCTTGGACATGCCTGAATGGTGAACCAAAGTTATTTAGCAACAAACACATGTTTGGTGGCCTAGGTAAAATGATCCATTGCTTCCAGATGATGTTCATTTTGCAGGCATCCATACCAGGGAATAATGTGAGAAGTGCTTGCTACAGGGGTACATGTTGCATGGTGCTAGCACATTGTAAGCAACGGGGGGAAGAGGCTGTATTTTCATGTGTTCCTGTAACACTAAACATGGTAGGATCATATTAGTGACTGGGGCTTTTGACACTAGTCTTAACACAGCAATGGATAAATGAAAATTTTTGATACAAGAACTTCCTAGGTGACAGCTGAAATGTGGAGCCACCCGACACTGAATGCCTAATGGGAACAAAACCAAAGAAATACCTGCTTTTCCCATGGTCTCAACTCACAAACATGCTTAGGCAGGCGGTATAAAGAAAGCAATACGACCATCATGATAAAGCCTCCTTCTAAATGAAAGCATGCACACTAACATCAGTCAGTGGACACACCGGGGGAAGGTTTCTTTAAAAAAAAAGCTTTATCTGGAATCCAAAGACAGCAGGAAGTGAATGAAATCGGTTGAGGCTGTGGGGATGTGGTCACGCTTCTCTGTGTAGATGAACAGATGGGCAGCAGAATTTGGTATGTGCTGGTTTGGACAGCTGGGACTCAGGGAAGCCATAGAAATGGAATGATAAGAGTATGAGAAAATGAAGGCAGACCAGGGATTTCAGCAGAGGCTGGGTTGTAACACTATTGTGCATGAGCATGAGTCTTGCAAAAAGGAGTCAGTGCCTACTAGATTAGGGAGTTCCCTACTGGGTTGAACTGTACGATTCAACAAACAAAAAAATGAAATTACGAAAACACTGCTAGTCATTGCAATGATAGATAATCACAAATCAGAAATAATCTAACGTGCTTGGGTATTTATGCTGCCTTTTATGCTGCCTACATTAGTTAGGTTCTTCTGTGGATGTATACTGTGGTTCAACCCTGAAGTACACAACTATATCACACATTTTCTTTAAAGGTTTCCCAAAAAATCAGAAACACAAAAATATGACACACCAGTGGCAATATATGACAGACAACAGGACACAGATTTTTTTCAAATAACACAAATCTATGTTGTTTTATCAAATAGAGAGAAATATTTGATTGTCAACCTCTTTAATCTTACATATAAAGATTAAGCCCTCTCACAGTATTGTTCATAGGTAAGTGAATTAAAAAAAAAAAAATTAATGATTCTCAATTTTCCATCCAGAGCCTGGAAAGGAATGATGGGAACTCTTTTTCCTTCCAATGTGATCTTTTTAACGAATTGTACTATGTGTCTCTGTCCTGCTTCTTTCTCACTTTGGTCCTGCTCTCTTCATCCAGCTGCCTGTCTCAGAAAAATTACCTTTGTCCCACAGCATAAAGGAGCAAAACTTAGCCTCAGCCTTCTCACCAGCTCCTTCTAATTCCCTCTCCCACACTCCTACTGCCATGTGCCAAATCACAACCTCCTGCCCAGGTACACATAGTCCCTGCCAGAGCTCCAGCCCAGCAGCACTGCTCAAGGACATACCACAGAACTAAGGAAAGTGAGGATTTCCAAAAGGATTGTGGCAGCAGTTTATTTTATACATACTCTTGGCAATAAATTCATTGCTTGCACACAATATGCTGCTGAGTTCCAGATCATTATTTTCCTAGCCACTCAGCACCAACACAACAGCTGCAGTTGGTCCAAAGAAGATGAGTGAGGTGAAGACACAAGCAGCAACAGCAGCAAGATCCCAGTTATTTGCTAAACATGACATTTTCATACAATAACACAACTGAAATAAGCATAGGCAAGCTTCTTTGTTTATGATGAGAATTTGAAAAATTATCCCAGTGAATTTAATCCACCCTTCCTGTAGATTAGGAATATAAACTATCTTAGCTTTCAGAATTGTGCTCAAAGCCCAACATAATGAGAATAAGCAATCCCACAGGTCAAAGAAACAGGTAAGAAGGTACACATAGATTTTTATGGCTAAAGGAGAAAAATAGGAGGTTATTTTCACTTCCAGTGAAATACAAGGCACACAAATGCTATATAAAACTTCTCTGAGCTGAAGGACATCTCACAGGCAAACTGCCAGCCATAATGTAAATTTACTTAGTCACTTCAAGGAAAGAGGAATACACTGCATGTGCTTATAGTTTTTTTTCAGCAGCTCTCTGCCCTCACCATGTGTACAAACCTGATTTTCTGTTTGATTTTGTCAGTCTCACAATGTGTAAACTTGCAGACTCCTGGTGACTTCTGCCTTTGCCCAAGCTCTTCAATAAAAATCTCCTCTCTGTATGGTTACCTACAGGCCATCAATGGGTTGCTTTCTTATTGCAAAATCTCCCTTTGCAGGTCATATCTGCAGTAGTTTCTAAACTCTCATTATTTTTTCATCACCTTTTTGAAGTGTGGACAGCAGAACCAGGCACAGATCTTGTGCCAGATACATATGACCAGCGCTGTTTGCAGAGAACATCTGATCCCTTTATTCAGTGTTGTCTGTTTATGTACACAGTGATTACCCAGCCATCACTCAGTGGGCTCACTCAGCCATAGCCCTGCACCAAAAGGTCATATTCAGTCATTTGCCACAAGCTGGACTTTCAGAGTTACTGCCTCCCAGCTGATAGCTTCAGCAGCAGCCATATCTTCTTCCTTTTTCCTGCTAGTGTGTAGCATTCCATTCACTTCAAAAAGGTAGAAAAATATTACTTTCTTCCATTAGGGTGGGACACTCTGTCAGCCTCACACAGAATTTCACAATAAGACAACTCACCCCTACAGCACAGCACTAACTGTGGGATGTAATGGAACCAACCAGCTCCTTTTCAAACCATGTATCTGAGTTGCATTTTCTGCTATCTAAGGAATATCCTTTGTGTGACAGCTCAACAAGAATTCTTCAGGATGTACCATTTACATCCTGAGAGGGAGGGAAACAGGACATGAAACTAAAAGGAAGAAACCTGACTATGAGGAGTCTAGGAGGGATCCCTGTATGACTTATTTCTAGATACAGAATCCCACTTGAGAGCTCAGCTACACACTGAGAAAAACAAATTGACCATATACCACTCAGCCATGCTGCTCATTTACTGTGGGTTATGTTTGCCATGGAAATTGTATTTATTCACCTAACTTTTGGCCAACTAGAGATACAACACTTTTCACCACCTAAGGATTTCCACTTGTATTTACATTCCAGCTGGGGACTGTGGAATTTCACTCAAAGAGCTCACCACAAAGGGCATGCTCTATCAAAACAAGAGCAAAAGCATAAAGACACTGTCCTCCAAATACCCTATTTAAACTTAGGGTAAAGTGATGCAATTCATCTGAACACAATGTGCTACTAGCTAATAAAGCTGGTTAAGGCCAGCATTGGGTTTGACTGTCTATTCTCAGCATATCTGAACAGGCGTTTAGACACTGGCTGAAAATATATTGGAATTCTATGACTGATGTTCTATTACTTCTGCCAATACACTGTAGAAAAAACAACTTTATTTCATTCAACCAGAGACATTTTAAGGGGAAAATAGACAGAAAAGCCAAATCCCTAGAGACTGAAATCACAAGTTCCAGCAATGAAAGACGAATGAAGACCTATCTCAGAATTTATTGGACCAGAGAGGAGGAGCTCGAATTTGCACAAATTTTGCGCAAAGGGATATAAACTTGGGGAACTCTCTGCTGCTGACACTCTCAGCAGGAGCTGAAGACTCTTTCTGGCTGAAGTCCACACTGATTTACAGTGCTCAGCATCCTATCAAGACAGAAACATGTTATTCTTATTATCTTGCATTCTTTCCTTCCACTCAGTGGTGGAGTATTGATTCCAACACCATGTAGCGTGGTGCTAGGAATGATGGCAATAACTAAGAGTTACAATTATATCTATTTTATAATAGGACTCTTTGCTGAACACACGTTTTCCTGAACAGAACAGGGAATTTCAGTTTATGTATGTAAAGACCAATAACTTGAGATGAGCTTTCTCCCTTTTGATTCTCCTATTGACAGGATTCCACTTCAGATAAACAATCAGACATTTGGTGGACCAAAACACAAGTCAATGTTACTCCTACTGACTCCAAGTGACTGGTTCTGCACATTTCGCAGATATGGCACTTGTCCAGTGCAGGTGAAAACAAGATTTAAGTCCCTGCTCCAATTAATAACCATAAAAAGTGGCATTTTTTACAGGAACTGCTGTTTTTCCAGAAAAGACTCAACGGATCTTTGGACTAAATTCTTACTAGGAATGCATGAGATAAGGAGTGCAAGTGTGGATCTATGGGGACTTTAGGCAATTTCCCATAATGCAGCTAAATCACTTGGCCTACAGGTCTTTCGAGGTCTTTTGGGAAAGTTGAAGATGCAATGCTTTCCTTTGCAGAACAAGTGTCTTTTGGAGACCTGCTCTCAGCAGAGTATTTCTGTTAATATAATATAATTCTGCCCCAAACTGAAAGCATAGTATCTGTTTTCCATTAAGAGATCATGCCCTTGACTCCCTTTCACACAAAATGAGACTAATAGACTAAGAAAAAACTCGATGAACATACAGTAGCCATGTTCCTTGGAAATGCATTGAATCTTGCAGTTAAAGCTCCTCTGTGAGTTCCTGCAAGCTCTAGAGCTCACATTAGCTCTAGACCATAATCGATTTAGATAGAAAATATTTTTTCATATGGAATAGTTCAAACAGAATTCAGGCACATGGAAAGGATACTTACAGAGCATTTTGTACTGAGGAAAATTTCATCTAAATAATGGGCCATATTTCTAACTATTTCTACAGTACTTTCAGTCTAAAGCTGTCAGTTTCCTGACTGCACTAACCAGCTTTAGTTTCTCTGACCAGCCTTACACCTGGAACTCTCCCATACACCCTTGACCATGGGCCCAGGAAGTTACTATGAGTTCAGACCTGAGCTAACTACAGCCCTTACTTGACCTTTGTTGTAGGGCTACTGGTCTCCAGCAAAGCCACAGCCTTGCCTGTGCCTGATCTTGAACTCCATGTTTTGGATGTTGTTCATGGACCTGTCCTGTCACTACAGTACTTCCCCACAATCACTGGAAGCTGTCCCATGGACTGACTTCCTGTCATGACCTTGCACTTGCTTCATCATCACAAGATCTCCTGATGATCTGGGCTCTTGGTCTATTCTGCTCACAACACTTAGGTATGGTGGAAGTAAACCTGGCCTGGTAAACCTGCTGCCCTACTAGGCAGGCTGCTGTTGGCTTCCAGGTTCCCAACCCTTAGGGAGGAACTGTCCCTCAGTGATGGCTTAACCCCAACCATGAGCCAAGCCCCACACAACTGCTTGCTCACTCGCCCACCAGCAGGACTGGGGAGAGAACCAGAAGGGTAAAACTCACGTGTTGAGATAAAGACAGTTAAATAGGGAAAGCAAAAGCTGCAGACACAAACAGAACAAAACAAGGAATTGATTCACTGCTTCCCATGAGGAGGCAGGTGTTCAGCCATCTCCAGGAGACCAGAGCCCATCATCCGTAATGTTGACATGGGAAGACAAACGTCGTCACTTCAAACATCCCCCCTTTCCCCTTCCTCCCCCAACTTTACACACTGAGCATGATGTCATATGGTCTGGAATATTCCTTTGGTCAGTTCGGGTCACCTGTCCTGGCTGTGTTTCCTCACAATTTGCCAACCACCCCCAACTTCCTTGTCAGCGTGGCAGTACAGAAAGAAGAAGGGGCCTTGGTGCTGTGCAAGCCCTGCTCAGCAATAACAAAAAGCTTCTATATTATCAACTCTTTGTTCAGCACAAAACCAAAACAGAGCCCCATACCAGTCACTGTCAAGGAAATTAACTCTACCCCAGCCAAAACCAGTATGCCTTCACTGTCCCCTGACAACACTTAGCTGCTAAGAAGAGAACTCTTCAAAAATGTGTTTTCCAATTTTCAGGTAAATTAATCCAACTGTGACTATATAGACTGTTGGAAGACCCTTCATTGTAGAGGGATACATTTACTACCTGTTGTTCTTTGACCTTCATCTCTCAGTCAGGGTCTTGCACTCTAAGGGATGGGAAACGCCAGTGTAGCTCTTCGTCAGGACATTCTTTCTTTGTGGTGATAAACAGTGTAACGCTTAAATATTACATCAGACCTTGTAGCAGGTCCAAAGGAGGGCCACAAAGGTAGTCAAAAAGTTGCAACACCTCTACTATGGGGAAAGGTTGAGAGAGTTAGGGTTGTTCAGCCTCAGGAAGAGAAGGCTGTGGATCATCTTATAGCTCCTTCCAGAACTTAACGGGAGTTGATAAGAAAGATGGGGCAGAATTTTTTAGTAGGGCCTGTGGATTAGGACAAGGGGTAATGGTTTTAAGCTGAAAGAGAGTCAATTCAGACTAGCTGTAATACAGAAAATATTTAAAATGAAGGTGGTGAAACACTGGAACTGGTTGCCCAGAGTGGTGGTGGGTGCCCCATTCCAGGAAACATTCAAGATCTAGTCAGACAGGATCCTGAAAAACCTGATCGAGTGGGAGGTGTCCCTGCTCTTTGCAGGGAGGTTGGCACTAGATATCCTTTAGACATCCCTTCCAATCCAAACTATTCTGTGATTCTAAGACCAGCATCAAATGGATTCAGAGTGGAGCAGGCACAAGAGGGTATGTGTATGAATATATCCATATACATATGAATGCTAACTAGGCCCAGCCAAAATCACACAGTCCTGCTGTGGAAATGTTGACATCCAAGAGCAAATACAGTTCTGGCACGCTGTGAAGAGCACTGCTGCCATATAGCTGCAAACAACAACAAATACAAACAATGAAATACACAGCTATAAATCACAGTTTATGTGGCAAGGCCATACCAAGAGCTTCTTACAGCTCAGTCACATCTATGCTGCTACTGGCTAGAACACTGTGTCTGAGACATCCAAGGATCTGGGATGTCAGGAAATACAAAATTACATTGACAAATTACTCTTCCCACTGACACTTAGGCCACATGACAATAAATGCTACAATAACAAACAACTCCCAATTAAGTATTGTAATACAAAATGGAAAATCCTATGCCTCCCTAAAAAAGTTCGATACAGAACAAATGAGGCT
Organism: Acridotheres tristis; assembly: GCA_037013685.1. Lineage (NCBI taxonomy): Eukaryota > Metazoa > Chordata > Aves > Passeriformes > Sturnidae > Acridotheres > Acridotheres tristis. Next base: position 26,345,949 of record CM072884.1, on the reverse strand, counting down.
ATGCTTTTAATCTGCTCACATCAGTGGAAAAATAGAGTAATCCCAGTAACTTCAACAGTGCTCCAAAGGATAGAAACACCAGTGCAGGTGATGTCAGAAACTGGTTAATTGTCTTTTCCATCATTTTGACTGTTAAGTCTCTGTTCATGACACAAAATTATCAAATTGTGGCAGAAAAGTCTGTTGTCTGTTTCAGCTTTTGCTGCTCAGAGAGTCAATTAAAATGCTTCCTGAGGAAGCAATGTTTATAAAGGCATCTGGGCCTGTCAAAGGGGAAAATGGAGGCCTGGGATGTTCATTTGCTTAGAATTTCCTTTCTTTTCTCTCTCTTCTCACAATGTTGCTTGAATAGGTTAGCCAGTTTCAACTATATCAGACACAAGTGACAATATTTCACAGATATTGACTCCAGAAAGTCAACATGACAGTCACTACCTGTAGAGGAAAGCCTTTACAGCTGCTTCCCAGCTGATGGGAAGATGGCAAGGCAAGATTACCTCTCGATCGACTCCATCAAAACCATTCAGGAAGCAGCTCTTGAAGGCAATTAGAGAAAGAGGTTCAGTTATTTGATGCCATTATTAGGCAACAAAATTTTGGTGGATGTCACATGAATACCACAAGTTGCCATCCATGTTCCCTTAGTTCCATAATTAATGGAGCTATTTGTCTTCTATTTTGCTTAGTGACAGTTAGATTATATTTTTCTGTAATCACTGACCTATGACAGATTTTAGCAAGGGATTAGTCAATTCAGATAACAGGTCTGCAAACTAGAACTGCACAAAAAATAGTCTTTATGTAGAGCATGCATTTCCAGAATTAGTGCCAGACTGTAAACTTTTAGATCTCCTGAAATGCAGCACACTGGTCTCCAGGGATCCCATGGAGAAGACTTCTTCAGGGAGGGACAATTTTCTGGCTGTCTTCATAGCTGAAGGGGTTGTAGTCATATTTTCATGTTAATGAGAGAGAAGGGGGAAAAAAAAGATGGGAATATGATAAGTAGATTGTTGAAGAATGGTTAGAACAGCTGATTCATCTCAGGCTTCACCTTCTGAGATGCAGCTTCAGGTGTTCCTCTTGCCTTAATCCAGACACAGGTATCCTTTGCCTAAATTGTCTACAGGTTCTACCTGTCCTGGAGCTTCTTCTAGGGAAGTTCCTGAATTGAAGGTACTGGGTTTTCAATGTAGTTGAAGAGCCCAAAGAACACATGGAATCAACTCATCAGACAGAATATACTAAGTACATCCATACTCCGGGCAAGTGCATACTTGAATTTATTTCAAAGTGCAATAAACAAGTAAGATTTTCCTTGGCTTTAACAACTGAGCGAGCCCACAGACAGGTATTTCTGAAGTCACTTCCATAAAGAGGGTGGACAAGAGCTGGAATTAAGCTTTGAGTCTCAAAGATGTCCTTAAAATGTGGAGTGTTCTTAAAATGAGGAAACTCACTCACAAAGGTAAGAGACACAGGAACTAAGTACTTGCAGCAACAATAAGCAGCTTGTGAATGTGAAAACACTGTGGGGTTGGATTAGGAGTGTGATACTGGACCCTCTCATGAATCTGGGAACTCTGCTCATATATGGAGCATGAATAATTTTCTGCCAATTAGTGGTAGGTTTTATTTATGTATAGCTTTTTATGTGTTAGAGACCTTGGACTCTGCTTGAGAATACTGTGTCCTGAGCATCAGCTGTGGTTACCTTACTCTTGGAAGGACTGTTGTCTAGTGGCAAGAAAGCTGAGTGGTGTTTGATGATATGAAGATGAGGGACTGAGCTACCGATTTTGCAAATTTCACCTTTGAAATCCAGCCATAAACACAGACAGATGGAGACACTTACCTGACAGATTATTTTGGGTACTTTATACTAATCCAAACAACTAATTTGGATTCTGGATCACTTAGGTTTGAGACTTATGCTAATAAAATGTTAATATTATGCCAGAAATTAATTGATTTATCCCTTCTTTAGACAAAATACAAATCATGTTAAGATCTTGTGGAATGAGTTTGCTGGTTTGATGGCAGACAGAAAAGTCATACAGTGAAAGTTGAGAGAAGCTTGAAGAAATCCCATATCTGAATAAACTGACCAGTACAAGATTCATTAACAGAAGCTAGTTTGAGGGAATTGGGGGGAGACGGGGGAAATACCAAACCTCATTGTTTTCAGAATAGTTAAATCTGCACAACTTTATTTCTAGGTCAAATCCATTAAGTGAATGACAAAAAGATAAGCAGCCACTCTTACTCAACACGTGCTTGACCAGAGCAGCTAATTTTATGCCTTATAGTCTTACACAAAATTTCTAGGTGCCCCTCTTTAGCATAAAAGAACAACAGGAAGACTTCACATTTCTTGTTCAGGAATATGCAGAATCCATTTAACTTCTTTATTTAAAGCTTGACCCTTCTGCCCTACTGCCAAAGTGTGGGGATAATATGGCAAGTGCTTTCTTGAATGAAATGTGAGCAGAAAGATTGGTCTTGGATGGGCTACGTGAGCTGATGCCTGGGTTAAAGCTCTCTAGAAGTTGATTGGAACAATCCTCAGCCTTGTTTCTGACTATGAAATCATGCAGTGAACCACCTTGGAGATGATGATTGCTCCACTGAAATCAGAATTTAATAAAACAAGGTCCAGATTTTTAGACACCTACAGCTGAAAAAATGGAGTTATTAGAATCTGTGTTTTGGGGGCTGCTCAGGAAGAGAAAGGAATCCAGAAGAACTGTGTATGACCACTTACATGATAATTTGAAGTCAGATGCTGTTCTAGAGAAGATAAGCTTTCCAAGGCAAAAATTCCTTCACAGATTTCCTTTGTCCTGACGGGCTCTGGCTGACTGTTCTTTGTCCAGATGCTGATGTTTTCCAGGCACTGAAAACAGGCAGATTATGCTATTTGCATATGACTTAAAAAGAAGTGGAGCTCAGACTTGCTCATCGTGCTTCTAGCTCCATCTGGACTGTTTCAGTCTTGTTCAGTCACATCAAGCATGATGTTGGCAGAGAGATAGCAAAAACCAGGGGGATGCAGGAAGACTCACAGACCTTTTCAGCTTAAGGACACCAAGGCAGAGGACTCTTGACCTCTAAAGGGTCACTTTATAATCCACTTTCACCGTGCTTTTGTCAAGGGTACAGCATCTGTTTTATAGTGTTTCATGAATATATGGCGACTTTCATTGTGGTCCCATGTAAAGTACATTACCATGAAAGCATAAGCCATGTCTGGGGCCTCTTGGCTCCATACCCATACCTTGCTTGTAAGGACTTCATTTCAGGTCAGAAGTATTCTGGGGCCTGGGACTAATTTTGTTTCGTGTCTTTGGAGACACAGAGAACACTGAGACTGCTTAACACATAATAAAATAAATAATAACCCTAAATGAATGGGAAGCCCTGAACTATGAAATTAATAAAAGCATTTTCAAAGGTGTCCTGACAATATTTTACAGGTTTCAAGCAGCAGCTTGATCGCCCATGATCAAGGTCTGCTTTTTATATCTTGGCATCTCTCATCCCAACACTTTGAAGTGCATCTGTGCTGAAGAAAACTTGCTGTGTTTGTTTGCTGCTAGTGTGTGTGGTCACAACAGCAGCATCCCCCTTCGGAGGACAAGAGCCCTTTGTCTTGCACACATTCTGCCACAGTTAGCGCAGGGGTGAGACCGCACCACACCTTTTATCCCAATTTCACACGTTGGCTTCACAGCATTAATAAATTGGTTTCATTTGCCACACATTTGGCAGGAGAATTTTCTAATAACGTTTTTATCCCCTTTGAGAACATGAATCACTCGCATGCTGAGTATAAAATTACTTCCCTCCCTCTGCCTATTAAAGGCACCGCACGTTAGCAGGGGTCAGGCACTCAGTCTTGCCAGTGGCAAAGTCACAACCAAGGGCAGGGCTGGGAGGCACGGCTGCAAAACTCACTGCTTTTCTTTCTTACGGATGGCGGATAACCTATTTAGCACCCAGAATATATGGTTGTCTCCAGCTGTCAATCCTACCTGGTCGGGATACAGATTGAGAAAATGTGTGAGATGCACCGTGCTCCCCACACGGCTGCTGCAAACAAGAGCTACATAAAACGTGTGCAGCAGATGCCTGCTGCTCCTGCCTTTGTGGAGGCCACCGAAAGCTCCCACTGGGAGCCTCCCCACACCTCAGAAAATGATCCTTTCACAGCCATAGACACCTTGGGAGCCACAGGGGTTTTGTCTGAAAGCATGGGTGGGATCAGCAACAAACCAGAAATGGTAGCTTTCACATATTATATATCCATCTGACTTTGACTTCTGGTTTGAAGAGGGGAAAAACACTCAATTTTTCTGATTTCAAAATAATGCTTTTATAAGGAGATTTTTGTTTGACAATTCACTTTAGACAGCAAGCAGGTCATGCTACTACAGCTAATTAAGTATTTGATTTGAGGAGCACTGCATTCTGAGAGTCTTTTGGTTCCAAGTGCACACCCCAGTCAAAATGTGCTCCTCGAAAATAAAGACTTGTCCTCACATTACCTTTTCTCCCAAGTTCTTTGCAAAGACTCCCTGGATGGATTAAGATGGAGGAAAGACAAGTAAGAGAGATGCCAAGATCTAGCATGGAGAGGGAGTTACAAACTAATCCATGCTGCTGGGTGGGATCACCAGCACATCACAAGCATGTACATAACCTGCCTGAATCCCAGGCATGGGCTTCTGTGGTGTCACAGGGACCTGAGGGGTGTGCAGGGAAATATTCTTTACACCTCTCTGGTTTTCTTCTCGAGATCTCGCAGGTTACATGCTGTGCTACCTAATGCAGTCAAGATTTAACTGCTCAGCAGCACTTTCAAAATCACAAGTTTTGCTGGCAATGTAATAGCCCTGCAAGGAGTTTAGACACCTTCAGGTTTGGCAGCAGCTTTGCTGGTATTTTGGCATGTCCTTGAGCAATCTAGATGTTGGTTCTTGGTGCTAGTGTTTGTTGGGTTTTTTTTTTTCTTTTTAATGAGAATTTGTATTTTACTTCTGAGTTGTTCACAGGGATAAACACACAGGAGTGATACAAGGTATAGCTTGAAGCTGTTACTTCAGGGATGATATCATGCATCCCCCATGTTACATGAGAACAACACTGTGACACAAAATGTCAGAGTATTTTGTCCAAATATGCTACGTAGTGCATAGAACTTGACCACAGCTCCTTTGGAACTGATTTTGGATCAGTTATGGGGGGGAGAGATTTCATATCCAGCACAGCATGCAAACTGCTCTCTATCAACATATCCATATTCAAATATAGAAATGAAAAGTTAAACATAGTGAAGGCCATGGGTAGGCAGTTGCTTGGTGAGCACCAGGTTTCCTGGACTTTTCCCGTTTGACCCTTCAAGGCAGGTTGTCCTTTTTCTAGCTTCTGAGTCACTGGCAAGAAGAGGAGAGTGCCAAGATCACAACAAAAACACAATCATGTGAGGTATCTACCCTCTTCTGTCGGCATGAAAATAGCAGCCAGCAGGAGAGCCTGCACTGCAGCTGTCTGGGTTAGGTTTGATTGGTCAGATAAATCACATTGTATTGTTTCCATTCCTTTGGCTCAGGGAATGTGTAAGCACTTCAAAACTGAATGCTTATGCATGAGAACTTTAAACTAGTTTACTTAAATGCACACATATGTATCTTTGACGCTGACTTTTTACAGATTTTCTTGTCAATAAAAGTAAATTGCTTGACTGTTCACAGAAAGTTAACATAAAGAGAGTCAGAGTGAATTCCTATTTTAAAATTGTGTTTTAGCAAGAGACTGCTTTTGGTGGCAACTTTGTCAAAATAAATGATAAAGTCTTTACTGCTGTGATTCCGTGCCACCACGGCACTGAAGTAATTTTTCTGACCAAGAGCCCCAAACTTTATGGAATAGCAGACTGCACACTGAATACCTATTTCAGAGAGGGGAACTCACTGATTTATGACAAGTTGTGGGTAATGGAATTGTCTCAGCTCATCAGAGGACACAGACACTGTCCAGTTACTTCCCAACTGTGCAAATGCTTTTGTTTCAGGGCTGACAACTCTATACCTTTTCACCACTCCTCAGGTCCTTCTTCAGGGTGATGGAGAAAGCCTTTCAGCATACAGTAAAAAATCATACCTCACAATCTTTCCCAACTCTCGCACATCCTCGGGAAGCAATCACAGCTGCTCCACAGAAGGGGTCCCAGCACCTCCTGCCTACCCACCCCCTCTGTACCATGAAGACATTAAAGGAACAGAGAAAGAGAATCAAAACCCTGAATGTTTAGGAAAGTGTCTAGAAAAACAGAAGTGAAAGATAGGGGAGCATAGGTGGTGGTAGATTTTTTAGGACAATTATTTATCTTATAAGGGGTGTAAGAGTACCGATTTATTAACTGAGGACAGAACACTCGGTGGGTTTCTAGTTTCTCTCTCTTTGCTATAAGTCTCAGTTACATGAAGTCCACGTAGGAACTCCTCCTTCAGCAGACTGAGCCCGAGAGCACCATGAGCTCCCTGTCTTCCCAGTCCTCCCACTACGGCTCAGTGTCACTCTTCGTACTGTTAGCATCAAACACTGCTTGATACATCCCACATGGATTAGCAGTGACAGGCAGCTTTACTGGCTTCATCAGTACTGCCAGAGCACTGACTGCTAAAGGGACACAAGTAGGTGGGGGCTAATTAATTTTGAGACATTTAAGACCAGTTATTTTTACCTGGACCCTCTTGGAGACCTGATTGATGGATGGAGTTGGATTTGTGTAGCTATGGTAGGGTTACCTCAGTCTTGACCTATCCTTGATCAACATGGTTGCTTCAGTCTCTGCTTCCCTTCATGTGTGAAGCAGCTGCCCTTGTTTTCTGAGGATGTGGGGTGGAACTGACACAATTAAAGGTCACCCTCCATCTGGGAAGAGAAAGTTCTGGTCTACAGTGAAGCACAGGGGCTGGTTTCCATTTTGTCAGAGTTATGTAATCTCTAAATAAAAAATATTTCTGCTGCTCACTACAAGATCTTGTTGCTTAATGGTCCCTAGAAATGGCTGCCAGATTCTTGTACAAACATAGCATGTACACAATGTTTTAAAACCTACATAGATTGGAAGTTCTTTAAATTGTAAATTCAAAGCATTTTATAGATGAGAATCAGTTTTTCCAACTGAAAACCAGGAGTGCCTGATTTTCAGAGGTGCTGGATTCCAGCTGAGGCCAAAGGCAACTGCTTTTTGTTTTGTGCTGTGCTTCTGAAAATTAAGTTCACGGTATTGATAGTACATGTTAATAACAGGCATTCCAGGTGCAGTTGAAAGACACAGGTAATAAGGTACAGGGACATAGGATAAATATAGAACAAAAGCTTGACAAAACTGGAAGCAGTCAAGGCTTTGAAGAAAATCACCATTTCCGACTTCTTATTTCATAGCTCCCAGTCCATAATACAACTGATCCATGATGCAAAAACAGAACTCAAAAGCTAAGGTCTTCCAATTTAAATATGTATATTCAAGAGCCAGTGACAAAAACTTCATTCCTACCCAGGATTAGGTAAGTGCAGCCTTGCTTATTTTAGACAATATAATACTAAATTAAGCATTTTTCCTCTGTCCTCATATACGTCAAATTGCCCTAATGTTTAACAAAATTTCATTAGCTTCTAGCTAATGAAATTTTAGTTTAATTTTGTGCATACACAACATCCAGCACCTGTAGACAACCGGCATCTGTTAAGGCATCTGAACTTATAAACCTACAGAATTGTGAATATATATTTCTGTAGAGAATCAGTTATGTGCATTGCATCGTACAGAAGTATGTATAAATTAGTTATACATTATACTGCATATCATTCTGTTTGTTTTTAGGAAAACATAAGATGTTTAGGGAAAGAAACAAAACCGAAAGGAGATGTGTCAAATAACCCAGCAATCTGCTGTTTTTTAAAAATGCTTTAATCTGCCTCTAGCCACACTGCCAAAATTATTTTTTCCTAGGCCTAAGCCATGGATCAGTGACAGTAAGACTGCAGATCTGCACTATGTGGGTATATTTTCTATATTGTAAGCACCATTCTTTGCTGAGGGTTCACTGGTAGAAGGCAAAACAGCAAAGTCTGTTTCTCCTTCTGCAGTGACAAGGACGACTAAGCTAAGTGAACCTGACTGAGGTTTGCAAAGAAAAGCTAAGAGCTAACTACAAGTAATGATGGATACAAGCTTTCGCTGCATCCATTGTGCCTGACTGCCACTTACTTTGGAGGCAAAACATAAACAGCAAAAAAATCTGTTCCTAGAATACAGCTGACAGAAACAGATGCAACCACAGGCTCTGAAGAAAAGGGGCTCTGAGGTGCTGAGCAAAAGCAGGATCAAAAGTTAACAAAGTGGCGGAACAGGCTATGGTAGTACTTTGAGCAAGGGTAGAAGAAATAGAGTAGAACACAAGGAAGTGTCCTTGAAAGGGACTAAATAGGATCTGAATTAGAGATCAAACATAACTGATTTATTGTCATTTGCACAGGATCAAAAAATTTTCACCTCCAAGTCCAGGACAGGTTTGCATCTGTGCCTACATTTATTAAAGAGATTACTTTCACTCTTTGATGTCAGCATCTTCTCTGTACATGGATGTCATGTCCAATATTTCCTCACACAGAATTTTGAGCCAAATACAGTAGACCTCTGTAGCTTGGAACTTTTTCCAATCACATGTGAACACCCCCTGCACTGTGTATCCTTTCTTTCTGCATCTACAACGCACTCCTTGGAGGTGCCATCAATATACAAAGTACCAGCAAATTACCAAATACAAAGTACCATGCCTCTCTTGAAAGAAAGCAGAACTAAAGGAATCTAAAGATTAGAAAACTGCCATAAACTTGGGGTTCAAATTCCCTGCTTCTTCCCATGAGAAAAGTCTTTCATTTTACTTTTCTGACCATCCCAATGGGCACAGAGACATCTACTTTAGATATTTCACATACATAAATTACAGCATAGCACATGTACATTGCTTGTATTTCTCACACCCTTTTGAAGCAGTCCCCTGACTTCCAGAATTCTGTTGTCACAGAAAAAAGCCACTGTCATAAAGACACTGCACCTCATGAGAAAAGCAGTGGATTAAAGATAGAGAAAATTTAAAAGTTGCAGTGTGATAGTCATGTAATAGACTGGCAATCATCTAGTTTGCTTTTAGGTCAAGCTTTGTTTCTATGTGTGTGCTCTTATTCAAATAGAAATTAGCTTGGGACATGCCAATTATGTAAGTCAGCCCACAGGTGAAACTCTACAGTGAAGCTACTCCCTTTTCAGGCATGGAAGGCCATTAAAGTGCTGACGACTCTGCCAAGTACTTGTAATATATTTTGTCCTGCTAGACATAAAGCTCAGCAAGACTAGATGATAAAATGCACGGAGGCTGGTTTGGTCTTCCTATACTTAGCCCTGTAGGTTGGTGTGCACCTATAAGCACCCTGAAGGTGCTCCATATGCACTCTCACAAAGAGACACACTATTTTAGCCCCTTGACATGAGACATCCTCAGCAGCTAAGACATAGCTAGGAAAGGCTTTTCCTTGCAGTACCATCCCATCACTGATATCCACCACACACATATTGAACCCCTCGCCCTCTTTATTCCTGTTTACTGGGAGAGCCACATTAGGGAAGGCCACACTAGGGAGAGCAGGCTCTATTTAAAGGAGCTTTACTGGGGGAACAAAAGCATGTGGCTCTCCAAAACAGATTACAAAGACAGTAAACACAGCAGTGTAGAGGGAAATCTCCGCAGTCTTTACACAGCTGTACAGCTGTCATTAATGAAAAGGAGAGGAAATCTTTTCAAAGTGAAAATATGCCTAGATCTGCCCCTGTACATTAGAGAGGCAGGAGATCTAAGCATCGGGTTTTAATGAGGTAGAGCCTGAAAAGAATTCTATATATGTTAGTTGATGTAAGAAGCATTCTGTCACAGAACAGAAAGTGTTGCAACCATGTTTCACTGCATGAATCAAATTACAGGAAAAAGAGCCAGAATCCAAACATGGAAGATACCCCCTCGTTAAAAAGTGTTAAAACAAAACTTGTACTGTTGCACACAGTCTTGCATTGGCAATCAAAAAGTGGACTGAATTATCTGATTCTTGGGTTCTCATTCAAATGCATCTGTATTGGCAGAGACAGCATATTCATAGAGATTGAATCTGAAAGGGAACCCTCATTGTCTCTTTGTAGCATTCCTAATGTAAGTTTCACTAAGCAAGAGATCAGTGTGATTCATTTGTCCATGTTGCTGATATGATGTTTGTGAAGCAAGTAAAAAACTTCTGGCAAGATCTATCTGGCACTGCTTTGCTGCAAACACTCCTGATGGAGCTGGTGGTGTTCAACCTGGAGAAGAGAAGGCTCCAGGGAAATCTTACAGCACCTTCCAGTACTTGAAGGGGCTACGAGAGAGCTGAAGAAGGACTTTTTAGAAAGGCATGGAGTGACAGGACAAGAGGAAACAGCTTCAAACTGCAAGTTGGTTTAAATTAGATACTGCAAAAAAATTCTGTACTCTGAGGTTGATGAAACACTGGAATGGGTTGGGCAGAGAAGCTGTGGATATCCCATCCCTGGAAGTGTTCAAGGCCAGGTCAGATGGGGTTCTGGGCAACCTGGTCTAGTGAGATGTGTCCCTGCCCATGGCAGGGGATTTGAAATTATATGATCTTAAAGGTCCCTTCCAACCCAAACCATTCCTGTCCCAGCCTGCTGCACCCTTTGGTTTAATGGACTCAAAATGTGATAACGCATGTTATAAAACTTTCAGAGAGTGTGGGGACAAGAGAAACAATTCATGCTATTTAAACATGCACATTTTCCCTCTCAATTCTGACAAAGGATGAAGAATACAATATTTTACATTTTCAGTGAGGGCTTATCAAAATAAGTTGTTCTTGATGGCTAAAAGCATAGGTAACAGTACTGCTTGCAATAGATATGAGTCTCCAGCATGGTCTTAAATCCAAAGGGACATGCTAGAGGATTCATACCAGGAATCGAAAGTATTAAAGCCATGACCCCTGGCATAAACAGAGCCTGCTCAGTGTTGCAGCACCCCTGCATATAGCTGTCAGTAGACCTGCCTTACTGCCACTTATAGAAAGGACTTACATCTCTCCTAAAGCACAATATTAGAGATGGGCAATCAGAGACCTAATTAGCAGTGACGGCATCAGGGAATGGAAGATGGCAATAAGGCTGAACACAGCTCAGGGATATATTTCTCTTTCAGATAGACCCTGTACACTGACCCCCTGTAGGCACCCAGGGATCACCTTCAGCATCTGACCCAGACCACCAGCCTTCACCCAGGTCTCAGAGGGAAGGCTCAACACCAATCTCTGCGTTGTTGCCACATCTCTGATAGATGTGCTGCCGGCTGTCGCTGAGAGCCCAGCAGCTGTGTTCCCGGGGGTAGCCAGGCTTCCAGCACCAGTGAGGTGAAAGGCAGCTGCCATTCGTCCCAGCACCAGCTGGAGAAGCCACAGCAATGTGTAAAGAGTGCCAGCAGTGAGAAGTGCCTCGGGGAGAAGAGGGAAAGAAACGACGTCACTGTAATGGAACCCTTCCCTGACCGACTGTCTGTCTGTCTGTCAGCAAGGACTTCTGAGTCAATAAATACCAGTCAAAATGCACAATTCTGGCTGACCTGCAGTCCTCCCTTCATCTCTGGAGAAAATAAATATGAGCTCTGGGTGCTGAGTTCTTCTGTTTCCTTTAGAGCCTCCATTATACTTGTGTTTGCAACACTGGGAAAGGTTCACTTGGTACTCCCAGGAACTTGGAGGAACTGCCTGGGTATTATGAGATTACCCCTCACTGCAAAATAAACAGTTTTTTACAGATACCCTCTCAGGGGTGTTCCCTTACAGATGTCCAGGAGTCAGGAGGGGTCAAGACAGGAGGGATTTGACATGGTGTATAAATCTTCTCAGTGCAAGCTGCAGCCCCCAGAACAATGCCATTCACTGTCCAAAGCATCCACAGGAACGGGAGATGCCTCTGGAAAGCCTAAAGGAGGCACACTTTAGGTGTGAGGTTTGAGGTGTGAGATCTCACATCTCAGCCCACAGCAGCACCTTACATGTCTGCAGGGAGTTCAAAACCAGATGCAGAAGGGAGCTCCTGATCACTCATGTCTCAACAGAAACAACAGTTTCCATATCCCAGTTTTCCCTCTTCCTAGGGGATATCCTGGGTTTGAGATTCTCTTGCTCTCTCATTCCACATCTTACTTGTCCTTGCTATTAGTTAATGTAATTGTCAAACTACTGATTCAAAACCAGAAGGCCCAGCATCCCTCAGGTTTGCTCTTTGAGGAGGAATGGTGGGACAGAAATGGCTTTGTTTCTCAGTTTGCAAGCAGAAGCAGCAGCCTGGCCATTAAAGGAAGTGAGATGTACTTCACCTGTGGGCTTCACAGTTACCTGATGACAATGGAGTGATTCAAATGCTTTCTGCATTATGTTCCCCATACTCCAAACTGAACCCTGGTGCTGATAGGTCCCTCCAGGCCTATTCTCCAAGACCATGGTGCTACTTGCCACTAGACTCACCCCACTCCCAACTTCCAATTCCAGAATTTCTCTACCCTTTCTTTGACCCTATAAGAACACTAAAGAAAGGACTAATTTACATACAGCAGCAACATATATACCTGAAAAACACCTGACACATCAAGACACTCCATCAGCAATTCAAAGAGCCAGAAAAGAAAATGATTTAAAGATATTTTAATCTGGCAAGGAAGATGCAGGATTATTTGTTACTTTGAATTAAAAAGAAGAGATATTATTGCTGCCAATTTTTGACAAGGGAGAACAGAGGGGATATTCTTCAGCAAAACCGGAGAATATAAATATTCTAGCAGGTTTCAAGTCACTTGTCTCGTGAGCTATCGGGTCATTCTGAAAGCCAAAGCTGGTTGACAGTGTGCAAAAGTTGCTTTCTGTTTTTTAACCAAGAGCACTGTTGTTAACAATGCAATTCTGTAAGCCTGAGAACCCCACCAAACACCACATCACAGCTCTGAGGCTGAGCAGGTAGGAAAGTGAGCCGTGTTTCCCCTAATGTTGGACAAAAGACCGGCCCAAGAGGATGCAATGGTGAAGGATTCATGTCACAAGTGACGTGCACAACAATGTATGGCAAAAGGTGCTCAACAGAAATGCCTCAGGGGAAAAGGCAGAACAGCAATCCTGTATGGTGTGCACTGGTCTGCTGCACACCCAGAGACTCTGCTTCCCAAGCTCTGCAGCCCACAGACAACTCACTTGCTGTAAACCATGCTCTAGAAATTGTAGTTTTGATTTTAAAGAAACTTCTGACTATTGCAGTTATGCTAATAACTGTGAAAACTGGAACCAGGGGCAAACCATTGCAGCAATGCAGAGCTGCCTTGGAGCTCGCATCACTTTCTGGAAGCATTGACACATTTATTCCACAGCAATGGAATCTGGCACATTCCCCTAACTCATAAACACAGTATTTTACCAATATCTGTAGTCAGGTACCAAACATGAGTTTCTAGCCAGTTTGCAAACCAAATGCATGCAAAAGCAGGGCAAAACAGATCTTAGGTCTTTGGGGCAAGGGAAGAGGTTGGCACATGGCAGCAGCAAGGCTGAGGACTGTGATGTGATACACTGCTTAAGCCATCTACAAATTAACTCCTTCCCAGGCACATACCAGAAAAAAAAAAAAAAAAAGTCCTGGCCTATGCTTCTTGAAACAATACTTCACAAAACAAGGTCCTGACAATGGAGATAGATTGCCTGGAGACATTGTGAGGCCAAGAAAAGATAAAAGCTTTCTTGAAAGAATGGTTGAAAATATTCATTACCATACTGTGGTGATGACTATTTTCAGCAGATATGAGCCACAGCTGCACATGTTTGTGTGAAGAAAGGAAGACAAGAATGAAAGGATTTTTTTATATCATTACCATTTGGTCCCATCTCATTGCAGAATACACAGAATCTGACTTTGCAAAGGATGCATGCTTTTGAATCTTTATTTCTTGAAGCCAGATCTAAGGTAAACGGTTGTTAATTAGTTTAATTTAAGCCATTCATGAGATAAAGAACCTAACTCACCTTGCAGCAGTGAGTTCCTGGCCTACAGGCTATACCAGGTCAAAGTATGAATAATAATATGTTGAGAAACTATTGATGTTGCAAAGTCAAAAACTCAGATGTCAAGAATCATCTTTAAGATCTTTAAGAATTATCTTTTTAATAAGCTGACTTTATTTCAGCTCTGTGAGCTACCTTACCATGTTCAATTACATAACCACACAACAATTTTCCATTGGATCTCTATTGAAGATTCTGTCTATTCAAGGTTTTCCTTTATACTCATTGTTCAAGAGGTGTCTCATGTCTTACACTGCATATCATCCAAAAACTCCTCTGAACCCTGAATGATTACTTTTCTAGTTCTAGTTTGGGGTGTTTTTTCCCTCTCCTATTTAATTTATGAAATTCCAATGTGTGAAAATTCCTATTCTGTTTCTGAAGACAAGTATCTGGGTCCATGCCTCTCCCTCATCATGCTTGCAGACCTGCCTCTAAGCTCCCTACCCTTTTCTCAGAACATCAGGATATTGAGCTCAGCAGCTTTTTGTCCCAATACTTTCATCCACAGTACTTCAGTCCCAGGTCCCTACCTTTTGCAGTCTTCTCAGAAAGGTTCCTTCTCCTCTCCCATGGTCTGTCAGACAAACACTGAAATCACAGTGGAGAGAGTAGCACTGTTCATCTCCCCTGCCTTGAGAGAGCATGGGCACAACATGTACTCCACTGCTCCGCTAGGAGAGAAGACTGCCATCCATCTTTGGGGTTGAGAACGGGCAGAAATCCTTCAGAGAACATACATTTCTAATGTCTTTGTGTGAAGTGCGACTTCCTGAGGTTCACAACTTGACTAAATGTGGGAAAATTTTTGTGGAAATGGGCAAGAATACATTCCTGACATCAGAGGGACCTTCCACACCATCTGCTGATCAAAAGACAACTCTTTCATCCAAATTAGGTAGGGATTATTAATTGTAACTGGCTTCCCTTTCAGTTTATTTAGCATATGTGAGAATAGCTCTCCCAAAGCTTTCTCTGAAAACTCAGTTATTTACTTTTCGTCCATTTTTCACAGAAGGGGGAAAAGAAGGATGCAAGATACAGAGACTAATCCCTGATATGGAAAATTTCACTGTAGTTATTTCAAGTGTAGCAAAGTCCATACAAAACTGAAAAAAAGATGTGCCACAATGATGTGGCATAAATTTTCAACATACATTATTATAAACATTTCCTTATAGGCTGGTAATAACAATCAGTTTTAAGGACTATGACTGTTAAATTCAGTACAAAACTCTGGTTGGATCTCATATGGATTAAAAGATGTGCTAAGATCTTGCAAATCTAAATTCAAAAACTCATTAGTAACCCTTCCTAAATGGTACTGAAAAATTTTGGTTCAATCTGAGCAACTTCTTCAACTCCATTCCCACAGCCAACCCACAGACATAATAATGCAGAGTTTTACTTGCCTGTTATAAGACATGGATGAAAACAGGATTGCAGCAGGGTGGCCAACAAGGATTAACCAGGGAATTATTAAAGACTCCAAACGATCAGGCTGGGACTCACCTTCCTCTTTTTCTGCCAGCAGACCATCTACATTCCTAAATCCCATAGCCATTCTCCTTCAACCCTTTGACCCCATCCTAACAGACCTTGGACTCTTCCTTGGGGTGGACATTTGTTCACAGTCCGTACTATGCAGGTCACATGGAAAATAGTCTGGAGAACAACACAAAACCACTTTTCATGCTAAAGAGTGCAGAAACCAGAAGTGGACCAGCAAAATGCTTATATCGCTCATTCTTGTGACACTGTGGTCAGGGTGAGCTCCAGCTCAGCTTTTTATCAGTCTTAGCATCAGGTTTAAGTACTGATTAGAAAATTGAATTGCCTTCTCTCCACAAAGGCCAGAGAAGAAGGCAATTTTTCTGGCTTTGATGAGGTGCTTTGAAAGGGGATCCCCATGAACACTAGTAAGGGAGCCAGTAGTTCTGCTACTTCGGTGGTACCTGTTTTGTGGACAAACAAATTACTTCAGTTTCCAATGTTGTCAATCTGGAACACCTCATCACCACCAAATTAATATAAATCTCTTTAAAAAGTGAATAAAAACCACATAAAAAGTGCTCAGTAGCCAGTTGTCTGGTGCTTGAAGGCCGAGACTGGATGCTAGTGAGCGAGCAAGGGGTCTCTTTCTCACCTAGGTAATGATTATAGGAGCCCCATAAGGACATAGTTAAATCAAGTATTAAGAAGACTGCACTTAAGAGGGGGAAAATATGTCAATCACACTTCGCCTTTGACAAAAGGAAATTCCTTGAAACTGAGAATGGGGAGAGAGCGGGAGGGAGAGTGTCTCGTCATGTGGGTGGCCAGGAAACTGGAGGCCAGAAAAGTACGAGCAAGAGAAAGAGCAAGAGATGGGGGTGGGGGAGAAAACCCACCAGACTGAATTCTAATCCAAATACTGTGAGGCGTTCACACCAGGCCTTGTGAGAATATTAACAAGGTTACAGGAGAGGGGCCTTTAGCCTCGGGAATTATTAGTGAATATGGAATTATATTTGCGCAAACACAACCAGATGCAAGCAGCTAAATGCTCTGCAGATGTGAAAGGAGACAGAGTGTGTTCCAAATGGGCAGCAGCTTCATGTGTTTCAGCCCTCCATCATGATGCCTGGCTGCCTGTCAGAGAGGGCTGCTTTTCTGAAATGGCAAAGGTGTGGGAGGGACAGGCTCTTTTTTATCAGAAATTTGAACATGGGTACACTTTAGGGTTTACTCTTTCCCCCAGACATTAGCATCTCTTGCTTGACTAACTATCATGCTGAAGATTATACCTCTGTGCCTTAGGTTAATTTCCTGCAAGCTTTCATTTTTCTCCCACTTTGCCATGTTTTTTTCTAAAATCTCCCTCTGTTTCTTTTCCTGTTTTTCTCCATTGTTCGCCCTCTCTGGTTTTAGTGTCTAGCTCCACCGTGGCATGAGCAGTTAGCCTGTATGCATGATATAGCAGGCTGTTTCCATTAGAATGAGAAATTGGTAACAAGAGCCAGGTATTTCTTTGAAGTAATCTTGTTTTACTACAAAAAAAATCCCACTTCTTGAAATAACAGTAAGATTGAACAAGAATCTGTTACTTTGCTCATGATCCCAGATCTGCTTGCAGTCAGGGCTCTGCTCAAAAAACTCCTTTCCTTGGCTTTCTTTCAAGACCATTGTGTATTCACTTTATTTCTTGTATCATGATTTTTGGGTTTGCTCCCTTCCTGCTTTCTATTGTTTCAATCACTCTAATTGATCCTCCGACCCTGCATTCAATGCTTATGTTGGGGCAGTGGACTCCATTGTTTAAGTTATTTCTAAACACTCTCTTAGTCAGTGTGAAAGGCAACCAGCACACCTAGCACCTTAAGTGGGATTTATGGTGATTCAAAACCAAAAATTTGCCTTTCAGCTCCCGAAGTCACATTAATAAGTGTACAGTACCAGTAATTAACTGCCTGTGTTGAGAATGTGGCTTCTTCATTCTAGATCAATTGCTGCTTTCAAAGTAATTACTGTCCCTCTCTGCAGAGCAGAGAGCATATGCTAAACCTTTACAGTTCAACTTTACAAATTGAATTACAAGGACACTGAAATAGCCATAGGCATAATCATAAAGTGTCACTTCGTGGCAAGATTAAGACTTCTGCTCAAGAGGAAATTTTCTGCTATGAAGAATAATGGCTGCAAATGACTGTTCCTATGAAACTGTAAATGTACAAGAATGGAGATCTGGAGCCTTATGTCCAAGAGATTTCAACAGATTATGGTTTGACTTGGTTGAGTATGCTGTGATTTTAATTACCTGAACAGTTTGAATTCCTGTTAAGAGAGGTATTGCCAATTTATTGCCCTGACTCATAATGCTTGTTTTCAAAAATAAACACAACATTCCTACAGTATAGCTTGTGCAAAATTGTTGATGATGTTTGGCCTCAAATTTTTCATTTTTTAAAATATTTTCTCTCATTAAATGCATGTTTCAGAGGCAATAAAATACTCTAGAGTTAGGCAGAATTTTCAGAGTCAGGCATGCTTTGTTGATGATTCCTTACTCTCCATGAAAAAAAATACTGTGTACTCTCCTTAGCAGCACAGTGCATTCGGTTTGGTTACAAATTTTACATTAACTTGAAAGACATATTTGAATATATTGACTTACTTAGAGATTGAAAATGAACCACCCATTATTAGACCTTTCTTTATCTCTGGTCTTGTTAAGAAATAGTATGTACTCCATAGAGCCAAGAGTTTATGAGGAAGAAGGCTGCCCAATAAAAAGGGAGGGTGGAAAAATACAGTATTTTCATAGACAAAATGCTTATTATTTTGTGACTAAAATTGCTGCCTATTTAAACTGTAAAATAAGAATTTTGTTCACTTAGTTTTTAAGGGGGAGTCAAGGCAACAAAAAGAGAAAGCAGCAAAAAGAACTTCAACCTCCCCTACAAAACTGGCTAAGAGCCCTGCTAGCTCACACAGAAGTAGAACTCTTTGTAACCTTGCACAAAGACTTTATTTCACTTGCTTCTTGTAATTAAGCTGGTTTGGCTTGGATATTTTTCTTGTTGCATGTCATCTCGTTTTCCCTCAGGCAGGGCCAAGAGGCTATTTGATGTACCACTGCCTCCCCTCAGCATGGCTGCTGCTCCCCAGTGCTCGGCGTGGGCCTCAGCTGGTGGCCACGTTGAGAAGGCTTTTCCCCATTGTTCCCAACGGGGTCTGTGTTTTATGATGCCTCACAGTATAGGCAGCCACTGTCTCCCCCAGGGGCAATGGCAGTTTCTGTTTCATGGAGAACAATGGATGATGGTGGCCAGTCCAAAAGGGAACAACTCTGCATGGGGGGGGGGGGGAAACAACAAAAACAACAACAACAACAAAACAACTTTTAGTTACAAAAACCAACAGCAAGTATGGCCATTCATATGAAGCCTCTGGGAGGAAAGCACCTATTGCTCCAGGCCCTCTTTACTGGCAAGCTGAGAGGAAGGTGGGAGGCACCATGCTTGTCTTCTACGCCAGAGGGGAAACCAGGAGCCCTCCCCTGGAGGAGCAATGGAGAGGAAAGAGGGCATGTGAATTCTGTGAGTCTAGGGCACAAGATAAGAAGGTGGCAGAGCAGGGAGGTTTTGCTGTCACCCCCAACACACCCCCAGCCAACCTGGTGCCCTCAGCAGCTGGTAGCTCCACCAGAATTAAGAACCAGTTTGGCATACAAAGGGAGAAGAATTATGTGAGCCAGGAGAATTCCTCATATTCGCAGGATGAAGCCAAGATAAGGTAATGCAAACAAGGGGGTATGAAGAATAATTGATGGTCGAGGGTGACAAATGAGGAAGAATTTGGAGTGCAGAAAGCAAAGGGTGCTAGAATCTGTTTCAGCAGCCTTTCATTGCTCTGATGAAAAAAAGCAGCTGCATACCCAGTCAAAGTGTCCCATAAACCATAGGTGGTTTGCGTTCCCCAGATGGGAACACAATAGTCAGAGCATAGGCACAGAAGTGCATATAAAAGGTAAAATAAAAAACAGAACAACTTTGAAAAACTTTGTCGAGGAATGTTATTAAAGAATCACATGCAAGTGATCTTTTTAGAGATAATTATAACAACTCTGCATTTTACATACTTCATTCTTTCTAGAAATAACACTTGTCTGGGCCATAGCAACATTTTTTTGAAAAGAGTTTATTTTGGTACTTCATGATAGACATATTTTTAGATTAACATAAAATAAGCAGTAAAGTGTATATTGAACTGTACATTAACTGGGTGTTAAATCATTACCAGTTCAACAGGTGTTAAGCTCCTGATCTTTTTAGCAATTATCATTTTTATTAACCACAAGGAAGAAAATAGGAAAGTGCTGCTAATAAAATTTTGCAGATGATAAGCAGCTTGGTGGAATGATAAACTGCATTGAGCTAGTTATACACAGCTGAATTGTTTGGTAGGAAGGGAAACTCATTCAAGCAATGAGTCTGAACACACAAAAATGGGGAAAATCATACACCTAGAAACTAAAATACCTTTCATCCTTACAAATTGTGGGACTGTGGAAAACACTGACACCGAAATTGATAGAGATTAGACAAAAAAAATTTGAGCTTAGTTGGTGCAGCAGCTAACCCTATTCTCAAATACATAAATGCTATTTATTGTTCTATAAATCTGTTCATCATCTGCAAACTTTCTTGGTAAAGCTTCTATTTTTTTTTTTTAGCAAATGATTGAGTAGAAGCAGATGAATGATAATGAGAATAGCAATAGTATTGCAGCACATTTTGGTGCTTATCGTGAACAGAAGAGCTTGAAAAACTGAAAAGATTAGGGAGTTGCAATTGTAATTTAAAGTGTGTAAAGCCTATTTTATAACAGTTTAGGAGGGGGAAAAAGTGCATGCTGTTTCTTTAAGAAACAAAAATAAAAACATTCTTTGATTACAAGGGGAGAAGATTTCTTAAACTGTGTTTTAGCTTAAAATGCAATGAGGTTACACAATCTAAAACTGGAAAGTAAAATTAGACTAATTTATATTGGAAATAGGGTTTACTTAATAGAAACTGGAACTATTTATAAAAATAAAGAATACAGTTTACATCAATGTCTTTATATAAGTGTCTGGTGCCTAATGACCCCCAGTTTAAATGCAAATTAGACTAGCAGATCTCTCTGTACCCTACTCTCACATCTTGAGGATCCTTATTCCAACAAGCAGGATGAAGGATTCACTTCTTTATTCTTTTTAGATTGTCTTCTGAGTATCTTGGACAGCTGTGTAAGTCACAGGCAGATATTCACACTGCAATATATCCTCCAGAGAAAGTGAGAGAGAGGTCATATTAATTGCCACTCTAAGAAGCCAACTGTGAGTTCCCTTACTAAACTGAACAACCAGAGCTACAAAGCACAGGTTCAGACTGTGAATTCCTACCTATCCCTGAATTTTCATATCTATTTGCTTACGAGAATTTTCTAACAAGCAAGCTCCTAACTTTGTCAAACTTGTTTTGAAACTTTAAAGCTTTACGTTTTCTTCATTTTCTCCTATTCATTCCAGCATTAATATCTGAAGCCTTGAGTTTTTAATATGTTCACAGATACAGAAATATCACCATCAGTTGTATATACATGAAGGACATTTGATAGATGAGGGAAATTAATAGGAAACAGAAGACCATCCTCATTAATAATGTTGACCAAAGTAAAATTGTTACTTGAAGATGCGCTTCCACTTTGGAAAGGAAAAATCACTGCTGCATACCAGCAAAAGCCTCCTCACTGTCCAAGACAATTACAAATTAAGAACCAGCCCAGATGATGATTCTATCAAACTGTTTCCCAAATTTGTTCCAGTTTTGCAAACCACAGATCTCTGGGTTCAATGGGGTGAGGGAGTACATAAATCTAGTACAATATATTTTGGGTGATATTTGCACTGATACATAGTAGTATATTGAAATTTTAAAAGGAAGACATTTATGTAGGAGATAGGAAGGTCTCAGAGCAGCTTCTAAACAAATAAATTTCCTCCTTTCCAGGGCTAAATTCCTGTAAGAATACCAAGAAGTATGAGAAAGTACTGTGTATCTGGCCCCAAGTACTTCTTACATCTTTTCTCTCCATTTCCAGCCTTGTGTTATTTAAAAGGAGACAGATAAGGATAATACATCAGCATAATTTTTTTTTCTTTGTGAAGTCTGTTGACACTAGTTTTGGGGTTTTTCTGTGGATTTCATTTGAATTACATGGGATAAGTATGTCCATTCACCATTTCTAATGATACTCCCTAAGAACACTTATCTGGACAGCAATATTTGCATATAAAATGCAGTTTCAGATACAAAAGATAAGAGCTATTAAAAGTATTGATTATGTTAGGCCCAAAAATTTGTTAAGCATTTTAAAGATATAGAATAAGATAGCTCTCTGATGGGAACAATTGAAGGTCTCCTCAGACATCCAGGCTGTATTAATCACCAGAAATAATAGCAGAAATGGGTTTTCTATTTACTGTAGTCTATAAACTCCTTATTGCTGCAAACCAAAGGTGTGTGTCTGGGGAGGGCAAGCTTTTCCCCTTGATGTTCCAGGACATGGAAATACAATCCTTTTTCAGAAACAGATGTTTGCAATAGAAAACTTTCACTCCACTCTCTCCTGTTTTTAATCTGTTCATGACAGGAAACACAGATTCAAAATGAATGTAAAGAACACAGTCACCATAACTGATGATAATACAAAAGAACACATAGGAAAGATTTCTTTTCCTCAACATGCTATAGAGAGAAAAGATTTACAGATTTCAGAAGATTCTAGGTGGTTTTATTTCTCAGTGGGTACCAACAAAGTGTTTTTCCATTAACTTAAGAGGATATAGCTCTCAGCAATGCTTTAATACTGCCAACAGTTTCAGCGTACAAGAGACAGTACAACTCTCTTCCTGCTCTCTGCCATATCTTCAGCACTTCGAAGTGACTACCCTGCTAAAGCTTCACTGAACAGACAGATGTATAAAAATGGCCAAAAGATTCTTCCATAGCATGTGTAAATCACAAAATGAAACAGGTAAGAGTAATTGATTCACCCTCTTCAGCCAGTCTTGCTGCTAACCTCTAGGCTGTCAAGAATTTTGAAGATGTGCTTTTTAAACTACGCCAACCTACACATCTCAAGTGAAGTTCTTTATGTATGATAGTGTGAAGGGTTTGACTGGGCTCTTTCCTGTGATGTTTGGTTGCCTGTTCAAACATCTCCACTCACTCTTCTTCACAACACAACCTCCCTGGTCTCCCTTCTGTACCTTCTCCAGTTTGCCTAAATCCCCTTTCCTTGCTCTCTCATTCAACTAGTACTTTGCTAACGACAACTTTCACTTGAAAAACAACAATATTTGCATATTGATTTCTGAAAATTCATTTACCACTCTGTGTGTCATGCACTCTTTGATCTGTGTTCATATCTTTTTAACTGGGAGCTATTTGGAGCAGGGGCTGTTATCTAGTGCATGCTTGAGTAATGCACAGCACAGAGGCATTTTATCTAGACAGCATCTGAGCAATGCTGTAGCAAACAATAGAAACATTTGTAGTTATAATTACCCCTCTTACAAGCTACATTCAAATATATGATCACTCAGAAATTGAGAAATGACAGCATCAACCCTGTGATGTGATTTAATTAATTTCTCTCTTTTCTTCTGTATAAATATGATGATACTATCTCTAGCTATATCACAGTATATACTACTTTTTCTGCAAAGGTCTTGCTTCATTGAATATTGCTGATTTTTTTTAAATACTTTTTTTATCCAAAATGGTGTCCAAAACTTTCTTACCATAGGATTTCCTGTCATATCCCTTCCTTGAGTAGAAAGTTACCAATTTCCTTCTACATTTTTTTTGTTACTTTTATCAGAGGATGTGAATGATTCAAGAGTATTAGTGAAATTATTTCGACAATTCTGGCTTGAATAGCTGTTAGTCTGTCTTAAAGACAGGACATCAATTGCAAATAGAGTAAGCATAAAATATAAATCTTACATGTCAAATTAACAGACGGGTTCAAATATTTTAGACTGTTTCATGTTTTTAGTATATGATACATAGGAAGCACAGTAGCAAAAAAATAAGCTTTTAGCTGGGAGCGCACAGAATTTCTGATATGTTTTCAGGTGAGGTACAAAAAGTATTTTAGCACACATGATTTTTCACAATAGCTAGGAATAAAGCCAAGTTTTCAAAATTTATTCAGCTTCTTGAACAATTCTTCCGTTTTACACTCTGCTGCCAAAACCCAAACTTCCAATTTCTATGTTAGGCAAGACAAGACGGCTGTGCATAAAAACTCTCTACACATCCCTAACTGATCCCTAGAACCCTATTCACATCATAGAATGATACATGCTCCTATGTAAAGCACTGTCTCTTAAAGGATTAATGAAAATAAAAGTTTTGTGGGCTGTAGCCCAGCTACAGAGGTCTTCCTACCTGGAAAAAAAAGAACCCCAGACTTTCTGTTCTGCTTCTAGGACTTCCTGCATCTTCACTAATTACTTAACTGTGCATATGCCTAGTCTTTTATTAAATAATTTTACAGCTGTCGTGTGTAGATCTTTCCCTGATTTTTCCTGATATCTCTTTTTAAGGATGGAAACCCGAAGTGGACGTAGCAATTTCTGACTGGTACCCCAGTAATAAAAACTTTATGAGTTACAGGACAGCATTAGCAAATAGACTTACTTGTCCAACATGATCTCTAGATCTCTTGCAAAATCACCATATCCCACGGGACACACACACTGATCTGAAAGATTTGGTTTAAAACTCTTATTTCTCTATCCACAGTCAGTTTGGTGGTATTAAAAACACCAAATTGCACTGGTGATATTTTTACTGAGTTCTGGTTTACCAGATTTTCCTAACTTGTCTCTGTAGCAAATTCCTCACATCTCAATAGTCGTGAATGGATTCATAACGTGCATTGGAATAATAAGGGTAGGGGGGAAGTGTCTAGGAATAATACATGAAAGAGGCCAGAGGTGTTTTGGCAGCAGCAGGAGATTTCAGGGAACAATAAATATTAGCAGTGAATCATTCTCCTCTCCTAACTTGGATCTCAGGATGCAAGCTATGTCATCTTCTCTGGGATTCTCAAGCCAACCTTTTCCTCATCTCACCTGCCTTACACATTCACACCACTCTCTCTCTCTGCCTGCACCAAGAACATCACATGCTCATTCTTCTGCCCCTGCTAGATGTCTGCCATAGCAGTGGGCTCTTCTTGTTTTAAAGAGCTGTTGTAAATACTGATTTTTTTTTTTTCACTCAGCCCTAATTTGGGTTAAATAAAGACTTATAAGTAATAACACAGGCTCAGTTCTGGTTAAAGCAAAAAAAATCCAACTTTAATTCAACTTTTTACTTCCGTTTCAATTTGATTTAAAAACACGCTTTGTTTTAATAGATTGCTATTATCTGTGTAATCATGATGTTTTTAGTGGTATTTACAAGTCTGTCAATATTTATTTCAACAGCACATTTCAACATAAATTATTCAGAATCTATTTCCAGATAACCAGCAGCAGTATTGAGCAGGAGAAAGTACAAGTCACCATAAAACTCTACTATAACAGGTACTTTTGAAGACCTGTCATCTGATCAGCCCTTAACCATTTCACGTATGTTTATCAGAATTCTCTGTGATACAAAGTCAGTGGTATTACAAAAGTCTAAAAAGTATAACCTTTTCCTGTTCCATTTATTAACTCAAATTCTAATAACCTTGAAAATGAGCACTAATGCTTTTTCAGTACTATTAACTTCATCTGCATTCTTTAGTTTTTTATTGCTGAATTCTACATAGCTTTATCTTCATAATTTTGACTCAAACCGATGTTTAACTTACTGATTTATAACCACATTATAATATTGATATTTGTTATATGCTGAAAGCTTTCTCCCTGAAAAATTTTTTTTGGTTTAAATTATCTGCAACTGAAAAATCGTCTTAACATTTTCTTATTACATTACATCAATTTTCTTCACAACTTTTTGAAGGTAAGTTTATATTCCATCTGTCTCCAGCATCCCACTCTTCATGGCATTAGTTTAAGGCAGGTCTTCCTGCTCCATTTAGTCTCCAAAAGAGAACAGTTCTAGCTGGGAGACACCTCCCACCATCAGGGGTCTTGCCTGATGCTCCACTCAGATTAAGTCTTCAGTCTCACATTAGGAGCAGCCACAGGTTTTGTCCAATCATTTTTCGGTCTTAGAACTAGAAAATCTCAAAACATATTAAATTTCTCAGCTTCTTCCCTGATGTTTCCCACATCGAGCTTCACGTCATTTTTGCCTAGTTATGTTCTCAAAAAATGGCTGACACATTTTTGGTGAAACACATGAATAAAAACACCAAAGATGAACATCACACATAGAAATTTTCAGCTCAAATTATGAAAAATATTTATAGTGACGATGCAAATGATGACAAAAAATTGTATATACCATTTCTGGGTTCAAGTTAAAGTTCTTAAAAAATAATTTTTTTACAATTTATATCAGAGCAGTGCCTCGGAAAGTAAATGAAGATTATGCTCTTTTGTACTAAGCGCTCTTCATGCGTGGTTTTAAAATATAAAAATTGCCACTAACCAATGAATCAAAGCAAAAATAAATAAAGTTATGTAAATTTACAGTGGGTTTAACCACGAAATCCAGATTTTAGAGTTGGGAACATCCCATAATAATATCCTCAGGGTTGGAGCAGGCTACTGGAAATAATCACCGGTCCAATGCACAGTGCCACTGGTAACAGACCTACAAATGCACCTTCTTTCCTGATGGTGGTTTGTTTTCCTGGAGCCTGCAACAGCAGATTCCCACAGTCACTGTCCCAGATGTTTGCAGACCTGCAGATGTGCGTGGCTTCACATCACCTGAGTACTGGCAACAAGCGTTTTGTGGCTTTCCAGCCTGGCGACTGAACTGAGGAGAAATGAGCTGGGGACAAACTAGGCACCTTTTGCAGAGGAGCTGACAGTAGGGGTTGATGTACAACTTCTTCAGGAGCTGGTCAAACCTCATTAGTAACTTCGGTGTTTCTTGCTTTGGTTCTGTTACCTGGTTCAATTGAAGAGACACGGCACCGGATTTGGGGACGCGCCGAGTCTGAGGGGTTGGAGAGCTGCTTCTGCCTCGGCTTTCGGGCAGGGCAGAGCACACTGAGGGCAGAAAGCAGCTTTTGGGGGGTGGTTCTGTGACTTTAGTTAGTTTGACAGGACGGGCAGAGGTGCGCATTTTCCAGCAGCGGCCACGCTGAGAAATTCTCCGTGGAAGATTTGCTGTGGGCAAGGCCAAGCGGCCGGAAGGATGCAGGGATGGAGAGGGCCTCGCATGGGACGCGCTACTGAGAGGCACCCTTTCAAGGGTGTCCCGGAGGAGAGGCAGGGCCGTAGAACACAGGAAGCGATATCCTCCGCCCGGACACGTCCTATTCCAATGCCAATGCCAGCCCCGCCCCTTCCCGGTAGCCGCGCCCCACCAGCGGCCGCTCCGGCACCGCGCCTGCGGGACATGCGCGGACCCTACCGGGCTCCCCTCCGGTTTCCCTCCCCCCCGCCTCTTCCTTCCCGTTTTTGCCATGGCGACACCGAGTGGCTTGATCCGGGCCCTACACCGTGGGACCCTCGGCCAGGTAACCGGCCTGGAGCATCTCCCCCCGCCGCTTCTCAGTTCGGCCGCTCTAGGCTGAGCCCCGCGCTCTGGCCCGGCCCCACCCCCACTTCGTGCCGCCGGCCGGCTCTGCGCATGCGCGGGGCGGGGGGAGAGGGGCGGGGCGGGGGAGAAGGCCGGGCCGGCTCCTGAGGGAGCCGCGCTCCGCGCCCCTTTTCCCGCTTCCTACTTCCCGCTTCCCGGCTGGTTCTCGCTGGCTCCGCTCGGCTGCAGGGGCTTTGACTCCGCGGGGAGTGGGAGAGAGGGAGGCCTGAGCCGGCAAGTGCCGGCGTCCTGGCGGTCCTTCAAGCGCTCAGGTACCGCTGGGCGTTGTGCGAGGTTTCAGCGTTGGTCATTGTTTCTTCCCTTTCGATTTTAAATGCACCTTCTGGCTACAAACTCCTGTCTTCTCCAGTGGGACGGAAAAAACCAAACCTCATAAATGCCTGAATGGATGTATGTCAGCCCCTCCCCTTGGTACTTACACGACCTCAGTGGGGTGTAGTGTATAAATTTCTTTGATACATTTGGGATTTTCATAGTAACCATCAGGAGCCTTCCTCCCTCTCATTCCCCTCTATTGTATTAGAAAATTGAAGTAAAGGAACAACTGATTGCTTTGATTGTATTTTGGAATATAACCTTAAACAATCAGCCAAGTCAGGTAGGTATATATTCGGTGACCTTGTGTTGGTAGGCAGCCTCCTTCATAGTTTTACATCTATGAATGGTTTGCCTTAGAAATCTAAATTCTTCTGTAGCTTGTAGCCTTGTTCTTAAAGTGAGTGGAAGAATTTGATGACAGTAATGCTAACATTGCATCATTTTGGAGAATGTTTCCCCTAGTTGGACAATTGGCTTTTTCATTGAAATCTGGCGTTTTGCATGTCATCCAAATCCTAAATGGTATGGTATGTTTCAATAATGGGACACATTCAGGATGGTTGCCAGGGTCGATAGGTCTCATGTTACTTGTGAGGAGAAATAGGGTAAGTAGAAAATCAAAGATTCCTTTCGCATTCCTGGTGTAATCTGTATTTTTTGTGATTTTGCAGCAAGTGAGTTGTGTTACCCTCAGCCATGGAGTTGATATTTTGAGCATATCAAGCTGTAACACACACTAGTGCACGAAGAGTTGGTGTATATGGTGGTGAATCTAGGTAAACTACACATTGCAGAACTGTTTCTGAACCAAGATTCTTAAAATTAAGAAGTCAAGGCATATTTCATTACATTCTAAAACAGCTAATACTGTTTTGATGACCTTGATTCTTCCCTTTCTGTTGAGGACGTAGAGTAAAAGCAAAAGAGGAAGAACCTGTTTTGCCATATGAAATTTTGATAATGGTTATTTTACCTAGTAACTGTGTTTTTACTAATTGCTAGTGTGAGGCAGAAGTAAGGTTTCTGCTTATATTTTTTGTTTCAGAATTCATTTATGTATAGGACTGCTTGAATTGTAACAATATAGAAGAGCTAAAGAATCTCAATATGGCATACTCAGTAAGCTTGTTGGGTGTTTTCATGTCTTGAAGTGCTTTGATTTAATTTCATTTATATATGCCAAAATCTTCCTACGTTACTAGCACTTAAAATTTAAATAATTGCACTGTCCCTGTAATATGTTGCCAAACCAGGTCTTGCAAAGATATCTCAAACCACTAATTAACTCAGAAGTTCCTTGAAAAATATTGAAAGGATTTTAATATGCTTATCTCTTCTAATGCACATGGTGACTCTTTTGACTCTGTTTAGTATCACAGCAGATGCCCTCCCCTGCTTTCACTCCTCCAACAAAGAAATCCGGTTTATCTTGCATAATAAAGAAATCTCGTCTGAGTGAACATGGCTCATGTTGTATTTTAATATTTCCTTTGACGTGCATTTCTTTGTCACCTCTGAGTTACCTGTCAGGTCAAGATTACTTACGACGTGCTTTATAATGTATCTTCTGTTGCTATTATGTCTTAAAGGTGTGATAGGTTTGAGAATGTGATTCCTTCCTGTTATTCTTTAAATATTTTCATTTAAAACAAACAAAAAAAAAAGACCACAAAGTTAGGGTTGGTTCACAGATTCACAGGATATTCTAAGTTGGAAGGGACCCACAAGGATTGTCAAGTTCAACCCTTAAGTAAAATCCCATATGGGGACTGAACCCACAATCTTGGTGTTGTTAGCACCGTGCTCTGACCAATTTTGTGTAGCTTCAGATCACCCTCCCTCAAGTAACAGCAGTAATTTAAGTTGTTGCTCTGGTTTTAAATTTGCGAGTCCAGTATGTTGTGGGATTTTGTCACTTTTCTCTCTTTAAGTGCCCTCATGTCTATCTGGAAAGAATTGCACTGGAATTGACATGGTACTTACACTATATCTTCAAAAGACTTGAGGGGGAAAATGGCTTCCTTATTTATGCTGTTCCTGTCGCCAGACTGGACCTGGGAGTGGTTCAACTACTACGGCAGACAGTTTGGAACAGATCGTGTATTTGCTGCCTCCTGATAAGGAATATTTAAATTTCAATGTGGAAAAGTGTTTGCCTTCAAGCTTAAACAGTGACAGCCTTATAGTTTTGATGTTTTAAGTGTTCAATAGGGCAGTCATAGTCACTAGAAGACATAATTTATGTGATTTCATCTTTGTTTCACTGTAGTGCACAGCTCATCACTGTGCTGGATTTACCATGCTGTGGAAAGTTTCATTGTACATATTTCTAGCACACAACTAAAATTTGTTGGCATATGTGGTTAAGAAGAAAGTAATGTTTTGTTGGAGGGATTCATTACATTTGGGGTATCTTGACTTTTAAGAGCTTATTTTCAAATTCCCTAATTTATGTTCTTCAGTGCTCTCTAAGCTAGGGTTATAGAAAGTTATTTCATCAAGTGTGTTTCTTTGATGAGACACTCTTAAAAATGGCTACTACAGGTACTCCAGGGAATTACTGATAAAATCATGAGAAATCCAACTATGCCATAACTTGTCAATAGGAAAATTTAGTCAAAGGTGAGTCAATCAGTTGTTGGTATATGTCCTGATAAAACATGAATTTAGGTTTAATCCTGGCTGCAAAGGGGAAGTAGAAGAATGGCAAGGTCTTGGTTTTAATGGTCTCATGCATCACTAGATGGCCTTCCAGACACTCAGCTGGAAGAATACATTTCCATGTTATTTGCCTCCAAGAAGTCAGGAGTCTTTGGCATAATTTTTCTTTTCTAGTATCAAAGTAGCTATCACTATTACAATTACTATAAGGATACTCTAATACCTGTATTGCTTTTCTTCCTGAGAATATATTTTTAAAAAACCAAGAACTTATTTTGCTGCCTTTTCTCCACCCTAGTTGTCCTCTTTGGTAGGAAAGCCTTGCCTGGCCTTCACACATCTATGATAGTGGCTGTATTATTGTACATTTTGATGTCCTACAACCTTCATCCCTTGTCAACTTTCACAGGAGTGATGCATCAGGAAGTGGATTCTCTTTTAGCTTTATGTGGTACAGAGCTGCATCTTCCAGCCATAAGGGTTGGTGTTTTTTAACACAAAATCCTTTCTTCTTTGGTGCTAGAATTTAGTCTTTTTCTTTCTGGCACTCCAAGGTGGATTTGCTGTAATGAAACTCAGGACACTGACTCTAGCTATTCAGGTCATACAAAGAGAAAGTTGGTTTGAGTCCCACTGTTCCAAGGATGTTTTTTCTGCCTTTTGGTGAGTGTTGCACAGAAAATATCTCTGGTGAATGTTTAGTCATGGCCACTGCAAATACAGGATCTTCAAATCCAAGGAATCTTAGTAGCTCATTTAGGAATGTATCTGTTTCTTTCTGACCTGAGTCAATATCTTTAAAAAATGCCACAGTATAGATCCCTGAATGCCGTTTCTCTGTTTTGCTTTACAGTTCGTGACCAAAGGTGGTGCTAAAATCAAGAGGCATTTATTGCATCTTCCCCTGCTCTGGCAGCCTAATGAGTCTCAAGGCCAGTTAGACTAATTTGGCATGCTCTTAACAAATCCACATTTTCTATTGTTTTCCTCTACTTATCTTCTAGGGAGTTGCAAAAGATGGGTTTTGTTCACTGAGTATTGATGCTAAGCAGACTACTTCCCAGACTGCTCCTCTTTTCCTGTATTTTTGAAGATGGGAATGCCATTTTTCCTTTTTCGGTCTTCTGATACTTTCCTGGGCCTCTGTAAACCTCAGTGATTCTGGCCACTTTACTGGGAGATGTTTAGATTGTTTGGGTCTGGTGAAATCTGATTTACTTTTTTTGAGCAAGTATTGTTCCTTCTGTATTCAGGCCACCTGATCACCCTGTTGTTACTATGCTAGTCATGTTAATGATGAGTCATGTTTCATATTTTTTAACAAAGATGTCTGTGAAAAAGGCAGTTAGGTAAAAATTGAAGGGTTGTTTTGGAGAAGACCATTAAAATGCTTTTTACCAGATTGTAAATAAAATCTTCAAAATTTTTAGCTATAGTTACCATATGACCTCCAGAGAAAGGAAGTAACTGGAATTACCAGACTAATCCTTATGGATTTCAAATATTGTAGTTAAAACTACAGTGGGAGAGAGAGCACAATTTTCAGTATCATTCAGATGTTCTATGAATGAAATGCAAACACTTTAAAAGCATCCATGTTCCCATCTTGAATTTGTTGCTGTCACATAGGGGTCACTTTGTTAACCATTAATGAGTCCCCAGGTGCATGTAACAAGATGCGCACATACACAGGTTACTGCAGCAGGTCAACTTCAGAATGCCTGTCCAGACACTTGTGTGTTGAAATTGATGGATGAACAGGCAGATTTTTAAGTGCTTGCCCTGGATTTATGATTGTGACAGTCCTCTGTGTTGCATCTCTTTCTTCTAGGGAGCATGAAGGTTGGAAGTAGCAAAATGCTTTTGACTGAGGAAAAAAGCCTGGTAATGCAAATACCTGTTCGGCAGCAAAGACCCTGATGTTTCCTGGTGTCCAGTATGGGCTGGTTCAATATATTGTAATATACAGGACTTTTAGGAAAGATCTAAGTGATTTGAGAAATTCTTTCCAATTAAGGTAGTAGCCTCTTTGTGGATTCATATGTAGAAATTGGTGCCTTTTTTTTTCAATTTCTTATTTTCCTGAATTTTAACATTTTTTACTCTTATTATTGGGCACGGATACTGGAAGTTATTTAGTTACCCAGATTCTTATGAAATCAACTAGATTTAGCAACATATTCCAGCCTTTGGATTAAGCCTCTGTTGTTTTCAGGTTGGAATGGAAGTTTTTTTTCTAATTGGTCACTTGTTTTTATTCTAATCACTAAATAGCTAAATAAATAAATAGGTAAACGATAAGTAAATAATATATTTAATCATCCAGGGAAACTGGCTTATCTTTCAAATAAAGCAGTGGAATAGTTCTTCATGCAAGAATGAAATCGTTAGCTTTTGTAACATTTTCAGAATGAAAGGCAAGTTAATATACAGTGAGAATATACATTTCTTGGGTTTTCACTGGATTTGAGAGATCCACACAGATTTATTAATCTTCCAGTTGTAGAGAGACTTCTTGTAATCTGCCTTGCTTAGTGCCTTGTCTCTAGTGGATTTTGACCACTGTTGTAGCTGCACAGAGAGATCCCCCACTGTAGACAGAAATGAAGGATCTTGGAGGCATGAACGAGTCCTATTCATTTCCATAGTGGAGTTCTGACAATCAAATCTGGCAAACATAGATTGTTTTAGCAGGAAACAGGCCTTTATTCTGGCATCTTGGCAGGGCTTGGGTAGAGTCCCACCATTCTTTCCCCCTCTGGCCCTTGCTTTCAGTGTCTTGAGTAAGCCTGTTTTTTCTCTTGAGGGATTTCTGGTTTTATTAACGTGTTTTTGAACTGTGGGTTTAATAAAAGATGCTACTCTGGCCATCGTGGATGTTGAAGTTTTGTGAGTTTCTCCAGTGCATATGCTGAACAAGCATTGTGAGGCAGTCTATAGCAGGTCACCTCTGTCTCTAGGCAGCAGACTGGGCTCCCATTTCATGCTGGTTCATTGGCAGATAGAATTTCCATTTACTAATACAGCAAGTGTTATTCTAGACACTTAACAATTACTTTTTCCATAGCATAAGTTGTGGTTTATGCTGCAACTCTAGGGTTAGATGAACAAGTCAGTCAAGTCACCTTAGATCATGTGTCTTTTGAATTTTGCTGTGTTTGTAATCAGTGAATTGAAATTGTTTCCCCTTTGGTTATTTCAGCCCTTGTCTAACAGTATCATTCTTGGAGTCCCTAGCTCAGACAAATCACATGGCAGATTTTATAATTTTCTGCTGTATCAGGCAAATCTGTATATCCCGTGGACAGGATTAAAAGCCCCCTGAGATAGATATCCACCTTGAGAGTGCACTCTAATTCTTGCTGCACAGGAAATAGATACATATTTGTATATATGTATACACACAAAAATAGACAATAAAATATATATATCTTACTTTTTCATTCACTCCTTCTTGTGCTGAAATGTGATGATTGCTACCAGAAATACCTGTTTTTACTTTTAGCTTCAAGTTCTTTGAATTATGCTAGCACATGCATCTGCTCCTTGGAGCTGGCCAAAGCAATAGAGTGGTAAAGTTGACCCACTTGCTTCAGTGATATCTGCGTAATAACTGAATGAAGAATAAGTGTTGTGTGAAGTTTAAAAATAGGGGTTTCCTCGGTTTTCATGGTGTTGCACATAGTTCATGTTATAAACTACTGCAAGGATGTTATATTCGTAACAGGCAGATAAAACCCTTCTATGTTTCATTTGTATTTAAATGACACTTTCATAACTGTTCAGACTAGGAATTTCTTTTTGTTTAGACCACCTGTAGTTTTTATGGATAAGTGGTTTGGAGCCTTACAATACAGATTAGAAGGTGAATTAAATGCTTCCTACTGGTATTTCAAAATGTGGTAAGCCCATCTCATTCACTTATGTAGGTGGATATCAATATTTACATTCTTGTGCAGAAAGATCCTAGAGTTGAATAGTGCTATATTCCCATTTTTAAAGCTCAGAGCTTCTGTAAGACTCTTCCAATTCCGAGAAGTATTCAGAAGCTGAAAGGAGATGAAATAGTATACCTTCTCCATTCTGACAGATGTGTTGTTCTGAATCCCATCATTTTTGTCTCTGATCACATGCACTCAGTGACAGTCAGTTATTGTATATTGATCTGCATAGTGTCATCCTCAGAGTCTGGCTGACCTGTTAGTCTCATCTGAAGGTTGTTGGACAGCATTAAAAAAGAAAGTAAATTGCAAATATCTTTACAACTTCACAACTTCCTAGTCTCACCATCATCCTTTCCTTTTGCCAGGTGCATAGTTCTGACTTTGAAGTCTGTGTTTGATAGCTGTACCTTGGGAAAGATATAGTAGTGTTTCCATGTTAATAAAAGACTCCAGGCTTCCTGGTGATCTCACCTAAGATTCACATAGCAACTATTTTTGTCATTTGCTTTCACACTTGTGAATGCTCCAATATCCCTATCCTATAACAGATTGCTAAATGGCTTGTTTTATCTTTATCCAACAGTCAGGAGCAGTTCTTTTTAGGGATTCTGCCTTAATCCTACATTTCGTGGGCTTTCACTTCTCTGCTTACCAGCGTTGCTTTTTACATGAAAAACAGCAAAGAAATACGGGGTGGTACAAACTTTTAACAAAAGAACCACGTTATGCTATCCTTCCTAAATATAGTATTTTTATAGCCACATCAAAGTTTCTTTCAAAGGTGGTCTTTGACTTCTTCTTGGATTGGGTTATCCATTTACAAATATTTTTCTTGAAATCACATACTTGCCAAGATATGGAAAGACTTTACTTAATAGGCATCCATAGGGTGCTTTCCGTTTGCATGGAAGAACAAAACAGTTTCAAACATTTCAAAGCTTCTTTGTTGCTTACGTAAACTGAATGAGGGGTCCAGCCCTCTGAATTCCTGACCGAATCTCATTTTGCATCTCTGCTGGCAACAAATTAGCCCATGTAATTTCTGCAGTCAAGTTCAGATTCTGCCATTCATGCAATTCCACTGGAGTGTTTTGTTGGGTATTTTTCTTAACGATATCCACGTTTTAGATCTTTGCAGAGTTAAAGCAATGTCAGCACTCTGACTCTTGTTCATCAAGCATTAAGCCAGGTCACAACAGTCTAAGGTGCTGTCATTCCCTCCAGGGGGATATTTTAACAGTTGACCATGCAAATTTGTAAGCCTCCAGTATTCAGAATACTTGCTAGTACCCAAAGAAAATGGAGTATGGTACATCTCTGGGATACTAACAGTAAGAACACATGGCTTTTTTTACACTGTTATACTCCACAGGGTACATACAAAGTGAGAGTTGGTGATTTGCCTGGCTTTCTGGCCTGGCCAGTTTGAATAATACAGATAGGACAAGCAAAGCAGTGAGTGTCACACGTTCAAGCTGTCTAATAAGCAAGTCACAGTTTGCTGTCACCATTCTCATCTCACTTGGCTACATCCTCTTGACCTGGACACAAAAGAGCACTTGTGTCTGTCCCCCTCATCCATCATCCATTGCTCATCTGTTTTTTGTCCTTTCTGTGGAAACAGCCCAGCCTGGTGAGTTCAGGACCAGCCTGCACTGATAACAACAGTTTCAATGTACCCTGTGAGTATTGTCTACCTCCAGAAAAGGTTTTTAAATTCTCTGTAAGTCCCTTATATAAGTGTGATAATTATGTCTAAAATATTTAAATTCATAGAATTCTCTCCGGCATAGACAAGGAGGACCAGCTGTAGCATTTTTGTGCATGTGTGCATCATTAGGGAATTTACTGGGATTTCCACATTCTAAGGCCTCTCAACATCTATCAGGTGGTTTTAAAACTTCACCTGAGATGAATTTCATGCTGTGACCACAAGGTGAAAGTTTTTGAACAGCTGTGTTAATTTTGGCCCCATGTGAAACAATACCAACTTTTCCTTGCTACAGGAAATTGCCAAATAAAATAATGGAAAAGAAACTAACTACTCTTTGAGTTTCTAGGACAATATTCTGAAGAAATGTAGTAATTCCAAACAAAAAGTATTATTTAAAAAACATCCCTCTAGATGTAAGTTGATATTCTTTGTTTATATCCCATAGGGCGATCTTAGTAGCAAAATGACTCCTCACTTTAAGAAAATTTATTAAAAAATACAATAAAATCTCTTTCAGCTAGAGGTCAGAGAAAAAGCAAGAGCAATCAGATGGTTTTAAGAGATTTGGATACTACTGCAAGCAAAAACAAAACTTCTCTAATTTCTCTGTGAGGGAAGTATTTAGGGCATTCTTTAGCCTTCTGTTTTGTTTTGATTCAAGATTGTTAAGGTTTTGGTACTTAGAATAGTGTAATATTAAAATCACAGCAACCTTTCATATATCAAATAGTCTGTAATTTAGAAATACATTACACTTTTCACTGCATTTTGACAGTTCCACATGTATCTTGTAGCAAAATAAATGCTAATTGTTCACTTGTTGCTATTACGTTTATTCTATTGAGCAATGTGCATTTCTAGATGTGAGCATGTACCAGTTTACAAGTGTTAAATGTTAACTTGTATTTCCCATCTTTCAACAGCACGAAATGGTGTTTCAAAGCTTGCAGTGTTCAGCTGCTATCAGTGAAAAGGCCTCAATTCTTACATTTTTGTTGCATGCATGTAGAAGGACTTGAATTTTGAAATGCCATGAAATCTAATCTATCTAAATAGAATTCTGATTCCTTTTCCATCCTGTTTTGTCATCTCATTTTGACTTTAATCACGCCTATGTAACATTGTGGGCTCAGAGGACTAGAACAGACCCTTTTTGGGGTGATGTGGTGTTTCCCCTGTAAATAAAATCCTCTCTAAACACTCTTCTGAAACGCCTTCTTTTTCTTACTCTTGGAAACTTTTCTTTACATCTGATCTGAATCTTTCTTACTTCATCCCAAGCCCATTGTTAAACGCCTTTTACTTTCACAGTCTTCCTTCCACTGGACTATAAACACTTTGGGCTTTCTTCTGTAGTCTTTTTTATTCAGGTCACTCATTGGACTTGGTTGAACTTCTATGGCCTCTTTCTACCACTCTTGAAATACAGGACCTAAAACTCTCCAACTTATGTGGCTTGAGGTCATCTTCATCCTGAGTAAAATTAGCAAAGATTTTTTTGTCTCTTGGGTTTTCATCCTATTCATATATTCCTGTGCAATTTTTGGTGTAGGTTATAAGCGTGGTGGTTTTGCAGCTGCATGGTATTGATTCATGCTTACCTTCTAAAATGTTGTAAACCCCAGATTATGTTCTGTAGTGGTTGCCTGGACAGCTGTTCTCCTTCCTGTATTTGTGTGGTTGAGTAGACTTTTCTGCATAAGTCTGTGTGCTTTTGCCTGGTAAATAGCATTCTTTTTTTTCAAACCGTTTCTTTGCTTTATCAAGATTGTTTTGAGCCCTTATCATCCTTCCAACTTTGTTTTGTCTGCTAATGAAAACTCTATTTCATCATCTAGATTTTGTATTTCAAGATATGAAAATATCAAATAATACTGGACCCAGCACAAAACCCTGAGAAACTGTATTTGATATATCTTTCCCCAGCCACTGTAAGCCATCAATAAGTGCTGTTCTCAGGATTTTTTTCTCTCCAGTTTCACCCCCAGCACATAATATTGTATTCGAGGTGCTATTTCTCTAGCTTGTTGGAAACTGAGATAGTATTGGAACTTAAAAAAATCAGCATATAACCTTTAGTATTTCTTCTCTGTTCTAGCATCTCTTGTACTATGGGAGGCAATTAGAGTTTTTGAGAGACGCTAGTTCTTGAGAAATACTGCTGTCTTCTGTTATTTCTGTAATTTCTTAGAAGTTCGTTATTTGTTCCTGTATTTTTCCAGGAGCTGAAGTTGAGCTGACTGATACACAGTAACTCTGTGAGGTCACAGAGTGGAACACGAATTTCTCTCTGAGCTCCCTGGCCCAGTGCTTCCATGCCAGTATGCTTTGTGGGGCTGCATATGGATCAGAAACAAGCCAGACCTGATGGGTGCTTTGGGGAACTGTTTCCAGGAGGCACCTGTGCCTGAAAACTTTAGCTGTTGCTGATTCAACACATTGCTCAATGAACAGTAAACTACTTTTTGTATGGATTTGTAACTTAGGGGAGTTCCTCACAGTCTAAAAAGTTTGTCCTGCTTTTCCCTGGTGCCACCTCTTCCAAGCAATGCCTGCAGCACTGGTACTGTCAAATT
Organism: Acridotheres tristis; assembly: GCA_037013685.1. Taxonomy (NCBI): domain Eukaryota; kingdom Metazoa; phylum Chordata; class Aves; order Passeriformes; family Sturnidae; genus Acridotheres; species Acridotheres tristis. The sequence continues at coordinate 26,307,260 of CM072884.1, read as the reverse complement.
TTCAGTGCTTTTCAGCACCGTGTGCATCATCTGATGGTTTTGGAAGCAGCGTGTACGATCTGACCTTACCTTCCTGCCTTGCCTGTCTGGCCAGAATGTTTCTGCTGATAGTTCAAGCTTAGCTCCTGCTGCAGCTTCCTGTCGTTGAGGGACTAATTGCCTTCCTTATGTGGTAATTGTCAAAAAATATTGTTATAAATTCCTTTAGCCTTTCACCTACCCTGTGTGAAATGGACTGATAAGACCTGCAGTTGCTGTCTATGGTTAGATAGTTTGACTGCAGACACTTTATTGCCCCAGCTTTAAAAAGGGTTACGGTTGCATCAGGCAGCATCTGAGGCCATTAATTGCAGTTCTGTGCACACCTTTGAAACCCAGGAGGTGCAGAAGTAGTACACATTTCAGTGTGCATTGGGCCTGCTCTGCAGCTGGGTTGTGGCTCAGCTTTGAACAGGAGCTCTAACAGGTCCTTCAAGTTGACGCGGAGAACTGTAAGGAGCACAGCACAAAAAATAACCACCAGGCTGTGTCCTTGCTAAGGAAGGCATTGTGGTTTAGGGTCAGATTGGTGACTGCTGCTGGCTGCATGCAGGCCCGGTGCTTAGTTCCTTCACCAGCTCTGCACAAATGTTAGCACAAGTTCTTGTCCCAGGCCTCTAGAGAGGCTTCTTGTCCTTGACAACTGAATGCAGCTCTTCTGAGCCAGGAGGCTGCTGGCTGCCTCCAGGACCCTAACCAGAGATTGTTGTATCCCCTGTCCCGCTCCACACGGGAGAGAAGGGTCCGTGCCTGCCTCAGGTCCAGAGGAACCTTGCGGTGTGTGGCAGCAGGAACTGGCGGCCCGCTGTAGATAAAGCTGGGGTCTGTCAGTGCAGCTGTCATTAGCGCCCCGACTGGCACGTGGGGCTCATAATGCAAATGAGAGAATGCACTTGCGGGCGTCAGCGAGCCACATGAAAGGAGCCATTTGCGGAGTCATCTGTACGAAGGCAGCGTGAGAGGGCAGCCTAACCCAGCCACAGTTACACTGACTTCTTTTGCTAGCCCTAGAGGGCAGAGTTAAATTTATAGGGTGGGCTTAGTGTGTGCTGTAAATGTTCCTCCTTTAAATGTGTTTCTCATTTGAAATATAAAAATTAAAGTCCTACTGGAGTTTGAGTGCATTTGACATTCAAGAGAGGGATACTAGGCAGTGCTGTTTAAATCATAATTTAGTTCTGTTTCTGGGCAATAGGTTAATGTTTTCTCAGAAGCTATTTTTCTGAAAACTTGCTCTGGTATAAATATGTTTCTTTCTAATTTAATGTTAGATCTTTAGTCTCTCATTTTAAGAAGCATGTTGAAATAGCATTTGTACCAGATGGATTATCAGATCAAAATAAACGTGTTTAAAAGTTTCTACAGCAAGTTTGCAGAGAAGTAATTGCGTAAAAACAATAAATGAAACAAAATATGTATTGCATACACTGCTCCTATGTTTCCCTTTCCCTTCATTTCTTTTTCTATAACAACATTAATGCTTAAATTGTCCCAATTAGGCTTTAAAATTTATGCTTTAGCTAGTAAAATCTGACTCGTCTGGCTTCCCTTCATTTTGCTGCTTAATAACTGTCTCAAGACAGGTTTTACTAAGCCAGTGGTAACAGACAAGCATATTGTTTTAGCAACCAGAGCTTTGAAGTTGCAAAGTATTAATGAGGGAAATAAAAAAATTGTAGACAGATGCAGTAGTTGATGACTTTTGTCAGCCAAAGTATTTCTTTTGTCTCTGAGGTTGGAGCAAGTTTTTGGTTGTGTTGTTTTGGTTTTATTTTTCTTCCCTTTTTGATCCCTGTTGAGAGGATCTTCATGTTTGAAATTTCAAATTTTCCAATTTTTGTGTTTTATGCATATGTCTGTGTTTGCTTATACTGTGCTTTCTTCCCTTCGACTCCCACGTTTTCTTTTCGTCTGGCATATTTGAACTTGCTTCAGCTGGGGACAGCTGGGGCAAAATGAATCCCCACGAATAAAATTATAGTAAGAAGAGCAAGGTCTGTGAATGATCCTTTGCTGTTTCCTGAGTCGTTCCAGTGTCATTAATCAGTGCTGGTGCTGTGGAGGCTTGTGGTGTGTTATGTCGCCAGCACAGCAGCTTCTCCGTCCCTTTCCCCCACCCCCTGCGTGCCTACACAGTGGGGAAAACTAGAGAGGGAAGCCATCAATCTTCCCTGTCCTACATGTCAGCAGTGATTCTCCTGTCGACTTCCTGCTCTCCCTGTCATGCCCACCACCTGTGTTTAGAATTAGCTCTGATGCTGCAGATCTCACTTGGTTCTTCACCTGTTCTGCCCCGAGTAAATGGCTGTTAAAATAAAACAGAGCAGCTGAATACTATAGCATGTGAATAGTAACCACCTCTGTGGCTTGAGGGGTGATTTCTGTTGCAGCTGCTCTTGTAATACTGTCATAATTTTATGTAACATTGTGGGGTTTGGGTCTAAAATCTCTTGCTTTTTTTTCAGCCCAGGGTGAGTTTGTGAGTTAGTCTTTTTATTATTTAGAATTTTAAATATCTATAAGATATATTATAGATGGAGGCATAAGCCTATCTTTCATCTGTTAGGCTGCTGGGATAAAGTCATGAACAAAGACTAGTTCGTCCAAAGCTTGCCTTCAGTCACTCCAAGGATATAATTAGCAAAAGCCTTCTTGAAATTTGATTTTGAAGATGTGTCTGTCTCCCCCATGACTGGGTAGATTGAGAAGCTGACAGGCACTGCCTCTGTACTTCTGGGGTAGGATTAATGTGATCGTTTAATGGTTTGTTGTGTTAAACAATAGCTCATAACTGGACTCTAACCAGCCACATTTTTATGTATACTTTTATGTAATTTTATAACATGCCTATGCCAAAATTAAAAGGAGGAAACAATCCTAAGAATTGTTTGTCTACTGGCAGCTTTCTCCTATCCCCTTGAATGGGTGCTATGTTTCTCTGTTTTTAAAACCCGAAAGAGATGAAAGCATAGGCATAAGGTTACCTTATAATTGCAGCTTGTCTGCTGTCATTTCAAGTGTGTGATGGCAATATTTATGTGAAGCTGTAAAGAAGAGAGATTCTGAAAACTTCAGCCTTGTGAATGCTTTCACTTAATTTTATTTCTGTAACTCTTGGTAAAGGGGGAACTGTTTTACAACTGATTTTACTACATATTTGAGATGCAGCTTTTTCTTGACTGTACCAGGCAAATGCATGTATTCAACAGGTAAATAAATTCTTGTGTTCAGCAGTCACAGAATTCATAAAGCTAAACATGAAATGTATAAGCAGGACACTAAGAATTGGCTGTAACATGAGATGCTTGGACCTGCATGGATCTTTTCCTTTATCAGCTTTGGTGTGTCTTCCAGTTCTGGCACATCTATCTCATGAGAGGGAATGATTTTGGTTTTGACTGCTGAATTGAGGCCTTGACAGCTGCAGCTCTCCTTCCATGCAGAGAAGAGCTCTGCTTTGGTCTAAGAGAGCAGAACTGGATTTTTGGATGCTGTCATCTTTCCTGTTTTACATTGAAAATGGATGTGGCCATGGCACAGGATGGCAGGACCAGACTTTGGCCATCCTACTCTGGGACAAGGATGCTATGCTTATTCCTGATTATTTGATAGCATTTGGATGTTGATATTGTTTCAGTATAAGGAGTGGCAATTGTTTATCTCATGACAAAAGGGAGGTTAGGTAAGAGAACACCTGAATCTTTATGGGTTTGAGGGCAAGCTTCATTCGGTAATGCAGCTGAGAAATGCACTGTGGTGTTTAGAATTGCCATACAGAGGTCTTTTAGAGAGAAAACAAATAGTAGATGCTAAGTCACTGTCAGATACTGTGCTCTGAACAGGCCTGAGGAATAATGTGCAGCACGGCTGGTGTAGGTGTACACACCACACAGAGTTAAACATACGAACAGCAGGCTCACACTGTGCTTACTACAGATGTCTGAATGAGTGAGTGCCTGTGGGCTGGAACTGCATGTCTTGTGGCTTTCACTCTGCTCCGTTGGGAAGTCTTCACTCCTTTTGTTTTTATCCTTTTCCAGCTCTAGTACTTTGGAGCACACAGCTCCCATCCCCTGACCTAACAGCTCCATTGAAGTGCATTCCAGCCTCATGATTTCATGGTACCAGGCAGAAGTCCCCTGCCACGCTGCTATGCTGCCCGCTGCTTCTCACAGAGTGAACAAACAGGGAACATAAACTCTCTCCAAAGGAGCAATGTTCTCTGTATATTTTTAGTGCAAGAAATCCAAGATTCATTTGAGGGTGTTTCGTGTGGGCTTTTTTTAATATAGGCTTCTGCTAACACAATGGAATATTTCATGCCACCCTGTTTGCTGTAACTTCTCATGCCTTATGTTGTTAAATGGAATCAAAGGAGTTAAAGATGAAAGACTTCTTGTCAACTGGTCCCTCAGCTGGGAGCCAGTATGGGTTTGTTCTTTGTAATGGATTTACTAATGCTTTACTCAGGTTCAGCCTAGCTCAGTTTTCACTATTGGATTTACTTATTTCTGTGAATTCTCTACTTCAGGTTAAGTAATTGCTGAACTTAGACTGAATATAATACTGCTACTGTTTGTTTTTAATGTTTCACTTGCTATTTATTGCCGTTATACTGAATAAACCTTTTGTAAGTATTTGTTTATCATTTGAACATACAAAGCACCATTAAAGATGTCATGCTTGCTTTCACAGGTATTCTCTTTAATGGATAGAGAACTTGGTTCTTTCTTTATATGAAACTGTGTCCATTTGACATTGTACATTGTGTGTTTTCTTTTCAACATGTAGTGTGTCACCAGATGCTAATTTATGTTGTATTACAACAAACCTACCTTTCATTAGCTCATTGTTAGCCTTTGAATATTTGGAGTTAGTACAGTGTTTGAACATACAGTTTATGCTGAGACTCTCATGTCATGTATTTGCTTGGTGAAAGACATTCTCAAACTTCCTATTTAAATGTTACTATTGCATTTTTATGTATTGTGTGTATTATACTCACATTAAGGGACTGAATTTTGCCAATACATCCAATATGTTCATAGTAACATTACAGACTGGACAGTGATCCGAGAAGTTGAAAAGGCAGATAATGAACATCTTATGGGAAGCATACAAAACAAGGACTGCAGCTGCAAAAGGGACAGAGTCTGTCTGCCTTGGGGACCAACAAAGTTTTTAGGCAGAACTGTTCTCCACAGAATCAGGGTGTCAGCACTTTTTGGATCAAGGTATTGTCACATGGGCTGATCTGTGCTGACTGCACAGAAATTCCTGTGCCCTGGTATAACACACAGTTAGAGGGGTTAGAGCTGCTCCTGCACTGAAGTAGCACCAGCTTCAGGATCCCAGGGAGAAGCAGCAATAACATCAGGAGACATGTCAGGTGATGCTGTCTTTTACTAGACTAAAGTTGGAAGATGTGCAAGTCTCTTTACTATGCTTTAAACTTGATCATCCTAACGTACTTTAATTGATGTGGATCCATAGTGGATTTCTGGCACATGGTAACGTTTCTTAGCTTTAATAACTGTGCAGGTAGAAAACATGTTCTATATAAAGTCACTGGAGTCAAGGCAGTAATAGCTTAATTAGTAATAATAGTAATAATCTTAACATGGCATTCTCTGTGCCTTCTTACTGTCTGGATACTCAGTAAGAGCTGTACATCAAGTGCTATATGTAAGAGCTCGTTGGGGAAGCAAGGGATGTAAAGCACAAGTGGAGGAAGAAGAAAATACAGGAGGGATAAAATTGTCTGATAAGAAAATGGAATAGGGCTGTAAGAAGTATGGTCTGTGAAGAAAATTGTTGTTAAACAGAAAGTAAGCAGTACTGTGGGGAGAAGTAGTTGTGGGAAGGAGCATCAGGATTTGAACTTAGGGAGGGGAAACATGGACATGAAAAAAGGCTTTGTGCTCTGACAAACAACCAACTGTTCTGGGATCCCAGTAGGGGTAGAACACCATGTTAGTCGTCAACTGTTTGCTTCCAGACTTCTTCTTATCTTGGTTAAGAAACATAGGAAGCAAAAGACAAATGTCATGCCTGTTGCATTGCCTAGCAGCTGCTCTAGGCCTGTAGTAATAGAAGTACAGCTCTGAAGTCCAGTGAATCCCAAGTTTCTGTAAGACTTCATCTCATTTATATACATTAGAATATTGAATGCCTCCTTCCGTAGGAGAGCACCTGGCCATTCTCAGTGGCTTAGTGGGAGGTGAGTGGATTGTGTGAGTGGTGAGAAATGCTCTGATATAGGTTCCTAGGAAAACAAGGAATCAAGTGCCAAGTGAGAGATTGAGTGTCATAATTCCGTTTTTGTATAATGAAGAAGAGAGGTGCATGGGTGGTCAAGGACTGGAACACAAGGACTGGAAGCTGGAATTGCTGTTGGAAGAAGTGGTGTGCTTTTCATTGCTTCAGGTGATTACCTTGAAGCTCCTGTGCTGGAGGTTCTCCAAGAACACTTAGAAACAGACTCAAGAATATACCAGAAGTCAAGAAGATATTTGGGATGGGGTGAAGGAGTTGCCATCAAGACTTAAATATGTAGGCATTTATGTGAGCAGGAGAAATTAGCATGCCAGCTAGCCCAAAGCTGCTTTTGTCTGTCAGCACAAACACTTAAACGTTGGATAAGAAAATTGTCTTGATCTGAAAAACAAGTTTACTTTAAAAGAAAAGAGCATTTTTCAGCAAATTTAGAAAGAAATAGTCTAGGTTTTTCTAAGCTATAGATCATGCTTAAAGGTAAAAAAGTCCTATTCCACTTGGAAACACTTCCTCATTAATTTTTCTGAAGTCTGAGTCAAAATGAATTAAGTCAATTTGAAGTCTTTTTTTAACAGTTAAAAATAATGGTAGTTGGCCTTGACTTTTACTGCCATTTTGTGTGGTTTAATAGCTGTATGACTTTTTTTTCTCCCACACACATTTGTAAGAGATTCACAGAAAAGAAAACAGACTACATCAGTAAATAAGTTCTTCCTGCTAAGTTATAGATGTCACTCGTAAAAGTTAGCAGGAAAAAAAAATCATGCAGCCACAAGCATAATGAGGTTGGATGATCCTGCCACATAACTGATTCTGAGGATTTGTATTGTACAGCTTGCTGTGGTGGAGGGGACCCTCTTTTATAAGTTGAGCGGTCTTGCATGCTCTTGCAATTCTGCATGTAAGAGGCATTTTCACATAAAACATTGCTGAGCTACTTCTGAATATGGTGAAATTCTTTGGGAAGGTCGAGGAGGTAATTGATCATATGCTGACAGCTCAGGGCTCTGAGAAAATGGTCAGATGGAGGGCTGGGATGCAGGAAAACAAACTTTTTGAGATGGTAACTGTCACTTAGCCAAGCTATACATGTTTCAAGCTTTTTAATCTTTCCTCACAACCTCAGCTTCTTAGTCGTATTTTGTTTTTGCTGTTTCTCTGTGAACTCTTTTCCAATGTTGACATTTTGCTGGTCCTGATGCATGGGCAGTATTCCAGGTGTGATCTTGAGCTATAGCCGTATTTCTTTGTAGCGCTCTTTTAGAAATTCTATTGCTGCCAAAATAGGGAGTTTCAGAACTTTGATGATCTCTCTCATTATTATTTGACCTTTGGGTCAAGAAGTAGGTTTCTTTCAGGAACTGCTCAAAATGTTCTTTGCAGCTAGAAAAATAAGACTTCAGTGTTCATGGGAGTTAAGATGGCAATCTACTGGGACATTGCATGAGTTTACAACAAAAATGTTTGAATTTCTCTACACTGTGACCCTAATTTTCTATATCAGAGTAGATATAGAAACTAAAGAGAAAAATACAACTTTGGTGCGAAAGAAGATGAGAGAATCTACCACTTGGTTTCTGAGACCAACTTTTCACCAATCTTGTTTACAACTGTAGTTTTTTGCATATGCAGTCTGACAGCTTAAAATTATGGTAGTTGTCAGTCTCTGCTGTAAGACAGAGTATTTTAACTGACTTACTGCAATTATCAGTTCTGAGGTCATTTATATATTAATACACCCACAGGAGGGGAGAAGAGACAGGCATAAACGAGGCTTTTAAAATTACTTTTAAATAGAAAAGAATCTGTCAAAAAAGAAAAGAAAAAGAAAAAAAAGAAGGCGTGTGTTAATTTTGCCAACGCTTTGTCACAGAATATGGTCGTGGATCGGATTTTCTCTGGTATCCAGCCAACTGGGACCCCTCATCTGGGTAACTATCTTGGAGCCATTCAGAACTGGGTGAATCTGCAGGAAAAGTGCAGCTCAGTGCTCTATAGCATTATGGACATGCATTCTCTCACCATGCCCAAGGAGCCAGCTGTCCTGCGCCAAAACATCCTCGACACCACTGCTGCCATACTTGCCTGCGGGATTGACCCGAAGAAGTGTTTCCTGTTCCGGCAGTCACTGGTGAGTGCTCCTGTTGTGTTGGATTTGTTTCTGATTAAGTGGCTTTCCACACATCTTATTGAATGACTGTAGCATTGCTGAACTCCTTTATCGTGTTGGTGGTCCTAGAAAATGTTAACAGTGTTGGATTTTAAACTTGCCCCTTGCTGCAGTTTTGAAATTTTGTAGGCTGCAACGATGGCTGAGAAGCCCATTTAGGGATACGTACACTGTAAATTTCTGAAGCAGAGATAGGAATTTGTGTAGGTTATGAATAAAATACTTCAAAGACCTCTTAGAAGACACCTAATTTGTCTCTGTAACACTTCAGTCACAAAAGGTTAAGTCAAAAATGCATAAACCTGGCGTGTGTAACCATAAATGTACGGAAAACACATTTCTATGCTTTTATATCAGCTCTTGCCAGTTTTTCTGCCAGCTGCACAGTAATCACGAAGTAACAGGTGATTAACATGGTAAGTTCTGTATCGATTCCACCGTGATCATCAGGGAGTTACTTCTCTGGGATTTATTTTACTTTCTTTGCTATAACCTCCTTTTCATGTGCATGCTTTTCCATCTGATCTGGTAATTCTTATGTAAACCATGTGCTTCTCTTGACTACTCCAAGGGGTAGAGGGCTTACCTTCCCACTTGGCATATAGCTATCAGATGTTGTATATTTCTGGAACACAACTTAGTTTCTTGCTCGATGAACTTTCTGTTACTGACTCTAGACTGGCAAACTTCTGTAATTTCCACAGACACAGATGTGTCATAGCTTCTGCTCCTGTGAAGACACCCATAAATGGGTGTCCATCTTGCAACAGAACTGCAAAGGTGATATGTACACAGGATCTGAATTTTATTGATGCAAGCTGAAATGGTGTTGCATTCTCCCATTCAACACAATTCTTTATAGTCAGTTTCCTGGGGTTGTTAAACTGCAAATGGCAATCATAGCTCTCTATCCCTGGTGAATAATGAATTTATGAAGACAGATATACTTCCTGCTTCACTTTTCCTCTGTATTAAAAATCCAGTCTAAATAGATGAGCTCAGAATTCTAGTGGAGATACGTTTAAATAAATACACCCCATTTTTTTCAAATCTGTTTATAATTTTAAACGTTACCTGCTTGGGTTTTAATTTTCCTCTCCTCTGACTTGTCAGCTTCAAAATGATGACGTCATTAGCTGGAATAATCGCTAGGTGAGTTACAAGCCAATTATGCAGTAAAAGCCAATCTAGAGAGGGTTTTTTTCTTGTTTTCAAGCAACTGAACAATTAAATTAGTTACAACAGAGGATCAGTGACTAGATACACAGAGAGGGCTCTTCAGCATGAAGGGTAAATGCTTTGCAGGTTATGGTTAGAGAGGAAGAAAGTGAAGGTTTATAAAACTGCAAGTGATATGGAGAAATTTTTTTTATCCACTGAAGAATGTGAACTGACATATCAAAACAAGTTAACACCTGGAAGATTCAACACAAGCATAACAATGCTGCATTTCACAAAAGCCACATTTGAGATACGGAACCCCTTTACACAGGATACAGTGCATGCTGAAATTTATATGAATTCAGAAAGGACTCAACAAATTAATCGGAAAAATTGCTTTGGGACTGTTGCATATCTGAGCAGTCCCCTCTACAGGAAGTGGTGAAACCACAGATGGGAGAATATCCATGCTTTTCTGCACTCACGTTCTTTTTTTTCATTGGTTGCTCTCAGAGATGGATATTTGATCTGGTCCAGTGTTGCTTTTCTTATATTCCTACAGGTCTAAAAGCTAAACTAGTGCTGTTCCAGGTCTTACTAAAACCGACACTCAGGCTTCACCTTGAAGCCAGCAGATTATCAGTGAGGATCTTATATTGCACTCAGCCACATAAAAATACCTTTCACAATATAATAATGCAGAGATTGAATCTTTGAATCCCCAAAGAGAAAGTGTCAGACTCAGGAAATTATGGCTCTTTGTGCAGTGCTTCTACAGTACCAATACAGTCAAAAGCCAGTGAAAACCTAAGACAGCTAAACTTGAACATGTTCAGCTTTATCAAATGGAAGTTTCCAACAAATATGATTCTGATTTTCCTTATGGTGGTTAGACTGGCCTTAATTAAATAGACTGCCTTTTTACCTTAATTTTTCTGTGTTCTTATCTGTCCAGATGTAATGGCCATTGTTCTTATTAAATCTAAACCATTAGATTAAATGTTTGAGCTGTGTCTGAGATGTCTTGAATGTTATGTTTACTAATACTTATCACACAAGTATCCATACAACTTTCAGAAGTGGCTGATTCCAGCATGTTTTTGAAAGCTCATTGTCACACTGCAATCAGAAGAACTGTTACAGTTGTTTGTGAATATAGACTGTTTCAGCTCGGTTTCAGGCTGAAGTGGTTTGTCAGGTTCCCCAAACCAAGTCTGTACAAGCTGTATGAAGTGGTCAGGTATAGCCAGAGATGCAGTATGATCTGTTACATTTACATAGGCAGCACCAGATGTTTCTCTGGAAGCAATTAAAAGGAGTGTCTGCGTGTAGCTCTTGATGTGAGGAAAGGAGACAGGACCCTTGCTAATGTGATTATTGTTAGTATGATAATGAAATAGTACGTTATGGAATGTCATAATATCAAGATGATTGTTCCTAAAAATGAAGGTGTAAGATGGATTGCAGCTATTGCTAATCAAGAAAGTTTATTGCTTGATTTTGATTGGAAATTTCTCAGATTTCAAAAGAAAAAAAAAAAAAAGGAGCTGGCCTCCTTTTCAGCCACTGTAGCAGTCTCCAAGGGGGTCTAAAAAAGCCCCACTTTAGCTTACAAACATTTGGCTGAGGTGTAAAGCAAAGTGACCAAAACTGATTGTATACTGAAATAGGGTGTGTACTTCCAGAGGTCAGCAGGAAAGCAGTGAAAATCCAGCCACAAATAGAGAACTGGGTTAGGTATTTAGTTATGGACTGAGTATTTTTTTTTAATGGCAGATCAAACTGCTAAATGAGAGAATTCTCAGTAGCTTAGCATGCTGTAATTATTGTTGTATTTTGAGTTCTATCTAGAAAATTACCAAATCTGTAGATCACAGAAATATTTCTTTAATTAATTCTGAATGGCATTTTTGTTCTTTTTTTTAAATAAACATCCTGCAACAAAATTATTGTTTATGAACTTTTAATTTAATCACCAAAACCCACCATAACTGATGACTTTTTCTGTACCCTGATTCTATAGCAGTAAAGGTAGAATGAAATTCTTGCACTAAAGAAGTATATGTTATTAATATGTATATTACTAGTAATGGTAAGCCCCAATAAGGGAATTGCTCATGCAGTCATTCATGTAAATGTATTGTGTTCTCTCCCTTTCTCTGGATTACACTGGGCAAGAGTGGTCTAGAATTGCTGAAAAGGGGTGGTTTTTTTGTTCTTTATTTGTTTGTTTGGCTTATTCTTTTTATGTTTTGCTGCTTGTGTTGCTTCTCTAGGATATGTTTGCCATATGTGAAAAGAAATAATGCTCCTTGGTTTCTCAAAATGCCTGTGCTTTTTGGTAAGGTTTTCACTTATTTTACTTACTTAGGCTTTTTTGCAAATCTCTAATCCAGAGAATCTGAAATACCTGCCTCCAGAGTTTTCACACATTTCATCATCCTTTTCAATGCAAGAGACAAAACAGGCTGAGCAATATGAATCACAGACTAACTGCTGGGAGAAAGTGTGGTGAGAACAGATACTTCTCATGCTTATACTGGATCCAAAAGGTGCTGCTGTGATAAGGATACAGGTGAAGTTGACTTGGAATCCCAGAACAGATTTCAGTGATGTCCTCACCTTTCAACTAAAATTAAATAAAAGTGACAGAAATCTTGCATAGGCAAATTTTTATTGTACTGTTTAGAGAGCATATGGCCTATGTTCTCATCTATTGGATATACAGCTAAATTACCTATAAATGGAAAGTGGTAGTTGGATGAAAATTAGTTTAATATGCTTCAGAGTTTACCATTTATAGATTGTATTGTTTTAAAACATGTACAAACAGTAAGTTAATGGCTGGCTGCATATTTGGTCTTAATACATTGCAATTCACCAAATACCTCCCACACTTATATTGCCATATAAAAACTTGAATTCCAGCCTAGGGAAGTAGTGGCTACAAAGAACAAGTGATGGTAATTTGAAAATATTTAGAAGCAAGAAGGGTTATGATGAATGATTAGGGTAGTGTTTGGAACCACATTGTCTGTGAAGGGTTACAAACAAGCACATTTAATTAGAATATCTAGAAAAACTGTATGTTGGACAGTAAGATGGCCTCCCAGTGAGAGAAGCACTTTAATTACATCTTGTATAATTATATTTTCTCAAGTAGGAATTTATAAAAAAGTGACAGTTTTAGTAAGAATAAAAAATAAAAATAAATGCATATTTCAAAGTAGTGCATTTTTATTTGGAGTACAGCTGCAAGATGTATGAAACCCTCTTAGAGAAAATAATGTCAAGATATGCTTTAAGTGGCTGCCTTTGCCTACCAGGCATAAAAAAGAAGTTATGGAATAATGACTTATACAACATATCATGAAAGTATTAGAAGAAACTGAAAATATATTCCTTAAATTGTACCATCACTGATAAAAGCTGTAACAGTCATCTGTTGTAAAACTTAGATATTTTATTAAAACCAAAAAGGACTGGGGGGGGGGGGGCAGTAAATAAGGAAGACAGTATGCCATCTACACACATGGTAAATTCATATGATATAACCCATTTTCTCTGACTCGTGGTGGGTACACTACACATTTCAGTTCTTACCCATAACCATCTTGTATCTCATCTGCTTCACAGTCAAAACAATATTAGAAACTGATTTTGCTTTTATGTGGTCTCAGGCTGTTCTTCCTGTCCACCTATCTATTGTAATAGACACATGCTTAATGTCCCAAGAGAAACTAAAATTCCATCAGAGTTGATTCAGCAGGTGGTGCTTGATATGCTGCATGAGCACTTCTCTGAGGAGTCTTGTGAGTTTCTAGACAACATAATGTTCAATTTCTGGGTGGAAAATTGCAGTTTTCATCCTTCTGGGTAGGGTGATTTATTTTCTGAGTATAATCAACTGCAGTATTCTTGCAGTGTGCAAGCAAATAGAAGCAGTAACTCTGGGAGGTGGGAATTTGCAAATTTGTCTTAGCCTTAACTCCAAAACCCAAAATACAGCAATATAAATATGTGCACTGTTTCACTGCTGTTATTTTCCAGAAGTATCCATCTGCTTTGTTTTGTGGGCAGAGTTTGAATAGATTCACGCTACCCCGTTTCCATTTTTCAGAGGGTCTGAAAAGCTTCCATTGCATCATAGCATATAAATTCATTAAAGCACATTAATTTAGCATGGTCCATTGAAAACTTCCTGTCATAAGAGGAAGTATGTGACTGTTTAATTTAGAAAATTATTCTGCTTCTCTCATTCCTCTGTTTTCTCTCCCATGGACTGGACTAGACATAGTTACAGATCAGTGGGAAGGAAAGTCATGGTTCACTAGGATTTCTCTTTTTTTTCTTTTCTGCTTTAATTTACTGTCTTCGTCTCATACTATTATGTAGCTGTTATATTTTCCTCTCCTCACTGGTCTTCTCGACACACCAAACTAATTATTCAAACAGTATTGGGGGTTATACTAGGAGAATGTTTCTGAAAATAAGTTAATTTCACAATGAATAAAGGAGAGGAAAGGGTGCTTCAGCCAAATTACTGTGATCTGTCAGGGTTTATAACCAGTAAAGCTTGATTCCAGTAAGATTATTCTTGGTCAGGTTCTTCAGAAAGGAGAGACAGATCTTTTTTCTGTATGTTTTAGCCAAATATAAATAAGGATACAAGACTAAATTGTTCCAAGGTAAAGGTGAAAGCTGTAGAAACTGACACATTTATTGACAGTAACTAGATAACCACCCCTCAATTCAATACATTGCTTAACAAGTTTTTTAAATCTGATACTGCCTTTGTAACCATAAATTATTCTACCCAATCAGTTATTTCTTGGAACAGAAATTTGGGATACTGCGGCAAATTTTCTGTCATAAAATTACCTGCACTATGTGCATTTGACTCAAGAGTAGTCTAGTTTTTTGTCTTCTTTATGGCCTTTTTTTTTCCTCCGTTGTATAATATAGAGACGTATGTATCTTGAACATACTGCCTGCAACCTTAGGCATTAATAAAACCTTTCCTCTTATTCAAGAAAATTTTGAGCATCATTTGCTTTTAAAAAGGACCTCTTGAATTTTGCAGAAGCTCTTACTGGTACTTCTAGGTGAGACAGAAGTCCTAAAAAAAGGTTTAATTTCTTTTTAAGTGTAGGACTCTTTCCCTTCTCTGTTCCAATTTCTTTTAGTACACAGCTACCCAAATTACCTCCTGAGACTATTTGTTTGTACTCTATCAAAATTAAATCTTTTAAATTTACTGCCCCTTTAAAATGTAGCCCTTAATGAGGTTAACTACTGAGGGAAAGCTGTTTCCACGTGATAGATATGCAGCAAATTTGCAGTGCCTTACAGAGAAGGGCTATGGGTTGCAACTTGAGGAAATCGATCTTGAAAATAAAACACTGCATCTCTTCTTGCAGAAAGCCAGTTCAGCTGCCAACATACAACTTTGTATTATAACCTCAGAAAGCTGAGGCCCACTGTTGCTGATTTGCCTGGTTTCAGATCTGCTTCCAGTATTCATGCCTCTCTCACTGTTCTTGAATCTCATGGCTTGGTGTCTTCCTCAGCTGTATGTCTCATCATAAAAAGTTATCTAGAATTATTTGGACTTGAAGTAGCTACTGTTTTTCCATGTATAGTTCATTGGCTCTGGCCAGGGAATATCAGCAATAATTTGGTAAGGAATGGCTAGGATCAAGGACAAAAAAAATTGATCTGCAGGAAGAAGCCCTGAGATTATACTTCAGCATATAAAGCTCCAGAGATTATCCAAGTATAAATTGTGACCTGAGTTTAATAACTTCACATGGCTGCACAAGTAAATAATTAAGAAGCTATATGTCTTTTAAAAGGGAAGAGCAGGGCACTCAGGTGAACAAACAGAAATGTTTGTGCCTTTTAGATAACTGCTCATTATCGTTTGGAAGTGGTCACCTCTGTTAAATACGTGTGCTTTCAAAAAAAGAAAAAGGAATCTGGCTATGCAGCCTTGGCCTTGTCAGGCCACAAAGAAGGAATGTAAGTAGTTTGGTCTGCAAATAACTCTGATTAGTGATTAGTAAGCCAGGTTGTGGGGAATGCTTAATGCAATCGAGAGTGAGGGAGGAAATGTGTTCCTGGTAATAGCATAGAGATGACCGTCTTAACCCTTTGAGAAATGTTGATGGTTTTTACAGACTTGTATGAAATTAGAAGAGAAAACTTAAAATGAGCAAGAGCACAGAGCAGGAGAAAAGAGAGAAACTTGTATTTACTGAGAAGAGCAAGGGGTAGGATTTGGGCTGGAAAAGGGTGATTGCTGTATGGATGTGGTTAAGATTTTTTAGAAAATTTTTAATGGGAAATAGTTGACTTTGTAAAGGGAAACAGTAAATAGAGCACTTAAAACACTGGTATTTCTGGAAATATTTTCAGCAGGTCTGCAAGAAATATTTCCCAAGAA
The DNA here is from genome assembly GCA_037013685.1 of Acridotheres tristis. Taxonomy (NCBI): domain Eukaryota; kingdom Metazoa; phylum Chordata; class Aves; order Passeriformes; family Sturnidae; genus Acridotheres; species Acridotheres tristis. The sequence continues at coordinate 26,291,169 of CM072884.1, read as the reverse complement.
AAGAATGTTTATACTGAAAACAGGCAATTATATTTTTTAAGGACACAAAAGTAGCTGATGTTGACCTGAAGGATTTAACTGATTAGATAGCTGGTTTTCAGAATTACCAGTGACTGTAATATTCTTGAAGTTAGGTTTGACATACAGTTCAGGAACTGTCACTGGTTATGGGTTTTGTTAATAGGAGATGTAATTCTGGTTTTCTACCATTTATATTGTTCTTATACTGATGTATTTGGGAGAGAGGGCACACTTAGAAAAGTATGTCTTCATTGGAAAAGAGTTAAGTTTATTATTATCTATTCTCTTTTGAAAACCTGGGTAACTCCTGAAGGACATCGTAGCTCTGGACAGTAGGTCGCTGTCAGATTTTAAAACACAAAAGAAGTTGAGTTAGAATTTATAATATAAAATTATAATAATTTTATTTATAATTAACCAGTTTATACTAGTTAAAGTATACACAGAATAGCCTGAATTAATTGGAACTCTTTATAGTTTTATTTCTTGAAATCCTAGTTAGATTATTGGGTAACCTTCTTGAAAAAAATAAACTAAAAAAGCAAGCAGAACGCCTCTCAAACAGTCATACTCTTTTTAATGAAAATTTTGTGAAAAGTGATGCATCTTTCCTTGTGATGGCACAATAAACACTACCTAACACAATAGGAATCAACTGGAAATCGTTTTGTAGATTTATCCAAATACGTGATGTCTCTTCTCTATTTCCTTTCATTTCACTGTTGAAAGCCACGTAGGCTGTAATGCTTACTTTTTTTTGAATGGCACAGTGAACAGTCATGTTCTTCAGGGATTCTTGCTGGGAGTAGTTCTGGTCAACCTCTTCCTTCATGACCTGAAGAAGGTAGTGAACAGAAGTTCATGGGCAATGCCAAGACTTTATGGGTAGCCAAATGCTATGTCAAGGAAAGGAATTCCAAAAGAACTCATGAAACAGAGTGGACAGGCAAATAAGGGGTAGAAGAGTTTTAAATACTTTAAAACATCTGGGTGAAAGTATTTTAAACCTTCTTCACATAATGCAGGAAAGAAAGTCATGGAGTCATGATTGACAGTTCTCTGAAGTCATTGGCTCGGCAGTAGCAATTTTCAAAAAAGCTAATGATATGTCATCACCACATTACCAGAAAGGGTATTGTGAATAAGACAGAGATGATCACCATACAAAACCTTAGTGTGCCCATTTTTTGAATATTGGGTAAAGTTTTATAGTCTGCATCTCCAGAACGAACTAATTAATTTAATATGATACAAAGGAGAGGAATTCATGCAGCAGGGGATAAAGTAGCTGCCTTAAGAAAGAAAAAATTGCAAGTCAGGGTTGCTTCAGTTTAAAGAGGAGAAGGCTGCAGCATCTATGCAATCAAACTTTACAAAATCAGAAAAACACTGAATAAGCTGGATATGGAATTGTTCACCAAATTGAGCAATATAAGAAAGAGATGGTATTCAAAACCAGTAAACAAACATGGATACATTAGTGGCTCAATTATTTTTTTACACATTAGGTTTAAGCCTCTAGAGCTTGCTGCACCATGGGGTTATGAAGTGGGCAGAATCAGCTGGTTCAGAAGGCACATTCCTGGGGAATCTTGATACATTACCAGGACTGGGCCAGGGATAATACCTTCTGATATTCCCCAGTGCAACGATTATGGATGCTGGAGAAGTATGAGGGGAAGATACTCGTAAGAAGCAGTAGGCTTATGTGTTCGCCCCACATGCTACTCCTGGAAACAGAGCATGAGACTGCATTGTCTTTGTTGTGATCCAGTACAGTGTTATTTCTTACATTCTTGTATTTTGGTTGTTTAATGAAGACATTTGCCTGCCATTTTAAATAGACCTGCAGCAAGAAGCTGATTGAGTTTGTGTGAATGTCTTGTCCCGATTGTGATCCATGGGTATTGCTCAGTGAACAGAAGAGTAGACTGAGCCTTTATTCTGCTGGTGTCATATACATCATCACATCTTCCAGTTTCTTTGTATCAAATCTGTGTAATCAGTGTGATGGAATACTGTAGCTAAATGAGTAACATTTGGGCAGATGCACCATGACCAACCAAAGGCAGCAATTACCTGCCCCTCTTGACAAGTAAAACACAGTAGCTTAAACCATGATTTAGTCTGACAAATGATTTGTGGTTTAAGCCTAGAACCTCCTGATTCACACACCAATATCCAGTCAGTTACTGTAATTTGAATGATGAATGCTGTCTCATTAGCCTCCGATACTGAATTTTATTCCAACTTAAATCTCTACACTTTGGTATGCTTTTACATCTTTCGTCCCCGTTTTATCAGGCTTTTTCTTCAGCTTATTCAGCACTTGAGTCTTACTTAGGAAAGGACTTGGTGTTTGAAGATGGGAAATGAATATAACTTGGTAGGACCCAGAACTGTGTATTCAACCCAACAAATGCTGTTTAGATCACTTTGTGTTTTGGTAACTGATGTAATGTCAAATCAACTGATCCAGTGAAGCACACGTGCAGTCTTGGCTGCGAAATCAACATCTGACAGAGCTGAATCAATGACTGCATAGCTTTTAAAGAGGGTTCTTGTCAACACAAGTGCAACAGAGCACCATCTCCTCTCCATCCGTGACTAGAAGAAAGAAATGAAAAACCACTTTGAACCAGATGGTGTTTCCTTCTAGATGAAATAGGAGTCTTGTGCTTCGTATTTTCCATGAAGTTAATTTTACTCCGGTATTTTGTTGCACTTTGTCTTGTGCACAGAAGATTGCAGGTCAAATAAGCATGAGGGAATTTATAAAAACCCTGAATCTATGGGAAAGGCATAAAGAAGGGAAAGAATCAAACTGAAATATTTCTAACCACTGAGCTGTAGCCTGAAGGTTGGATCCTTTTACACATTGGTGACCAAAGTAGTCCAATGACTGCTAGCTAGGAAATCAGTATACTTAAAAAGTGACAACAAAGGAATTGCAATTAATAATCCTAGTAATTCTTAATTATTAACAAACACTTTTTACTGCCTTCTGTCTGGGTTGTTATATCATGTTGCAGGCATGAAATTTTGAACATCTTTGATACAGTTAGCATGCTCTTAAAGATTCAACCCTGCCAATATTGCAAAGAGTGAATCAAGTATGCAAGCAAAGGAGTTTACATATGTGTTCAACTCTGCTATTGCTAAAGCATTTTCTTTCTTGTTTATAATATGAGTGGATAGGATCAAAAACCTTGCTATACTATTTTAATGTAAAGCATTCAATCCTGGCAGTGTCCAAAACTTTCCATTAGCTTGTCATTTGACCTTACTGAAAAAGTAATATACAGAAATAAATGGTTTTCTGGTCTTTAATGCAATTTATTCTTATTGACTTTGAGAAAATATGCATATAAAATAAGAAGATTTAAATAGATTCTAACTTCATACTTTCAGGTTCCTGAGCATGCAGAACTTGCCTGGATTCTTGGGTGCTTAACTAATGTGCCACGTCTGCTACGTTTGCCCCAGTGGAAGGTATGGACTGTTTGGTAAATTTGAAAGAAATTTATGGGAATTCAGGAGAAATGTTGTCCTGGAAGTACTTTTCATCTATGAAGTACCAACTGTACCTGGGTTATTCTTGCTTTAGGTTTAAGGTTTCTGTAGTCCTGTGGTGGAAGGGAGAAAACATGTCTCTCCAGGACTGTTCCTCTTAGTGAACATTTTCCTGCTGGAAGCTACAGAATGGTGTTTTTGTCAGAGACTTGCAGAAAAACTGTACTAAATAAGAAGTTTATTTACTGTTATAAAACTGATTTTGCTAGAACATTCAGTGTTATTTCAATGCTTATTTAATAATGCAAAAGTGATGCAAGATATTGCAGTGGCAACCTTGGGTCTTCCTGATTAAGGAGTTCCGTAAACAGCTTTTCTTTTTCCGCTATAAAGAGTGGCTGCTCCGTAAATTTTATGGAAGAGTGTTAAAAAGAGGCATATGTTTGAAGACGAGTATAGAAATTATAAATATTAAAAATATGCTGAGTGATATTTTTGTCTTAAATGTTTGCCTTTACAAGCTTCAAATGTTCATCTTCATAATCTCGGTGTTGCATCAGCAGGACTGCATCAAGAGAGTTCTTGCATTTAATTTCCTTGTATTTTATTTTGACATTTAGTGAGCAGAAAAAGGTAGGAGAGAGAAGTATCTGAAAAAGGAAAAAAAAACCCAACCGCTTAAGATCAGTTTGGCTTGCAGAGTTCACAGCAGTCTTAAATACCTCCAGATGTTTTCTTTTTTCCTGTTTTCCTTCTTAATTAAATAAAACCAGTAAAACTTAAATACAGCAACCAGTGTTAATGCATGGCATAGATTAAAGCAAACCTTTTCAAACCTGAGGTTCTAAAGTTAAGCTCTTAAATCTTACTTTGACTGGTTTGACTTTCCAGACCTACAGATAGGTGTTACAGGTGCAAGGCTTTTCAGATTAGGTTCCTTGAACCCTAGGCACTTAGAGATGTAGACAGAATACAGGATCTGTTGGAGAGTGTGAGACAAGTCTAAATATATTTGAACAGTCTTAATGAAATAATTCAGATTTCAATGGGGTTAGTACATTTAACTATTGCTAAGAGTAAAACATAGATATGCCATAGCTAGAACAGAATTAGTGTTTGTAGCCTGACTGTCTTGTTCTAGGTGATCCATATCAGGGAGCATCAGAATGCATTAGGTGGATTGTGGGGAGCAGTGTGAGCTAACAGAGACAACAGTGGACTCTGCCCCTGTAGTTCTGTCAGCTGTCACTGTCACAGGTTCTCCCAGCTGTCACTGGCTATCATGGTGACTGTGTGATCACGGTGTCTTGATCTCTAACACAGGTATTAATACCTTTTTGTATCTTCATTATGAAGTGTTACAAAAATTTATTGCTGAAGACACTATTTTAAAAGTGGGATTTATGTGTAATATACAAATGTAATAACCCAGCCTGATGGTTTTGCATGTGAAATCGTTTCCATTAAGAAGGTTACAAATGGAAAACAAAAGAAACCCTATGTTCCCTTCTCACTAGAATTTCAGAACAGTGTAGGGAAATTCATAAACATAGGACATAAACCAGAATACATTCATAAGGAGTGGATTTTACATGACACTGTCTTCTATAGAGCTACATAATAAATTACTCAGTTATTCAGAATTCTAATTAATTAAAATCATGGACTTTGATACCATTGGTCAAAAGTGTGATTCATCTCTGTTTTTCTTTTCCAAACAGATGAAGCGTGCCAGCCAGAATAGCGAAGGAACTGTTGGTTTGTTGACTTACCCTGTGCTTCAAGCAGCAGATATTTTGCTGTACAAGTAAGAGGCAGAATGTGAGCCCATGGGCAATGTCGTTCAGCTACATTGGAATGAATGCTTGTCAGGTCAACATGCTGACTTATTGAGCAGGGGAGCTGGGTGTGATTAGATCAGAAGATTGGAAATGGATGACAGACTCTCAAGTGGCGGGTTGAAATCTAGCGTGGTTAAAAAGCTACTGACAGGGCTGTAAAGAGCAAAAGCTGGTCACGTGAGAATAATTCTTAGGGAATTACAACAGACAGATGTTTAATTATGCATATTACACATTCACACAGATACACTTTTTTGAAGTAGTTATGCTTTATTTTATGCAGTGTACTGTAGATGTACTTAAACTGTCTGTATGTAGTACACAAATATTAGTAGGGGTTTCTGTGTAGGCCAGTTCATACTGATGAAAAAGAGTAAGTTATTGACTGCAGCTTGTAGTAACCTGGGCTGGTTCAATTTTGTCAATTTTGTGTGCTGCAGTGGAAGTAGCCTAGTGAGGGACTGAGGACTCAGCATGCCCTAAACCTGTAGCCTGGATGATAGAATTTGTAGAGCATTGTCATGACTGGTTATATTTCATAATATTATAATATTATATCATAATATTATTTAAACTGTCTCAGTAAGTAAATGTTAAGGACAGGGCACCATGTATGAATTATTTTTATGTTCAGAGCATATGTACTTTGTGTCATTGTTCTGAAGGAAGTTGTGAATATTGGTTGAGACAGAGAAGTAGCACAGGACTGAGGACAAGGATGTCAGGTCAGACTAATCAAGATTAACCAATTGTGAATTCAGAAAAATGTATCTAGATAAATTTCATGTTAATTGATCATAGTAGGGAAAACAGGACTGTTAGAAGACCAAGAGATGGTATTTCTAATTTACCTGAGTTTTATCTAGAAATATCAGGAAGCAAGCAAAAGTCAGAATTAATTTTAATATTCTAATGATAATATTCAAATACAATATTGTAACTTTATTTGAAGTGAGTCCCGTTTGATTGTCAAATATTTGAGTGATTTGAGTGTCAAGTATTGAAGGGTGAAATTTAGACAACTTTATCAGAAATCACGTTGTTTTGATGGAACTCAACGATGTCTGTCTCTTCCATCTCTAATAAGACCGGGTATTCCATCTTTTCTTAGTTAAGCCAGTGGTTTGTTGACTACTATCTGTGTTAACAGCAGGCTGTCCACACAGAGCACAAAACAAGGAAGTGAAAGAGAAACAATATGTCTTTGAAGAAATTTGACTTGATATCTTTAATAAGAAATGTTTTAATGTCAACAAAATAATATGAGGAACAAGAAATGGTGAGAAACGGAAACACAGGAAGAAAACAGCAGTCATGAAGTAGAATTTAGAGCTGGAGGAGGCAGAAAAACAGTACTAGCTCAGATGAACCAAGGATCAAAGAGACAGGAAAATGGGCATAAGGTAAATATATGACAGAAAGGAGTAAAAATAGCACCAGAATAGAAATATTTTTTTAAAAGCCAGCAAGGAAAAAGGTAAGGTACTGTGCAGAGACTTTTATAGAGATAATATGTTTTCCGTTTAGTGGCAAACTTTGTGAATGTGGAACCATTTCGGCATATGGAAACATTTCTTTTGGCCTGCTTAAAGTATATTGATTATGGTAACTGATTTTCTCTCAGTTATAGGGAACTGTGATTTCCTATAGACTACTGTAACTGTTTTTAGGTTGCCTTGCTGACTGGTTGGGAATAAAGATGGACAAATTGATTCCTGCATGTCAGCCTAGTAATTCAGAATCAGAAGGAAAGAGTACCGTGTTGATCTGAAATTTTCTGGGAATTTAAAAGATGCATAGTGAGCTTTCTTACTTTGGAACATGTCCAGTATTCATAGCTGAATACCCCATAACCCTTAGAAAAAAAATTTGCTGGGGGATGGGAGAGTAATCAAAAGCTGGCAAGATTTCAAGTCTGCCTCATCTAAAAGAACATTTTTAGCAAGTATGATTAACTGTGGGAAAGAACCACCAGGGAAAGTAATGGATTCTTCACCTCCTGATGTTCTCTGATGCAGATTGTGTTTCCCTCCAAAAGTGTATTCAAGCCGTTGAGTGCAATACAGAAGATCAAGTTATCCTTTGAATCTAGCAGTTCTAATCTTCTAACACTTATGACAATAGAGGTGCTGGATCACATGATTTATAATATTGTGATGGGGAAGAAACACTCTCTTCTTTCCTTCTCTTTGTAACCTTCTCAGTATTAACTCCTCAACAGTTATGTTTTCTTGAGACTTGACATGGCAAGGTGCTTGCACTTGATGCCTTGCAGATTTCTTACTTCGTTTGCATACTATAAAATGTACTCTTTGATCTCTGAAGAGGCAGCAGGAGATACTACAGAAACCTTTCTTTGAGGTGAGTTTAATGAGTTGCTCTTACAGGTATCTTTGCTGTATATGTCTTCACAAAAGGGCGATTTTTGCCCTTGGTTATGTGCTTCAGTTCAGCTCAAAAAGCAGTCATCCTTGAATATGTTCAGTTTGGGATCTTGTTCCCACAGCACCTATATCTAGCTGGGACTGAGTGTTTGGCTCAATCTGGCCCTCAGTCATGGCAGAAGCTGTGACAGTCTTGAGTAACATTTCAGCAGAACCAGAGAGCTTTGCTGAGTTTCCTGTGTCTGTCTTTTATTAAAAGGTCAACACGTGTTCCTGTTGGAGAAGATCAAGTCCTGCACCTGGAACTAGCCCAAGATATAGCACAACATTTCAACAAGAAATATGGAGAATTCTTTCCTGTGCCCAAAGCCATTTTAAGTGAGCTGATCTTGGTTATTTTTTTTCCCTTAACTGTACTTGAAGTTGAAGATTGATTTAAATATTGTGGAAATAGTTTCAGGGACCAAGAAAAGGAGGCAAACTGATATTAAGGGAGTGGAAAATTAAAAAGTGGCAATAAGAGACTAGAGGCTATGAAAATGAACTTTCAAGATAGATATAGGGCTTTAGAAATCCATGGTCGAGGAATGTACATGACGTCTGGTATTCTAGTCCAGATGCACCCTATTGCTGCCAGTCAGCCTTGCTCTTCAAGGACTTCTGGACTTCAAGGTCTTCTGGACTTTTTAAGAGTAGGGTCTCTGTTCCATGTTGCTCATTCAGGAGACATGTTAGCAGCAAGGCAAGAGACCTCTAGCAAGCAGAATTCTTCAGTGTCCGAGTGGGAGATGTTTACTTTAAGCATGCTGAACAGCCTGTTGGTTTATATGTACAGTGCTCCAATTTTTTTTAAGAGTGTTTAATATATACTTGAGTATTTCAATATGTATCTGTCAGAGAGCTTAAGACTTTATGGTTTTGATGTTAGACTCAGGAAAACTTATAAGGAAAATCTTCTCAGCCATTTTTGAGCAATAAGGTCATAGGCCGGGGGGTGAGGAGGAGTCAGATGGCGCAAATGGCATGTTTGTTAAGAAACGTGAATAATTGGGCAAGGATGAAGCGTTGCATCTTTGTTGTAAGTAATGTAGAGGAATGCACAGCAGAGACCTTCGCCCCCAAAAGGGCAAGGAATTCTCACCTTAGAAAAGACAGGCAGTAATAAACCTTTCTCGATTTTCAAGCCTCAGTGACAAAAACGATGTTAGACCTAGAGTGGAGTTCTGAGAATATTAGGGGTTGCAAACTGCAGTTTCTAATTGAGCACTAAGCACTATAAAGAGGAGCTGAGTGTAACCTATAATGCAGTGAGACTCTTGACCATTAAATAAAAAGCTCAATTTGAAAAAGAAAAAAAGTTTCAATTTGCTCCCAAAAAGCATTCCTTCTTAAGTTCATAAGTACATGCAAACCAACAGAATATCCTAGATGAATGGAGAAGGTAGGGATCTATTCAGACTCACTAGCTGTAGACAGTTGAATTACCTGGACTCTTTCAAATTTGCAGAAAAGGGACAGACTCTTACAATAGGTGATTTCAGAACAAAGCACTTTCTGGGGCAATCTGAATTGTATGCTGGAACAACTCTTATCCTTTCACTGAGTACATAGGCCATCTATGAACAATATGCAGGTAATTTAGTTGGCTGTATTAGGTTTCTAAAAACAATTGGTGTGAGTACTCTGTGGATAAGTGATACTTTATATACTCTATGAATTATATTTCTTGGTGAAATACTGAAACAGAGTGCATTGATGCTTTTAAAGTACTTTCCAATATTCTCCTAATGCTACTAATCTATTTCATGTACATGCATGTATCTTAGCAGTTTGTACAATACCCACACCTTTCTTACCTGAACAGTGCTTTACATCTAACAGAGTTGGTTAGTTTTGAGTTAGAGAATTTTAATAACTGTTTTTACTGAGATTTAGGAGAATTGCCAAGTGATTTTGAGTGGAAGAGTTTCCTGAAATAAAGAGATTAACTGTTATGTGATTCTTACTGGGTTTTTTTACTAGTGGAGTTAACCAGAACCTTTCAGTAATGTGTAGTAATAGAAGGGAGGAGAAATTTGGGGGGGAAATCAGCATGCAAGCCCCATAAAATATTAGGAGTAGCCCCAGCAGAATTTTGTGCTTAGTGAGGATGGGAGAGATGGAACAAGCTTCATTCAGTTTATGAGAGGAGAAAGGTAGCTTCTTAGAAGGACAGGAAGGGTGCAAGAACTAAACAGAGCATACATTATTGTCCTCGCAATTCATTTTTGAGCAAGGATAAACAGCTTCATCATATAGCTGCACATTGTTCTTAGCAATTATCATAAGAAACCATTGTCTGTGCTCATAATTTTTTTTTTAAAGGCACAACAAAGAAAATAAAATCCCTCAGAGATCCATCAGTGAAGATGTCCAAGTCAGACCCACAGAAGTTAGCTACTGTTAACATAGCAGACAGCCCTGATGAAATAGTGCTGAAGTTTCGCAAAGCTGTGACTGACTTTACCTCGGAGGTAACCTATGACCCCATCGCTCGCCCCGGTGTCTCCAATCTGGTGTCCATTCACGCTGCAGTAACAGGGCTTAGCATCAAAGAAGTGCTGCACCAAGCCACTGATCTCGACACTGCTCACTACAAAATGGTGGTAGCAGAGTCCGTTATCCAAAAATTTGCACCTATCAGGAATGAAATCAAGAAACTCCAGGAAGACAAGTCCCATCTGGTAAAGGTTTTAGAGGATGGAGCAGAAAAAGCCAAAGAACTGGCTGCTCCTATCTATCAAGAAATAAGAAGACTGGTGGGATTTCAATAGAAGCTGCTGTGTAGTTTCAAAGACTTTTGTATCATGGGACAGAGATTTTGTTATTTGTAATAAAATAATTTCTTAATTTTTAATAATTTTGGTTTGAAACAAAAGCGTTTTTTCCTGGAAGATCCAAGGAGAATGTTGAAAGTAATTGCATTAAAAAATGTGCATGAAGCCAGGTATTTCCAGTGGTACCAGCATTAAGCTTGTCTGGATAGTCAAAGAGGGAGAACAGAAGCAATCACAATTGACTAAGAAATTGTGCAAAAGCATATTATAAGGTTGCCTGTGTGGGTTTTTGGATTTTTTCCATTGACCATTGCAAGAAGCAGAAGTGTGGGCAAGGTGATCAAAATCTAGCAGAAAGATTTGTAATCCTCTCAAGAACATACTTAGCTTTGTATGTGATCTTGTTACAGATGGACAATTTATCCTATTGGGAGTTACTAAGCTTTGATATGGTGATTGAACATGTTCTTGGATAACCAGAATAAAAGCAGAGACTTAAAAATAAATGCTCAGGGTGGTAAGGAGAGAACTTACTGCTTCTCTCTATAGTGTCTTCAAATTCAGTGTGAATTTTTTTTTGTATTTAGATAGTTTGTGCAAAGTGAATTTCACTTCTGCCATTTGTGCCATCCTGTTGGTCAGGTCTGAGGTACTTCAGTGAGAAATGACATGTGCTTCAACTGCTCCTATTTCACCTGTTGTTCTGTTTAGCAGGAAGCTCCTGGATTTTCAGTTCAGCATCAAGTCTAGGATTGCTTTAAAAAAGGTGCAGAAGAGAAGATGTATTCCTGAATCAAAGAAATCTTGGGTTAAGAATCAGAGAATTTTCTGTAAAGTTTACAAAGTTGCTTCTTTAGAAAATTGTCCCAAGGTCAAAGCCAGAATAGAGTTGAACAGATCTTTATGGACTCTTCACTACTGAGCCTTGAGAAAGTGTAGTGATGGGAGAACAGTGTTAGCCTGCCCTGATCTTGGGTCTCACAAGATCCACAGACTTGGACCCATGGATTGTGGCACTTGTTGGGGAATGCGTGGCAAAGGGGAATTGCCAAAAGGAGACACCATGTTCTGAAGAGGGGTAGTAGTACATGTTAAAAGGTAACAAAAGCCCTACTGGTCCTGTGCCAGCATATTTAACTGTGTCATTACACTTTATGGTGCTGTGTTTGAAATTGCTGTACTGTAATGTAAATTGAGTTAATCCTGTACTCTGGCAGCTCATAACCACTCTATGCCTATGGCATTTGTCATGAAGGATTGCAGTCTTACATGACTGAGTTAGTAAAACATGAAGGGGGGTGTGTTTCTACATAGTGCAGTTGGTTGGTTGGTTGTTTTGGGGTTTTTCTAAAAAGCAGTATTTAGTTAATTATAGTGAGTTGATTCAGAAAGAAATATTTAATTTTCCAAAACATAAAGCTGGAGACTGTGCGTCTCCAGATCTGAAGAAGAGAACTGCCATGCAAGAACTTGATGATCACAGATTTTCTAAAATTAGTCAAAACTAGAGAAGCAGAGTGGATGGAGACAGACTGATTGGAACCAAACTCAGTATGGACAAGCCTAAGGTAATGTCCTCTGGGAAGAATAAGTATATTCAAAAATTGTCCGTGGTGTTAAATAAGCTGTAGTGGATAAGGAAAGGACATGTTATAAATGTTTATATTTACATAGTTTTACAAAACATTTGTCAGTGTTTAGCAGCTGCATTAGGGCACTACAATGAAAAATTAAGGCACACAATTACTGCTGCTTCGTGACTTAGCATAAAATGTTTGCTGTGGTGCTTTTTAATATAGACTGATTTCTGCAAAGGTCTCACAGTATGTACCTTGAGAGAACTTAACACTGTGCTCATGAAGACTGTGAAAATCTTTAATACTAGTGTGTCTAGTTTCTACCCAAATCTCTTTTTCACTAGCAAAGATAGAAGTATATATTCAAAAGACAAATCACAGTTTGAAGATCTCTTTACCTTTCTGATACTCAAATCACCTAATATATAGAATTGCCATTCAACACACCTTCTTTGCAGTGGAAGGAAAATAAGAGCATTCATACGAGGGGTTGACACCAACAGGTAGTTTTGGTTTGTTACTTAAACTGTTTGAGCAATCTTTCCAAAACTGTTAGATTCTTTATGAGAAAATCATGTAAGTAAAGCAGGAAAACTTCAGAAGAGCCTTTTCTTTGGGATGGGAGTTTAAGTCATTGTATATTTAGCTGTGTTTCAATCAAATCCACTAATTTACCTCTTTTTAATTCAAGAATACATTGGGGGTTTTCTCTTCCCTTTCCCCTATCAGTCAAACAAGTCTTATTTGCCTGACCTATTTCCTTCAAGTAAGGAAATATACATGTTTTTTCATCTTCAGGAAAGTCAAACTTGTGTAAAATAAGTATATTAACCTACTGATTGTCGAGTTAGCTTTTCATTTTAGTTGCTCCTGTGCAGGAATTCTCAAAATAACATGTGTTTGCCCAGTGAGATAATCCCAATCCCATTAACAGCCATGATCTTTAGAATCCCTTGAGAGGAGACAACAAATGTAGATGTTTGCAGGTATCTGTTGCCTATTTCAGTTTTCATAGAGCATATTTTTTCTGCAGAGTTAACCATTCAGCTGGTTTAGCTGAGCTTGAAGCAATGAGTTGATTTCAAGCTGCTCTCTCCTCTTCTACCTCCCTGTTTCCTCTTGGGAATGTTTTATAAGCACCCGTTCTATATAGGGTTCTGTGGCAATGTTTACTAAGTAGTGCAGTTGAGTTAGAACAGCTGTTTAGAGAACAATTTTTGGAGAAGATGTGATGCTTTATATTTCATAATTACTTGTCTCACACTAACTCTAGAGCTGGGGATTTAATGTTTGTTTGCAACAAAGTAGGTGCACTCCTGAAATGCATTTTCATGTTTGTTTTTATCCAAGTCACATTCTCTAAGACTTCCCTGTGATGTCAGCTGAAATGCAGTTGGTGGGAAGTTTCTGCAGAAGCACATCTTCATCCTGCAGTGTGGTATAGACATGTCTTATGGTATTGTGGAAGTCATTGTAAGATGTTCTTCCAGGACGAGGAGGGAAAAAAGTCCAAATATATGTTTCCTAATTGAAGTGTAGAGTCAAAAGGTGGAGAGGTACCCTTGCCCCTTGTTGTCTTGCTCACTGAAGAAAAGGAAGCAGGAACAATGATCCTTTATTTAGAATGCATTGGTAATTTGTGCCTTAGGCTTAAAATCTCCTCTTTTGTCATTCCTATATGTTAGTGCACCTGGCCTACTGCAGATCCCAACCACAACATATGTATCAGACATAGCATCTCCTGGTAAGACTCACTCATCTTTAGAGATAAAACATCAACTCCATAGTGAATTACTTGCAAAAAATCTAACAAAAACATTTATACACTTGAGACATTTATTTTTCCAGCTTGTTGTTCCTAGGAAGTCATGATATCACATAGTGAGTCTCAGATCTGTGCTTTGAGTTTAGAGCATAGTTTACTGGGAATTTTAGATTCAGAGTTTTAGATTTTTCTGCAGCAGAGATTCCAAATGATGGTTGGCTCCATAAATTAACTCTGGGACTGCTCCAGCATACATCCCTGCCTCAAATAGCTGGAGTGTATGGATATTGTACATTATACTGGAATTTAATTGTAACTCTTAAAGATGTGGTTGAAGTATACTTAGTTTTCAAACACCATGGCCTGGCTTCTCAGATTCTCCAGAAGGCTTTCTGCATAGTTCTGATTCAGCGTGTGTTTATCTACAACCAGTTCAAGCAAGGCTCCTTTGCAGGATTACAGCTGCATCCATTAAAGGCTAGGGAATTCATAAAAATTAGCTGAAAGTGTAAAAAAGGACCGTGAAATGGGATCCTTGGGGACTGACCTGCATCTAAATATTTTCGGAACCATAGGTTATCAAAGCAAATGTTTTCTTATCCTTGGTTACGGCCATCATGATCCTGACAACAGTGTAGCAGTAAATACTGCTGATGAAAGTGTGTTCTTTCAGCAGTCCAGTTTGGTTAGATTTACGTTCAGTGCAATAGATGGATCTTTCACTGTTTTTATCTGTGCATTTAAGATCCTGGATTCTGCCTACCTGTTTTTTTAATGACTGATGGGCTGCTGCTCAGAGATAAATAGTCTAGCAAGCTGGTGTAGGAAGTCTGGTGGAAAAGGGGTTTTGTTCAGGAAATATGTTTTCTGCTCTTGACAGGAAAACAAAACCCCTCTTTCTGCTGTATTGGACTGTCTAATTTCCTTTAAATTATTTGATCTGTTCATTCTTTCTAGGCAAATTCGTCAGTAGCTGCAAGAAGAATGTCAATGTATTCAAAATGTATTCAGTGCAGTCAAAAGCCTTGGAAGGACCCAGACATCTATCTTTTCTAAAGTCTCTTCTGTAGTGGGACTTTACTGTTAGCATCGGCCAGTTTTGAGAAAAAATGCTGCAGCAAAACTATAGTCATATGTGACATTAATTTATCTGCTTAAAGCTTTTGTGTTTTGGTTTGTATTTTTTTTTAGCTTACTCAGCTGTGAAAGAACTTGTTAAATATTGAATTCCCAATGAAACTTTTTATCACACAGTCCTGTCCAGATGACAGTAATGAAGTAATGGAAAATTCTCTTTATTATCACAAAAGATTCTGCTCTGATTCTCACTGTCTTTTCTGTTATTCTGTTGATTGTGCTAATAGTCATATCATGGAAGGTTTGACAGGTAAGTATTTATTCTGTGTCAATAAGAAATCATTTTACCCACAACAGTCCCATATTATTATGGAAATAGAAGATTCACTGATCATTTAACTTGTAGGCAACAGCCTTGGTGTCACAATTATTTTAAATAAAACCAAATGCTAACCTTCTGCACAGGTAAACAGTTTAACACCTGGGACGATGTTCTGCCGCTATTGTAGGCTGCTGTCATAGAACGCTGTGACTGAAGATGAGATTATCCACTACAGGAATGGTCTCATGCTGCCTGTGGACATAAAATTAAGGACCGAGCTTAGCGTCTGTTGTGCTGTCATGCTCTCAGCATTCCAACATGGCTGTGAGACAGGAACAGAGCAAATCTGTGCCACACCAGAAGGCTCGATCAGTTCCAGATGTGCTACATTTGCTGTATCTGCAAGATGAAATGTCAAGACAAGAGTTGCAGAACAAAAATCCTTAAAAGTTATTAAATGTTTGGAAGTAACAGCATGCTTGTAAAGCTTGTCTTATGAAGCCTGTGATAGCATGGTCTTAGCCTCGCTCATACAGCTGACAGGAGCAGTCACACAGCTGAGTGTGGTGGTAGCATAAGGTAAGCCATCTGCTTCCTCAGTACAAGAGCGTAAAGACAGTATGAGTCTAATTTGAGGGGTTAGTGGATTAACCCTCACAGGTGGGAAATAATAGCTTATGGCAGAGCAAGGTAGTACCACATCTCTCTTGTGCCCTAAACCATTCTGAAACCAGATGCTCACAGTTCAGGTGGAGACACAAAGCACAGACAAGATGCTGCATGGACAGAGTCACTTTTCCCACATGCTGTTGTATCTATGACTCTGCGATTTCTCCAGTTTCAGTTTGGCATGACTTTATTTTCATCCATTAATGTGAAATGACAGTCACATGCTGATAAAATTAATGGAACTTTGGTTTGAAACACGATGTATGTTTTCTGCTATCTGTGGTGAAAAGTTCTTTCCTAATGCCCCAGGATTTATAGAAAGAAATCATTAAACTAAATCAGAAGAAACTTACCAAAACAAGCCTACGCTCTGGCATTATTCAGAGTTTCTGGTGTAGGTGGTTTCTGGCTTTATTTACCTTATTTATCTTCATGCTTCCTCCCCTAAGCCACATCCCTTTCTGAGTAAAGTAAAACCTGTATGTTGAATGTTGTGAGACTGATTTTTTATTGTGACTGGAAACAGTTTGTCAAATATATTTGAAGAGTCTCTTCATGGTGTTTGCTGAATGAATAACAAAGATTTCAATAAGTGCCTCTTGAGTATTTAAGCCAAGAAATATCTATGAGTGGACTGGAGTTTGCTCTGCCCACACTTACTCCTTCATGCCTGTCTGGCAGATGTTCCTGCAGCAAGAATGGGAAAAAGAGAAATTTTCTCCTTAGAGTTGTAGGCCAAATGTAAACCACGAGTGGTAGTGTGGCATCCATTATTTTTATACAATCTTCATTAACTTTCTCTTAGTGATATAACTATTTGCACACTCCCAAAGTTGAAACTGTGTGGATATTCAGGGGGGAAAAGCACTGGATGTGAATGACTAAACCATTTTCTGTCTCAGAGCTAGTGTCTTTGCTATGCACACACACTGGTACATGAGGAAGAAGGGCCTTGCTGCATGGGAGAGGATTACTGCTGACACCATTGAGACAACTGATGCAAATTGTGACACTCCTACCTTAAGTTCACCAACATGAACCCCCCTAGAAGGAAGCTATAAAGTGGATGAATTTACTGTATACACTGCATGAGTGCTGCAGGTTCTGTAGTGTTGGTGTGACCTATTGGTTGGTGTTTAATAACCATTGCCAAAATGGCCCAAGGATGTGCTGGGATTCTGAAGATCTCGAATCTCTTATGAGGAACGGCTGAGAGAGTTGGGCCTGTTCAGCCTTGAGATGTCTGAGAGGGGGGTCATCAATGTCTATAGGTGTCTGCAGGGAGGTTGTCAAGAGGATGGAGCCAGGCATCCAGTCACACTTTTTTTCTTGGTGGTACCAAGCACTAGGACAAGACAGAAACTGATGCACAGGAAGTTCCACCTGAGCAAAAGAAAGAACTTCTTTACTTCTTTACTATGCAGGTGCGCTGGAACAGATTGCCCAGCGATGTTGTAGAGTCTCTCTCACTCGAGATATTCCAGAACCATCTGGACACAATCCCGTGCCATGTGCTCTGGGAGGACCCTGCTTGAGCAGGGAGGTTGAAGGAGCTGACCTGCTCTGGTCCATGCCAACTTGACCCATTCTGTGTTTCTGTAAATTCAGATGTGTTGCTGATTTGTATGTGGGTTGTTCTGGCTCCCCTGTAAGTTGGAATGTGCTTTTTTGGGGTGACTTTTATCTAATGGCCTAATTCCTACAGAGGTATTGTTAAAATAAACTTCAGAGTTCCAAAATATCTGTGTAGCATAACGAAACTGAAGTGATGAGCTTTGCTGCCGTTTTAACCCACTTTGCTTACCAGCATCACACACTGGCAGGAGTAGAAAATCCTTTTTTTCTTCTTTAAGTAGAAACTTTTTTTCTTCTTCAAGCCAACCAAGTTCTGACTCAAAGGGTTTCACTCTACTTTTTGCTTGCCTTTGAGGAGGTGGATTAGCTTGAGTGTGAATGTTGCCTTTATGGCTTATGAGGATATTTCAGGAGATGATGAATGGTTTGTCAAGGGAGATCTCTGGGTGACCTGAGAAGATTTAATGGATGGTGCAGGGTTTTGGGGAGAGTGTTTTACCTTTCTTCGGTAAAAAAATTTAAAAATGTAGTTGCAGATGAGAATTTAATAAATAGAGAATATTGAATACTCCCTATTGGTTTCATTGACTGTTTTGCTACAGCTTCACAGAAAACAGCAAAATGGGCATCATCAAGGCAATTTTGGTGTATAGTTTTTGATCCGATTTGAGCCTTTGTTGTCTGCCATGCAGTTTTCTGTTTCTTTACTACTTTCTCTGCAAAATGAGTTTTGCTCTTTGGTTAAGCAAAGAAAATCTAAAAGTATGTTTTACTTTTTATTTCTCTTTTGCTTTTGAGCAGGATGCCCAACTTTGAGCAGGATGCTTTGCCTCCATTTCCTCACTATAAATGAGGCATGGGAGACTTCATTACACAAATATTGGGAGGCTAAGCTAATATTTAATAAGAATTTTGAGCCTACTAGTTCAAGATGCCCTCACTTGGCACTGGTTTATAGTATTTCTTCCTGAAGTGCTCTTTTGGTGATGCTTGTGGTGTAAATAAACAGTGAAAAGTGCTGAAGGGCATACAGTTCAGTGTAGAGTAATAAATAATCCATTTAGCGAAAGCATCCGAGTTGTGTGCTTCGAAGAAAGACACAGGCTGTTGATTTCTACCTTGATACTCTTTGTTGTGCTGCAAAATATTTGAAAATGTCTCTTAATCTTTGTCTTCTCCTGCAGTGTGAACGTAAGGGCCCCTCCAAGGATCTAAAATCAAAAAGAAGGTAATTCCACTACAGGGAGAGGAAAAAATAATTACTAAATAGTAGTAAACTAATTACTATTATATTATTATAGTATTGAGTACTATTACTGAATAGTAAACAGTTTGGGTGGCATTTGGGGTTTTTTTTAGGGAGCCGTTCCCTCCATTCTTGGTTCTCTCGCTGCTGGTGAGTATCTCGAGGATGGCACATCCCTGCCTGCTGTTGTTGCGGACTTCTCCCCGCTCCTCACCTCGAAACTTAGCGACCAGTGGAGAGAACTGGGAAGGTGCTGCTGGATTGAAGCGGCGGTGGGGGAGCGTCTCTGGGCTCCATGTGCGGGAAGGCGCTTCCCCAGCGCGGGGGAAGCCGCGGGGTCCCTGCGGGCCGGGGGTGCAGTGCTCGGCGGCGGGCGCCAGGGGGCAGCGGGGGCCGCTGCGGGCGGGCTCACAAGCGCGTCCAGCCGCGCTCCCCATCCCGGCCCGGCCCGGTGTCCTGCGCTCCCCATCCCGGCCCGGCCCGGTGCCCTGCGCTCCCCATCCCGGCCCGGCCCGGTGTCCTGCGCTCCCCATCCCGGCCCGGCCCGGTGCCCCGTGCTCCCCATCCCGGCCTGGCCCGGTGTCCTGTGCTCCCTATCCCATCCCAGTCCGGCGCTTCCTGACCCGGCACAGCGCCCTGCTTCCTCATGGCATGGGGCCGAGATCTGCTTTTGCCTGTGTCCCGTTGCCCTGACCGGGACGAGGGAGCGGACTCCCGCGGGTTCAAGGAGACTTTCAAACTAGTCCTCCCGGCACGGGAGCCCGGCTCAGCCCGTATTGCGGGGTGAGTGCGGGACTATCGCATGAGCCCTGTGCCGCGACACTGCACGGCTCTGCACAGGGGCTGGTCTGTGTCCCCTCGTAAGACTCTGGGCACTCACCGCATCCTCCCAAAGGTTAAAAACGAGCAGAAGGCCCGTCAAGGGCTTTTCTGAGCTCCTTAGGCTCTCTCTTTCTCTCCCCCTCCCTCTGGAACGGTGCTTGCTTACTGCACGGAATGCAGCCCCAGCACTGAAGGCTATCCTGACATTTTCGCATCCCGGAGGGCTCTTTCCCTCAAACATATTTTAGAGCAGAAACAGGGACAGTCCCTGCTCCACTTTCGGGGTAGTGAAGCCCTGCAGGGAAAAGGAGGCTGACTCGGTCTGTCCCTTTCCCAACGATAATTCCCCAGCACTTTCTCTTAGGCGACCCGTAAACTGGGGATGATTTCAGTGGCTGAGTGGTTTAAAAGAAAACGTGAGGGGATTGTGCAGGGGCGATCAGATCTGCTTATCGGGGGTTATTTACTAAGCACTCCCCTCTTCCCTTAACGCGGAAAATCTGAGACGAGCCGAAGGCTGGCCCGAGCCGTCACCTCCGTAACGTGGGGAAAGAGGGAGAAGCGTGCTAACGATGCTCGGGAAAAGTCATTATTTTGTTTTCGAGAGTCGGCAATGGGAAGGACAGGGCAAAATACACCTGATGCTGCTAACTGGAGAGAGAACAGAATGAACGCACTGGCAGATAAAAACGTCTGCCCGCCGTTTTGTTGCAGTACGAGCTCCAATACATGACCTTTTCCTCTTTCTTTCCTTTATTCGTTCCCCGCTACCTCTGCTGGGCTACCTCCGAAATAAAAGCGGAGACATGGGGTTTGGAAAGCCACGTCTGATCCTGGCCGGGTACCCCAGCCTTGAGCCTCTCTCAGACTTGCAGGGCGGTGTTAAAGCTCGCGTTGGCCCTGCATCGCCTCGCCTCTGCAAGTCTCCAAACCCCGGCGAGGCAAGAGAGGTGATGGACGAGAGGGGCGAGTCCGGAGCCCCTCGCATCTGCTGTCCTCCTTGGGCTCCAAGCCCGTGGGTGGGCAGAATTACACGCCTCTGTTCCCATCCACGGACTTTCGGGGAGGGCTTAAAGCAAGTCAATGATTGCCTTCATCCTGTTAGGGGCAAAGCGAGCATGTTTTGCTGAGGCAGGGAATAAATCTGTGAGTTCCCGAGCACTCCATCATGTATTATTGCCCACAGTTTGAGCACTTTGGGATTAGCTAGAGGCAAAACTCCAGGTTCACGTGGAAGTGCCCCGGAGACAAAGAGCGTGAGGCAAGCGGGGAAAACAACAGCGGGGAGCTGCAGGGCTCGCTCTTTCCAAGCATCTCCACGGTGAAAATTGCAACAATTTCCATATAACGAAAACCAAGTTAGGAGGGGAAAGAAAATAGAAACAATTAGTGAGTGAGTTGGTACGTTTCGAGAAATGAAGCCTTGAGCGTCCGACACCATTTCGTGAAGGGTGCAGCGTCGGCTGCCTCAGATAAATCCCACTGCTCATTTTCATTCTTGTCTCGGCAAAGCCTGGCGAGTCCCTCCGATCTCTCCCGTTTTCGTCGGAGGCTCCGTGTGCTGGACCCCGGGGCAGTGCCGAGGGCGGGTAGCGCATCACTCCTGCGTCTCGGGACAGCGGGTTTCTCTCCTTGCCCCCATGGTGCTCAACCCGAGCGGGGAGTCTACGCTCCCATCTTCTCCCGAGGTCCCAGGGATCAGTCCCGCCGAGTATCTTTTCAATCTCTTTTATTCCGGTCGACTGAGGCTCATACATCACCGATTCTCCTAGTGCCTCGCAATCTCTCACCTGGAGTTGTTGTATCCCAAATAAATTTTCTAAACATGCATTTGCCTCGCAAATGCAGATATAATATATTTTCATTGGCTTTCTTTTTAATGACTTCCATTGAATCGATGCGGCAAAGCTCTTTATCTTATAGTGAAATGCAGAATGTGGCGTTGTACACATATGGTTTAGTTTTTTTCCAACCCCCCAATTCCTGTGAGCTGGGCAGCTTGCAGCCGGGAAAGGCGTATTTACACATATTTGACTCCTTGCACATTCTAAACGGTAACGGTACAAGATAGTTTGGGAGATGTGTTTGGGCAGAGAGATTAAGCTAAGTCTAGGCAGATGTACTTTAAAGCTGATTCCGAAGAAGTGAGTATATCCTTAAGACAGAGCTGAAAATGCCTTGGATATTTTTATTGCTGAAAATAGGCTAAACACGGATTGATCAGTTGTCATAGCAAACAGATCAAGAATAAGAGTGAAGATCACGTGTGGTGGGGGGAATATATATAAAGGGGAAAAAAAGATAGAAGGAAGGTACGAGTAGAGCCTCTTATACAGGAGGATGCGTGCAGAGCCGGGAGTGCTGTGGGCATGGGTCTGGTGCGCAGCGCGTACCCTGCAGGGGTGAAGGCAGAGGGCAAGCGAAGGGGGGAAATTGTCTGGCAGCCTGCCCGCAGCCACCCCCAGGTGCGGTCTCCTCGGAGCCCTGGTGGACCCGGCGACTCCCTGCCTGGGGAGGCGTTTTTGGGAACCCCGCGACCGACACAAACTGGAGCTGCCGGGTCCCTGCAGCCCTCCCCGCTTTCCTGGTCCCAGGAAAGCAGAGGAGCTGCCTGGACTCCCCGCGCCACTCCTGAAACTTGTCCCAGCTTGGAGGCTGCATCCAGGGACTCTCCTGCCTCTCACGCCGCATGTGTCGCTGTGTGTATGTGTGTGTGTGTGTGGGAGCGTCCTCAGTGTGTGTGCGGAAGCGCTGGGCTGCCGTGTCCGTGCCTGCTTTCTGTTTGAAGGCATCTAGAAGTGTTGTCTCTGGTGTCCACAGCACCCGCTGGCAAAGCAGAGGGGGTGAGTATGAGCCCCTGGTTGTGACCCCGCTTTCTGCTGTGTCTCAGCTGCCAGGCCGTCTAGTCTGGAGTGTGATCTTTATCTTCAGCTGAGGAAGAACAGTTTATTCTGCGTTCTACTTCTTCCTCTGAATTTGACAGAGAAGTGTAGGTGCAGTTTTGTTTCGATCAAAGCAATGCCTGCAAACGCGATGTATGCTGCCATCCAAACAAATAAATCCGAGTGAACTCCACTCTCAGAGCTGTGCCACCCCTTTCCAGGCTGAACTCAAGCTCCTTTTCTAACTTGCAAAATCTGTTCGTGTCCCTGCCTGACAGCCTGTCCGTCTATCTTCCTTTGGGGTTGACCTTTCTGGGAGAGGCAACCCCGGTCGGATTGTCAAGTATGTGTCCAGTCCTGTCCAGTTTGTTTGGGGTGAATTTGCCTTCAACCTTCCCTCTCCCCCGAATTCGTTCTTATTTGAGTAATTAAACAAGGAAAGTCTCATCATCCTCCTGAGCACCTAGGGCTCACAAACCAAAACCCAATCACAGTGCTCAAAATTCAAAGGGTTTCTCTCAAGAAAGTTTATTTGTATTTGTATGCACGAACATATCCATAAAAAGCTTTCGAGCTGCGCCTGTGTGTAAACGAGGTGTCAACCCCGATTACATGAAAAGAGATAACATTGATCTCTTAGGCATATTTGAAATAGGTTACCGGTTTACTGTGGGTTGGTTTGTTGTTGTTTTGGGATCTTTTTCTCCGGAAATAAACATGAACTGATTTCTGAAATCATTTTTCCCCCCTGAGGTTTCGCGCTCTTTTGTGATGTATCTGCCATTGCAAACAGGAGATGAGTAATTTCTAAATCTGGGATTAGGGTTAGAGGACCAGAAGAGTTAATGCCTCCAACCCAGTTCTGTTTCTAGACACATATGTTTTAGAATATGGCGATACGCTGACGAAAAGGTGCTCCCCGAAAGGATGAGCCTCTCGGCGTTTAGCAGGGAAACAGTGTAGGAGGGAAACAGCAGCTGCCGAGATCCCGACCCCGAAAAGTTCGTTTTGTAGCTCATTACAATAATGATTCTAGGGAGTGCCCGAAAACTGGAGGGGTCGAGCTCTTGCAGTTCCGCACGGGTTTACGGCCGCAAAGCGTAAGGGACGGTGTTGTAAAGCTCCCAAGAGCTGGTGACACACCAGATTTTCACGCTTCGTGTGATGCCGCTGAGGTGTCTTTCCTCCAGCGAGGTTTTGGGGCTTGTGCGCCGTGAAGGTCTCTCGGGGAGAGGGAAGTGTTTGCTAAGTTTGTTTTCCAATGCCGACGTTAAAACAAAAAGGCGGCCTTTGAAGGGTCGCTTTTAAGCCGCGCCGTGCAGACCTGGAAACCAATTCGCAGGGGATCAGTCGTGAAACCTAAAGAGGGAATGGGGAGCCGGCAAATCTTTGCAGACGCAAAGAGAATTAATCGCATAACACCGGCTAGACGGCGTCCGCCCGAGCCGTGAGTTTAAAATTCAAAAGAGGGAGTAAAAACCCGATGCGAAAACCAGAGAAGATGCAGTTACAATAAAAACTGGTCAGTAAAGCCTACACTACACAGGCGGACCGCAATGCCCGGTATCAGGGCGGAGGGGGAAGGTGTGGCCCCGAGGTGTCACATCTGTCGGCCGAGCCTTCGCCGGGCTCCCCCGGGCAGAGGAGGCGGCGGGCGAGGCAGCGGCCACGAAACGGAGCTGAGATTCGTTCAGTTCGACCACGGGCGTAGCAGGCATAAGAGGGGAATGATCGCCTGCAGACCTGCAGCCAAAGGCCCAGAGCCCTTTCCCGGCCATGCTCGGTTTTTTGGCTTCTGCTGACCCAGCTCGGCCTTTTTAGCTGGTGGACGGGAGATGCCTGGCTTCTCTTGCTTTTCCGAGCAGCGACTTCTCTTTCGCGGCTCTTTGGGTGATTCCTTCTCCCTCTTTGCTTCCTAACGCTTGCCCACTAACTTTAAAAACTTGGAGAAGGTTCTGTTCTCGGGGCTCCAGATACATCTCCTGACACGCAAGAGTAGTGGTCGGATTTTCCCTTTCTCAGGAAACCGCCCTGCCAAAGGGGGTTTCTTCTCTGCTCCAAGTTCAAAGGCACAGAAGTAGTTAAGGGGGCAAAAGGGACAAGTGTGGGGGAGGCACCGGGTCAGGAGCACAGGGTCGAGGCCATTAGAGCCTCCGCCTCTGCGGGCTTGCCCTTTACGGCCTCAGCATTTCGCTGCAGGCACCATCCCCACGCATAGGACCGAGGGGCTTGAGGGACGCTGGGTGGAGAAGGGAGATATCTTGGTGCTTCTTTTTGGAAACGCTAAAGAGATGGCACTGAGGGCCACCGAGCCCAAAGGAGTGACCCCGGAGTCCCTGGAGAGCGGGGCTTGAGGAGAGCGCAGTTTTCCCACCCGCTCTGCTGCCTTCTTGGGATCCACGATCACTGGGGTACCGGGGCAGGCATATCCTACTAATAAACGGAATAATAATTTCTCTGCCGCTTCCAGTACCTGCTTCTCTCCACTACATCCCCTATCAGCCCGAAGGTGTCTGCTGGTGAAATCTTCCCTCGCCGCTTCCCTCTACTCCTTCTCTGAAAGTTATTGGGTTATACTCGGCTGCTGTTATACGGGACATGTGCTGGGTTGTTAGAAACCTCTATAAAAGAATAAAGACTTAGTGGCAGCCCGCGCCTGAAACTCGTTTACCTACACGTTATAACACAGTTCGCAGACGCCGTTTAGAAGTGACGGGATCTGGGCTTGCAGAAAGACGAGTCTCCCACTATTTCTATTTGATCGAAAGAAAACCGTGTAAGGTGTTTCCTGTCTACTTGAGGTTTTGTGCCTCACTTTAGGCAGGTTATTTCTTTGGAAAACAGCCATGGAGCGCATTGTCTTTATCTGATGCTTGAAAGACTGGGGATGAGAGGAAGAAGAAAAATCATTGTTTAAAAACACTTTGAAGTTGTGCAACTGTTGCTGCTCCAGTTTTTTTCTCCAGTTTCCAGATGCACCAGAAATCGTTACTTTGATCTCACAAAGCAGCAATTTATATTTTTTAATTTTTGAAAAAAATACGGTTGGGTAACTCAAAGCGTAATGGCAAACATGCCGGGGATGAGGTCATCGGGCCGCGCGGGGAGGCCCGGGAGGCGGGAGCGAGCGAGGGCCTAGAGCGCAGGAATGAGGCGGCGGGGAAGGACGGGGCTTTTTCTCCGGACGAGCCCGGTCGCCGGAACATCTGCTCCGGGCTTATCTTACATTCCCGCTAGTTCACAAGGGAGAAGTCTGCCAGTGCACAGGGGGCTGACCGAGCATGCGGTGGGACCCTCCCTCCCTCCCTTTTGTCCTGGGACCCTCCCTCCCTTTTGCGCGGGGTTGGAGGAGGGGCGCGATGCCACGGAGAGAGGCGCACACACGTTGGGTTGCAAGGAGCCCAGGAGCTATTAAAAACCTCGGCTGGAGCCCTGGCAAGGGCCAGGACACGGCTTGGCAAACGGTCGCGACCCAATTTCGTCAGAACAGGAAGGAGATCATAGAACCATATAATATACTGAGTTGGAAGGGACCGGCAAGGATCATCGAAGTCCAATTCCTGGCCCTGCACACGGCGCCCCATGAATCACACCATGTGCCTGACAATGTTGTCCAAACGCATCTTGAACACTGTCAGGCTTGGTGCTGTGACCATTTCCCTGGGCAGACCGTTCCTGTTCCAACCACTCTCTGGGTGAAGAACTTTTTCCATACATCCAACCTAAACATACCCTGGCACAGCTTCAGGCTATTATCTCGGGTCATGTCACTGGTCACCACAGAGAAGAGATCAGTATCTGCCTCTCCGAAGTATGAGAGCCCTCTGCTTTCACTGGTGCCTAGCCAACCCTCTTTGAGCTTTCCTCCAAAATTAGTTGCCCCATATTAAGCCAGGAGCCTCGCGTCTGTTCCAATGCTCCCAACTCAGGGATACGATGCATAGGCTGGAGTTACTAAAGCCATCCCGACCCGTTTCCTGGGCCCACAGAGGCGGCTCGCTCTTGTCTGCTCCCTCCTTGCCCGGAGAAGCCTGGACTGGCATAGCTGACATAGGGTCACGGCCGCCGCTGGGCCCGTGGTGATGGCAGGGACAGCGCTAAGATCGGCCGGACGGAAGCAGCAGGCTGACTGCTGCCTCCCTCGGGCCTCCCCCTCCCTGACCGAGCCACGGCCACCTGCCTAATGGCTTGACTCCCTGGAGACACCCACCCGTGCGAAGGTCAGGAGTTTCTTTTGCTAAGGAAAATCAAAAGGGAGGAAGAGTAAGGGGAGTGTGTTTGTATGGTGTACCCAAGAGACGCTGACCCCATTACGCTCCCACTGAAAACACAGGCCCGTGTTGAATCAGCAGCGTTGACTGCTGGTGATTGTCTTACTGGGCAATCACTGCCACTGCTGCCTGGATTTTCCATTCCAAAGATACCGACCCGGATCAGGCTGCTGACCCGACAGACCACGCAAAGTGTGAAGTGGCTCTCTTGGGAACCCATCATACCCAGTGGGGATGTTTGCAGAGCTCCCCGCGTGCCCACCCTGGAGGGAGCTCGACCCGAGCTCTGCTTCTGCCTGGCGGCTTCCCGGTCGCATTGCGCGGAGGCTGCGCCCTTCTTCCTCCGCGCGGGTGGAAACAGCTTCGCAGCAGCCGCAGGCGAGCAGGATTTCGTTGTAAAGGCCACCTGGACCCACGCGAGCCACTGGCAACAGAAAACCGGCTCTGATCCCGCTGCTGCCAAGGGGCGAGACGGCTCCAGCCGCTGGTCGCTGGCGAGAGGGCCCAGGCAGCGGGTGAGACACGTCCCGCAGGGTGGCTCCCGGGGCTGGCGTGTCACCGCCCGGGCTGCCCCGGCAGTGGAGGCTCCGTTGCTGCCGCAGTCCCCGCTCCCCTGAGTGGTGAGGGCTGCTCGCTGCCTCCTCCGCTTCGGGGAGGGGTGCGGGGAGAGCAACACACGTTAGTGGAAGGGCGAAGTGCCCGTGGGGGACAGGAGACCTGGCTGCCAGGCACAGGGCCGCCCCCACTGCAGCCTGTGGGCAGGGAAATCTGTGGTCTCCAGGGCAGGAGACTGCCCCATACTGCTAGAAGTGGCCCTTCCCTGGGAAATGGCACCGAAGTGACTCGAAGGTGAGGTGGTGAAATCTGCCAACCGTTCAAAACCTTTATTTTTAAAAGGGAAGAAATGCGGAGGGAAGAGGAAGAAGCGATAGAAATGAGGAGTCGCAGGGAGACATCAACAATCAGCGCCTACAGACCACATCAAAGCACTCGAGAGCAACAATAAAATGCCTTGAAATACTTCTTAATGCAATGTTTGCATTGGGGAAGTCCAAAGATGACGCCAAATTTGCCATCACAAGAGAAAGAAAGCAGCAGATGAGGTTTAGCCAACATTTCTCTGAAACCCGACTATAGAGGAAAAAGAGGAAGTGAGAGGGATAGATTTTTATAATCCTGAATGGCAAGAGGAGAAACCACATCAACGCAGAGTGAGTAAAATACGGCAGGGCAGTATTACCAAGGCACAGGGGAATCTTAACAAATAGACCAATATGCCACAAAACATCTGTAAGGAAGACAACTTCCAGTCAGGATTGCTACGGAGGCACTTTTGACTCAGACGCTATTGCTCGGCCTTGCTATTTTAGAAGAGGCCATACTTGTCCCCCCTACGCCCCAATTATCCGGGCGATATGAGGGGCATACACAACCTGAGTTCTGTCCCGATAATTGGAGAGCTTTTCTGGATGGGACGCCTCTCGTACAGATGGTGAAGAAGAAGAAAAACGGGGGCGAATGTGTGTGCTGGCAAGGGGAAAGCCTTCGGGTTCCGGTCAGTCTCTGCCAAGCAAGCAGTCACACTCAGATGAGCGCTTAATTGCTATTGTGTTTTTGTTTTCCAAAGGCAGAACTCCTATTCCCCGAGCACGGCTCCAGTGTGGCACAGGCTGGCTTTATCTGGTTGCTGTGTGGCCGCTCTCGTCATGCTGGCCCCGCCTGACTGCGGCCCAAAGCCAGGAGTACCTATTTAGCCTCCTGCCACCCACGCACGAGAGAACGGCTGGATGCAGGCGGCTGAAAACCCCTCTGCCCTGCAGCGAGTCTCTCTCCCTCGCTGACTGCTCATTCCCGAGGAGATGAAGCCCCGATCTGTGCTGAACTGTCAGATCCCGCTCTTAATTTGCTTCTTTGCCTTTCCCCGTGGGCGAGCTGCTGTCCCCTCTGAATTTGGCTCTCTCACCTCACCCGCTGGCCGGTCGTGACAGGCGAGAGCCGGAGCCTGCTGCCGGCACTGTCTTTCCCTAAGCCGGAGCTCGTCGCAGCTGAGCTTTTCGTGCTGGTTTCACACGGAACCTCCTGGTTGCTGCGCCCACGCCGGGCAACCTCGGGAAGTGCTGCCGGGGCTGCCTGCCCTAGGTCCGGCTGGCCGAGGGGCTCCGCTCTTCCCTGCTGCGGAGATGTCTCTGCGGCTCGGCCCCTGCGGATAGGAGCTGGCTGCTGCCCACTGCCTGCCTCAAAATACTGTTCGGGGGGAGCCTGAAAGGCGGCATAGCGGCCCTCGGACTCCTCCTCCGAGTGTGCCACACGCCGCTCCTTGACCCGGGGCCACTCCGTGCCCACTGCGACAGGGGCGCGCTGGGGCCGAGCACAGGGCAGGGAGCGAGGCCTTGCGGCGGGGGAAGCACCGCACATGCTGCCGGGCTCGCTGCTGCGTGGTCGTGTCTGCCCAGGGGATGGAGAGGGAAGATAATTTCACTTGTATGAATAACGATAGAACGTGACCCCGACAGGAATGCGGGAGCGGGGGGGATATCTCTAGGCTTCTGCGGCTTTGCGGGGAATTAGCGGGTTGGGCTGTGGGGAGCTGAGAAAGCTGCGCTGAGGGAGGATAAAGGTTCAGCTGTATTAGGGGTTATCCCACGGCGTAATTGCTCGTCGCCCTCCATTCGATTCCAAGTTTTCTATCTTCCAGGCAGGAGAAACCCCTGCGAGGTGTGCAGGTCACACGGCAAAAAAAAGGGACCACAGATACCAGGAGAAATTCCTCCCTCCAGCCCAAAATTTCGTCCTGAGAAAGCCCAGTCCCCGGCAGTTTTCTGGTTACTAGAAACTAATAAAAACAGTATTAGAAGCTAATAAAACTTGCTTAATAATAAATCTGGATGAATTCCGGGCGCGGAGCAAGAGCAGGTGAGGTTTGAGATGCAGAAAGAGAGCCCGGGTCGAGGTCCGGTGGGTCACCACCATTTTCGAGGGGCTTGGAGCCGCGTGTCTGGCGTGCCTGCCTTACACAGCAATTGTGCTTCACGTGGGTCAAAATAAGCCGTGTTTGAAGTTCCCGAGTTGCTCCACGAACGTATCTTGTGAGGAGGCCGGGGATCACTCTCCTGCTTCTGTCATGATGCTTAGCGTTGATAGCACGGGGGAATAATCTGTTTGCCATAGTGGGAGGGTTACATCCGGCGGCCACAGATCTTTTGAATAGTCCCATTAAGGTCTGCTTCGTTTTAGGTTCGGTCCTAAACGGGATTGTTTACAGTATAACACATCATGTATGAGGTAGGGGAGCGCAGAGAAGTCTTTTGATTCAAAGAGCCGTGCCTTGAAGAGAAAAAAAAAATATTCCCCTTATATTTATTTTTTTGACCGAACACACATTGAAATGCTGTGCGCTTTCCTCCTTGGAAAAGCGGGCTTTGGATCCCGTCTCAGTAACAAGGGGCCGGTTGTCCGCCTGCAGCTCCCCTATGAGAGCTACTGTGCCCCAGACCCACAGCGTTTTCTGGGGAACGCCATTTTTCGGCATGTATAAGGCTTGGGGACAAGAGCTGGACAAGGGGCAACGTGGCTGCCGGGTGGGTCCTGCCCGGACCCGTCGGAAGATAAAGAATGCTTGGCTTCTCCCTCTCCTCCTTCCCGGCGGCAGCTCAGGCTGAGACTGCTGCAAGGTACCATAGGCCCCGTGCCTCTAGATCTCTCCACTCATCGCACTCGGTCCTGTGGGTGTGGGAGCCGAGGGGTGCATTTGGACTGGAAAAATAATCCAAGCAAAAGGAAACAAATCCCCAAACTTCAATTCCCTCAAATTATCCCGAATTATAAAAGCAGCAATTATCTGCGAAGAAGAAGCTTCTCAATGCGCCACTGTGAAAATGCTGTTTGCTACCAGCTTTAAACTGATTTCTTATACTTTCCTAATGGAAAAATAGTCACTCTCTCTGCAGAGAACAGTCACCTTTCAGACTAAAAGCTCCCTGCCGGGACTCGCACGTGGTCTGCCCCACGCCTGATCCTGGCCCGGCTTTTCCTGTGCTCCTCGTGGGATGATAACGGAGGCATACGCATCCCGATCCGGGGTTGGAACCACAGGAGGGCTGAGCCACGGGAGATGCTTGGCCAGTGACCTTCCCGGGACCAGCTCTTGTGCCCTGACCCAGACAGTGGATATGGTTAAAGTACTTGTCCTGGAGTTTGTCTAGATACAGCCTTGCTGCCGGCTTTTCCCCGCTCCTCCCGAGGTCTCCTAATCCTCTAGAATTCCGAAATTCCTTAAGGGTGGTGTATATATATTGGGGAAACAAAACCCAAACCTAGCCAACAAACAAACAAAAAATCCAGCCCAGACCTATGAACCTCTTTGAAATCTCTCTTGGTCCCGTCTCCGGCTAACATCACTCCAGTGTCCACCTGCAAACAGGGGCAGGGGCAGGAAGAAGGAGGACCCGAGGAAATCTCCGTGTGGATGAGGCCGGGGGAGCGCTCAGGGGGGTAGCGGTGCCCAGGAGCCCAGCTGCACCTTCTCCTCGGCGTCACTACCCTGTGTGAGAGACTTCGGCTGGCTTTGTCACCTCTTCTCGGGGGTGTGAGTGCGTGTGTGCAAATAAGGTTGTCAGGAAGGTAATGTGGCGGGTGACACGGTGAATTGGACACCTCTGTGTCAACCTGTGCACAGGTTTGGGATTCTTTTGGGGGAGGAGAGGGGGGGGAGGTCAACCCTGCTTTTCGGTGGTCTTGCCAGCCTCTGCCCTCCTTGGAGCTGCCTCCTGCCTCTCGCCATCCGAGAGCTGAAGCCACGAGGATTCACCTGCCGGGAGAGACCTCAGCACAAAGCAGGGAGAAAATCTGCAGAAGAGGGAGGAAAAATAAATATCTTGCAAAAAAAGCGGGGGGCAGGAGCAGCCAGGATTGGGTCCGGGGTGCCCGTGGGTGTGAAGCCGAGTGTCCCGGGCGGGCGCGCCCCCAGGCTGTGCCCGAGGGCTGCAGCGCACAGGGAGCGCGGAGCAGACCAGCCCACCCGTGTGTCTGCGCGTTTCACGCAAGCAGAGAGAGCTGAAAGCCGCAGAAACTCCGCGAGCCTGCTGACAAGCAGGCAAAGCGGGTCTGTAGTCTGCAAATGAAGAGAGAGAGATCATCTAGTCCCCCGATTACCATTCCGGGTTGTTCTGAAGTTTGGCGTGGTAAATACAAAATGCATGGCTTTTAATCCTGCCTGTGTTGTTCCAAGTCAGTAGCTGAGAAGGCAGAAGGGTCTCTAGCTGGGACTTTAGTCTTTGTTTGCGAGGGGAACCTGCTTTGTGTGAATTATTCATCATAATTGCCTGTTTCCAAACAGCTCCGAGGGGAGGCTCCGAAATGCAGTCAGGTCTTACTGGTGCCTGGAGAAAAGCGACGCCCGGAGCTGGTGGAAGTTCAGGGACAATTTTAAGTTCCCGATTCTCCTCCCCACCGGGAACTCTGGGGCCGGGATGGGGCTGAATGCAGAGAGAGGCCCGGGGACAAGGGGCATTTTGTTGCCTTAAGCCCAGGAAAGGTGCCGATACGTTTCTGCTCTGTCTGACCTCCTTCTGCCGCCCCGAAAACAGGAGAGACAAAAATAATATACATGCCGAAGCAAACACGGGAGAAGTCCTGATAAAATGGAGGGAAAGTAGAGGCTGTTTTTTATAGTCCAAGTGTATAATCGGATTTTTTTTCTGTCCTGATAGAAAGCAGATAAATTTAGGAAGGGAGAGCTAAGAGAATAATTACAGGGTGAAGGTAGTTAAATTTTATTTCGAGTCCCAAAGGCAAAACCTGACATTTTATTGCAAACATCTGGAAGGCTTAAGAGACTGGCATGGTGTTTGTTTAAACACTAATAGAGATTTTTATTCTGTAAAACACAAACAAAGCCCATTTAAAAATACTTGAGACTGTAAATATTTTGCGGTGGTCCTATTCTCAAAGCCTGAGAAAACCGGGGGAAGGGGAGGGGGAACGAATCGACAGCATAATAGGGGTATAATTATGAATTAATTAATATATGCAACAATACCGTTTGTGCAGACCATAAAAATAAATTGCAGGCGTATTTTTTCCCCCAGTCATAATAACTGACCCCGCGCAGCACGGGAACATCACCTCGGTCGTGTTTCCAAGCGGCGACTTGTGCTTGCTTTAAATTTGCCTCTTACTAGATAGCCAGCCTTGAAATCCTCCGATCCGTTGAAAGATAATCGGCGCTGTATTAAAATCACTCTCTCAGGGTATCAGGCAGCCTTCCACCCGCACCCACTGACTCGTTGTAACGTTGTTTTCAATTACTAACTTTTTAAAAAAGAGAAATAATAATAAATCCACGGCTAGATCTGGATGTAGTACCTTCGGAAAGGTTTTTCTTGCTGTGGAGCAGTTTGAAACTGGCCCTGCCCCTGCAAACAGCACATCTGGACAGCACTCTCGCCCTGCAGCCGGCTCCCCTTATTTCTTTTTTTTCCCCAAATATTTCCATATATAAACAAATATTTTTCAGGCTCTATCCGCGACAACTGGAAAGCAGAAGTGAATGATTTCTTTATAAACCCCGAGGCCTGGCCCTGCGACCCTTGCTCCTGACACTTTATTCCAGGGAGCAGTTTCCTGGATTTAATGGGAGCTACCCCTGCGAGTAAGAGTCTGGAATAAAGACCAGGCAAAGGGACGCATTAATCTCTGGCGGCCGGAGGTCGGAGTCGGATCTGAATCCAGATTAAGGCCAGACCTCTGGTAGACTCGAGGTTTACACCGCCCGCCGCGGTGAGAGGGGACCGTGGCCTCGGTGCCGCTGCGACTGAGAGGAACCCCGGGGGCCGGGTGCCGGCGGCGCAGCGCGGACGCGTTTTGCTCAGTCAGATTTTGGTGTAAAGGCTCAATCGAAATTCCATTCCCCGGCTCTGGGTGAGCTCTCCCAGCGCAGGGGGCAGGGAACCCTGCGAGGGGGCAGCGTTGGCTCTCTGTCCCCCCCCGCCCCCCTCATCCCTCCCTTTTCCACCGGCACGTCCAGTGGGGCCGCAAGGTCGCTGCAGGGTCTGCCCTCTTCCTTCGCTCGCACGGCGGAGCAGCAATGCCTTTGTGTTTACCGCTTTTGCACCTCCCGGCGCGGACGGGCATGGGGAGGGCGAGCTGTCCTAAACCTCCCGAACACCAGGATAGGGCCGGGGACGAGGGAGAGGAGCAGCCGTCGGGGCCGTGAATGCTCGCGGTCCCGGGAACGGTGTCTGGGTCCGCAGGGAGCTGCTCTCCCGCCCCTGGCAAAAGGGTCTGCTCCCTGGGGCTTGACAATTAGAGACCGTATCGGCTTGGAAACTGCGCTGTGTTTCTTGTTTCTGCAGAGGCTGTGCTCGGCTGCCAGAGCCGGGCGCGGAGTGCTCGAGCACAGCTGGCAGACCTCGGGTGGCACAGGAGAGAGCCCCAAGGTAAGAGACCCGAAAGGGGTCGGGGCTGCTTTAAAATGTTCACCAGTAAAACCACACTTAGTGCTCTGGAAAACATATTTCTGAGTTCTTACATCAGTTCCCAAAATTCGCTTAAATCTCCCTGCCTTTCCTGCACTGTTTCTTTTCACTAAAACGCTATAAATAATCGACTATTTTCTTGGGCTACTTTGCTAAAATCTCCCTCCAGCTTCTTTAAATCCTTCCTCAGTGCCTGCCTCCCAGACAAGTGTTTCCGAGGTTTTCGGAAAGAGGGAAAAAAAATGTTTTGGTGGGGTTTTTGGGGATAATTTTTGTTTGTTTATTTTGGGAGTTTGTTTTGTTTTGTTTTTTGAGACATTTCTTCACCTGGGAAGAGACATACAGCTGGGAGACCCGCTGGAAGCACATGTGCCCTCCTCCGAGTCCCCGCTCCCGCTGTCGACTTTCTCCAAGCCCCTGCCTCGGTCGCCCCCTTCTTGTTGCTACTCCTGCCTGGCACGGCTTCCCTCGGAGCCGGGGAGCCGGCAGTGTCAGCGTGGGGAACACACAACATCCATCCCGTGTGGCAGCGCCGCTGTGCCCATCGCTGAGGGGAGGGGGAAGGAGCGACGGGGAGGGGGATGAGAGGTGTAAGGCGGGTGATGGAGCCGTACAAAACCTACTTCTCGGCCTAGATAATAGGGTTTCGCTTTTCCGGCATTTGTCGAAGAAATGGCTTCTTTCCCGCTTTTCATCTGAAATCCGTTTCCGTGCGTGGGAACCCCGGCGGGCTGTTGACAGTCGGCGCTTTAAGCCTGGGAGAGATGGCTGAAGCGCTCCGCCGTACCACGCTGACGTGGGCACCACGGATTCACTCTAGGAGCAAAAGGAAGTGTCTTTCCCCCCTACATCCCCACACATCCCCCTTTCACTTGTTTCCAGCCGCATAGAAAAAAAAAACCCTGTCTATGAAAAACCTGCCCTAAGCAGATCCGCACCTTCGGGGAGCTGCTGAGAAACTATGAACAAATATAATCCCTTCCTGCAAGTTTGTATATCTCCTCCTTGCCCGCTTTTCTACCGCGGCTCGGTTCGGACTAAGCCCTTCTCTTACTATATAATTATTTATATTTTATTTAGAACTTGTATCGAATTAATCCCCAGCAGCTTTCCCCGCTGTATTTTCTGTGTACAAAGTTTCACTTGACTTCACCTATTTTTCCAGGGTCCCATCAACTAGTGAAAACGTACGCTTCTGTTACGTTCTCAGAAGCAGCCCTTGCTGCTTCTCACTGCGAGCCCCCCCGCGCCACGCGTGGCCGAGGGGCGTGGGAGCAGCTGCAGACCCGCCTCAGCCGGGAGGATGTCAGAGCAGAGTGAATAAGAGAGCAGAAATAAAATGCTGAATATTATCCAGGCAACCAGCCGGGATATGTACCTAGCGGCTTTGTTTTCGCCGTAGCTAGAGCGACAAAAAGAAGCGGGAAAGGGGGGGGGGGGAAATGTTTCTATTTAGATAAAAACCCCTTCCCAAAGAGAAGGCTCTCCCTATGCCCGGGAGTGTCTGGGTCTCCCAACCAGTCCACGCGGTCCGCTCAGCCCCGCAGCTCCACGGACACGCATCGTTTTGAAGTGAAATTTCAACCCTCTCGGGACTTTGCTTCTGCCAAACACCGATTCCACTGGCAAGGGCAAGTAATAGATGGCATAAATGAAGTTTTAAAAACACCCCGTCATCCGGCACCACTGGGTGGTAAAGCACCTCTCGGGTACTTTGCGTGGGGATTAGCCAGCAGCAGCATTTGGGAAACCCGGGTGAGGCGGAGAGAAATGCGGGAGTTGTTACCTCTCGGTGTTTAGAGTTTTGGGTTTCCTACTGGCTCCCCGTTCTTCAAACAGTTAATTCTCCCGGCCGGTGTTCCAGGACTCAGATGGCCAAAATTCCTCTCCCTCAAGCCCGAGTCCCCCTCCCCTCCCTATTGGGTCGCAGCTTTTGGGTCTCTCCCGAGCTCTCCCTCCTATTGGCTGGGGACTTCTTTTCTTTTTTTTTTTTTTTTTTCCTTGACAGGCGCACGCAGCCTGCCTAACTCTTGGAGAAAAAAAAAAATCCCAGAAGTTTGGATCAATCAGAGGGAGACAGAAGGAAAGGGGAGAAGAAAAAAAAAAAAATCCAGCCTGCAGCCCCTCTGAGCAAATGCTGGGACCTGGGCTGAGCACACCCTCCTGGCTCTGCCTGCGGAGTATCTGCAGCCTCATGTAGTGCCTTCAGGAGACTGAGGGCTGGTTCTTCTGGGGGTGCAGTTGGGGAGGGGTGGGGGGGGGAGAAAGAGGCAAGAGGCTTTGCCTCTGGTCCCCGAGCTGTGTGCTCCCAGCCACTGGTCGCTCCTCTGCCCAAGGGTCTGGGCTGGGGGATAAGATGAGTGAGAGGCGAAGATCGGCGGTGGCCCTCAGCTCCCGAGCGCACGCTTTCTCGGTAGAAGCCTTGATCGGGACAAATAAAAAGAGGAAACTGCGAGACTGGGAGGACAAGGGGCTGGATTTGTCCATGGAAAACCTCAGCCCTAATGGCCAGCTGGGGGACAATGAAGACCCGACTCAATGCCTGGACCTCAACCCCGGTTAGTGCGACTCCTTTCTCTTCGGGACCCCCACTCCTGCCCCACTCCCTCCCAGCCCCTCACCCTTAGTCCTGCCGGGAGCTGCCCACCGGGCAGAGCGTCCCGGAAAACATTCGAGACTGGGAGTACAGAAAAAAACAAGCGGGAATTTTGCGGAGAATTCTTTTGTTGTTGTTGTTGTTTTTGTCGGGTTTGTTTTGGATTTTTTGGTTTGTTTGTTTTTTCAGTTTACGGGGACTTTCTCTTACTCGCTGTGTCTCTTCCGCCCCCCCCCCCAACCGTAGCTCCATGATCTCCCGCGAGGGACGGCGTGCCCCCTCTGCTTCCTTTTTATCCTTCTCTCCTTCCACCCCCTCCGTGCCTGTCGTTCGTGATAGTCCTTCCCGGTTGTCTTGGGACACGCATTTTCACACGTTTTGTTTTGCCCCAGTGTTTTCCGAAACCCGCTCGTGGAGTTGCCGGGTGGGTCGGGGGCAAAGAAGTGGGGTACGAGATGCACCCCTCTCCTCTTTTCCCAGTCACCGGCCACCCCTCGTGTCCTCCCGGCGGAGACAGTGTCTCCTTAAGCGGAGGTTTCGGTGTAGGAGGAGGATATGGGCATCCAGGATCAGCGCTGCTCTGGGGCGAGGGTGGCCGGCTCCTCGGAGCGATGGGGACCCGCTATATACCCCCGCAGCTCGGGATCCTTCTCCCAGGAGCGGACCCGCTAGGTTCCGGACGGCGCGGCCTCGCTCCGCTCCCGGGACGCAGCATACGAGCCGCTGCGGAGGCTCGGTGGGATATGGAGGGGGACCTACCCTCTCCGGAGGGAAAATGTTCCCGGCAGGGAAAAGGAGCTCAGCGGGTAAGGGGCACTGCTAGGAGTCCAGCCCCGCTCCCGAGCCTGGCTCCTCCCGGGAGCCGCGGCTTACGGAGTAGCTCTGGGCCCGCGGCCGTAAGGCTAGGGGAGAGGGAGCATAACACTTCCCTCCTGGTGTCTGTACCTTAAATTTCAAACTCTCGTTTGTTTGTTTTTTATTTGAAAGGGATCCAGTAGCTCGCAGCTATCATTTGGCTCAAGCCAAACCCTCGGTCTCCTCTTGTCCCCCCGGCCGTTTCTCTCCGGCCTAAAACTACGGTTCCGCAAGCGCAGCCGTGGATCTGCGACGATCCCGAGGGTGAAAACGCGCTGGACCTCGCTCCCCGAGCTGTCCCTGCGCCCTTCTCGCCGTCCCCACGCCCCGCTCCCCAGGGCCTTAACAAGGGACCGAGGGAGCGGCCTCGCTCTCAAAGTTACAGTGTGGGGAGAAAATGAATTGTAGGTGATTTCTCTTTGCTTTTAATGTTCGGATGGGGCAAAAAGTTCAAACGACTTCTTAGCGCAGCCCCTAAGAAAAAGGGCAGAAATAACCTCCACTCCTGCCAAGTCCCTTCCGCTGCACTTGGAACAGCAACCACCTTTTAAAATTTGTTTTTATTTATTTTGTGTGACGTTCCTTAAGCTATCAATTAGCACAAGCTGCCCAGAACTCAGAGTAAAAAAACCCAAGCCAACAAAACAAAACAAAAACAAAAGGAGGGGGAAAAAAGAGAAAGAATTTTAGATCGAGATATCAAAAATATTTGCTGTAAAAAAAAAATTTAAGTATTTTTGAAGGGAGCTAAAGACCATGAACACCTCTCCCCTCTACCCCCTCAAGGAACCGCATTTCAATTTGCTTTTAACAACAGCAGCCTTTCCCGGTGCGGATCCTAAGGAGAAATAGGTAAAATCTGCTGCCATGGTAGTCTCTCTCAGCGGAGGGACGGGCATAAAGGAGAGGGGACAACAGCGATCAACCAGTCAAAAAGTAGCCTACTGTTTCAGAGGGTTCCCCGCTAAAAAGAGTAAATATGCGACCAAAGACAAAAATCCGCTTTCTAATAACAGCATATCTGTGCACCAGTTTTTTTTTAAACCTTTTTTTTTTTAACCGTTTCTCATAAATTTTTAGCCGCAATGGGATATATTTTTTGCACCGTCTAAAAGTTTAATTTGCCTATTTCTCAGTGAATTCGAATTGGAAATTTGGAAAGCTCTCCGTGCGCCAGATTGGAGCGAGAGAGAGAATGGCTGCTAATGCCTGAAACCTCAGAAAGTAAACGTGATGTTTTTCATAAAGCAAAGGAAATCAAGAACAGTTTGAGAAATCATTTTTAGGAGGTTGATAGACTTTAAATAAAGTCCGCGACTGTAATTTGCGCAGTCACTTCATTAAACCTAATTCCTCCGCGGTGTACTTTTGCTGCTGGGTGAAAATTGATTAGCGGCTCTATAATGACCACCAAATTCCATCTTTACAAGACCTAATTAAGAACAAACTTTGCACCTAATGTATTTTAAACTCAAATCTCCAGCGATATAGAAAAAAAAAAATCAAAAGGAAATTAGAAAAGGGAATTTTTATAGCGTCCCAAAGGTTCAACGCTCAAAGCCGCTGCCCCCGAGTAGCGACGAGCTATTCTTTCTGCTGGCGGTATTGCTGGTACAGGGATGCTTGCGGAGAGGCCTCAAGTCGTACAGTACGCGCTGGGAAATTATGTCTTGATTTTCGTGGGATAACCTAAATCCGTTTAGCCCCATTTATCGATCTTTTCGCCTAAATTGTCTCCATTTCAGCGCGGGAGGGCCTGAAAACCAGTGCGGGGAGCTAAATGCCACCACGAGTAGAGTAAGGCTTAGTTCTCCTTTTGCCAGATCTTTTGCGTGCAGGAGGATGTGAGGATTTCTCTCTCAAGTGCGGGACACGTCCTCCGGCAGGGGTGAGAGGAGGCGGCGGGGCCGTCCCGCTTCACTCCCCGCGTCGGTGCGGATCTGGGCTGGAATTGTATAAACTGCAGCCTGGGAGGCAGCGCTACTTGTTTTCCCCGTTTTGGAGGAATCCCTGACCCCTTACGTGCCACCTTACAGCCGTGCCCAAACGCTTCGGTGAAGATACTGGCGAGATCGAGTCTCCCCGAGAGACCTCCCCGCCCTCCAGGAGGGCCGCATCTTCCTGGGAGAAGCGAGGTGGCAGGCTGGGAGGTGCCGGGTCGGGCTGTGGCGTGAGCAAAGGTGAGAAAAGTAAAGCGGATAAATCCCCCCGATTTGTAAAAAGCATCTCCCGAGCATCCGAGTTATTTATGTCTCAGCCATGAATTTTGTCGCCAGAGTTAATGTGCTTTTTTTACGAGACTCATTTAAAAGGGGGATAAATCTGGGTTTTAATCATGTGCGGGTTCATCCACGAAGCTATGAAAAGGAATTCGGGATTACAGCGGTTCTCACCTTCTCTCCCCCGCCCCGTGCACTCGGGTGCGCCGCGCGTGGGGCCGGGGCCGCGGCCTGGCCGGGGGAGGCAGAGCTCGCCCAGGGGCTCCGGGAAACCTCCCCCGCTGCTCCGCGCTCCCGCATCCTCCCCCGGCACTCCGTTCTCGCCGCCGACAGGCCAAAGGAGGAGGAGGAGAAGGGTGGCGGGACGCCCCTTCGTCCCCTTGGCAGGTTCAGTTTCAGAGGGAAGGAAAACAATGGGCTCAGATGTCTTCTGGCTATTTATAGATTTAACCTGAGCAGCAGAAAGGTCACGGGGGCCCCAAGCGTTGCCTCCTTGATGTATATATTGTTTACCGTGGTTTACGGCGGTGGCATTCGTCGGCCGATCCCTTTGCCTCCCCTAGGGCGCAGGGACAGACCGAGACAGAGCCAAGCGCGGCTCCTTTCCTCGTCGAGAGTTCAAGACTTTTTTAGTTTTTTGGAGAGGGTGGGTGGGAACGAGGACGCGTTTG
Organism: Acridotheres tristis; assembly: GCA_037013685.1. NCBI lineage: Eukaryota > Metazoa > Chordata > Aves > Passeriformes > Sturnidae > Acridotheres > Acridotheres tristis. Next base: position 26,250,572 of record CM072884.1, on the reverse strand, counting down.
CCTTCACAAAAATGCGGCTGCTCCTTCAGGCGGTCAGTGTCTCTTCATGGCGAGACGAGCGTAGGGGCTTCAGAGGCAGAACAAAAAGGTGCGGCGGCTATATAGATAGACTTTTTCGGCTTTGGGACCGTCCTTTTCCTCACGAAGAAACACACAAGCGATTTTGTAAACGAATTTTACTGCCAGTGTAGTCTTTGTATCACACGTCCATCCCATCGGTATTTTTGGTTGCATATATTAAAAGTGCACCTCCCGGTGAAAAAAACCCCCCAATCACTCGAAAGCAAACAACCCTCAAACAACAAATTAAACAGAAGAAAACAAGGCATTTTTGAGAGTTTAATTGTTCTTTCCTTATGTTCATCTGAATCTACACTGGCGAACTACTGCGAGCCTCTGCAAAAACATAAAAAACAACGGCACACATTTTAAGCCCCACAATGTGTTTATTACATATGCTTATCCTTAAGATTAATATCCGGGAGTTTGACAAAGCCTTCAGTGCCTGACAAGAGTAAAACCTTCAGCTCTTTTAGCGTCGCGTGTTGTTCTCCTGTGTCTCCCGGGAGTTTGAGTAGTTGTCCATCCCAAACTCGCTCCGCCGCAACGGGATTCCTGCTCCTCCTTGCCCACGGGCAAACTCCCTAAGCCGGCGGAGGTGAGGGAGCCGCTCAGCCCGCCCACCCTCCAGAGATTTTAAGAGCAGGAGAAAACGCGATTGACCCTTCTACTTACTTTTTTATTTTTTTTCTTCTTTTTTTTTTTTTTTTTTAATACCCTTGCTTCTGAATGCTTATATTGATGAATTCCGTTCTTTGAGCAGTGGTTGTTAAACCTGTGAAGAGGGAGTGACTTAATTCGGTTTCTCACTTCAGTTTTTGTTTGAGTGCTTGGTGGATGGGGCTAGGATTTCAAGAGCTGGCAGAGCAATTTTTCTCGTCTCTTTCCCGAGGTAGAGCACATTGGCGTACATCGTCCTTTGCATGTTCCTTGAGACTCGTAGATGAGCAGTGCTCTGTGACAACGACATGTAAGACAGAGAGTGTCTGCTTTGCCTTGGGACTGGGCATTATTGATGAGAAGTCTTTCTAACGAATTTGTATGTGACTGGGATTGTATGAATTAGTGTCACCTGTTGGATCATCAGTTTGACTCTTTAAGACCGGATACAGAGCTCAGATCCGTTGCTCCTTTGTGTGCACGATGGAAGGAAACACGAAAACTTGCCTATCCCAATACCTCCGTTCCCCCCATGCCCCAGAAGCAGAGCTAATGCTCTCGTCTTTCCCAGAGGAGACACTTGCATGAGGCAGATGGAGTTGTCCAGAGGAGAGCTAGGAGAGCCAAGTTCTGTGGGGGGCTCGGGAAAGGATTGTCTTAGTTGGGTTCATACACCTCTGACCTTGGAGCCCGAGGAGATAGAGAGCAAGAAGGATTTGCTCCTGTGGTAATAGGCGTCTTACTGAATTGGGGAACTCCTGCTGCTGGGTTTGTGAAACTCCTCCTGCAGAGAGGTGAATTATTCACACTGTATTAAAAGGGCAGGTAATAGAATAATAGAGGCAAACCTTAAAGAACAGCAGAGCATTAGAAAAAATGCAGTGTGTCAAACAATTTCTTCCTTTCTTTTATATTTATTTTAAATCTGCAGCATTTTTTTACACAGGTTTATTTCATCTGCTGGTAAGGGGAAAGCTGCTGCTTCAAAAGATGTTTCTTGTCTTTGACAAGAACTTTGGGGGAATCCAAAAAGCTTCTGTTACAAGCAAAAGTCAAGTAATTACTTACGAACCATCAATCACTTCTCCCTCCTCCCATTTGGGACTGAGCGCTTATATCAAATATCAGCCCAGCTAGCCTCTCCTCAGGCAGAAGTGTCCTGCTTTATCCGTATCTGTCTTTAAAGAAAACTGATGCTTTTTTCAGATGGAAAACTTGAAAGATGCCTTCCAAGAGAGCTGCATGCAGGAAAGAGCATTTACATTGTTTTACAACGCAGTTGGTGCCATTTGAGTCACTTCTATTCACACAGATCACTGTTCCTATTGTAATCCGTTGGATTCCTGAATGAATCTTTGCTTGCAGTCTTAGGTCTTCAAAAATCGATTTTTTAAAAAAATATTTCTTTTTCCTGCCTTCTGATTTAGATTAATAAGATTACAATAGTTTAAATAATGCACTTAAACCAGTCTGAGAGTATTGGAAAAATTCCTGAATATATTGAGACAGGATAAGATGGCATTTACATTGTTCTTTCTGTAAAATTAGTAAAATCTGTTCAGGTGTGATTTGAATCACCCCAAGTGTCCATATTGAGATCTGTAGTTTACACTGGTGATGTAAGATCAAATTCAGTGAAAGAAACTTAAATTTTCTAAACCTGACAAAGTTTCATAGATCAACAGAGTTTCCCAGAGAGGTTAAGCGTGCTAGTGCCCATTGATGGAGTTACAGGATCTTGTGCTAAGTCTTAGTTCTCTGACATCCTCTTAAATAGTGCAATTACTTGGCAGTAATGGGATGGGACCTTCTGTGTAAATCCTGACAGAAAAGGCATCGTGGGTATACAAACATATGGGCAGTGTCTGTCAGCCTGGGAGCCATGTGGCTGCTTTGCGAAGAGCAAAAGTGGGCACCTGGGTGTAGGGAAAATGCAGGCAAGTCGGGTCTTCCCAGTTCTCCAGTTCCTAATCCTGTCCAGAGCAGCTCTGTATAGCAGGACATCGAAAGATTTTGCTTCTATAGCTTTTTATTCAAATTGCAGTTTCCTCAGAGAATATCGTGTGGCAATGCTGAGACTTTTTTTTTCCAGAGAGAGAAAAAGTCCCCAGAAGTGTAGCTTTCTGCTGCTTATTTCCAATATAATTAAAAATAGGTTACAATTGCAACCTTTACACCTGCAAAACATCTGCTGGCTCAAAATCCAAGTCCATTGCATTTCCTATGTTAAAAGCTGTAGTGTGATCTGGTGAGAAGTGCTAGGGGGAGATAACATAATGGTATGGTAAAATTAAATTGAAATATCTTTGAAAGCAGATTGAGAATTTTTGAAACTGAGAAGAAATGGGTGTCAATTGAAATTCTAGTAGCAATTTGCGTCCTGGGGGCATCTTTTAATTGCATATTCTTCAAGGTCAGAAAACAATGAATCAGTAAATCAATCCCAGAAGTGATAAAAGCACTTGTTACAATAATATTTACAGTAATATTTTCATATACCCTTTGCTTAATTGAACTATTGATCTGCGAGTATTGTGAAGATGGTGAAAGGATTGTCTGAGTCAGACCCTTGTGACAGTGGGCTGTCCACTGTTGGCTGTGTACTTGCAAATGCAGCCTTGCAGCTGTTAGAGGGAAGGACTCACCTAGTGAGTGGCTTAGGCCAGCACATACTGATTCACGGCAATGGTGGAAGTCCGAGGAGGATTTTCATTTTGGGACCCAGCAGAAAAAAAGTGAAGACTATGAGGATTCACTTATATACTTAGCTTAGTAAAAGCCTTTTTTTTTTTTTTTTTTTTTTTTTTTTTTTTTTTTTAATTACTTTATGAAGAATCAGGAAAACTTAGGGTTTGGCCAGTCTTTAAGTATTTATTTTGGTATCATCAAACTACCTAAGGTTTTGAAGTTGTGTAACCATTTTAGAAATAGATCCCAAGCCTCCTTATTTCAATTAATTAAAAAGTAGATTTAAAATGGGTAATAGAATGAATTAGCAAATAAAGAATAAGACATTTTTATTTATGTGATACTCAAATCAAGCATTCGGACACTCAAAACTGCTTCCCATGTTTTCTTTTTCTGAAAGTCAAAGCTCTTTGGCAAATTCTGCAAGATTTCATGAAGTTTTCATTTTTTCTAAACTGGATTTTATACATACACATACACATACACATACACATACACATACACATACACATACACATACACATACACATACACATACACATACACATACACATACACATACACATACACATACACATACACATACACATATACATATATAAAAGAAGTTCAGCTAAACTCTTGCATGATAGAACTCAGTTTCGGTCATAGTGGATGGCTTCACTTCACTGTCACTGCACCTGTTCATTCTTCTCAAGGCTTTTGTTTTTTGGGAAAGAAATCTTTCAGTATTATTAAATGGACATTTCCAACTATGTCCACATGTGTAGCTCTTGGAAAGGAGCTTGGGAAGAAATTATTGCAAACCACCTTTGAAAGAACCAATTTAAAGTTTCTAAAGAGTACTTAACCAACTGGTTAAAAGCTGACACAAATCATATTAATAATCAGCACATTTATATGAATGCAGCCACAGCAAAAATTGTTTTAAAATCAGTGGGCCAGAGCACACAAAATAGTTATGAATGACTTACAGTTCTTTGACTTCTCTCAGGAGCTGGACGCACTCTTGGCTAACACTGACATTTTTCCATGACCAATGAATTAACAAATGCGAGCTTTAGCTTTTAGGAGCTTCAGGAAATAGAGAACTCCCCGATCAGATATTTCTCCCAAACCAAGGAGAAAATTTAAGACATTGAAGAGTCTTTGCTTTTTATAAGAGTGAAGAACTGTGCATCATAGACTTCTTAAGAAGCTGCACTAGTAATAGCAATATCCTTAAATAAGATATCAGAAGTGCCGCTTTCTTGTGATACCAGCATCTGTGTGGATGCCTATGCAGAGAAAATAATTCCAATGAGAACATATGTTTAGAAATGTATGGTGCATATGATGTGTAGGTAAGGGAGGCTTTAAAAATAGGTTCTTCTTGGTTTACCCCTGAAATTCCTGCAGATCAGTTCTGTAATTCTGAGTTTAGTGAGGAAGAAGGAAGCTTGGAAATAGATGGAGATTCACAGGTAGATTTTTTATTTTTCACCTAATTGGCACACTGGATTTTCCTCAATCCTGCTCTGAGGATCCTGTTAAAATGTAAATTATTTAATATTCATAAATATTATTTTAAACACATTTAATCACTTTTACAAGAATCACTTTATTTGATGAAGAAATTATCCCGGTTCTGCCCAGTCAGCACCCTCTTTCAGCTTTGCACTTTTCACAGAAAAAATACAAATTCATTTTAATTGTGCTTTAAGCATCCTTTCTCACCAGGGTGAAAAAATAGTGGAAGAAGACCTGTTGAGTATTGCCTTATCCCTCTCAGACTTAATGGAAGTACTCCCACTGGCTTTTTAAAAAGCTAACTTCAGCCTTCAGGTTGTGCTGGAATCTGCTGCTGCCTTAACTTGTAATTAAATACCATGCAAGAATTGGGACAGGCAATACTAAATTTTCAGTTGATGTATCCTAGCGTGAAGGCTGTGTGGAAGCACTGCTAAAGGAGGGTCTGATTCTTTGACATGCCAAGTGTCTGCACTTCAGAGGACTATATGGTGCTCATTTTCAAGAGTGCAACTTCTGTGACCTTATTTTAGTGGTATTAAGAATGTGTAATCTCTGCAGAGATCTTAACCTCTCTCTTTCTGCTCTGAGATACCCTAAACAGGCTGTGATAGCCAGAAAGTAGGCTTCTCCTCAGTACAACAGTAGGGACTGGAATAATTCTGAGGGGATTTTTCTCTTCTTCTTCTTCCATACCGTATCAGTCTGTAGGAGTTAAATAACCATGACAGTGAGGTGATCATTTTATCTAAAGATGGATGAAGTTTGCTCTTCAGACAAATGCCTGATAGTGTGAAAACAGTCGGGTTGGATCAGATGCGGGTTTCTGGATTGTGCCTGTCTTTGCAATTTCTAAGTGCTCCTGCCATTTAATTGTGTAGTACAATAATACAGTAATCCATACAGGGCAATAAGGCTGTTATTTTTACACTGAGAAGTTATTTTTTGCTTCATAAAGATTAATCTTTTTATGCCAGAAGATTGTAGCAAGCTAGAAAATACAGAATTTAGCCCATGACTGTGGGTGCTTAATGGTTTTTATTTTGCTCTGGAATTTAAAAGATAAACAGAAGATTTATTATCATAGGATTTGGGAGTTTCCTGTGCCAAGCTCTTTGGAGCAAATAAAAAAAAGTCTTCATTTACCATCAAACAAGCCTAGCAAAGTCTCCATGTGCCTAGTGGCAAGGCAGTCACATTATTCACTTCAATGCTCGGGAATGTTAGCCACATAAACTGTAACATCAGAGGGCTGTTATGCAGGTCCCTGCAATGCTGACGGAGCAGCAGAAAGCCCACACTGCCCCATTAGAGACTCCTTGGATTATTCTGTACAGTGCAATTCTGTTTACTCTATAACTCAGGAAATTGTGCCTGAGCAGGGCAGCTCTGGAAATGCCTAGCAGTGTGCTGTTACAGAAATGGACAATAATTAATAGCTTTTGTGAAAATATGGCCATATAATGCAACTTCTGGAAAAAAAAAGCCACCTCGGTCTGCTTCTCAGAATGAAAGATTCAATTGTGAATTGGCTGGTTATTAAGAACATTTCAAGACTGTTTGCTCAAGTTACATTAAGGTGCCGAGCATCATTTATCCAGGGTAATGTTGGAATAATTGATTTAGAAAAAAATGAAAAGAGGTTGGATTGTGTACGTACAGGGCACATAAGAAAGTAATCCAGTATGGTTACAGCCTTCCACAGAAAAGCAGCTCAGCCCCAAAGGGAAGGGGAAAATGTCTGGGGCATTTTTTGCCTCTGTTGTGTTGCAGTGTCAGATGCCCTGCTCCTGGTTGTGTTCTCAGACACCCACAGGACTGGAATGTTTGTAGGCTCCTGGAGGCGCTGACTTGTCCTTGGGCTGAGAAATGGTAGAAAAATAGAAAATCAAGAATAACAGTGCTGTAACCTAGCTGGATGAGGGCTGGGTGTCCTGAACCCTTCTGAGGGACTCATTTGGCTGGGACAAGGGATGCAATGCACCAGGGAATGAACTGAGTCACCATTGTGTTCATGTTGAGTCACAGGTGGACATTATCCTCCCGGGAATGAAATGATGGTGAAATCAGGAAGATAAGAGTTAATGGTGGCAAAGGAGTAGAAAACCAGAAAATTGATAGAACACCAGAGAGAGAGATCACTGCTGGGAAGGAAGAGGAGAATGAGGTGGGAAAGGGAGTGGTTCAGGGCTTCATTTCCTACTCACCAGCTGGTCTCAGCATGAGAAGAAATTAGAAACTATTTTCAGACTTTCTCTCTGCATCTGGGCACCTTCCTGTGTTGTTTCTATTTTTTTTTTTTCCAGAATAACGAATAGCATGGCTCCTATACATGAAATATACTATTCAAAATGGTATCTGAAAATAACTCAGGACATTATATAGAGTAAATGTAATAATTTGGTATAGTTTAGATATGCAAGAGAGAGGAAAGGGAAGACCTCTCAATTAAGCAGAAACTTTCATGAAGAAAAAAAGAGTTTCTTCCCATGGTCTTTGCTCTCCATGGTTTAATGCAAAAAAGTTAGGAGTTTCAGGAAAAGTTTAAAAGACTCTTCTAGAAGAAATATTTTATCTTACAGTCAGCTCCACAGGATTTTTTAGAATAATATTTAAAATCCCCTTTGCAACTTATGCAACTTTATGCGGGTCTTTGGTCTTTCTATAATCAATAGATGTTACACATGGAGTTCAGTCTATTTTATTGTGTAGTTGCATTGGCTGAATATTATGGATTTTCATTGAATATAAACATCATGTATTTCAGTGCTTTATAGTATTAATATCTAAATTATCAGTATACAGAAGATTTTTATGCGCCAGAGAGACTATATTAGACATTCTTATTCAGCGAGTGTAGTTATTTATTCTGTAAGTATTCCTAGAGGCAATTTCTAGTTGTTATTTAAGTTATGCATAACACATTTCAGATTGATAAGGTCATAATTAAACTCAATTTATAATAATCAGGTACTTCAGATATTAGAGTTATCCCCTTCTATGCAAAATTTGTACTTATTATATTGTTTATTTGTGTGTTTTTCCTTGGGGCATGGCTGGGAAGAAGAGGGACAAGCTTTTCTGCATAGCAACAAAGGTTTTTTGAAATGTCATTCTGGCTAGGACCCCAAACTTAAATGAAGAATTATGAATAGTAGCAATGGTTTCTTGCTGCAATTATTTGCAGTTGAATGAGAATATGTGTTTGTGAACTAATCCTCAATCATTTGATTTTTGAATATTCAAAGAATTACTGAGTATTCATGATGATGCTTGACAGTTATGAATTAAAGTATAAAAAATTACATCTCAGATAGTTGCTATTTGTTGTACTGTGTACAATGATGCTTGTTGTACAGACAAATGGGAAGAAAAAGCTTATTATTATGGTCATCTGTTGAAGTGTTTAATATTTATTTTGCATTTTTTCCTGAAAATTAAGCATTTCTTTTTTAGTCTTCTCCCTGCCACCCTGTCCCATTTCTGCGACCTTTGTTTTTTCATTCCATGTTCACAGTTGTATTATTTTTTACCTGAGTCGTGACTTTTCTCCCGTAAGTCAGGGTGTTTGTCCAACTTTGTTTCTAAAGCAGGAGGTGATTCATTGTTAGCATTTGGCTCTTTGCACATACTTTGACTGGTGACTCCTGGTGACAACCCAGTGCTGTCCTTTGCTCACATTTAACAGCACAGCAGAGCATCAATTCACATCCAGGGCCTCAGGACATTGCAGCTGTACAAAGAGTAATATTTCGAAGGTATTGCTGGTCAGTCACCTTCCTTTAATAAGACAACATTCACACCAACTCTTTGCACTGTGGTTGTGGCTATATTTTTTCCTATGTACATATTAAGATGTAATCTTTGTTGCATATGCCAGAATTGCATCCTTGAGCAGAACAGGTCAAATGCTCCTAACTCTTCCCTGATATCTCCGTCGTGAGGCGATTTCAACCAGGATTTGTCATTATTTTACTTGTAGTCTGAGTCTGATAAAATTTAAAACTCAAAAAAAATAAAATTTAATTTCTAAAGAACGGTCAATGATATTTGAGTAGGAAATCAAATCTCAGTACAAGGGAAATCCCAAATAGAATGAAGAAATAATAGAAGTAGAGTTTTGTGAAGTAGAAGAAAGGTCTTGAGATTTTGGTTTTTTTCAGTGCACAATGAATTACAGGTGAGATATTAATTCATAAAGGGATATTTTGTGGGGAAAAATCCCCCTAGAAATTCTTGAACGATGTTTCCTCTTTTTCTAGGATATTGTGAAAACCCCCCTTTATATCTCAAAAATAAACAAGGAAATAGAAAGCAGTAATTTCTCATTTGTGAGGGAAGAGGAATCTGAAGCTGGAGGCCTAGTTTGCAGAGTTTGTAGAGCAATTAAACATATCAGGATTCCCAGTTCAAATAGTTGGCTCAAAATGTGTCCTGATTTAATGAGGAAATAACAACAATAAACAGGAATTATCAGTGACTGAGTTCTTTGCACAAGAGATTTGCCAAACTGGAGATCTAAAATTTTAATTTTCTTCAATTACATTTTGGCTACCCCAACATAGACAAAAAAGTTGGTTTTTTTTTAATGAGGACAAGACTGTTAAAAGTTATTATAAAATATTTATTTGGTTTTTTTCTTCAGAAGAATCTTTAGATACTTATTTGGGGCCAAATTCAGCAAGCAACTGAGAACTCTAGCCCATCCATTTCCTGCATTTAAACAAAAGCATAACAGTGATGATGACTTATACTTTAATATTGCCCATTTTTAATGAATGCAGTTCTCCCTCTCTTTTTTTTCTTTTGTTCCAGGATTTCTTTTTAAAACTTGTGGATTTTTTTTCAGTGAAGACATTCCAGCTGCTCTTAGCAACTCAGAAAAAGTGACTGTTGAATATTAAACAGAGCTTGAATCTCATTTTGCTTGCTATATACTTTATCCACATCATGAGCATATATGTCTCTCCCTCTCTAGATAGATCTATAATATATACACATATATATTATATATAATTTAAATTATTGTTTTATGTCTGTATTATATATTCCACATAATACTAGTATTTTTTATATGTTTTTGTATAGGAATGTAGTATAATCTTTTTCTAGGGACACTAAAGCACTGTATTTAAATATTTAACATATCTTAGACATTTTAGAAATACCATACTTCTCCATTCCCATTTTGCACTTACTTTTTTTTATGGCAGCAAGTGTTAGATAATAGTGTTACATTTGATGGTAAAAGTAAGAGAATTGTGCTTTGCAAGAGAGGTTCCATGCATTTGGTACTGAAAGCTACTTTCATTTTGCCATGGAATTTTCACACTTTTTTGTATACAAAAGAAGCATTGCTTTATGTGTAGATTTGTCCAATTAAGTTTGCAGCAAGTAGGTAATGCTCAGGACTTGAAGGCAGAACTGCCTGCTGTCTTTGGTGAGAATCACTCAATAAGAGCATTCCCCTTTTTCCAGCAGATATATTTGTGGCAACATGGGTTTCCCTCCACGCAAAAGTGGATCTGAAATCTTCTTTTAAAGGGCAATTCAAAAAATCCGCTATGTTAAACAGAAGTGTAAAAAACTCTTTTAATGGAAGACAGATTGAAAGCGTTTGCCTAAGATTATCACTCTGTTGAACTGAAGCAGAGCAGCCGAAATTCCTGCATCATTTACATCCTGTGAGCAAGGCAAGGGCAAAAGCTAGAGAGAAAATATTTGATAATGTGTGGGCAAACAGTGGTGAGGAAGAAAAAAGCTTCATGTTCAGTCACTGAATCTCTTGGCAAAAGAAAATATTAGTATAGTCAATGACAAACGAAGCAAGAAATGTAGCTGTGCCATGCCATAAATCCTTAAAGGGACACATTCTACTTGGATTAAAAAAAAAAGATCAGTTTTGATGTCCTTCAGTTTGTTCTCCTTTTAAATACTCTGTCTGGCACTTAAAAGTGTATAAAACTTCAGTTTCTGTTCATGGGATCTTTCAATTTTTTTATGTTTGTAAAGCTGGTTTCTGTTAGCCCATTTCCTCCTTGCTATCTGAGGTCCTGATCCTGCCAAAATGTATTCATGTCCTTTATTGCAGTGGATCTCCCATCCAAATCCCTCCCAGAAGGAAAGGTGAGCTCACATTTATGTGTTTGTAGGAGCAGCACCTAATTGTAGGGAAATGGAAACTACACAGAGTTCTGTATGTGGCACAAAATAAACAATGGAGACTATGGAGTAAAGTACATTTCTTTAATACTTCAATTATAGATGTGCTAGATGTGATGTGTAAATATAGTAAGGGACAGTCCAGAGAGGATGGTAATATTTCATCTTCTAAGCACAGAGTTTTAAGCAGAAGTATCTATTAAAATAGATTATTTCAATTGTGAGGTGAGGAATCAGGTTCTTTATTTTCATCCTATATTTTCATTTCAATGTAAAACTGTCAAGTCCTTTTGTTGCTTGCCATGGTACTCTGGCGGGACTTTGATTTTATTTCCCTCATGCATGGTCTTGTTTTGCACATTTAGCAGTTCCAATGTTGGAACTTTAGGTAAGTCCATTCAGAAATTGCAATATTTATTAAACTACCTTGTATAGTGTCAACAAAAGACAGAATGTTGAACAAAATTAATTGTGACCCCTTATATGGCCTTATTCAGAAAAATACTCACTGAAGTCACTGGGAGTTGCAAAATACATCACATGCAGTTTAGATATCTTGAACCTAAGAGCCTAAAATGCATTTGAAAATGTGTAGGGGAGAAAAAGTGTGCTTAAATTATTTACATACCTTCAAAGGTACATCAAGTTTTAAAGTATGGCATTGGTGTGCATGACCATAATTGAAAAATCTAGCCTTTACCTTGTGCTAGAGGTGGCTGAGATGGACTGCAAACCTGCTGTCATCCTACAGAGCTTGGTAAAGTGACTGCACAAACAGCTGTTAGACCCAACATGAAGAATGGGAATGATAGAGCACTGAGCTGTTAGGTGAGAAATAAATTTTTTTTTTTTCTTTCTTTCTTTCTTTCTTTCTTTCTTTCTTTCTTTCTTTCTTTCTTTCTTTCTTTCTTTCTTTCTTTCTTTCTTTCTTTCTTTCTTTCTTTCTTTCTTTCTTTCTTTCTTTCTTTCTTTCTTTCTTTCTTTCTTTCTTTCTTTCTTTCTTTCTTTCTTTTTCTTTCTTTCTTTCTCCCTTTCTTTCTTTCTCCCTTTCTTTCTTTCTCCCTGTCTTTCTTTCTTTCTCTCTTTCTTTCTTTCTCTCTTTCTTTCTTTCTTTCTTTCTTTCTTTCTTTCTTTCTTTCTTTCTTTCTTTCTTTCTTTCTTTCTTTCTCTCTTTCTTTCTTTCTTTCTCTCTTTCTTTCTTTCTTTCTTTCTTTCTCTCTTTCTCTCTTTCTCTCTTTCTCTCTTTCTCTCTTTCTTTCTCCCTAAAAGTTGGGCAAAAGCGTTTTGCTATTACTCAGTTTTTGGACTTCAGTTGCAGGAAAATTAAGCAGAAGAGAGGTAATCTTTACTTCTCATTCTCTTTTCTTGCACACTGGTGCAGCTATTTTACTGAAAGTTGTTTGCAGGCACAGGCAAGATGACATCACTTAGATCTTGTAAAATAAAATATGAACAAGCACATACCAGCACTTCAGAAAGATTTTATAAGCATTTTCTGCCCCAAAAGCCCCATTCTGATCTTCCTTGGGGCCCTGAACTCTTGAAGACTTTTAAAGGGTATTTCTGTGAAAGAAATAAGCCTCTTTCAAGTAGCTGGACAAATTATTTACATCATGTTCTGATATCACCAGAAATGTTAGTTCTTCTTGTGCCTTCCCCAGTGACTGTATCCTATTGTTTACCAACATTTTCAGCTCCCCATACATTTCCCTGAACATCTCACAGCATCTCAGGTGCTGGTGCATGTTTTCTCCATCTGGCTCCTGTCTGAGGATGTTCTCCTTGGCTCAGCACACAGAGCAAGTAGTCAAGAGAAGCTCTTCAGTGAAGGTGCTAATCTGTTTTTCATTTTCACAAAATGTGTAGAATTGTACTTCATTTGACACCACTATCCTTCTGTCAAAGTTGTTAGTCAGTTTGTGAAACCAGTGAGTCAGCTTGGATCAGAGGGTGAGAATATTAAGGGGAAAAGGAAGGTTTACAAACTGTAAACACAACTGTTTGTGTGAGCCTAGATTCCTAATAAATACAGCTAAAATGTTTGATATGTAGACAGGCAATCTGTCTGCTTATTTGACTACACAATGTTCAAAAGAGATGCTTTAGGCAAGAGTTACTTTATGTGCTTAGGAAAAGATGATGAAAAAAATAATTTTCCACACTTCCACGCATTTTTTGTCATTGTATAGCTTAATTCTTCAACTTTCAGATCTGAGTGCCAGTTCAGGCAACAAACCCAACTGCAAAAAGCTTATGCACATGCTGTTAAGAGGTGCTGATTCTCTGTGCCCCTTTGCTCCTGTCATAGGTCTTTTAAACAACATTTCCTCTTCTTTCTGGAAGTACATATAAGGAGGTAGCTAACAAAAATTATTGCCTGGAGGTATAAACAGAAGGTTGAACCTCAAAACTACTGGTTTAGAGACTGCAGATTCACACAGATATCCATAGGGTGGTTTGTGGTGTTTGGCACCTTGGTTTAAAGGATGTCGCACTTCATTTTTCCAGAAGGAGATTTGAGTTGCTGCACATTCAACTCGTGTACTGTAACATTACCTTATTTCTGACTATGGCAAACTATCCAGGAGCATTTAAATGCTGTACCTGAGCTACTGCCCTTTTTCTTGGGCTTTTTTAGAAGTCCTTACAACTCATAATGAAATGTTACCCCTTATTTAGTAAATGGTAACATAACAATAACAATAACAATAACAATAACAATAACAATAACAATAACAATAACAATAACAATAACAATAACAATAACAATAACAATAACAAAAAATTAGTACCCAATTAACCTTTCATAATTTTTTTTCAAGGGCTTGACATAAATAGTTACACCCTCTGAGTAAAGATTCGCCTGTTAAGGAACCCAGATTAAGAACCCATTTACCACATAAGACTAATTAAAACACCATATTAACAGTTCAGTATAGTTGGTTGGCTCTTGTGTGGAACATTGGATATGAATTTCATCAGAATGTTTATAGATACAACATTCCTCCTTTGTATCACCATCTGCTCACCACCTCTGATTCTCTAGCTGAGTTTCAGGGTCTGTACCAATGTCAGCGGAAGCTTTAAAATCTGCCATTAAAATAGAAACAACAGTAGAGATCTGCTGTTAAAATAATAGCAACAACATCCCTCTGTGGGATGCTGGGGAACACACAGCTATGGACAGGCCTGATCCAGCATTGCTTTCCTGCCCTGGGAGCTCTTTTGAGGGGGTAAAAATAAGAAAAGAAAGAATGCACAGGCTGAGCCTGTTTGTGTACAGATAGATGGAAATGTGGAACTACTAAGACTACTACTAAGACTCTACGTGGCCATGGTATGGTTGAGACATATTCCTGGAGAGCATCTCAGAAGACACACATGTCTAATGAATTCACATAATGCTCATCAGCACAACTTGTCAGCACATCTTCATGTGTTATACTAGCAGAACTTCAGACACAATGTAATTCCTGAGAAGAAAATAACATTGTGGTGGCTAGTTTGAAAGAAAAAGATTATCACAGTGATCAGTTGTATATCTCGAGAGGCTTTACTTTTCATATTTTGATGCTGCTTTGATAAAAATAGTAGTCTGAAATGTTACATAATGAGCTTTTTCGAACAGAGAGAAAGTATGGGCTTTAAAAATTACTTATTTCAACAGAAGAATAATTTAGGACTAACAAATAAAGCTAACCATAACAAAAGGATATAACAAAGGACAAATCCTCAACATAGAAAGTGCCTTTGGATGATTTCTTACACAGAAAAAAAGTATGTGAGTACCATTTGCAATGGATGTTAATGGTATAAAATTAGTGGGGTGTGTTAGGTGCTTGGAGTGGGATAGGACAAAGTGCATCTCTAGTGCAACAAAACCTGTGAATTCTCATCCTTCACTAAACAAAATTATTGTAGTTAAATTGCATACAGAATCAGGTTTGCTGATTTTTATGCAATTACCTGCTGAAGAGCTAGGCAGAAAAACAATTTTGTGTTTTGTGGTGCAATCACTGCAAAACGTATCAGTCTCTGGAGGACAGCAACTGTTATTAAGTATCAGCAGTATGTCAGTGAAGTGACTGTGCTGAATATATTAGTGATAATTGATAACTCATCGGAACAACAACATCGTTAAAAGGAAAATGTTTGATCTCTAAAATACTCAAGATCCTGGTCAGCTATTGCAGGGTACAAATATACACTTGCAATTTCATGGCACAGGAAAAATACACACATAATTAATTAACAAAGAGTAACACAAAATAGCAGCACAATAAAAAATCGATTAACATTTCAATAATGTTGAAATGTAGTGGGAATACAATTTTTGTGCACAAATCAATTTCCTCATATACTGTGTAGGATTTTTTGTCTTACTTCCCTTGTGCATTCAGAGAGTGCTATTGGTTACGTGGAACATCAGATGAAGGTGCAAACTGCCAGTGCCTCTGCTGTCATGGGGGAAAAGGCTGCTGCATTTAGTTTTAATCTAAACTGTGTGAGTCTGTTGGCAAGACTGTGTGGAATTGAACCGGAGACCAAAACAGGAGGGCAAAATAAGAGATCTCCATGAGATAAGGGAACTCAATTTATTATTTTTAATGACAGGCATATGGAAGAGATGCGTATACCACAGTAGTAAGAAGAAACAGCCTACCATTTAATAACGGGAGAAGATAGCATTTATTTTTATGGCAGGTCAAGAGCCCAATCCACAAAACAGATGAAACTTTGTTTTCAGGAGCTCAGCAAGCCAAACCCATACCATGCAAGCCACGGCTGCAGTTGGACTGGTCTTTGAAGTTGGCTGTATCTGCCTTTGCAGTATCAGGCACATGAAGCCCTGGAACACTACAGGAAAGGCCTTTAAAATTACTGTGAAGGAGAAGTAGCATAAAGGGGAAAAAAAGTCTAGATCCACATTCTTGTGCGTATAAATTAGTCCCAGTGGCCTGAGTGAATTTTCCCTTGTTGATACTATGTGAAGGCTGACCCAGCAAGACAGAAATATGAAAACAGTAGCCAGTTGGGCAGAACTCCAGGGAGATAAGCATTATCTGTGTAATCTGAGATAAATTCATTTTATATTTGCTCAATAAAGGTAAAAATTGCACAGTGCAAACCATACAGAGGTCAGACTGGTCTGCACCTTTGCTGTGTGCCTGTTAGTAATCTACAAGAGATTGAGGCACGGGCTCAAGGCTTGACTTTGATCTCACACATCTATAGACTTTTAATTCCTTGGTCTCTTAAGACACTGTAGGATTTCTCCCAGTCACTCTGGGTTTTGCAGAGAAGAAACTGGGATGAAAAGCTTAGAAGAAGGTCTCTGCCTAGAGACATATTTTCTGTCAAGGATATATCTGCCTGAGTCAAAGAAATAACAGTTTATTTGGATATATCAACCCTGCTCCTTCTTTTTTATTCCTGGCTGCTTTCAACTTCTTTCTGTTCTATTGATTTTTTACTAGCTCTTCTCCAAGTATCCAGCTTCTTCCTTTTGTTTCAGAATCCTCTTTCTTTGCATTTCCCTAGAAAACTCACCATGCTCATTCTCTTAGATCATCTTGTCTACAGGAACATTACTGCTGATAATTCTCCTCAGATGTGGTCTGGCACATGATCATAAGGCCAGGCACTTCCTAAGCTATTTACTTTCCATTAAATAAATTTTAAAAACTCCTAAACCAAAAAGAAAGATGATTTTCTGTTTAGACAACTGAAAAACGCCAGCTCAAATGAAGCTAGAACATGCAGAAATTGCAAAACAAGATATTCAAGATTCAGAAGAGCATTAACATGATACATTTCACTTAATGGAAGTATTATGCCTATTAACAAATTTAAAGAAAAGTAGTATGCGAATAGTGTATGTGCAATATGTGAATAAACAATATTACTGATAAAAAATATCATGACCAGGAATTTGGGCTTGGTCCCTGCTGAATTTCTGCCTTCTGTGTGAGTAAAGAATAGAAGTTGGACTTCTGACTAATTTCTAGAAATGTGAACTGATGGGTTTGTCCATCTGGTGCCAAGGTGTCTCAGAATTAGCAAGCTTTAAGGAGGAAAGGAGAGGGTGGTTCAAGGATGAGACTTGATATTTTCCAGGTTTGACCATTCCACATCAAGAGGGATATCCTCTCTTTCTTCTACCCCAAGTGAACCCCACGAGAGGGGCAGACAGTGGGTAGCCCAGCAGATCCAAGGAGATGCTACGAGGACCAGGGCTATGGCCATGCCCACCCAGAACATTTCTGTCATCCCAGGTCCCCAGTGCAACCAGGATGACAGGAAAGCAGCTTGTATCTCGAGAGGTTCTCCAGGAGGAAAAGTCTCCTCACAGAATATACAATGAATTGCTACAGAGGCGGATATGTAGGTAGAAATATTATTTTATTAAAATTGGTTTTGACCTAATCACACCTGGAAGATGAGTAGCATATGTGTTCTCTCTCTCATTCCCTATGCTGAGGTATCTATTTCTCTTTAAAATTACATGCATTTTAGAAATGATTCCATTTTTCCTTGAGTCCATCCACATCAGTTGCTCCAAAGTACAAAAAAGTCAGATGAGAGCTTTTATACAATTGTTGCTGATTGCTGCTGCTGATAGAAAAGAGGACTTCTTGATTTATTATCACAATTTTTAAAATATTTGATATCTGCCTTCAAAAGGGTTGATCTAAATGGATGACAGCTGTCATAATGCAAAGAAAAATATGGATTGGATTGAGTGAAGAATTCTTTATTTTTAACCAAGAGGGTAAAGAGAGAAAGATGAAGGGAAAAGGGTATTTTCCTGTTTATCTCAAGGAAAGCCAAGCAAAGAAGTGACTGTAATTTTAATTTATTTTCCTTTCTTAATCCCTTTCTTATGCAGTACTCATCTCACAAATTTTCTCACACCGTTCTCATTCTGTATTAGTCTACAAATACGGCTTTGTCCTCAAGTATAAAGCATCCTTCAGCCGAGTTTCTTATTTCAGCTGAGCTGTGTAACAATGTGCTACCCTTTCAGGCTGTAAGGTTTCCCATTGTGGGAGGCCTTAATAGTATGGAACTGTTTGTCTTTGGCTGTGTCTATTGCCAGATGAAATTAATGACAACAGCTTTTCAAGTCTTTAAACTGCTGTCTGGTACGCACACAAGTATGTGGTGAAGCACAAAAAAAAGTGAGGGAGTATATTCTTTTTCACAATTATTTTTTTTAGCCCATCTGAGAAATCTCTCTTGTTACTTCATTTCTTAAAGTTTCTGAGGACTTGAGGCATGCAGGTATTTCATTGAATCTTTAATTCACAGTCTTTTCTGAGCTTTTTTTTTTTTTTGCAAATGCAGAAATGTAACACCTTCCTTTTCTCTTATCTATCTTTCTATCTTATCTAGTAATTTTTAGTGTGGAAGCTGAGCAGGATAAGGCATCCTGTGCTCAATGGTTCCCAAAGTTATTGCAAGTCATGCCTCTGATCTGTCTGTCACTTGCTCAATTTTGAGAATTGTCCTTAATTTCTCATGGCCAAAATGAACAGCTCTCAGCAGGGCCTCATCAACTGTCTTCCACTTGAAGACATTCTATCCAACAATCCACAAACAGATGAGCTGTAGGACCTTTATAGACCATAAGTGCCAGTCCTTGATGTTTCTTCAAAATCATATTGTTTCTGCCGTGACTATAAAGTCCTGTTGCTCAATTATTTCTACATCCAGAGGCAAGAAATCCAACCTATACGATTTTCAAGCTTTGAGATTTCTTGGGTTTTAAAATTTTACTGTTTATTTCTCAAAGACAAAATACTGTTTTATTGAGCATAATCTTGATAAATAAATCTAAGGACACCATATTTGGTCATAAATCCAGCTGTTCCTGCTGCCTTGTTTACATTCAGATTTTCTATGATAATACTCACTTCCTCCTTTGAAGTGTGCTTTTCAAGAATTCTCAGTGTATACATATATTTATTTATTTATTTATATTTTCATTTTGGTTCTGTGGGAACGAAGCTCCTAAAGGAGTTTAAACGTTGTTGGCTTTTGGAGAGTTGAGCAATAAATAAAGCCCTTCGGTCTCAAATCACCCAACATTTCTTCTCAGCATGTTACCATATGTCCTTTGTGGTCCCTTTTGAAGAAACTGCTGTATTATTCACTTTTTCAAAAGCCTGCCCACCATCTTTCCCTTACATAATACTTTGGTTTATGCATTTTTAGGTTGGTTCCGTTTAATAGACTTGCAGGAAATCCAGTCCAATCCTTGTGGATTTATGCATATTTTAACAAAACCTTTAAGTAACTTTCTGTTTATCTCAGACCGAAAGGGATTTTCCAGGCCTTTTCTTCACTGAGTCTTGATTTTTTAAGATGGAAAGCCCTACCAGTACCTTTGCCATTTATCCTCACCTTTCAAGCAGACTGCAGAGGTTTCTTATCCCAATGAGTTTACTGGGGTTTTTTAGATAACTCTGATAGGAGACACATCAGTGCCTGAATTTGCATCACATGGTTGACAACAGTAAGGGCATCTCCCAAATTAAGAACTTACCATCTCTTGAACGTTATCAGCATCTAACAAGGTGATTAGCTTTAAACTAACTACTGATCTGCAAATCCTGATCACTTTCCTCTACCAAGGGCTGGATTCATGGACTGACTACAATTTTGTCTTCTGTCCTAAATTTCATTAAAAAGTCTTAAAAAAAAGGAAGTGATATGAAAGAAGCTTTTTCCTGTATGGAGCAGTATGGAGCAGGTACTCTTTCAAGTTACCGTTTTAGAAGTCTTTGATCAGAATGTATCTATCATCTTTAAACACCAAGCTTTTAGGATAAAAGGAAGCATTTAACTAATAAAACTGCCACCCCTTCTGGTGGCCTGACAAGCAGTATGGTGTATATTCTCAAATAGCAGCTCAAGAAGCTTTCATTATTAGTCTACAAAGGAGTTTCTTGTAATTGCCAGTTGCGTTATTAATTTAATTTTTTTTTTTTTAATTGCTTGCAAAACTTGTTAACCTAAGCTGATCAATCATTTAACAATTAATCTGGTTAATCTGTTCTGTTGGCTTTCTAGCTGTTGCTTTTCCAACAGTAAAACTTACAAGGTTTTATTCTAGTGCTTTTAGCTGATACTTTCATATACGGCTCAGTACTGCCTGTTGCAATAGCCAGGATCCCCCTTTATTAATAGAGGAGATGACACATTTTCTGATACTTTTTAATTTCTGATTTATTTTTAATTTATAATTCATTTTTTTTCTAATACTTTTTAATTTCTGAACTTTTCAGGCTTCGTAATATCCTTTACTTTCTTGATATGTGCTTTATACTATGCCACTGCCCTAACATTCATTAACTTCAGTCATTCTGAATTTCTCCCGTCTTAAATAACTTACTGATAGCCTTCCGAGCCTCCAAGGACTGCTGTGTCCTGTGCCCTTTGGAGCACAAATGCAACTTCAAGTAACCAGAAATTACTCATTAATAGAAGGTACTGATCACTAAAGTGGGAGGCATTTGCATCAGAGAGATGCTGAGAGAGCAGGGAAGGGAGGACATCATTATTTTAAAAACTCTGCTGGCCTGGACAGGGGGGTTAATTACTATCATCCCTGAGAGACTACACAAAAAGCAGCTGTTTGCCTGCCAATCTGTGCAAGTCACTCAAATCAAAGGAAGAACAAGGTTTAAAACACTGCCTGGACCTGAGCGGCAATGCTCAAGATGGTTCTGTTCAAGACGGTGTCGTGCATGTCATGCACCCACTGCCAAGACGATGGTGTCCACCAGGATTTTTATTTCTTACATATGGAGGGGGCCTCACCATCCAGGGTAACTTGGCAGCACAAAAGTCTTTGGCTGTCCCCAGAGTTTTTGCTCTCTTTGAAAGTCAAGGCAAGGAAGGCACCCTGCCTCGCTGGTGAGATTTCTGCTGCCCAGACGGGGGAAGTAGGGCTCGTTATTAAGTCTCTTGAACCTGGGAGCAGTTTTGAAAGCATGTTTGAAAGCAGGATATGCTCTACAGTGATATCCAGGGCTCATAAGAGATTTTAAAGAGCTTTAAAGAGGAAATCAGACCTGATCAAGAGAGCTTGAAGACGGTAATTTAACAGGGGAATTCTGTATAATCTGAGGGTGTTGCTTTCCTGTGTATTGATTTTTCTGTGATTCTGAACTGAAAAAATGCATTAGGATATTAAAACCAGAACTTCTGGAGTAAGTTTGGTTGAAATCATGAAGTGGGAGAATGTGGCAAATTTGCCCCCACAAAGCCCAGTATAAGCTTTTCCTTAACAAGGCACATCAAAGCCATAAACATTGCAAGATGTAAAGCATGACAAATGTGCAAACAGAAATATGTCTCCCTGTTCTTTCCCTTTGAGCCTACAGAGGAGAGTATAGGATGGGCTAGAGCAGTTAACAATCCAGGAAATAGCAAAGAAACCTAATTCAGAACCTAATGCAAACACTAGATTACTCTCACAGGCTTTCCTGCAAATTAACTGTCATATCCATATATTCAAGAGCTGTTTAGTGTGGAAGTGGATACAGAAGGTACTCCTGATAATACCTCTCCTGTCAACAGAGATCCTCTGCATTCCTGCCACTGGCAGGGAAGGTGAAAGGAATTATGGAATTCTGCATTATGGAATTTGGCCCATCTGCACTGAAGAAAAATGAAGCTGCTTTACTTATCTCTCTTTTTTTTTTTTTTTCCCAGCTTTACTTCTGATTCAAATTGCCTCTGCTTTTGAAGCTCAGAGGACCTGAGTAGGGCAACTAACTGATCCCTCCTGTGATGTCTGCATCTTCTTTGTAGTGAAATTTAGTGAGTGCTTTTGACTTTCTAGCTTTGATAACATTTTTTCCCAATAGTGATTTTTTTTTAATAAATACAAATAGAAGTATTTGTAGTTTAACACTGCATATCACCTTTACCACTAGCAGTAAGGATATGCTGCAAACCACAAGGAGCACAGACCAAATATCCTTCTGATGGGTCCTAATGGCCTTTTTAGGATTTTCTTCGTGTTATGCAGATTAGCTAAAGTGTTTTACAGTTTTCTACCAATAAATAACATTAGCATCTTGTATTTTGTTTTACAATATAAAGTGGTATTCACTGTTTTTATTTTATTCGCTATCATATGATAGAGGAAGCACATATTGAGCTTCTATTTACTTATTTAAATATTAAGAGTGTCACACAGAAAAGGGGCTGTGAAACCCCCTTGAAGTCATCATCAGCATTATCATCATCCAAAGACAAAGCTCTTTCCTTGTTCAGTGCTTTAACACAAAAGCCTCATAGTTCAACCAACACAAGGACTGAAAGAGTTACATCTTACTGAGATCACCTGAGATGCCTGTAGGTTTATGCATCCTGGTGTGGGGTAAGAAATAGTCTTTGGCATAACAATATTTTTGCTTACTTAGATGAAAATCCATGGAGACCTGCCAACCTTCTAATTGTGATGAGTTTCGATATATGGAGTTTAAGGACCAAAGAGACTCTTAGAATGCCTCATTACCTTTCCATCTACCAGAGATGGCAGCATCTTATTTAGTCAACTTATTATTCGGCTAAAAGAATTCTAGAAAAGCACATAGGCTTCCTCTGAAAGGTTCAGAAGCAGAATTCAGCACCACCTGCAGCAGGAGATATCCCACTGCTGGGAGCATGTGTCTTCTTTCCCTCAGAAAGGAGCTTAGGCTTCTTGTGTTGTGTTGTGTTGTTGGTTCTTGTCAAGCCTTCCTCCAGGAAATTAAATAATTGTCTTATATTTCATGATTTATACTGTAAGCATATTCCTGCATTGTAATAAACTCACCCTATCTTCCTTTGGTATATGAAGCTCCTTGCATCTTCCTCCAAAATACATTTTTCTCAATATCAGAAGTAATTTTGCTGTTTCTTTTCTCTATCCCACTGATCTTTTAACCATCCTTTAGAAAATACATACACAGGACTATATACAGCAGTCCAGTAGTAGTACCTCTTGTTTAAAAGCTTTGAAAATCTAGATTTAAACTACCTCAAGTCCCACTCAGTACTCCCCAGTTCAAACACAGTTCCTTGTTTTTTTCCAGGGCATTACATTGGAAGTTTACATGGGATTCTTTTCACTGTGGCACCTTTATCCCTTTTCAGGCACACCACTGTTCAAAACACAAGCCTCAGTTTGTTGGTTTGGCTGCCAGTGTTTGTTCCTAAAAACACAACTTTGCATTTGCCTGCTTTAGCATGCCCTGTTTAACAAGATTTATGTTCCATTGAAATGTATGGTATGGCTTTGTTTATATCTTTATTCTTTGGCTTTTTTTATGAATCCGATCCCTTCCCAACTTTTGAGTTTTTCTTGCCCAGAAGAAATATCAAGACTTGTCCGCAGAGCTCCTCTGTTCATCCCGTTCACTTAACACTGACACTGTTCTAGTCTTTCAGTGGTCCCCTGCATTTCCAGCAAGCATTAAAGACCATCACAGCAGGTCAGAGTTCTCTTCAGCCAAGTCTCTCAGAATTGTTATGCACAAGTGGCCTTGGCCTGCCAAGTTGAATATGCTTACTCCTAGGGGGCTGATCTGAATTTATGTAGCATCCTCCTCTGTTACTAATAAATATAAATGTTCTTCAGCTTTCTAACATGTTGCTGTCTTACTTCTGAGACCTTGACATGAGTAATTGTTATTTTGTATTTATATTAATGTATCTGACTGCATTGATCTTAATAATTCAACATTCTTAGTTTTATAGGCTACAAGCAAATATTTATTGCTGTTTTCTGATGAAGAGTGTTATGCCAGTAAATCCCTGATACTTTTAGCACTTACTAATGTAGACTTTCTTGCTGGTTTTGGCTTGACTCATTCACATAATTTAAACTCTGTCAGAATTGTCTCCTTTGCCCATTGCTTCCTGCATATTTTGTGTTCCTATGTACCCTTACTCCAAAATTGTGTTGGGACATTGAAATGAGTTGCTCTGAAATATAAATACCTGTGGACTTTTAATCAGCTTTTGGGTAAGGCTTGAGAGCACAGTTTGACCCTTAAACTGTTAACCACAAAAAGTGTTAATCTTCTGCCCCCACCAAGCAAACTATTTTTATGAACGTGATTATCTCAATGGAAGCACTCCCACCTGCTCTCAGGAAGCTTTGGTGCGTGCTAATAGTTTGCTGTAATATTAGAATTGCAGCTGCTTTAGGACGGGGCGTTCTAGTCCCTGCTGTCATTCATGCAAACACAGGGCTTTCACTATTTGCCCCTGTGACCTGGGTTGGGGGCTACCAGGCCACTGCTGTTGTATATCAGGATGATACCTCCATCTTCAGTCTCTGGAAGAGATCCTGGTGTTTCCTCAGTTCACAGAACAAAACATAATTTCCATATGGTTGAATTCTTCCTCAGCCCGCTCTTCCCACCCACAGCTGAGAATCAGGGCACTGCTACAACTGCATACACTCAAACTTTTATGGAAGGGGAATCATTTTTCTTCAGGTCAGTTTAAGAAGAAAATAACAGGGGAAAGGAGGAAATAGGGAGAACATTCACTTGCAACCAACAACCACCTGAGGAATGCATGTTAATTTCTGGTCAGTTGTCATCATCCTCGCCCCCTGCCAAAAAAAATCCAAACCAAACCAACTCAACCAACCAACCAACCAACCAACTAACTAGCAAAAAAGAACCCCTAGAAAAACAAACTTGGTCATCCTAAATTATTTTTGACATACAAGGGTCCAGAGGCTGGGAGACTGAAAAATTACAACTACTCAATGCAGAGAGAAAAGATTAATACCAAAAAATGAATAGGAGACCAAAGGTGAATTTTTGGTTCTACCAATACAAAACCAGGAAGACAAATTTAAGAGCAAAATGCCTGGTGCATGTAGCAGAGATCACTAGTGAAGTGAGGATTCCAGGTATGTCTGCTGTAAAAAGATCAAAACATGCATAAAACACAGAGTTATGGTTCAAAATGTCGGCATGTGACTGTGTGAAATATCATATTGTGTAAATAAACAGGTAGCTCCACTATCTCTAATCCTAAAACAGAAATCTCCTTTTCCTGCAGGCCTATAGGTTAGAACAAGAACTGGACATTTCGCAGAGAGATATTTCCATTCCACTCAGATTTGGTACAAATTAACACCAACTCATGTTCATTTAAGGTTTCTCTAGGGTTGTCCCATGAACTCACTGCTTTGGTGGGCAGACTCCAGCCCTACAATTCCTTTACTGTGGCATGGGAAGATAATTGGGAACAGGCAGCAGCATTTCCCTTTTTCTAGGGGAAGGCAAGAACTAGAGAAGGAAAAAATGGGTACCAGAGCTGCTCTTGCATTCTTTGGTTTGAACTGGATATATGTCAGGGTATATGGATATACAAACATTTGCATTTGCACAGAACAGTGAAATATAGGGAAACAAGTGGATTTTCTGAGACTGTTTCCTGAAAAATCATTAGCTAATTTACATGAAAATCCTGGATATCTATTTTTCAGTAATGACATAAATGAAATCAGGTCAGCATCATCTTAATTCTCAGTAGGGATTTCCTCTTAAGCACCTTATAACATTTTAGAAAATCCAATTGGTATTACCAGCTTCATTGGTTTAGTATAGTTTTCCTGAATATCTCTGTGTAGATAGTGCCCTGAAGAATTCCTGTAGCAGGAATTTTTAAGTGACATGGATATTTTTTCAATTTCCTTAAGATTGTCTTAAAAAGTAAGATTATTTAAGGTGAAGTGAAATAATTTATTCTTTACCTAGCTTGAAGAGGTCATGGTAAGGTTTGGTGCTGGCTTACTTAGTAACATTGATTAAATAATTATTTCTAATAGAATCTTTCTAAAGCCAAAGAAGGAGTTCTTCAAACACAGACAACACCCAGGTAAGCTTCTGGTGATAAAAGAGGAGCTAATATGAGCAAGACGGGAATCTACTCAGACTGCATGGAGCTGGAGGGAGAAGGTTAAATGAGACATTCTGCAGAATGCACAATTAACTGTCCTGGTAAAGGAGGCATGAAAACAATGTACAGAAGTTTTCACAATGAAAAAAAGGTCATCAGGGAAAGAAAAATGATATTATCATAAAAATAGTGGATACCTGGGGGTTGGGAATATTGAAGAGCAAATCTACTTCTGCATAAGGGAAGCATCAGGAAGGCATAGTTCAGGTAATAGTGACTTTGTATAAATGAATTTCTGAGCAAATCTGAACCTCAAGTGAAAAAATTTTCTGTACTAACTATTGCACTGTATTCTGATGGCTCTAAATTGGAAGTCAGCTTTAGCTAATATGTTGCTAATTTTTTCCTCATCTGTTAAAATGTTTTTCATTTTCTGGTGTGCTGAAAATATCTCTGAATAGGACCTCACAAATATATGAACTTCTACCACAAACTGTGCAGGCGGTGGTACAAAGAATGTTGGAGAAAATTGCTTTTGGCCTGTGGGACACAGAAGACAATGAGAAGTTTCTTTAAAAAAACCCAAACCAATATAGTTTGCATTTTGTTGTGGAGCAGACCATAGGACCTGGCTATGGGAATCATCCCACAGAGAAACCCAGCCAGCATCTCATGTTAACAGATTTGCATTGTGCAGCGAAAGATGAGCCCATATTTTCTGAGGTTTTAGGGGGTGGACGAGAAGTGTTAAGTGAATGGACTAACATATACTGCTCTACAGGAGGAGGACAGCTTCACTCCTTCAGTTTTCCAAGACAAAGTAAAACACTGGAATCCTTCTGTCCTCTAGAAGAGGAAAAAAATCAAAGGAGAGCCTGTCTACCGCATTAGAGCTAGGGAAATCACTGAGACACTGGAAACAATCGGAAACTAGGAATCAGTAGCCCGGCTATGAAGTATATTGCCCACGCAGATTTTCAGAACACAACACTTTTTGCCAGTGTTCACAGAAGAGCTAGAATTGGCATTTAACAGGAGCTATCCAAAAATCTATCTAGAATAACTGTATAGTAACTTAATGAGCAGTTAAACCCAGACTTCAGTTACTGGTCTTAGTAGTCAGGTCAAGCAGTAGGCAGGAAAGTGGGCTAGGAGAAGTGGAGGGAAGGAAACCCTGGGAATTACTTTCTACCTTCTCCACACAGTTGCCACAGTTTATTTTGTGCCAAACAGCATCTGAGCAGGCCCTGAGGGCAGCACTGTCTCTGTTTATCCTCCTTGCCACCTCCATCTGCATTTCCACAGGGCCCCACACAGTTCTGGGTTGTGTATATCTCCCTTTGGCTCCTTTACACTGAGCAAGGTCAGTGATGATACTGGGTAGGGATTTTTGGGCACCAGTGACATCGTAGGACCAAACATGACATTTACAATTTACTGAGTCTCTTTGCAATCAGATTTTCCTTTCTGAATATCTCTCATAGTATTGTTTCTTTTTGCTCATTTTCCACTCTGATTTTCTCCTTCTATTTGGTAACATACCTCAAGCAATGTCTTGTCAGCCTGGCTAACAGTTCCTTTCTCTGTCTTGGACTTATTCCAACACTTTGTGTATTTTGTTAGTCTTCATCCAGGTGTTCTCCAGCGTTTTATGAAAGGTGAAATCCCTACCTTGTATGCTCTAGCCATCATGCATAGTCTTGAAGCTTCTTTTTGCAGGCTGACAATCTAAAAATGAGGGAAAAATCCTCTTCAAAACCAAATTCCTCAATGAATAAATCAAGGCATATATTTTTTGAAACTGCCTGTTGTGTTTTTGGAAGAAAGCCTGAATTGCTCTGCGCGTGTATTTGCTTTGCATGGTGTTTTATAGAATTCTCAGTGTTTGCCTTAAAAACTGGAATCTCAAATGCTGTACAGGCAGAACACTAGTTAGATATTAAATCCTAATTTATATCTGACTGCCTTTGGATGCACTCAGATGAACTGCAATTACAAATAATTGTATGGCCAGCATGCTGTGCAATGCTCAGAATCCAGACCACAGTGTTTGTTTCTGAAATTCTCTCACTTCACAAAAAAAGAAAAAAAGAAAAAGAAAATAAAAGGTGAAACTGCTGTTATGAATTGAACTGTTTTTTGTAAACTGCACCATATTTCTCTTCTGTCCTGGAGTCCATAAGTGCAGCTTCTAATGACACTGCTCCAGCTGCAGGAATCTGCTCAGTGAAAGAGGAGGAGGAGAAGGAGAATGGCTGCTGGCCATTTTTGTTTTCTAGCGTGCATGGGTTGAAGAAAGAAGAATCCCTCATGGGATTTGATTTAGATGGTTTTGGCAGCTGTAAATTACTCACAGCATGCTGCAGAGTTTGTGCTATGAGATATTTTCAGTTCCGTTGAAATCTCATGCTAAAAAAAACCAGCCTCATGAAACTTGAACAAAAAAAAGGCAGCGGGACAGAAGATTGCTGCAGATGACTTTCAGCTGGCTCATGCCTGCCTGCTCCATAGGAGGAGTTTTAAGGAGCTGGGTTCAACGCTTAGGGAATCTTGAAAAAACAACAGTGAATGACACTGAACTGTTGTTTTTCACCCCTAATGGCAAAGAAAGTGCTTTTTTTAGACTATGGTTTACATTTGGGTATACTTACTCTCTGTCTTAAGATAATGCTGCACTGGTTTTTAGTGGAATTGAGTTAGTACTTTCTACAACATTGTTTTCTTCTGTGGTTATGTCCTGACATTTAAGAGTGAATCTTAGAGAGCAAAGCAGCTACTTATAAAATCCACCTCCACAAATAAACGAACAAACAAAAACCTGGACTAAAATTAAAAAACTCTTGTAATCTTTGGAGTACTGTGTGCAAATACCTCTATTTTATGGCAGGCTGGTCTTAGAGGAAAGTGAGATTACTTTCTATTAAGAAAGGTGTTGCTGGATTTGAAAGAATAATGTATTTTTCAGTGGAAGGGAACATCTTGGAAATACTCAGCTTAGGTTTCACGTCCCAGGCTAGCTTGCCAGATTAGACTTCTCCCAAAAATATTTGTGAAATTGTATGGATTTCACCTAGAGACGATTGAAGAGTGGGCAACACAAGGTGTCCTTGCTGACCCTTTAGTTTTTCAGAGCAGTTATGCTTTGTCTGGACATTCTACACTGCAATAGGCGTGGGGTTGACAGTTCCCACACCACATGGGGCCTGCAGGAGAGCAGGGCACCTGCAGAACTGAGTTGTGGAAAGGGAACAAGAGCTGTTCACCTTTCCTTCCATCGGCTGGATCATTCCACCAACTGTTCTTACAGATGCCCAGTCTCCGTGTTATTTTTCTGCTTCAGGCATCACTGCATATAGTAGAGGGTAAAATATTTTAGTAAGTGGGAATATGCAAGATATTTCAGAAAATAATAAATGGACATTTTAATACAGATATTTTTGCAAATGTCAATTTTTGGAAATGCATAAAAAGGATTCTAATAAAAAGGAAACAGAGAATTGGATACAGTTTCAGATATAAAACAATATTAATACCGCTTGGATACACTTCTACTTTCACAAAACAGCATTTTCTAAAGAAAAACTATTTCATCAGCAGTTTTTGACCAGCTTCATAGTTTCAGTTTTCCATCATTTTCTCAGGTATAGTAGAACAACAAAGAGTAAAAAAAAAAATGCTGTTATCCTGTGTGACTTAATTAGGGTTTATGAATGTCCTGCCTTGTTGCAACCCTCCTCCTCTTGGTGGGTCCTTAGCTGCAGATACAAATGCACACATACCCACTAACCCAACCCTGAGGCTGAAGCTAGTCTGCTTTAGGTCTTGGTGGATGACTAGAGCTTGGTCCCTGTGCTCTCACATCCACCTTCTTCTCTGTGCCCTCCCAGACAGGCAGAGGAGCACTTCAGGAGGAACACTGCTTGGCTCCTGCAGAGTTCTGCCCCAAGCTGAGCAAAAAGCCAAAGAAGAAACTGCATGTCAGGTATCCATCCCATGTTTTCCCCTTGGGGCCAGAGCCCCTTCCAAAGTTACTTTGGTACTGTGGGTTATGGTGGGTATGCAGGGTGAACAGGGTCGTTGTGGTCCTCAGGTCCATGGCTCAGCACTGTGCTGAAGGTGCATGGATGTATCAAGATCATTTTAGGCATTCTGGATATTTCAGTCACCATCTGTGTTTTACAAAGGCTCCTAAATATTTCTGCTGCTGAGTCCCTGTATGGTGAAAGAAGAAGGCATTTTTGGAGGAGTCATGGTTGCCCTGGATCCTGGTAAGGCATCATGATTTTAAGCTTCTTGTCAAGAAACCAATGTTATAGGACCATGAGACCCAGCCAAGCCTTCTACTGGTGGCCATTCAACCTCCTTTGATCAAGAGGTATTGGTGGATGAGGAAATGGGAAAAATAACATCGATATAAATGCAGTAAATTTTGTTGTTAATACTCATTTTGTGTGAGACATCTGGACCTGCCCTCTCTCTACTATCAGGGGAATTTTGAAGGTTGTGCAAAATGTTTCTCTTGTTCCTCTGCTGGATTAACAGCTGCAAAAATTAGACCAGCTCAGCAGTTTTAATCCCTGGGTTCCTGTGTGTACTTTCTGATTTCAGAGGCCTCTGTTGGTAACGAAGAGAGAATTCATACCTCAGTTTGGGGCCAAATGATATAATAGTGGTTATGGGATGTCTTGCACATAATCTTTGCATGTTTTCTCAATCAATGCATAATTGCTTCTATCTGAGCTTCTACAGGGTGGTGTGGAAAGTCCTGAATTTGACTGCGTGTAACTCCATTCCAAGGT
Organism: Acridotheres tristis; assembly: GCA_037013685.1. NCBI lineage: Eukaryota > Metazoa > Chordata > Aves > Passeriformes > Sturnidae > Acridotheres > Acridotheres tristis. The sequence continues at coordinate 26,219,772 of CM072884.1, read as the reverse complement.
TCTCAGCAAGAGCACTCTACTTTGAGATGGAGATGCAGGACTGTTTTCTCCAGTATATCACACTCCAGACCTATATTTGTGCAGAAAAAGAACACAATAGAGAACAATTAAAAATCTCTGGTATTGCTGGAAATGAGGGAAGATGCCATTGAAGTAGATAATGTAACTGTTGTGATTGAGGTGAGAGCTCGGATTCGTTTGTACTGAATTAAAAGCACACGGAGCGATGCAGTAGTGGTTTAAGATTCAGTATTAGAGAAATTTCATAGATTTCCTCTGTAATCCAGTTTATGTGGCTTTGTGCCCACCTGCATGTGATTGTCTGTTTCATGCATCTCACAGAGGAATAAAACTTATACCTGAGGTGCAGTGGTGAGGTGTTCAAACTCTTTAGCATGTTAGAATAATTTCTGAATTTCAGCTTGACTTGCATTTTCCATAATCTCTTTCCTCTTTATGTTTTTCTTTCAAGTTTCTTATACCTTTCTAATGTCCTTTTAATGTCTTTATGTTTATTTTGCTTTATTGCTTGCACTATGCTTTTTTTAAGCTGTGCTGGTATACATATTTACTGTCTTTTTGTCTCCTAGTATTTTCTCCCACTGATTTCTTTAGCTATTTCCCATTCTCCTTCTCCTGTGCTATCGCCCCCTTCTTACTTCTGTAATCTACAGAGTTTCTTCCTGTTTCCTCTGAAGATATTTGAACTCAAGATAGTCTGAAGAGTTTCATGGGTGGATATGAGTCAAGAGATCTTTTAGGGAAACTTACAGTCAAAGCCTTAATTTTAGTAAATAAAAAGATTGTAGCTTTCCCTGGGACTGGAGAGGTGGCTTCTGAATGTTTGCATTAGCTACCAAGCCACATAGGAAATTCTTGAGAGTGTTTTCAGTGATTTAATTTCTTGGTTATGAAGTCTGCAGACACTGAATTATTTTGAGTATGTGCGGGCAGATTTTATTTTTGCTTTATTTTTCCACTATTCCTTTATTTCATTAAGTCTTTGGCCTATTGTTTTTATTTTCTTTTCCTTTTCCATAAATTGTTTCTCTCCCCATAACCTCACCACATCATCTCTTTCTGTCTCTGTGTCCTTCCAGGTCCTTTTCATCTTGCATCTTGTACTGTTTTTCTCCTTGCATTCTTCTTGCTCCTTATCATCCCCAACAGATTTTATCTGCTCCATCTAAACCTGCTGAGAGCAGAGAGCACTATGCCTCTAAAGAAACACATGATGATGTTTATGATATTAAGAATTAAAACTTGAGTGTTTGGCTTAGGAGGTAAGAAGATTACCTTTCCGAGACAGTAACTGAATTGAACCCAAAATTCACTTGTATTTCTCCTGTAATGTCCTCTGCTGGATACCCTGACTTTGGGAGTAGAGAAAGGAAACTGCCTGAGGTGTCTTTTCTTTGCTAAACACTCAGGTAGAGTGCAGCCTTAGAGAGCATCAGTGGCTGCCACTTGCCATTGCATAAGGCAAGGAGAAATGGAAGACTGTGAAGGGATACAGGCTGGGAGAAAGGATTTGCTGACCAGCTCCTCTTGTCTGGAGCTGCCAGTCCTCAGATACTGTCAGTGAGCCCAGCTTCTAGGTGAAGGTTTTGTGTTTGTGCAGGAAGGAGCCTGCCCAATGGTCAATGTTAATATATTGCTGCTGCTTTGAGATAGCAACCATGGATTAATCATGGACTCTATGAGGGAATGGCTCAGGTTTGAGCAATTGTCATAAGTGTGATTCAGCTTAGTCCTCCCTAGGATGCTTTTAGCACAGCCGAGCATAGGCACAGGGCAATATTCCTGACAGGAGGTTGAGGACATTGTATGTAAGTAGATCTGTGTGTCTTCGTTCTTTCACATGTGTAACCCTTGTGTAAATCCCCTCAAAACAACCTCGGTCTAAAATAAGTAAGAAATTGCTTGAGCTCATTGAAAAAGCGGGAATATAACAGTTTTCTGTCAGAAATTCTGCATAAAATTGCTTTAAATTCGATGTGGAAAACAAAGCATTTATTTGGATATTGGGATCTGTACTAAAACAGTCTGTGCTACCACAGAGGTTTTTGCTTTCTGATGTTTTGTACTGTTAAGGCAACCGTGCTGCCTTATAAAGTTTTAAAGCTCTGCATTCTTAGACAGGCTGTGCTGGCCTGTGTGAATGATTTGTATAAATTGTAATACACTTTGTACTCAAAAGCTGTACATTTCTGGCAGATTCTTTTGAGTGCATTTCAAACCTTTGAAATAAAAATCTGAGGAGTAAATAAATGGGAGGAAATCACATGCAGTAAGTCACCAGGAGTGCATAGACTGTCTCAGGACTGTGAAAGAAATAAAGTGTGAAATAGCAATTATACCGTAAAAGATACAATAAAATCAGAAAAAAAATCAGTGGGTCAGGTGCTAAGCAGCATGAAGACTGCTTTGCTCGGCTCCAGCAGCTCAGTATAGCAGTTAAGCAAACATTTTACAGCTGGAAGTACACATACTCTAGTTCCTCAAGCTGGGTGCTGTGCCCCTCTCACTCTGAGGGTGAAAGAGCAGCACACAGTCCTTTCACTGAGAGTGTGCAGAACTCATTTAGTGGGTCAGTGTGTGGGGATGGGACAGGAGCAGTACTCACTGCATGTAGATTTTTGCAGTCGGAGTTCCTGCTTAGTTCCCTGCCAGCTCCCAAACTGCTCTGCTCAGTCCTGCTTAGAGCAAGAGTGGGGGAACTCCAAGTTATCCTTGCAAATGTTTAAAACGTAACCGCGGCAAGATTGTGCTAGATTCCAGAAAAAAAAGGGTGAACAATGTAGCAATACTGATAAATCTTATAATTACTGGTGGTGATGAATATTACAGCTCTATTATAAAAAAATCACAGGACTTGTTCACGTCACATGAAATTGTTTAATTATCTTCTTGTCTAGTAGCCATTAGTACTGTGTGTGACGTATTTAATGAAGGGAAAAAATTATTGTGCAGAAGTAATTGTGGCCATAGAAGAGAAACGTGAGAGAAACAATTATGTAGACACCAGGGTTGGTGAAGAAGAATGGGAAGAGGTGCTACAGGTGCTGGAGCTGAGATTAAGAGGTACAAAGGGGAGCAGAGACATACTTCTGGTAAATGGGGAGCCCCATGTCAGAGCAAGTGGATACTTGAAAGAAGGCTGTGACTCTGTAGGAAGTCCTGGCAGGACCCATGGACCCATGAGAGAGAGTGGAGCCTGTTCTGGAGCAGGTTTACTGGCAAGACTTGTGATCTTGCAGGGGGCCCATGCAGGAGCAGTCTGTACCTGAAAACCTGTGGAAAGGGATCCCCACTGGAGCAGTTTGTGAAGAACTGCAGCCTATGGGAAAGACTCACACTGGCGAAGTTTGTGGGGAACAGTCTTCCATGGGATGGACCCCATGTCAGAGCAGGGAAAGGGCTTCATCCCTGAGGAGGAAGCAGAAACAACGTGTGATGAACTGACCTTCTCCTCTCCCTGTGTCTCTGTATAGCAGAGAACTCTTATTGTTGCATGAGGGATTATGTGCAGGATAGCCAGATGACAGCAATGATGCAGCAAAACCAGCTGGTTGCAGGAGGCATGTGCTGGTTCATGTACCCTGTGCTACATGCAGGAGAGAATGAGGGAAGCTCTTTGTCACAGCCTTTCCAGGATGAGGGGGTTGCTGTGCTCATGTTTCAATGCAGGGGACAGCACGTGCCTCCTGGTTGTGCTGTGGAATGGGACACGCCCTGCCACCTGTCCCTCCAGACAGGGCTGCATGGTCTCTTGCTGCTTGAAACACAAGGGACCCCAGAAGAACAAGCTCTGGGTGCATGAGGCTAGGTAAGCATGGTGAAGGCAGTGGGATACTATAGATTATCCCAGAAATATCCGGCACAGGACACATGCCCTGTGCTCTGAGGGCTTCTCCACACAGGGAGTTCTTACTGAATATGTTTTTGATTGGCAATTGGTGTAAGGAATTGTCTTGGTCTGAAAGACAGGTGTCTGCCAAGAAAGGCAGGAGCCTCTTTTTTTAACATGGAGAATGTAAACCCCCTCCCTCCAAATTATTATAATTTTGAAATTAAGGGGCTCACAGGCAAAGATATGGGAATAGGAATAACAGTTCTTTACTAGGAAAATTAAAATAAAAATACAGTATTACAAAGAACAAACCCCAAAACACTGACAGAGTGAGAATACAACCTGACACCCTGTCAGTCAGGGTGTTGGTAGCAGTCCGTATAAATGGTGGCTGCAGTCCTCCTGGATGACAGATGTAGTTCAGTTGAAGCAGTGCTCCTGTAGAAGGTGCAGTTTTCCTCCAAAGGTCCAGTGATGTGGAAAGGCCCAGCATTTCCTCTGGAATCCAGTGGGAAAAGGCTGCCTTGGTGTTCCAAATCTCAGTTTTTATCTAGGTAGGAAAGGCTTGGTTCCTCCCCCTGGCTGGAGCATCTCCCAATGGGATGATGTAATCTTATCAGTCATACAGTGAGACTTAATGGCCCATTAACAGAAGATACCTCCTGGAGGAAGAATGAGTTGTGGAAAAGATAAAGAACACTGCCCCACCTGGTTTTATCAGATGGCCCATTAGCAGAGGATATCTCCCACAGAGATAAGGATCATTGCCCCAGCTGATTTCAACAGATGGTGATAGAATACATACTTTTGGTCACATCCTGTATTGCAACCTAAGACAGGAATTCTTAATTCAAGAAAAAACACAAAGTTGTGTTTGCTGAGTAACTCTATAAGTGGCACAGAGATGCCTTCCTGGATTTAGAAACACCAGAGTTATTACACAAAGCATGTCCTATGGATGTGACCTTCTCAGCTCCTCCCACTCAGCAAACAGAGGAATTAGTTATTCTCTGGCTGTGGCTTCCTGTCAAGAAGGGCACAGCTTTTAGAGTAAAATTCACAAGTTAGCTGTTTTTCTGTGAAATATTCAATATAATGAGCTTGTAAGGGTCTTGCCCTGGTTGTAGAGAAAGTTATGGAGAGGCAGAGGATGTAATAGATGCAATGTTAGATTTGCTTTGCTACCTTCTGGGGAAAACCCATTTCTCCTATTTTCAAGTGAGGCCAACAGATTTCATTAGGTTACCTTTCTGTAAATATCCTTACTTGTTTTTAGCAGCAGAAATGTAACTATGACTGCAAACCTGTCATTTTGCAAAGACATATTGAAACTCAGCCATGGAGATAGCCATTTAATTTCAGTCAGCTGCTTCTATTTTCTTCTCTTTTACTTTATTTCTTTATTTGTTTGGGTTTGCTTTTGGTTTGGGGTTTTTTTGTTTGTTTGTTTGTTGTTTTGTTTTTTAAAAAATATCTATTCCTCAGTGGAACTTGCCTGCAACTGCTCTGTGCAAATGTGTGATAGCATTTTAGTACTAGTTTCTTTACCCCTAAAGGCCATAAAATTTATGAAAAAAACAGACTCTCAGGAGTCAAAAAACAGAGTGCCAATCAAGATTCTGGGTGCTTTATGCAACAAAGACTGTTCTGTTGAAAAAACCCACATTTCCCTATTGTGTTAATATTTTTCTCCATCATGAACTGGTTGTGGGCAAGAAAGCTGCTGAGATAGGTTAGGAGGTCCCTCCTTAGCTGATGCACACAGGAGGAGATGAGTTGCACTGCTCGAGCAGATCAGTCCTGCAGCCAGCAGTACAAAGCCAGACTGACATGAGCTGTGGAAAGGGAGGGAAAGAATGGTGTGGCATTGAGGACATTAGCCTGGTTCACTGGCATTCCTTCTGCTGGAGTGATTTGTGAGAAGGTGTAGTGCCTTCTGGACCACCCTCTCTTTGCAGCATTTGGTGCAAAGAAGCCAATTCCATCCACTAAACTGTCCTAATCCCCAGCCTCTACCTTCTCCTTTCTTATCCTGTACATTTGTGGTACTTCTGTTTTAGCCTTGTCCTTCCCTCCCTCTCGCTCTCTGCTTTCCATGGTGCATCTCAGACCCTGCTGGGCTCCAGGCTAGAAGGGATGGGTCAGAGTTTCACTTTGAAGCATCGCTGTGGGACTTCCAAACTGTACTGGGAGAGGAAATTGCTGCCTCCTCCCTTAGCCACATGGTCAAACTCAGCAGCATCAGAGGCAAACCCGGGCTGCTTTTCACATCAAATTTTGCCACACAAGAAGAAGGTGACAGAGTATGATTGAAGGGCAGGTGGGGAGAGAGGGAGGAAAGTATGTTCTTCTGAGACTATCTTTTCCTTCTCCTCTTTTTCCCTATGAGAACTGGTGGATCCCTTACTAGTTCATTGCTTCTCTTCAACTACTTCATGCTGTAGTATGGGAAGGGCTGAAAGGAAGTTCTAAATCACTGATGGCAGCATTTCAGCAATAAGGAGGGCACGGGAGGATGAACAAGAGCACCAGAGAAAATAAATTAAGTGATGAAATAATATGTTTAGAAACTCAATGAGGAATGTGTTATCTGGCTGCTTGTGCAATTATGCCCCACTCCCAATGAAACCCCAATGACAAATTAAACTCTGCTTTTCCTCTGGGTTCTTCTTGAACTGTGCAATAAGATAAATCTGCAGAAGCATCTGGGAAGGATGTGAAGAATCATCTGTATATCAGAAAAGTCACACACTTTTTCATTAAGATCTTTTCTGGGGAATGTGCTAAATGGTAACAAGTACTGGTAGGACTGACAGGCACTGAATTCTTGGTTGTGTTGGTGTCCACGGGGGTCTTTCCACCTCTGCGCTTTGGTTTGAGTGATTTTGACTTTCCATTCTCTGCATTTTCTGCAGTAGCACATCTTCATCTTTCTCTGTGCCAGTTGCTTGTGATAGAAACCCTAAGACGGTTTTTCTCAGTGAGAAAGCTCTGAAGCTGGATGGCAGAGTGAGGTTGAACAGGGCTTTTTGGGACACACGTGGAGAATGCAAATTCAATGTGCTATCTATTGATGTTATTTTGAGTTAATATCATAGAGACTAAAGTAGAAGTTAATGGCAATGTAAATTCTTGTTTTCTACTTCAAAAATATATGGAATATTTGCATTTTTACTTGTAGTAGAGATGAAAAATTTTGAGAATTTTATAGATTTCCTTTCCACATGAAAATATTCATCCTTGTTTTCTAAATGAAGTAATTCATTAGAACACTCCATATTTCTTCTTCTCATATGCAGTAAGATACAGCAAGCAATTCTTTCCACTGCCAAAAGGTCAACTTTTTAGAGAAGAGATGATTGGAAAAAACCCTCAGCAAGCTCAAAATATGCATATAATTTTCCAAGTGTAGTACATGCTTTTAAAGGTTTTAAAAGAATGGGTTATGAAACAATTTAGTTCTGCGTGGTTGAAAATGTGTGGGTATTCATATACAGAAAATTACTAGCCCTGTTTTTGACATCCCTAAAGGTTGCTATCTGAGGTCACAGAAACCAACTGCTTTCTGAGGTCACCACTGAGGCTTTGACATCACTGGTGGGGGAATCAGGCAAACCTGAGACCTTTGTGACTTCAGTGCTTCCAGACCCTGCACTTCCCAGAGGACATCACAGTGGGGCACCCTATTGTTTCTAGTGTGCTGAACTGAGAGTCAGGCAGGCATGAGCATTCTGAATTAAAGTATTTTTCATGGAATACCAAACAAGCAGAAGGTTTTGCCAACATTCTCCTTGAATACGTCTTTTATATTAGACGTGGATGAGAGGAACAAAGGAAAACAAACTAGAAATTTCCAACATTCAGAAATGTTGAATTATGCAATCATCAGTTTTAGTCTTAAGCAGCAGGATGTTTTACTTTAATAGCTATCTGGACATGATTCACCATTTACTTTTATCAGTTTTATTCTGGCAGAGCTTCTAACCAGAAAGTGGAAAAGTGAGCTTCACAGTAGATAAGGCATATAGGCACAGGTAGAGGTATGACTAGAAAATAGAAAGGTGTATATATAAAGTTATTGTGTGCAACACCTGTGAAGTGTTTATGTCAGAGCCATTCATGCCCTGTTTTCAGGACTAAATAAGTGCTTTTAGAGTAAGTGCAAGTGATTGGTTGTATTTCCCTCTGTGTGCCTGTATATGCCACATTAAAAGCCCATACTTCTTTCAGAGAAGTGAAAAAGGTTATGCACCTCTTCAGTTGTACAGATGAAGTGTTTGTGAGTTCTGTAAAGATGAATTAAGTCCATGGAGTTTTTACAGTAAGCCTGTGATCACCAGATGTTGCAGTATGTGTGTGAACACATGCTGGTGCATCTGTTGTTTGGATAATGGGATATACACATGTGGGGCAACTGTGCAGTGTAGGTGTTATGACACTTGGGACCCACGGCTTCAGCAGGCATAAATCAGGGTGGCTCAGTGGAAGGAACGAAGTCCAGCAGTGTGCACTTCCTGGAATCAGCATGTGTGATGGCATGTAGAGACTTGGACATGTGGGATTGTGGTTGGCAGAGTGTGTCAGGATGTGACTTCGTGAGCTTCAGCCAAAGACAGTTGCTAAAAGAAAAGAGAAAAAGCCAAGCCACAAATACACATCTAAGGAGCACGAATGTTGGGGAAAAGGAGAGAATGCACTCACTAAGGCTAATCCCTCAGGTTAAGTCACCAGTTTTGTTTTGCTTTTCCTCCATGGAAGTACATGGGAGCTGTGGGATTTTAGAAAAAATCTGAGGGGAAATTCAATTTATGCCTTGGCATGTGTATGTGATATTTCAGATTTCAAATTAAATTGTGTTTATATGACACAGTTGCTTTTCATAGCACAGGCTTAATTGAAGTTCCTAACACATCTTTTCCAGGTCCATGCACAATACTGTTGTAATACAGCCCTGTAACCTATTCTGTCACTTGTGATTCTGTCCCCCATGAACTCATACCAACTCCATCCCCCATGTTGTTACTTTTAAAAATAATTTGTTTTGTTCCTAGCTTGGTCTTGAAACACTAGAAGCTAATAAAACCAGAACTATGCTCAGGTTCTTCTGGAGAATCTTTTCTCTCAATCCTACCTGCGCAGCTACATATCAGAAAATTGGTTGGTTTAGATGCAAGTCAGTTTTATGTGAAGGAAACAAAAGGAAGAATATGTTTATAATTTGTGAAAATTCCCCAGAATCATTGCTTAGGAAAACATCTGGTCACTCTGCAGAGGCGATCACAACAGCAAACAGAACATTAGATTGCAAGAAACTTCCCAATGGAAAGTACCATTGAAAATACTGTGGTTTCTGCTGTGTGAGGCACTGGCAGATCACTGATTTAAGCCCCAAATACATTTTTACGAACTCAATCCCATACATATATTAATGTGTCTTTGTGTGTGTGCACACCATGCATGAAATAAAAATAGGACAGATTGAGCAAGCTAGCAATTTGAGTGTTTAAAGTCAAGGAGAAGCTTTGTTATGAATGAAATCTGAAAGGATTTGGATTACAGTCAAGAAGTTTAGATAGAGGGCAGTCTAAATTGTACAAGGGCAGACAGTCTTCCAAAGTCTGGCTCAGAAAGGGATGTGGGAGGTATGAAAGACAGCTTGGCTAATGTAGCATGTAGATGAAAAAAATGCACTTTAATGATTTGTTGAACTATTACAAACCCAAACATCAGTTCAACAGGACTAGCCTGATAATTACTGTTTTCCCAAAAGAAAATTGTAAATTGTGAATGAAAAGAACAACTCAAACTTGAAACTTCAGCCTAATGGAGCTGCACTTTTCTTGTGAAACCATTCCCATGGAAATTTCCTAATGATTTTCTTTTGAAATAGTCTCATTTAGAAAGGAAATACATAGAGTTGCATATATCTCATTACAACACTGCAGAAAATGGATAGTCATACCATAAAGGCAAATAAAAAGTACTCTTTCTCTTCTTGTGTGCACAGTTACATGGTGGGACTCACTGTTCTATGACAGCAGTGCCAAGAGTTCAAAAGGACTAAGGAAAATGTAGGGCCTTTCTTGTTATTGAGATACCATCTGGTCCCTGATACTACTGTCATGATAACCACCATGGTATAGGGAAACATATATAATGTCTCTTTCCCCGTGGTTTGTAGGCCACCAAATACCAGCTTGCAAATATTTAAAATGTTAAGCTTTTTCTGTTTGAGCTGTGTTTATGCCTAGGAAAAATGTTAATGTTTTCTGGACTTCACAGTCATTTTACATTGCGATTTCACATTGGTCTCAGGGAGAATGGATACCTCTGCAGCCTTAATCTTGTGTCATGTTTTCCTTTTTTTATGAAGGATTTTTCTTTTCTTGTCTGAGAGAGAGTAGTGCAAGCCGCCAAATCCAGAAACATACTGTCCGAGAGTTGGTGCCCCTTTCCACCAGGGAAAGGCTTCCACAGAGCTAGGATCCAGTTTCAAACTCCTGCACGGTTTGTGGTTATTCAGAGCCAACATTTTGGTTTGAATTGGTCTCTAAATATTTGTTGTATGGCTTTATTTATAAGAATAATGACTCTATGTTTACAGACTACAGCATATAATGTATCTAATGCTTGGTCTCATTTTTTTTAGCTTGCTCTAAATTTCAAGTGCATTTCCACTCTTTAATTTTACACGAACTCTTGGACATTGGCCAGACAAATTCTTTGTAGTCTGTACAGTTCAGGATCTTGGCCAGATTAAAGTTGTCATCAATTTCACCTCCCTCTTCCTTTAATAAAATCCCACTTTTCTCCTTTGTACTTCTCATGTTTTTAAAGGTTGCCATTCTCTGCATTCTACTCTATTTTCTTCTTTTATTTTTTCTTCAGATTTAACTGAATCTTACTTTTCTGCATGCCCTTTTAAAGCCTTGTATATTTTAAATATGGTCTATATAAATATTCACTACTCAGCAGTTTTTTGTGAGGCGGTACTGATGATTCCTTGTCCTAAATCCAATCTGAATGACAGCTGCAGAGAGTCTCCTCAGGGAATTTCAGGAATCTCTTGGTTTCTTCTATACTGAAATTTCAAATTGCATTTTCCTCAAAGCTAGTCTGACATATTGAACACCCAAGCTATTCTTGCTTTCTATAATACAACATCAAATCCTGAGTCCAACTTTTGCTAGTTCAGAGGATTTTGTTCTCCTGAAATATGATTGCCAGAAGCCTCTGCTGGGAAAAATTATGCTTATAAAATTCTTTTAAACAAACAAGATACCACCATCCACAGATGGGAGGGTTTATAGAACAGGTTTCTGGTTGCTACCTATTTGATGAGATACTTGTAGTTGTGATAGATAGTCTAAAGCATGGATTGATGAATTGCAGGCAGTTCTACTCAAACAATATGAGATCTAGTATGAAGTCTATGAAGAAAGCCTATGCTGTTATACCACTCAGAAATCTTGGTCACCTAGCTTATGCTTCTGTATGAAAATTTGTACTTGCCAAAGATGAGTTCAGAGCCCAGCAGTCAGCATCTCCATCTTTAGGTGATGTAGTTCATAACTGGAGCTGATGTCTTGGATGTCTGGTACTAAACTGAATGTTGGTGTAGCGTATACATTTTCTTTTTCTCAGCATTCTTTGAAAAATTACAATAGATTGTGAGATAAAAACCCACTTTAAAGTTTAACTGTGGCTGATATTCTTTCTTCTGGCTGGAGCAAAAGTTAACTTTTAAGGGCAAACCCCTAGGGCTGAGTATACTAGCAAACTCCAGCTGCTTTGTACTTCTTTGTCAATACTGAGAAGTCATAAACCCAATTTAACTTTCTGGTTAAACCAGGTTTACAGCTGTTTTGCACTGTTGGAATGGAGCAGAGCAGCTGGAGCATACCCCTGAATCAGGGTGATCTTTTCTTTGCTGAGTCTTGTGTCTTTTTGTTCAGTCTTACATGGAATAAAACAAGGCAGAGGCAGTCAGCTCTTGGCAGTGCACAGTTAAATTGATGCAAGACTTGCATTTAGAGCCAAAGCCACCGTGGGTCTTTTTGGGTCTTTCTATTTGTTTTTATATTCTCCTACTAGCTGTGTTTGCCATGAGGATACAGATATGTGATAACTGTACTGGCCTTAAACTCAGTTTTGCTAAGTGCAGCATTTTTTGAGTGGATTTTGCATATTTTGTTGGCTCAAGTCATGCATTTTTGAGTGGGTTTTGCATGTTTTGTTGGCTCAAGTTATCTTACAAAAAACACCTTATAGCACTATATATCAGGAGGATGAAGATTTTGATGTTAAAGTGCCAGAGGAATTCTCCACTTCAGGATCAGCTTGTCTCTATTGGTACCACTTGTGACGGTATCAGGTTGTTCCATTTGTCTGTGCCACATTTCTCCATCTCTACAACATCTTCCAGTTTTGTCTTTTTGAGTCTTGCTGATATGAATGCCATTCTGTCTTGTCGTGGTTTCATGGTCTTAGGCTAGAAATGAATTACTTGAATGCTTCTTTTGGCTGCCTGAGATTTCAATGCAGCATGAATATCAATGAAGTTCTTAGTTTGGACAGGTTTGTACTGTCATCAGTTAATCCTGATGTTGGTTGCAACTTGCAGTCACAAACGGAATAATAATAAGTATTACTGAGGGATACACTAGATGAACTTTAAAAGGTTCCTTTGAGCAAAAAATTATTCTATGACTCTATTATTAATAATAAATAGGTTATAAATTCTAGCTGTATGTTGTCAATAATGGGCTAATGCTGGAAGAAGGGATGATTAATGTAGTAGGGCCTGTGCATATATGGAAAAGTTCAGGGGGATAACATAATCTATAAGAACACCTGCAGAACTATCTTTGTGTTATTTGCTGTGTGCAGTATGTCCATATGGTTACAATCACCAAGTGTTTAGAAACCTTTGCCTACGGCAAGAGCAATTGCCGGATCAGCTGTGCAAAATACACCGTGCTAATTTGAATGGCTCTGTTGAACTCCAGACTGCTCCACCTCTACTGGTCCTGCTGCCTTTGTCACAGCCAGACTTCTTGTGTGTTTTTGAAGTTACTGAGGTCTTTGGTTTAGCTTCTCCCCAAGTATTTGTTATCAGGGAAAACAGTTGTGTACCTGAAGCAGTTGCACCAGCAGCTGCCACACCACAGCCAGATAAACTTCCACTCTTACAAAGTGTTTGTGTTCTGTACAACAGAAACTTAGTTAGTTTCTGTTCTTTCATTTTTATGGGGTTGTGACATTTTGTTTCTAAATTCCAGTAATGTCACACTGCTTCATGCACGGTTCTTAGGCTGCTGGTTTTGTGGGGTGGCAGTAACCAGTTTGAAAATCATAAATCTAAAAAGAATCATGAGATCAGTCTGCAACCAGCAGCAAAAGCAAGGTGTCCACTCTGCTAATTTCAGCTGAGTTCATAAGAAAAAAATAAAACCAAAAAATAATAAAGTTCCCCAGATATTCTTGATCCATACATATCCCATATTTTGTACCTTCTTTGTAGTCTGCAGGTCCTAATGGCCAGCAAATCAACTGCAGGAGAGAGGGAAAGACCACCTGTTGCACTAAATATTCACAAACCCTGCAAACAAAAATAAACAGTAAAAGACCAAACCCTTAACAGCTTGTAACAGCTGCCACATTCCACCCAAGAGAAATCTTTATGCTAATGGAATCTGACAGGATCTACATTAGATATCTACACATATGGTGGAAAAAACCCTAAAAATAAAAAAAGGAGGAAAAAAGAAAAAAAATAATGAGAGAAAGAGAATAAGTCTGTTGGGCTTCTCTGAGTAGGTGATGTTTTATGTATGTAAGTCTTTTGTCATTGTTCCCACTCTTGTAGTTTACATTTTTGATAGTTTGAAGTCAAACATTTGTTGGGTGTATGAGCTGCATGATATGGCCAAGGACTAAACTGAGCTCTATTTCTTTTACTGGTTAAGTAAGGGAAGCAGTATCCCTGCTGTGTCCCAGCTGCAGAAAAAATTCTGCTGAAGATTCATCTATGAAGATGCATAGAAAATAGTCTTTTGATATCTCACATACCAGTTTGCCTCTTGTACCAAACTGATGAAAACCCAGGAAATTTACATGAGGAATACTAACCAGTTGAGTCACGGAAAGAAGTCAGGCAGTAGCATCTTTCTGATTTGTATGGGATGGGTCTGATCCCAGGCCAGTGATGCTGGAAACTGGTGCTGGTTGGGGTTCATCTTGGGGCACCCAGTGCAGATGCTGACCTCAGAGTCACCACACTTGTCAGGATGGTGTTTTCCTTCCTATCTGACAACAAGAAGCCTGGGGATCTGTGGATCAGAAAAAATCATAAGTTGAGGATTTCCAGGGTGATACAGAGATAGTAGAAATGCAAAAGGGATTAAGAAAGAAAAAAAATCTGAACTACTTTATGTTCTTCTTTAAGCTCATAAATGGCCAAAGGTATCCCTGGAAGCTTTGAAAGTGACCATCTGGTCTGGTTAGACTCAAAGGTTGCTAAAAGTGCTGAGAAAATTCCTCTCCTCCTATTCTGTTAAACTGCAGCAAGTAGCTGGATGCATGGTCAGTGTTGTAAGAAGAGATAATTGGAGGCCATCCAACAGGGCAGTAGAAAAGGGAACTGTCTTTTTGCACAGCGACAGTGAAAGAGAGTTATGCTTCAGGCCTTAGAGAATTTTTTTGCATATCAAACCCAGGGATCTTTCCCATAAAATTTACAGTATTTTCCCATTAGTTTCAAACTCCTTGAAATTTAGTTCTTGCAATAGCCTGTGTGGCTTTGACAGATCAGTCCAGGTCCCATGGTAAAAAATCTTGGTCAGTCTGTCAGAAAGTTGCCTGTAACAAGGGACGGTACCTTAGTATTTCCTCTGAATTACCTGTAGGGAAAAACCTATTAGTCTCGAAAAGTTAAGCATTGGCATTTCCCTGTGGTCACCATGTCCATCTCCACAAAGACTGAAATGTTTGAGTTTTTTTCTGGCTACACATCACTTCATAGAACAGCAGAAATAATTGGTGAAAACATCAGAAAAAAAGAACATAAAGAATGAGCAAGAGTGTAAATGGATAGTTTTAGAAGAGATTTGAAAGAATGGGGAAATGAAGGAGGCAGATTGATACTAAATGTGCAGTGAGCAGTAGCTTTGGTGATGTTCACCTCCAGAGCTACGGTGCTACAGGAAGGGCCCTGCTTCAAGCAGACAGGTGAGAGGAGTGACCTTGTAAAGAAAAGCAGTTAAGATCAGAAAGCGCAAGTTTGTGGCTTCCTGCAAAAGCAATAAGGAACATTTTGACCTGAGACTGTCCCAACTGAAAGTCCAGTGAAATACTGTAGGGCTAGTAATCTCAGTTGCATCTACTCCCACTTTTGTTAGTGGTCAGTGATGGATGAGCTGGTTGTGAAGTATTTCTCAAGGACTGTAACCTAGCAAGAGAAAATAATGAAACTACTTTAATTGCTGCTTGTTTAACTCATGCCTAAAGTGGTACAATTTATAGATTCATGAGGGTTGAAAGAGACCTTAAAAATCATCTACAACAGTCAAACTATCACCACCATATTCACCCCTGAACCATATCCCTACGTGCCACATCCAGACACAGTACAGCCTAACATAGTGCAAGAGAGTCAGCATTCCTGGGGCAGTATTCTGAGTAGGTCTCCTAACTGAAAGGAAGTCATGGGGGATCTGCATTTCCCTCTGACTGGATGTTGAGTTCAGAATGTGGGCTTTTGTATAAGGCACCTCTTAAAGGAGAGACAAATACTCTTATCTTGTTAGTTTGGAGCTAGAAGAAACTACATGTAGCTTATCTTGCTCAGAAATCCTTCTGTTTGTCCTTCAGTCATACACAATATGTAGTACCAGCCCCAGTCTGCATCTCTGGGTGCTCACAGTTTTATATATTATGTTCGTGCTTCAGGAGCTATTGCCTGCTTTCCCCCCACTCACACCAGTCTAAAGTAAAAGTAATTTCTTTGAGTTTAGCAAAGTTGCACCCCACTGAAGCTGGTGTGTGAAGAAATCAAGTACTCAGTTTGAAGGCCAGAAGAATATTCAGATCTTCTTTCTGATTGTTTCATTGTGAGCAAGTATGTGCACAGAGTGGCTTGAGCTGTGCTAGCTGCCAGCTGGCACAATTAATTACTACACACGGAGACTGGTTCATCCTGCATCCCTCTAAAGATTGCTCACTTACAGATGTTCACACCTGTCTCTTGATTAATTCAAAATCCTAGCACATGGAGAGAATGCCAGTTAAAAGTCACAGAGAATTATAAACCTGGCTGTCACAGGGGTTGAATTTTGTGTCAGATGCACTTAACCTCCCCTGAATTCCCTGGGTCTGGACTAAGTGTCTCCAACTGGATGACAACATTCAGACGAGCCTAGTTCAGGAAAGGCTGAAGAAAACACAAAACATGTCTCAGTGCCTATCGAATCTGAGCTAAGAGCAACAACACTAGTGACTCTCCATTTCCAAAATTAGAAGAAGGAGAGGTAGTTACTGTTCTGTGCACTAACTTGGGGGTAATAATAGTTCATAACTCAGGGCATAAACTAGTATCCTTGGGGAAAAAGGAGTTCTATTCTCCTTTGTGTGGTACCACATGTTTCGGTAGATACTGGCTTATCAGTAATTAGTGGACTCCTTTTGCAATTTTTGATTTGTGCCAATTTTTCCATTTGTGGAAAATTATATCCAAAGTTATGGCTCTCCTTTGACTTCCATAATTAAAGAAAGACCCCTCCAGAAGTCTGTAAAACCAGTGGGATGCTCAGTTTGAATCAGTGAGAGGGGTCTTAAGCCTCTGATACCTAATTTTTTGCAGCACGCTATTCCAGTTAATTCCCAGCGATTCCCAAAGCTCCAGCCACATGCCCAGTTTGAAAAGCTGTGCAGGAAATGCTGGAATGAAGTGGGAACAGCACCTAGCCAAGAGCCATCTGTTGGCCGTTTACCATACTGCCTCAGAGGACAGTTTCTGAGTGCCTGAACCAAGCACAGATGATGTGGTCTAGACTCATCCCTTTGGATTCAGTTTAGTACCTCATTTCAGAAGGAGGGCTCTGCTTTTCCTTATATCCAGTCCCTTCAGACTCCCAGTGCAGTTTATCTTTAAGTTGGACATTGGGAAGAATTTCTACACAGAAAAGGTGATTAGACATTGGAATAGGCTGCCCAGGGAGGTGATGGAGTCACTGTCCCTGTTTAAGGAAAAGCTGGATGTGGCACTCAGTGCCATGGTCTGTTTGACACGGTGGTGTTCAGTCATAGATAGGACTTGATGATCTCAGAGGTCTCTTCCAGCACAATTGATTCTGTGATTCTGTGATCTCAGAGAAGATGTAAGACTTCTGGTTAATGGTTTAGGACATGAGCAGGTATGCAAACAGATCTTACTGTGATTTGTGAAGTATCCTCTCTCTTTTTGTTGAAGGACAAATTGATTAGCCATTGCTAGGGAGACTTAAGCATAGTGATCTCTACTCATGCTTACTTCTCCAACACTTTGAATAATTTGAACTAGAGGAAGAAGATAAGATTTGCTCCTGTGTCACTGGGGTAGTGAAGTAGGGAGCAAATGTCTCAGCCCGTCTGCACTCTCAGAGTGATTATCTGTCCTTTGGCCACAGAACCCCAGAAGATTATCCCATATTATCTTGAATCACTTTGTGTGTAGGATATTAGTTTAGGATGTAGGACTGGTCTCCATGAAACAATCCTCTCTGCATAAGTTTGTGCTACTCCTTTAGAGAGACGGACCTATTATTGATTCAGCCTAACTTGGAAGTCCATGGGAGACAAAGAACTCTCTTTTCAAAATGTATTGGGAGCAATAAGTGAACTAAACCTTTTTCATGTCCTGCAGAATTTCTACATTGTACTGGCAGATTGTCTAAATAACTGACAAAGCTTACTGAAAACACCCTTCAAACAAAATGTCTGGTGCCCAGTGACATCACCTAGGGCTCTCATAAAAGAGAAATGCTTCCTAATGACACTTGGGGCTGGAAGATTCTCATAAACTATCAGTCAAACACTTTATGTCCATATCACAGCAAAATGGATTTTCCAGAAACGTTTATATGTGGCAGGAGGTGAGGATGGTGGTTCTGTGGGTGGTATCTTCATTGCCTCCTTCTTAACTGTAGCCCTCTGCACTGATCCAAGAGACACTGTCTCTCTCAGAAACACTGTAAACCTCAGACTCAGCCTCCACGACCTCAGGGTTGTTTAGTATCTTCTGGCATTTTCCTGGTATGGAAGAAATTTTACATGCCATGATTCAATGACTTTTTTAGCACAGATTGTTACTTTTTGTTTCCTTAGGTTTCCTTTGCAGAGACAACGATACCTCTTTCTTTCTTCAAGTGCAGAGTAAATAGCTGTTTTGTTCATTCACTGGAATGCTTTTACTGGTGTGATCAATGAGGACACTAAAATATTGTTTCTGTGTGTTCTTTGAAATCCACAGAGCTCTTCCTGAGCCATTTGATGGAGTGTTTCATGTATTTTTATTTTCCTAATCATCTATATAATACTAGTGTAAATTTATTTAAAATAAGGTTCAAAACATAAGCACATTGCTTTGCAGAATGTATTGTGAATTTTTTTGGTGCAATGTGGGTGTGAAACACTGCTTTTTGCAAAATTTCATCTTAGCCCTCTGTATGAAAATGCAGCATATCTACCTAATAAATACATTAAATATTTTTGCAAAGAAATTACCACCTGACTCAACATATCAGCCCGGAATTTTAAACTATTTGCACCTCACTTTTCTGTTTGTTTATTTATTTTTTGAGCAAACCTCTTTCTTCTCCCCCATACAGGTGGTTGTATCATGTGATCTTTTCTGCGGTTTGCTTCAGTTGTTTCCTTGGTAGTATATTCCATATGTTTCCTATCACCTTTTTTTTTTTCCTTTAGTAGCCTAGAGCATTTTCCTCACCAAAAGCTTAATGGTTATCTTTCCAGGAAATATCATCGTTCAAAAAAAATTTTAAGGAAGCAAATAAAACACATTTCCAGAATAGCGCTGCCAAATAGCAAAATTGAAAAAAAATGTTCTTTTTTGTTGATGACGAAGATATTAAAGGGAATAAAAAACAGTGTTGTTTAAAAATAGCCAACTCTTTAACAGTACTGCAGGAGAATATTCAAATAAATAGAATGTAGTTTTCCAGTAAGCCCACCTTATTTTAGCTTGAAACAACCGGTTGAATTAACTTTTTTTTCATTTCTGTTTTTCATCTATATTTTGTACTCCCGCCATTGCTTGCTACTATTTATACTTTATGTTGAGGGTCTTTTTTTCAACTGTTTCTAAAATTTTACAAAAGAAGCCAGATATCATGTTGGAAACTCAAAGCCCCAAATCAGGCTATAAATCACAAAACCCCATACATATATATGCCATATAAAAGGCCACTGTACTATTCTTTAGCACTTCCTGTGTTGACTTTCCCCCTCTTCCCTCCTCTTATCCCTCACAGTAGGAAGAACTGAGGAGTCTTACCTGGCTTCTTTACTTTGCAGACTCAGAACAGAGCACTGGGTCAGACACAGAGGTGCTGGCAGAAAGGACATCCTGCTCATTTGGCTCCCATTCTGACCTTACATCTGGTGGGTCAGGCCCTCAACCTCCTCCACCTTCATCCATGGAAGAGATCCAGGTAGAGCTGCAGTGTGCAGACCTCTGGAAAAGATTTCATGACATTGGGACAGAGATGATCATCACAAAAGCAGGCAGGTAAGACATCTCTGGCTTTCTGTCTAGTTAAAAAGGAAATCATAACCAAACAAACCAACTTTTATTTCATTGTTTTTTAAAGAAAGAAACTTTTTTTTCCTTCTTGATAATCCAAAGATAAATAAATATGCAGGAAAAATTAAATGGCTGAATTTCTCAGCTGTATCTCCTATTAGCTTTCTTAAGACAAGTAAAATTGTTTCATATGACTGTTTGAATAAGTGGCTCCAAAGGAAAACTGGCAGCTGCAGGAAACTATTGAGGATAGTTGTTCCTTTGAACAAATAAATCAGGAAACAATCATTGTACTGCTGGCTGAACTGAACTTAAGATGAGATATGAATTTGGGGGTGAGCCATTTGAGTTTCCTTTCAAGTTTCCATAGCTCTTCATGAGCTTATTGATTTAATCTCAAATATAGTGAAATTCAAACTCACCTTTGCACCAAATAAATGTCTTCCTGCAGCTCTAAATAGATGCAGTGTTAATGACTTCCTATATGAAAAAATGTGCAAGACTAATGTTTTCCTTTGCTGTTGCAGTGATACCACGACAGCTGAGGTTAGAAAGAGGCACAAACTAGCGAGACTTTTTAGAAAGGAAACCTCACCATGACAGGTTAGACAAGGGGAGGATCTTCACTGCTGAATACTATTTAAAAATGCCTAGGAGTCTGTTTGAAGACACAACCTAGAGGTCGTTGTACATTTCTAGATGTCCAAAACCAGGACTTTTAAGCACGTTTGCATTAGCAGGCCATTTCTTACCTCCACCTAATGGGGTTTTAATTCCGATTGACGCTGCGAAGGATGGCGTCAGCACCACGGACAGAGTCCGCCAAGGCGTGCAAGCACCAGGAGTGACCCGGGAGCTGTCCCGACTGTGCCGCAGAGATGCAGCAGGGAAATTCTAGCCAAGTTTTGGGGCAAACTCACGGTGCTCTACTGTTTACAGCGTTGTTTCATATCTGTGCTCAAAATTTTCCAGAACAGCTCGACTTGTTGTTTTACGTTCTTGTGAAGTGAGCACTGTTGCTGTCTAGCCCCAAAAAGTCCAGATAATTCAAAGAAAGTTACACTGGAAAAATAACCCAGATGATCCGTGAAAAAGATTATCAGGGCCATTAGCTCCCAGTTTTATATTTCAGTGGCAAAGGAAGCATTTTTCGTCAGTATAGAGTGGGCTGCTGGTTTTGACCTTCTGCCTCAAATGGAAGAGGCAAGGTAACAGGAATTGTATCACTTGCTATTGTGCAACACTTCTTCTCTGCAGATGTTAAAGCAGACATAGAGAAAATCATTATTAACCTCTTTTCATGGGTGGTGACATTGAGACCTAAACAGATTAAGTGATCTGTTCAGCATCATTAAATATGGCACTTGGAAGAACCAGCTTCTTTCTGGCTTCATTGTCCTCGTGCCTGGACCATGCTGTTTCAGGAACTTAATACATTATTACCTGTTAGATTGACTATAATTAATTCTCTGGTGATACATGGAGTAGGTAGACCTAAAAGCAGCCTAAATATATCTTTGCCCAGAAGTTCAAACTAAAATGGCCAGAACGTAATGGTATGAAGGGGATCTTGGCAGCTCACACATTTCTGAATGAAGTAGCTGTCCTTTCTGCCATCTTGCAAGCTCCAGTGTGGATAATTTTTCACTTACAGAAGACCATATATCACAACAGAGTCATGACTTCCCGTGCAAATCAAATATTCATTCTGATCCAAAATAATATTCTTTCTCCTTGAAAGGAAATGCTTGTAATTATTTGAATCCTGATGGCCAACTGTCACATTACTGCCCACAGAAAATCTGTGTAACTATTAAATAGATGTGTTTTTTTCTGCTTATGTTCTTCCCCAGAAGTTGACAATATTGGAGGGCTGCTGGTTTTTTCTTTTTCTGTTGACTACGTTTTTTGGTTAATCATTGCAAAGCATGATGAAGAGCTGGGTAATTTCTTTAGGTGATACACCTGTTCATTGAGGATGGTCCTCACAGGTGTGATAAAATTTGCAAATTAAATGGTTAAACAGTGCAACAGGTTAAACAGTTTTCTCTCAGAGAAGATGTGTCAGTGACGGGTGAGAGCTGGGTCCAGCAGTCATGTTTCTCCATATGGGATGCATGACATATAATGCATCCTAGAGATTAGGTTTCATTATTTCTGGCATAAATAGCAGAACTGGTGTTATTCCCCTAAGATTTTCTACTACTTATTCAAATGGTTAGAGATACAGCGAGTAATTTACATCTGCTTCTTTCCCCACAGAAGATTTTGCTCTTGTTGCTTTCTCATTGGAAAACCTGAGTCCCATAAGGACTTCTTGTTTTGAAAGTCATTATAATTACAGACTCAGTTGCCAATAACAACAGCTGCTCCTTAATTTTCTATGACTTGTAAAGCACTGCCCGGTTCCTTCCTGTCCCTACCAATGTCCCCCCAGTGTCTCTCTGCTCATGCTGTATAATGCTGATTTCTAACCTACATTCTCATTTCAAACATATTTCTGGGGCTATATCCTGCCTATGTCAGGCACACTGCACTTTTTGACTTTCAGACTCCTGCTCTCACTCACTTCTAATTCTGCTTTGTTGTTTTTCTTTTCTTGATGCTGTATTTATAGATGTCTTTTTTTTTTTTTTTTTTTTTTTTTTTGGTCTGTTTCAATAAATTTACTCCCGTCCTTTTCCTTTCTCCTTTCCATAAAAACATTGTTATTTAGATTTTAATCAGATGCTTATAAAAAGACACCTTTGTTCCTCGTGTAAAATATGCAAATGGCTGTCAGCTGCAGTCATTCAAATCTGCAATTTACCTTTATCTCCTTTTTGTTTGAAAGGCAACCTTGGACTCTGGACAAAATAAAATAAGTTTATCTTAAGCCCCAGGTCATACTGACTTGAACAACTAGTCCTAAACAGAATTTTTAACTCTTTTTCTCTACTCTCCTTTACTAACGGTGATCATACTGGCAGCATCGGTGTAGGAATTTGAAACCTACCCCACATCCCTACAATCCCTATCTAATGTCCATGGTCACCTGAGCTGCAGGGGTAGCTTTTGTTAACTTATGCATAGAAATGCTGCTCAAAGTGGGAAAAAAAGATGTGCACTTATTCCTGGGGGAATACACTATGGGGAGTGCTCGTAGTCTTCCTCTGGAAGGGAATAGCTGCCTACTGTTTATGGAGGTTTTATGAGTGCTACCATGCATACCAGCACATCCAAGAGGTTTTGTTCTGGGAACATAGGTTCTACCTGTAACAGAGCCGACATCTCATCTCAACAATGGGGGAAATTATCTCATCTGTCATATCACAATTAGCATATCTGTGCTGCAGGATGGCTCCAACCAAAATGCTGATGGCCAGGAATGGTAGTAAGACTGGAAGAACCATCA
This sequence comes from Acridotheres tristis, assembly GCA_037013685.1. Taxonomy (NCBI): domain Eukaryota; kingdom Metazoa; phylum Chordata; class Aves; order Passeriformes; family Sturnidae; genus Acridotheres; species Acridotheres tristis. The sequence goes on along the minus strand of CM072884.1, from coordinate 26,196,726 downwards.
GTGAGTGAAACAGTTGACCTTATCCTCTCCTGACTTCTCTGTGTCTCCTGATAGGCTAACTGGTACTTTGTCTGCAGTCTCTTTGCCTCCCTGAAATCATGAGTCTGAGCTGTCTGTAGCATGAACTCAGGGCTGTTTACATTACCAGGTGTTATTTTTTCTTTACAGTGGAAAAAAGGTCCCAAAGTGCTCCTCAGTTAGAGATAGCAGCAGAGATTTTGTAATCAAGCTCTGTTGATGCTGAAGGGGCCCATAGAGAGGACTTCTCAGAGCAAGGGCTGTCAGGCCACAGCTATCAAACTGATTTTTAGAGTTGCTTGCTCCAGCTTCCAGAGGAATTTCCCCTTTGGGAGCAACTGAGAAGATCTGTTGGTCTCTCTCTCCTTCATAAACAATAAATCCATTTGCTACCAAGCTTTGCCCTCAGCTTTTTCTCTCAAAACACACATCCCTACGTGATCCCATGCTGCAGAGGGAAACAGAAGGGCATTCCTCCATTGCTTTTCCTTGCCTTGCCTTCACTCCTTACACATTTGTTTCTTTAAAGAAATACACATTTGGCATCAGTCTTAAATGCAAGGAAATATGAGATATGAAGTAACAAGGATAACTTCAGGTTGCCCTGTAAACTCACACTTTGTGAACACTGTGCATACATAATCTGCAGACCTAAATCAGATTATTTTGCAGAGTTTCTCAATTTGATTATTTTCATGCCTGGGAAATGACTATTCTGTCTATTTATTTTGCTACAGTTAAAGAGCAAATCCCTTCATTTTAGGGTTTGCATATCATAGATGTCATCCTTATAGAAATCTACTCTTATCTAAGTTCCTAACTTAAGAGTAAGAAACTGAAGCTTTATTCTATTGGGAAAAAAATCCAGTTTGGGGATATACCGGTGATCCTCCTCCTATTACCAGTTTTCACAAAGTAAAATGAAACTATTTTTTAAAAGAAAATCTTAAATACCACCATGAAAAGATATAGTGTTAGCTGCTACAACCCAACCAAATTTTTTTTGTTGAAAGTTTCCAAACATGGTGCTTAATATGAGTACACTCCTGTGCTGGCAAATACTTTTTATCTAAGTCCTAGAGATACTTACCTATCATTAGTTTTCTTCACATTTGATGTTCATAAACTTCAATCTCATTATTGAGGAAAACAGAAGTTGAGTTGACTGTGGCACATGGTTGTTACTAAAATGCTTTTTGAAACACTTCTAAGTGGCCCTAAAGCAGTTCTAATAACTTATTTTATATCACATAATATTTCCCCCAAAAAGATACTGTGTGAAGTTCAGAATCTAAATTTAGGAAGACTGTTTTCCTGCTGAGTGGTAAAGCTAACATATGAATAACTTGATCATTCCAAACTGCTGCTGATATAAAACCTCCTCCTAAAATATATCAGATGTCATCACATGTTCCCTATGAAAACAGCCAGCCTTCGTGTCTGTAGCTGTTGACTATGAAGCTGATACCTTTCTAGATGAAAGATTCTTGACACTTTATTAATACAGCCATATCCAAATGACTTGAAAACCTTTCAAACCTTTCAGCCTCTTGTTTTCTATAAGGCTGGTGCCTCTGGGCAACCAAGAGCCAGACAAGAGGAAATGCAGAGAACAGGGACTTTACCAGGATTATACACAAGCACATCCCTAAGTCTCCACTGTTAGCCTCTGCCTTTTCCATTCCCCTCTTTCCACACAGCAGTGATACTGTAGACCTGCTGTGATGGTTCCAGGCCACATCCTTATGGCAAAGAAACCTAAGTTACTTTTATACCCATAGGAAAAGAAAAAGAGTAATAATTTACAAAACTTTAAAGGTACACTTAAACTTTGAGGAAGTAGTGGGATCAGCCAAGCTCTCTCCGATCATTTTAGAGATTAGCCTCTAAGCCTGCTGAATGGTCTGTGGTAATCTTTTACAAGGTATTTCATAAGGAAACAACCCCACAGTCTATACTGCAACTTTACACAGGGCTGTAGATTTGGAGAGAGCTTTTTGGGACACACAGCACATTCAATTTTCCCAACACAGTGTGCAAACTTAGACCCGAAGAGACTCCAATTTAATCCTGGGTTTCTCATCAACTCTCTGAAACATGACCTACCTCTTTAGCTGCTTCCAAGTCACCTCTCTCTAATTAAAGAGAGCTGGACTGTAAAATGCCACATCCTGTACCCATTTGGCTTGGCAGATTTAATGAGCCATTGTGGCAGAAACAAGGTAATGCCCTCAAGCCACTGAAGACTAACCCATTATTCCTTCCCCACCTCCCCCTCCAGTCATTCTACTAGCAAACTCACACCATCAGTTGCACAAATTGCTCTCTCCTTGAAGGGTTTCTGCAGACGACAGTTTTACATCTCTCATAACTCGGGTTAGCTGTGTTATGGCAGCTGTGGGGCAGTGCTCTCCCCACCCCCCACAATAAATGCCCTTTTCCAAAGCAGATGCAGTTAACTAATAGGTCAGATCTTCTCTTCTCAGTGTGGCCTGAAATGAAAGAGCTGTGGGTAGGGCAAAGGCTGAGCATCAACCTCCTCCTCCTTCCCACTCTCTTCTGCAAGTGGCTATATGTGGCTTGCCGGGAAAGAATGAAGTAGGTTCTCATGATCACATCCCTGTCATGCAAAGTTGGCAAGACATGTTTGTAGATGTTTACACAAGCTTTCCTGTTTTCTTCCTCCTCCAGGCTATGTTCACTAGCAATAGTTTGAGAAACAGAAACGTTGAAAAGAGAACTAAATCTTCTTCAATGACATTTCACTGCTTCTCACTAAATAGAAGGGAGTGTCATGATGGTTTGTAGGGATGGCTCCTAGAAACATTTCTTGTACACTTCCTTACTATTTTGGCATTGTGATTTTAAATTGCCCTTTAATATCTTCCCTCCATCCACATACTTCCATCCTGCAAGGATATGTCTACTTATCAGAGAAGCAGAATATAATTTTGTATAAGCATCCAGTACTTTTGGGGTTTCTCCTACCAAAGCTTTGTATTTTCTAGGCAGAAGTCATTCAGTCATCCTATAGAACTTCAGCTTAAGTTTCTCTCAGATAAAGGCTGAGTAGCCCCTCATGTAGAGCTCAGGTCTGAGTTATCAGTCAGTGAAACAATGCAGGATTTCTTTTAGTCCTCTGCTCTGATTTCAGTGTTGCTCGATTCCTTCTGCACCTCATTCAGTTTAGCTCCTCAGATTTTATGAAGGTGTAAAAATACCACATTAGTTGCAAATATAACATGGCATAAGTAATGCCCTCAGCATGCTCTTTGAGGGAGATGTAGAATAGAAATTGGTCTACTGGCCACCATAAAATTTTTAAGAAGGAGAAATTATACAATAGCAACACTAACATGCTTTAAGGTTAAAATTGTTCTGATCTGTTCTCTTCTGAAATAATTACTACAAACACTTCCACACCAGTGACTGTGTTTAGCATAGCTTAACTTGTGCTCAGACAATAAGAAAAAGGCTGGGATTTGTTTCTTTTTGGTGTAGAGTTCCATACCTTGTCTATCAGGAGAAAATGCTTAAGATAGATCTGGATCATACGGCATAGAAAGGACAACACCTATTAAAAAATTGCATGAAACACTACCAGGACTTCAAGGAAACCTTTATAATAACTAGTGTTTCTGTTGAATGTGAAATACATTCTAATAAGCGGATTAATTTGAGGGATGTTTTATCTTAAATAACTATAAACATGAGAGTGAGAGGATATTTCAGGATGATATACTTGCTTTAAATGTTACCTCAGTACTGTCAAACTCTATACTGAAATGTGATATTCTCAAAAAAAAAAAAAAAAGGGAACTGGGAACAGAGTGCTTGACTCTGAGTATTTTATCCTTACTTACAGGTTATTATCCTGTTACCCCTTTTTCTAAGTGGGAAAACATTGAAGATTCAAGCCAGTGCCAGCACAGTCTTTTCTACCCACATCAAGCCCAGAGGAATCATGCCAAGGACTGGGCTGTGTAAAGTAGCATGCTTCTGGTGCCAGAGAAAAGTACAAGGATCCTCTTAAGTTTCCTTATTCAACATTTCCTTCCTTTTTTCTACTTTTATTTTCCTAGGAGAATGTTTCCAGCCATGAGGGTGAAAATTACAGGCTTGGATCCCCACCAGCAGTATTATATTGCCATGGACATTGTCCCTGTGGATAACAAGAGATACAGGTAAGCTTTTCAGGGGCACAGATGGGGATTTGCAAGAGTTTACTGTCAATGACAGCCTAGGAAAGACACCTGCCGTTAAACACCATGGCAAAGGTGTGCTGGAGGAGGCCCTGTTGATTTACACCAACATAAATGATTTGACCAGAATCTTTAGACACAAACCCACAGTTTTAACACACTTTCTTGCACTTTTGGAATGAAATCTTTCACTTTTCAAGAAGCAGTTTTTAAGTGAGGAGATCTCTGTCATGCATTTTCTGATTGACACAATTAGTAATGGCTGTCTAAAGGAACTGATAACTGGAGTTATCAACGGGGGGTCTGCAGCCCCTAAAACTACTTCCTCAAGAAAGGAATGGGCAAGGAACAGCTGAACTAACTCAGGCCCCTCAGGTCTGGCCTGAATGGGATTGGTTGTTTTCTATTTCAAAAGTGCTCACTGTCCAGCACAGCAGCCTCAGTGAATATTGGTCCCTGACCTACAGTATGGAGTCACTGAGAAACTTTCCACTGCTGAGCTAAAGACAGGAAGAAGAGATTTCTCTGATATTAATGGGCTTCTGATCTTAAAAAATATGCTAGAGAACTCGTGATACTCTGCATCCCAGAAAACTCTCCAGATTGACGTGAGGTATGTATTCTTATTGAAAGATCCCTGAGGGCAAGTCTTTTCTCCAAATAGTCTTGACTGAACCACATTTCAAGGATTCAGAATTGAACCTCTGCTTCAAAGACTAAATACCACATTTTTGGTCCCAAATTGTACAGTTTCTTTCTCGGGAAAATGCTTTTCCTGGGAAGCAGCAACATAGTGTTCGATACTCAGCTGGATGTGTTTCCTTTTTCTAAGAGTGTGGTTCTAACAATATTGACATTGAAAATACATTTATTTTCTTACCCTTTGTTTCTGTCCTAGTTAGCTTGTGCAGCCGCATAGAGCAAACTAACAGGAGAGGAAAAGACTCTTTTTTTTTCTTGCCCCCCCCCCCCGCCAAGTTTCTTGTGAAAATACAGGAAATTAGTCACTGTTTGTAGGCAAAGACTGAAACACTGAAACATCATAGCAGAGCTGAGTAGAGCCCCAGCCAGGGGCAGCACAGGGCAGAACTCAGAGGTGTCAGTGGAACTGTTTGTGAAATGCTTTAGAGGGAAGGAGCTGCATGGCAGGAGAAAAGAAGTGTCTAGGCAAAGCTGTGATAAAGAAATTTATGGTGTATATAGGATGGCTAGATCAGGAACATAAAAAATCACAAAAGACCAGGAATACAAAAATAATTTTTTCCTCTAATCCCAACGTATGTATTTCTGCAAACCAGAAATTCCGTTTTATCAATTCTTTTACTGGTATCCATTGGATATTGCCCTTTCTGGGTGAAGCCACATGTGTTTTCTAAAGCCTGGAATGAGATATAATGCAGATTTCCAGAAATTGCAGGGTATTTATTAATATTTTCAGAGAGGACTTAGTTTATCCATATTTTCTAGCCTCTTAACTCTGGCTCAGAGAGGGTTAAGGAGCTGAGAAGGCACATGTGGCAGAGTTTTACAGGGAAAATAATTGCAAGGTGGTTTTAATAAGGAATCAAGTCTGAACAAGTGGCTCAGGGGTAATCTGGCTTTCATTTAGAAGGTAGGAGGTTGCAATAAAGCACATTCTGCCCTAACTGCAAATGAGAGCTTGGGGTGCATGAGGGTGGCAGGGGAGGGGGAGCCTTGGACATGTTCCTGCAGTGAGTGAGTAACCTCCCTTAGCCACCTACTCTTCCTTCCTCTTTTAGGTATGTGTATCACAGCTCCAAGTGGATGGTGGCTGGCAATGCCGACTCCCCAGTGCCCCCAAGGGTTTACATCCACCCTGACTCCCTGGCTTCTGGAGACACCTGGATGAGGCAGGTGGTCAGTTTTGACAAGCTCAAGCTGACCAACAATGAGCTTGATGATCAAGGCCATGTAAGTTAGAAGTTAATCCTGGTGCCTGCTGTCCCAGCCTCGCTCCTCTCAGACTTTAAAGCATGTTGCAGCTGCTTTGATGCTCCTGTGTCTGTGTCTGCTTTCAGATTTATGGAGCTTTTTTTGCTATTTCAGTGCTTTTCTTCAAAATGTTGCCTGACCCTACATAGCACCTTTCTGTTTGCTCACAGCACAAACTTTGTCTCCTACATGATAGTAAGAAAAGGATAATTTTCTCCATATTATTATTCCATCTCCACTTTCTTGTACATCTGGATGTTGTGTAAAATATTTTTTGGGGAAAAAAAGTCCTTTTCCTTTTGTTTTTTCTTCAGATAATCTTACATTCAATGCATAAGTATCAGCCTCGTGTTCATGTCATCCGCAAAGATTTCAGCAGTGATCTTTCTCCTACAAAGCCAGTTCCTTCAGGAGATGGGGTGAAAACCTTCAACTTCCCTGAGACTGTTTTCACCACAGTGACAGCCTACCAAAATCAACAGGTAAATCCTTCATGCTCCTTTTATGTCGTCCATTCATAAAAATATCAATGTACTCTTTATGACTAAGACACTAAGTTCTCTGAAAAACATAGAAAAGTTACACTTTACAGGCTAGAAAAGAAAATGTTTTCTCTAGGGTATAGTTGTAGACATGAAGTATCTAAACAGGAAACTATCTGGAAGATAAGATGGTTATAGCTTTTACTGTAAAATAAGTAACTAAGATAAACTGTAAAGAGATGTGCTGTGTTCAGATTTCCTTGCTACCTTATGCTACAAAACTAGAGTATCCTACCCTCACTATAATTTTAAGGTAGTACAGCTACTCCAGATGAGTTATCTCGGAGACAAAGCAGTTGGGTTTTTTTAATAGCAGTGAAGGAAAAAGTTTTGAAGAAGCCAATCTCATCAGTTTGTTGACAAAAGAAGCATTTGAATGCATGTATTGCATATAAACTGGAATTCTCATGTATAAATGCCCTGAGGGATAGGGGTCAAGTAAGGAACCAAGTTATGCACCTGAAATGTAGGAAAGTAAACTTCCAGTTCTTCAAGGATATGGTCACTAGGAGCTCCTGGGAGCCTGCTCTTAGGAACAAGGTATGGAACAGAGCCAGCAGCTGGCAGATCTTTAAGATAGTCTTCCATACAGGCCAACAGCCAGCAACTCCCAGGAGCCAGAATTCAGACAAGGAAGTCAAGAGATCAGCATGGCTGAATAGGGACCTCGTGGGTAAACCAAAGGGAAAGAAATAAATGAACAGGTAGTGGAAATAAAGACAGGAACCCTGTGTAGGGATTGGGTGAGGAAGGCCATGGCAAAACTAGAACTAGACCTGGTAAGGGATGCAAAGAATAACAAGAAGGGCTTCTACAGGTAAGTTAACTGGGAAAGGAAGATTAACGAAACCGTATCTCCCCCCGATAAACAATGCTGGAAAATTGGTAACAACTGATGAGAAGGCTGAGGCACTTAACAGCTCTTTTGCCTTAGTCTTCAAATGAATGAGTTATCTCCTCTCCTACATTTTGAGAGGCTGGACAGCGGGACAGGGACTGGGTAAGCATAATACTTCCTACTGTAAGTAAGGATTAGAAGAGAAGGCTTTGGAGTGACCTAATTGCAGCCTTCCAATACCAGAAGGGAGCCTACAAGAAAGATGGATAGACTTTTTACAAGGGCACGTAGCGACAGGATAAGGAGGAATGGCTTAAAAGTAGAGGAAAGTAGGTTTAGACTAGCTATTATGAAGGAATTCTTTACTGTGAGGGTGGTGAGGCACTGGCACAGGTTGCCCAGAGAAACTGTGGATGCCCCATCCCAGGAAGTGTTCAAGGTCAGGTTGGATGGTGCTTTGAACAACCTGATCTAGTGGAGGTTATCCCTGCTCATGGCAAGTGGGTTTGAAGAAGGTGATCTTTTTGGTCCCTTCCAACCCAAACCATTCTGTGATTTTATGATAATTTGTGTCTAGTTCGGGTCTTGCATAGTTCCCAGTGACGAGACTTAGTATTGACTTTAGATACCATAAGGAAAAGATGTTGCTGCAGCAGGATTGCAATATTTAACCAATTTTTAACAATTGAGAATTCTAACAGTTTACTGAGATGTTACAGTTTTTTATTTTGCAAGGCGTAAGAGAGCACACTTGCAGACAGTGCTCCCATGACTGCTTCTTTTTCTTCCTATGACTCCCAACTTTTTTTCTCACTCTGATAGCCTTGAACTGACTTAAATAAGAATCCAAAATGGATAAAAAATATTGCAACATACTGGTAGGTTTGCTATCATTGCTGTCACTGCAGTTTGCTATCATTGCAGAAAATTTCCTGCCCCCTTTGCCCAAATGCAGATACTCCACAAATCTTAACTGAGGATCAGACAAGGAAAGAGGATAGGGAAAGGAGAAGAAATGAAAGGAAATAAAGCCTGTAATTCTTCCTTAATTACCATACTTATAAGACATAATTGCACAGGAAGGGAGGTGCTAAGGAAGGGATCCCTGTCAGGGACTGGCACCATAAGCTGTCTCACAGTAAAGAAACACTGTCATTTGTCTCTCTGAATTTCAAATGTTTGGGGATTTTGTTCAAAATAACTTGGGGGGCACAATGACATTTTTATAATACCAGTAAGGAGATTCTGGTGAGTGGGAGAAACCTTTTCATTAAAACCAAATTTAAATCCCCTGAATCTGCCTGCATGCCCTCCAGTGGCTGCAGAGCTTTGCCTTACTGGGGGAAGCATCTCTGGAAACAATTGTAAAATGTTAGCAAATCCACCACAGGGATTCCCTCTGCTGTAATTCCATCCTCCACAGAACATATCTGTCTCTGTACACACAAGTCCCAGGACAGCTGCAAAGTCAGGCTAGCGGAAATTAAGTTCACAAATTAAGCTTCTGCAAAAATAGGAGCTGCATTCCAGATCTGAGGTTAATACTCAGAGTAAGGGCTTGGTTCTGACAGAAGCAAAACACCTGCAAATCCCCTTCAGATCAGACTGCATTAAACTAGTCCCTTTTGAGCAGTTTCAGCACAACTACCTCAAATTTGGTAGGATCTGGAGATCTTACTCTGCTTTCATTCCAAACATAGAATCTCTAGGATAAGCTGGGGCTTGGCAGAGGGAAGCTCTTGTGCTGCACCAGGTTGTGAAATAGTCAACAGGGAGTATAATACCACAGGCTGCAAGATCAAAATCCCTGTGTTATATTCCATATTTAACAACATGGAATTAATGCTTTTAAAAAAAGCAGGAAGGAAGATTCCCCCAAAGCACTCCATCTGACTGCTACGTCCTTTATTTAGAGGAGGACAAAAAAAATTTTCCAGAGAAAACTCTTGAGGGCCACTCAGATGCTGACCAGAGCAACAGCAACTTGTATGTGTGACTGGGTGGCCACCTGATATCTTTGGGGACTGTAGCCTGTGCTTTGCTTGGCCATTTCTCTTCAGCATTGTATGAAGGTCCATGGGTTGCATCCAGCTGCTGGATATCTGGAGTGTTGAGGCTGAGAAAACTCAGCAGCCAAACTCGAGCAGAGTGCCAGCTTCCCAAACCACATGGCCATTGATAAATTACAGCTCCTGGGGTTTTGCACCTGGTGTGCTTCTACTTCACGAACAACTTCTCAGCCCCCGCACTGTGCCAGGTTTCCTAATGCTACATGGTTTCTGTTCCTGGTGCCATTTTTTGATAAGCAGATTATCTGTAAACAGATAATGGAAGGGCAAATTTAACAGAGGTCTGGGAAAATGAAAGATCATTGTACAGATGCCTTGGGCAAGAATGGTAATTAATCATCCATAATTTTCATTTGTTGAAAGAAAAAAAAAGTGAAGATACCAACTAATTCTCTTTTTCTTACTTTTAGATCACCAGATTAAAAATTGACAGAAACCCCTTTGCTAAAGGTTTCAGAGATTCTGGGAGAAACAGGTAACAGAAAATTTTTTTCTATTTCCTCACCAATCTCTTCCTTCCTTTCCCTGATGAGTGCATAAGGCATATGACTAAGGTTGAGAAAAAAAAAAAAAAAAAGCCTTTCTGAATTAAAACAAAGATAGAAAAATGAGGGATTGAAGACTGTAAAACAGGCTGCCACCTATTTGTCTAACAGTGCAAAATAATTATTCTTTATTACATGTAGGGTTGGTGGAAGGGCATTTTTAAATTTTAATTTTCATGGGAGATGCCAAAACTTGGTGTGCAAATACTTGCTTTACGTTAGAAGAAAAAAGGAGATTATCAAAGGTGTGCAGGATAAAAGTGCAAAAATGTTCACATTTCAAATAATTTCAATTTTTCTCCAGCAATGTCCAATTGTTTCACTTTGACTGTGTTGCTTAAATTTGTCATGATTTTTATGGAAAAATTAAGTAGAACACCTTAAATATTATTTAGAAGAAATTATATTTTAACAGCACAGTAGTTGAAATGGAGCTTTAATCAATCTCCCCATTGTATTAGTAAAAGACATTACAGAGTTATCAAAAAAGAGTAAGAAAATCTAAAAAAAGTTTCAAATTTTCTGTCATCCATGGATCCTGCAGTAGAATGTGCAGCAGATCTAAATATTTCAGATTTAAGTTATGTAGACATCCTTTAAATCAGTGTAACAAAGGCTTTAAACCTTAATTATACAATTAGACATATATGACTACATTACAAGAAGCCTAGGGTTGTAAAGCAAAGCTCTGAATGTGCAGACCAGAGTAAAAGTTGTGTGCATAGCCCTCATTTGCTGTCCCCATGGGCACTGTAATTCGGTTTTACTTGCATGCTTCTGTTGTGTGTGTTTACCAGGACTGCTGCCTCCTTCGTAAGGAGGTTTGCTAAGGTCAGTGCTCGTGAATGGGCAACTGCCCTGTGTTTTCCACTGCTGACTTTAGTGCTACACTCTCCACGATCACAAAGAAGACATTTAACTGACCTAGAGACTTCCTAGCTCAGCTCCTCTGCTCTCATCTTACTGAAGTTATGCATAAAGATGTTGCCACTCTCATTTGATCCCCGCTGTGATCATCAGTTCTCCTTGAGGCATAAGTGACTTTTATTCTGCTCTCCTCTCCTGTGTGGGGAAAGTAATGTGTGTCCTGGATATGAGATCTTCCCCGTGTGCACAGATACAGCTGCACTGGGGGCTGGGTTGGGTAGAGGGATTGATGCAGTTCCAGGTACATGGTGGGCTATATTAATGTGGAAGGCATTAATAAGGTCCCAGCTCAGTGAATTTGGACAGTTTCCTGAAAAGGTTGGGAATTACTGATCTTTGTAGCTCATTGATTTAAGAAAGGGCAGGAAATTGCTGCACGGCTGCAGCTGTGGGGAGGGTTCAGTAAGGCTCTCTGCTGATGTAAAGACGAATTAAAATCTTTAAGGTATTACACATCAAAGGGAGCAGCCTGAGGCTTTAGGAAGAAAAAAACAGGCAAGGGTATTTGCAAGCATATATAGCAGTCAGGCGCCTGCCTCACAAGCAGGGGTCTGGCTGCAGTTGCACTGCTGTTGTCAGCTAGGGGAGGACACGAATGCTCAGCTGCCTCCTTCCCAGAGGACACATACACAGATATTCCCAAAGGAGGGAGAAAAACATTAAAGTCCAAGCTGTGTGTGAAAGGACTCTCCTTATGGGACTCTTTTTAACTGTGCTGGATGGCTTTTCTCTCCTTTGTGAATTTATAATCTCATTAGGATCACTGGTCAAAAAACAATTGTAATACTCTGCAACTTCCCACGTCCTTCCCACAGCTTCAGTCTACTGCAGTGCATCAGACTGTGGCTGGAGAAGGTGCCACTGAAAATGTAGGTTTTTTTTTGCAAAAGAAATAGGGTAATTTGAAGGAGGGCTATTTGGGATTCAGCAAGTGTATGTTCAAGGGGTTTCATTATAAGGTCTTAAAAGAAAAAAGGTGTGGCAGCAGCAAGAGAAACAGAATTCTGAGACAGCTCCAGGACATCCTATTCCAGTGACACTGGATACTGAGTCAAAGACATGGTTAGATTTTACCAGCAAATAGAGGAAAAAATTCCCAGGGGAAAAGCAGAGCATGGTGGAACAAAAGGAACTCTTAAGCCACTTCTTTCCTAGGACATTTTCTTTCTGCTTTATGTTAAGACTCTTCCATTAAATGGAGATGGATATTTTCCCTCCACTTATTCATTGTTATTTTTTCACCGTTGTCTACTGCTGCAGAAATTTGTGACTGTTGTTTTTAAAACTAGCTTCTATTTTAGGTCTTTCACTTCCATCAGCTTGCAGCCTTCTCGTTTATTTCCTTATGACTGTCGTCTCCATCAGTGCAAGAGACTGCTAAACCCTGCTGCTCTGGAGACACTCCATCATGATGTGACTGACTGTATCCATACCGGGGAGTAATCTTTCCCCAGATCCTTTCTTGGATCTCTTTCAGTTATCTTCATGAATGTCTCTCTTCAGACCTTACTGCCTCAGTCTTGGAGCCGGGAGAAGGAGACCTGAGGTGTTTCAGAGCAAAGGATGGAAAAGCACAGCAGCTTGCTGATGTTTTGCAGTCTTTGAGCATTCAAACCTTGTTAAGTAATGGTATTCAGGAATCTAACCAGCAGCCTTGTTGAATTGCAGAGGTAGCCTGTGTTTGAAGGCCAAGACTTCGTTCCCTCTACCTGGTTTTTGGGCCTGCTTCATTTTTTACAAAAGCACGTAAAGTATCTATAGAAATGCAACAAGAGAAGTTCCTGATGTTGAAAGAGAAGTTTCCTGGTGGTGAAAAGATACCCACATAATGTATGAATAAGGCAGGGTATTACTTGGTTTCTTTCCTGAACCTCAAGAGATTGAGAAACCAGTTTTTGACATATGGAGCTCAGATAGCCGAATGTTTGGGTAGCGAGGATGCAGGTTTAATGCCACAGAGACTATTTTTAGAGACTGGGTAAAGTTCATCTGACAGTGGGATGCTTGCAGCTCCTTATCCAGGAGGAAGCCAGAAAGGAAAACAGTCCAGAAACTCAACAGGGTGGTGGAAAAAAAACCTCTAGGCTGGAGGAAAAAACTTTCCTTTCAGATGTGGGTAGCTGAGGTGAATATAAGTTGTTTGTGCTGGAAATGCTCTTTGAGCTTTGTCTAGGATAAGAGACCCAGGAGGGCACAAACTTAGGCTGATAGTTTGGCTTCCTCAGCAAACAATGAAATGATGTCCTGAACCCTACATGCAGTGGGAATGGCAAAATCAGCCATATGGGATGGATTATGGAGGTGCACAGATAGTTTGTTTCATTTTTCAGACAATGGAACTGTTTCATTTATTGCTTATTATTAAAAGTTTATAGCACTAAAAATAAAAGAATGAATGAAAAAGAGAGAGCAAACTTTGGATACCTTTTAAAGGACTGACCTTATTAAAAAAATGCTGGCAGTGAGACCTCTTCTGATACTTTTTTTTTTTTAAACTTCCTTCATAAAGATGGCGTGAGAGGGAAGGGTTTATGGCCTGATAGATAGAGCTGCACTGAAAAATTAACTTCAAACTTTGGAAGAGAAAGTAGATACCACATGGATAATGTGCAGCACACTTGGTATCAGCAATCCTCAGCAAAGGCCCTCCAAATTTCCTGACATTTCAGAAATGCTGAAAACAATTATTTTTTGTCAACATTCATTATTGTCCCAAAATGTCTCTTCATTGGCCAGGTGGGGATTCTTTTCTTTGTTATGGAGTGGAACACACACACACACTAGCAGTCTAGTATTTCTGCTGACTAGGAGAGCACATCAACATCATAAAATGTTATGTGGGAGACAGTTATTAGAGTAGGCAGGGATTAAATTTCTTGATTCCTACCTCATCACCTCAACATTTTCTTTCAAAAGTAGGAATAAATTGCAGACAGAAGAAAGGTTGGGGATAGGGTTGTAAAATCAGTACACAAAGGTTGTGTGTCTTCTCACCAAGAGCTGTTTTTAGTATGACTACACGTTTTTTCTCTGCAAGACTCCGTACATAGTGTGGTAGGTGCTTAGCAGGTTAGCACACAAGGCTTCTGTCTCATGGATCTTGTCTGATGCCTCTGGAAGGATGTGAAAATTCAGTAAGGATGTGTTCTGCTTAGAAGCTATTTCAAAAACACCCACAGCATTCTTTTCTGCATGGAGAAAAAGAACCCCAAAAAACCAGAAATCAAAGATTAAAAAAAAATGAAACCCACAAACTAATGGGGGAAAAAGTTGTTCTAGTATATAGAGGCTTAAATTTGTGCATAGGAGAAGTGGACATAAGTTTAAGCTCTGTCACCCACGTGCTCAGAGAGGATGTTTTACACATATGTTCAACATATGCAAGCTTGTGGGGAGTAAAGGACTCACACTTGGGGCAGGAAGAGGCAGCTGTGGAGTTGGACATTCATTCTTCAGGTACCTGTGACCAGGCTGCCCTCAGCATTGCAGAGCAGGGCCAGACTCTTGCTGCCACCAGTCACAAGTGTGGAAAGGGAAGGGTGGCAGGCGCTGTGTTCACAGCAAGGGGGCTGTTGTAGAACTGCTCCCCTGGAGCAGGAGGAGGTAGGTCCCTGTCGGTGTTGGCGTCTTTCCCTTCCCTGACATACAGGGCAGGAATAGAGCTCTATCAGCTCACAGAGTTAATTCCAACCCTTGAAAGCAGTATATGACTCCAGATTTACTGTTTTATTTCTTCTTTTTATTATGTCCTGGCTATTCTCTTTTTTTTCCCTTTTCTTTTAGAAGTAGAAATTATATGGTGTCTGTGAGAGCTGTATTAATACAGGGGAAAAAGTTAGATGGACAATTAGAAACTGAATCGTGAGTCAATTGCTGGGCTGATAATAATGCAGGTTCTAGGGAGAGGCAGGGGCAACAGTTTTCATCTGCTTTTAGTGTCTCCATGAGCCAGCTCCCATTAGGGACTGGATTTTACTGAAAGGGAGTTGTGAGACTCGAGCTAGAAGCCCAGTGCTGGTACAGAGTAGGGTTGTGTACCTGGGGATTTAATGACTGAGCCAGACTGTGTGTCCACTGCTTTCAGTAAGCTGGCCTCCCTGCTTCCCCACACGATCCTGTGGCAGACGTAGAGCAGCTGGAGTAGCACAGCTGGAACTTTCAGTCTGCATTTCTGATATATTACGTGGTTCTAATCATCAAGGCAGGTCCTTTCAACAACAGGTCTGGTTGCACTGCAACTTGCTCGGGGCATTTTATGGCCCCTGGATATACAGTACCAGAAAGTCTTCCCTCAATGTTTGTGCTGGGGATCATTTCGTGAGGCTGCAAAAAAGGTACTGGTCTCTTCCTGGCTGTCTGTGTCAAGAAGCAGATGGAGTCTGAACATGTGTGGCTTTCACACACAGGGAGCAGAGGAAATCCTGGGGGTGGTACCAGTAGTCAAAGGGCAGCTTTTGCACACAGACCCCAGCTTAGCTGATGGGTTCAAATTCTGCATTGCCTTGTTGCCTCTGAGCTCCCTGAGCTGGCAAAGGCCACTGTATTAACCAAATAGTTTTGTTGTAATGTGCTCAGCGCTAGTGTGAGACTGCTATGCAGAGATGTCTTCTGTTTCTACTTCTAACAGCTTAGCAGCTAATAAACACCATGCAACAACCTCTCTTCTAAACCTCCCCTTAAAATACAGAGTTTGGTTTGCCAACTCCAATGTATTTAAAGCATCCAAGCTTCCGGGGAGACTTTGGAAAGTTAACTGAGTGAGTGGGGCATGTGCAGAAAGACATTTTCACAGGCAAAAGGCAGCTCCAGTGTCAGCACAACATCTGATGAGTAGCCCTGGGGATGTTGTGCCTTTTGCATTGAAAGGGGATATGTTCTCGCATTTGATGAAGAATCTCTACTGGTATTCAGTCAGTGCAAGGGCTGTAATCTACTGTGGGAAAACAGGCTGGGGAAGGTGAGGAATGAGGAACAGAGAGGTATGCAGCTTCCACTGAGGGTAATTTTTCCTGAGAAGACACTCCAGTGTGTTTGATAATACACCTATGTTGTCACTGAGTCTGTGGCACTAAGAGACTTCCAGCAGAGCTAGGAGTTTGTGGTGACAAGCATAAATCTGAGACCCCAGCCCTTCAAGAAGAAAAATTCACACTCCATTTTTGCCTTTTTCTCTTTGATATGTTTTTGTGGTTAGGGACCCAAATAAGATATACTACTGATCTTTTAGAAAGAACATCTTATGCATTTCCAGTTCAAGTCCAAAACCAAGACAATTCCCTTTTTGATGGCTTCTCTTCACACTTTGGAACAGTGTCCAGAACAACAAAGTGCCAGGGAAAGGCAATTTACAAAGTCTCTCTGCTTCTGTAGTCTGAAACCCAGGCCTCTTCTGTTTGCATGACAGCTTATATCCAAAAATTGTGGAGGGCCACTCAATGATAAATTGAGTATGCCTTGAGGAGCTGACAGTCGTGTGTCCTCTGGAAAGCAGACAGAAGGCTTGAGATTCTTGCTAGAAAGGAAAACGGCACTGAGAGACTGTTAGGAGCTTTTGAAATTCTGGGGTTGGGGAAATTTTATTTTACTCTTGTGGTCAGCACCTGTGTGGGAGGACTCACTTGAGGAATTCACAGATGCCAAAGTGACCTTTCAGTGGCCACTGGCAGCCTGCCAAGCAATGTCAGGGCCTTCTTTCTTCAGTGCCTGTAGCCCCAGCTGATTGACATTCTTATTTACTCCTTGCTTTCTTACCTTTGCACAGAACGGGGCTGGAGGCCATCATGGAGACCTACGCCTTCTGGAGGCCCCCTGTGCGCACTCTCACCTTTGAAGATTTCACCACCATGCAGAAGCAGCAAGGTAAGCAAACAAGGGGATTGCAAGGACCTGTAGAGAGAGCAGGAGAAGAGGGCATAAAAGCAGCAATTCACTTTGTTGCATGTCCAGTGACTGGAATGGGGACGTCACAGACATTGTTGAGCTCTTGGCTGAAGTGAGAGGACACAAAGCAGAGAGGGGGATGGAAACAGTGGACAGGCAATGCCTTATGAAGTGCAATGGAATGACTTGGGTTCCCTGGTCTCCTTAGAGCTAGAGTACTAAGAGCTAGAAGGAGAAGCAGGAAGGATTGTAGGGTTGGGCAAACCAAACTGAGTATACAGCATGAGTTAAATCGAAGAGAGCACAGAAAGACTGAGGAAATGCTCAACCACGTCAGATATGTTTTTCTCCATTTACAGTTTGCATTTGCTATTTGTATGCAAACACAAGAAGGGGTGGGGGTTTGCCCTCTGGAAATTTTAGGAGACCAAGAATGTGTCTCCCTTTGGAGTCATGCTACCTTGATTTTAAAACACAGTAGCCTTGCTGAAGACATTGTCAGCTAGTAAGAATCTGGGAGGAATTATTGGATAGGCCAAGTGTTCATGCTGTGTCTTTTCATAGCTTCTGCCCTTTACATATCTCATTTGTTAAGTAGGGCTTTCATCTCTAGTTTCAGGCCATGTTGCTATTTTGCTTTTTGCAGGGGTAGGTCTTTCCCATTCACTTTAGTGCAGCTATTTCCAGTTAAAAACAGTGATCACTGAGAAAGAGGTATTAAGGCAGAAGCCTGAGACTTATTTTTTATTCCAACGTACATGCAAGAAAAGAAACAATTCAAAATGGTGTTCAAATGTGACACCAGCAAAGTTAAATGATCAAAACCAAATGCTTGTCCTGTTTAGCAGATTCTACAGCCTCTCACATTCAAGCTTGACATCACTCCCCAGACTTCGCTCCAAATCTTGAATTCATCTGGGGATGGTGTGTTCTCCTCCAGATGCAGGGAAGCAGCCATGGCTGTTGGGGCTGCCCATCACCAAGGCAGAATCAGCAAGGTGCCCAGCAGAAGAATTTCTTCTTGCTTGCTGACTGTCCCCCACGCCAGTTCCACATTCAACAGCCCAGGGCCCAGGTCACCTGCTAATTAACTTTTCTGGTGGAACAGCACAGGAGTAGGACAGAGCACACTCGAGTCAGCTCTGTTAGACTCCCCATGCATGTCTTCACCTGACCACCCAACCCTTCTTGAACAGCACAGCATGGAGCAGGAGAGATCTTGCACAAGCTCAAGGGCTTGTGTCAAGGAGCACTTGTGGTGGGTCAGAGATGGGTTAAAGCAGGGATTTAGAAATGTTTTCATCACCCACCTAAATAGAAACATAACAGCCTCTCCTCCTGGTCACAGTCACTGGAGCAACTCCTCTCCAATGTCTCATCCCCTATTTGGGCTCGCCTGCCTCCCTCCCCTCAGTTATCAGATAACAGCCTAGTGGCAAGTCCAACTATTGCTTACGTGGTAAAGTAATATTAGGAAAGGAAAATATTGAATGTATTTTTAGCTTGTTATAATATAGTTTGGCAGCTGAAAAACCAGGAAGCAAGCCAGTACCCTGTAACCAGCAGGCCCTGTGCAGACCACCACCACCACTGCACCAGAGACAATAAAGCCTAGGGCAGCCCTTAACTGAAGTTGTGTTCACAGGTTGATCTCAAAACCTAACAACTCATTACAAAAGGGTTTTTGAGCTCTGCATTTAGCCATGTGCAATAATAGACCAGAAATATTCCAAGCCCCATAGTGCTCATCTCTCCAGTAATTCTTGTAACGAGCTGACCCCTGGTCTCAAAAATAGGTGCAAAGGTACAAACATGCTCTATTTTAATTTCTGGCTGCTGGGACAGCCCCTAAAGGCAAGGACAAATATGCTGGCATGGAGTCCTTGGAATTGCTGGCAGAAAGACCAAAAATTGCTGAGGTGGCTTTAAGCCACATGTGATTCCTCCCTCCAAATACAAGGCAACCAGGATATATCATGCCCCACAGCTCTTTGTCTCCTTGCTTTCAAGTACATGAACTGGGTGACAGGTGAGTAAATCACTGCTGTTTAAGAGCTGATATCAGCATAAGCTATTGAACCTCAGATCCTCTGAGACTTTACATGGCTGTGACTCGCCCCAGTGTTTCCTCCTCTCCCCATCTGGAGCTTCAGTGTTATGAGCTGCATGGTGTCATCTCATACCGTTGTATATTTATGAATTATAAACTTTCTTTTTTTTTTAAATAAACTGATATTTTAATTCTAGATCCCTCTGCTTTCATCAAAGCTGGGTGAATATGTGACAATTCTGAATAAACATGTGCAGAAATTCAAGCTTTCCTTTTATCCCCTGAGATATTTGTTGGGAGATTGCACGCGGGCCACGGAGACTTTTGGGAGTAGATGTGTCCCCAGCAGCTAAAGACCAGTGAGTTCCTACTGCAGAGAGAGAAGATGAGGGCAACAAGAGTGGCCTCATGCCTAGGACTGATGAGGAGCAAGCTGTGGTTGTTCAGCCTGTGAGGAGAGACAATAGATAATAGTACTAAAATAAGATACTGTCTGTGGTGATAGGAAAAAATATAGTAGGTTCAAGTTACATGAAGTTTAAGGATGTGCTGTAACAGTTTCCTATAGGAACTGTGGAATTCAGTTTTGATTTTCTAGAGACGGATCCATCCTACTGTAATAGGAAAAAATTACATTTTCTGGGGTAAAAGCTTGGGGCATATGCAGCATAAATATGGTGTCTTCCTTGCTTTCAAGCTAAATTTTTCTGTGCTATGGATTTCTACAGATTTTAAACATTTCTTTTGTCACTTGGTAGTTTTTTCATTAAATAAAAGTGCTATCTGACTTTTCCAAGATGCTTTTTTCTAACAAATCCAACTGAATTACTTGGCCAGGTTAGAGATTTGGCTAATAAATATTACTGTACAGATGTGATAATTTTTTGGAGAGTGTTTAATTTACTGCCACATGTGCCAGTTTGGAAAAGTTAGTGTGTATTCTGAAATGAGAAGCTGGCTGATCTCAAAACTGATGACTACAAATATGCCCTCCAGTAAGGACAATCCCAGTATTACTCTGCAGTCTGCTTCCAGCATTAACTTATCCAGAGCTAAATGAATTAGTGCAGTTCCTAAGAGGTACAAATCCCAAAAATCCCATAAAGTGGTCACTAGTGATGGGGACAAAGGTAGCAAGGGCAATAGAGATTGCTTGGTAACCTGCAAGCATGCAAACATGCTTCATTCAAGAGACTTTAAGTTTTCTGCTGTAACTAACTGTTTATCTCTTTTTGTGGGGTGTTAAGAGCTAAGGACAAATTTTCTCTCATCCACCTTCTTCATACATTTAATTGTTTTACAGGTTTTTGTCTCCCCCTTCTGTGACTCTCAAAGTGAATAGCACCAACCATTCAATTTCTCTTTCAGTGGGAACTTTTCCAGGTTCTTAATCGTTTGTTTAAACACAAGTCTACACAGAATATTCCAGACACATCCATGTGATACAATTATCTAAAGATATTACAATTTTTTCCATATTATCCTTTGTGCCATTTGACATACATCATAGTACTCTGCTCATTTGTTTAGGCCGGGCTACAATGGCTACAGACACACCAAAATTGATACTTGGTGTGCTGGATGCAGCTGTTTCATGCAGGGATTGAATAACTTTCGAATCTGCACAATGATAGGTTTCAGCTGCCATGCAAACTGGAGAGTTTGATGTCGCACCCAGTTGCAGATGCCTGGTGCGACTGAATCTTGTGGTCCATGAGCTTTAGTTGCACACGTTGCCATTGAAGGACAGCACATCAAGTCGCTGCAGGTCTGTGACCTGAGTGGTCACCATATTGCCCTATCAAGGGGAAGAACACACTGGCTCTGTTAGTGAAATCCCCTGGTTTGAGAACAAAACCTCTCTTTTGGAGAGCATAATCTGAAAGTATCCAGAGCTTTGCAAGAGTGAACACCATGTTGCACACAATCACAGTAGATCTGTAGCCAGTTTTGAAAGAAAGAAATCGTCCCTCCCCCCCCGAGAAAAACCTTTGCATGAAACACTCTGAAAATGGCTGTCCAGGAGCAGCTGACCTTCTGGGGAACAGTATTACCCACACTGCTTACTGCTAGTGAGAAAGGAGGCTTGGGGTTATTGAATGGACACAGCAGTGAGATGTGTGGAAAGCCAAGAATCTATTAAAGTCTTTAATTGGAATATATTTTCAAAATTTAGATTGAACCTCATCCAGATTCTCATTATTAAAAATATGTGGCTCCGTTTCTTGATTTTAAAAGGGAATGTAAAAAAAAAAAAAAAGAGTGAGAGGAAAAAAGAAAATCAGAGTTCCAGTAACTCTGCATTATGTCACTAAGAGTAAAAAGAGCTATGGCTGGCTCATTTGTGATATCCAGTTTCCCACAGGATATTGTGATGAGCAGATCACTATCAGTGACTCTAAGTTTTGTGAGGACATAGAGACTAAAAAGGCACTGGGGCAATATTAGAAGACTGATCAGTGTCTAATCCTTCCTACGAAAGCTAATTACTTATCAAAAAATGAAATCCAAGGTACCCCAGCAGTTGGTAGGAAGAAGTACCTCCTAAGCAGAATTTCAGGACCAATATAAGAGTTGCATGGTATGATCTATCACTAGGCCTGCAGCACATAAAATTCACTTCATCATTAAATTACTGTTTTGACACAAGCATACCAAATCTGCAGCAGTCAAACATCTTAAACTTGACCGGTCAGCTCTCAAGGCAGCTTTCCTTTCAAATGGGCTCTTCTCTTAAAGAAGTACTTTTGCCAGGAACTCCAAAGGGTAGACACAGTAGATTCAACCCCTTCTCCAACAACTTGAGAATCTGCACTGATCTTGGATTGGAGGTTGAGAGTCCACCTCTTGGAGTGTCTGCAAAATTAGCATTAATGGTTCTTGAGATTAGCATTGAAAATTGTTTACAAGGGTACTGGAGGGAAAGAGGGATGTGTTCCTTGCTGGTGAGACAACAGATGATATCTCTAGAGCAGCATGCAAACTGATTGAGTACAGGTCCTACTGTCTCCTTCTGAGAGGGGAACAACTTAACTCTGCAGGCTTATGTCAACGGGGATAAAGCACAGAAGGCTCCCTCTCCTTGGTGTGGAAGAGATTCAAATGTTTCATTTACTGCTGGAAAGAAACAATGTTTTCTTGTAGTAAGGATGTTTCCAGACAGACCCTAAGTCTGCACGGGCTATCAGCAGATGCCAGACAGATACACTGAGCTGAGGTGTTGCTGCTTTTCCAGCTTCTCTGTCTGTAAACATTACTCTTTCTGGGCAGGCATCACTTCTGTCTTGCCAAAGTTTGTCTACTGCCTGTAACTTATTCAGTATAATACTCTTCCCCCATGGGGGTGGTGCTCAGAGAACTGCTCTGATTGCACCCATATGAAAACAAAATCCTGAATAAACAACGTGTCCTGGTGTCAAGTAGAAGGAAGACTGAGCCCTCCAGAACCTCATCTGAAAGCATTGCAGGTGCCTGGAGGCAAAAAGAAGTAAATAAGTATTAAGATCCTTTTGGTTTTATCTGAGATCTTAGATCCCAAAAATAGTGTCTCCCGAAAGAGTGGAGCTGCTTGCACCAAGGGAGGTTGAACCACCTACAAATTCATCTGACTGGCCCCTTGCCTCCCAAAGGCAGCCTTCAGTTCTGTCAGCAATGCCACTAGGATAATCTGGATACTGGTTCCCTTTGGAAATCAATTGTAAACAGTCTATGCTGTTGGCAGAGGTCAGATAGCTGGGTGTGGACTCAATTATCTGCTTGATTCTTTTGACCTTGAAGAGGGTATTGGAAACAGAATGATTGTTGCCAGAGTTATTGGGATCAAGTGCTGGTTTCTGCTGCATACTTCAAATGGCTCATAGATTGGCTCATTTACACAAAGCACCAGGGAACAAACTGTTCCAGCTTCTTCTAGGTTGCGCTGCAGACAGTTTACCTTTAGAGAAGGGACATTTTTGGTGCTTCACTGGAAAATTAAAATACCCTCCCAGATGTGATACAAGTCAAAGTCTGTGCCACTTCCTGATGACCTGAAAGGAGCCTGAAGTGCTCTGTTACTCCAGAGAGGTGTTTACTCTGAGTTCTAGCGACAGAAGCCTAAGTCTCTGTTATCTGATGGGTGGTGATTAGATTTCACATGAATGACTAGAGGTGGGCAATGACACTTTGAATATTTGCACAGTTTCCTAAGAGTAGCACATAACTTTCGAATAGAGTAGGGTAGAGTAGAGTAGAGTAGAGTAGAGTAGAGTAGAGTGCAATGGAATGGAATGGAATGGAATGGAATGGAATGGAATGGAATGGAATGGAATGGAATGGAATGGAATGGAATGGAATAGAATAGAATAGAATAGAATAGAATAGAATAGAATAGAATAGAATAGAATAGAATAGAATAGAATAGAATAGAATAGAATAGAATAGAATAGAATATTACATGTTCCTTGAACTTGCCACAGTATTTCGATATTTTTCCTTAGCTGTCTTGGTGCTCTGGATAAGGATGGGAATGGAAATCACATGTCTTGAATCATACTTCTTGTCCACATTAGAAAAGAAGGGTTGGGTTTTGCCATTAGATCTTGAAAATATTTTATCTTGGAGGACGACTGAGGCTAGTTTTATCTCTAATTTTCTGACAGCTCAGTTTGCCTTGCAGAAATTTGTAAGATGCAAAGGGAAGTAAAGTATTATTCTGAATTGTTCTACATCTACCATTAATTCCAATGATTCTTGTCATTTGAGGCAAACATATTTAAAAAGTACTTCTCTGTAATTTGCTATCTTTAACCAAAATTTCTTTTAATTCCTCACCTTTGTGCCATACAGTACATACTTTCCCCCTTGAATCTATTGCTGTAATTATCTTTTTTTATGTGCTCTGTGAGCTGTATCCCAAAGAACTACAAATCACTCTTTATGTTTCCTCTACAACCCAGCAACTTGGCACACAATAGGTTTTGAGTCTCGTTTGGGCCTTTTAAAGATTTTACCAGTGGATTCATAATTAGATAATTGTCCAAGGACTCTAGAGAGAAAAAAGGCAGCTACACTCTGTGAAGAGAGAAATGGCTCTCATTCCCATGAAAGTGGGAAGTTTTCATTCCTAAAAATAGGGAAGTAGTGAAGAGAGTGTCAGGCATGTCACAGACCAGGTGGCCCTGCCCTTTCATGTTAAGAAGACAAGGAACAGGCATCAAAGCCATTTAGTATTCCTCGGTGGTGAAGAAGGAACTCAGAGGTGTAGTAATGGTGATGAAGAATCTTTCAGTCCTTCTGAAGATTTTAGTTTTGAGTTTTGGAAAGCTGGGAATGGGAGCAGAGACCTTGGGCTGCCATTTACACTTGCAAGGAAGAAGTTGCCATGATAGGTGAGAGGAGGAGTGACACCTGATATTATGGCATTTAGATGTCTGAAGCCATCAAGCAGGACTGAGGCATTTGCTGCTTGAAGCAGAAATGGATCCAGGTTTGTGCTACGCCTGGCTCCAAAAGGACATGAGATCAGATAGTTACAGTGGCACACTCTGGCCTCGTAATCTATTAGTCACACCACCTGGCAACCTGCACAAATCCTCCCTCCTGACCTCATTACTCCCTCAGATTCCCATCTTTGGGCAATTAAAAAAATTAATTTTTGTTCTGTGACCAAAGGTGAAGAAACTTGGAAGGCATAGAAAAAATTTCATATGCCATACTTAGTGTACACGTGTGTACAAGTGCACAGAATGGAGGTAGGATTTACCTTTTTGTTCAAATTTGTTTTCCTGCATTACATTTATTTACTGTTGTATCTGAGGATAAGACACTGCAAAACGCTGGGAAGAGTTGCTCTTTTTTGTGCTTTAGAAAGACCCTGTACGTATGTATCCAAGACTGTAGAGTCATCACATAAACAAGACCTTTCAGAAATTACTTGGAGTACATCTGCATGGACAGGCTCCTCTGTGCTCCTTGCTGGCCAGACACATGCCAGCTTCTGGCCAGCTCCATTTGGAAAGCTGGAGAGTTGCATTATCATGGCTCTTTGCCCAAGTGAATATAAACTACCTCCCAGGAGAGCTTATTTACTCAAGTAAAGTGCCAGGAGGAGAGTTGTGAGCCAGGTGAATGACTTGTGGCCACAGTCCATTTTCCCTGCACCCCCAGGTACTTGGACACATGCCTATCAGAAGACAAAGATGCCAACATCTTGGGCAGGTGTCAGAAGAGGGGCTGTGGCTCCTCCAGGAGATGGATAGGTGAGGTTGTGTACCTATCAATCCAAGCATATGCTCACATATGGAGGTGGAAGGAGATGGCGTGGCTGAGGTTGTGGACTGTGGGCTGGGCACAGTCTGTGGACTCTTCAAAGCCTGCAGGCTGTGGGCTGGCCATGCTACCCCCTGGTTCATGTCTCACCAAAGCTAAACTAGCATGTAGGTGGGAGTGGGCTAAGCTCTCTGAGAAGCACTTGCACTCCAAGGATAACTTTGCACTGCCTGACCCATCAAAACATAAAATCTTAAGACAAGCCACCTTGCTGTTCATATCCTTCTTAGAAAGCAAGGCACAAAGTCTGAGGAGCCACATCTGTTTGCAGTGTGACAGTGAATACCAGGTCACCCCTGTGTGAGACCGGCCGTGCTGAGAACTGCAGGCTGTGACCAAGTTGCCCAAACTTCTCTAAAGCTCTTGTCTGTCTGGTGAGACTCTGCCATTGCACAGGGTATGGCATTCATGTTCAGGTATGCTGTGCTGACAGCAGCTCTGCACTGAGGAAGAACAAAGAGGTTTGTACAGAGGCACTGCAGGTGATGGTAGCATCCAATGCCTGGAAATATTAGCAAGGAAAACATGCTGCAGTGGAGTCCAAAGTTTGATTTATGTGCACCTTTCAGATAAAGGAGGTCCTGGGGTAAGTTGTGGGTCAAGTGAATAGTATGGTGTCATTTGCAAGAGAGATCCCAGAAAATTTTCCGTGCACAATTGCTTCAGACTCTCTTGGTACTAATGCTCTCCCCACTATCTTGCTTTGCCAGAAAACTCCTTTGGCTAATTCTGGCTGCTGGGAGATGCATTTTCCATCTACACTGCAGTGTTAGAAGTTCTCTATGTGACCTGCATTCTGTGGAAGAGGTCCCTGTAGCATTTCAGATGCCCTGGCAGGCTGAATGTTTACAAAATGTTCCAACTCTTCGTTTTAAGGCACATGGGCTATGTATACTTGGGCAGCAGTTTGCCCTGAAATTGTCCTAAACATAAGTCTAGGTAAAAGCAAAAGCAAGGAATTATTGGGAACATACAGGAAGACAGCACCATTATCGAGGCTTAGATGGACAGGAAGGAAACACCAGTCATAAGCTACTTGAGATGATATTTTAATGGCAGTTCTTGTTGATACCCAGAGGAAAAGCTGTAATTTCTTCCCTAAGCCTTATGGGCATGTATCTGACCCTGGTGCACAGACAGCATTGCTATTTGGTATCACAAGAGGAAATGCTGAGAAGAGGAAGATTTGCCTTTACGTCCCACCCTTTCCACATGGTCTCCCTGTCTTCCACCATGATTTCATTCTTCTTTTTTTCCTGCTTCTTGGTCCCAGTTTGCAAATTTTGACTTCTCACACTTGATTGTACTCCAGTTCCCCTCATTGAAAATGCTTCTATCCTTTTGATAAGGTCAACTTAGTTATTGCTTGTATGCCAAGGGAACAAGCTCCTTTCAAAATGACAGCATGGCTTGGCTAAGCCCTGGACAAAATAGCAGGACACTGTGAGGACAGACACTTTCACCTGGCATGTGAGTCAGGCTTCAGACACAAAGGAGGGGCCTTTGAAATTCTGAACCTTCTATTTTATACAAATGAGACGCACATATGTGGAACCAATGTCTGCAGAGACAAAAAATTATCTTCTGGGGGCTGCTCAAAATAGTAATTAATCATTCTGGAGTCATGGTAAGTGTGGAGGTGAGAGATACTGTGACATTGCTGGTAAATGCTTTTGGTGTTGGCAAGTATTTCCAGGGGAAATGGTGGGTAGAGAAAAGAGGACAACTATCAAGGGATTAATTTATTCCTCTTAAATGTGGTCTCAGTTGACTTAAACCAGACCTAACATAGTTTTGTGTATCAGTTCAACTATATTGGTTTGTATCCATGCCTTCCATTAAAATGACACACACATCTGTTTTTCCAAGACTGTGGTATGGTGTGGATATATTTCTGGGCTTGCTGCCACCTCTAGGGGTACTTGGCTCACTTTGTAACAACTACAGACCAAGTTATAACTTCACAAAAGTCCAGGTTGTGTATGGCCCATACTTAGGGCTGCCAGCAAAGATGGCTAAGAAATGTTCTTCAGAGCAGCGGAAAGCTGGTAGAAAGAGAATGAACTGAGACAGGCTTTGCATTGTATTATTTCCTGTTCCAGTTTTAAGGTGTAAAGATTACTCTGCAAATTATTAGGAACTACCTGTTTCTGCATTATGCTCTGTTGCAGCAGAAGTGTGGTGTGTCCTGTGCTTGTGATTGGCATTGGTAGCACAGCACACTCGAAAGAGAATTGTCAGGTTTGGCATTTGCTCCTGTTGATGGATCCCTTACCTCAGAAGAAGAAAAATCTTTTTTACTCTGTTTCCTAACTGTTGTGTTGCCACTTCAGGGTTTTCCTGTTGGCCTGCAAATAGGGATTATTCAAAGCAAAATCACTCAATCCCTCTTTGGAGGTGACCTGAAATGTTCAATTCTCAGTTTTGGAACCATTAAGCTTTTCTTGAAACTGCTAACAACCAAAACTTACTCTTACTTTGTGTAGCCAAAGCCTCAGTTTTGGGTATGACTGAATTGTAGCTTCTCAGCAGATGAATAAACTCTAATGCTTGAGGTAACTGGTGTGTGCAGTTTTCTCCTACTGAGTTGATAAAGTTTAGCTCTGGGGCAAAGAATTATGAAATTAATGCATCATATTTAATAATTTATTCTATGTATTTTAATTCAAACTGGTCATTAAATACTCATACATATATACGTACGTATTTTTACTTACTTTCCAGATGCTGTCAGCAAGGGAGTCACTTTCTGCAGTTTGTTCATGAAATTAATGGTGTAAAGAGTCAAAAGCAGGATTACTGTGGGTTAAATACATCTCACTTTATGCTGTATTTGTTCTGTGATTATTTGACCTCCATATTTCAGGCTTGGATAACTAGATGATACATGAATTCAGTTCTCCCTGTTAGAGGTTGTGCTCTTTATAGTAGGGCTAACAAAAATATGGTGTCTGTAGTTGTGTTCAATCTCCCCTTTATCAGCAATTTCAACTAAAAGCAGACAGCAATGGAACTACTTGTGTAGAGGTCAGCATTCCCTTCTGCTGACCCTACTGCAGTATTGACAACCTGTAACAGAGAGACAGGGAGATAGGCTGGAAGAGGTACCATCTTTACTTACCATAGCCAAAATAGCCCGAGGTTGTCTGACAGAGACATTAAATGAACCAGGGAAGTGTAGCCTTTAAAATAAATGCTAAACTAGAAACTTACACAACAAGACTTTGAACTCTGGAGCTAAAATACATGAGCAAGTTTGAGCATTTGAGTATTGTCAAGAAGTGAATGAGTCCATGGTGGCATTCGAAAATTCAATTTCTCTCAATTTCTTTCCATTTACTTTAATGGAGATTTGATGCAATGCTTCTCTTTTATGCTTCTGAATGAATGACAAAAGGAGCCAGTGACTCAGCAATAGCTGGTAAGCATTCCTCCCCATGGCTGGTAATGGGAATGACTGCTTTGATTTAGCAACACAGAAATTTGCCTTTTGTTAGTGTTGCCTGGGTCAACAGCAATCACTCCAGGCAGTGCTTACCCAGTGCTGTTTTTTTTCTTATTTTCTGAATCTAGGTTAAAAAAATTAAATTAAAAAATCACAAATATTATTAATTTCTCAGGCTTACATTTTCACTCTCCATTCTGTTTCACCCTAGATGTGTAAGAAAGAGTCAGATATAATCTCGCTTTCATTTTCACCATCATATACTAACACAGAACTTTCTAGTGCATCTCTTAACAACTAGCATCACCTATTCTCTTTTCATGAAGCAATGCTGCATTAAATTATTCCCTGGGGGTTGTTTGTTTTTGTTTTGTTTTTTTATGGTTTTGGTTTTTTTCTTTTTATAGCAGATCCAGATTGGTCTCAAAATCCTACTGGATTTTTTTCCATAAAATGATACAAAAAAAAGTTGTCCCTTGTTTTTGATCCTCAGTGTGCAATCTCTGCCTTGGTGTAATTTCATCTGCCCATTCAAACACCATCTTTTCAAGTCCCTTTGCCTCTCATCTGTAATCTTCTACCTTGTTGGAAATGCTGCCTCCCAGTTCCTTTGCATCTGTTTATTCCCTGGTCAAATTTTTTCACCAGCACTTCTTTGTTCTTTTTACAAGAGTCTCCAGTGTTGGTCGCCCTAATGCAAAAAGGGAATCTCATAAAAAGAGAATAATCAAATGGAAATAAAAGGTTTCACATCAGGAAACTGAATTCTTTTAAGCATAGAACTGATTTTCCTGTTTCTTCGAAGAAGCTTCCTCCCATGCCTATAAATAATCTCTTCTTAAGCTCAAAACTGTGACATCATCTTTTTCGTAACACTTACTTTCAGTTTGCTACCATTATTGGTAGTATTACGCAGTATTATTTTCCCAGATCAGAGCATGTGAGCATCCCTGCTGTGCAGAATGGTCAATTCCATCATCCATAGCATAAATATTGTATAATGCACTGATGCTACTGACAGGCATATATATCAATATTTTGTTAACATCAGTGGTATGACATATGGAATCCCTTTTAAATTTTAAGCACATGATTGAAAATCCTGACGCATCCCCTTTCTGTGTTCTGTGGAACAGTATATAGCTTGAAACTGTGTCCCTTCATTTTAGTGTTAATTCTGGCTTGAATCAGCACCTCTGCACCATGAGCCAGCTGACAAAAATGCTGAATGGTGCAGAAGTCCAACATGCTTTCAGCCACTTCCCACCACAAGCCCTGAGCAGATGATAAAGCATGTTTGCAGTGGGACCATACAGTTCACTGACTGGTGGTCTTCCTGCAGACCAGGAGAGAGGAGAAATTACCTTCTTTTTTACTTTACTTTTTTTTTTTTTTATTCCTTAAAAAGAACTAGATAAACATGCCTGGAAATGGCAGATCTCTTGACCGATGGAGCCGTCTTTCATCGCAGCTTTTCCCAATGCCTTGGGTTACTCTGTGGCAGGCTTGTTTCCCTTTCCCATTTTAAAAGGGAATAAAACGTCTGTTGAAAAACAAAGTTGTAGCAAAAAAGCAGAAGGAAAGACCAAGGAATGCTATTAATAAAGTGAAGGCCTTTGCCAAGAAAGGCTGAGTTTTCCAGTGGCCATTTTACCACCCTTGCTTCTTTATTGAACTAAGCTGTTTTTCAATCAGGCTGTCTCATTTTGCAGATGCGGTTCTGGGTGCTGAACATCCTCCTATGTGTTTTGTTTTGCAGGAGGCAGCACAGGAACGTCCCCGACCACATCCAGCACGGGGACCCCATCACCATCCGCTTCTTCTCACCTTCTCTCTCCATCCTGCTCTCCTCCAGCCTTCCATCTGGCTCCCAACACTTTCAATGTTGGCTGCCGGGAGAGTCAGCTTTGCAACCTCAACCTGTCTGATTATCCTCCTTGTGCCAGAAGCAACATGGCAGCACTGCAGAGCTACCCAGGGCTGAGTGACGGGGGCTACAACCGGCTACAGAGCAGCACTGCCGCTGCCTCGCAGCCCTCCGAAACCTTCATGCCTCAGAGGACTCCCTCCTTGATCTCAGGAATGCCGGCTCCTTCCTCCCTGCCCAGCAACAGTAAGATGGAGGCGTACAGTGGCCAGCTGGGATCCTTCCCCAGCTCCCAGTTTCAGTATGTCATGCAAGCAGGCAACTCTGCCTCCACCTCCTCCTCTTCACACATGTTTGGTGGTGGCCACATGCAGCAGAGCTCCTACAATGCCTTCTCTCTGCACAATCCCTACAACCTCTATGGATACAATTTCCCTGCTTCCCCCAGGCTGGCGGCAAGCCCAGAGAAACTCACCACCTCCCAAAGCACTTTACTCTGCTCTTCCCCATCCAGTGGGGCCTTTGGAGAGAGGCAATACCTTTCCACAGGGATGGATCATGGGATGCACATGATCAGTCCTCCCTCCAGCAACCAGCAGGCAGCTGCCGCCTGTGACAACAGGCAGTATGGAGCTGTTCAGGGCTCCTCCTCACAGATGTCTGTGCACATGGTCTAACAAGCCATGCCTCTCCTTGGCATCAAAGGCAGACAGACTTTCATCGTTCCCAGGGGTGAACTCATCCCAGTACTCTTTTGCCTTCAAACGTATAGTGGAATTAGTATTTTAATGATAAACAAGAACATAAGCCATCTAGGTGTGTGCCCCAGAACCTTCTAGAGAGCCTTGACTGACACCCATCGCAGCTTGCTGTAGCTCCAGATTGGCACAGGGCATCTGCTTTTTCTGGACATTGCAAAGAGGCCATGACTTCAACAAGAAGCTGGAGAGAAGCAGCTGAATTTACTGTTTATGCATTAACTTTAAGCAGTGTGAGCTTTCAGCGTGGAGGGACCCATCTCCTGTGTTGTCTCCTCCAAGTGTTGAAGAAGGGTAGTCTCCCAGGGCTTCATCCTCTGAAGCTGCACTGGTCATGGCTCTAAAGACCTCCCCCTTCGCAGACAGTTCCTCACTGCCAGAGCGGCTCAGCCCATTTCTGAAACCAGCAATGCCTATGGGTCCTTCTTCCACTGTAGCATGGGAACGGCACCACTGGGCTGGAGCTTCTCCTGAAGAGGTTTCTCATTTTCACCATGGCTCTGCCCAACCGGCTGTTTCTTTATGAAGGTCGAGCTCACCAGCACCCATCCTGCAGATGGAGATGGGAGAGAGAGGGGAGAGGAAAGTTTAAGTTCACAAACGAGCCTCAGACAGAAGTGGAGATGTAACTTTGGAGAGATGAATGGGGGGAGGGGGCTCGGCTCCTATTGACTTGACTGGAATTGACTATCAATGCAGCGAAACCGAATGGATGACAGCCTTTGTGGGGAATGTGCGTCTCCCACAGCACTCATCCCAGTGGGAAGGAACTGTCCAGACTGAGCTTATGGGGAAGAGTGGTGAGAAAAGAGAACTCTACAGGAGTGCAGCTGACCTTGCATGTGAGAGTTGCTGTAGAAAACCATTAGCATTTCAGAAACAGTGAGGCTGCCAACCTTCCACCTGCCACACGGTCTCTGTTTAACCAAATAGATCATTGCCTTTTAACATCTTTCTTTTCTGTTTTTTTCTTGGTTTTTTTTTTCTTTTTTCTCTTAAAATCCTTTAAAAATAAGAAAAGAATTTTAGCTTGGTGCAAGCTATGCATTTAAGTTGTGTGAAAATGCAAATACCAAGTAACAGAATACAGATATTATTGAGAGTTGTTGTGAGGTGTTGTAGATAAATGTATTTATATGCCTAGTGGGGTATTCAATATTATGAATATAAAAGAGGGCAATAAAAATGGTATGTAAAATATGTATGAAGAAAAAGCTGTATAAAGATTTGCCCTATGCACGGAACTCTAAGTGCCAAGCACAGAAAGCGCTAAATAAATCTTTGCAATTGTTCCCTCTGTGTTCTTCTCTGTCTGTGAGGCTTCCTCAGTGGTTTTCTAGAGACATTTTTAAAATACTGTCAAATGTGTTTGCACAACAGAGGGGGTGATGATATGATGCTAGACTGTGAAGTCCAGGCAATATTGCAATAAATACTAAAATTTTGTCTTCTCAAGAAATTTTAAAAATTGAGTCCTTGGAATTTGTAAGTTGCCTTCTTCACAGAAAGTGTATCTCAAAAACAGCTAGAGTTGTTATTTTGATTATTGAAGAAGCTCTTCAGAACAATTTTTCACAGTTGGTACAGTGAATGATACTTAAAAATAGCAATATAATTTACTTATAATTTAAAAATCATTTAAAAATGCAATTTAGGAGTGTGTGTCAGTTTTTTATTTGCCCTGTGTTTCTAATATGAGATTGAGAGATTAACACTGAAAGATGAGGGGAAGCTGAAGCCCCCTCAAGCCTCACTGTAAGTTATGGCTGCAGAATTTACAGCTTTCCTTGTGTCAATAAACTTTTTCCCCCGATGAATTGAAAAAGCACCAGAAAGGTAGAAAGACCTTTAAAGATCAATTCTGCAGGCATTTATTTATTTTTATTTTTAGAAGACAAATATACCAATGTCATTCCCAGCTCTGTGCCTAGTCTATCTGACTGTATTCTGGTTTTTACTGTGTCTAGTCTTAGGGTGCTGCTGTAAAGGGTAGGGGGGATTATGGATGGGGACAATCTATCCTTCACCTTGTTGTCTTTTGTTTACATCTAATAATGAAGTATTGGTTTAATCTTGACCAGGAAGTTTTAGAGTCTTCCTAAAATCCTTTCAGAATCTTTCAGAAATGCCCTTCAACGAGTGCTTTGATGTTTGCTTTTGCGTTTAATTCCATTTTATGACAACAATTTCTACAGGTTAATAGTATGTTGTGTGAACCAATATTTCCTTCTGCTGGCTCTTTGCATTACATTCTTCCTTATTTAATCAATTCAATTATTTGTGAGTCAGTCTGTATTTCAGCTAGAAGAAGAGAATTAACAAAATCAAGATCATTGTCTGTATCAAAATACACGTATCTAATCTGGGTTAAACAAAAGAAAAAAAGGAATAAAAAATTACCACTGGAAAAAATAGATCAAAAAACCAAACACATACTCAGGGCACAACTCCAATATTAGTGGAACTGGTATCTAAGTTTCCATGCATTTTAGTAGGAAACCTTGGGTAGGAGCTTTGGAATGGTCATCCAGCCTCTTCAGCAGTGTGATATTTCATGTTATTGAGTACTTTTTCCCTATATGATCTCACCATATTCTTCTAGCTGCATCAGTATGAATTGAAGTTGCTTTCGGTATGAAGCATATTGACCCCAGGGTGAGCATTCCTGGACCATATTTACAGACATATTTATTTAACTCTTATGGGGCATATATATAAAATGAGAGTGCTTAGTTAGCTAGATAGTAGTTATTCCTTAGTGTTTTGTTGCTGCAGGGTCAGAATAGTCAGCATCAAAACTGAAAAAAATAGGAAAAAAATATAAGAGAGGATTCCCTGTTCCAAGATGTAAAGTTGTAAGTACACAAATAGTGTTCTTGGTGTGAAAAATTACACTGACTGTTTATGAGGATTAAAAACATGCTAATACTGAAATGGGCAAAAAATATTACACTTTTTTCTTGGCAGTCACTGTGCAAAGTGAAAGCAGAGCAGTGTTTGGGGGACAGTATCAGAAATAACAGGACAAACTTATTAAAATTATTTATTTAGTGCTCGTTTAGGTGCAGAAGGGTAACACTCCTCTGAGCAGATAACCCACCCCAGACCAGACAGGTGAACCACCACCCTGACAAGACACTACCCCAGAAAGATGAGGTGAGCACTGAAGCATTGAATTTGAAGGGGATGCAGGTGTGACAGGAATCTCCTGCACAACAGAGGTTTTTCTCTCCCTGCCACCCACATATGGACACAAGGCCCTGGGCCATTTGCCACTTTTTACTGGGGCTTCCCAGAGAGAGGTGATAGCAATGGAAAATGGGAGAGATGCACTGGGATCAGTGGGAAATCAACCAGGGTCCAACTGGCCTGGTGAGCAGCCTTGTTGCAGAACACACAGCAGCCACCCCCAGCAGCCTCCTTTTCCTTGGGTGACTGCCCGAACCACAGGGCTTGAGAGCCCTCCTGGCATAGTCCTGCTCTGATCCAGGAGCCTTTTGATTGCTCATTTGCAAAGTATGTGTGTGTGGGTGGCAGATGCAGCAGTGCTGTGGTTCCTGTCCCCTTCCTTCCTTCCTTCCTTCCTTCCTTCCTTCCTTCCTTCCTTCCTTCCTTCCTTCCTTCCTTCCTTCCTTCCTTCCTTCCTTCCTTCCTTCCTTCCTTCCTTCCTTCCTTCCTTCCTTCCTTCCTTCCTTCCTTCCTTCCTTCCTTCTTCCTTCCTTCCTTCCTTCCTTCCTTCCTTCCTTCCTTCCTTCCTTCCTTCCTTCCTTCCTTCCTTCCTTCCTTCCTTCCTTCCTTCCTTCCTTCCTTCCTTCCTTCCTTCCTTCCTTCCTTCCCTCCTTCCTTCCTTCCCTCCTTCCCTGTTTTACCACGAACATTTGAATGCTTTGGCCAGCTTTAAGCAGCTTTGTGATGGAAGTTCTCACATGTTTCTTTAGAAGAAACAGTGGAGGAGGGCAGGGACCTTATTAATTTTCCCAATGCAGGGAAGACCACCGTGTAACATCTCATTCAAAGAAGCCACACAAGGAAGAGGTGTCCTGCATATAAGGCCCCAACCACAACTTTCATCTGGCATATGGATGATATTAAACACCAGAGGATCTACCCAGAGCTACAGAAGCCAGGGGTCTCAACTCTACCTTTCCTGGGCTGGCCCATTTGGCCTTAGCCGATGTAGGCTTCTGGTTTCCAGTCCAAGAGAAAAGAAGGCTCTGTATCTCCCAGTTCAACATTGCAAATTTAAAAGGTCAAATATCATGTACTTCTTTGAAGAATAATCCCTTTTTAAAAAGCCTGATCCAAATCATAGAAAGAGTAGTGGAAATATCAATAACAGGAGATCCCTCATCCTTCAGTACAGGCTGTTCCAAGTGCAAACCTGGCAACTTGTTACAGAAATGAAAAGAATGGCACAAAAATAATCAGTGGGTTTGCAAGAACTACAGAATTTATTTAGCTTCATTCCTTAGCACACTGACAGGCACAGGACATAAATATTACCACAGTCAGTGCAGCTCAGCAATACCAGGACACTGCAAACCAGTGCAACATAGTGTTCCCGGGGGTAATGTAAACTCTATGTGTTAAAGCACAATATTCAGGGCACAAACATAAATACAAATTAAGTTGCATGGGCTGTGACACTCTCTGAAGTATGTGAGAGGCTGGAAGCACTGCTGGTTTGAAACATTCTCTGTGCATGTGTGAGGCGTAAGGGCAGGTTGGGCCTTGTCCTGGTGGGGGAATGCCCTGCCCTGCACACCCTATTCCTTGAGCCTGTATCCCAGACTGGCAGTGGCTGCCGGTCCCTGGCACATCAGAGGCAATGCATTCATCTCTGGAGCCCCTAATCCAGCTCCTAAAATAACCAGGAGGCCCACATGGGGGAAGGGCCCAGGAAAGCCAAAGGGTATTTAACCCAGGACATGCAGCAAAGACATGTCTTGACCCTACATCCTCTTGTAATTTCTATCAGCGGAACACTGCAGGAACCAGGAGTGGTGACTATATTTGTCCTTTTCCATGTCTTTTCTGTCTTTCTTTCTTTCTTCTCCTAATTCCCTCTTATGGGAATTTTGAGTAACTTAAAATTGAATGGGCTTAGAGTTTGCTGAGTTGAATGGGCCAGGTTAATGCTTTGGGAAGTGTTTTATAGTTTTGGAGCTTACAATACACTAACAGCAAAAATTGCAGAAGATGGTCTGCTAGAATGCCTCATTTATTGCATACTGGGTGAAGCTTTACTGAGGTGGGTGAGGGCTGACAGATAGCATCTGCCATTAAAAAAATTAAAAAGTCTTCAGATTATTTTTTCCCCAGCTCAAATAGGTGCATTGACCTAGAGCACACATCCTATGTGAGATCAGCACTAGTAGATCAGTTTTTGCTGGATGTTGCTGGTTGGGCATCATTCTAAATGAAACAACAACATGAAAATGCAGCCAAGGGCTGGGCAGAGGAATGCCTGAGCATGCCTATTGCATGCTACAAATGTAGTAGAAATGCAGCTACAAAAGCAATGACAAGACTTCATGAGGAGGGTGCTGGTGCGGTCAATGGACAGTTTGCTATAAATAAACCAGTTCCTATCCAGGGAACATCTGACTCCTTTAGCACTTTTTCTTCTATAGAGAGACAGACTGCAGGAGCAGACTTTTTGGCCAAGTCTATAGCCCAGCGTTTTGAATCCACAGATGGGATTGTTTCTGAGAGTTTCTCTGTGGGTCAGCTGAGAGGGGCTTCTGTTGACTGATGCTGACCCACAAAACTTCTGCTGGAAAAGTGGCTCACTATGTTTTCTGACTGCTTCTTATAGTTTGTGTGTAATTGCTATCTAAGAAACTGTATAGAATACAACTAAAGTCTGTAGTGGCTAGAGGAGCCCATGGAGGTCTGTTGCTCCAACAGCAAGCTGCAGCCAGTGGCCACAAGTGATCAACTCTCAATGGTTTCAGCTCAGTGATTTCAGCTCTGCTTGTGAGGCTATCCCAGGCCAACTCAGGAACAGAAAGACAGAAAGTCGAATGGCAAATTTCACAGAGGTTCCTTTATTATCCAGCAGCTCTGTGAAGGCAGCCAGTGATGACAGCTCCCTACTGAACTGGGCAGATGCTGGGGTTTTTATGGGGGAAGTAAGGGTGGTACCAAAGGGGGACAGACCAATGGGTTACAAAAGATTAACATGGGTACTAAAGCATGGTGGGATAACTTAAAACCTTGGGATAATGACAAGAGGATTTGCTCAACTAAGGGGCATCTCTCAAGGGGAGGGTTGAGATAAGCTAATCACAGCCCATTCAAGGGATATCCCTCCTAGGTATCCCTCCTATGGCCAGAGCCATAGCAGGCCTACCCGCCTCCACAAAAATCCATGTAGCTCCTTTCAAGGGTTGCTCCTTCATGCCAGTCACTGTTGCTTATCACCCCAGATGTGTAATATGGCCACAAAATTACAGGAGCAGTGTATGGTTCTTCAAACATCAGCTCCTTTCTACTACAAAGACCTCCAACAATTCTAGCCTGACTGAACAGAGGCCAAGGCTGGAAAAGAGCAGTTCCCATGGCTGCACACTGTTGTGTTCTGACAGCACATTGGTGAGCATGTGCGTGGCTTCTGTGCTAGAGTGGTTGGCATCAACTGATTTTGGGAGTGATAAACCTCCACAGTGGGGATAGTTGTGCAATAGCCCATCTCTGGAGCACTGAGATTGTTTCTTTTCTGAATCAATGTGGAACTCACTGCGTGCTGTGGGGGAGAAGGATTAGGAGCATGTAATTTTACACTGGTTGAAGTTCCTACAGATGCTGTTCTTATTCCAGTAATGTTCTGAATTTTTTTGGCATTTTGGAAGCTCTGACTGGATAATGCCCTTCTCTGCTGAGATAGAGTGACTTAAATGGGCTAACGTCAGATGCTTCCAGGAGCAGTCCTAGGCTCTGTTTAGCTGTGTCTGTCCTTGAGCATTCAGCACTGTGCACAGCTCAGGGCACTGTTTTCCAGCTGACTGGGTGCAGCTGTACTGCAGAGACACAGAGCTGGCCCAAGTGACACTGCCAGCAGAGGCCATTGCCCTTCTTAGGATGATGGAGAGGGTGGCGCTGTTTCAGTCAAGAAGCTGGTTCAGCTGTTAATATACCTGGAGCTTTACTCATATAGTTATTCTCAACGAAAGGGCCTGTCCCTGAGACTTTTCCCTCCAGACTACACTGATGGCAGCCCTGGGGACATTCTGCAGCACCTGCAGTCTTCCCAGTGTTTCCTTTGTAAGAATTAGGGGTGCCCAGCGACTTGCAGGAAGGTTGACATGGACTTAGACTCTTTTCCTACCTGAGCTGGTTTATAGCATTTCCTTTAATCATGTAATTGCACATGAATACAGTTGCATTGTTGGTGTAACCCAGCCAGGAGCAGGCACAAAGGAAAACTGCAGTTGCTGAGCTATATTAAATAGGTGATGTGGTTTAGTAATTGGACACATGATTTAATTACCTGCATCTGTCTCTCTCAGTAAAGCTGGAACAAGTTGCAGTACAATTAACCCTGCATAAAATGGATTTACCCTGCCAGCCATCCAAGCCAAGACCAGCACTGTACTCTGTGGTTTATTTTACCTTGCCATGCAAAAATCCATGTACAGATATACGAAGATTAGTTAGAAAGAAGCATGAATGCAGAGGGGTGTGTAAAAGTGCTAGAGGAACAAGAGAGTGAGGGTGCAAAGAATGGCCTGTACTAATAGCTCAGGACATGATCAATGGCTGTGAAACTGGTAAGCTCTGAGGAATGTTTTGCTTTCACCAAATTCACAGCATAGGTGACTCACCAGCAGAAGCCCTGTAGGCAGCAATGGGAGAGTGGCAGTGAGTGCACTGCTGTGGCATTTGTCTTACTGTAACCTCAACAAGAAATCTAGATTTGCTAGCAAGCTACACAAAATGAAGAAGAAGAAGACAAATGCAGCAGTATCCCCCAAGATTTACAGTGGATAACTAACCAAAATTCAAAGGTTAAAGCTCAATACCTGTGACTCCTGAAATATATACAAGATCTGTCCAAATGCCAATACATTATCACCAGTGAAAAGAAAGCCAGACGATGAAGAAGTTTCAATGGTAATCACTCCAAAATACTTGGAGACATACATTTTGGAGTTTGTGAGTTCCATGTGTGAGTTGGCAGTGTCATATTTTTTAGAAAACAAAACAAAAATCGCTTCCACTTCTATACAATATGACACTTTTTATGTCAGTTCCTACACCTGTAGTATTATCCATCAAGTATTCCAAATCCTAACTCTGTAAACATTATAAAGTCAAGTTTTACAGAAGACCAGAGGAAACCAAAACAAAAATTTGGTGAACTGAGCAAAGGAAAAAAAGCTTAATATTATGTAAAAGAAGGTTGATCTAACATGAAGAAATCTGTATTAAAAAACCAACCAAACAAACAAAAAAACCCCAAAAAAACAGAGAGAGAGAAATATAAAGTGCATGCATCCAAAGCAAGAGAATTGGCTATGGTCACATAGAAAAATGAACAGCATAGTCTGAAAAGATACTCTGTGAATTGCTCAGTTATTTTTAGATAATGAATAATAAGCTGCTTTCCTTCTTGAATGGATAATTTGATCTTATCCAAAGGAACTTGAGATGCTCTAGCTTCTGACCGCACAGATAAAAATCTTATCAACAGAAAAATGCATCTTTGAAAGGAAACACATTCACTTCTTCAATGTGAAATGTGCTGTATTAAATTTGTTGTTTACACTATATACGCTGTTTAGGCACTATTTATTAAAACTAATAATTAAAAACAATTGAAAGCACATAAAACTGGTTACATTACCTCTACATCAACATAAATGGTTTTAAGCAAAGCCTAATTGTTCTTTCTTTATTTAGGGTGATAAAAACACCATGAAATGTTAGGAGTTATTTCGGCTGTCTGCCCTGTAACTTGGAAAGATTTTTCCATCACTGCCATGATCTGGGAAGGAAACAATCTGATCTAAAGGACTTGTGGAGATAAAAATCTATTTCATAGTCATTCTTGATTTATCATGCTTGGTTTCTGTCAAAAAAATTAAGACCCTGACTCATTGCAGGTCTACTCATGCAAAAATCCAAACTGGGGAACTAAATAATTCTGGAACCTGTGTTTTCCACCACGCAGGACATGGTGGGGAGGTCCTGTAATGCCATAAGAGAAATGTAAGGCTGGAAATATCTGCCTAACATAACCATAGTTCAAGTTGTCAACTCAGGCTTATAAATAGTTACAAAGTGAAAGAGGCAGAGAGGTGGAGCAAGGCTTAGCTGTCAAATGGCCTTAGCTCTTCGGCTTCTCCTTTCTAATATCTGAGCCATATTCACCTTGTCAGTGTCTGAGTCTGCCATCATACCTGATGTGAAGGGATTCTTTGATGCCCATCTTTTTCAGGTCTAAGATGGTAGACTGTTCCACGTTCATTGTATTGGCACCAATGAGATATTTATAAGAAATGCAGTCACAGCCTTATACAAATCCATGTGACCCATGTTCAGGGCATCCCTTTCAACATTCCGTTTCAGCAGTGATTTACTTTTCATCTTATACAAGTTGTGAAGAGAAGATAGAACAATAGAAGGGAAAGGCAAGGGGAATAATAAATAAAATGTTTTTCCTCGCTGAATTTAGTTGTGGAACAGAGTTGCAGCTGTAAACGTTGGGGGAGTCTGTGGGGTCACTCAGTCCTGGGTGGGCTATGGACCTGGGTGGACTGGATTCTCAGTGCTAATGCTATTTTTCCATTTCTAAGCCCAACAGTTCTGCAACAGAAGGAGTGACAGCATCCATGAGTTGCCCTTACAAGGCAAGTGGCCAATCTCAATTTCAATTGAGCTTGAATCC
Source organism: Acridotheres tristis (assembly GCA_037013685.1). Lineage (NCBI taxonomy): Eukaryota > Metazoa > Chordata > Aves > Passeriformes > Sturnidae > Acridotheres > Acridotheres tristis. Next base: position 26,155,431 of record CM072884.1, on the reverse strand, counting down.
AAACCTAAAAAATTCTCTGTGTTCATCCATCCTTAATATCTATGTTTTTTTCTCCCTTCATCTGTTGCCACAATTGTGCCACCGGGGAGTTCCTTAACTCAGTTCTTCTCTACTTTTACCAATGTTTCCCAGAATGCTGGCAGCAGCAATATAATGAGATTATTTGTGATTTCTAAATATCATCTTCTAATGTATCTCCCAGGCCAGCAAAGAAGCAACCCAGCAAATCTCACTGAACCAGAGCTGCCTGTAGCAATCCCAAAGTGTCCGGCCATCCATTTCCATTTCCTGGTTTCACTGGTTTCTCACTGCACTTTTTAGGATTTCCTTCTGGACCTTTTTTATTTTCACAGCAATAATGGAAAGAAAAATATTATTGGCTGCTGGTGTTCCATCCCAAAGAGTCATTGCAGATGGAGCCTTGTTCCCAGGAATATTTTAGTAGTGTACAGAGTAAAATGGAAATTCTGTCTTCAACATTGTGCTGAGACATGGACAAGGTGTCCTGGACCCAGCAGCTCCTGAGAGAGAGTCTGCAGTGACATGAGTGGACGTGCTCCCACAGGTGTCAGGTCTCAGCAGCTGGAATGTCTTCTATTCCTGTGTTTCCTTCACCCACTTGGGGCTTTGACTTTTCAGATATGTACATACCTTAGAGTGAACTCATTTATAATGCAGGAAGAGGAAACTCATCTTCTTCAGTATGAGAATGAGTTGGCTGCTTTTCAGCAAATTTATTGGGCATTTATGTCTAAATACAGACTTGCATATAACAACAAAATAAAATATCAACATTTTTATTAAATTCTATTTTATGTTGATTAATTTTTAAACACCTCTCTTTTTTTTGCTCTGTATAGTCGGGAGAAAAAACCCCTGTAACCTCCTCTTTGTGACAGTACTTCAAAATTTATCTTCAGCTTTCCATGGCCAAAGCAGTTAGAGAGTAACTATGAAATCCCTGTAGCTCCTGTGCTGGCCAAGGCATTGTATCCCCATTTTACAGACAGTAAACTGAAAAAAGGACTTACCCTTGGCCATATGTACCAATCTCTGTTGCATTATTGCAGAATTATTATCACTGGCAGAAGCGATAACAAAGTCCCCGTCTTTGCCAATTTGGCACTTTATTAAGGTAATGTAGCTCGATTTATACTTTAGTATTTAAGTCAGATGGGGGGAAGAGCGTGGTGTGTCATAGCTGGCACCACCAAGCACAGGTGTCAAGTCTGAGCTGTATTTCTCCCATTGCTGCTGCAACACAACCCAGACATGCAGGCTTAGAGGGACCAAGCTTAGTATTTTATCACCAATCCATGGCAAGGTGGTGGTGGAAGAATTTCCAGCTGGGGCTGCAACGCACAGGCAGGAAAACGTCATCATTGTATGCTGCTGCAGAGCAGTCCTGCTGCAGGCCAGCAGAAATCTCCTGGACACCACTCCTGGCTCCTTACAAGACTATGGAGCTGGGAAGTGCACCCTGGAAAAAGAGCACTTGTGGTGGTGGTGCTCTGCAGTTTGGTTTGACTCTCCCTCTGTGCGGAAAAACACAGCCCCGTGCCAGCAGCCATGTCTGGGTGCACAGGGAAAAAGAGCCAGTTGCTCCAACAATATGGAATGGAGGGCTGGGTAAAGGCGTGTTGAAAATGTAAAGGACATTTATGTTAAAGGAAGGTGTGAGAGCTGCAGGAAGAGCCAAATTACAAAAAAAAAAAAAAAAAAAAAAAGTGAGTGCTTCCAGCAGCCAAATTAAACAAGACACAATGGGGGCCAACTTTGCCTCCCAGGCATTTCACAAGCCCACACCCCAGAGTTCAGGGGTGCTGAGGGGAGAACCATGTGTCCCTCCAGGTCTTATTTAACTTGGCCATGTGTAAGGAACTTTAACTCTTTTGTGACTTGCTGATTTCTACAGCACATGATTATTACTCTTTTTTTCTTCTTTATTTCTGGGTGCTTTTTATTGGATAAGTTTTAAATCCATCAGAAAACAATTTATTTTGGTTTAAAAAAATAATAATTGGAGGCAAAGCATAACGTAATTTCAGTCATAGTATCTTGGAAGAAAATAGATACAGTATTTTGGAAAGAATGTGAAATGAAAATGCAAATCTTGATGGGATTTAAATGTAGGAAACAAAAATTCAGTCTTGCCTCCTCTTTTCCTTTCCCCTATCCATGAGGTCACTATTTCTCATCTCACAGACTATGGTATCTTGCCAGGATCCTGAGGCAGCCATCAGAAAAAATATTCTTGCTCCTGTGAGCACAAGGCAGGATCAAACTGGCCAAGTGAAAATAATCAGAATGGCTTATTTGAGGCTATAAAGAGAGAAACGTTATAGAACTAACAAGAAAACGACATCCAGGAAAGGCAGGCAACCTCTTTTGTCCCTCAAAAATTTGTTGCATAAGCATTTGAGACTAGGTGAAAATGTGTGAAATAGTGGATGCACACTGAAATTCAGCATTGCAAACAGCTTGATTGTAAAGGAACTGTATGTGTTGATGTGTGCAGGGGCATACAAAGAATGAGTGTGCAGGTTCCTGAGACGTGGCAGACCTCAGCCCAACAAGTTTAACTTTAATCCTGCTTGGAAGCACTTCCCTGTGTCAGGCTGGCTTTCTGAAAAGCAGGGGTCGACACTGATGACATCTTAGCTCTACTGCTTCTAGGGAAAATTACTTGTTCTGTCTGTGCTCAGACCTGAGGAGGTGCTCCTTTGCTCAGCCATAGCATAGTATGAGCAGGAGCTAAGATTTGCATCCCTGTGACTCTCAGAAGAAGTGATGAAGTGAAGAAGTGATCACTCTCTGACAGTCCAGTGGCCTCATTCAGCCACAGTTATTTACCTTTTTTAATGAACTGTGATGCTTTTGGGGGTAAATCAAGAGAATGAGGGGAGTAGGGCTTGTGAATGTTGTTCTCCTCTTGCAGATTTCTCTACAACAAGACCCTGCAAACTCAAAGGGCCTCCTGGCAGTATTGATGGCTCCTATTTGCTCTGCCAAAACTCAGAACTGTAGAATATGTCAACTTGGGAGAGACCCATAAAGATCATCGATTCCAACACCTGGCTCCTCTCAGGAATACCTACAACTAAACAATGTTACTGAGACCATCATCCAGATACTCTTTATAGAGGCTTGGTGTCTTGGTTTGAAAGACAGGTATTTGCTAAGAAAAAGGCAAGAGCCCCTTCTCTGAGATGGAGAGTGCAACCCCCTCCCTTCCAATTATTATAATTTTGGAATCAGGGAGTCTCAGGCAAAAGATGGGGATAGGAAAAACAGTTCTTTACGAATATATCTAACAAGGCAAACAGCAGAAACAACAACAGCTATAAAAATTGACAACAAACAGTAAAACTCAGTTCCAGTCCCTTTTGGCCGCAGGCTCCCTCTCCCTGTGCTCAGTTCCCGGTGCTGTGGGCAGGGCAGGTCCCGCGCAGCTGAAGGGGCTGGGTGATGGCGGCAGCGGCCCAGGGGTGAGAGGGATGGAGGAGCCGCTCCCCCCTCACGGTGTCGGTCGTGGTGCTCGGCAGAGTGTCCGGAGGCAGTAGGATGAAGTGGGAAGGCAGCAGTGCGATGTCTGACAGCAGGGAATGTGGCTCCCGGTGTGGGGATGGCGGAGAGGGTGCTAGGTAGCAGCACCGGTGTCTTTCTCCTACTCCACAAGTGAGCGAGAGAGTGAGAGAGCAGGCCCCTGTGCCACCTCTCCTTTCCCAGTGTTCTTCTAGTGACTGACCACCTTCTCAGTGAAGAGCTTTTTCCTGACATCCGACTGGAATTTCACCCAATAAAGTTTTATTCCGTTCCGATAACATATAGGTGAACAAATATGTCAACAGTCATGGCTCACGTTAAAACTTCTTCATGAAAGCAGGAATCTTTTGGTCTCTGGTGTTTATTTCAAATTCGAAAAACTGTCCAACTATACCTATAATAGAATCATAGAGTGGTTTGAGTTGGAAGGGAGCCTTAAAAGTAATCTAGTCCAACCCCCTGTAATAAGCAGGGACATCTTCAACTAGACCAGGGTGCTCAGAAACCTGCCAGACCTGACCTTGAATATTTCCAGGCATGGGCAACCTCTTCTAGTGTTTTACCACCCTTGCTGTGAAAAAACAGATCTGCCATATATCTAGTGCATATCTACCCTCTTTCAGTTTAAAACCATTCCCCCTCTTCATATTGCAACAGACCCTGCTAAAATGTCTGTTCCCACTTATCTTGTGGTCCCCTTGAGGTAGTGGAAGGCTGCTATAAATTCTCCCTAGACCCTTCTTTTCTCTAGGATCAACAACTCTGACTCTCTCAACCTTTCCTCACAGGAGAGATGTTCCATGCCTCTGAAAACACAACTCAGATTCTGGAACAGCAGTGGCAAAGTGAATGCTTTAACTCTTACCAAAGTCAGGCTCAGTTATTTTCAGTGTATATTTTGGAGTTGTTTTGTTAAATCCAATGCAGACTTGAGTTGAAGATCCAGTTCAAAAATGTGTCCTCATGACAATTCTCCAATGCAAGAATGGAGAACTTACTACAAAGAAAAAATTGTACCCGTTAGAGAGACAGATTTGGTGAATTTTGACTCTAGATCTGCACTGTTTCCAAGGGAGACGACGTTAAGGCCATGAAGTCAGTTTGACTAGATTGGATAGTCCTCTGGAACAGGGGAAATGTGCTCATCATCAAGAACATTCCTAATATTCTATCCATACTCTTATGGATGTTCAATGCCAAAGGCAGCAGCCAGCATCAAAGCACATGAGGTGCCCAAAGGCATGAGGCAGCAGTGAGGAGCACAGCTCCTGCCTGGACACCTGCAGAGCTCTGTCTGAACCCCACATACACTTTGCTGCACAGGACAACACGAGCTCCGGCTGTACCTGACAAATCTTCCAGCCTATCCCAGAGTTAATCCACATCATTCAGAATAATGTTGGTGGAAACTCCTCTGAATTTTCCTGTCCAGTCTAAAAGCCTCCACCTACCATGTTCTTCTCAGCTCCTTGAGAGCAAACAAGTGTTCACTCCTGTGCAATGCCATGCAGCAGCTTGGCTTGAGGCTGTCCCTGTACACTCCCTGGACTGCAAACTGGGGCATTCACCCAGGCCTGCAGTTCTTCAGTATCTTTGAAAGCCAAATGATTTGGGTTTTATTCTTTTCTCATCCTCTGTTGCTATTTGTGTCCTGGATCAGATGGATCTTCTCAGATTCTTCTGATGGAGCTTCTCAGGCTTGTAGTGATAGTTCTTCTCCTTACACCACTTGTGGGAATGCAGGGATGAGCACAGTGTCTGGCTCTGACACTGACAGATCTGATACTGCTCCCAGGGAGTTGCTCAAATGCTACAAAGATGAACCATATGGGCAGCCCCAGCACTTGAGGCCATTAATAGGAATTTTTAAGCAACTGTGATTGATGAGGCAGCTCTTACAAGTCTGAGATCAATGAAAATGCAATTTGATCTTTTGAACCCAACTCCTTAATTTTTTTGTTCCTTTTTCTGCAGAGAATCCTATAAAACCATTTCTGTGCAGACAAAAGCTGTCTGGGACACTTTATGTGGATTTGACATGCATTTTCCTTTTTCCTCCCCCTCCACGCTTTTTGCAGTTTCATATGCAGTTTGTTTTTGAGTCTTTCTCCAAGATTCATACAGCCCAAGATCGGCTTTTTCTATAATGGTAAACGGACATTGTCTTGAGGGTGTGTTTTGAGACTCATTATTTTTCTTTGGTTTTCAATTTAGATATTTTTCTCCTCGTTATTGTCTGAACACCAGGGAGGAAATAGTGGTAAGGAGAAAGAAAAGCGAAAATCATTGAGAAGAGAGAAAAGACTGAGCAACCTTCAGAAGAAAGCAGGGAGCCCAAGCAAAGAATAAGAGAGAGGACCATGTCTAATGAGTCTTGAATTATCCAATATTGATGTTTATCTCTCAAGATCTGCTGACACAAACTGACTAAAACATCTCCATCTTCCAACATTTGCTATGGGACTCTTGACCAACAGAGCAGTTGTTCCCAGTAACTTTGAATTGAGACAGTCCTTGGCCAAGATGTCAATAGTCTTCCACTGGCTGGATGCTCACAGAAATGGAAGCCTCTAAGAGGCAGCAGGTCACTTAGAACTAGAGGAGAATGAGCCTTGAAAGGCAGAGGGAGGGGGCAGCTTCTTAAAAATCCAGACAGGGAATTGGGGGGAGCCTGAGGAGTAGGGACAGGGAGAGAGGGCAACATGGGGAGCTATATTTAGCTAAGGTCACAGCTTGGAGGCCCACAAGAGGGTCCAGGTGCAGGAGGGAAGAGGCCAAAACCAGTGCAGTGGCATGGGTGAGTTTCATGGAGCATAGAGAAGCATGATGCAAGAAGAGAATGGTCCAGAATGAGGATGTGAATGGCAAAGAGCTGCAGAGGAGATGAGGGGTGCACATCATTGAGGAAAATTGTGAGAAAGGTGAGGGAAGAGCCTTGGAGGGGTTGGGGCTGCTTCCCTGCTCTTGGTCACCATTGTCAAGGGGGAAGGAACTTGGCAGAGCACACAGTCAACTTGGAAAAAGAGTCACTGAGGGCATCCATGGGATTGGGAGCACCTAGTTCTTCATCACCTTTCAAAAGCACAAGAAAAATTGAAGATATTCCCAGAATCCAGCAACACAGCTTGCCTCTAGACAACCGGTCATCAAAATAACCTGTGAACTTACATTGGGTGACAAAAATTCCAATACACTCTGTCTCTCATTTGCTAGGGAAAGAGTCAAACCTTTCCTCTGAACAATACCTGGGATTGTTCCTTACATTATCAGGTTTCCAAAAATAATCCCTGCAGGATATGATCCTTGGCAGGCAGAGAGATGGGTGGTTACAGCTGCAGATTAGGAATGACGAGCCCAGCCCACTCCTCTGAAGCTTGCATCCACTTCCCAGGAGAAGGATAAGCAGCTGCCAAGCAATGGGAAGCGTTCGTGCCCTCTCCAGACCTCAAGCACCCAAAAGTGTTCAAGCACTTGGATACATTCTAGCAGTGGGCACAGATCCATCTGCAGCTGTATGCAACCCAGAGATGTATATCTTCAAATGAGCCCTTTGATGGTATCACAACATGGTTGACTTCCGGGGCCTCTCCAGGGTCTTCTAGAGCACCCTTGTCTCTGGCTTCCACTCCATATTTGACAATGTGGCATCCCCAGAGATGCACTCACACTAGATGAGTTCTTCCATTAAAACCTTAATATTTACAAAACTTCTGTTGCTCCCTCAACAGAAATATTACACTCATTTTTCTGATGGTACTGACTCAGACGTACTTCAAGCTCAGGAGTGTGCCAGCAGCAATGTCACAAACCTAAGCGGTTTGGGCTTCACAGTCTTTTCTTTGTAACTAATCTCCTTGATTAACATTTTCCTTAGAAGCCTCAGTAGAGCAGTGAGGAACACCAGCCTGGCAGCATTAGAAACTGGAGCTGGATCCCCGGAGAGCAGATGTAGGCTGACAAAAACAGGGCCAGCTTCTCACACCCACACAGGGCTGTGGCCACACAGCTTGGCGTCACATCCAACTCGGAGTGACAGCTTCAAGAAGTGAACGGCGAGCTCAGTTGCCACTTCTTTCTCAGATGCTGTCTGCAATTACAGAGGCTGCCAAAAGCCACAAGAAGGCAGCCAGACGCCCTCCCTGCATGCTCTCAGGGTTGTCTCTTATGAGCACCTAGAGAAGCCCACACTTCTCTAGGTCAGCTGCAGCACAGGGCTGAGCTTTACCAGAAGACCCAAAACAACCACCCATTGATCTGTCTCACCTCCTCTTGCAGACAGTTCCTCAACTGGGCACTACTTGAACCCAGGTGAGTGTTTCCCTCGTTGGAACAGCAACAGGGTTTTACAGAGTCTCTGTGACTGCTCACATTTGCCCTTTCTCCATCACAATCATCATGGAATTCCTAAATGTTTGTCGGGAATTTCCCTTCAGTATTGCTCTCTCTGAACCCCTGTTTATTTCTTTCATTTCTATCTTTTATTCCACTTTTAAACTTCCTTGAAAATGACACTGACTCTCCTACTTATAGCCACTGCTCTGGAGCTTAGTCAGCCTTGTTGATCCCAGCTGCAAGTGACAACACTTCTCACTCTTTTATATATCAGCTTAACAGCCTGATAACAACTGGGCAGGAGAGAGTATTCCTGGCACTCTGAGCATACTGTGCAAGGCTTGTAGTGTGGCACCAGCTCTATTTTGCTGTCTCTCGTTCCTGAGCTGTTACCTTCTGAATGCTTGAAAATTACTTAAAGGTTCATATAGTCCAAATTAGGTAAATGACTGAGCACTCGTGATGCTGTAGGTTACTTAAAGTATTTTAGGCAGAATTTTAATATTTCATTGTATGCCTGCAAACTCCTGAGATATCTTAGGAAGCAAAATTCAAGTTTTGCAAACTACAGAAATATTTCATCAGCTGAGGATTTGAACCGTACTTCCAAGCTCATTTAATACCTTTTGTAGCACACTGATGTTCATACAGATATAAAACAATGTTTTTACAAAAATATTGTTCAGTTCTCCAGGACGTTTCTCCATTTTCCTGCGTGAGTTTAGGACTAGAATTGTTCTTCAGCCAGTGAACATTTTCACTAGGTGTTCCTTTAAGACACATGCTAAGCATCTATGAGGCATTGCCATTATCTTGGGTTGCAGAAGATATTATGTGTATAAAAATATCCATTTTGAGCTCTGCCTGGCAGAGTCCTCTCTATTGCCAGTAGTTCTTTTCCAATCCATCTGAAGAGCTTCTTTCCAGCTACTGTCCCTACTCTTAGCCTACCCACATCTGCCCTGCCCTCCTGCTCCACCAGCTCTGCTTCTCACCACCAAAGCAAGCTCCAGCATGTTCCAGAGCACATTTGGTGACTTGAGTTGCTGAAGAATAGGCAAATGGTGCTCCTGGTGTGCAAATTGTTACTGCACTCAACAACACTTTCTCAGAGCTGCTGCTAAGTATATAGGTGACACTCGAAAAGCTTAGGGCAAAAGTGTTGGCTTCTCTGTTCTCCAATACCCTAGACCCCTGACCTGTGTATTGTTTTGGGGAGCTCCAGAGTTTCCTGTGTAAAAAAAAAATAAAAATTACTCTTCTCTAGGTCTTCATTCTTTGAGTCCCCAGCACTCCCAAAGGAATTGTGTTTTCAAAATGCCTTTAACACTTGGACTGTCCTTTTTAAATTTTAGCAAAGTCTGGAGGATTTGCCAGTGGTTTTGCTTTCCCAGCATGAGCCAAACGTGCCTGCCAGATTTCTCAAGAGGGGATGTAAGATTTTCCAATTTCTAAATAGGCCAATGAAGCATTAAAATATCAAAATGTAAAATAAATGTGTTTTATGAAAGGATTCTCTGTTGTCAAGGAAGGAGGGCTGGCTAACACCTGAGGGTGCCGGGAACTTCTCTGGTCTGTGACCTGAGCCCTGTGGGAAATGACCTTTACCAGCCTGGAGGCACAGGAATGAGGTGGTGCCAAACTTCCCCTCCACGTGTTGTGGGCAGCTTAATGGAAAAACTTGTAAATATTGCAGAATGTCGCTAATTGTTATTAGTATCACTGTGCCTTTAGGTAGAGGCATGTGCTGTGCATTTTAACCTCTGCAACTCTCTTTTCCAAACAGTTAGCCACTGTTTAACAAGGAAAGAAAAGTCAGAGGTTTCATGCTTGCAGGAAGTATATGGTGTTGATGGATTTGCATAGTATTCAGAAGAGCTAGAGTTACATGGCAGTGACGCAGTTCTACAGCACTTGCTAATTCCCTCTTCTCCCTAAGTACTTCCTCCTGCCTCCCACCTTTGGCTCTTTGGACCTACCCACTCTGTTACTTCTTTTTCTCTGGGCTGTGTCTGGAGTTGCCAAACAGCTACAATAGGTATGGTCATCCAGAAGGTCTGGATGGGAACATCAGATATTTGTCTCTTGATGTGTCTTGCCATCTTCCTTTCCATACCAACCCTTTGCTCTCCATTCTTGCATCTATTCCAGCAACTACAGCAAACCAGGTCTTAAAATCCCACTTGATTGCCTAGCAAAGCAGATCACAGTGTTCCCAGAAGTGTTTGTGCAATGGCCATCTTTGCATCAGACAAGATTTATATTTGTCATATTTCTATCCAGAGTTCAGGTTTCACACAGATATTGCCCCATTGTTACACACACGTGACAGCTTCTTACTCTGCAAAGTGCCTGACAGAAGTAGTGCAGCTGTTGTACCATCTTCACCTCTGATTCTGGTGAAAGGGAAAAAGGCTCCCATGAACCATCCAACAGTTTTTCAAGGGTGACCCAGGAAAACTCCCTGGAAATGCCCTTTCCTCTTTCTACCTTGAGAGCTGGTTTCAATTGCTCTCCTTATGTGGCAAATGGGGGTAGAGGTGGTGACATCAAGCCCTTCTTGGCAGCTCCCTTTTTACGAGGAAGCATGCATTTAATTAGAGGATTTTAATTAAAATACTTTTCTGTAGCATCCTGTTTCCAGGCTCTGCTGTAAATTTAACTTGACATTCTCTCATTTAACAGGTGGGTGAGATTATTGTGAGAGCTGCCAGATGGAAGAAAGCAGCAACAGGGCTGGCTGTTGAGATAGAAGAATGAAGAGAGGAAGAGAGAGAGAGGGCAAAAGAAAGGAGTGGGACAGATCTGCTGCATATCTGTCAATATTTACTATGCAACATGTGATCCTTTCCTGTGATGGTTCTCCTCTGTCATATGTACATGACTTTTAAAATGTCTTTTGAAGGATAAAAGCAGTAAAGCCAAGATCACCACAGTTGCATTTGATTTCCTTTCCTTTTGGATCAGAGCAGTTCAGGAAAAACCAATGAATGGCAATTGATGCAATATTCAAAATACCCTCAGAGCTATCCCCAAAAAAGGAAAAAAAGCCCACTCTGATCTGGCAGCTGAGGTGCAGAGTGAGAGCTTGTGAGGCTGCAGTGGCAGCCCCGTGAATGGGCAGTTCACCAGAGGTCTCTTCTGCCATTGCAGCTGTGTCACCACCAGCTTCCAGATGCAACAGGTTAAAGGATATGGGAGAGTAAGAGATTGTTTTCAAGAGGTTAAAAATCAGCAGCTAGCAGGAGCAAGGATGAGGAATGTGGAAACCTGCCACAGTTGGGAATCTCAGAGGTAAAAAGGATGGGGAGAATGGGTGGCCAGGAAGGAAAATGAAAGGGACCAAAGGAAGAGAAAAAAAGGTAAAGACAGTTTGAGAAAGAGGAACCTTAGGGAATGGGGAGGAAAGAACCACTCAGGATTTCTGAGGAGAGGGAGAGGACTGAGAAAGCCACAGAGGTAATGAGGACACAATGGAGTTGAGAAAGAACAAGGATGAAGAACAAGGACCCTTACACTCTCATTTTCCACCTTGAAAGCAACAAAACTTATGGAACCTAAAGACCAAACTTGAAGCTGATGTGTATGGGTAACAGCACAGATGTCTTTCCACTGTGCTATGTTGGGCTGTAGTACTCTAACCCACCCACCACACAGCATGTGCTGCCAGGGGTGAGACCTCCGTGACAATGCAGGGTGGAGGCTGCCTGTGGGAACACCGAGCTGAGGTGCCAGGGTGTTGTTAATCCTCAAGAGCATTGCACACTGATTTCAAAAGACAGAGTACTACTGCAGCTAGTCTCGTTTGCATTGGTTGCCTGAAACAGCTGTTTTCAAAGGAGACTTTTGCCGCAGAAGGCTTAGCAGATAAGGTGCTACTGGGAAAAGTGCCTGGTAAGCTCTTGTCTTTTCCCCTTTCCATTTGGTATAGATTGGCTTAGGCTCCAGCTTCCGAGGCCTGGAGCTTTCAAAGCTATTGATTCCTTCTTAAGATTTGTTGTTCTAACTTCCAAGGCCTGCGAGTAAATCCACTGTCTGAATTATTTCATTGCAGACTGATGAACTCAAAATTGTTCAAGTAAGCAATGGGAGTCCTCATGATTTTCTCACGAAGAGTGGGATTTCAGACACAGCTATGGTGAGGCTTTGCCTCCATCTAGCAAACTGAAATATTTCAATATACACCAAAATTGAAACATATGGTTTTGATTCTCCAGATGGGAAAAATCCTGTACAAAACAAGCTCCCATTAACAGAGTTGGAGAGAGATGAACCCTCACAATTTCAGAGGAAGATTCTTTACCAACGATTGTAGACATTTGTACAAGTTGAAGCTTACATCAGAAAGTTATCACACAAAATCAAGTGCTTTGGCTAGCAAACATACTTTTATTAGTCACTTCATAATCACTCTCTTAAAAAAAGAGTTGTTAATTTTTTCCAACAGGATTTGCTCTCCATATTATGATACCAGTGGTATTTAATTGCATCAGTATACTTTAATTCCTTACCAGCCATGTCTCCTATGTGTCTTTGTATAATTTTCCCTGGGATTCAAGCCAGGTTAATGTGCCTGTGTTTGCTTGAGCAATCCCATTTATTCCCTTTAACACAGGAACACCAATGAGCTTTTTTCCCAGTTATCTGGAACTGTCTCACTCTTCCAGGACTCAAGAAATAGCAAGAGGAACAGCTCAGAGCCCTCTTCAGTAAATATTTTTAAGCACTTTGGTAAAATGTACTTGGTCTGTGGACCTTAAAATGTTTAATTTTAGTAATTGTTCAGAACCTTCTCGAGTTACTCTTGGGAGTATTTTCACAGATTGTCAGGGAAACAGTGCCCACCAGGCTGTCTGCTGAGACCTCCTGTGTATCACTAACCTGTGGTACACATGTTGTCTGCATCATTTCACATTCAGTTCCAAGGAAAAAAGCCAAGGACTGGGAATGACAGAATCTTCTGACAAGCCCTGTGCCGCATCCCAACAGGAGGAGGGAAGCCTCCCTGAAAACAAGCAACAGTCATGCAAAGAGTGCCCTGTACTGCAGAAGAGGAAACTGCCTCCAAGACTGTGCCAGTGTGAGCTTGGGGAAGCCCCATTTGCACCTAGAGTAAGCCAAGGGTTGTGAGCCTGAGCAAAGGAGCACAGGGTATCACCCCCAGGCACCTGCAGCAGAAGTGCTTTGGAGCACAGACCAGCTCCCCCTCAATGAGCTGCCTTCTATTTTCTGTGCTTTCTCAGCCCGCAGGAAAAAGCAAAGCAAGAAAAACAAACGTTACTTTTTACCCCAAAAGCCTGAAAGCACACTAGAACATTTCTGGTCAGCAGAACACCAAAGAGAAACACCCTTCTGATACCTGCAGGGAACTAGGCAAAATCCAGATGAACTGAATTCACTTTCCGCTCTTGCTCATTTGGAGAGTTATAAAGAACTGAAGGCATTTGCAGCATACTGAGGGCAAAGGGAGGTAAGTTTTTTACTGAGAAATCCAATGCAATTGACTTTCTCTGATCCTTTGATTTCCATTCTGTGGTCTCTCATCCTGGAAATGAAATAGGCATTTGCAAGTTTTAAAATTTTCCTGTGGCTCTATTCTTTCCTAACCCCCAAGCAAATGAATCCTCCAAAACTTTCACATTTTCCCAGATTCACAAGATTTGTGTAAAGAGTATGAAAGGATTTAGGAAGTTCAAAAAACTTTGTTGTTTAATTTAAGTAACTTCTGTCTCATGCCTTCCTGTGCTACAGACTGCAAACTTTTTATTCCATCCATAATATCATACTTTGTTTTATCTGTATAGCAGGAATACAATGTGCACTGAACACTTCAGACTTTACAGTCTTGCTGTTAAAGAGACCCATATTCAAGCAAAGCTTTGTGGAGGTAGTATTGGTTTTTTAATTAGCTTTTATTATGCTGTTGTTGTTGTTATTATTGTCATTGTTATTATTTTTGTTATTATTATTATTATTACTGTATTTATTTAACAACATTGACCTTTAGGTTGTTTATCAACTCCTGTTCCGAGCAAGAGTTGGTATTGAGCTATCTCATCCCGGATGCAGGACACTGCATGTAAAGAAATTAGCACATATTATTTTTGGAAACTCTTAGAAGTTTTGTCACTAGTAACATGAGAAGTCCAGCAAATACTCTCCATGTTCTCCTTGGCCAGATGGCTGTCATTCCCCATCCTTAGTGAAACCAGCTGACCTTTATCCCACACACATTCAAATTTTGTGATTCTGGAACAGTGACCCTTGAGCACATTACAACCTCTCTGATGCTTAAAGGCACAGCCATCCCTGCTGGACAAGTTGTGGCTGTGAATTTTACTGACTATGCTTGGTTATCATGAACAGGTGGGATAGAGAAACTTTGATTCACACACACAGAGGTGTCTCAGAGCTTGGACCCATCAAATGGTTTGAGAAAGGTGCCTCAATGTCTCTGCTACTTGCACTTTGCCACTGCAGAGTGTACAGTCACCTCAGGTCAACCACATTCACCATGATCTGACTTGATGTTCACCCAACTTCTTTGGAGACAGAGATCTGTCTGTGGACAAAGCTCAAAGGGACACAACTGGGAAGATTTCTTGTAGCTTTGCATGTACAAATGTGAGCTAAAGTTGTTTTTTGAAGTTTATGTAAATACAGGTTATATTCTGAGGTTGTTGCTGTAGTAACATTGCCTGAAGGATTACTTACTCCAGATGTTGCCAAGTTTAAACATTTGGACTCTGTTTTGTGCCACAGACCACTGCTCAGACCTCTTCATCTCCCATAGTCTTTTTTTTTTTTTCCTGAGGGAAAAAAAAAGGGATAAAGTGATTTAGGAAGAGTTAATACCCCTGAACAGATGCACCAGCAGGAGATGTGACAAAATGTCAAGTGGAATGTGCCTGAGGGCTTGGAATTTGGCCATGGAAGCAGCAGATGAGTCCCCAGGATGGCATGTCCCCCAGAGGCCGGGCATACTTTGGTGACAGCTGTGATTTTTATGACCCGGCTTCGATGACAGTTTGGGAAGGGGTCAGCTCTGCTCTCTTCTGACAAGAATTCGGTTTGTCATCAGATTCTAAAATCCCTCTGATTTATGGTATCAGCCACTGCTAGCATTTTACTGAGATGTAAGTCCTCTCCCCACTCCCTGCAGACTGGGAGGTTAAGGCCCAAACCCTGATGTTCAAATTAAATTAATCCTGAGGAAAAAGGAAGTGGTAGGTCATGAAGCGACATGAGACACTGAAGACCGAGCTCCAAAAATCTTCCATTAAGAGCACTTCATCTGAAAGCAGGCAGCTCTTCCACCTCCATCTGGGCACCAGCTTCACCTCCACAGTCCTCAGCCTGCCAGATACCTTGGTACAATATTGCCTCGTATTTGCCAGTGGCAAAGCAACTTCCCAGAAAGGTGATCTGCTTGGATCAAAAACGATTAGGTGTCAAACTCCTCCAGCCGCACAGGGGAAGGGCCATGTCAGCACAGCACTCCTCGGCTTCTCAACTCCCACTCAGTGTGACCATGGTGTGCATTTCCATGGTCACTTAGCACCCAGCAGGGGACCCACATGGCAATTGCAGTCAGTCATTAAGGACACAGGTAGTTTCTGTTTTCCTCCTGGGTTTTCTGAGCACTAATTTTTTTTTTTTATTTTTCCCCACTCCTGGTAAGACACAGTAGCACAAACGTTTCTCCTGCAAGCCGGGAGCCCGACTCCTATCTCCATCACTGTTTAATTCACATCTTAAAGGAAGATGTTATAGAAAACGGAGAACAAGGTAAGTCCATTCTGATGACTCTCTCAGCTTCCTCCCAAAGGGAGGTTGCTTCCTCCAAACATCACTGTCTCACTCTTTGTTTACCTTACAGGTACAGCTCTGTTGCCAGCCAGAGGCGTTTACTTTTCCTGCTGGAAAACCCAGTTCCATTGAGGCTTCCTAGCAGCTGGAAGATCCAAAGGAGTGGGATATTCTTTGTGGAAGTGAAGAGAGGAAGCTGAAGGAGACCATTCACATATCTGAAACAAGAAGAAAACACTGGCTGTGAAGCAGCCTCCCTGCAAGGGTGAGAATTCAGGCTAATGTAGTTGTGATCACAGAATTATTATAAAGTCCTAAAATGAGTACAAAGAGCCACAGGTACATCCCCACATAAAGGAATGAGGATCTGCTCCAATAATTCTCATGAATTCTGCTATAAATGTGTTTGCACAGCCCTGGGACAGAGGATAGAAACTTCAGGGACTACTTTTCACAGGATAACCAGGTTGGGAGAGATCTCCAAGATCATCAAGTCCAACCCACACACTAACACTTCAACTAAACCATGGCACCAAGCGCCACATCCAGTCTTTTTTTAAATACGTCCAGGGATGGTGACTCCACCACCTCCCCAGGCAAAGCATTCCAATACTTTATTATTCTTTCCATAAAAACTTCTTCCTAATATCCAACCTATATCTCCCCTTGTGCAGCTTGAGACTGTGTCCTCTTGTTCTGTCAACTGCTGCGTGGTGAAAGAGACCAACCCCCCCCCCCCCCCGACTACAGCCACCTTTCAGGTCATTGTAGAGAGTGATAAGGTCACCCCTGAGTCTTCTTTTCTCCAGGCCAAACAACCCCAGTTCCCTCAGCCATTCCTCCTAGGGTTTGTGTTCCAAGCCCCTCACCAGCCTTGTTGCCTCCTCTGGACGC
Organism: Acridotheres tristis; assembly: GCA_037013685.1. Taxonomy (NCBI): domain Eukaryota; kingdom Metazoa; phylum Chordata; class Aves; order Passeriformes; family Sturnidae; genus Acridotheres; species Acridotheres tristis. The sequence continues at coordinate 26,138,850 of CM072884.1, read as the reverse complement.
TCTCAAGCATCTCAATGTCCTTCCTAAACTGAGGGGCCCAGAAGTGGACACAGCACTCAAGGTGTGGCCTCACCAGTGCCAAGTACAGGGGAAGAATGACCTCCCTGCTCCTGCTGGACACTATTCCAGATCCAGGCCAGGATGCCAGTGGCCTTTTTGGCCACGAGGGCACACTTCTGGCTCATGTTCAGTCACCTGTCGATCAGTACCCCCAGGTCCCTTTCTGCCTGGGCACTGTCCAGCCACACTGTCCCCAACCTATAACGCTGCAGGGGGTTATTGTGGCCAAAATGCAGGACTCGGCACTTAGATTTATTAAACTTGATCTTATTGTACTCTGCCCATCCATCCAATCATTCCAGGTCTCTCTGCAGAGCCCTCCTACCTTCTAACATATTGACACACGCTCCCAGCTTAGTGTTGCCTGCAAATTTCCTAATGAAAGACTCAATGCCATCATCCATGTCATCAATAAAAATATTGAAGAGGACTGGCCCCAGCACAGATCCCTGAGGAACGCCACCAGTGACTGATCCCCAGCTGGATGCAGCACCATTCACCACCACTCTCTGGGCCCAGCCATCCAGCCAGATCTTAACCCAGCAAAGAGTGCTCTTGTCCAAGCCATGGGCTGCCAGCATTTCCAGGAGTTTGCTGTGGGAGACAATGTCAAATGTCTTGCTGAAGTCCAGGTACACAACATCCACAGCCTTTCCTGCATCCACCAGGTGGGTCACCTGGTCATAAAATGAGATCAGGTTGGTCAAACTCAACTACCCCTCCTAAACCCATGCTGACTCGGTCTGATGCCCTGGCCATCCTGTAAATTCTGCATGATGGCACTCAGTATAAACTGTTCCATAACCTTACCTGGTACTGAGGTCAGGCTAGCTGGCCTATAATTGCTAGGATCCTCCTTCCCACCCTGTGGGCACACATACTGAGAGAGCTGGAAAATTACAGCCTGAAAAATATTCCAGGCCATAGCTTCTCAGCTCTGTTCCCAGTCTGATAATCTGGTCCAGCTGAAGGCTAGGGAGAATTTCTCCCAGGATGATAACTTGGTCAAAATAGAGAGGAATTTAATAACAAAGATAGAACACCTGTTGTGGTGCATGACGAGGCCCTGGGAATGGGGTGTCTTCTCGCTGAACCAATCATCTTTTTTCTGCTCTTGGAGTTGCGAGTCATGCTGTAAAAACAAGTGTGTTTCTGAATAAACTTTTCTCTCTCTCTCCTTCCTATCATGAAAGAAGACCATGTAGTAGTTGTGTGTCTTATTTCCGCCGCATCTAAAGGGTTAATACCCCTTTCCACGGCTACACCACCCTTTTTGTGAATGGGTGTCACATTGGCCAGCTTCCAGTCACCTCACCAGTGAGCCAGGACTGTTGGTAAATGATGGGGAGCGGCTTCACAAGCTCATCTGCTAGCTCCCTCCTCACCCTGGGATGGATCCCATCTGATCCCATAGATTTATGAATATCCAAGCATTTCAGCAGTTCTCTGACTGCCTCTTCTGTGATAACAAAAGGACCATTCTGCTTCTGAACACCATCTGCCAATCTGGGAGGACAGTTGTCCTGAGGACAAGCCATCTTCCCACTAAAGACGGAGGCAAAGAAGGCATTCAGCACCTCGGCCTTCTCCTCATCCGCAGTTACTAAGTTCCCTCCCATATCCAATAAAGAACAAAGATTGGTCTTATCCTTCATTTTACCATTAATATATTTGTAGAAACATTTTTTATTATCCTTTACAGAAGCTGCCATTTTAAGTTCATACGGAGCTCTGGCTTCCCTAATTTTTTTCCTACATGCCCTAGCAGCTCCCTTAAATACTTCCTGAGACACCTGGCCCTCCTTCCAAAGATGATGCATCCTCTTTTTATTCCTAAGTCCCTTCAAAACAGCATTGCCCATCCAGGCTGGACGTTTGCTTCTTTGACTCATCTTTCAGCACACAGGGACAGTCTGCTCCTGTGACCTCAAGATCTCTGTTTTAAAACACATCCATTTTTCCTGAACTCCTTTGTTTTTGAGGGCTGCTTCCCAAAGAACTCTTTTAATAAGTCTCCTAAATAGGCCAAAGTCTGCCCTCCAGAAATCCAATGTAAAAGTCTTATTGATGTTCCTCCTAATATCACCAAATACTGAGAATTCTATATTTTCATGATCACTATGTCTCAACCAGCCTCCAACCACTACATCTGCCACCAGCACAACTCTCTTTTTGTGGAGATGACAGCAAAACATTCTAAGGCACTGGGCACCCTATGGCCAAAATGTGTGTGCTCCATGAGATCAAGAGATAGGAATTCTCAGCATGGAATTTGTCACTCTTCTAGCAAAATATATGTATTTTCTATTTGGATGCACCACCATTCTTGCTTAGAACCCTCCTGCTCTTGAGTCCTGTGCATTTTCATCCCTCTCTCTTCCTTATATTCTACCACATAGCATTATTAGCAGTCCAATTAGACATTCTGTCCATTCCCAGTTCTTTAAATGTTTTTGAAGGCAGAGTCTTACTAATTCTTGTCTTGGTTTGAAAGACAGGTATTTGCTAAGAAAAAGGCAAGAACCCCTTCTCTGAGATGGAGAGTGCAACCCCCTCTCTTCTAATTATTATAGTTTCAAACCAGAGGCTTTCAGGCAGAAGATATGGGGATAGGAATAACAGTTCTTTACTAATATATCTAACAAGGCACACAGCAGAAACAACAACAGCTATAAAAATTGACAACAAAACAGAAGAGTCTAGCTCAGTTCCAGTCCCTTTTGGCCGCAGGCTCCCTCTCCCTGTGCTCAGTTCCCGGTGCTGTGGGCAGGGCAGGGCCCGCGCAGCTGAAGGGGCTGGGTGATGGCGGCAGCGGCCCAGGGGTGAGAGGGATGGAGGAGCCGCTCCCCCCTCACGGTGTCGGTCGTGGTGCTCGGCAGAGTGTCCGGAGGCAGCAGGATGAAGTGGGAAGGCAGCAGTGCGATGTCTGACAGCAGGGAATGTGGCTCCCGGTGTTGGGATGGCGGGGAGGACGCTAGGTAGGAGCACCGGCCGTCTTCCTTCGACTCCATGAACGAGCGAGAGAGCGAGAGCGAGCCCAGGCCCCTGTCCCACCTTTCCTTTTCTGGTATCACCCTGTCCCCCACCCCCCTGCGAGAGAAAACTATTGCTACTAAGGTGTAGCCACAAATACTCAGCATAACAATGGGGAAAATTCCACAGAAAGAAAAGGGAACAACTCAACCCCCAACACTCTCCATTGGATTATTACGAAAGATGTAATTTTCTACTGTAAATTTTTAATGAAGTGAGTAAAAACTAAAGAAACAAAAATTATGTATTTAACTCTATCAAGCACAACTCAGAGGAATGCCAGGCTCAAATTTCTCATTGAAAGTTATCTGACCATAAGGTTTTACAGGGTAGATCCATTCATTTCTGCACAACTGATTGAAGGGAATTTACATTAACATTCCTGCAAAATTTACTTGCGATGTTTGGCAAGTTTCTTTTTGCCTAGGCAGGGAAGAAAATAAAAATATTTCCAAAAGTAAGAGAAGCAATTCAAATCAATCATTTTATCACTAAAATGAAAGTGCCAGGGAGAATCATAGTACAGCAACAACAAGAAGAAATTCAACTCAGATCCTTGCCTACGAAGGATGCAGGGGACACAGAGGTCCCAAGAAGTCTGCCACAACTCCTGAGACCTTGCAAAAAAAGATAAACTGGCCCTTGCTGTGGAAACATTCCAGTTCAGTTGTTTTTGTTTTTTTTTTTAAAAATCAGCTACAGTTTTGATCTGCAGAAAAACATTCTTCACAGTAAGAAATGTCAGGCAGAAGTCAGTCAGGATGTCTTAATACTTCTCCTACAGTGGCAAACTGCATTTTTTAAATCCATTCAATAGCATGAAAAATATTTTGAAATATCAGAGTTTTCTGGCAAATAGGTGCTACAGATCCCAACTGTGTTTATCAAGAGATAGTTTTCTCTCTGCTTGCCATCACAGGGCTCTGGTAGTCCTGTTACAGCCCTTTGCACAACTAGCTCTGTGTGAGAAATGGATATGAATAGCAGTGGAAATCTATTCCAGAGGGACAGTTCTGTTTCCTTCATGGTTATTTTGGTTTATGTTCCAGTTGTCATCCTAATCTGCAACGGCCTAATCAGATGGCAAATGCTCTCTGGAGACCTCAGGATGTTTCATGCAGTTTGGGGACAGCATTGAGACAGGATAGGCCAGTGCCACATGACATAGAAGAATACACTTTTTATTAATAGTCCAAGTATTTTTTACCCTGATTTTCAAGCGGCTGAGTTCAGTAGGCACAATTCTCCTGTTTCCTCAGTTAGAAGGACAGCAATATTGAAGCATAGGCTTTGGGAGAGGACTGGTCCAAAAATTGCAAGGAAAATAAATGACCAAGAACAATGATTGCAATTTCTAACACAATCAGAGTGAGAAATACTGTTCTGAGGCCTCAAAAGGCTCCCAAGCTCTACAGCCATTAGAATAAGGAGCCAGAGTTTCAGTACCATCTTAGACACCACAAAACTTCACATATTTTATATTTGCCTGGGAAATGTTTTCCAGATTTCCTCTGTTTCTGGTTCTTGCCAGTGATACAAATACCACAAAAGCAGTCTATCTCTAAAGTGTTCTGGCAAACAATTCAGGTGCTGGCAAAGACTCCAATATGCACTGGCTACATTAAGTTTTTATAATGTGTCAGCTAGACCCCGATAGCTACCATGTGGTGATAACAATTATTCAGTCCAAGCCCTAAATGAGAAGGAGAAAGAGCATGTGTAAAGTGGAAATCCATCTTTGCAACCATGCTCTCATTTCTACACTTGATATATATCCTGGGAAAGGAGTCAACCCAGAGTCCTGGGCTGTTACCACTGAGAAAGGACCTGCGCTTCCCAGACTTAAATTTACAGGTTCATCACCGCTATTTGTCGCCACCATGTCTTCACCTTTTTATTTTTCCCAGCTTAGTGATGCACAGGTTGTGGTCAGCCTAATGCACTCACATCTCTCTGTAAAGCAGGTAATGATCCCAGTGACTGCTGGAGAAAATGGGTTGTGTCAGAGCAAATGAGCCACTGCTGGGATGATGAACATCCCTGAAGTCAAGGTTTGCACGCAAGTGCTGATATTTTGGCTTTGCACGTCAGGCATAATTTAATACTGGGAACCCAGAAGTATCTGACTGGGCTTCAGAGAGAGTCTAACCACTCTGTTCAGCATGTCAAATTAACTACCAAGTAGTGAGCTACCCCGGCTAAATGATCACCTATTGGCCAGGTGCCACACCACAAAGCTCCCCATACAACCGTCTCAAAAAATGGAAACTTGTTATTCTGGAGCTGCCCTGTGAATACCTGTTCTGTCAAGGCTGGAGGGAAATATTTAGGGCAGGCAGACTGAGAAAACAGAGAGGTGTTAGGTGTCAGAATTGATTTAAATGGGCTGCAGCTTTGCACGGGAGCAGTGGAGCTCAGCAGCCAGAAGATGTGAGGTAACCAGGGTGGGGGGCTCAGGGGCAGAAGAAAATGGGCTAGATATAAGATTCAGATGCTTGAGAGGGTCCTTTGGGGCCAAAGAAAGAGTATTGTCTGTTCCCACTTGGCTTCCTAATCTAGTTTGTTTTGTGACTGTGGTGGCTCCGATGAAATTTTCCCAGCCACTCCTTTTAAGTCCGGAGCAGAGGGCACTAGGACCGCAGCGTCTGCTTTCTGCAGAGGCGCACGTTTGAACTGCAGACTGCTGCTCAGTTTTTGCCGAGCGGGCTCCAGGCTTCCCCAATCCAGGGTTGTTTCCCAAGAGTCCTAGAGATTTCGGGTTTGGAGATCCCCCCTCCATTACCACTTGCTCAGCAGGAGCTGAAGAAGGCATGCTCTCCTTTGGCTGAGAGTTTTTCTGTGGTTTTTTAGGTTTTGTACCAACTCTCTCCGGAGTTGAGGGAGATATGGCTTGCAGTCCCTGCATCTCTCCTGTTACTTTCATCTCTGTCATAGGAACTGGATCTTTTACCATTAATTCTACTCGATCCAGAATGTCCTTTTGAGATCTGGATAACATGCTGCCCATCCTTCTAGCTTCCCCCTGAAGAGAACAAAACGCTTCTACCTTATTCTGGTAGATCTGTTAACCCTCGGGGTCCTTCCTGTCCGTAGTGTCCAGCACTACAGGCTCCTGGTACCTCTCACCAGTGTCTAGGGATCTCCGAGCTCCTTTTCACCCTGGGAATTTTTCCAGCTTCCAGCTGCTTTAGTTATCTTCTTTCTTCAGGGAGGTCCTGGACTCCGAGACTTATAGGTATCTTTTCTTCCTCACACGTGGAGCACCAATGTGTAGCAGTGTTTTTCAGGCTTTAGCACTACTAATTAGTGGTTTGTCATCAGTCTCATCTGTTTTTGTTCGGATCCAAGATTATTAGAAAAGCAGTAGAGCCAGATTCTCGTGTTCGGACTTGGTTGTTTATTATATCTTATCAAAATTTACAGAAAGGACAGCAGCACTTCTAGGTCCTTGCTTAGAAGAAGGAAAAATGGCTCCAACCTGAGCCTATTTCAAGGCCTTTTAAAGCCAAACAGACCAATAAAAGTTTAATACCTATATTATTTATACTTTTAACCCAATAATAGATTCCCATGACCCTTAGAGTGACTTTCAACTGACCAATCCAGAGGTAACTACCTAAGTTCCGTGAAGAAGCAGGAAGAGAAGAAGATGACAAAGAAGAAAGACACCACCCAAAATTCTCCATCTTGTCCCCTAGCTACCACTAGACATAAAGACCTCAAATTTAAAATCCATCACCCAATGAAAACACACATATCTAGCCTACTACACATTTATGATTCCTAACTTATTGTTTATGTTTACAAATCTTCTCCAAGGTTTCAGGTCCAGTGTAGTGTTTTCCAGGGGGTCTGTGCCTGAAAGCACAGAAAGCTCAAAAACTCCAGTTTCCTGAGATCCAACATTGTCTGTTCCCACTTGGCTTCCTAATCTTCATCAGCACTCAGAGGTAGCAATTGTCTGCTGGTGAACCAATAGAGGTTTCTTCTTGGGGCCTTTGCAGGCAGAACTGCCAGAAGACCTGGTGAGTGTGAGAGTGACAAATTCAGCCTCCGCAAACATTACTGACCAATTACTTGAGTTAGTATTGAAGTTAGCAGTGTTCAGGAGGCCTTTCTGAACAGCTTTTTAGCTGATGAGCACTTCTGGGTGCTTCACCCTGCGAAAGGCTCCTGTGTCCCTAAAATCCCTGCATTAGGCAGAACAGGAGAACTCTTGAGGCACATCACATCTCCCTTGTTCTAAAGAAATCAGGCTTGGATAGGGGTTGGTGAGTACCAGCTGTCATCTACACATGCAATCAGGTCATAATCAGAGTGTGCCCAGGAGCTGGAACCTGGAAAGTTTTAAATCGGTGTCCCTTGATAAAGATGTGACCATGACCTCTAATCACGGAATCCTGACAACTTGAAAGTTTCAGCCCAAGCTTCTGCTTAAACTGAGATGTCTGTGAGAAAAAATCAGATCGCTCAAGGTTTGCTGTAGCTGTGCTGTGTAACCCCTTCTCCCTTCTTGGGAGAAATCTCTTTCCTGCTTTGGGTTAATTGCCAAGGCATACCACTCTTCCCCTCTCTTTCAGAAGTCATGTGTTTCACTAACCCTACAAGTGGCCAAACACTTCTAGAAACAGCAGCAGTAAAAGGTATACAGGTCCACAAGACATCTAGAGAGACTGGTATGCACACAAACCCAGGTGGCAACACACACAGTCGTGAGCAGAAATTTGTAGAAGTTTACAGAAGTGAAACTGAATGTGAGGAACTCCTCTGTCCCTTATGGTGTGTGGTGTGACAAACTGTGCAGAGAGTAAAGATCTCAGAAACAGATGCATGTGCCTGCCTTTTGGTTCATGTGGACATATTCTACATGACCATTTTCTTGGTCATCAGGAGGTGCTAGTTCTTCCCATTTATTATCCACTCCAATTTTTAACATCCACAGAATGTCACCTCCAATCTATGATACCTAAACAGATTTGAGACAAGAAACAGGCACTCTAGATAAACCTTTGTCATAAATGTCTTTCACTCTTTTTCTGAAACTCTTTCAAAATTGTTCCCACATTTGGCTGTTACCTACTACAAATTGTTTCCTTTCTACCTTGCAGTGAGCTATTTCTTCCTAGTTTTACACTAGTTTTCCTCTCTGCTCCATAGCCTGTTGCTTTAAGTTCTGAGCGTTTTCAGGCGGCTTTCTGACTCATTCCATCTCACAGTAAAAGATTCTTTCCCATATTTTCTTCCTCTTTTTGAGATCAAATTGCGTTAAATACAATAAATTTTCTAAACCCCATTTTATATCAAGGTAGTGTAAACCTAGTTATACACTGTGCTGCATAAAATATATTGTGCTATATACCACTGCTACATGTTTGCATTTATATTTTTCATTTGTTTATAATAATAAAGATAAGTTTATCATAATTTATTTTAACTTTCCACATATGTAGGTGCTCAACTTCGTGACAATAACTTTGCTGGCCGCAATCTATTGTGCAACAGTCTCATCTGTCACCCCATGAACGGTTGTGCTACTTTTTGTATTTTTTGTTACACCACTCTGTTAGCAGTCCTGATGAGATTGGTGCCTACCTTTTTTAAACATGTCACTCTGTAGGGTCTATGAGTCTGCAGTAAGAGTGCCATAACTTATCAGATTTTCTGCTTTAGAGACACCCAACATTGCAGGCTTAATGTGACATCTCTGGTAGTTTGCTCAAAGACCTTTTCTGAACTTCCATATAAGACATGTGTGTATCAGTACTGTAGGCTACTCAGAAAAGATGCCCACATGTTTTGCTATCATTCCAGGCTTCCAGAGAATGTAAATAGTCAACAGACTTGATAAGGCCACAATATTAATCAGACCTTACAATGGTATATATTATGCAATGGATTTAAATTACACCAGAAGTTTAGAGGTCTCAGACTTTCTATGTATTGCTCTTTCAGCAACTAGAAGTCTACTTCAATAGTAAATTCTGAAGTATTTGGATAGGTACATATGTTCTTAGCTACTGTTTATATGATGAGATTGCTTTCCAGTAAAAGCTTTGTTATTTGCTATAAAATCAAAGGCGTAGCTGACTATTTGATGAGGTGTTCTCTGCACTGTGTCTGTTTTGGAAAAACAAGAACTCCATCCTAAGGGAAGGCCTGAAGAATTCGGGCAACAATATTAACATCTGCTGCTATGCCACAAAAATGCTCTGAAAGGGAAGAATGTTTTAGTGTTTAATATGGAAAGATCAAAATATTGTTGTTTTGATCACATTTGGTTTTCGAAAGTTTTGGATAAGACTACCATATGACAATGCAACTAAAGCAGAAGCAGCAAGAATTCTGCTTGTTTGCAAACGGGTATTTCAGATTGAAGTACCTCGAGGACCCATAAAATGATGTTGTCTGCTGAATGTTAAAATTCTTGCTTTTCTAGTTGCTTCTGGAAGTACATGACAATTTTCATGCCTGGCCAAATGGGAATGACATGTGCCCTGGTGTCTGTTCTGTAGATAAGCAATATCGGGAAAAGCTCCTTCCTAGTTTCTACCAGTAGAAAAGGAGTTCATACTACTGCTTTTAAAAACATTATTTTCCACCATAACTTCACAGAATCACAGCATATGCTAATTTGGAAGGGACACAAGAGGATCCTCTAGCTCCTGGCCTGCATCAAACCACCCCCAAGAATCCCAACATGTGCCTGGGAGTATTGTTCATCATCATGCCCATTTTTGAATTTCATTTAACTATTCACACAGACTCAGATATTTTTGTGACCACTACGGATTCATTAAGAACTACATGACAAAAAGAACCTCCTTAGGCTAATCTTCAAGTTTGAAGCTGATGTTCAAATTCAGGGATACCCTTTGCTCTTACTATTATTTCACCTACTCCATGTCTCCTTTCTAAACAGATTTGGTTTCTTCACTCACCTGGAAGTCTGTCTTGCTTACAACCATTTTTGTCATCTGACACAAACCCTTTGCCAGAAGTTAAACAGAGTTGTTTTTTACCTGGATAGTTCCACCCATGTGGTCACAGAGCAGTCTAGCAGTGTGCAAATCAAAGCATCCCACCAGATTCGGATTTACCAGCAAATTCTCATATGGTTCATTTGACAGAATGAAATGGAAACATTGGAAGAGATTTCAAAAACAGCTTGTGAATTTTCACATGCCCATGTGAGCCATGTGCAAGTATGAGGTATAAATTATTTTGAAATCAAAAGACAAAGTGCCATAAAATTCAAACACAGTGAGCTTGTGTGCAGACAATCAGCATAGTCTGTGTGTTTGTGAACTTTTTACTGGCTTGCATTAAGAGTTTGGCTATATCTGTGCCTGCAAAATCAAATTATAGAAATGGAAGAGAGTAAATCTCTGCCCAGCAACTCTGAGCTCGCAGAACAACAGGTGCAAGTTTGAAGGGCAGGTCAAGGTCACTTTCAAATTGTGGCCCTTCATGTAAGGCGATCAGCCAAAAATAATACTCTTCTTCCTAAGAGCTCCTAACAACACAGGCTCCCATCAGAAATGGAATCACTTTGCCTTTGCCATCATAGAACTTTTCTGTTTCATGAATCTGGTGCCTATTGTGGCCCTAATATAACGCCAGGTCCAAGGGCCTTCGACAACTTTGCTCTAGATGAGGAGGGAGCTTAACACACAAGAAAACAATTGCCCGGATATCTTTCCCCATAGTCTACCTGCGTGTTTCTTTTCGGTCGTTTAGTGGCTATCACCAGGATGAGCAAGGTGGCCCACAGCTGACACAATGAATTTTCACCTCCCTACTCCACAGCTTTCCAGAGAACATCACATATATATATTTAGTATAGGTCCAACAAAGATCTTTTCTGTACTGATGCTCTATGAGGCACAAATTAAGTCTTTCCAGCCTTTCAAACTGACCATTATCTGCTCAACTCACGCTGGCCTTTCCTTCCTCCAGAATTTTCAGGCTTTCCCCCTAAAAACTACATCCCCCTAAAACTACTTTTCATGAGCTACATCCAAATTCCACTTTTCTCCTAAAGAAGGTAGAAATTGTCTGGCAATGTTATCATACTGCATACGCTTTCTCAAGGAAAGCATTCTCACAGCTTCCTCTCCAACTAACCTGAGCAGAGCCTTTGCCTGCCTGCCAGGAGGCTCTCAGTAGGCAAATTCAACAGCTGATTTCAGGGGCATGAGATTTCTGTGTGACCTTGTACAACACAGGAACTTTCCCAGCTTAGCAGTTTCCCCAGAGGTGTAATTCCAAAACACTTCCTGAAACAGTCCCACTACAGCTGCTCTGAGAACACTTCGCAGCCCCCACCACAGATATTCTTGGGACTCACAGTAGCATCACTCCAAACTGTGTCATCATATACACTTTTCTTTTGTTGCTGTGTATATATTTGGATATACTCATGTATGTTCAACTGTTTTCAGCCTAACAAGTTAGCCAGTTTTCTTTGCATCCATCAGAAGCTTTCATACTTATTTATTATGCCATAAATCTTGTACAGTTAGCTACCTTAATTAGAAAGACTTTTAATATTTACTTTGAGACTATCAGTGAAAATACTCAACAGTGTTAGACCAAACCCAGACCTCTGTGGGACCACACTAGAAACACACACACCTTTACTGAAGATTCTCCACTAGTAAATACAGTTTTCAGTCACTTCATTCATTTCTGATTTCTTTAATATGCGGAATAGTGCTTTGGTAGGTTACTAGCTTTTAATCAGAATTCAAAATACTTCAAAGTCACATTTGGAAGGAATTGAACCCTACCTTAGCAGAATTAGCGTTGTCGGCCAGGAACACAATCTTTTCAATGAGCAAAGTGAATTAATTTTAGTAGAATCTTTTTTCCACGCAACCTCACTGACTAACACTCATTGAATTCCTGTATTTCAACTGTTTTTTGATTGTGTCCCACTGCTATTTTTTCTCAGCATCAATATCACAATAACTGACCAATAACCTCCCTTGTTACACCATTTATCTCTTTAAAATGTCAACAGACTAGCTTCTTAATATTTCATTGGAATCCTTCCAATTCTTCAAAACTTGAGAAATTAAATCCAGTATTCAGAAAGCTCCCTGATTCACTTCAAAAAATCCTGACTGCAAAGTAGTCAGATAATTTAATTTTAAGATATTTAAACTTTCATAGTTACTGTTACACTAAGCTACCATTGGACTGTGCCCCATATACCAGTACACTACACTAATGCAATAGATTTTTTTTGGGCTGCTTTCCAAGTTTTGTTCTCTAGGAACTGCACAGGCTCTTGGCTTCCTTTCAGAGGAAGATATTGTTTTTAGTTTTTGTATGTCTTCACACCATGGGGCCTGGTATGATTGCTATGACTACTTTGACCAAGATTCTTCTCATGATAATTGGTTTTGTGCACAAATCACAGCTACAAGCCCAAACATTCTCCAAGAAAATTCCACATCCTGAGAGGTAGAACTTTAGCAGCACATCAGGATGTGACCTAGGTCTCATCTTCTGCTAATCTAAGGTAATTCTATTTTAATTTCTGTGCTTTACGTTTATTTATGTTTTGCTTACAGTCAGGTGACAGCATGTGGGCTTTTGGCATTAACAAGCACAAATACAGTGTAAGTCAATCAGCACTGGATAACTTAGATCCATCAGAACAATTTGGCTAACTGAAATTCTTCTTATTTTGCATAAAATCCAGGATGTGTATGTGTATCTTCTGTATTTGCTACTGCATGTGTGCATCCACATGAACTATACATGCCATTAGTTAGTATAGTACTCCCGTATTATCATCATGACCAACTCAATTTTCTCATTTTCCTTCACCTTTTCCTTTCTTCTTTTCAGTACTAAGACACTCTTCATAAGCCTAGGATACCAATTCTGCACATCAATCTAAAAATAATGATAATTACCTTCCTTTAATTTAAACCACCTATTTTAACCAGGAACGGGGTGTTCACCAGGCACGGCTCTACCTCGTGTGCCCCAGCCCCTCTTGTGCTCTCCAGGCTTCTTCTTTTCCTCCTGCAGTGGTCCGTGCTGTGTGACAGGATTCTGCTGAAGCCATGCAGCACTTCCCGTGCTCCCCAGCTGTGTTATGTACATGTTCTGCTGGCTCAGCTAATCTCTGTCTTTCTCAAGAATGGAAGTCACCTCCTGGGAGAGGACTAGAGGGGGATTCCTCCTCCTCCTCCTCTTCCTCAGGGGAGATGCCAAACTGAGCAACATGTGGAGCCAGTTGGTGAGAGTTCATGAACACACTGTGGCACATAAAAAAGGATCTCTCTAGAAAATGTCCTTCTTTTGACATATCCAAGTCTATAAAACACAAAATTACTATTAAAATGCAAAATCCAGACCTATTTCGTTCCATGACCACTACAGTCTTGTAGCGAGCTGAGAAGAAGGGAGTTTTCCTCATTTCTGATTCCAGAACTTGTGATCTGTTTGTTTTGGAATTATGTGGTACAAAGTAGAAAGAACTGTTGTCCCCTTAGTCTAGGAATACACACCTGACTTACTGGGTCCCTGTGCTAGTATGCTTCATGATCCTTTTCTTCAGTGACTGTGTTTTGGGGATATGTACAGGGTAGTTTTCCAACATTCCTCATTGACATGCTTTGGGCATCAATGCCAATGCCAGAACAGTCTTTTCAGTAAACACAGACAAAGACCAGCAAAAACTTTGAGATGGAAGACAAAGGATTGGGTGAGAGGGTCTATGTGCCATGCACATCTGGGGTGCTCTGGATATTTCACCAGAGAAAGTGGGAATGGCACCAAATTGGCTTCAACTGATCTGAGTCTCATATTCTCATGACCTTAAAGAATCAAAGAGAAGGGGAAGACACCTGGCATTTTATGTGAAGGTCACAAGCAGCAAGTATATAGGACTCTGTCTCTGGGCCAGCAGAAGGCAGCACCCAGAGATCACACTAATTTTGATACAGCAAACATCATCACTTCTGCTGGTAAAACAAGTCTCCTATGAGGTCATCTAAACATAGGCCTGCTGCCTCACAGCAGTCCTCAGGGAGACCTTAAAGGGGCATTAGATCTGACACAATTCTCAGTTACATGTAGCTAATTTATCTAACTGTGATAGTTCCCTCAAGGACAGAGAGAGCCAGACACTGGATCAAGGTATTCTCAGACTTGGATGTCAACACTTTGCTCTGGAAAGGGCAGTCAGGTGTTGTCCATAATCCTACACCTGGTGTTGTCTGAAGCCAGGATCTCCATATTTCAGTGACATGTCCATCCTGCCCCTTGACAGCCTAATAAAAAACAAAAGCCACATAAGTGGAAAGTCCCTTAATCCTAAACCCAGGCGAAATCACTGTTCTGGTTTTCCACTGATTCAATACAGCCTCTGCAAACACTATCCATACATCCTCAGTGATACTGGCAGCGATGACTGCTCTTGCCTTTTCTCTCTTGGAGTGCCAGCCTTGGCAGAAGCCATCCTAAAAATCTTACCTTAAATCTGCCTTGTCATTTCTAATAAAATAAAAGGTCTTAGCTATGGTGTCCTGTCTGAAGGCCAGCATAGGTAATTGCATACTGGATTCCTGTAATTTCATGCAAAGTCAGCTAGAGCCAAAATCCTTTTTGGTGTGTTCAGGCTTTATGCCCCACACTCCTGACACTCAGCTCATAACAAAGTGTGTGATCCATCATCACCCAGACACCCATCCCACAACAATCTCTGCCTTCATTCAGCATCACTCCAAGATATGTCACATTTCTATGCCTGAATATATTCAGTCCAGAGCTGTAATGTAAGTATTTTCCAAGCTTTATGTCCTGTGTTGTGTGCTGATGTAATTAAAGACCTTACCAAAATGCAACTAGCAGGCATAGAATCACAAGGCAATTGTGATTCTGAATTTCCCAATATTTTGAAATTAAAGTCTTAACTTTCATGATTTATAATTATTTTTTAGTGTTAGAAACATCCTTTGCAATTTATCTGTTTCTGTGCTCTGGTTCCTTTGATCTACCATTTGTCATGGCCATGGGGAGACGCAGAAGTTTCAAGCTTTTTAAAAAACTTAACAGATTCCCCTCATACTCCTCACCCAAGTCATATGATTCTACCTAGATGGCAGGTCAGTGATGCTTTGCTACATCAAAAACTACAGTGCATGCTTCAGTGTAACAGAGAGGGAAAAGCGCAATATAGCCTTGAAGGTAGAACTTATTTATTAGACAGAGAAGTTGTCAAAATTTATATGTTTTGTTCTACAGAAAGTTCTGATATCAACATTTATTTTCGATGCACATCTGGAAGATAAGTTGAAACAGTAATGTTTTTACTAAAAGCAAATGTGTCCTTTCTCAGAAAAAGTTTAACTTCAGCCTGGTTTGATATAACTGTGGGTCCCTTGGAGCTGCTGTGGTGCCTCATGAGGGTGATACATCATGTTGCTTGGTCGACAAAGTTCCCAGCCAGCATCCTGTGATGTTTTGTGGCCATCTGACTCTCAGAGTACATTGCAAAAATTTAATGAAAGAGAAAATTATGATGCATTATGGGAGTATGATGACTATAAATTAAAATGTCCACAAGGCACATAATAACTCCTACGGACATAAATTATGCTGAACTGTCCCTTCATGAAATGTTTTAATTCAGTTTGACAAACCAAAGTATTTCAATTTAGGTTGAGCTAATTCAAAACAAAGCATTTTATTTTTCCCAGTGGGGAGTAAAAATCTTCAGCAAAAGTGCCATAGGGAAATACAGAGCTCTTGAAGACTACATTTCCGTTCAGAAAGAGATATTCATGAGAAATATCTGCCCCCCTATAATTCATACTCCATATCCATGTTTATAAAAATATATAGACAAATACATTAGCACAAGCAAAAATATATAAAGCAGGATGGTTAAATATAGCTTAATATGCTTAATATACATTTGGTGATATTTAAATTACAGTTAGTTGTATAATATCCAATACAAGTTAGACAGAGGAAGCCACAGAGCATTTATTTCTAATGCCTAGATGGATAACTCTGTAAGTTGCATCCTCAGCTCACTAGAAGCTCTTTTTTTTTAGTTTCTTGTGGGAGTGAGAGATGAGAGGAATAGGTGACACATTTCATCTCAGCCTTGATGAATTCACAGAACTGGCAGGCCTTCTATTGCTTCATGACAATCCTGTAATACTCTAGCAACTGAGAAACATCTCATTACATCCACACAGTTTTCTGGCTTCCCATTTTAAAAGCGGGAATCTGCTTCACTGAGACAGAACTCTGCTATTGCATTGTGGCAGAAATCTAATGTTTATGTATTGCTGACAGAGGCCTATGTACACCTTCTGTATTATCACTGCTCACAGGGAAAGATTTCACTTATTTTGGACCCTCAGAAAAAAATATTTCACACTTTTTGTCAAAAGGATTTTTGTTTCCCAGAAACCAAAGTTCTGTTTAGTCCCCAGAGAAGAGTCCTAGCCCCAGGAACCTGTGCCATCAGAGGTGGAAAGGTGCAAACAGCATCAAATCCAAGCACCTCATAGTTTTTAATGAGGTTTCACCATGGCAAAAAGTATGAAATTACACTCTTGTTATTCTTATTTCAGAAACATGAGTCATTCTAGACGGTTTCAGACACAAAATACTGGCAAAGCAACTTTAGAAATTGCTGGTAAGTATTCTCACAGTGACACAGTTTGTTCCTCACAGCTGTAATGGGGTTTCTGTAAGAAATACAGTGCTAACCTGGCCCATAATTCCAGAGAGCCCACAGCCACACCAGCTCTGCCAGCTGATTCCTGCTCCCAGCAGCAACCAGGAATCCTGTAGGAGGGGATATTTCTTGGATGCAGATGAGCCACCAGGATTGCAGCAGCAAAGGTTCTTCAAGGCTATGCAGACTCCCACAGGGAGAACCATGACCAATGCTCCCCTCTGCTCTCTGATCCCACCTGTCTGTGAGGCCACATGACTGTGTTGTAACAGCTTGTGACTGTGACCTGCTTCTTGATAAAAAACTGGACTGCTCATTTTCCATTCCTCATTTTCCTCATTGAGCTGTAGTGTCTGACTTGCTTCCCTGCCTCAGCCATCTGCCTGGATTTATCCATCCTCGTGACCCTCCCAGTCTCTGCTTTCCAGGATGTGTGCCCACCTCTCCACACTGGAGAGAGCTTTCCATTCTGTCCCATTAGATGCATGTCCTGGCATATGTATTTTTTCAAGCTGAGTTTTGCTCAAAGGGTTCTGTTCAGGTGATCAATACTGAATCAGCAGTCTGAATGAGAGTCTGTCCCCTAGTCCCCATCCTTCACCACATCTCCAGCTTTGTCTCCTCTAAAAACTTCACCAGCTGTGAGTCTACTTCTCAGAGCCCACTGAAGGGACACACACTTGTCCCCATTTGCTAAGACTGTGTGTCTGGCAATTGCACTCAAAATTATCACTGTACAATATGAGCTGAATGTAAACAGAATAACAGCTGACAAAGAAGCTGAAAAATATTGCCTGTGGAAGAGGGATAGCAGAATATGTTATACAGTAAAACACTAGGCAAAAACACTCCAGGAGATATGGATAAAGCTTCAGTCAAGCTTTTAAGTATTGCCCTACTACAGGGGCAACGAGGCCCTGTGTACCTTTGTACCAGAGACAGCAGCTTTCAGGGAGAGACAAGTCTGTGCAATACAGGTTGCCTTTTCTCCATGTCCCAAGCCCTTGCTACATGACAGCCTCACCATCTGTAGCTGTAATTTTGAGCTATAAATAGCATGAAACATTTTTTCCTTCCTCTGTGCCCACTATGCCATTCATACCACCGATGTCCTGCAACAGACCCATCCAGTCCTTATCCCATTTACCCTTTTCCTTCCCTATATTTGTGCCAGACTTATTTTGAGCCTATTTATGTGAACCATTAATCATAGCATGGTTAGTCATATAAAAATAAAAAGAATTTCTGGTCTGTGGACGTGACAAGTCATTTCCAGCTACCGAACAACTTGGAAACAGATTCTTTTTCTTTGGTTGAAAATATTCAGGACACAACAGGGAGGGGTTTTTTATCTGTTTTTATAAAAAGAACATGTAAACGTGTCAGAGGGGATGAGATGGGAAACAGCCAACTCTTGAGCAGTTGTTAAAAGATGACACTTGTAAACTATGTTGATAACCCTGTGTGGGAGGAATAACAAAACTCAATTAGTCCTGCTACATATTATGAGAAGTCTTATTTTTAGAGTTCTGAAAGAAGCCTGCTGGAACTTACTGTCCTTAACTTCTTGCGCAGTACGGTGTCTTGACTCCATAGGAAGGTGAGAGGCTTGACAGGGAATAAGGTGACCTACAGTTTCCTGTGATTTAGCTTTCTTCGGTCCATACAAAATGCTTTCTGACTTCTAGGAAGGACAAAATCCAGGCTTGTAATTTCTGGGATCTAAAATAAAGTGAAGAAGTAAATAGTTGTGACATCTGGAAAAGAATCCCAGCAATGAGGTGTCCCAGATCAGTTTGCTGCTGACCCCTTGAGTAATATAGAGAAAGCCATTGAACCTCTTTGTACTGGAAAATGGCAATAATAGGAGCATTTGGGATGCAGATGGCTTTTCCACCTTGTCCATATTTTTTGCTTTTAACAAATTTTGTGGGTTTTGCACTAAGGTATGCCTAAAATCAGTTAAAACTGCCCACAAAAAGCAGAGATTGTAGATGAATTGGCTGGTAACATGCTAGAGTCATTCACCCCAGCATGTGAGTGGCTCAAAACAAAATTCTAAATCAGATGTGTGAGCCCAACTCTTTTCCTGTAAACATTAATACCTTAGTTCTTGGCTATTCTAGGTCAGTCCAGCCTCATTCTATTGTGGAAAAGACCCTTCTTCTTTCAGATAAAGAATTTTTCATTAAAAGTAACTCTAGCCCTGCAAAAAATAGCAATTTCCAGATAAGTAGCTATTCCATTCAAGTAGTCTTCCCTATTCCAGACAACATTTTGCAGCTTTCACTTTGGGCCAGTCTCATCTGGTCCCTGGGCTTTTCAACGATGCTTCAGTTGAAGTGCATGGAAAACATACTTTGTTGTCAGTGTCATTTGAGTATTGCACTTACCTCAGTCAACCTAAGTCTTGCAGGATGACACTTGTTTCTAATGCAGGACGCAAGAATAAATCAGCAATAACAAAAGTGAACAGTGAAAGACACTTACTGAGAGCCACATAGGACCACTGTTGTGGATGCCTCTTCCACTGGGTGAAAAGTCAGACAGCACAGCTGAACAGAGAAACATGGCGAGAAAATCTTTGTATAGCATCAAAGAAAGACACCTAAAAATAGCCCAAATATTCTTTCTCTACTCGTTTAAATAAATCATCTTTCTAAGGAAACTGACACTTTGCAACCTCACAGCCATATTTATAGGAGGTGGCAATAATTTTCAAGAATGGTCTAAGCTGGGAGGGAAGTAATTGATCTGGAGGGCCAGAACAGATTGGTGATGACTGATTTAAACTGCAACGTGGTTATCTGAGATTAAATAGCAGGGAACTTTATAAAAATGTCAGTTGAAAAAGAGAAAAGGCTTTGAGGAGGTGTGAAGGATTCAGAGAGCTTTAAATGCATCAAGTCAAGGCTTGTAATCGCTTCTGACTTGAGGCTTCTCCAGCATTGTTTGCAGCCCTGACAGATACCAAGGATGTGTCCAGGCTTCCCTTAGTGATGCTTTAGGCCTGCCTCTCTGCAGAAGGGGATGCAGTGTTACAACACCGTGGAAAAACAGCCTGTGACATTCAAGCATTTGAGGATCTGTTCTTTTCCCACCCAGGGTAAGACTTTGGAGCCGCTGGTGTTGGTGTGGTCCAGATGATTGACAGCCATAGGAAGAGTTGAGCAAATGTCCCAGGTGCAGCCAGCCAGTATCCCTGCTGTATTGACAAGACAAGCAAGAAATTTGTTGTTACCTTCAGGAGGCTCCATCTCATGTCCACCCTGTAGAGATCCACACAGGGCTGGAATCCTAACTCTACAGCAAAACCACTTCAGTGAATCCAATAAAAAGCTGTCCTGTGTGACACATTTCCACTGGGGGTCCTGTTTCTGGAGCTCCAGTGGCTCCGAATGCTTTTCATCATAACAGCTCCCATCTTTCCACTACAGCTTGAAAGATAAATGAAGGAAAACTTGGCCCTCCCCAGGGAAAGGGAGCCCACAAGAAGTTTTGAATATAAGTGAAATATAAATGTCAGTGTCCTGTACTGTTACAGGAAGCACTGTACATCTGCCCCCTTTCTGTATTTTAGGGTCCCCCCTAGGCCAGAAGACTGTGTTGTGTTTCAAGAGCTGCCATTCATTGTCAGGCACTCACTGTCCAAGAACGTGTACTGAAGAACCCAACAATTCCAATGAGCAAGACAGTTTTCTTGTGTGATGGGAATAATTTATTCAAGTCTATTTCTAAGATAGGGAGGATTCTAGAGACAAATTTGACTTTAGGTGTTAAAAATATTCACCTCTATAAAAAAAAAATTATCAGAGTTATATTTTACAGCCTGTAAAGTCATTCCTCCTGGAAATTTTCAACAGTGGTAGTTTTAATCCATGTGCTTTCATGCTCTACGCACTGAAGGGAGAAGGAAGTCATCAGAGCTCAGGGAATATTGAAACAGGCATAAGAAAATATTTGCACCTCTCCTCTTCCTCTTCATATAGTACTGAGCAAATGCTGCCTCCTAGAGACTCTCAGCCTCTCCCAAATTTCATGGCTATCTCTGAAATTGAAGTGCTGCTGCAGCTGCTACCTCCTGCTTCTTCATTTTCACTTCCAGTTCAGGCTCAGTGAACTGGGATGAACAGGAGGGAATAGCAGCGTTCATCACCACAACCATAAAAACTTTTAAAGAGATACAAGAATGCCATACCTCAGACACTCCATTTCTCCTCCTGCTAACAAGCCTGCCAAACAGAAGGGCCAGGTTATTTTGTGAAGGAGAATGGAGGGATGCAGCAGGTCATTTGATATCAGTGGCTAAGGTGGCATTTCTGTTTGTATAGCTGGTCCCTCAGAAGACCATTTCCAGGCACACCGCATTTAGGGGTTTCCTGCAATGTACTGGTGGGAAGATGGTAGACTAGAAGAGCCATCTGCTTAGTTGGACCCTGCAGAAGGACAGTGGAGAGTTTCACTTGTGGAAAACAGAAGCAAACTGCTGCAGACTTCTGCTATCAGATAATTATTAATTGTGTTTGGAGTCACAGCCGAAGTTCATGCATAGCATATGGGTGTCCAGCTGCTGCTTGGACTTTTAAGCACCTGCTGTGTTGGGGGAAGCATAGGCCATGATTAGTGCTAACCGTACCATGAAGTGGTTGCAAATGGAATTAAAACATGTCATATGCATAGCCACTACTGACATTGCTATGGTTTTTGGGGAAGAGAGTGGAGAAAAGGCCAAACACAGCACAAGAGAATCCCTGATAGGCACAAAAGCTCAGGCATTTGTAACTCCTAGCTGGAAAGTTGAGTTGTTGAAAGGAGACTGCGGTTTTTTAAGGAAGATCACTGGATAAATCTGACAGGGTGATAAAAACAGTTTGTGTTTTTGCTCCATCTCCAGCAGCACCCATGTTATTCCCAGCATGGTCATGACTTGGTCTTAGCCTCCATCTGCCTGCTTAGGGGAGATAATTTCATTGTTTCAGCTATCACAGATGCGCACAGCATTGCTAAGCTGCAACAGCAATGTTTCATGGCATCAGTCAAACTCAGCAATAATCATTTACCTGCACTAATCTAACTGTCAGCCTCTGCCCTCCCCTCCACATCAAATCCCTTTAAAGACCTATAAAACACCCAGTGACGTTGCCTGAGGCTAACCTCAAAGGCAGTTGGATCAAATTGTTAGAGTATTATTCAACATGTCTAATTTCAGATGTCTGCAAGGAAACATTTTATGACTCTGGGTTGCTCTGGGTCCAGCTGAAAGTCACAAAAGGAAGTAAATACTTTTAGGACCTGATCAGCTTCATTGTTTTAGACATTTACATAACCATGAGGTAACTAGCATTGTGTAAAGGGAGGCTGCACATGTGGACACCCAACTCAGAGGAAGATGTCCACATCTGGTCAGCTGCATCCCACCCACTGTGACTAAAGGGAGAGAGTGCATCATACTTGCTCACATTCAAAATTTATACCATCCAAAGCCTTCTGCCAAAACCAGCAAACCTCTTCCTTCACATGAAGAGACAGTTCTCAGTGTTTTGTGGTTCTCATTTACTCCTTGAAACCTGAAGAAACCAGAAACTGTAAGTGTGAGGAAGCCTGGCAGGAGTGCATTAAGGAGTGCAATGTCAAACTTATCGCACAAGACCATTTTCAGTGCATGAAAGCCCAACTTCCATTCACAGCTTCTGGCTGATTGTTCCAGGCCCTTAATTCAGTCACTAGCTAAAACCTTCATGAAAGTTCCATATAACAATGGATAGAATAAGGGAAAAGAAAAAAAAGGCAGGCTTTGCTCAGAAACATGGTTTGAATTGTTCTTACTAAAGCACAGTCAAATGCTTTGCCAAAGCAAGGCAGAATAAACCTACAGCTAGAATTTAAAATATCCCAAGTAACTAAACAGTACTTGACCCAGCAGGATGGCAGCTTGAGGTTACTGGCAGCTCATAGCCCAGAAACTATTTACGTGTAAATATGGAGATAAATAACTTATTTTCATTATAAAGAGCAAAAAGTGATTTTTGTGAAATAGTTGAATTTACCAAAATTCTTTCATTTCATACAGTATGAAGTGATCTATGTAGCAACAACAAATAGTATTTGTAACGCATTTCTGCTGTGAATTTGCCTAGAAGGTTTCCTGGAAGGGAAAACAAGGAAAATATATCTATATTGAATTTGACAGGCACGGATTTTTCCATGCTCCATGACTCCAATTATTTCACTTGCATTTGAACAGAATGAAAAAGCTGCAGAAGACTTTAAATTGACTAAAAACTCATGTCTTCCAACTGTTTTGTGGAGTGTCTCTAGGCGCTAATGTATCTCAGCTTCACTTCAGTGTTTCACTGGAGGATTTTGATGGTAACATGTAATTGTTTGTTCATTCTGGCTTGTGGCACTGATCATTGTGGTTCACCCTCCTCTAACAAATAGTGTCTTCTCCACATCCTGATTTTTTGCTGTTGTAGTTTTTACACTACTGGTTGCTAAATATGTGGTATTTGCCATATTTTAAGCCCTGCAGAGAATCATAGAATATCTTGAGTTGGAAGAAACCTGTAAGGGTCAACTCCATAAGTGCAACACCATAGAGACCATTAATTTATATAACAGACTTGATTCTGTGCCATCTCTCATCTGGAAGTGATGCAGTCCCTTTGCAGTGGAACAGACCTGTAAATGACAGGATTGCCTGGGCTGGCTCCCTAGACCATGCACGCCACTCTCTCACATGCACACACACATGGTTTGCACAATGGAAAGAGGAGATAAGCAATCCACATGTTCTGCACACTGGCTATTGATCTGATCATATGGGAGAAAGCATTGCATGGGACAGTACGTTAGAGCTGAGTTTAAGTTTTTAGGATGGTGGTGATGTGACACTGCACTGGATGGAGCCTTATAATCAGGAGAGCAGCACCATAATGCACAAGACACGCCAGACTCAGCCCTGAGAGATAACTGTGCTCTGCTGCTGCTCTGCTCCAACTCAGCGATGCAGTGCTGGAATGGACCTTGCTGACTGTGCCAGGTTTGTGGCTGAGGTGCTGAGCACAGAATTCCAGGGCTACCACGCCCTCCTTCAGCTCCAGACAGGGGGAACTTCATGCACCACTGAGCGAGCCGCTCGCTCTGGCTTTTAGCTTAGGGTCTACAAAATTAAAAGTCTCTCCACTGTGTTGACAGCTGCAATCGTTTTGGATGTGACTACCCTCTGGCATCACACTGCTTTTCTGACTATTCTGACTAGAAGACACTAAACAAAAGTCAGCTGAGTGCTTCAGACTACAAACAGCTTTGTGAAACCAGAGTGCCCCTGACACACAGCCCAGGGTAACTGCCATCATTCGTTCTCAAAAGCCAGCTTCAAATAGCACCATCTATGTTTGATATGCCCTTTCCAAACATCAGGATTTATGCTTGGGAGCACACAATACCCTGGGTCTGTATTAAAGAGCTCATTGTTCAAGTTCACAGGACTGAATAAATATGTCCCAATCTTCAGCTAGCCATTTTAAAGGAAATATTGTCAATTATATAGACAAAACTAGGAAAAAACTTCCTCACACTTCATCTGCCTATGTTAACAAACTACACACTTAACTGGAGAAAGGGCACCATCCAGCCTGGCTGTTTTGGGAGTTCCTGGAAAGGACATGTGTCCTGGAACTTCTGCTTAACACTTGGCAGTGCACACCGCTGCTCCAAGTGCTCCTCTGTGTGGGGACAAGTGGCACAGCCACCCCTTCCCCACCTGCATGGATTCATGTGGAGCTTCCTACTGAAGCTCTTTCCCCATCTTGTGCCTCCATGGGAAGCCAATGTGGGAAGTGCTGGTGTGCTGCAGTCCAACGTGCCTGCATTTATTTCCTGAATCTCCTCTGGCATTATTCAGCTAGATCCCTGCCTAGTGGAGACAAGTGTATGGACATGAGGGAAAGGGCTGAAAATCAATTGCAGTGAAGTTTTCTGGTGAGAGGAGTGCCACAGGCAAAAAAGGGAAAACACACCAGAGATGTAGGGTGACAAGAGAATAGCATGTTTTGCTGAAAGTAAACAAAGCCAGTTTCAGGGTCTCAGCTCTAATTTTTTTGAAGTTCTGTAACACCACTGAAAAGGGCATACTGTGAGAACTGCAGTCTGCTACTGTATCTCTGCAGCACTGTCTGCCTCCAAGATCAAGTGGGCAAAAGCAGCTCACGCTCCAGACAGCAAGGTGCAAGTTCTGTAGAATATGAGAATGAATCCACATGCACATAGTGACCTTCAAAACAAAACTGTTTTCTTTAGCCTGTATTGAAGGAAGGAAGGAAGGAAGGAAGGAAGGAAGGAAGGAAGGAAGGAAGGAAGGAAGGAAGGAAGGAAGGAAGGAAGGAAGGAAGGAAGGAAGGAAGGAAGGAAGGAAGGAAGGAAGGAAGGAAGGAAGGAAGGAAGGAAGGAAGGAAGGAAGGGGCATGGGATGAGAAAAAAGATGTTAACACTGGAGACTAGTGATGTAGGAAAACTGAACAGAAAAAGGGTGAAAGATTAATAAATTATAGAAGGCACCTTATTGCTTTGTGCAGAGTTCTGGATAAATGGGTAAATCTGATTAAAAGCCTAGGGAGAAAGATAACCCCCTCCAGAAGGAAAAAAAAATGAAGTTTTTCCGCTCATTGGCAATGTTATGCTGGTTCTACTTTTCCTCAACTATTCCAAGAACTTGCTTTATGGCCATTGTTTCTATTAATTTGTGTTTGTTCCTTTGCATTGAAAACCAGGAGAATGACTTCACCATAGAGACGAGGGGAAAACTCTGGGCCACCTGGAAATTTTGCTTTCTCTAGTGGAGAAGGTTTAAATAGTGAGAGAAGCTTTACAGCACAACACAGGCAGAGAAACAAGACACTCCATCTTGGGGAGATGACATTTGCCAGGTTGTAGGCTTGTTATTGATGTCCTATCAGATACAACCACACTGGATTATCCTGGCAGGAATGGTAACATGCAGCACAGAAGGTGCAAACAGTTATTTTAACTCACTGCAGGAACACATGCACTCACACACTACACATTTTGAGGATGTTATCCTGTGGAAGGGACACCTATCAGCTAAAGACAGGCATAAAGCATTTGGAGCCTTCTTAACACATGCCTGCCACAGTCATTTTTATACACAAACAAGCTACATCATGAAAACAAAGGTCTGAAGCTCAGATGAGTATTTATTGGCCACACACCTAATTTATATGCTGGTTTTGCTGCTGAAGCACTGACTCATGAAAAGAAAAGAAGGAATAAAAGTCAAGAACTTTTGAACTGAAGGGTTAGAAAAGTAAAGACTTATGAAATCACAGTAGCTATGAGTAAATGTCTTGTCTGAATGCTAATTCTTGCCACCAAAAAAGTATATAGAACATCACCTATAGCAACAAGTTAAAACATGCATGCTTTAAACTTACAAACAAAACCCCTCCAAAACCACCCTGAATATACAGTGCTGAAATACTTGGGTATGTATTCCCAAGGAATAGTTTTTATCAGACACTAGCTGCATTACATTTTCTCAAATAAATAAATAAATAAATAAACCACATGTCTTTCTATTGCTTCATGAAAACAAAGTTACATAAAAGCCAGTTATTTGCAGCATAACCTTCCTGAAGAAGCCTCAGCTGACGTCAGGAAGTTGTCACCCGAATCTAATACTTTCCACACTGTGCCAAGTCATTTTCATGCAGGGTGTGATGCAGAACAGAAATACCTTTGCCATCCGTCACTGCTGAAAATCACTGGAGCTGGATCCATCTGCCTGTGTTTACCAGGCAACCAGAGTCGCGTTGCTAATGCAAAGATCGCCCCATGTGAACCCATCAATCAGCAGGCTGGCAGTTTCAGCCCTCTACCAATATCTGAAATAAATTCAAGGGAACAGTTTTTAACCCCTCACTGCTTCTAAAGGGCTGGCTACATCTCTCCTTCATAGATCAATTTTCAAAGCCACATCCAAAGTGACATTCTGTGTGGAACTCAACACCATGTGTATGAGATACACCTGTGACCTGCCCACTCAAAACTGCAATTTACCTACTGAATACAGCTCAAGATAGGCAGTGTAGCTTAACGAGCTGTAACTGCTGGATTTAAATGCCAAGAAAACTCCTACAGTATATGTTCTAACCTGATCACCAGCTATACTAAGAATACAGTTTAAAAAATTAAACTCAAAACATGATGTTATGTTTAACGAAAAATAGCTTTCAATTTTATATAAGGAGTAAGTGTTTTCACCGCTGGGCATTAGTTCATAATAACAGCTTAAATTTCCCAACTAGCTGATGTGAAAAATATATATTGAAACTGCAGGAGTTAATTTAGACTGGGGGCAGTCTACCTCCACTAGGTGGGCCCCAGCCTGAATGCCGACTTTATAAAATTTTAGCCCTATTAAAATGTCCAGTATCATTCAGTTAAACAGTTGAGATGACCTATATTATAGCTAGAGCTAACAAAAGCTGGTCTTTTAAGAAGTTAAAACCTGTTCCTACTCAATTTGTGGGGGAACAGTTAACTATGAAATAATGCATAGCCTTTCCCTATGTATCCTAGATTATTTCAGTACTTACTTTTTATTTATCTGGTTTTTGGTAAAGCTCTTTTAAAGAATTTGCTCTTAGGACTTACAATAAAAATGGAGAAATCGATTGAAAGTCACCTTATTTCAAGAAAAACAACACTGTCTTTAGGTGGTGGCAATTTTGTGAAAATTTCTGAGAAAGAAGTGCTTTACAGCATGGTTTTTGTAGTGTCTGCCACTCATGCTCAAGACCAATAGCTTACATCAATTCTTATCTGTATCATTCCTCTAAAGCATTGCAATGGGAAGTGATTTTGGCTTCTTAGCTGTTTTGTTGCTCTCACAAAATCCAGTGACAAGTCATCAGAATGCCTGTGATGAGGTGTGGTCACAGCAGCTTTCTGCAGTGGCAGAGATGACAGTGAGAGGTGCTAATACAAGTCAGTGATTAATGGGATATAAGAACCCAGATAGATTAGAATGGATTAGGCATGCATATACTTCATTTAAATCTAAACCTTCACTCAAAAAAAAAAGAAAAAATTTTGAATTCTGCGGTTTTTTTTGCTTTGCCAGACACACCAAGCTATTCTAACTCTCTGGCTTTCCAGTGTCAGGGAGCTTTAGATATAGCCTGACAAATCAGAGTCTCTAGAACTGAATTCTTTCTACTACCTGTTTTAGACCTGTTCTGGCAGCAGCAAAGACAGAAAAAGGAACCAGCAGCAGGTTCCAGGATACACTGGTGTAGGCATAGGTGGGATTTAAATCCACCAACCCATGTAAGCAGTCAGTCCTGATTCAGTATTAACCAGCTGAGAATCATCCATGCAGCAGCAGCAGCTCAGTGCAGTACTATGAAAATCAATTAAAATTCAATATCACATATGTACTCACTGTGCCTCGTTTTTTCACAACTGAAATGGGGCTGCAATGCTTAGCAGTTTGCATTTTGTAGGAACCTGTGGTTAGAACTGTAGGAATCCATGGCTCTGTGTTATCATGCACTGGGAGATGAAGTGATCTCCTCCTTATAGACTCTTTTAAAACTTTTCTTTTCCTGTAGAACCTCTAAGACAGTCCTTTTATGAGATAGAATTTCCTGTTCCCCTACTAGTTCATACATCAACCTCAACAAAGCTGGGTCTGTGGAAGCACAGTTTAAGCCACCTCTTCCTCCCTAAAACAAAATTCTGAGTATCTCCCTATTATTTTTGTGGATATTTTAATTTGAAATACCTTGGGGTTTTATTTTTTAAAAAGTCCTGTGCATTTTCTTTTTCTTTTTTTTTTTTGTGCCAAATCTCCCTTTCCCTCTCAGTGCTCGCATACCAAGTGGCTTTAATGGAATTGCTGAGATAAGGAATATGGAAGATAAGTGTGTTGCCTCAAACACAAGTCCTCACATGAGTGAGAGAGGTGTGCTTTGGCCTTTAGACATTTTCCCCTTACCTGCTTCAAAATCTTGGCAAACCACTGCCAAGTCAGAGCTCTAATCTGATTGCTTGATTCCCAGAAAATGCTGAGGGACCTACTCTGAGAAACCTGGTTCAGTCAGAGATAGAGGCACATCAATAAGCACCTTGACTGGGTATCCTACCATGGTTAATACAAAGGAGTTCATGGATGTCTACTGGGATGACTGCTGATGATTCTGTGTGGAGATGTGGTTCCAGTATCACAATGCCCTTTGCAGCCTGGAGGGAAGAGGGAAGTAAAGGGACAAGAGAGCAATAGGAGCATTTAGAAGTGAATTAGTTAAAAAGTTCCTCTCCATATGAACCTGTCAATCTTTAGTAGAGGATTATGCCCACTGGGGTGAGTAAACCCAGGCGTGCACACACATACACAAACACACACACATAGACTTTCACATAGTATCACTAAGACCTTGTGGTTAATTATAGCTCTGAATCTGACAGAGAAAAATTAGAGGGGAGAGGGACAGCTGCGGGATCCTGGGGTGTAGAGTCTGATTTCCACAGTAATCTGCAGCCCACCAAGGATCTTCCCTTTGGAAAAATAAAGTTCAGCCATTTCTAGTCCCTGCCTGCTGCTTTTCCATTGCCTCATGCGTGCTGTGAGCCTCTGAGCTCCTAGCAGGGACCCCATAGCAGCAGCTTGGCCCATGCTAAGCAAGGATGACTTGTGCCAATTAAAAATGTACATAAGTTGGGACTTCTCAGACCTCCTTTTCTTTCTTTTTACCCTGCTTTTTTTTTTTTTTTTCCCCTAGCTTGTTGCAGGAGATGAGCCTGTGAGACTAACGCCAGTTTCTTTTTTCCTAGGTCTTCAAATCTCTCCTAAACCTGGAACTAAAATGAGGTGGCAAGTTTTAACCTTTTCTGATCACATGTCATTTGACTCTTCTGGTGTCCAGAGCCAGAAACAATCCTGTTGATCCCGCATTTTAACGATAAGGATAATTCAAGGTCTGCGTATCACAGCTCTTTTCCTTTGGAAAACTGGAGCCTTCAGGGAGTCTTGCTACTTGTCTTGAACCTGCTTGCATATAATGAACTCATATTACAAAAAAACCGACAAACCCCAAAACCAAATGCCCCCCTCAAAAAACCAAACCAAACCAAACCAAACCAAACAAATTAGAAAAAAAAAAAAAAAAGAGGAAGACCCCATAAAGTGGTTGCAACATGAGCATGAAGGGTGAGTTCAAAAATTACATAAAATGAGGATCACTGGGCTGAGTTGCAGTGCTTTGAGAAACATTTTAATATACACAGGCCAATAACAACCCCTCAGAGTTACTAAAGTACAGTCAGGAGCTGGGATCAGGTCTCCACTACAGGGTCAACAGTACTGTTGGATGCAATCATAGCTTTTAATGCATTCTGGAAAGACAAAGAAACTCCAGTGAACTGGAAATATTAGCAATGTGCCAACGATTGAAGAGTATATGTGGCAGGGAATTATAGGCTGCTTTGCTTGACAACAACCTGAGGCAAAATCATGTACTCGCTGATCAGACAATGGAAAATCCTACACCACTTAAATAACTTCTTTGAGTTAGCAATTTCTCTTAGCAGATCCTTTTTTAGTATTACCATTGTTTACCAGTATTTTCCAAGGAACATTAATTTAAAACATCCATACCAGCTTAATGTGTTGTACTTCTAGACGCATATTAAATGTGAGTCGTCTTCAACATAAGAATAAAGTGCAAACCTCACAAAAATGCAGATCCCAGACTCTGCCAGAGTTTATTAGAAGTTAAGCACAATGCAAAACACTGTGTATCCTCTGAAATCTATAGAAAATTATGTTTAAATTTTTTAATTGTGTTTATGCAAATTGTGATTTCCCCATTCACAGCCACTCATTCAAAATACACAACTTCCTTGACTTCCTTTAGGTAGCAAATGCAGTCAGGCATAGAATCACAGAATTATTCAGGTTGAAAAAGACCTTTAAGATCATCAAGTCCAACCATAAACACGTTGCAGCCAAGTCTACCACTAAACGATGACCATAAGTGCAACATCTACACACCTTTTAAGTTTTTACAGGGCTGGTGACTCAACCACAGGTTGGCCAAGCTGTCAGATATCTCTAGAACACAACTGAAGCAGCTGAACAGATCATTATCAATTCTGTGTTCTTCAACTAAAATTTCAACAGAGCTCAGTTAGATCACTGGATCTAACTCGATGCAATGTTAAGCAGGCAGGTTAGTTAAAATTACCTTTACCAGTCACTTGAGCCATAACAGTCTGAATCTGTCCTCACAAAAAGACCCGAAGAGTTGATTAGCCAGCTCTCTGGAGTAGACAATAAACAGCAGCATGGGTACAAAGGTAGATCAGATTGCTCCAAACCTCATCCAGCTGTGTTTTGAAAATCTCCAGGGGTAGAGATCTTAGAAAAGTCTAAAATGACATTTTTTCCTTCACAAATACTCATTCCCCTTTAGAGAGAACATTTTCCTTTTGCTGGGCTCCTAAGAATAAAATCCTCTGTATCCATGTACTGATTTATAACCTCTTCTGTATTCTGCTGGCTTTGCAAAACAATCCCTTTCCTGTTAACCCATACATGGGGGCATGCCCCAGGGGGCACAGATACAATAACCTAACATCACCACCCACATGGGCTTTGCAGGTCCCACTTGAAGCATACATTCACTCCAGGTCAAAGCTTTTCTTGCAGCTGGTAATAGCAGGATGAGAAGCCTTGCTCCAGTTTGGAGTGCAGCTGGGTGTTGGTGGGCAGCACACATCACCGATCCGTACAGCTACAACTGCAATGCAGTTACCGTGACAGCCAGCCAGTGAGGTAGTTTCACCTCTCAGGAATGCTCTGGGAGTGCCAGATGGAGGCTCTAGTGAAAGGCTCCAGTGAGCCTGAATCTCCACTAACTTACCTGTTTGTGCTTTGGACAGAAAAACTGCTGAAGGTGTAAGGATAGCCTTAGCGGAGCAGGGAACCTGGTGCTGTAGGGCTGCTTTGAGCACTGCTGAGCTTCCCACAGGGATGGAGGGTTACCAGAAAGGCAGACCTGTGGTGTGTCCTGGGGCAAGTCAGGGCTGTGCACCTCTTCATCGCTACACTGCACTGAGATATTGCTTTGGAGGCCTGAGCTAGCAGTCAATGCTGAGACTAGGTCCAGGGCACTGATAGACTCTGTAGCCAAAAACTTCTTAAGTACTTGCTGTTTTCTCCATCAGGGCAGAAATTTCTCCCTGTTTAACTCTTACCCCATAGCTCAACTGCTCTCATTTCTGCTTGCCTTTGTTTCCTTGCCTTCCCCTCAACCCCTTCATTTTCCTGGTTTACCCACCATCCATTCATTCTCTCTACTTGGTGGGGGTTTTCTCCTATGCCTCCTTTTTGCTCTCTTTCTCTGAACCACTTCTTCTCCCCTCCCCCTGCCCTACATTTTTTGGCAGATGTTTGGTCTCTGAGTTCAGTCTTATTCTTCCCTGGAGAAATTACTTAATGCCTTGGCTCTAATGAGCAGTTTGCTAACTGTGAGCCCTTGCTGCTTGGTCTATATGGAGATGTGCATGCCAATAATTGGGAGTCCCATTTTTCTTCTGCTTTGCTTTTCTTCTCCCCCACTCCCTTCTTTTCCCTAGTCTCATTTAGCCATATGAGGGCTGAAGAGAGCAAAGAGTCAGACAACTGGGTAAGACCTTTTGTGTTAGATCATCACTGTTCATGCACTCCGGAGAACAAACTCAACAGCTCAGGAAGCACAGACTGCAACACAAATAAGGCTCACGAGTGTACATAAGGTTTTTACCCCATGAGGATGTTCTCTCACTTATTTTGTGAGCAGCTTGAGATGACCATGGACTGTATATGCTCTGCAGTGTGGACACTGCTCTGGGTTGCCATCTGCAGAGGTATGTGTCAGTGAGCCCTGCTTTCCCAGAGCACTGGTTGGCTGAAGTCAGTCTGTTCACCAACAACTTTCCAATGTTCCCAGCTCTGACCAATTCCCCTCTACCTCATAAACACAGGATTTCTCCAAGTTTTAAAGGCCCTCAGGTACCCTAACTTGATCTGTTCCATTCAACCACTTCCTGTAAACAGACATTTATGGTAATTTTAGAGTCCACTAGGGCCCCTTTTATATTCAAAGTGAACCCTTGTTCCCAAACGTCTAGACTTTGACCTCCTCTCTCCCTAGCTTTCATGGTCAAACTCTGCTGTGCTTCCCACTCCACTCCTTGCCTCTGAAGTGCCTGGCCCAGCCTCTCTGATTCTTTCTTCTTGTCTTTGCAGCTGCTGAACACCCTGCTCGCAAGGCATGAGAAGACACCAGCAGTGGTAGTGCTCAGCTCAGCAGCACTTCCTTGAGCAAAGCACCCCACCAGCAATAGGCCAAACCTCAGTGCACCGCAGCTCCCCATAAAACAGAGGCTGAGAACACAGGAGGGACCCTGGCTGCAGCTGGCAGAAGGTGTCATATTTTAAAAGTCATTTTAGTGCCTGAAAAAGCTCAAGAACACAAAGTTTCCTGATGAAAGTGATACTGGATGCTTCTGAAGTATATCGAACCACAGAATTAGCCACAACCTGGGACTGTCACATTTCTCTTGCATGGCCCTTTCAAAGTCACCTAGTGACGGCTATCCTGCAATGAAGGGCTTTCTCCTGACTATTTTCTTGGGATTCACCAGGACCTAAACCTTGGCGAAACTGTATGTGCACCACCCACATGTTTGGCCACTGTGGCAGTAACAGTGCCAGCAGTTATCCACAAAATCTAGCTTGCCTTTGTGCACAGCTATGTGCCATGCTGTGGTTGCATGCAAGTCCCTGATTCATTGCCTAGCCTGGGAACACATGCAAGAACTTTATTCTGAGTGCATTCCCAAGAACTTACATGACTGTGATCAGTATTTTTTAGTGCACAACCTGGGCTTTCTGTCTTGAAAGCACAGTTTTCCCTTGTGTCATTCAATACCATATCCTGCCTTCCAAGTCATAAGTAGATAACAAGACCTAAAGCCCACCATTAAGAGAATGTATAATTCAAAACTTTATGATTTGACCTGTTGGCTAAACTGACTAACAGTGGTTAGTCAACAGAGGTTAGTTAGCAGAGGGCTCTTGCTCTCTGACTTGACTCTGTAAATTGAACCAGGAGGTCAGTGATGTTGATTTCATGACACAGTCAACCCTGTTCTTCCAGTGATTTCACATCTGAGGACTACTGCTGCTGCTGTTCTCTGGTGCTCAATATCTCAGTCTCTTTGGGAACTGGATAAGGTGACTTCTGTCCTCCCCCAGACACGGCCCATCACAGGTAATGCCCTCATATCATCATGGATTAATGCACCATTTTCAATAAATGAAGACAGTTCCCAACACCACAAATCTTACCTTTCTTTCCTCCTGCCCTTTGATTTTTTTTTCCTGCTTTGGCAGGTCATTAATATCTCTGACATGAGTTTTTAGTTGTTTGGACCATTCTTGGCTTTTGTTTTCTACTCAGCAAAGCCTCAGAGAGTGACAAGTCATGCTGACAATCTGCAATTTAACAGAGTTTAACAGGGATCAGAGTCTGACTAAGCATTCTTCTTTAGATATTTTTACACCATTTCCCACCCATCTGTTATATTTGGAATAATAGCAATTAGTAGCTCATGTCCAAATCCCAAAATTCACCCTTCAAATGCTTGAACTTGTGACCACAGTTTGGCATTAATTTATCAGACCTCACTGCATCACTAATACCATGTAAAAGAAAATTAGATTTGACAGCTGTTTCAATTGCAATAGCATAAACTGAAGATATCTTGTATTGTTTAGAGTAAGAGTGCAGAACAAGTACACAGTGGTTTTGCAGATAGCACAAATAAACATGTGCTCACTTTTCCCCATGGAACAATTATTCTTTTGCAGGGGGTTTCTCTGCTCTTTTACACATTTTAACAGCATGGATTTTTTTCCTGTAGTACATTAGGACTCAACACCCTCAAACCTTTAAACAAAATTTCACCTTGTAAAGAGATCTTACCCTCAAACAGAGATAGGGCTGTTGTTAGTAG
Organism: Acridotheres tristis; assembly: GCA_037013685.1. Lineage (NCBI taxonomy): Eukaryota > Metazoa > Chordata > Aves > Passeriformes > Sturnidae > Acridotheres > Acridotheres tristis. Next base: position 26,103,959 of record CM072884.1, on the reverse strand, counting down.
TTTGAAGAGTAGCTGTAGCTCAGAGTCCATATTTCATCTGAGAGCTACCATGGTTTTGATTTGATTTGGTTTGATTTGATCTCAAATATCATCCATGCCATCTAGTTTTGAGCTCTGCTCCATTGTTCTTTTATTTTGATGTTCTGAAGCAACTCTGAAACCACCAAATCTTTCTCAGATTTGTCTTCAAATTGTACTTAAAAAAAGAAAAGCATGTATGTATTGAACAGCATGAGAGTTACTGGGTCCTTCTTGACAATGTTAGGAAGGTTTTATGGTCGGTTCAGCTAACACTGGTCTCCCATAAATAAAGAAGTGAAATTTTACACCTGTGGACGGGTGCCAAAGCTGCCTTCTCTATTTGAACATGATGATGCTGTTTTTGTTGGTGTGTGTGACATACAAGCCACTGGTTTCCAACTCTGACCATACTGGTGCAGGAAAGGCACACTGACACCCTCCTTAGAGGCATCTGTGGACAACTTGCTTTGCATTTATTGTTCCAGTCTCCCAGGGCTTTAGGGTCTTCCATGAACTCCTTCAATCTCCAAGGCTGTTGAAAGTTTACACTCTGTGTCTTCCAGACATCTCTCAGTGGTCATTTCCTGCATCCCTTTCTGAGCTTCCTGAGCACATCAGCCTTTACTTTCTCTGAGTTTTCTTCCACTGCAGGCATTTTTGATCTGTCACACTCTGTGACTGGGAGCTACTGGTGCTACTTCAAGTAAATGAGGGAGTTGCAAACTTTCCTATTCACTACACTGGTCCAAGGAAACTCTCTGTGGCTTCCTCTTCTCTTGGGGCAGGAAAACTGATGGTTTTCTGACCACCCTGAGACATGTCATCACATCTCACTGCTTTAAGATCTCTCCCCACTTCTTTTTTTACACTGCAAAAATTCATATTTACAATTTTTTTTTGTTTTACTCCAACAACATGGCTCTTAAGATGTCTGACGACTTCATAGTTCTCTTCTTCTGCTTTTCCCCAGGTCAAAATGATGTGCAGGACCAATTATCTCCATACTATCCCAAATTCACTTCACTCTCCTAGTGGAAGACCTAGAATACTAAACTCAGCCCACATCCGCAGAAATTGTGTCTCCTGAAGAGTGTGTTTAATGCACAGAAATATATGATTTGTATTTTCAGGTGCTGTTGCCAGAATCCTGCTGTGGCATCTAACATAGAAAACATTTGGCATCACCCATATCCCTCAATATTTTTCACCTTTCAGATATCAGAAAACTCGCCTCTTTACATTTTCAAAACTTTTGAGTAACCACAGTTCCCCAGAAGTACTAACAATTTCACTTGTCACCCCAGTACAATTCGCAGCATGGCTAGCACATCCAAGAGCTATTCAAAGTCTCTGTTTTAAGGTAGAATGAGTTTTCCCGTTACAGTGATTCCTGTAACATTGGATATTTGCAGCCCTATTCTTTACTGTGCTGACAACTTCCCTATCATCTTGAAAATGTTCTCAAACTCTTCCTCAGGGCTCTCAAACTCTTCCTCCTCTAGTGGAGGCAGCTTTCTGAGAAGACTGAAGGTTCAATCTATCTTTAATTCAATAAGAGCTGCTCTTACCCATTGCACTTTTCAAGACTTGCACTTTTCAGATTTGTAACATAAAAATATAGTTCATATATATACTTTTCAGTCGAGGTAAAATAACTACATTTCAAGTATCATCTATGTGGAGGGAATCTTTAACAGTCAGTGTGCAGTACAAAACATGTCTTACTTATGAGTTGGAAAGTCCATTCATCTCGAGTTATTGCAATAACAGCCACTGATCCTATGAAAATGCAATCTCTGTAGCAATCCTGTTAACTTCTCCTCAGTGCTGTGGATGCTCTGTTAGAATATACAACCTTTTGCATATGGCAGGAGATGTTCCTTTTGTATTTTTGCCTCCAAAAATAGGGCAGTGTGCCCTTTAATATGTTGGTTTTACTTGACTCTGGCTGAACAATGCACACCTTTCTGCTTACACTCGTTTTTCCTCTCAGTGTAGTTGAAGTCTCTGCCATGTCTGAAAACTATTTGCTTTGAAGTCTCACTTTCAGTAGCTTTTGCTTGTTCACTTAACAAGGATATTTCCAATCTCTGATTGGTTGTCTGAACTTTTTACAACTAGGAAGGATAGCAAAGCAAATTCAAGGCAAAGACACAAATACTTCTAAAAACACTTTGGAACTAATTTCATGATATGTTGATCTTCCCCAGACTTGGTAATTTATCTCTGGGGAGCTCCAGACTAAGCTACATGTAGTCCTTTGTGCAGTGTTCATTGTATTTCCTTATTTCCTGTCATTTTCTGTAACTGAAATCCATTACAGTCTTAATTATATTAGCCACTGTTAAGCATATCAAACCATGGAACTTGGGGTTTTTTTCCTTAATAATTCGGAAAATTTAATTTAGCTTTTAACATGACAACATCAGCTACAGGATTAGTAACTGTGATTCAGCAATTTAGATAAAAGCTGCTACAGAGCTATTGCTCATTTAGGCTGTCCTTGAAGAATAATGAGAAACTTATTTTGTTCACATAGTAGATTATTTGCAATCTGCTTGAACTTTATAGCGGTTAATCACTGACCTCAACCATATCATGCTGGATCTGCTTCGTGACTACATCGAGACAGGGAAGTTTTAAAGATGGTATAAAACAACAAGAAAAAAATGCCCCCAAAACCAGGAATAATAGATTTTTAAAGCTGCAAGTCATGATTTTTAAGAAGTGAGCATTTACTTGAGTGTCTAGAAATTATTCTTGTGTACAAATCCATGTGAATTAGCAGAAACCATAATCATAACTTCAACTGAACTGATCTCCTCTCTTTAGATTTTCTAACAGGATTTGTCAGTGCTCTGATTATTTCTAATTATTTTTTCAATCATTACCAGGTAGCAAAAGTATGGGTAAAGGTCTCTGATGCTATTTGTTCTCAGCCATTTTTTGTATTGCAATGTCACAGATATTTGTGCTCTTTCACGGTGGAGTACTCATGTCTGAGCAGATCAAAGTAAAACTTTACAGTGCCTGAAACAGCTCAAAAAAAACATTTGGGACTCCTCTAATTCCTGTAAACTCAGGTATGAAATTCCAGCTTTTGTGGACCAATGGAGAAATTGAATTACCTTTGATTGTTGCTCCCAGACCGTCCAGCCTAATGCAGGATGGGTGAAGCATTCCTGCCTTGTGTCCTGATGGCTCAGGGCATTCTCCAGTGAGCTGTATATCATGTCTGAAGTCTGGTCACAGCTTCCTCTCCAATCTACCAGCAGATTTCATCACCTGCCACATTTCACTTTGAGACAATGGGAAACCTTTTCCAAACTATTTTTATAAACCATGGCTCTCAAATTCCCCAGTACTCTTGGAGCACCTGAGTAGGATTATAGTCTTAAAATTGGTACAGGCTTGTAATGACTGCAACTAGCAACATGACAGATGGAACTGTAAAATAATTTCTACTGTAATGCTCTTCTAACATACATATAAATCTCTGAGATTTTCATTCAGTGGGCCAAAGCACATCTGTATTCAGTAGGATTCACAATGAAAGTTTGTAATTCTTGTAGTATTTTTGGAGGAAAGGGAAGCACATCTTCTCAATGGTGCTGGAGAGATTAAAATGGAAATCAGCCTTAATCTTGGAAATGGCAGAACAACGAGTCTGTTAATGAAGATTATGAAAACATTTAGAGAAACGACAAGCTTATTTCTGTTTGAAAACGTACTTGTGCTTGAGTGCAAAGGAATCAAATGGAACTATGAACTCCTAGGTCTGTGCACCTTTGTTCAGCTACATTTAAACATAAGATACATATGAAAACAGGGCTACAGCTGAGTTTTAAAACTGAATCCACAAAACCACAATTCTAATTCATAATATTACTAAAATCATGCTTTTAAATCCATATGAAAAATACCAAGTACTGAAAGTCCAGGTCACAAAACTGGGACCTGTTTATCCAATATTGATGTGTGATTGTGAATTCATTTTGCCATGGGGCACCTACAACCATCACCTTCCAGAAAGCCCCAAGGCTCCACATCAGGCGGTGTCCAGGGTGAGCTGTGAGGAGAACTTTCTTATGCAGGATGTTCACAACATCTGTACAGGAGCTGAGAAGCACGAAGCAAAAGAAGGAGAGAAATATAACAATAAATCATTTATACATTGTGGATTTGCATAAGTTACAAGAAATAATGTAGGAATTTTTTAAAAAAGGAAAATAATTTTGGGATGTCTACCAGATTGGGATGACCAGGCTCACAATTTGTCGCTTGGACTGTGGACTTCTATCCCCTGTTCCTCTGTTTTGCCCATTCCCACTCCACAGCCTATATCCTGGTCTATTTTTTCTGCACAGCAGGGCTGAGCCCGTGTGCACATCGAGGGCCACCTCTAGCCTAATTGTGATGCTTCCCAGCTTCCTGGTTCCTGTTGTATCCTGTGACTGGGGACACAAGAAAAGAATCTGGAAGCATGTGAGACGGGACAAAGTGGGGGGGAGGGAGAAAAAAACGGGGGAAGCTCTGTCCCAGTCAATCTGCAATACTGGAGCTATGGGGGGCCAGGGCAATGCCCAGAAAACACTGGGTATTCAGGAGACAAAGCTGCAATGTCTACAAAAACTCCTGTTCAGGGAGCACAGGCTTGCTAGTTTAGAGGCTAGCACATTGGTCAAGGGTAGAAAAATTAGCACAGGGACCCAGAAAAAGCTCATACCACATATAAAGCCACCCAGCCCTATGCTGAATTTCACATCCTTTCTTCAAAGTTCAGACTTTCTTAATGAAATATATCTCCCTCTAATCTCATATTCAGACACTGTTGTTTCAGTTTAGCTGAAAGAGTTGAACTATGCTCCCAAAGTCGTCATTAGGTAGACATTTGGCATGAAAATCTTCCATCTGTACTGTTTGTATTCAGCAGAGCATTTCATGGGGAAGTACAAGAGCATAGCTTTGGAAAGGGCAAGATGTGCCATATCCAGAGCTGTGATAATTATTCAAGGAGCTTCACTGGACTTCATGGAATAATTTGCAAAGCAGGGGGTGAACGATCCTGAAAGCATAAACCTACTTGCTCAGGACTATAAAGAGAACTAACAAAAGAGCTTTGAATGGAATTGCTGAGAATGATTTCCCAAGCTTTTTTCCCCCAACTCTTAATACTAAAGCCTTCTCGTCTTGCCTCCTTTCTTAGCCTCTAATGCACATTGACACTGACAGTGGTACATCTTTAGTGTGGTTGCTATGATTCCTACATCTTGTATTTGTACATCTAGAGGAGAGGGATTTCTGCTCAATGTAGGAATTTAATACTGTAGTGGGGTGTCCTCAACTCCATCTATGTCCATCAGATCTCCCGTTACCTTCTTGGGACTGCATACGAATTCCTCCATTCTATAATTCTTCCCTTCCTTGCCCTGCTATGCCTGCAGCTACTGGGCAGATGTAGCCCCATCTTTTTATTTGAGTTAGTGATGTTAGGACTCACAGGTCCCTCTTTAAACCATGTGTTGGTTCACAGATGGCAGCAGAGAAGATTAATGTATTATGCAAAGAGAGCAAAGAAGGGACAAGTGGTGAAAAGCAGAAAACCACAGAGTGGTTTCCTCAAGCATGGCTAAAATTTCAATAGATATATCACCAAAAGAGTAGCTCTGGCAGGAGCTAAAAAGAGGAATTTTAAGAGTTTGCTAATGCTGCCTTGGTAAGCAGAGGAAGGGAACCACAAGGGAGAAGCAATAGTGCTGTCCTGAGAGAATGTCTTAATTTACCTCACCACAGTGAGAGTCTTCTCTCTTTAAGAGAAATGAAAGGCCACCAAAAAGTCCTAGATTGTAGGATCTGCACCTTCTGCTTTGCAAGCTGAAAGTGTCCCAGGGAGTTTTCTCATCCAGCCTGGGGCTGGGGCAGGTGTAGGTTGCCTCATGGATGAATGATGGAAAGTACACTACCAGTCTTTTCTTCCACAACTTCTGGCTCTTCCTAGGCTATGAAATAGCATTTAAAAAAAGAAAAGTCACGAAGCACAAAAAAATTATCCGAACTGACTTTTCAGTCACAAACAGGTCAACACAAGCCAACTGGCATGGCCACTCTGCATGGCTACCATCACTCTAGTTATCTACTCCTCTTCTGCAATTTGCTCAACTGATCTAATTGTCCCCTTTGCAAAAAGAAATTCAGGGAATGTATTTCCCTGGGTAGTTATTTCTAAAATGTCAACCCAAGCTCAGCAGTTAATGAATGTCAATCTGCACTGAGTTAAGGAAGGGTGATTTCATCTTGCCCCAAATCTTGCCCCAACCTTTTCTCCCTATCCACACCTACTGGACCTTAGGAGTCTGTTTATATTACTCCTGACTTTTCTCTCTTAAGCTGAAACTCTTCTGAATGTGTCAGGAGCATGGGAAAACACAAAAGGAATTTATCTGGCCTGCAAAAAGTGCTAAGCTTAACACAATGGTATCTAATAACAGCCATGCCAGTGTGACTGGCAGCTGGCCAGCATCCATACTGACTCCAGAGCTAAGCACAGCAACACATGCTGGGGCCTCTCTCCTTGGCTAAGCCTGAAGGCTTTTGCCTCACACCCAGCCCACACCGCGCTTGGCATGAATGACTGGGGAGACACTGTGAGGTCTGGACATAATGGGATCTCCGTATGCAGGCCTCTCTTTCTCCAGAGTGACCCCCTCCCCCCTCCACCATTCTTCTTCCTTCTCTGCAGATTTAATTTTCTGTAAAGTTCACACTTTCCATCTCAACAGCCAGGATATACAAACATGAGCTCAGCTTCCACCCTCAACCAAGTAGAAAGGAGATCTTCTGTTATTGTTGTCATTGCAGAAGAAAGTTTCTCAGCTGGGGAGGTGTCAGACCAGGGGGCACAGGCATTAATTACTCCTGTGCACCACCGTCTCCAAGCTGAACAGACTGCCTGAACATGGGAAATGGGAGGAAGTGAAGGGAGTAGTCTGAAGATGAGGGCAATCTGGCCCAGTTGGAGAAAAGCTAGGAATTATTTTTCAGCAACTCCCCAGCTTCAGGCAGACCAACACCACCCACCTGTCCAAAGGTCAGACCCACCACCCTGCAAAGCCCTTGGCATTGTCTCATTTCCTGCTCCTGGAGGATGGGAGAAGAAAACATTTCATCTTATCCTCTGGATTCTTTCCAGTCAATGAACTACTTCACACTACATGCAGTGCAGCAATGGTAGAAAAATACTACTGGTGTTTGGAAAGGACCTAAATGTTCCCTCACTTTTGCCAGGACCAATGGAGAAAAGATGGGCTGGAGCTGCAAAACTTGTGACACAATCCTCTCAAATGCACCAGTGAACAAGAGGCATCTCTCCCCACATTAACGGACATTCCTGTTGTTTGCTCAGTCAGGAATGCTCCATAAGTAGAAAAATTGGGGTCTCACTAGGACTCCTGGAGGTGGTTTAACAACATGAGGAACTGGCTTGAGGCAGGGAGACTTCAAGGAACCAGTTTCAAATCCCAGCAGAAGCCATTAAGCAGTTTATCCCCCGACAGATAAAACGTCTATCAGGTGGTTATTGCCCTCAGATTTTTTCAATGAGACTTCAGAGACTGAGCTCATTGTTGGGCTTAGCAGAATGTAAAGCCCTTGTGATGCCAGTGGTAAGAGCAGACGTTTTCCTCGGTTACTCTGGTTGAGTTTTCTTCCAGACTCCTTTCTGTGCAGGTCTGTGCTACCCTGCACAGGCCTTTTTTTTGGTAGTAACCTAGTCTACGGATTATTTCCATACATATGCTGTGCTTTCTGTCACGGTCCTCTGAGAGAAGCCTGCTCCAGAAATATACAACATACTTATAATCAGATCAAACAGAGCAGGTGTTTTTTTTAGATTCAGAAAGCTCAATAGAGAAAAGGTTTTCTGGAAAAAAAACCCTAAATTCCTTTATTTCCAGATCAAAGGAGCAGAAATGTGTATTTTTTTCCTACTGAAAAATATACTTTTGTCAAAAAAGTCTCTGAGAACAATCTTCATTTTCAGCTATATCTTTAACGTACGACTTCCTGGATTTACTCAGTCTGGCAATTTTTGCTGCCTATTTTTGTTTGTTTTCTGTTATGTAATTCTCAGCTATTAGATAGTTAGCCTAACTATCTCCTTACTTTCTCCTTCCTAATTTTCTCCTTCCCTCCTCACCCAGAAACAATTTTTCATAGATCAGAAACCTGAGAAAGTGGAGTATTTTGACATATTTATTTCTCCTGGAAGACAGATGCAAGGAAAAAAAAAGGGCTTCTTTTTGCTTTTGCTTTTGACAAAACCAAAATCACAAGAAAAATTGCTCTGGTTCTTTTTTTGTGTTTTTCATGTATGTGTGTTTCTCGTTTTCCCTGGTTTTTCTCTTTTCTTTCTACATAGGGAAAAGGAGCAAGAATCGAAACTAAAATTTGTTTCTCTATAGGAATCAAATTTAAATGAAAATTTCAACATGAAGTGAAATAAAGTAATTAATTTTGGTTTGATTAGAATTTTGCTTCAGAAGAAGTTGCATGGGAACATTGAATAATATTTAAACAGATTTTCCCTATATAAAGTGGCTTTTTGAGCTAATGTTCCAGAGAAGTACAGCTGGCAACAGGCAGTCTCCAGGACACATTTCACTCACACATCTACAGTAGGAACATAATTTATGAGAGCAATTACCAGACATATAACTCTAACATGAAATCACTGCAAATCACAGCACAGCCATTAATTTATGCCAATCAATAACAATAACTGTTTAAAGCACAGCAGGAATTTACCTCAATAACAATAACTGTTTAAAGCACAGCAGGAATTTACCTCAAATAGGAGAGACCGTGTGAGGAAGGAGTCCTTTTATTCAAGGAGAGATGACAGATTTACTCATCATATTTTCTGAGTGCAAACAGGATGGCAAGATTACAGCTCCTCACATTTAAGGTACTGTAATATAAAGACTGAAACATTGTCTATAAGAAGGAGATGAAATATTATCAGTAGGTCCTAATAAGGTTGCTCTGAGAAAGAACAGATGGTTTTACATAACCGGAGTTGCAGCAAAGCTCAGCAAAAGCTGAAAAAAATAATTTTGGCTAGAATTTGTGTAACTTTCCAAATTAATTCACTGTGGCTATGCTTATATTGCTTCTTCATTCATTTCCCATGAACATCAGAGTGATCAGATTTTACCCACACAAATTCCTGCAGAAAGCACATTTTCGACTTGCTTCCTCATATACTCAGCAGTGATGTACTTTAAAATTGTCTTCAGAGTTACAGTCTGATATGAAACTGGCCTTGACTTAAGAAAAGCAGACAAAGGCTTCCAAAGCCCATTACCAGAGCTGGGGTGTTGCAGCTTTTCATTTTATAGGATCTTATGTTACCTCTTGAAATAAGGATCCACAACAATTTTTACACCATGTGACTGTGATCGCAGAGAAGTAAGAGAAACCCTGCACTTGTCTGCTAAATTTCACATGAAGTAATGTTTGCTAGAGAATCACGCTTTAGGTATCGTCTGGCTCACTGAGAAAGGTCTTTTGTTTTGCTTAGCTTTGTCTTAAGATACTGTTCAGCAGGCTAATCTGGCTTCTCTTCTGTCTTTTGCTGAGCTGCAGTAACTTGTTCAAGCTCTTCTATTGATGAAGGTATGCTAATTAGCACAACAAAGCAAAGTGTAGCATAAACTATGAAACCAAGCATAGCTAACTAACAATATTTCAACTGCAAAATAATCCATAAGAATATGATTTCTTAGAGAGAGAGAGAGACTAAGAACAGAATAATTTTCAATGAGGTGTGCCTTGCAAGGAGACTGCAGTTGTTGAAGAAATGACCAAGAGATGGAGCAAGAAGCAGGGATAAGTCACCAACTAGTCTCCTTTGTAACTTTATGAGTAAAATCTCATTTGCATGACCTAACCTGGCTAGTCTTCAGGGTGAATCACCTTTCTTTATATATATAACAGGGGCCAGGAGGTTTTCCTGGCATTTGAGACAGAGACAGCCACCATTTTTCATTCCAGAGGAACTGCAGAATAAAGCTGTTCCAGAAGTTTTGGTGATTTGGCAGAGAGAAGGAGAGAGGGAAGAAGAAGAGCAGATGTTAACATTACTATTGTGAGACTTTCATGTGTACAATCAACTATATATTGAGGATGAGGCACCAGTAAGAGAGCAGAGCAGAGGTGCTACCAACTCTTCCAGACCATATAGGACTAGACTGACAGAGTGCTCTGGTATATCCTCCTTCAGTGTGGAGTGAGAAATGGAGAATGAAACCTTCATCCCTCTGAGAAGACACTGACCCATCTCACCAGAATGAGCCACTGCTGTCACTCCAAGGACGATGCAGGTTTTCCAACTTGATGAAAACCACATGATGAAAGAAGAGTCACCGAACTGACTTGTCTGGAATGCCGAGCCTGACCCCAAGGGCTCTTTGTGAACATCACTGGCACATTAGCATCCGGCACCTGCCAGTGGCAGCTTTGAACCCTGGAGTGCTGCCCTGATCCAATCTTCTCTTGCTCTTATCCCCTCTCTCTCTCCCCCCTTCCCTTTAGGGGAAAGGTGGTGGTTGGTTAAACATCAGAAGAAAACAAGACAGTCACATTTTTCTTCCATCCACTCTTTGGAGACACAAAGCCAACATTTTCAGTGTTGTAATGTGCCAGAAGTATGTCAAATGTAGTATTTGAGCATGGTGCAGTCTCCCATGCTGTGACTGAGCTAGACTTTACAAATGTCACACTGGTTTGATCCTGGGGGCTGGCTCTTAGCCCTGTAGTCAGCTGCACTGAGCTCCTGTACTCCCTCAGCATAGGCAATCCCTTGGGCACCATCGCTGACTCTGGTACATTCAAGCCCCATCCAAACTGGCCTAAAATCAGGCTGAAGCCAGTGCTAGTGAAACTCTGGTCCCCCTCTGAGCACACAAAGCCCAGCAGCGCCCTTCTTTCTGGCTGCCCCAAGAGGTGCAGTGTGGAGCTCTGATACAGATTGACACTACTGCCATGACTAAACAGCTCCAGGTCTCCATCTCATCTCAGGACAGAAGCCATTTGTCTCTATCACTACCCACGATTTTCCTCATCCACCTGCAGAGCACCAGGTGTCCTGTAAAGGTTAACATCAGCCCAATAAATCCATGCTTTCATTTCAACCATCCTCCCACATGGCTCTCCACCTCTGATTTGCGTTGCAGCCAAAGGCGCTAAACACTTCAGTAGTGGGGAAGTCATTCAGTTATGTATCTTGGATCTCAAAAGAAAACCCCACACTCAGATATCCTTTCTAAGTGGAAAAAGACCCCATTTCTGCCAAAATCACTATGTCTTATATTTTTTCTTTGCATGAGAGGTGCCAGAGGGTAAAGAAGAGGTAAAGAAGGGACCTTAAAGATCATCTAGTTCCAACCTCCCACATCACTGGCAGGGACATCTTCTATTAGACCAGGTTGCTCAAAGTACTTGGATACACTCAATGTAGCAAGAACAAAAGCTTCCTCCCCCCCACAATCCCCACCCCCATCTATGCTTAGACACTTCTTTCTTCTGCCTACTCTGTCTCCAAGTCTCAAAAAGATTTTTCATCTCCCACTAGCACGTGGCTCAGCAATGGATAGTGATGGAGCACCTTCGTGCCCTTGTTTTTGTGGCATACCTTTAGGACAGGACTACACACCTCGACCTGTTTCACACAGACCCATGGGACCACATGCTGCAGCCACAGCTTCCATCCACTGTGACCTTAGGGCAGATTTCAAACCATAATCTGGGGGTGAAAAGACATACATTCCAGCAAGCATTCCAGATCTCACAGAGCTGAGTTCACTGGGAAAAAATCTTGGACCAAGCCAGCATTAAAGGGATCACTTCAAAAGAGAAGGAAAATACAGGCTTAGTATCAGGAAATATTTTCTAGCAGGGAGCTTTGTTCAAATGCACAGCTTTCTCCCCAAGGAAGAGATGGAGCTTCCATCACTGCAGTCAGTTAAGTCTAATCCTGACAAAGTTCTAAAGAATAATTCACTTGTACTAGCTGGAGGGATGTATGGGGTAGGATAACAAGTCTTTTTTCCTCTTCTAAATTTCAATTATTCCTCTTTAACCTTTTTTTCCTGTATGCTTGCTCTCCTCAGCTGCTTATTGCAGGAATGGACTTCAGTGAAATGAACACAGAGGAGTGGAAGAGGCACTGAGCTGAGTCTGAATTTCTGTGTGGGCCTGATTCCAGGAAGAAAACAGCTTTCCAAGGCTGTATAATTAAAATCTAATTTAATTATCAGCTCAGTATCAAACACTTAAATACAACAGCTATCTGTGCATATTGCAGGCTTCTATTTTCAGGCACTATCTGCTTTAAAACTGCAGCTTTAATGCTGTTAGCAGATGTGTTATTGCAGTATAGGGAACTGGAAATTCTCCATATACCAAGCTATAAATATTTCTTTGACATTTATTATCCTCACTTGAGTTCAGGTGCTAAAATACTTGGACCGAAGTCATGTTTGTAGCAGAAAAAGTCAGTCTTGGATCTTACCTTGTTGCTGGCTAAATTATTAAGAACAGACAAAGGCAGCAAGGAAAGAGAGTCCCTCACTTAGCAGAGGTCATGCAACCTTTGAATCAAATTAACTGAAGTTTCGACTCATTTAATGATACTGCTTTCCGAACACTCCTGCTCAGACAATATAACAGATCACTTCAGAGGTGCTTTTCTTATTTTTTCTCTCTGTCTCTCTCGCTTTTTGTCTTCCTTAATGTGTGTGCACTAGGATTGCCTTTGCGGTCATGAATTTGAATCCCAGTTTTGCCAGCTGCATTGGATTGTAAACTCCAAGTCATATGAATCTCAATTTTGATTGCCCTAAGGGAAGTGTTGGATTATGTAAACCAGGAGATAATATCTCTTATAAAATCCCTCTAATAAAATAAAATCAAGGTGTATGTGTCATGGTGGATTAACAGACTTTCCTTTTCCCCTTTTTTTCCCTCTATTTCAGGCTCCTGGATGCAATTGACTAGAAACACATACTACCACAGGGCATACTGTCATTTGTGAATCACACAGAAATGTGTGATAGCTCATAGGATGCTAAATCAGTTCCCTGTGGTGAAGATTAAACTGAAAAGAAGTGGTGAATTGTCTGTGTGACAGCACTCAGAAACTGTTGAGGTAGCAAAGAGTGGCTGTTTGAAACAGGATGTGAATGTAGTGCAACCAAACCGAGTGGTCTGGCTTGGCATTGGTCTGGCTTGGCATTTGTCTGGGACAAAATAATGGCTGTCTGGCCATTCCCAACATGCTGTCCCCACCACCTATGGTGCATCTATGGATGGCTGTGACCTCTCTGCTGAAGTGATTCCTTTTCATGGTAGAACAGAGAATCATCTCTGACAACTTAACATTTTTCACTAGAAAACTCCAGCTTGGAGAAAATCCTTTATTTTTGTTTCATAAATCCAGGATCAGGTGGTTAAGCTCTTCTGCGACCGGACAATTAATGATTGTGGGACCTAGATCACCAGTATTTACCAAATTACCCCTGTGGCCTGTATAATCAGGTAGTAGTCCAACAAGACAAGGAGAAGCTCCTATCTCCAGGAGGACCATGATGGAATTCATAAAGTCACAGATGGGCTTTTCAGCTCTTTTAATGGGGACCAGACAGGTCAAACAGCAGCATTAGGGTAAGTGCGTTAAGCAACCTAAAGAGCAGGAGTCATGGTCCCTAAAAACAGGATGCTTGATCAACAGATACCTCTGCAGCCTCAGGTCTAGGCTGCAGTGCTGGCATCCCAGACTGAGGAAAGTCCAAGTCTGCCAGTCCTGGGCCATGGGCTGCAGAAGACAGCAGTGGGGAGGTGCAACTCCATGACAGTCTGCAAGAGCAGGTCAGTGTCAAGCCAAAAGTAAATGACACATTTTTATTCATCCAAAAGGAAAAAAGTGGCAGAACGTTTTTTTCCCACACAATATCTCAGGTTCTCAAATGCTGTGGGTATTTTTTCTCTCTCTTTTGAGGCTGAAAGATAGATGTCAACATCCACAGCAACGGTTCTGTCTGTCCATTCAATGGGTTACTTTAAAGACACTTCTGCCAATACTGAGTAAATGCAGAGAGTAATTTGCTGACAGCATGGTTCAATCAGTGGTCGGGCTGCATCTGCCCCATTGCACAGACAAGACAAAGAATAGGGCATCACAAATCAAATCTGAAGAACTAAATAACTCTGCCTCCTGCCACTGTGCAGCACTGGAAGCTCACGTGTTGGTAATGGGGCTACCAAATTTGGCCCTCCACAGTGACATGATTGTGCTGCAGGAATGAGATGGGAACATTTTAGCGTAGGAGGAACACAGACAGGATTAAGTGTCCATAAAGACAGATTACAATGTCAGTGCTTTAAAGTGAGACCATGTTTATAAATCTGGTATAAAATAAAAAATTTATTCAGAGAGGAGTTGATAATACTTCTAGCATAATGAGGTTATTGAATCTAGTTAACAAAGGAAAAGCAAGATCAAGATCAAGAAAATCAAGTAAGAAACGCCATGCCTCTTTAAAGCCCTGCAAATAATTAACCTTGGTAAGAAAATACCATAGGATATGGTAAATTCTGCATGATTTGAATCTTAAAAAATCAAAAATAACCCAATAACCTGCTTTTTTTTTTTTTAAGTAAAATACTTTTTGTTCAGCTGCTCAGCTACAAGTAGTTGAAGTTAAGGCAGGATTTACTTGGTGATATTATTTGGCATGTGTTATGTGGGAGGCCAGGCCCAGACCAGATGATCATTAAAGTCCTTTCTGGCTTTACAGTCTATGAAATTACTAACCTAAGAATAGAGTCCTTGAGCTTGACCACATTGCTAGTGGGTGAAACGTCTTCTCAAGATGTGGACAAACCCCCAAAAGCAGTGAGCACCCTGTTCTGCAGGGTTCAGGTTAAGTGGGGGTATTCACTCACAAGGAATGCATGTTGAATTTTGGCAGTCAAAACACCTTTTCTGGTCCTGAGGGGTGAGGCACTTCTGTAGGTTAAAAACTCATGTTTGCACACTCATGTTATTTATGGCTACTGAAATGTCAGCATTAATTCTGACCTATGCTTTCTCAACTTTAGGAATAGTTTGCTAATTTCTATTACCAGATTCCTGCTGGCCATCTAAGCTTCATAAATAAAGGCTGAAAGCTGCCTTGTGGGACATATTGCTTGGGAAAACAGGACACCCTTAGAAAGAGTTGGAAAGAGCCTTGACTTCTGGATCATTGGCAAAGATGGACATTTCCTACTAAAACTTCACCATGAAACTTCAGAGAAATATCCATCATTAGCTGCTCATTCATCTCTTTAGAGTCCCCAGTTCCAGTTTTGAAGTCACGCCAGTCTTCCTGAGAGACCACTCCTCCTGTAAGAATCTCTGATTCTCTCAAATTGCAAGAATTTCCAGTGTGTGCTCCCATCCCCCTTGGTCCTGACTAGTCATCTCCAACCCCACCCTGGGCTACATCCAAAGCAGCCAGCAGGGCGAGGGAGGTGATTCTACCTCTCTGCTCTGCACTGTGCAACCCAGCCTAGAGTCCTGCATCCAGCTCTGGGGCCCCCAGCACAGGTAGGACATGGACCTGTTGGAGTGAGTCCAGAGGAGGGAACCAAGATGATCAGAGGGCTGGAGCACCTCTCCTATGAGAAAAGGCTGAGAAAATTTGGTTTGTTCAGCCTGGAAAAGAACAGGCTTTGAGATGAACTAATTGTGGCCTTCCAGGGCCTGAAGGGAGCCGACAAAAGAGATAGAGATTTTTTACAAGACTGTGTAGTGACAGGACCAAGGGGATTGGATTTAAGCTAGAAGAGATTAAGTTTAGACTAGATATTAGAAAAAAATCCTATACTGTGAGAGTGGTGGAATAGGTTACCCAGAGAAAGTATGGATGCTCAATTCCTGGGGGGGCTCAGGACCAGACTGGATGGAGCGTTGAACACCCTGGTCTAATGGAAGGTGTCCCTGCCCATGGCAGGGCAGTTGGAATGAGATGATCTTTAACATCCTTTCCAGCCCAAAATATTCTATGATTCTATGATCTAGGATTCTATGATTTCATAAGATGTTGCTCCCAAACCCATCCCCACATCACTGCAGCACGGAGGGGAGGAGGGACAGCATCTCTTCTACAGGACATTCAGGAAAAACAGAAGAGCTTGCTCCAAGCAGGAGTCCCAAACTTCCTTTGTGGTCACAAAGTTGCCTTAACTTACAAGTAGTTGGAGCTCAGATCTCAACACAGACTACATTTGAAGGTACATCAATCTTGGTCCACTAGTGGTGCTAGAACGTTAACAGTATTTGCTGCTATCCTGGGAGAGAAATGCTTTATTTCCCTTGACATTCATTCAAATTAAAAAGGCTAGAAGGTTAATTAGTCCTAAGGCAGAAGTAGTTAATGTGTTAAATGAATAGCTGGAGAATGATGCAAAATTATTTTACAGGTCCAACACGTTTCTTTTGAACTCTCTCAATGTCTTCATTACTCCCACAGTTGTTTCCAGCATCATGTGGCCACCTTCTAACCACATCTACTGTCTGAACAAGAGCTCCTGACAGTTCACAGAAGGAAGGAAGTGGGCAGTGATTTGGTCAACAAAGGCTCCACTTTATTAACAGCTACAGGTGACCAAAAGAATAGCAGACAGTGAAGCAGAGTCTTTATCATGCAAGTAACCAAGACATTTTCACTTGATTTACACATAGATTGCACTGTCAAGACAGGAGCACAGCCTGAAGTCTACTGTGATTCTATACATGTACAAGAACCAGTAAGAAAGCAAAGACAAGGTACAGAGAAATAAAATGAAGGAGACACAGAATCGTGTGCTCTTCTATTTCTGACCACTGTAAATACGAGATTCTTAAAAAATATGACATTTTTTGCTTTGAGCTAACCATATTAAAAATGTGGAAACTCTCACTGAGAGCATCCTTTTGAAATGCGTGAAATCTGCTTTCTGGCCATAATACTGTCCAATTGTATCAGGGCTGTTTCTTTCTGAACATATTCAGCTGACTCAGTAAAGTGTGGTGCTTTAAAAATCCTTCCTATGGGGAGATCTGCACCTACACAGACTCTCTTTGGCTACAGGGAGCTACTGGGGGAAAGTATCCTAGAAACCATGTGCACAATCCAAACGATTCAGCGCTGACCTTATAGTGTAGTGTTTATTAGCTCTTAACTATTAGCATTTGCTCAGTGTGCTTCATTGGGTGAGACTGACATAATCCAAGAGCGTGGTGTGCCATCTGGATGATGTTACCACACATACTCCTGAGTGCGCAATCACATTCATCCACAGCTGCATGTGCGCACACACACACAGATATAAGAGCACATCTCAAGGCGGGCAGCTCACAGATGCTTTTCTTTTTCTAATGTTGTGTGTGACAAGCTGGATGGGAGGAGTGGAACCAAAGCTTTTCTTTCCTCTCTTTTTGGAAAGGGCAACTTACTTGCAGCACCATCAACGGGTTTTGAAAATCTGCAGAAAGATACAGGAGTACACAAGAAATATAGAGGGAAACAATTTTTGTGGAGCTGGAGGGTAGCAACTATACTGTGTGTTTCTGGTCAGACTTCAAAGGCAGCAACCTCTGACTTTCTACACTGAGATGGAAGAAGCCCTTTTATGCTCATCTTTATTTGACAGTGAATAGGCTAGTGATTATTCCTGGGCATGACCACATGTCTCCAGATACAGCCCTTTGTCCTTTAGGATAGAGCACCACAAACAGAGATGATAATCTACTAAGATGCCTTTTCTATAATTTCACTTGCCTTGGGAAACTAATGTTACATGGGATTATTGCAGCCAGAGACAGAAAAAAACCACCTACGTTGAACGTTGCTCTGATCTTCATATGAGACATTTCTTCTCTCTCTTTTAATGAACTGTGCTGAACCTGGGTCACTGTTGGAGTTGTTGGAACAGATTTCTGCCCCCCTGAAGATGCTGTTCAGGTTCATTTGTCCCAGGAAACTGACTAGGCAGAAAAATACTGTTTCATCTCTGGTGTGAATTTATGACAGGATTTTCACCAAGAATTTGATGCTTCAAAACTTAGAAATCAGCAGCAGTGGGAGCTGCTGAGGCTGAGAGAAGATACTAGAGATAGAAGAGGAGGCTGGGACTGAAAGAAGCAGCTGGTGACTGGAAACTGAGATGAGGAGGTGGAGATAATTAGTTGAAAGTGGGGAAGGATGGGAACAGGCCAAGGCCAGGCTGAAGTGTCATGGAAAACCTGGAAGGGGAAGAGGAAATAAGTGCTTGCAATCATTTGATCCAGTGCTTCCATACCAGGAGAATGATCTTCCCTGTAGAGACACAGGCACTGCTGCACGCAGAGTCCTGGGCCCTGCCAGCCTCCCAGCTGCTTCTGCATCAGGCTGGATGGACACTTCTGCACTGTCACCGAGGTGGGAGTAGGTGACTGTGGCACCTCAGGGCAAGGCAGGGGGACCCTGAGCATTGGGGGACTCAAATTTCTCAGGTGAGGTCCAGCCAGGATTCCTGGATCATCTGCTGTCAGCAAATTGGTGCAGCCTTCCTGGGCCTGTTTGCCTCCTTGTCACTCAGTCCATATATAAAAATGATTACTTTTTGGGCCGTTTTTGTGCTGCTCCCTTGAGAGGAAGAGGCAGGGAGGGCTGTGGAGATGTGTGCCTTTCTGAGGAAAAACCACTACTGACTCCAATGTGTGTTGATATTACTCAACCATTTTCATTGCCACAAAAATCCTGGAAAATCTAAATGCTTTATTCAAGTGCTTTCAAAAGGAAGATATTTGATTTTTACATGTGGATTTACATCTTGTTTTAGTTTGAATCAGAATTATTAATATATCACATGAAAAACAAAAAACAGAATGAAGCCACTTTACTTGACCTCTGTGTTTCTTTTACATTTCTGAGAGCTATGAGCAAAGGAACCAGTCATCCTGATAGTCCATGTGAGAGTAGTTATTGCTTCCCATAAAGAATTTCCCAAGTTGTTTTTTTTTTTTTTGAAGTTTGGTGTTTAAAAAATGGAGGAAATTTCCTCAAAAATTACATTAGAAGATCACTAGGGTTGTAAAACCAAACACTTAAAATTGAAGAGGGAGCAAAATTAAGATACTCATGAAATTTAAGTTCAGTCTTCTTGCACATGCACACTATAAAAATTAATTATGAACATAACCATTTATCTCCAGGATCCCCATCTCATGCAATATGCAAATGGATGGTGCCTTAACCATGAAAGGGGGTTGAGCTAGGAAAAAAGCTGTTTTCTACCAGACTTTGCACAGCTGCTGAAGAAGACAGAACCTTCAAAGTAAGTATGACTCTCAGTGAAAAAAGAGGGAGGATGAGAGAGGATTATGGTATGGCTTAGACAACTGAAAACCATTCTGAGTGAGCTGGAGCCCAGCCTTGCTTTTGCTTCAAAGCTCCAGAGCAGTGCCTGTCAAACCACTCCACCTGGGCTTTTTGGGTGGTGGTCAGTAGGAGTGCACTGCTCCCTCCTCTGCGTGCCAAGGATGAGAGGCCAAGCCCGCAGTGTGGAGCTGGGCATTGAGCCCATGGGTGCTCTCTGGACATAAAGGTGTGCCATGAAAGCAGTCACTTATTTATTTTGTCATTTATTTAACATCAGGCTTTCAAAAGTGTCCCTTGCATGTTCAGGAAGCATGTTGCACAAAAAGGCTGCTTCTAGTCTGATAGCTTTGCCTTCAGACCCAGGGCTGAGGAGCGATCGGTATCACAGCCAGAGACCACACACTGAACAGCGAGCAGGATTAAAGCAAAACACTGAAAAACTTTGTCAGTAACTGAACACCATGCTCTGAGTGAAGGGCATCTGTGGAAAGAAGATGATGTGATCTCACAATAAAAGACTGCAGCACCTTAATTGAGGAATTTCTTAACTTTTGGTGCCAGACTCTGCAATTTTAATATTTTTATAATCAATTTAACTTATGGTGGTAAGTCAGTGTAGCTCATTTCTAAAGCATGTTAAGAATGTCCACATGTACAGCTGAATCAGTGACAAATCATATGCCTTTATGTATGGAGAGACCCTTGGATTAAGTTCCTTATGTCCATCAGTTTTGTTGAGCTGCAAAATAGTCACACAAGGGTTTATCATAGTTTAGATTCATTATTACTTTAAACAAGTTTATTCTAAGCTAGTGCAAACTTCTCACAAGCATGTCTCTGGGGAGATTTTGTGAGAGATTTCCAAAGGCACAGACAGCAGTCCAAGATTTTAACTCTACGTGAACCTGCAACACATAAGGTTCATAAACAGGCTGACCTTTTCTTACTTCTTCTGCTCACAGCAGATCCATCTGTAATTGCCCAGCCATTCTCAAACTGTGTTACTTGTTTCATCCCATTATCTTCAGGAGGAAAGCATTTGGGGGGCCATTTATTAACACAAAATTGCCTTTAAAGTAGAAAAGTTTTACCTTAGACACATTTCTCAAACATGAAGGAATCCCTGCCATCATGAACCTATTTTAGCTGTCTCTTCTCTATTTGCTGCTCTATATATCTTCCTTTTCCTCTCTTTCATTTCCCTAATGTTCTCTTTGGTTTTAATTGGTGACACCAGCCCAGCCATTTGGAAAGAGAAATAGGAGGGAGAGTTTACAGAGGAACAAACTTTGGGTGCTTCTTCCCATGCAGTCCTTACGGAGTACTCAACTTGCAGATGGGCATCTGAGACACAGAGGAGTCCAGCACAGACCTGAGTAGTGGCACATCACCTGGCTTCCAGATGCCCAATCCCAAGCTACATAGCAGGCAGCAGTGGGTGCCTCAGTTCATGTCTTTGGAAATTAATTTCCTATTATTTCCAGCATTATTTATATCCCAGTTTGGGCACACATGCACACAGACACACACACACTTTCCTCTGTCAGTTTAATGATACCCAAAGAATTTCCTTACTATATGTTGTCATTCCCTAGTGCTGACATTACCAGATCTTGCATCTTATATGAGGTTTTCAATATCATGGCTTCAATCCCTATGTTCCTTATTGACCAGGACATTGCTAGTCCTGTGTTTTCCCACCTCTCCTCAGATGGATATTCACTGAACACCCATGTAGCCTCTTCCGCTCTTCTCTTGTCACTTCTCGAGGCTGAAACTGTCCAGCCAGTGCACTGCAGGTACCCTGACACCTGCCAGCCCCACTGAGGTGCTGGCAGCTGGTGGCATTCAGAGGTTTTGCCGGGAAGGCTGCTCCATAGTCATTTCCCTTGGGCATAACTGGAAGTGAACCTGCATTCCTCAATTCACAGTGAACCCTAGGATGAGCATGGGGGGTGCACAGAGCTGAGAAAAATGAGCTGTATCCACATATATATATAAAAGCTTCCAAATCCAGATATGACTGAGGGAGTGGCATTACAATGGGATGACTTTTGGTGGGTTGAGCTCGAGGGTTTGGTCTGGCATTATACAGTCTCATGTGTCATCTTTTCAGGTACTTTTATGGTGCAGTGAATTACAAGGAGGGAGGTTATATCCATGAAAACATTCACAGACAATAATCTCCAAGGAGAAAAAGCAATTTGCAATTGCTAAATTTTATGCTCTTCAAAGGCAACAATATTCTCTGCAGCTAGGAAAAAGACTCAGCTGTGCTGTGGACAGTGTACTCAGTATCCAGACATAAGGATGAAATTTGCTAATGACAGGAAAATGGTTCTCCTGAGTCCACAGTCCCCTATTTGTATTACACTGTGGGGGACGATTTAGTTTCAACGCATGACAGGTCCCACAAAGGGGATGATGCTATTAACTTCTGAACCACAATTAATATAATTGTATAAATAAAATGCACAATTTCCTGTCTGCACAGTGCATAAAGCTGAAAATAAAAAAAGTCTCACTCATTTTCTATTTTACATTTAAAAGACCCTGCAAGCTACGTGCTTTCTTCTTCTGTCTTCTCTCTTTATACCCATCTCTGCACACAAAGTCACACAGAGTTAAGAGTTTAGAAATTTAGAGCTATGTTTTTCATAGCTAAATGTAAGGAATCCTTGCATAGAGTTAGTGTAATCAGTGATGAATTCAGGCAAATTAAATAAATACAAGTTACTTTTCAGCCCTTTCAATTGCCTCCTGAGTTGATTATACTGATGTAAATTTTGAGTGTAGAGGTGGTCCATGTACCAGCAGTTCTTCCAAGCCAGAAGAGCAGAGCAGCCTCTCAGTCTTAAGCAGATTTGCCTGCAGATAAAAAGAGATCTTCCAGTGTCCTTATTCCTATTATTACAGAGTAATTAAAAAAAATTAAAATCAAGCAATCACTTCAGAGAAAATCTGATGTATTAATGTCTCCAAAGTTGCCTCTGGAGATGCATGTTCAAAACTTTTACTTCTCACACTGATTGCAAAAATTCATAGTTAATTTTGTCTCTCACTTAGTCTGTTTCTTTAAAAATGTATATGCAAATTGCATATATCCTGGCTGTATAATTTACTTTAAATATTTGAGTTTTCTCTTCAAATCTTTACTGACATATCCTGGAAAAAGAACTTGAACTCATTTACTAGTGTCATTCTTCAAGTTCTGCAACTTATCACCTTTCAGCTGCGCATCTAAGTTTGTTATCTGAAGGCAAAGAAGTTTTTATTTTCAGATAAAAGGACACTGGCACCTTGTCTTTCCTCATGATCTGGGGAACAACACACAGAGAAACGAATTCTCATGTGTATGGTATTGTATAGCTCAAGTACTAACCTGGGGCCTTAACATCCTCCACTTGGATGTTTCCCTTTCAAACCATCCTCCTGCAGTCAGATGAAAACATTTGGACAATTTAAAGGGAAGCCCTCTTCAAAACAATCAGATAATGCAGAAAACTGAATTTGCAGTCATTCGCAAATTGGCCAAATTGAAATCTGTTAACTTTTTGAAAGGTACATGGAGAATTATGAGGACCAAATGGCATCAGACTGCACTGAAAAGCTTTCCTTTAAGCATAGACTCAGGGAAGTCTCAGGGACCTATTTCCACTGTTCAGATTCACAGCCTAAAACAAATTAAGAAAGCAGAACATCCAGACAAATTGTTTCAGTCTCTTTGAGGCTATTAATATTTACCTTTTGAAGCATTTTCTTTCAGTTTGCTGCAATTAGTGCACAGAGATGCTGCTTTGCATTGTAAGTGACCTCATGAGTGCACAGTACCCCTCTGGTTGGTGTGGAGTAGTTCTGTGAAGAATTTAGTCTAATTTTCAAGTGTATTTTTTGGTAGGATTAACAACTATGAAAAAACTTTCAGCTTCTTTCCATGGAAGTTTTTGCTTTTTTCTAATAATGGAGTTGTGATTTACAGTGGAATGAGCAGATAATCTGTACACTGTGCCTAATTGAAGCCAAAATGAAGGATTTTACACAAAGCTTGTTCTACTTTCCTCTGGCAGATGTGCCAGTCTGAATGCCTTAGGTGCAACCCTCACTGTTGCTAGCAGCAAATACACTTGAAATAGCAGAGGGGACAATTTTCCTTCCTGGATCAGGAAATAGTCATGAGTCTATGAGAATACTGCTGAGAATGTATAATAAGCCATTTTGGCGTCATTGACAGGTTTCTGCTTATCACCATCTCAAATATCTATCATAAAGTGTACCAATCCAGGAATACAACCCTTTTAACCCACCTGACAGAGTGAGAACATCACCATCACCACATGCTTTACCAGTCTTTAGGGAGAAGAAGTATCTGTCTCAGCAAATCTTCATTATCCCGGTCCACACCCATGTGAGGAATGGGACAAAGATACTGAAACACTCAACAGTAGACTTGTACACAAAGTAAATCTCAGCAAAACTGTAACCTCCTTGGGTCCTGGTTTTTGTTTATTTTTTTAATCTTTCTTTTTCCCCCATTGCATCTTCCATGCAATTTCTACTGTCAAGTATTTAAATTTTAAATGCAAGCCACAGGTGCAGAGGCTCACTACCTAATTTTTTTTCGGCTCTACCTATTTTTTTTTCAGGTCTACCTGCAGAAATTACCACCAAAATTCACTGTAAGTGAAAAAAGCCAAATTTGTTTTTTCCTCACCTAGACTGACTGTGTTGGTCAGCAGTTACTGAGACTAGCCAGGCTGTTTTAAGGTAAGCTACTCTAAATTAGGACCTGTTTTAAGAATCTAGCTTGGCTTATCTTCTGTTATATTAACACTTCAACATACTCCATATGCTTTCAAGATGGGTGTAAGAGGAGAAGAGAAACACAGCTGGCCCAGAGTGGGAAGAATGTAAGTTTAAACAACCTCACCCCTTCCCAAATGTCTTTCTTGGCGGCACTTTGTGACTTTCTGGATATTTTCAGTTCTTGCTTTCCTTTACAAAAGCTCATCATACCCAATTTAATTTTTTCTAATAAAAAAATGAGCTGAGAATTGTTGCCAGCCCCCTTTACTGCTGCTGAAAGTGCACTGGTATTCAAGATTAAAAGAAAGAAAGGGCCTATAAGAAGCCCTAAGAAGGGAAACATTATCCATTATATTTAAATGTGAAGATGCTAAAAGTTGCAAAGGAAAGATGTTCTCCTCCATGTCCTTTTTTAATAGTTCATTTTGATCCTTTCTCTTGCAGCTAATTATTTGAAGACAGATGTTTTATTACTTAAAACCTTGGACCTTTTCTTTTGTAAAGAATATAAAGAGCCAAATTTAGGAATATATTCCAGAAGTCATTGCAATAGTTTGCACAATTTCTTGCCATGTGATCTTAAATTACATGCCCCAGAAAGCATATCCTTCCATGGCTCATTGCTAATTTCTTCCTTGGCCTGAGACAGGCCAGCTTGCAGTTTCTTATGATTCTTTAATCGACCCAGCCCATGAAGCTGGAGGCCCAATGAGTGCCATGCTCAGGCAGGTTCAGCCTTGGTACCTTGGCACCAGATTACAGCCAACGTTTTTTGCCATTCAATTTAGGTTGTTCCCAGTGGTGTCCCGGGAACCAGAGAAGGGGATGTGGTGTCCTTCCAGGCTCCACCTATTGAAATAAATCCTAAGCATGCACCTCAACAAGAGCAGCTCACAGCAGATTTTATAGAGATTTAGGGTATGACGTGTGCTCTCTGGGATCCCATCAGCTCAGTTTTCACTAGATATGCCCAGGGGCTCTTGACCTTGGCTCCTTTTTGACTGGGAGTAGAAACATAAGATGCAGTACCTCCCAAAAGCCACCAATTAATGGCTCAGTAAACTGTGCAGTTCTGCAACTCTCCATCTTCATTTCATGTGAATAATGATATCACTGACAATTGTGATGTTTTAATATCCATATTTAATGTAAGGTATTATTTTGCTGGTCTGAAGGAGGTAATTTACTTTTCCAAGCTGGCTGCTGACTCCTATGGGTATCACCCACTCAGATAAGGTCAAATCCTGCTTCTGTGTTTTCTTTACTATTGTGCAAATGGAAGAGACTTGCTTCCCTTTCACAAGCTGAGGTAGTGTGGAGCAGAACAAGACAGATGCAGTACACGGGTCTGTTTCTTGCAAAACATTAAAGCACCCTTCCCTCACCTTGCTTTCATCCCTGCTGGCTGACCCTTTCCATGCTGTATGCAGCAAAAGCAGTGCAGGTTTCAATCATAGGTTGTAGCCTGTCGTTCCATGTCTCGGTAATTAGTTAGACTCCTTGTCTCCAGTTCTGTTGCCCCTCTTCTACATGCACAGGTTAGAAGGTCTTAATTCAGGATTCCTTCAAGCTTTGTTCAACCAAGGAGACTGTAAAAAAAGCGTGAAACATTTTTTATATATCCTGAATGCAGCAAACCTTCATCAGAGATGAATTTCACCAGGCTCACTTGCAGTTTAAAACAAAGATCAGCGTTTTATCTGGACTTGGGTCCAGTCCAGAGACATCCCCTTTTTGAAGGTGCAATGAATAGGGTCTGGCATGCTCCTGAAACCTGGCACTTTCTATCAAGATGGGGTTTCAGGAAATAACTGGAGACCACTTCTTGTCCTCTATAATTCCCTATGCTTATTAAAGGGTTTCATGTTTGGGTGAAGGCTACAAAGGATTATGGACAACTTGAAACACTGAAGTCAGAAGTGCCTTAGGCACCAATTTTCCCCTCCAACTAATCCATCATTCCTGCTGTGATTTCAGGAAAGTGATATAGTAACCTGTCTCCTTAGAAGAAAGGATGGCCCACTGCTGTCTTTTATATTCCATTGAATTATAACACTTTCCTTTTTCATCTGGCCTTTCGTCACAGACTTAAGTGTTTTTCTTTCTGTGTCTACAACTATGTCAGTTTCTCATTCATTATCTACACAGGGATGGACACACCAATCCCATACACAATCCTTCCTCTCTTCTCCCACAGGACTCTCTGTGGAGTGAATTTTTTCTAATTTGGAACAGATTCTCAATTCCTTACCAGAACCTTATCAACAAATGTATCTGATCTCACCACAGACAGGAATTTCATGCAAAAACATGCTTCCTTCCCCCTCATTTCCAGCCACCCATAGCAGTAGACATCATACTGTCTTCCAGCAATCTAATCAAGAGTCAGAGACAGCTCAGTGAAGCATGAGAAGTCAGTTCTTCTAGTCCTTCACTTTGCATGTGGTCAGAAAAAACCCCATCAAAATCTAGGTACGGGTGCAATTTCGGTAGTTTTAATGTGTGCAGGGGTACGTTTCTACCCTGATTAAAAGGTACTGAATATCTCACATTCTGAGACCATGTTTAACAATAGTAACAGACGTGTATGCTAAGATTTTATGGGTAATTCATTAAAGATTTGATTTAAATGTGTACTACTCCATGGTCAAGCAATTATTGAATCTTTGCTCATGCACGATCATATTGTTTACTCTCAAGAGGAAAGCAGAGGCATGGGGAGTGAAACATATTTTCATTCAGAATGTACAAAACAGATTTACTTGTGAGGTAACAGGATTACAGTGAACTTGCAGGTATGTCAGATGGCTTTTCTGAGCTCTGGAAATTGTTGGCAAGGTGTCCTGCAGTCAGCTGGCTCCCTGTCTCTCATTAAATCTACAGTTTTGCTCTTGATCCTTTGGGGCTCCTTTGAATTCAGAGGATTGCCTGTCCCAGCTCCTGTATGAAAATGCTTGGTGAGGATTCCTCAGTAGGGTGAGACTTATTGAAGTCACAGGAGTCACAATGAAAACAGAGCCACAATCATGAAAATCCACAGAGCAGAAAGCATCACCGAGAATTTCTCTCTCAGTTTGTGCCCCTCTGGGCTGTTTCCCTCTCAGAGGATGCTGCCTCCTACGTGTCATGTAAAGTACCCATAAAAATGGATCAGGAGGATAAAATATGGAGGTATGGGAATACAAGTGTATATGTGATACTTCAGTAGTTGTTCTGAGGTGTGCATCTATTCCCCAACTTATTTAATTAACCCTGCCAATAAACAGACCTAATGAGTCAACTGGCTTGAGTAAAAGAGTGTGGTTTTAGTTTGGAAGTGTCTCTCTGTTCTTCTCAGTTTCAGTTGCTTAACAGTAGAAACCTGGCATGGATTGCACTTCACCTAACTCATATAATACAGCTACCTCCACATGGGCAGATTGCTCATCAACTCTGTTTGTGACCTATTTTGGATTAATTTTTTCTTCTTTAGACTACAAAGGGGGTCAATACTATCACAGTTGAAGAAACCTGTATTCTTCACTTCTCAGCTTAGAGGGTGACAGACTCCACGCCTTCAGCCTGGAGCTCAAGTCCTGATTTTCACTGCCCAGGGCAAAAAAATTTGCAGAAACAGAAACAGGCCGTGATCTTTTGAGTCAACATCTTCACATACTGGATAAACCCTCCTTCTCATACTGGCATTCAATTCTTTTCCTTGAGCACATTTTCTTCTCCTGGGTAGTCTCTCCCTTTGCAACAGTTGGTACATAACACTGCAAAAACCTCTTCTGTTTCCTTCTTACTATTTAATTCCCAGATGTTTATATCATGCATTGAATCTCTGTTTTCAAAGACAGTTTAATGTGCTACCATTTTTTTGCACTCCTTGAGTTCTGTTGCAGAATAGGTTTGTGTGTTTTGCACCATTTTGGGTACTTTTCCTACTCCTCTTTTCAGTAAAACTCTTGAAAGTTTTGCTTGTCTAACAGCTTTGCTGATAAATCTGGGATTTTATAAATTGAACTCCCATACTCTTAGTAAGGACTCACATATCATGTCTAGAGCTGCGTGTCTGTGGCATATTCTTTAATGCCTTCCTGCACCTGTTAGATTCTCATGAGAAAAATGAATTTTTCATAAGATGCATTCTTCTGGTAGATACAATAGGTTTCAGTTTTTGCAATGATCCTATCAATTTCTGTGCAGCTGTGAGCAAGATCTAGATGTGGCTGAAGATATACAGGACATTTGCAACAATGACAGTAAAAATAAGAATCATTTTTCAATTAAGAATATTTGCAAGCAAAAATTTCTTGGCACTGCTCAGCACCTCTGTTGTTCTTCCAAATATACAAAGAAAAAACATCCTATTGAAAATGGGGTTCAAGAATCCCACAAAACAAAAAGCTCAATTCAGGATTCAATTTCATGCTGTCTGACCTCATTAACTGTGCTCCATGTGTTGTCCTCATGAGGCACTGAGCAGGTACATTTAATGGGAAAACAAAAGTCCCTTGTATCTGCACTTTAAATTATTTTCATTTTTAGATGGCTTTAAGGAACAGAAATGAGACCCTGCTGTTAAAATGTATAATCCAGATCTCTGGCCAAGACCACTGGCATTTCTGTGCTCTGGCAGGTAAAGGTGCAGTCACCAAACTGCAGAGGTTCTCCTCCAAGACTCCTGACTGCCTGAGAGGATGCAAAGGGAGAGGATCAGAGGGCAAGGTGTTTATTTATTGCTTCCCAGTATACCTTCTGCATCACTGCTTGCTCCCAAAGCAGTGAGTTCAGTTGCACGTGGCAGGTCTGGATTTGGAGCCCCACAGAATGGAGATTGCTGTTCATCCACAGTGCAGGAATATCTGCCAGGGTTTCTCCCAGTACTCTGCAAACCAGACCTGCTTCTGGCTGACAGAAACCCCTCTGCCCCTCTTCCATGAGGACATTTCACAGAAGGCCCGCCCAGTCAGCCAGTGCAGCAGCAGCACAGGGACATTTTGCCATCTGTTGTGCTTTGCCAGCTGAGCTGCTCAGACTGTTTCTGGGAACAGGTGCCTTTTGCCAGCCCTATCTGCTGCTTCCATCCTCAGCTTGCTTTGGCAGGATGATGAGCAGAGAGCTACAGACTTGCTGAGACCTCTTCAGCTCCCCTTGAGGACCAGAAGTCTGTGCACTCCTGATACCATCCAGGTGTGGACCACATGGTCCCAGCCCACACATTTCATCTTTGGTGTTCCCAGTCTCATCTTCCTGAAGAAATACAGCTATTCTCAAAAGAGAGGGGACTCCTTCTGTGGAACTGGTCCAATCAACCAGTAAATGGAGATTTTCAAAATAGCCCACCACACCATTCTGCCCCATTCAGGGATGTGAATCCTTTTCCCTTCTTTCTGTCACCTTCCATTTACTGTCCCATCTCCTTAAAGCAAGGACAATTTAAAATCATGTTAGAGGGCTATGAAATTAATTTCCTCATGCAGCAGATTTCAGGATTTTTAGCAATGACATCAGAGGCCATCTGGAAAGGCCAGCAACAGCCACATATCATCTCAGAACACACACATACCTAACACCTCCTTCCTATATGGAAAAACACAATGAAGTCCTCCCGGCTCAATGGAGTTGTAAATGTCCTTTAAATCTGTCACTTTAATGTCCTCTTTGGAAGATGCAGAATGAGGAGGTAGTTTTTTTTCCTTATGGCTCTTTATATAATAAACCAGAGGAATTCAAAGTACTCCACGGATTTGTTACAGGAGTTCTTTGAAAATATTGTGTTCTGGCAGGAGCAGCAATAAAGTTTTGATCTGTGTTTTCTTCTGACATTCAGGAGAATGTCAAAAGTCAACCTGGCTGCAAGCAGCTGAGACAAGATAAATCTTTTGTGGCAGTAGACTACCAAAGTCAGGCATACCCTGTAGGGGTGTCTTTATTCTCTCAAAGCACATGTAGGAAAGGTGTAAAAATCAGATTTTCCATCCCAGGCAAAACTTCACACTGGGAGAACAGGACTACAGGGTCTGCTGCCTATGGGATATTGTAAAATCCGTAAAAAAATTACTGCACAATTGTAGAGCAGTTAGCCAGCCTCACAATCACATAATACCTCTCCAAAATTGTGTCAGCAAAACCAGGGGTAATCAAACAGTATTGCTGCACGCCGAGGCACCAGTATTTTAAGCACCTTTCTTGACAGTTGGAACTACAATGGTTTATTATAAGGAGTTAAACAGAAAACTGCATGGAATGAAGAAAACAGTACAACGGGACAAATAGCAAACATAACACATGGAACAACCAGCAAGCACAACATGGAAATCATCAAATAAGAAAGGTGCTGTAATGGGAAAACCAGGTATTTTGATGCTGACAACTTCAGACATGCATTCTTTTCAGTTCAATTATTGCCTCCACACATAAGGAAGTTACACTACATTCATTTTTGTATTTTTTGTATTTTTTGCACTTTAATACTACTAATTCATTTTTTTCAGTCCAGCTCTTTCTTCCTTTTTTCCTTTAATTTCTTTTTCCCCTACAGTTCATTTTAGCATAGTGGCATGCTTGACTGGTGTACCTGGCAGGCATGAAACATTCCAGGTCTGTATTTATGAAAGCAATAGATGAACTGGTTTCCCTGCTCAGTAGTTTCCTTGCTTTTTTTTTTTTAAATTCTTGAGAATGCAATAAAAGACATAACCAGCTTTTGCATTTTGATTTTCATAGATTTGTATTTTGTAAAATTTTTTGCCCTTTCTTTTCTTGGTTTGATCTGCAGTCAGCTCCATCATCTTCTCTTCCAAGTCTGCAGTAACCATCACATGACTTCTCTTGTTCTTGTTTCTTGCTCAGATTTCGTTTTCTTATTCACCTTGAATTTGAGTTTCATCCTTGTACATACAAGCCCAGCAAAAGACTTGGGCCTAAAGGACCCTGAACACAATGTCCTCGCTTGAAAAACATGTTACAGCAAATGCCCAGAAGATCTGATCCCAAATATACATGTGGTACATGTGGTGTTTTCTGTACATCAGTAACTCTTTGGTTTGCTTCTGATTAGTGTACTCATTTTTCTTAAAATAATTTTGCTTCTCAGCCACTGCAATCTCCCTTCTGCATCCATTAGAAGTCTATTACTGTGTTTTTCCTCAGTTATTGCAATTTTCCCTTCTCTCTCTCTCTCTCTTTTTTTTTTTTTTTTTTTGTGGTCAATCGCTGTTTTGCTTTTGTGTGGGCAGGAAGAGAGGTTTTGTGCTGACAATGTTGATTAATCAATACGGCCACATGTTGGGATATATTTAGAGGGAAAAAACCCCCAAGTTTTGAAAGAGTTTATACATGGAAAATGAACAAATGAAAGCATTGTAACCCTAATTAATATTTAGGGGTGACCATTCTTAAAAGCAGATAATTATTTAGTGTAAAGGACTGATGAAATTAAAATAATTTTGAAGTTTTCCTCAGCCCTTATAAAACTTTGGTTCTGGCTGTTTTAAAATGGCTCTGGTAAAGCAGACTGGAAAGTGAAGGAATGTATACAGACCATGTAATTGTCTGTGAAAAGGGAGAACAGTGAGACTGCTATTTCCACAGACTGCTTTCTTAAGAAACCTTCCTTAGAAGAAATTGGAAATCAGTTTTCAGGACTCAGTCAATTTAAAAATTATAAGCAAACACAATAAAGATCCCAAAATGCAAAACCTATTTAGACAAGTAGCCCCATGAATGCTAGACAGAAAGGGTAAGTGAGTATTTTAAACTCTTTTAAAACAGTGAGACTTAAACTCTTTTAAAACATAATGTTTATCTCCAATTCAAGTGAGCCTTTTTAATGTTTACAGGGGAATTATATTTAGATTTGGCTATTGCAGGTCCACTAAAACTGTGGACCACTTTGATTTGCATGTGCAGCTGTGACTTCTGTCATTGTTAAACTGGACTGCTACAGCAAGGGGAATGATTTGGAAGCGGACAGACAATTAATTCTCCTCCAGATAGATAGACTTTTTCCACAAGGATGTTGTATGGTCCTTTTCTTGCAATACTTCTCCTTCTGTTAATCCAAAAGCACAGTTAAGGGCTGTGTGTCAGCATCAAGTGCAGAACACCTGGAGGACAGCAGCATACTTTCAATCTTTCTTTCATACAACATCCAAGAAGGGATTAGGAGACTCCCAGCAGAGCAGATGTGCTGGTACTCTTTTACTACCTTTTCTATTTCATTGCATGATTCCCTAGGTGCTAGTGAGAGTATAAGCCCCGGGAGGAGAATAAGGGAGCAGAGGAAGGCATGAATTATAATGTGCAAGAACGAGTTCATACATGTTTTTATCATGGAAAACAATGGGAAAATTCTTATTGTAAAGGTCATTTTATGGGAAATGAGTGATCTGCAGGGCAGAAGTTTTAAAGCAATCTGAAAAACTCCAGTAATTTAGATCATTGCAAGCTGATGTCTTTGTCAAAGGATTTAGAGGGAAAGAAAATACAAAATTTCACAAGTATTTCTAGGAATGCAGAGGTTGTACACAAGTATAGCAACTGTTCGTGGGGCCTAGAAATTCTCTTCTATGTTAATTTCTTCAGCTTTTGAAAGGGGGCAATAAAGAGCTGGGGAATTGGAAATGACTCACCTATCTCTGTACTAAAGAGAGATAAAGGCTTTCCCTTCAGAAGCAGATAGGCTAGTCTGTATCACAACTGAGCACTCCTTTATGTATTTTCCTCAGGGAAAGGTGAGTTCCAGTAAGCAGGATAGTTTTTTTGCAGCATTCCCATGATATTTGAGCATGTCAGCATTACCTTTTCAGGACCTTGTTTCTTACTGCAGTTAGTCAGTGAAAATGATACTTAAGTATGCCAGGATAAATCACAACTTTCTGCATCATAGGTAGGAACAAACCATAATCAGATTTTAACAGCAAAAAGCTCTGTAACACACATCTTCACAACATCACATACGTTCAAAACACAGGTTGCAGAAGACAATTACCAGCTGCCTTTTCATCTATTCTACTTCTCCAGATAGGAATTCCACAGATGCTTATAAAGGGCCTATAGACTGTCCATGTTTCTTTAGTGGTGCTGCAGGCACCAATTCATATCCAGAGACATAGCGAGCTATCAAACCTTGTGCAGTGTCAAATAAGTGAGTAAAAATGCAACCTCCACACTAGCATTTCCTGACTTGCTGTCTAATGCTTAATTAATGATGTTTAGTCACATAACCAAAATTGTCACTTCAGAGAGTGTTGTGAGGTTTTAAGACCTTGGCCCTGTTATCAATGATCTATTGAAAATGCAATTTTTGATGTTAATTTTTTTGTAATTCTAAGTACTGAAATTATTCATGGAAGTATATAAAGGAAATAAATATAACTATGTACCACAACCTTTTAAAATAAAATTTTTTAAAATAAAATGTAAATATATAAATAAAAATCACTTATTAATACCAATGTCCTTTAAAGCAAGTGTAGTGAATAATGCAGGGAATTCAAAGGGGAGAGGGTGCCTGGGCACTGTGTGCCGGAATGATGTCACAGG
Organism: Acridotheres tristis; assembly: GCA_037013685.1. NCBI lineage: Eukaryota > Metazoa > Chordata > Aves > Passeriformes > Sturnidae > Acridotheres > Acridotheres tristis. The sequence continues at coordinate 26,070,162 of CM072884.1, read as the reverse complement.
GTGTATTACATGCCAGGAGTACAAACAATTGAAATTCATTAAATATTTCTTGTTGGAGAGTGGAATTTACAAAAAAGTATTTTGGTATGTCTCACAGGATGTTATTTCACATATACACACACACATGCTCATACCAAAACTTTCTTTCTTTGTGTTGAGAATAACTACTAAGGGAGAGATAAAAGTGGTCTTTACACTCTGCAACTACTGGTTTCTGCCATTGTTCTGCTCTTATTTTTGTCATAATTTTTGTCACCCTAGATCAATTTGTGTCCCTAAGCCTGATTAAGCACTAACACTTCCCTTCAAGATTTTCTGATTGATACCCTTCTGCAAAACTTTCTTCCTCTTTGCAATATGACAAGTGGTACCTACAGGTAGAGAAGAGATATACCAGGTACAGCCACCTGCCCTTCCAGTCATGTACCAGTCACCAAGTTGATGCAGCTGCCTCACACCTTTCTGTTCTGAGCTCAGAGAAGGCCCCTGCAAGAGCTGTTTCTTGGTCCTGGAGATCAGTGACTCTACAGGTTTTTTTTCTCCAACACAGAGAAACACAGAAACAGCCTTAAACTCAAAATTTGTGGTAACATTAAGATGCTCAAGTGAATAAACTAAAGAATTTCCACAAAAAGGAGTGCAAGTGGTTTTATTCCAGCTTTGGGGGTATCTCTGAACACCCTGAACAGTATCCTGAACAGTAGAGCTGACCTCTATTTCCGAGTGTCTGTACACAAAAAATTGATTGAGGAAAAAAAGATGTTCTTTAAAAAATCAACTCCTTTGCAACTTAATAGGACTCTGATCACCCATGTAAAATGAATCATGTTTTATTGCAATCTTCTCTAACCCTGACCTCCTTCACTCAGACACACCTCATGGAAAGAGAGGTGGAAGCACAATTTCAAGGGCAAGAAGCAGGTAATAATATTAAATGGCCACGGTGGGACTGCAGCAATGGATCGAGCAGATTGGATTTGCCCAGTGCACCAAAATGCCCATTCAGTCCTCACTTCTTTACAGGCTGCCTTTCCAGCCCCTCTGTGCTATATTTCATGGTCAAATTCAGGTGATGACATGGACAATTTAGTGTCTGAGTTCTTTCTAACCCAGGACATGGTGTTGTAATTACACGCTCCAGCGCAGGCCTGCATTCCGAGATAACAAACAACCTTGTAAAAGAGGGGGAAAAAAATCCTTTAATAGAGTGCAGTTCCCTTCTCCATGGGCTGAGAGAGCCGAGCAGGAAAGGAAACTCCTCTGCATCACTGTGTACCTGGAAGCACCAATCGGAACAAGCCCAAGTCATGCCAGAAATGATTCACCAGGAGCTAATGGCCACCAAAAGCATGGTTTATTCCTTTGTCCTAAGTGCTTTGCTACAGGCTTGATGCAAGTGGAATTTTCATAAGCAGTTCTTTCCCAGATACATCATCTCTGACAACGCTACTTCAGTCTCTGGTCTTGCTCGAAACACTCCTCATTAAGTATCAGAGGCTCGTTCCATAAAGCAGTTTTCACAGAGGCAAATTATCTCCCAGCACACACTCAATAAATCTACACCCAAATCATCTGCATTTCTGTGCTTTGGCCTCAAGACAGTTGTAAAGGACTGTAGGTTAGAACTGCAAAGTACTGTGGGATGCAAATTACAGGAAAAAAAATAATACCCATGTATAAGAAGGCAGAAGAAACAGGAATGTAGAAAAACACACAGGTTTTTTTTAAAGATAATATTAATGGAAACTTGATAGGGGCAAGATGAGGCTTGTAGGTAGCAATATAATTACTTAGTTGCTTGGAAATGTTGCCATTTTTTTGCCAGGATCAGCTTTAACATTCATTAAAAATGTGAGAGTTGTTGCCTGGTGAATTTGCTAAAAACCATAAAATTAACACTGCCTCAGCCACAGGTTGAGGCATGAGAGCATACATCTCTTTTTGTGTCCTTCAGCTCTTAGTCCTTTGTCCAAGTGGGAAACAACAAAACATCTCCACTTCTAGAATGGGTTGTCAAAGTTTATCTTCCTGTGATTTTCTTTTTAACGCCCCTTGGGTATTTGTTTGAGCATCTTCCTACTTGCCTTTTTTTTGGCCCTTTTTTTTTTTCTTATAGTCTATTTATACATATGAATGCATTCACAGCAAACAACCCAAAAATCAAGAGACAGTATTCATGTATGGAGAAGACACTTCCTTTTCCCATATACTTTTCCAAGCTCTGTCATGAACAGATGTTATTTTATCTGCAAGCCAACTGGAACAACAGTTCTAAGAAGTATGAACCATATAATTCATCTCAGTACGGTGTTAATTCAGGGTTGATCTATACATAGGCTGGAACTAAAAAAAGACCAGTCCTATAAATCATACCTGCAGTTCAAGTGTGTAGATGAATATTTTGAAGGCTCATCCACATACTGACCTGATTTTGTTAGTAAATCATGACCAGAATAGGTAACAGACTATGTTAGTCCCAGTGTTTCCAGTGCGAATCTGATGGAGATTTGTTTAACAGAGAAAGGCCACTCTGAGTGTAAAAACACAACATTGTCACACCAAGGTTCACTGGTAAGCTCAGATTTAAACCCAAGTTCTTATTTTGGTTCCAGTTTGGATGCACTGATGCCTTCTAAAACCTGGAGATAACGGTTTTGATGTCACTAAAATTAACCTTTTCATTCCTGCTCCCAGGCCCCCATTACCTGATTTACTGTACATCACTCCATTGCCACATATAAACAGGCACAGGAAACACAATGCCTTTCATCTCTCCTTGTGTTTCTCCATGAAGAGCCAAACTCACCAGAACTCTAGGGCCTTTTGGAATAGGTCCTCAGGTATCACCCCAATCTGGAAGGGTTACTCTGGTACTCCAAAAAATGCACCTTCCTGTGCCACCTCTTCTCCCCAGGCAGGTCCCAGAGAGAAACAGGCAAAGACCTTGGATGTTTCTCACACCTTTCTCCCTTTCTGCTGTGCAGAAAATGATGGGAGAAGAAGACTGTATTTGGGGTGCAGGGAGGATCAAGGTAGTTGTGGGCAGAGACTGAAGGATGGAAAAAAAGGGGAGTGATCTTTCACTAGTGGATCTGAAATAAGGCAACAGAGCAGCTGGACTGCTCTGTTGAGGGAGAAGATGAAAGAAGCAGAGACCAGACAAGAAGGAAAAGAGATTGGGAATGCATGGCCCCACAGGAAGGTGAGGGTGGGGATGAAAAGAAAATTATTTTCCAGGTGAAGGTAGAGTAGAGAGGGAATGAAGATAAAGCAAGGAAAGAATTAAACTTGTGATGGCAAAATGCTGGTCCTAGCAAAGAACTGGCACTGCACTAGAGGTGATTAATTACAGTGCCTTTTTTTCATCCCGGGCTTGTTCCTTTTGGAATACAACCATACATGGTTTCATTATATGCAGACTCCGAGAAAAAAAATTTTAAAAATTATCCTCATCCACATTACTTCAAATAATGGCTTCAGCACTCTGTGCAAGACCTGCTGTGTTTTATGGGTGCTGAGCCTCAAAAGCTGGCTTGATACATAGCAGGATGTTTTTTAAAGGCCTATAGAGTGAAACTGCTAGTGATGTAAACAACAATGTTTACAATATTTATTATGTGATTGAGCACATTGCATAAACACACCCAAGCTCTGTGCACAAGCAATCACTGACATATTTACACCATGGTGCTGGAGCCCAAATGCAAATGTGTACAATAAAGCACAAGGCAACTATCAAGTGCCACACGATGAAACAAAAATGGAAGCCATTACATCTTCTGGATTCTGAAAGCAGATTTTTAAAAATAATATTTTAGAGCTAAATGCTGCTTTGAAAGACATCATAAAAATGTGCTTTCAGATGAAAGACGGGGGAAAAAAAAGGATCCTTCCCTTTTTAAATGATGGACCTTCCTAGGAACTGCACTTCACTACAGAAGTTTCCAGTGACAGGAAATAATATTGTATTGGCAAGCTCTTAAGTGGCAGGCTCCACTGCACGTCCAGAACTGCTATCTGATGGTGATTTCACAGGGGGAATGAGCATCTGTTTTGCCAAGTCATTATCTTAAGCCTGTGATAACAAAACTGAAATGACTAAATATAAAATGCATGCTAAACAGTAGGGATAAAATTAAAGAATTCAGCTGGAAGATGACCTTGCAATTCAGCTAGCAGAGGATCTAGATAAATGTGACTGTTTTTTCATTTGTTTCAATGAGCTCATTGATGTAAGGTTTGTAACACAGCTACACATGCACAGAGTATCATAGCAATATACATATAGCCACCAGATGCTGAAATAAAAAATGCACTAATGAAGTTGCCAAATTTCAAGAGCCAGGTGAAGGTTAAGATGTGTGTACAGACCAGTAGTGAAGTAGACATTGATGTATCAAAAGTTTCCAGCATTGTTATCGATATGATATGATTATTTCAAAAAATTGGTTTGATACCAATTTGTGGCATTACATGTTATAGTCTCTAAAGAAGCATTCTGGATGAACAAGAATTTAAAAAAAGGAGACATGATAATGAGACCTTTACCAAAGTTGTTTTGATTCACATAGGTTGACTCTTCACTTAGAGTGAAGAAGATGGGTAACATCTTCACCTAGGACTATTTATATGAAGATGCTCCTACATAAAGAAAGCACTTAACAAATAAGGTCATTGATTCGCAACAGCAAGCAATACCTTTGCTAAGGGTTTGAAGAAAACAAGTCCATTTGTGGATGAGGAGGGAAATAGAGGACACTGATCCAAGAAAAACAAAAAATAGTATTATCAAGATCTATCCTTATCTTCCCTCTTCCATAGAATCTTTTTTCTTCTCAGACTTTGTATCCTTTGCTCATCCAGCTAAATAATCTGAGGCAAAAGAAAGAAGTTCCTGTCTTTCTTCTTTCTCTATACCACAAAACTTCCTCATCTTGAATTGCAACCACAGCAGTCTCTTTTTTTACTGGCCTTGCCTCCCCAGACTTCCCTCCACTAAAAACAAGATCACTAAAGAGAAGTTCCAGGTCCACAGCTTTTGGCCACTAACCAGTGATATGCACCCTAATTCTTGTGAAGAGCCCTCCCACTCCTGCCAAATGTTCTCCATTTCAGCTGTGAGTATGTGACATGCAGGCTAATCCCAAATCATGAGCCTAACTCCATCAAGTAACTAATTTTTAATCCCTCATGACTCTCACAGACACTGTAAATCTCCCACACCCAGCATCTATTTCTTGGCTGTAAGAAAAGCCAGCACCAGCCTCCCTCTAAAATGCCCATGCTGAGAGACTAACACAGTCTGTGCAATAATTTAAGGGTCTATTTTCCCAACTCAGAGGACAGAAAAAAAGTCAAGTACAAGAAGCCTGTTACAAGGAGTAATTGCTATAAAGCTGTGGTCGCCAAGAGACAAGAGACCCCACTCGTCTTCTTCCTTGGTACGTTCCCACATTTCCCCAATGCCTGCTAGTTCCTAAAATGCAAGACACCCTCTGAGGTGCACTCAAACTTTCCTTCTCTGACTTTGCAGCTTTTTAAACTAATCTTAAAACAAATGGCCTTAGCATTCTTTTCTAGTTTCATCAGTGTTTATTATGCCATAAGAAGCTCTGTCACATTGAGACTCATTACTCCCTTGTCCAAGGGGTAAAAACATTTCCTGAAATACAAAACCAAAACAATCCCAGTGAAAATAGTGAAAAATCTCCCTCAAGAAACCTTTCTTCAGTGAATGTGGTCTCAGGAAGCAGGTAGAGAATAGCCCAACAGCAATATGAACAGGCCCTTCTGTAATTTTACAGGGCCATTTCTTGAATAGCACATTTCCATCTGCCATAAACCTTTCCCTCACATCCCTTGTCTTACCCTGCATCCCCTATGTAGTGACATCAGAGAGGACAGGCATTTGACCCTGCACTAATGCAGGTCACACAAATCAAGGTCACACAAAGCAGTGAGATTGTCAGGAAGAAGCCAGAATGGGGCTGCCATGCAAGTGGAGATCCAAGCCTACACAGGATTGTGGAGATAGAGGGCAGGGCCAGGAGGGCTGATAGCCACTGCTTTTGAGATCCCCAGGCAAGGCAAGGTGATGAATCCTGTCCAGGGTCCATCTGGGGAGTTCAGTGAGGAACATCTGGAGAAGGGGGACAGAGATGAGACTGGATATGAGGCTATGGCACAGGTCTGTAGATTCCTGAGCTGAGACAGAGCCCAGGGCCCATGGGAAGTGCCGGTGGGAGGAATGACCTTGCTACTCAGGACTAACAGGGCACAAGTCTTATGAGGAGCAGCTGAGAGAATTGGAGGTGTTCAGCCTGGAGGAAAGGAGACTCAAGGGGGACCTTATTGCTCTCTGCAACTCCCTGAAAGAAGGTTGCTGCAGCAAAGTGGGGGTCAGTCTCTTCTCCCAAGTAACCAGTGATAGGACAAGGGAAAATGTCCTCAAGTTGCACCAGGGGAGATTTAGGCTGGATATTATGAAAAATTTCTTCATAGAAAGGGTTATCAAGCACTGGAACAGGCTGCCCAGGGAAGTGCTTGATTTGCCATCCTGAAGGTATTTGAAAGATGTAGATGTGGCACTCGTGGACATGGTTTACTGGTGGACTTGGCACTGCTGGGTTGGACTTGATGGTCTCAAAGGTCTCTTCCAACCTAAATTCTGTGATTCTATAATTAGTGCATTAAGGACCCTGACCAAATATATCTTGATAAATGAAGGTGAATAACTTATTTTAAAATGAAGTCTCTAGAGGAACTGCCCAACAGTGAGCTCTAGTCTCCAGGCTGCAGTTTTTGTACTTCTCACACAAAGCATCAATGAATTATTGCAGAACTAGCACACAACCTCAGTAATAACAATAATAATGATGTATAGTCTCTTGTGTGTTGGACTGAAAGAGGCTTGGGACTCTCAGCAGAGGCTTGTGGAAACCAGATGCTGCCAGTGGAGGGGAGAGATGATCCCCTGCCATGCCAAGACACCACAAAGACGAACAGAGATTATTTCTATACAATTTTTGTTGGTTTTTTCCCCTTTAAAAAAATCATTATCTGAGCTGAACTATTCCTTTTCCTGCAAGAATCTGTCAACTTTCTTCAGCTTTCTGGGGCTTTAATGAACCTGATGTTTTGTAGGTATCTTAACCTTGTAGGTATCTTAACTTCCACATCTCTAGCCTGGTACACTACATAGTTCTTAATTTTGATGTGTAACCACTGCGAAACATCTGGGCTGCAAAGCAACAGTCTCTGCTCTCACCAGATAAGGAATTATTCTGCATGAAGACGAATGTTATTCCTTTAATTTTCTCTCTCACTGACTTCTAAAAGAAATTTCCCTGACCCCTCTGCTGCATCTCTTCTTCTCTCAGTGTTAAAATGCAAAAGACTAACCCTGACTTACCTCCTCTCCTACCACGGACCAATCTTTTTCTGTAATCCACACCTCCCTTCATCTGCAATCCCACTCATGTGGGATCCCTACTCACCCTTTGTCTGTAAAAGGACACACATCCTTCATCTGAACGTCTCACCAAATGGGCTCCAGGCCAAGGCACCACCTCACACAGGGGTAGGCAGATAACACTGCACATTGTCATCACTTTCTTGTCACAGAAATCCTAAGCAACACTTATTTTTTGCTTGGATTCTCTCTCTGCATATTTTGCTCTACATAACTTTGCTATATATTTTTATTTACTTTCATGCAGTCTTAATACATCAAACCTTTTCTCTTTTGCACAACATGATGAAACTTTCCCCAGGAAGGACTGTGTTCTAAAGAGACATTTATTCTATGCTTTGTCTTCCCCTTAAGGAACTTATTAACATGGATCCCTTTTTTCCTTCCTTTCTTCTTTCTTTCTTTCTTTCTTTCTTTCTTTCTTTCTTTCTTTCTTTCTTTCTTTCTTTCTTTCTTTCTTTCTTTCTTTCTTTCTTTCTTTCTTTCTTTCTTTCTTTCTTTCTTTCTTTCTTTCTTTCTTTCTTTCTTTCTTTCTTTCTTTCTTTCTTTCTTTCTTTCTTTCTCTATTTTCTCATTGCAATTTGCATACTTGTTTTGTAATACTGCTTTGTGAGCTGCTTTGCTTATTTAAGGGTGATTCCATATTTTAACTTAGATTCTCCTTACTTCCCCCTAGCTGCCTTGTTTATGGCACATGTGTTTCTCATAAAAAACCATACTGGCAGTGCTTTGTTAGGGTTGGTTCTAGCTGGTTCCTCTGAGTTGGGAAATGAAAAAATAAAGGTGAAGGACCAGGCCTGTGGTGGAAGAAGCTATGGGTTTTGGAGAAGCATTTTGCTGCCATCCTCACTGTTGTGCAGTTACCCTGGCATCCTGCCAACTCTTTTTGCATCTGAATTTGTCAAATGTCCAATTTTGTGTCCAGGTTTGAAAACCTGGCCAGCCTACTAGGGGCAGTCACAAAGATGGAGGCGTGGTGGGGAGGGCCAGCCTCTTCCATTAGTTTCTGCCACCAGTCATGCAGGATGAAAGGCCCCTATGTTTAGGACACAGTTTGATGTATCTGTAGGGAGAACTGAAATTCAAGCAGAGGAAGACACTTCCAGAGGCAGCCAGGCGCAGGTCTGCATACTGGAAACAGAAAACAGGTGTCAAATGATATTGACTCCTTGATGTCCCTCTCTCACTTGTGTATTTTCCCCATCTGAGCTCCATTCACATTAGGACAGGGCTCAGTAATCTGTCTTCCATATGTTCTAAGGGGAAACTGTCTCTTCAATGGCAAAACCATATCAATTGTTCCCTGCTGGACCCCTCCCCATGGCTTGTGATGAATGGCCCCAGCATGCAACCTGCTCTGGGAGAGATGCACTTTGCTCACTGGAGATTGCAGCCTTTCCCCAAACCTTTCAGCAAGGTTTAACAAGTTCATATTTCTTAACCAGATCTTGCTCACAGAACTCTGTCAGAAGTGGATAAATCAGGCTGGAGAGTTACAAAGAGGCATTATCTTGTCATGTGGGCTAAGTTCCTGGTAGGTACTTTGGATCCTGACTACCACTCCCACTTCAATCCATTGCAGAGAGCTAGTAAGTGCTTTTGGACCCTGGGCCTTAGTGGCCAAAGTAGATTTTAATGTTTATTAGGGTGCTCATGTTGCATTTTTATGCTGCCTATTATCTTCTATAGCAATTCAGTGGTTGTGGAGTGGTTTTAGGGGGCAGGAAATTATTTTTATTCATTAATATTTCTAGTGAAATCACTATGTGCCTTTATCACTATATTTTCGATCTACAATATTACTCAGTTTTCTACTTAAAAATATGGCCTTAAAGATTAATGATTTGAGGTACCACAGTTTGCATCCTACAAAAAGTTCAGCAAAATCAGAAATCTTGTACCTTGTGGAGCTGTGGACACCAGTTGCCACAATAATGCAAAAATGGTATGTCACGTCCAAGCTGCTGAGCAGCATCCCTGGCAGAGTGGAATCAGAGCACATTGTGCTCATTGTCTGAATATCTGTAACATAATCTGACCCAAAGATGGTGTGACTGATCTTAATCCACATGGAAGACAAGGTTTGTGAAAGTTAGAGTGAATATGGGGAGCATAGTGTGACACAGAGAGGGACAGAAGGGTCAAGTGCTCCTTTTCACAGGAGAACCATGATCTTGAATCTTCTAACAAGCAGTCCTTCTTCTCCACCTGTGTTACTTTCCCTTGTTTTTCTCCCCACCTCACCGAAACCCTTATTTCTTTTGTTACTCCTTGTTTTAATGTTTTCCTGTGCTCACTCACTGCATCTGAGTTTTGCACCTGCTACTGACTGCTCATGTCCCATCAGAGGACCCTATCTGCCCTCTCCCATCAGGGCTCTTAAATAAACCAGGTGAAGCATTTGCATCAGGAAAGACTCACAGAAAGTCAGATCTAGAATCCAGGCTAGTAATTTAGCAGCCCAGCTGCCTCCTTACTCTCTTGAAGCAATGCAGGAAGGCTTAAGGCAGAAAAAGCTGAGGTGGGTGCTCTGTGCTCATTTCCATCACTGTGACATGAAGCTGCAGCTGCCAGTAGGAACATATGAAGGTCTCTGCTCTAAACTTTTATGTGGCCAAGTGCAAATATTCTGAAGGAAGTCGGTGGGGGCAAAAGGAGCAGGGCCATTGTTGCTGCAGGCCATTAACACCTCCTGGGGCTGTGCACATATTTCAGGTCATCTAACATGGGTCTGGCTGGGCTGCACAGTCTTCCCATTCCTCTCAGCTCCAGATCCTTCCATGGTCTGCGTGAAGAGTGTGTAACATAAAATTTGACATGCCCACCTACCCACTCTTTAGGGTGCAAGGGGCACTGACTGCACCCAAAAATTATTACTTTAAAACTGAGGAAGAAGGGGGAAAAGATAGGAGGTTGGTTGATTTTCTTCTTTTTAAGTAGGAATGCTGAGCCTGTGGGACTCACTGAGGTTAACAGTTTGTTGCTGTTCAGAAAGGGATTAGGGATTTATATGGATAATGAGAGCATATACAGTTTTATTGGACAGAATCGGAAAAAGTGCTTTGGGACAAGATCTAAATCCTTCTCATGTTTCAGGGCATAAGCTAAACATGAAGCGATAGAGGCTGGAAAGAAAAATGCTGTGTTCAGTAATCACCTACTTCATCACTCTCTTCTTTCTCCTCTGATACAGCAGACACAAAAAAGAGATTGTGAACTTCAGATTGCTGGTCCCTCCCAGTCCATGTCAGGGCTGTTTCTAAGGTAGGACAGAATCAAGGGACTTGAGTTTTCTGCATGTGCACCTACCTTCCCAAACAGGGGCAAGCAAGTATTCATCCCTACCCAGGCACAAATGCAAATCTCTTGAAAAATAGGCACAGAGTTTCCCCATTCTTTTATAGCAGGATGTTTTTCAGTTTGTGGAATGTTAATTACTCTTTACGGGGTTGCTATAAAAATTAGTTACCTTTTTATAACAAAAGGCCCACAGCCAGTATTTTATAGACAACACACGAAGAAGTTTGGAATTGATGATTTACAGATCAGGAAATAACACTTAATCAGCTTCCCTACCTTCCCAAGTGCGACTGTGCAGTTTTATGCCACCTTGCTGTTTTCAACTCATTATTTATTGATGTTGATTGCTTGACATTTCACGACAGGATATGCTTGTTCTGAGAGGTGCACTCTGGGATTTAGCCCGACGTGGCAGAGAGATGTGGGTTATATTATTTTGCCCGCAAGTCAGCTATATCATGTGTCCCAGCACATAGAGTGGTCCCAAGTGTTTATGTCACACAACATAAAACCTACTTTCAAGGAGGGTGACCGCCTTCCCTGCACCACACAAGAAAGGAGCCCAAGAATGCGAAGCAAATACCTCATTTACACCATCCCTACGGTATGGAACACACTGCCAAAACACCACTCCTGCTCACCATCACTGGCTTCTGTAACATCTTTCATCAGGTGGTATGAAAGCTCTTTACCTCCATGAATCAATTAACTGCACACCATCACCGTGATGTGGAAAGACAGAGGATAGCTGTAGATAATTTATAGATAAGTAAATGGAGGCACTTCTTATGATCATATTCCATTTTAAGCGCTACAAATCACAGTCAGTTGATTAATGTCTGCAAACCCCTCGGAGTGCCTTGTGCTTCGTGCATCACTAGTGAAACACTGCTACAGCAGTTTGTGCCAGCATGGAGGGAGGGATAGTCTGACATGCTGCCAGCAGCAGCAGGAGAAGGTGACAAACCTGCCCAGCGTCACACCTGATGGGTCTGTGCAGCTGTCAATTACAGCGTGCAGGAGGGACGATGTGTTGCCAGGGTTCTACCCTCACCACTTTGCGACCCTCCCTTGCTGGAGGAGACATGGAAGAAGAAGGATTAAATAAAAGCCTACAGTCTCCGACATTGCAGCCTACCATGTGCATGGAACTCAAGGTTACAGTGTGAGCACCCTCACCCAGAGCTCTCAGCAAGAGAGGCAGTTTTACCTTGGGAGCTTCTAAACCACTACTGTCAGCATCTCTTGGGGAACAGTAACTGTAAAAGCATGCATGTAGCCCAAATTAAATAAAAATAAAACCAGAAAGGTGCTCCTACTGGTTCTAGACTCTAGCGCAGACTTGGTCTGGAAAGAGCATTATTACTCTTGAAATAGGCACAGCTTTACATTCATACACACTGACAAACAAAAAGATGGTAATAATACTCATTCATTTTCATGGAATTAATTTTTAAGGTAATAGAATTTCATGGCAAGTCAAAAGGTAAAAATCCCAAGGATAGTTTATTGATGTACTTTGCTAGATATGTTTTTGAAGAGGAAGTTGTTCAAATTAGTAAAATTTTACTTCAGTGACTTTTCATTTTACTAACTGGGTTAGGACCTTTTTTTTCTATTCCCTTTCTTTTTTTTGTATTCTTATTTAAAAATATACACAAAACATTTTCGTTTTTGTTCACAAATATTGCTTTAAGACAAATGAGTCAACATACATTTTTATCAAACAGTATGAAGCATATTCCAGCAGTATTTATGTTACAGCTGGCTGAACTGGAAAAAAAGCATCTGCAAACATGCCAGCAAATCCCTCTCCTATGATGCAGTCCCACAGTCTGTTGAACTTTTCCAGTCATTTTCCATCATCCAGTAGTACAGCAACTTTTCCTTTCTTTAAGTGCTTAACCCAGGGCACACACAAGCACAAGCATTTGTTACATATTTAGTTAGAAAGTACTTAGCACCTATTTAAACTCCACATGCTTGCATGAAGTAATTGCTCAGAGTTCATTTTGAAAAGGAGACAATACTGACAAAACAAACAAAGTATATCATATTCTACAAATCCATGAATGTGCCTGAGTTTGAACAGACACATAAGAGAAAACCTTTGAGTTAAGTCATGAAGGCAAAATGTATGGCCCACTGAGTCTGAATTTTTTGAGAGCTTTGCAGTGAATGACATCCTGACTTTTAACAAATGTCATTTATTTCACTAGGAAAGATTTTCAGTGACACTGATGTGAGAGCACAAGCTCAAAAACCTAGTGAGGCTTTATAAGTGGACAGAAAAATAAAGCTAATGAGAAATTTAAATGAGCAATTGATATATCTGTAACATTTAGTAGACAAGAAGAGGTAGTCTACAAGGCTTTATGAGGAAAGACAAACCAGTGTGTTACACAACGTCATGGAAAGTTTCTGGTGTACCCACTTCAAAAAACTCCTGGAAAACCTAAGCATATCCACATGGCATCTGTACTGAGACCATGATTCAGTACTCATTCACTAATGTTGCAGAAACTGAGAGCAGCAATTCGCAGGTAAGGTATTCCAGTATCTTGGAATCTGTCTATTCAAATATGCCTTACTGGAGAAAGCTATAGTAAATGTAGTTTATCAAAATAAAGTTAAGAGGTGATTCAACCCACAGCCCCAGAAAACTAAAGAACATGTAGACATCTAATCAGTTCTCATGGTTACCACAAGGCAGAATAACAGAATCACAGAATCACCCAGACTAGAAGAAGAGCCCATGAAAGTTATCTAGTCCAACCCAGGACCACCATAATCACCTCTAAATCATATCCCCAAATGCCACATCCAGACACCTCTTAAACATTTCCAGAGGTGGTGACTCCACCACCTCCCTGGGCAATGCATTCCATTGTCTACCCACTCTTTCAGTGATTTTTTTTTTCTAGTATTTAATCTGAACCTTCCTTGGCAGGAGACCTTGCAATTCAACCCTATGTGTTTTTATTAATACATATATCTAAAGATAGGAAGAGATAGAGACTCCCAAGATTGTTCCTGGTAATTTCCAGTGACTATCTTTATTATCAAAATAGTGTCTATTTTCAGTTTGGATTTGTCTGGCTTTATATTTCTGTCATCAGTACTAATTAAGCCTTCCTATTATGAAGGGAAACCCCTAAGGCATTTATTATTTGTTTTCTTTCCATGGAAATATTTCCAGTGTATCACACTCCACCCCTAACTAGTCTATTCAACAGATGAGAGAAACGGACTCTCAATGTTTCTCCACTTTTTCTGTAGTTGAAATTTCCTTAGCACCCAGACAATTGTTATGACTCTTCTCTGCTTTCTTGTCAATTTTGAAAATATTTAAAATTAGGGAAGGTAGAATTGAATGAATTATCCTCAACCCATTTTCACCAGTGCTCCTTATGGGTTGAAGGGTGCTCTTCCACACATTTTCACACCCAGCTAATGACCATGCCATCTTTGTCTGCTTCCTGAATCAGGTGGAGGGATGGATAGATCACATCTCAAAGATGGAACTTCATATTTAAGCTGTGTCTGGCTGGGATGGAGCTAACTTCCTTCAAAAGCAGTGTGGAGTCAATGAGTGATTGTGAGGTCATTTGTGTGGGGTCCATTCGTAGCAATATTTGCTAATACATTTTTTCATGAAAATAAAAAATAAACACTTATTTTGAAATGCTACTGAAATGAAATTGCTGGCTCTGTGAAACCTTAAATGCTTGTCCCAAATCAAGGTGTCCATGACATTGTCCTGTATTGTGTCACCCCTGTTAATTGCATTGACTGGACCACTGAAGAGTTCCTTGTATCTATACATTTCAAATCTTTCCTGTTAAATTTGACCTTTGTCCCTGACAGGGAGAAATTAATCATTCCAGGGCTTCAAACAGTGTATATCTGAGAGAAGATGTCTGATATTAATTAATGCAGCAAATGAAAAAATCCAGTGAATATAACTTCAATATAAGCTAGTGGGAACATACAATATTTAACCTTTGGAATGAGCAGAAGACTCTCTGCTCCCAAAGCCTCAAGGTCACCACCATGTTTCTTTCAAAAATGTATGACATGGATCAGAGGTGATCCATGGAGCACCTGAACAATTCAACCTGCTCAGAAGCTGCCTTGGATGGTCCTGTCTCCTGAGTATGGAGTAAACTGGTGGTAGCTGCTTACTCCAGAAGAGTATGTCAGAATGATCCCTCTGTCATGTAGAGGGCATCCTGAACCTCGTGAACAGAATTCTGTCTCACTGAGAGGTTGATGTGCGAGAATCCAGTGGTATTCATGGAAGAAGTTACCTGGGAAAAAACCTGAATCATTTCCTCTTGAGGTGGAAATATGTTTCCAGACTGCCTCTTTACTAGGGGCCATTTAAACTCAAGAAACAGGCAATGAGCATGAAAGGGATGCATAAGCTGGACAGCTGAACAATAGGAAAAGTTATACCTACAAGGCCTGCCCAGCCCAGCTCTGTATGATTCCCTACTCCTGGAATAATGCTTGTGATTTCTTTGTTAAAATGATAGGCGTCCTTGGCCTAGTTGAGGGTCAAGGTATACAGCTCAGTGCAGAAGTTAGGGCTGACATTCTCTGGTTAGTGCTGTGCAGTGTTATGTTTAGGACTGGTTTTAGAACTGATGAATCAACTGAAGGAAGACTAAAAGAAGAAACATGTCCGGCTTCATTCTGCCGCAGTGACAAGATGACACTAGTAATCCCTCCAAGGCTTCAAAGATTATAGGGAGAAAGTATTGCTAAAGTTGACTTATGTGGGCATGAGTAAAAGCAAGGGGATATACTGAAGCAAATGAAAGATATTTCCCATCCTGCCATGAAGGTGTGTCAAGCAGTGATCTACACCTCTACAGGGAGAGTGGGAACTCCACTGCTGTGGTCTTGCTAACTGGCAAAAGACTGGAAACTCCCTGAGAACCTTTTCGTCAGAGTACTGCCATCAAGACTCTTGCCCTGTCCAAGTCTATCCTCTCTGCTGCTTGCCATGGTGGCAGGAATACCCTTTCCCTGAGACCATGCTCTCTTTGCTCCCAGCTGGTGAGTGGGGTTCCTCTTCAGTCACCCTTACACACATGCACTTCATTGTACTAAAGCTATGTAACAGTGCTGGCTTGATTTATGAGGGCTGCATTTCTTCCAGTGATCCCTGCTGGTACAGGACTCACTACTTCCCTTTTATGTGTCTGTGTCAGAGGACAACTGGAAACCAGCTGTTGGAAACTGATGAAAAAAAAACCCAACACAACAAAACCCTTTATTATCATTGTGATATTATTTCAAGTCCCAGTACCTGCCTATAGTCTCTGTTAAGGAGGGCAATGAAGACTGTGGCTGCAGGTTGACTTTATCACTGCTGTGAAGAAATTAAAATTATATTATTGAGTTTCCAGCTTGGACAAGTGACTAGGGCTGGTGAACCAAAACACATCCCCACTACAAAGTAACACTGATTCAAACTGAGGATGTGTTTTCTCAGTAGTCTTTATACTCAGCAACCATATGATATACATATTTCCTCCTCCAAAGTGTATGTTAATAAGGGGATATCAAAAGCTCAGTAACAATAATTATAATAGCATCTTTTTGTTAAGGCAATCTCCTCTCATATATCAAATCCAGTCGATCTATTGTGCTGTTGTACATTGTACAGATACAGCAGGGCTGGAGAGAGGAGGGTGGTGGTCCACAAGCACTCTGCCTTCTTCCCTTGCCAGGCAAACACAAGGGTCCTGACACTCCGTAGCTTGCTCTGCTCTCTTTGTGTGCACCCACCCCAGGGGTGGATTCCCAGTTCAAAGAGTCTCAATTTCCAGCTGTGCCAGGATTACTGGGGTGACTGGTCCAGGATGCACAGCAAGACACCAGCTAATGGTCCAAACACTACAGGAATGTATTAGAGAGAAGTGGCCAAAATCATCAGTTTGGATGTTCTGGCCTCATATGAATTGTGCAGAAATGTGTATATACAAAACCACACATGGCATTTCCCTTCTGTCTACTTTGCAAAGTGAAAAGCATTTATAATTGCAGCATCCATCCTCTTGAATATGTCAGTCCCTTCCCCAAGACCTGCTGAACCTTAAGGACAGTATCAAGCAAATCTGAGGGAAGTTGAATGGCTCTGAGATAAGGTCCTTAAAATTTTATGTGAATGAACAGCTGAAGAATGGAGAAAGGGACATATAAGTGTTTTCAGTAATTGAAAGACATAGGGAGGAGCCTGGGAATATTGTGGTCAGATGGAGAGAATATGGGAAGCCAGGAGGACTGGAGGTACTGCCAAGGGAGCTGGCTTCCGGCAACAGCAGAATAAGAGAAGAACTGGAGGAATGTAGAATACAAATCCATAGAAAACCAGGCTTGGGGAGTTGGATGGCTTACAGATCTAACTAGAATTATGAAAAATCAGTTTGCTAAAAATAAAAAATTTTAGAAATCTACTTTATCTAATGCTCTGATACTCTTTACCTCTCAGTGATATGCACCAACTCTCAGTATGTACACGACTGCTGTTGTGAGGTGCTGTGTCACTGTAGCACAAGTGAGATAAAACAGGACAACGGAAGTGACAGAATCAAATGAGATGGGCTGGCAGGAATTACCAGGCAGAGCCAGGGGATCTCACAAGCTCCTTTAGACCCCAGCGAGGTAAATCATGCTGGAGCTGGACAAACACTGTTGTCTTTCTCCTGCTGTTACCTTCCCCACAGAAGGAAGGTGTCTCAAGCCAAAGAGAAAGCCAAGCTCCTCCATGCAGCCTGCCACCCTGTGCCTCCCAAGCTGTTCCTGTCCCTCCCCCGTCACCTCCTCCTGCCTCTGCACATGCCAGGTGACAGCCTGTCTCAGGAAGGTATTTATTTTTGCATTATTGGTTAGCTTTGTTTTACCCCCTAAGTAAACCTTCCAGTATTTATAGCCTTGCCTCTGCACTTGTAGTATATATTAGCCTTTTATGCCTTCTCTGTCACCTGTTGAAATGAGAACTTGGGGTCTTCGGGCCTCTGCGGCCCTTCCCTTACATTAACTTAAATCACACCAGATGTGGGCCCTTACTGCAGAGGAAGACTAATTGATTTCGCCAGTCACAATATGCCTATTGTTTTTTAACACAAATAAACACTGTGGTGTGGGGGGCTTGGGATTGAATTTTTTTATTGTTTTTTTCCCTTTTTTTTTTCCCTTTGCCACAAGTGCCAAAGGTTATTCAATTAAAGGACTCCAGAAAGTGTGACTAATAATCCATGGGCAGGGTATTTCTACATTTGAAAAAAAAAAAAAAAAAAAGGAAAAAAAATAATCTCCATGCTACCCTGAGAACAGCAGCCTCACCAGGGCTGGCCATAACTGTGATGGATGGCTGGTGTGTGTAAGACGTTATTATTTGTTATATGAGTGGGGGGACATGGCAGGCACATTGGGCAGTACACCTGCTGGGCTCCAAGAAGCAAGAACAGCTGTGTGCATTGATTTAGACGCTTGCTACTTGGGGCTCCAGGAACGAATCAAGCGACAGCTCATAAAAAAAAGGGTTTTATGATTTTTTCCCCCCTTCTTTCTGCAAACAAACGGCCACATCATATGTTTTCCTAACGCTGCTATAACTCAAAATTAAATCCCAGCCCAAGGTGTCAGGCTGGTACCATGTCAGAATTGTAACGGCTTATTTTAAAGGTCGTTATGGATGTACCGGGGAAACGCTGAGGGTTTCTGCACAAAGGTGCCATTTCGTTTTGCTGGAGCTCAAGCACTTAAGGGCAATTAGCTCCACTGTTAAAAAATGAGCTGAGAGTGTTTTAACTGGTGATTTTATGCTGAAAACAACTACTAATTCATATTGTTAAAAAAGAAATTGCAGGCTGCCAAAGCAGTGTACTGCATGGCCCCAAAGCTTCCCCTTGTCCCGGGTCCTGCCCCCAGCACAATGTGTGTGATATGCTGAGCTGCATGTCACAGGGTCAGCAAACCTCTTCCAGAGCACAGGAGACCACAGCCTGAGCACACACCCTTCAGCGGGGACACCCAGGACCTTCTTCTCCATCCTGCACACCTCTGTGGCACTACAGAGTTGTATGTACTGTTGGATCCTGTAATTCAGCTCCAGGGAAATGCCACCATTCTTCCAGAGCAGCCTGCAAGGCCGCATTCTAAGCTTTACTAGTCCCTGCTCACCGGTTCTCACACACCACGGTGCCTGAAAAGAGCGTGCCAGCTGTGCCCTCAGGAACACATCTGCAGTCCTGTGAGCAGCTGGGGGCAGATGAGGTGCCACCAAAAAGATCTCAGCAGCTGCATTTGGAGGAGCCAGCTCCAAGGGCTGCTCTCTTGGTTGTCCTGGCACTGCTTGGAAGCAAGGAAGAAACATCACCATAAAAGGTGCATCTGAACTGAGTGCATAGAGCTCTGACACACAGAGAAAAAAGATCTCTATGAGCATTCTTTGCACAGGTGCTGTTCAAGACAAAAGCATACTTTAACAGCAGCCCTAACATCCATTCCTCCAAGTGGGTGCAGAAGAAGTCATCAGAGAACAGCTCCTGTTCCTTACCCTTCAGATGTTTCTTTTCCCTCCTTAAATCTGTTACTGATGCAAAACATCTCAGCCCTAAAATCATAGATTTTACTTACTGCATTATGCTTGTGATAAAGAACTAACATTTGGCCACTTGTGCAAAAGCATGTACAACAAATAGGCATAAATACTTAAACAAGGACAGTTTTATAGGAAGACAAGACCATTTGGTGGGGTTATCCAAGAAAATGCAATTGGTTTTGCTTTTCTTAAAGAGGAAAGGACATGATCAGCTTTCCAAACTGGGACAAAGTTGATCTATTTCCACAAACTGGCAAACAATATGGTGCAAATCAATGAAAATGATAAAAATAAAATTAATCTGATCATTGTAATGTTATCCAGTCTTTTAGGCTTTCAGACTTGCCTTTTGCTTACGAGAATAACAACAGTGAAAAAGAACAAAGGCCTTTGCAAACATGAATTTGCACTATGGGAGCTATTTGTGAAACTTCTTCTCTGACCTGCTTCTCAGCTTTGACATAACAGCCAGCAGACAGAAAATGTTAAAAATAACAGGAATAGAACTGAAAGCACTCTAACAAATGGAAAATTTTATCACTTTCAGAATGAGATTCTGAAAATAAAATTATTATATCCCTTCCTTCCATAGACATGGATGGGTAAGCCCACAGCTGACACAGAGCAGAAAAAAGCTTCAGAGACCTTTGCAAGCAGCAGAGAAACCTTTGCTTCTCCTCCTTGTTCCTACTTGACATAGTCTTAGATCTTTTAGCTGTACTACTTCCATGGTCAGCAGACATCATTGGGTGCCCTGGTTCTTCTCTATATCTTCTCTCTATCTGCTCCATCCTGACAGCAGACAGATTTCAGGCTCTCCTTACCTTTTGCTGAAAACATAAAATATTGAGCTGTTCACAGTAACACCAAAAAAAAAAAAACAAATCCAGGAGAAAATTTCAGTTTTCCACATTAAAGGTTGGCTGAAATAAATTCTGAGTCCACAGACTGGATGGAGGAAATTCTTGCCTGTGAGGCCAGAGCTGAGGTCCATCTAGCTCTCAACAGAGCTGATTTTGTATCTGGTTGCTGGCAGTGGCAACAGGATATGCAGTTTTGCCGTAAGACACAAACCTAGCCACTACCTGAGGTAGTCAGGACACACCATTGTTGAATTAAGGATGCTAACAGGTACAACCCTTACTTGACCTGTTAGTCCATTTTATGGACTCACTGTCCACAAATTTGCCTAAATCCTGAATTCCCTCTGTCCCTACAACCTTCTGTAGCAACGCATGCTAGATGTTTGCATTCATTGTGTTAAAAACAGTTTTCAGTTCACCTTATCTACCACTGATATGATTTAGTGGGGTGCTAAGCAACAGGAAATACCACAACAGCTTTCATGGAAATACAGAAATATGCCAGGTTACGTATCTTTTAGAAACATTGGTCAATGGTCAGGGGGTGGCCATTTAACAACATAACAAACCCATGTATTTGACTGAAGGTAAAACCTTGGAGGGTCACTGAGCCACAAGAAAAGGTGATACATGTGATACAGGTGATGCATCTTTGGGACTCAGAAATCTCTTTTTCCTTCAAACAGAGCAATGGTCACTGTACCATGGCACAATACATCACTTGATGTGTTGTAAATAACCAAAACCACTGTGGAGCAAAACCTCAACTGGTTAAAAATGCCATAACTTCACTGTCATAAATAATATAATGACACTTTCTGACATATTTTTGTTTTAATAAAAGAAAGAAAGAAACAAAAAAATTTAAGGTCCAAAGACTGTTGTGGTCTTGTGAATCTGAGTGTCTTCTCACAGACTCAGCAGATGTAATTCTAATTGCCTTAAAACAGGAATTAGTATAAAATATGAAATAATTCCCTCAGCCTCTTTCATAATTGACAGACTTACTTTTTGTGTAACTTTGTATGTATAGAAATGCTAAGATGATAAATGCTGGGTTTTTTCCTGAAAAGTTCCCCCAGATAGAGAGTACTTGTGAAATGTGATAAGCTCAGAGTCCTTATTTCTTCTGATAGTCTGTGGAAACCAGATGGGGTGGAGATGCTTAGAAGTATTGTATAAATTATCTTTAATGTGTATTAAATGAATATTCTTATGCAGTTGAGATTATCTGCTAGAACAAGATCCTACTTCTCAAATTTATACATTAAAATTCTGCATATGCTTTGCCTCTTAGATATCTCTGTCTTTTAAGGTTGTGGTAAATCCTGGTGAAGAAATAGAATTGCAGCAGCAAGGCAAGTAAAAGAACTAAAAAAAAAAAATCTAAACGGATTTGAACACTTTTTCTTCCACTGCCAAGATGAAGCAAGTCATAAAAGGTAAAAACTGCTGTCTTGGAGATATGTCCTCTAAGTCCTGAGCTTACCCGTTAGAGAAAGAATAAAAATGTCATTGCCTATATGGTTTTGGACGTGAGATAAACTGACAGACTTCTGTTAAGCAGAAGAAGACTTACAGGAGATATGTACTACAGCCACAATGTAAATTTTATATTGTGCATAAATAAAAATTACAGTACATGTCCTGAAGGACATGCTTCTCTATTGTTAGAAAATCTAGGTGGTATTTAATGAAACAACATAGCCCTTTAAAACAGCATGAGGAAGACAGTGAAAAATCCCCAATTCTATAGGAGTAAATTTAGAATATGAGATGGCATCAGGAGTAAAATTTGTCTGAGAATTTGGGTTAACATTTTAATTTTAGCAAATAGCTTTGTGGAATCTTTAATAGTCTCTCTTTTTTATAGGGCTAAACGTTTTCAAGCAATAGGAACAAAATTCTTCTTCATTTCTTTGTCTGATGTGAAAAAATGACATCATTCATGAATAATTTTTGCCCAGAAGTAGGCAGGAGAAGTGTTTTATGTCTAAATTGAGAGAAGGTATCTCTGATAACCCTAATGCATTTATTCTTTGCCTCTTGAAGACCACATTATCTTCTCAGCTTCTGATATCTTCTTCTGGCACTTTTCAAACTATTCAAGGTTTCTTGGGAGTTCCTGCATTTTGTGCTGAATGCAGCCTATCTCTTTATAAAATGCAAATTCTGATAGGATCATAGTCCACAAGAGAATTTTTTGTTTTAAAAATACATAACAGTTACCTCCTTCTCTTTTCAGGGTTTTGTATAGGGGCAGGCTTCCAAGGCTTGACATGTTCCAGATGGATACACAGAATGGCAGTGCGGCTCAGTAGTGCCTTGTTCTGTGGTTAGACCTCAGTGCAGGAGGGTAGGAAACAATGGGGGGAAAGTAGAATATTTCAGGCAAAGTGTCCTAGTTTTGGAAAAGGCCACAGGCTTTTTGTTCATTTGCAAGCACTTTCTCACATTACGAGCTAACGGGTTTTTACTGAAGCCCTTGTCAGTCAATCTCTCTGTGTATTTCTCTCTGGTGCTCTGTTAAAGCCAAATAAAACCTATTTGCCTCTGCTTTCCCTCATTGTTGATGTATGTAGAGTTATCAGCTTCTTGCAGGTGTCTGTTTCTTGCATTTGTAATGACAGTTTAACAAAAAAGTCAACCAACTTGGGGCCACAGAAAAGCTTTCACAAGAGGGGTCAAAAGGGTTTCCTCTTCTGCTAAAGGTCTGCTACATTATTAGCAGTGCTGTGATAGAGATATTTACCTGTTGGTTGCTTTTCAATTGATTCAACATGTGGCTACAGGGAGGTTAGAGTCCTTAGATTAAACCTGTTGGAAGTTAAAATCCCAGAATAATTTGGGGGGGAGGGGAAGAAAAGAGACTGCTCATCCTGTTTGGCTTCATTGTGACTTTCCACTCTGTTTGGCTCCATTGTGAATTGTGAACTGTTTTTAAGTTTAGCCTCAACTAAAAGAAAAGAAGCAAACAACAGAGAACAACAATCTCAAACAATTAGGGTTTTGACATCTAAGGAAGGCAATGTTGGATGAGGTCATCTCATCACAGCCCATAAAGCTATCTCTTCCTCCCTCTGTAATATCCATGTTCCAGTCCAAGTTCCTCCTTAGTTTTTTTGTGGCTAAAGTGAACTAAACATCCCAAGCAAAATATGTGCCTGATTTATTGGTTGTCTGGGAGAATTAATGCTACAAATCCAATCATGTCTAATTTCAATTCAATAGGAAAAGCAAAGCCCAAAAAACAGACCTCCCCACGAAAGAATTAAGGAACAGATTCAAGGTTTATAGAGCCAGAGGGGAGCAGCCTGCACGTTGATCCTGACCTCTAGGAGAGTACAGGACAGACCACTACTTCCCTGAATTACTTCCCTTTGGAAGTAAGGCACATATCTTTAAGAGCAACAGTCAATCTTTAGTTTTCAAATTTCCAGTGATAGAGAACCTTGTCCTTTCCTTTGGTGATTAGCTGTCCCTCTCTGATAAAAACGTGTGTCTTATTCTTGGTCGGATGTTACCATATTTGTATTTCCAGACATTGGATGCTCTGATGTCTTTATCCAATAGATAAAAAAACCCAAACCCAAACAAAACAAAAAAAAAGTTCTCAATGTGGAGAGATATGGACAGTCATCTTTATAACATTTTCAAGAAATCAAGCTCTTTTATAGTCTTCTGCTCTGGTACAAGTTTTCCAGCCTTTTAACCATCCTCTAGATAATCCTATGAGACCTTTTCCACTATTCAATATCCCCAGCATGAATTGTGGGTATCAGGGAATATAGATGTTATGGCTGCATTGTCACCAAATACCATACCTGTATTCATTTCTAGTTCACCTCTGGAATCCTTTCTGGAGGTCTTCAGGGAACCTCTAGTGGACTGTGTACCCACTGTGGTCCCAACTACCATCCAGAGTACAAATGTCTGTATGGTTTTGGGTTTGGTTTAGGGTTTTTTTTTTTCTTCTTTTCAGAAGATTGCTTTTACTTCCTAATATGTTGCTTAGCATCTGTTTCACCAGGCAATCTGGTCTGCATTACTATTTTATCTTCTTGCCCTTTTTTTTTCTCCCACTCCATAATATTTGTGTCATATCCAGTCTTTGTCAATGGTTAGTGCTTTTTTTTTTTCCTTGGACATTGATACTAATCCTAAATAGTTTAATTCTGAAAACTGAACTACACAGGGCTCCAGATAAAGCTCAGGTTTTTTTTAAAAGTCCAGATTGATAGTATTTCCAATTTATAATTTAATTTTTAAAATACTTAACATAAGTTACATTCACTTTTTATTAGCTGGTTTCTGAATAAAAACCTACAGTGACACTAAATGAAATTCCATACTGAAGGTTATTTTATTGACATACTAAGCTTTATGCACTATATTTAGAACCTCATCTTCCTTGTATCCAAGGCTGCTTGCATAAGATCTATTTTACTTAAATCCACGTTGAACATACGAATTTTTTATTCCAGAAGCTCTGTCTCAGCCTCCACTATGTAACCTATCAGTTTTAGACGGGCATCTGCTAATTTCCATCACTCCACTCTCCCCTTTATAAGCAGTGTTGTCAGAAAGCTTTTACACAGATACGTACATATTTTACATTTTTAAAGATTGCCAGAATTTACAGCCCTAATTTCAAAGTCCAAAAATCTCCCTTTCATCTTCAAGGCTTTTTACTGTAGTCCTCTTGCCAAAGAGGAGTTTTTGCATAATTTCCATCTTTCATGCAGAGCACAAAGCTTCAACAGTCTGGAACATCTGCATTGGCGCTTAAGGAGCAGCATGTCGGGTGAGTGCAGTGACCAAAGACAAAACCACCCCTCTCCTCTTCTCTGCAAAGTGCATTTCACAGATATGAATGAATGGAGAGCTAAAACACCAAAAGCAGGGCCTAAGAAAAAAAAAAAAAAAAACACAAAAAACCTCGAACAAGTAGAAATATGGGAAGACAGCAACCAGCTCAGTCCAACAACATCTTTAGCCATCCTTCTCTTTTCAAAAGTGCAAGAACAAACAAGGGAGGCAATACTGACAGCTTTGTGAATGGAGCAAAGACACAAATTTTGATGAAGCTGTGTGACTTGTGTGTATTCTACCATGAATGCATGATAGACAGACCTTGTTTGAGCTGCACACATTGCTTTTGTGCTAAGTGTCTTACCTCCAACATCCATGCTTTTTGTCCTCAGGATATGAAACAACAAATGTCCACTGCAGTCAGGAGTTTTAAAAGAATTGACTAAAGAGTTTTCTAATCCACTGAAA
Organism: Acridotheres tristis; assembly: GCA_037013685.1. Taxonomy (NCBI): domain Eukaryota; kingdom Metazoa; phylum Chordata; class Aves; order Passeriformes; family Sturnidae; genus Acridotheres; species Acridotheres tristis. The sequence goes on along the minus strand of CM072884.1, from coordinate 26,044,631 downwards.
TGGCTTTTAAATAAATCTCAGGCTCCTGAGGATGTTGCAAAGAGAGAAAAAAGGCAATCTCATGCCATTAATTATAAATGATCAACAGGAAAGCTCAGGAAACTATAATCCTCATGAAACTTGGCTTAGCAACCCAGGGTCTGGGGCAGGTGGAAAAGAAAGATTGGAAGGGATACTCATAGAGAGAGAAAAGAAGATGTACATTTCCCAGTGGAACATCTAACATCTCCCTGCAGTATTTTGTTTTCTCTTTGACTGAAAAGTGGAAAATATCCTTAGCTAATCATTTCTGGAAGAAATGGGAGACTCAGAGTTCAGCATACAGAGAAATTCTTTGGTTCCAACAGTCTACTTTTCATGTGCATGTCTGAAGCTGCCAGACACATGCTTCCTTCCCAATAAAATATTTCATCTGACCGCTGGTCTTCCTTTTCTTTTTCTTCCCTTGAGACTGGGAAGTGGAGGGAGTGCTTCATTTCAGAGAGGGGACTTTTTTTTGTCTTGCACTTTTTATTTACTCCAATCTGTTATGTATAATAAGGGATCTTACTCAACTTGCCCTGGAGAGTATTTACCAGATATCAAATATCACAGTTAATTTGATATGGGACTTTAATCTTAAACCACCTGCTTTGACCATGTTTTGGCTAAACTGTAACTGGCATTAGTCTCGGTGCAGAAGTGGGTATTTTTGGAAGCCATAAGAAAAACGTCAATTTTAATGTTACGCAACATATGGCTCTTCTGAATTGGTTTGTTTTGTTTCTGTTGTTTTAATATGCTTGTTCTAAAAGGATGCTATTTTTGAGCCTTCATAACCAAAGAACATCTGAACTGTTCCAGTTGAAACTTCCCAGGTGTTTACTTCATGCTGTTCTCATGTTGCAAATAAACAAGTTAAAATAATGAAAGCATAATCCATTTAACACACTTCTGTGCACATCCATATTCTAAAACCTCTTTAAGAAGAAAAGACGAGACTTCAGACTCCTGGGGCTATTAACCTCCATGTTATCAAAGACAACTCATTCCAACATTCAGACCTTGCATAGCAGGCATGAAAATATGGGGAGATATGTTACGAAATCAGCATAGTTTGGGAGTTTTTTTGCTGCTGCCATTTTGTTGACACTGGCCTCATTGCTGTTCTAAGCAGACTGTGACACTTCTTGGCATAGAGTTTCAGACTGGTTAATGGAAAACTGATAGCTAGGTCTCACAGATTTAATCATGAATCATGTGCTTGATTTTGTTCAGCAATTTCTCTCTATCATGACTGAAGAGTGGGAAAATTTAAGCAGTAATAGTTCAAACTGAAAAAGCTTTTAATACCCCTTGTGTTTGCCTGTAAGTTTTCAATAAATATTTAAACTGCATCAGGATAATCAGTGCATTAAGCTTCACTCCAGTGATCCACCTGTTTCGTCTTTCCATCTCTGGCAGCAGACAATATACAGGCTTATTAGGCAAAACTTGCCAAATAGATAAACAACAACCTAAAGGAGACCTTTTCCTATAGATGTTGATTAGGAAATGAGCTTACATGTTCAAAGTGCAAGGTACTGCCTATTGTCAGCCTTGATTTAATTGTATATTACATTTGGCACACAGTTTTACCTATGTAGCCTGGCATCATAGTTGTTAAGCACTAAGCAATACCTGTGATGGAACTAGCTGCACTGGTAACTTCATTTTTTTTGTTATGTGGATAAAAGGACTTAGAGCTACTAATAAGAATGTCAGATTATTTCTTCTGTCATGCACAGCTTTTTCCCAGTATTGACTGCTTCTCATTCACTGAGAATTCAATGGAAAGAAAAGCCTCCATTGCACCAGGTTTGTTGGTAGGATCTGGACCCCAAGGGGGACCCATGCTGGAGCATTCTGTGCTTGAAGAGACTGCACCCTGTGGAAAGCACCCATGCTGGAGCACTTCCTGAGGAAGGACTCACACTGGAGAAATTTGTGGAGGACTGTCTCCCATGACTGGAGCAGGGGGAGAGTGTGAAGAGTCGTCCCCCTGAGGGGGAATGAGAGCAGAGAACAATGTGTGATGGACTGACTTGCCCAGAGAGGCTGAGAACTCCCTATCCCTGGATGAGAAGTTGTGGCTGTCCCATCTCTCAAAGTGTTCAGGATCAGGCCGGATGGGGCTCTGAGCAGCCTGGTGTAATGGAAGGTGTCCCAGCCCATGGCAATGGGGTTGGAACTAAATGATCTTTAAGGTCCCTTTCATCTCCCATCATTTTATGATTCTATAACCTCAATCCCTTCTCCCCATTTTTCTGAGCTGCTCTTAGGGAGGAGATGGAGAAAAGCAGAAGTAAAATTAAATCTGAGAAGAAGGAAGAGGTGGGGAGAAGGTGTTTTTAAGATTTTGTTTTATTTCCTGTTACCCTACTTTGATTTGATTAGTAGCAAACTAAACTAACTTCTCTAAATGAAGTGTGTTTTCCCTGTGATGGTAATTGGTGGGTGGTCTCTTCCTGTCCTTATCTCAGCCCATGAACCTTCCATTGTATTTTCTCAGAGAAGGAAGTGACACAGTGGCTTTGAGGGGGCATCTGATGTCCAGCTGGGTCAACCTATCCTCACACCCCATGGATCATCTAATGTTTGGGGTTGGAGGGGACTTCAAGGTCATCTAGTTCCAACCAGCCCTCTACCCACCTGTGTGTCTCCCATCTGGACTTGGTCCTGCAAGTCCATGTCTTTTCTGAGCTGAGGCCCACAGAGCTGGATACACTACTCCAGATGGGTTATCACAAATGCCAAGCAGAGAGGCAGAATCACCCACCTCAACCTGCTGGCTACACTGTATTTGGTGCAGCCCAGGACACCGGGGTTTTCATCCATGGTGCTCTCAGGGTTGTTGTTGGAGTGCAGCACCTGGATGTGATGCAGCAGATGTGTGGAACTTTCCCATGGGGTGGGAGGTTCATTTTGCCATGATGCTGTAAGGAGGCTGAGGCTGCAGCTTTCACCAGGGATGGGCTCCTCCTGAGACAGCTGGAACAACCACTACACAGGCACAGCCTTTTGTCCCAGCAGAAGCAGAATGTGATTAATATCTGCCAGGAATTACCCATGTGACAACTATAAATAATTGGAAAAAGAAAGTGGAAATGGCAGGAATGTAAAAATCTGGCATCTCCTTTCGTGATTTGCAAAGCAACACCCGGAGTCCAGCTGAAAAGGAGATCCTTAGCTTTGTCTTGCCAGAAACAGAGGCAGGAACTAGCAACCTGAATTACGTGAAGTCCATCAGGTGCTGGCACTGGTAAAGAGAAGAAAAATTTCAAATAAATAAGGTAAATGGGAAGACTTCCTTAGAGAACATCTACAAAATTTCATTATTGTTAAACTAGAGAGCCAAGCACAGCTTTTCATTTTCACCTCCCTGCAAGATTGATTTGACTTGTATATAGTGAGGGACTTCGGTCTTTTGTAGCCACCTGGAGCAGGGGACCGGCAAAGGCCAAGGTATTTCCCTATCCAGGTGGCCCTCATAAATATCTCAGTGGAATTTATTTTCTTTCATTTACTTTGGCATTGCTTGGGCACTGCTTGATTAAGTGGTGTGTAGGAACTGATATGCCCAGAGATAGACAGCCACATCTGCTAACCATTTGGATTAATTATTACACCTGTACCATAAAACACGTTAATAAAGTGTTGGTGAACAGGTTCAGGTTGCAGTTTTAAAAAGGCCCAAAGAAAGCACAATGCTAGTCACATACGAGAGTGAGCCAAACCTTTTGCTGATAAGATGCTGCAGGTTCCAACCACATCCAAGGAAGAGGCAACATCAGATACACATGAAAAATAAATCACACTCAGGAGGAAAGTGAATATCCTGGCAGGCTATGCCTTTGTAGTGTATTGGCTAGAAGGTGAGTGACAGTACACATTCTTTCTTTCCTTCTTTCTTTGCTGTTAGATGTAGAAGGAAAAAAATCATTAATCACTCTGCAGGATACAGCACTTAAATGGGTAAAGTTGCTGAAGGGGTCTGGTTAGCATCAGCCGATTTTTCATTTCCTTTCAGTGGGGACAGTGTGGTGCTCTGGAATCCCTGGAGCCCAGGACCATGAATGCAGGTATTGAATTTTCAGGAGGAGACAATTAAGACCAAGAATGTGAGACACAATCATATTTAAATTAATTCAGATACCTCAGCTGAAGACCTAAACCCTCTGCCTTCTTCCTTCTTTGGGAGGCATATCTGGGAGGGCTTTACTGGGCTGGCATTAATCATTAATCATATGAGCCTTGTGTCAGTTATGATGGAACACAATGGAGCTCTGTATTTATTATTTCTTCCCCTGAAAAGGTTTACCATATTCTTTCTGCTTGTGGAAAATCACTTTCCTGAACAACCTCTGCAAACATCTTTTGCCTGTTTTTTACAGTTCTTTATTCTGAGATGGACTGAAGTCAGAATGGAGTGAATGTGGGCCCTGAGCCCCATGCCAATTCTTTATTATTTTCCAGATATCTCCTTACCCAAATTGACTTCCATCATGATCTGCAGATGAACTGAAGAAAGAACATAGGACCATTGTGAGGACACCTCAGTGTCATCTCACCTGCAATCCTTCTCACTCTGGCCTTCATCTGTGATTGATGCTGGTGTTTACCTGACATCACTGCAAATACCAATAACAAAGGGACACATCGCTGCTATGATGTCCAGCACCACTAGGCAATAGTGCATGGTGAAGGAAATATTTCCAAAAAGAGGAAACCAGAGCATTCACCTGTCCCTTAAACCTGTTCAAATTATATCTTTCATGTCATCACAACCCCACCCCCAGACTCTACTAGAATGCCTACAGCAAGGACAGTTTGTAAGAAGTAATAAATCTACCTTTGGGAAGGTCCTCCAAAGGCAGTCTGGCCATCCAAAGTGAAGGATGATCTTTCAAAGAGATTTTTCATTAATCAGGACAGAAAGATTAAGTTAAATGTCTGCCTCATCTGCCCAAAGAAATATTTGTATGTAAATATGGCAATCTACAGGGGAAAGGAGTATGGAAATGTGAAATACACTGGGATATAATTTTAAGAGATAGCCCATGATAAGTCTGATAAAGCTTTTGATCTTGACATGTGTGTTTCAGTATCTGAGGTTTACTTTCCCCTGCAGCCTCAATTTAAGATTTTGTGGTCTTTACCTATATATGCATATACTTCAATACTTTGGAAGATTGGAGTTAAAATAAGCATTTCATTTTCTTGATTTTCAAACCATACTTCTGCAGTCTTTTTTCATATCACCACTATATCATTAATGTACACTTCTGCGGCTACTCTGATCATTTGAGCTCTGCCCAGGTAATAGGTGCTAGTTGCAGTGTATGAATAGCAGTGCATGGAAACTACAGTACATTAACAAAATTCATTTTTCTGTACTGGAATAATCCTTGGAATGTATTCATTTCAAGCTATTGTTTAGATTTACTATCCAGCTCCACCTTCTGGTAAACTTGAATTAAATCTAACTTTAAGTTTCTTTCTACGTGCAAATACTGAAATGCAACTATGCTACTGATCAGCACTTAAAGATGAATTATACTGACTTTACGAGTCACTGAATTTGTACTCCACTGCCGTTTTTTGGGATACATGAAATGAAAGTGCTTTCAGAGTAAGCTTTCAAGCTTTAAGGGAGATTATATGCATTCTCCTATAATGAAATTTCTGATTTGAGACATCTCTTCATGAATCCAAAATCCCAGACTCCAAAATTACAGAATTGCTTCCTTAGACTCATACTGCAACAGTTCTTTTAACTTTAGCTGCTTTTGAAAAAGAATGCATAAATGTGTCTAATGAGATATCCATTCATTCTCAAAGAGTTTCTCAAAAAAGATAAGCAGAAATGTGTTTATACTCAAAACAGAGCATAACTGGGTTTACTTTTAAATTGCTCATTTATCCCTTTACTTCTTATCCCTTTTGAAAATACATAAAGTAATCAGACAGATGTTACATACAAGTGACATCCAATACTGCTGATTTATGAAGCACCTAGGAGAGCTGCGTTCCTATCTTGGACAGGGCATGGGGATGCTATGAATTTCAAAATCAAAATTTCAAAAGTTATTTAATTAATCCCTTTATCCAGGCTCCTATCTATGATGTTTGGGTTTTTATGCACACTTCTTGCCTGTGCATTTGCAGTTTCTTTTGAATCCCCACCTTTTTTATTTGTGTACTTCTAGTATATAAGCTGTATCTCTACTAATAAACTGACTAGGGCTCAAGGGTTAGTCAACAATCATCTATAATGTTAACTTTTGATACACACACAGACACAGCTTCCCCAAACCAGCTAGACCCTCATGGACAAAGCCAAGGCACAGTTTAAGGGGCAGCACAGGCCAGTGAGAACTTTCCACAGGCATTTTGGGCAGTGGTAGGCATACCACTGCCCTTCACAGGCCATTTCATTTTTAAGGATTTTAAGGATTGACATTGTATATGGCTCTTATTTTCTGTTCCTGAGAGCACAGAAGACTGACAGCCCAGTTCATATTGTGACTGGGCAGAAGGTGGATCAGGATACACAGTTCTGGTATACACCTTGTACAAACCACAGCTAAAACCATGCAGTTTATTTCCACTTACTCTCCATGAGCAGACCACCTCTGTGTCTGACTATGACCTACAGTGTGCTAAAAAAGGTCTCTTCATTACTCCAGTGTGGAGATTACAAGCTCTTCAATATGCAGAAGACTGAGGACAGCATGCATTTTAATTTATTTTCTCTTGAACCAAATCCCTATCGTCTTCTGTGTTTCTATTCAAGGAATATTCAACTGCACTACAGCTAATGGAAGTATGCCTGAGTAAGGACTTCACAATTGTCTTCTTACTGAAAAAAATCCCATTGTTTCTTGCTTGTGTTACCATAGGGCATAAGATGTCTGTTTTTCAACCAAAGTCTCATAGGTCTGAGGACAAAAAGAAAACACAGTTCCGCCCTTCCAAGTGATCATAAGGCAAAACACAATGGGCAGCTACAGACAGATGAATGAGCACACAGACACAGAGAGACAGCGCTGGTCCGTGCAATGGGCTGCAACCTAACCATTGTCACCGTAGGCATCACTGGAAGGAAAACAATTGGAAAGAGAACTGAGCCAAGAGAGACATTTTATTTGCAGAGGAATTTGCATCTCAGCACTTGGTCACAGTCCAGCCAGAACAAAAACCAGAACTGTTGCAATGTTGAGTGAGAGGGGGTACAGAGCCCCTGCTGGGGACGTTCTCTTGGCAAACTGACCCTCACAGGACTTGCACAACCTTCCAGTTGCAGTGAACTGGCACATGCCAGCAACCACAAAAACACTTCCGTCTCAACTTTTCCAGCCAGTGAAGCTTGAAAGAGAGTGATGGAACAGATTTTGTCTCCTATTACAGGGATGCCTCCAGGAATGAGAGGCAAAAAAGAAGAAAATGTGGTCATTAGATCTGAAAATGTAACATACAGGCACTATGGTATGGCACCATAGTCTGGCCAAAGACCCAATAGCTTCTAAGTGAATGAGAGATGATGGGTAGTATAAGAACTGACTGCAAACAGCTAGAAAGGATAGGCTAGTTCCAACCCCTGGCAGCACCACAGGCTGGGGGCAGAGTGGCTGGGAAGCTGCCCAGAGGAAGAGGACCTGGGGGTGCTGGTGACAGCAGCTGAGCATGAGCCAGCTGTGCTCAGGTGGCCAAGAAGGCAAATGGCATCCTGGTCTGTATCAGCAATAGTGTGGCCAGCAGGACCAGAGCAGGGATTGTCCCCATCGAGTGCTGTGTCCAGCTCTACAAAAGTGTTGTGGAGTTGGAGCAAGTCTAGAGAAGGACAATGAAAATGGTGAAAGATCTGGAGCACAAGTCCTGTTTAGAGTGGCTGAAGGAGTTGCAGTTTAGCATGGAGAAAAGGAGGCTCATGGCGGGGCACCTTATTGCTGTCCACAACTCCCTTAAAGGAGGTTGTAGTCAGGTGGGAGTCAGACTCTGCTCCCAGCAACCAGCGACAGGGAAATGGCTCCAAGATGTGCCAGGAGAGGTTCGCATTGGATATCAGGAGGAATTTCTTCACAGAAAGAGCTGTAAACCATTGGGACAGGCTACCCAGGGAGGTGATGAAATCATCATCCCTGGAAGTGTTCAAGAAATGACTGGACGTAGCACTTAGTGCTGTGGTTTAGTTGATATGGTGGTGGTTGGTCAGAGGTTGGATTTGATGATCTTGGAGGTGCTTTCCAACTTTAGTGACTCTATGATTTAGTGTAGGAGGTACAGAAGAAGCAGGGAAAGGTTGCAAACAAAAAGTGACATGATCACAGTGGCAGTGTGTGAACACAAAAATGCAAACTGGCAGAGCTGGGATGAGTTTATCTGTGTACATGGAAGCTCAAATCCCCATCTCACTGTGAAAAGTATGTACGTGGTCTGAATGGGATTCATGAGACACAGGCTCTACCCAGATGGACTCTGAGTGGCCAGCAGAATGGTGATGCTTTCCCAAAGGATTGGAAAGCAAGTTTTAGTCAACTCGAATTCAAGGTATTAATTAACTGCACAGAAAGAAGTGTAGTTAACACAAGTGAGATTTAAATTGGAAGGGAGAGTGATTTTTCTCTAGCAGTGACATGAATTGCTGACATGGAGTGATCTGTGTGGAGATGCTCAATGGATTTCTGCCTTCGCCTGACTAGAAATTTGAGGGATTTTTACATTGAAAGAGATGTCAAAAAGGATCACACTCATAAGGAAGCTTGAGTCTGACTGGGCTCTGGCCAGAGGAAAAAAGTTTCCTCTGAATTCAATTATCTGCAGGATATCTTTGTCATAGGGTGTCAAAAAGAGTGCAGAATGGTCAGCCAACACCACCACCAGACTGAAATGGCTGGGACATTTCCTCTGCTTTGACAGCTCCTCTTTCCCTTGAGTGGAAGGAGACTTGTAATGTTGACTGGCACTGTGCCTGAGACAGAGACACAGCACTCCATGATCCACGTGACAAAAAGCCCCTTTATTGTTTTGACTTCACCTTAAATGCCTTTCTTAATGTTCCCAGGTAAGCACCTGTGATTGGTTCCAAGTTCAGGCTGCTCAGCTCTCTGACCAATAGCTCTCTGCAGCTTAGACTGGGACTCATTGGGTCAAATCCTTGTCTATCTCCAGTTCTGTCCTATCTCTGTTCCCTGGAGGCCTGTCTATGAGACCAGAATGTTTCTCCCGTATGTGGCCAGATTAACTGCCCAGTACAAGCCAGCTCGCACTGTGACAGAGACTGACCCAAAAATACCCTGAAAGATGATGAAAAGGAAACTCCTTTGCTGGTTTCTCCTTGCCTTTCCCTGCTTTTTGCAGTCTCTTCCTCTGACTTATCTTTCCTTTTTTAAAGTTTCAGTCCTGACAAGCAATACTAGGAGGCTTTAGACATGCAGGGATGTGTCAGACCTACAGGTGAATCAGAAAATCAGGGTTGCTGGCACATGTTTACTTGAGAAATCTAGGTGGATACCACAGTTTACTTTCTAAGTTCCCAACACTCTTATTTTCTTACCAAAAAAATTAGATGTCCTTTGCAAAGGATACCCTGTTGACCTCATTTTAATCTACATCACTTTGAAGGTCAGTAGGAGAGCTGTCTTGCTGATCCACAAATTTATTCTCATTGGTAATTCAGTGCCTTGTTTTTGGCCTATAATGACAATAGTTACCAGTCTAAAAAGTACTTCATCTTGCTTTTTATTGCCAGTAGAGTTCAAATGTGTTACATCCTGTGTGGAGACCCATTACACTTAAAAATTTTTAACTCTTTTCTTCAAGCATAAATTGAAGTTTCCACACATCTAATGTATAACAGGATACAAAAATTATAACTGTGATTAAATAAACCACAACTTGTAGTCTGTCACAGTATTCTAATTTTCTTTGTGTTTAGATATTCAGTTCAAAATTGTATGTGCTAGACCTCTTAGTGGTTAGAGAAAACAGTGGGGAGTTACTAGTCTGGAGTCAGACGGTATCTGATTTTCATTGGAAGCTGGAATATCTAAGGCAGGAGTTGGAGAAGTCCTTCAGAATAATTTTTCTGTTTTGCAAAATAAACAAAGGAGGATTCAAATGAAAGCAATGCTGGGACAGATTCCCATAGGAAAACACAGCATATTCTGGTGGAATCCTGGGGCTCTTTTCTGCTCTGATTTATATCGGCAGGATAAACACTATTATTTACCAACTGCCAAGGACCAGCAGAACCTACAGGAATGATTCAGTAATCTACAATACATCTATTTCTTGGTTACCTTGTTATTTCCCTAGCTCTGTGCTCTCATGATCTCTGTGCATATGATCTGACTGACTTCTTCATCAGGAGAAATGAGATCCAGTACAATGCCCTGCCTCCTGGCACTTTTCTGTACTTCTGCAACAAACAGATTTTTATAACAGCTGAGATATGATCCCTATAGAGCAAGTAGTTACCAATGCCTTACACCACTGATCATGTGTTGTATGAGGACAAACTGTACAAATGTGATATAAACTATGACATGTGATATAGTTACACTGGAATAACTGCATCCACAGCCATAGAATGCTCCACCAATTTAACTGTGGTGAAATAATCAAATCAGTGCCATACTCACATTCAGGCATGTTCTTAGAAATTCTAACCTTAAGCAAGATTAATCCTAACCTTAAGCCTATTTTCTTAAACCCTGATCCAGTTGAAGAGGAAGATCTCACCTCCAGTTCCGCATCTGCCTTGACACCTATCATAAATGGCCAGCTAAGATCCCCAGGGCAGCTAGGGGGAAGTGCTGTTCTTCAGGATATTTTTCAGTTTACAAGATGTATCTGGATCAGCAAAAAGTCTCATTCCTGCTCCCCTTATTCTTCTTCCTCCAGTCTCTTCAGCTGCATGGCAAGCTATTAGAAGTCAACTGAGAGTTGATCAGACTCTGGTCATCTTGCATGACAGCAAGACTCTGTGCTGCACTGAAACCTCTGGGCAACGTCTTAACAACATGTGATTTTACTGTCTTCTCCACCTAGTCCAATACTTTGTGCACACAGGGAGGATTATCTATATAACACAATAATGCATATCCTTTAAAGAAAAATACTCATAATGGACAACTTTTTCAAAAAGAGAACTAGTTTTACTACTCACATGTTACTTCATCTACTTGTAATAATTTTTTGGGATTAGAATATACCATTTGTCTTCATTTGATTTGCCAATTTAAATAAACTCATTTTTCTGTTGTGAGACAGAACCAGGAGCAAAAAGCAAGGCAGGCCTAAGACTTAAGAGAGTATAAAAAAAAGAAATTTATTAACTATGCAAACAAAGAGAAGGAAAAAAATGAATTCAGAATAAGATTTTTTCAAGCCACTCCTTCCTTCCCTCTCCCAACCTTCATAACAACAAAACAAACATACAACAAATACTTTGGTCAGTTCCCAACTCAGTCTTTTTCAGTTCACTTCCGGAGAGAGAAGCCTCCTCTTGTTGAAGCTGTAGGGATTTTTCCACAAGAAGGAAGAAAACAGTCCTCTCGTGGTTTCATTTTTCACGATTTGCATCTGCCCAGGAACCTGCAACAGTGACACTCCTTCCAACTCCACAGCCTTCCCAAAGCTGTAGATGTGGGCCATGTCTGTCTCATGGGGTATTACTTTTAAGAATGAAACGTTCTACAGCAAAGGTTCTCTTCGTTTCTTTCCTCTCTGTTCTGGCTTCATCCTCAGAAAACCGAGATCCCCTTCTTTCCTCAGGGCAAAGATTCTCAACACAGGTGCTTTTTGGTCAACACATCCATCAAATGGGACATCTCCATCCCCCCATGTCTTTCTCCCTGGTTTTTAGGAATATTCAGTACATCAGTTCATTCCTACAATTTTACAAAAGGATTTTCAGCCATCTCAGCATCTCCTCATTCTCCTTCCATCTAAAAAACTTAGATCTTATGTCACTGACTTCAGAAATCTTCTTATTCCCCTTCATATTCAAAGGAAGGCCGGAGGCTTTGCAAATCTTATCTGAGCACTAAAGAGTTAAAGTTTAACACAACTACAAGAGTTGGGCCAGGCTCAGGCCATGCTGGGGGTGCGGCTGAGGTGTCAATCAGCATTTCTGGGGCTGGGCTGCAGCCCCACACTGCCCATGGCCACCCGGGCAGGCCCGGCCCGGCCGACAACAGCAGGAGCTGGGACCCCCACCCAGAGCTGCAGGCCCATGGAGGAGGAAGCCGTGAAGGTCTTATCACAAAACCTTTTCTCCCCCCGGCCATCGGGTCTTCTCATTTGCAAACGGGGCCCAAGAGGCCTCCCCAGCCTCCACCCTCCACCCCCCACTCCCCCCCACACGGAGGTGGGAGGGGAACACTCAGGTTCATGTTAGCTGCTCAGCCGCTGGAAAGACAAAGAGACTCAATTCCGGATTACCTCCTTCAAAATGTAAACTATTTGCAATGTCACAGACATCAAACACCAGGATAGACTCAAGATCTTCGTTTAGATAGACTCAGCTCATCATTCTTTCTACCCTGTACAACCAGAGAATTCCAGAAAATTGTCTCAAAAGGGATCTCCAGAGGTCATCTTCTCCATTCCCTTGCCTCACAAAGTATCAACTCCACCTACATCATCCCCAGTAGCTATTTTTCTCTCTGTGCAGACACAATAGGGAAAAGGAATGCTGCCTTCATTTCCTCTGGAGCCAAGAGAGTTGAAGATAGGCAACACTAGAAGGTGTTCATCGTATCAGTGAATGGAGAAAAGCAGGATTTCCTATGCCAAGCACAGGAGATAAGAGATTTAGGCAGCTTCATATTATGACCAGGTCAGTCTGTCTAGCTGCTACTGAAAGACATTCATCTCCTGGGTCGTAGTTCCCTTTCCTGGCTGCTCCAGTCCCAACACCTTGTCACCTACTCCTGTCTTGGTGCTTATCTGATTGTGTTGGAGGCTGATTCACACAACTAGCCCATCTGTAACATTAGTATTATGGTGTTTGAACACTGTGGGATCAAACTAGCTCAAGAGAGTGTAAAAGCAACAGCAGGAGCACAGAAGTGGGAAGATCCTTATGGCATGGAGGAGGAAGCAGGCCCCCCACGAACACCTTTCCTGACTTCTGTGTCTTAGGTTTAGCTGTTGCCTGGAATGGCATCATCAACCTGTTCTTGATTCCCTAGGTAAAAGGCATTTGCTGTCACCACCACAAAAACAGCGGCCCCATTGCCAGCTGCTAGGTCCACTCCCCATCCCAGCCCTCCTTGCACTACTCTGTGTGTCTGTGCAACCTCATAAACAGCCAGGCAAAGAAACCAGGGCTAATACTTGATGGGATATGAGGAAAAGGACAAGGCAGCTCCTGTTCTGTATGGTTGAAGTGGGACTGGCTCAATGCCTGCTTGTAATGTGAGTGTAGAAACCATGCCCCAGGCTGCTTGAAGGACATTGCAGCAGAGCCGAGTCACACCTCCCAGGGCAGCCACTAACCCCCATGGGCACTCTGATAATTAGTTAGCTGCCTTTCCAATGAGCAACACTTGTGCCTTTTTTTGCCCCACCATTAATACGCCTGTTTAAGAATTTTTAATGTGATATTTTAATGAGGAATGTCAGGAAAATGTTTTGTTAGCCAGTACCACGGGAAAAATCCATCTATTCTATCTTCAGTATGGCACTGACCACTCCCATCACCTATGGCAGATGTTCTACCTAGTTACCCACATGTGCTGGCCAAGCAGCACTTCATGATTTATTTAAAAATTCACCTAAAAAGAGGCAAAGAATAGAGGGGGGAAAGCTAGAAGTTGATATACTAAAGTCTTCATGGCTTGCCATGATTAGGAATTTCATGGGAGGTATTTTTGGAGGCAAACTGATCAGGGACCAGGAAGTCAATGGTACTTCATCTCTGATAATCCCGTGTTAGGGAAATGGCATAGGGAGGGTTGATAGGGAATAATGCCAGTGCCCCACTGCTTACCTGTCTCAGATGTCTCACACAGCAAATATACCAACTGTACAGTCACTGCATTTTCTTAGCACTCCCATTGCTTCTGCCTGCAGTAAGGTGCTGTGGCATCCTACAGCCACAGTGACATGTGTCCAAGATGTGATCTTTTTCAACACCAATTGCTGTTATTTTTGTTATTATCATCTGCAGACAAGACGAGAGTAATTTCCCATGATGGCTCCAATCCACATCATGTGCTCTAGCACCATCACCTGCTTGTGCTCCAGGGAACTGGAAAGTTCTACGACTTATACTTCTTCAATAATAATTTGGTACCTGCAGTGGCTTTTCATCTACTGCCATCTCATCTGTACAGCGCAGAGCCCTAAAGGAACTTCTGGCAGTAGGAAGTGGGGGAAGGGTGGGTGGCTGCAAACCTTTACTGGTAGCAGAAACTGAACTCCCTAGCCATTTCTATTCACAGCCTGTGATATGAAAAAGCTTGGTGCAAACAAAAACATGGCAGAGGAATGCTGCGTTCACAGAAAAACACATTTTTCTCTGCTTCTGTGAAGGTGCCGTGGCCTGGAAGATGAAATGCTACTGCTGAGTGAAGACTGCCTGCCTGAGCCACAGACTAACCAAGCACTCTGCTTGGACTTGGATTTTCCTCGAACCACAACTCTGCATGAATTCTAAATTATCCAGAGAAAGGAGAGGCATAAATGAGGTGTTTGTGGTAAGACAGTCTCCACTTAAATAGAACTGAAGCAACAAGGAGTTTTCTGCAGGGCTGGTGAAGAGAAGCCTCATGGGGCAAGGATGGGGAGGTTGGGGTGAGCCGGGAGGGAGGCTGAGCAGGATGCTCAGAGAAGCAGGAGGGACATCTGCAAACAGTCAGTGCTGCTGTCAGGGCCTTGGAGATGGGGAGATGAGCCATGGCCCTGAGCTAGAGCAGATATGGCTGTCACACCTCCCAGGCCCTGGTCAGGCCTGCGGAAGGGTGCCCTTGGTACTGCCCCAGGGAACAATCCAGGGTCAACCCCCTCGACCTGCAGGCAGGAGTTCTGCCAGCAGAACAAACACAAACCTTCTCTGACTAAGTACACAGAAACCATAGTCTCTGCTGGAAATTACTTTCTGCAGTCCTGGGGCCTCTCTCAAAAGCCAAGTCAGCATATTTTTTCCCCATATGGGTTCCAGAACTACAGTTCAAACTGCATTGTCACTTGTTGAGGGTGTCTAGCAGAACTCTTTGCTATTGGGGAACTAATTTTGTTGCAGTGGAATTGTTTCACAAGTCTGTGACGATTTCATGGAAGTTTTGCTTCAGAGATAAAGTTGGAGGAGATAGCTATGCTACATTGTCAAAAGACCAGGTTCCCCTGAATGAAGCCTTGGGGTGTGACCTTGAATCTACTTTCTGTAATGTTTTTCTTTGCATTGTATATGTCAATATTTTTAAAATTAAAATTTTAAAATTTATCTATCAGAAATTAGCATTTTCTAGCATATTATTTCACAGGAATATCTATATTTCAGAGGCAGATGAGTGAATCCTGACTTACTGAATTTCTACATTAAAAAAACATAACAGATACTGCATTTTCCATATGTCCCAAAATTATTATCTGTGTGAGCCAAAACTCTATTTTCTCATACTTTTTAATAGGGCAAGTGTGTAATTCTCCACAGGAATACACTTAGTGGAAGCAGTAATTCAGGAGTGCACCAATCTTGCTAGGGAAGATGTCTGAATCTCCCCAAATGTTTGACCTCCGTATAGTCTGCAAAAATGCTAATGACTCTAATTCCTCTCACACTCTGTGCCTAAAGCAGCTTCTGTTGCCAATTAGATGAGATTAGGGGAGAGCTGTCTTGTGCATACTGTACATGACAGCCTATTCCTAGAGCCATATATTGCTTCTAAATTGGCTAATGCTGAATTCAGGATGGAAATGGAAAGCTATTTGTGGGAGGTTTGTCCTGAGTCCCCAGCAGAGTGTGAGAATTTGTACTTAGAGCTGATGGTACGGTTATGCTGCATTGCTGATGGATGTAAAATAGAGCTGCCAAATAGAGACTCGAGAACCATTTCCTAAATAGCAGCAATAAAAATTACTGTTAAAGACTAAATCTGCACTGCTTTCTTATTTTCTAGGCAACTTCAGGCTGCCTAGGGAAGCAAGGACATAATTTTCCCTCAGAGTATCATTATGTAAGTTTTTGTACACTAAGCTTTTTCATACCCACCTCACAAGAAGGAAGACTGAAAGGGAAAACCTGGCAGGAGAGTGAGAAAGAAGAAAGTGGAGAAAGAAGAAAAACAGTGGCTCCCCAGGAGTGGATCATGCCAGAGTGCCGTCATGTCAGACCACATCGGATCGCTGCGTGCTCAGAAGTGTCTTGTGAGCCCATGAAAAAATCTGTTCTAGAGTAATCAAACTCAGTTCTCACACATTCCATTCCCTTTCTGGAGTCTAGGTGGGTACTGGTTTTAAAACACAAATTTTGGAATAACAGATCATCTTCTGGTTTGCCTATTTTAAACATGACACTAAATTCTTGTCAGTCAGAAATTTCTATTGAAAATTTGTGTTGCACAAAAAAACCCCTCCTTTTAAGAAGCAGAATTTTCTTTAAAAGCATTTTTTTCTCACTGTCTGACCAAATGTTTCAAACCAAAACGTTTCAAACCCTTGGACTGCGAGTTATAACAGAATGGATTCTATTTTAAATGTTGTTGATATTTATGTTGTTCGACTTTTAATTTTTTCATGATGTATATTTTTTCTTCAGTATTTTTTTCTTTTCAAATTCTTCACAGCACTGGAGAATTTACAAGAAAAATGTACAAATTAGCTGCTCTTTTTCAAAGCTGATGAAGTTGCATGTTAGCAGTTTCAGTTTCAATTATTTTGCTCCTTAAACCAGTTTTTTTAATTTTATATAGTCCTAAAAAGTCATATGAATCAAAATTTGAAACTAAAAAGTGAAAGAAAGCATTGACATTCTCAGTGTTGTTTGCTTTCAGTGATCTAAATTAAAAACAGCAAAAGAAAAAATTTTGGGGAGAAATAGAAGAAAGTGTACAAATGTTAAGAATTGCAAAATATTCTGCTAATGAAGAATGAAAACATTCTTCACCTGAAGGAGAAGCAATTTTGTATTTGGGACTTTCATGTGAAATAGTTTTGCTGTTTGTGTAACGTCTTTAATCGACGCATATGTTTTTGCAGTAAAAAAAATAAACCAAAACAAAAAAAGGTACATTCAAAGCTACTCTGATTTTCTCCATCATGAGTGGAAATTGTCCTTCCTGGTGCCCATAGCAGATACACTTTTTTATTGTACAAACAGAAAACATATCTACCCTTCGCACACACTCTCTTATTTCATAGGAGAGTATTTTTTAAAGAGGAATGTACATTATAATGTTAGGAGTGTATAAGAATTAAATCTCCTTCAGTTTTATTTTCACATATGCTGAGTGGCAAAGTCACATTGTGATGTGACAGGTCATATTAAAAGAAAAAAAAGAATATATATCTGCTAGCACATTCTAATTTGTATTTTTTATTTACACACTCTCTAACAGGGTTTTGTGCTTGGCAATCCAACCTAGTTTTAACTTGCACCCTCCAGAAACTATATTTGTCTACAGTCTGTTCCCCTTGTTGGTCACAAGGAAGAATTTGTTTTCAGGCAATTTTTAGATCCCCTCTGCCCTCCTGTTGCAATTCAATTATATTCTTTCAGGAGGTTCTGACTGATATTCACAATGCTGGATTCCTCTACTGGGGAAAATCTCGGGCTCTATAGTCCTTCTACTTTATCTTCACCTAGATAAAAATTAAAATTATTTCTAAGAAAGACTGCAAGATATATTTGTTTCCTTTAACTTCTTAATTCTGTTTTATCCTATCATGTTAAGATCAAGAACATGGTGATTACAATCTCAAGATTATAGAGAGCGTGATACAAAAAATAAACTAAAGAATATTTATCCCTTCATCCTTCACTTTTTTGCCATCTTTACTAAATTTCATACTTATCATCCTTCAACACAAAGCCATTATTGAGAAATTTTTATTTTTTCCTCATACTGTTTTCCTTGTATCCACACTTGACTCTTTGCCTATTTCCTGTTTTTTCTCTTTCCAGCTATTAGGCTGAAAGTGTTGTACAGGACCTTCACATAGAGACAGTTTTTGCCATCTATAGCTGAGAGCCTCTAGACATTTCCTTGTTAATTTTGATTGGCATGTTGGTTTAGAGGAATAACTTTATTTGATATTTCTAGCTGTCTAGACTGGAAGTTCATGTCATAACCGTAGTTACAATCTCCATTTTAATAATTAATTAAGCAACCTGCTTCTATTTTATCCCCAAAGCTCCCAGGGATATTTTTCACAGTGTAATGTTCAGTTTCCTGTGGTATACCGAACCAGAAATAAACATGACCTGCCATCTTGTTTATCTCCCGTGTCATGATTTATGGAGAATTGGGAAATGAAGGTTGAAGAAATCAATATTTCTTTTGGAGGACTCCTTTGCCTCCCCACCCCACAGCTGTGAGATCCTGGGGAAAGTCACACAGCAGATCAGATGCTGGTTCATCTGCAGCCAGTAACAGAATATTTTGGGCAAGTGTATATCCCACCAGGTCAGCTGCTAATATTTCACTGTTGCTTTTCAGCGAGCAGGCAGGCATGAGATACTCTGACTAAGACCCAACTTGCACATTCCCACTAAAGCTTAATTTGGCCACATTGCAACATCTGTGTTGTGCTGAGTCCAGTATCTCTCTGTGCTACCAGGGTCAAACTCATCTATCATCACAGGCAGCAGTTCGGAAGATGGCAACTGCTGCTGCCTCTGTTCCAAACTTACAGACAAAAAGAAAAGAAAAAAAGCACTAATTCATATTTTAAAAGGTGTTCAGTAGACGAGACTACCCTTCTAGGCAGAATCAAGCCAAGTTTCTTCCTAGATATTTCTCCCACACATGAGGTGCATGCCCTTGAAATTTAATAAAAAGAGCAAATGACACTCCATAATTTTCATCCCAAGCACTGACTGAAAGGTGACATTACACAATAAGAGTAAATCTCCTGCTCCGCTTACACCAGCCAAGAACCCAGAGACATTTCTGCCATAACTCCCAAACCAAAATAGCAATTGGTGAAATACAACCTGCATGCTGTTGTTAAAAACAAGTGTGAGTATTGTAGTTAATGCTTGGCAGCAAGCTGGGGAGCCAAAGTTCACCAGAGGGGCCCCGCTGGGGATTCCTGGAGGCACTGCATAAATCTCTGCTCCACTCCCTGTCACTGACACACTGTGTAAGGGAGCACCTCGAAAAATATGCCCCAGGCTCCTGGCAGCAAACACCAAGCACATGTCACAGCCCAGAATAAATAGCATAGATGCACATGTTTCCTGTGTGCATGCTTGCACAGAGGGGCAAGGGGCAGCTCTTCACTTAATGCAACAGATAATCAATTCTTCCTTTGATGCAATAGATAATCTTGATTAGATAATTGTTAACCAATTACTAAGACTCATTTGGCTCTTACTAGGGTTTTATGTCTGATAATCATGACCTGATCCTTTCAGTCCTCACTAGCTCGGCAACCATCACAAATTTTCCCCCAGTAATCTGGTTTCTGACTCAACAGCTCAGTCACATCTTTCAGGGAATTATTCAGTCTCATTTTAAAGGTTCAGAGGGATACAGAATTTACCTTCTCTATCCCAAAGCTAAATACATCCACTTATAAAAACTTTATTGAAAAGCTGTACCTTTTACTAGATTTGAATGGTTTGGCAGTCAAATCTTGTTATACCTTTGTCTGCTGGACCGAAGAGCCCTGTAATATCAGATATCTCCTCTTCACATAAGTAATTATAGAACATGATTGAATTGTTTCTTAAGCTCTTTTACAAGTGAAAAAAAAAGATCCCCTCTAATCTCTCACAGTAGGCGTGTTTTCCAGGCCACAATCCATCCTGGCAGGAATCAAGAGGCAGCTGAAGTCAGAGGACCTACACCCGTCTGCGTCTCCTTAGGATCTGATGCCTAAAATGCTAACGTGTATATTTACAAACGAGAAAGTGCTTAGTTGTGTAACTAGACACATTCTACTTTCATACTTTTTATTCAGTTCACAGAAAGCATTCACTGTGTGGATCACAAGCTCTCTCGTTAAATATAGAATTTTCATACACCTATTCAAATACACAGACTACCTGTAAATGCAAAACTAAGCAAAATTCAAAATATTTATCCTATAGAAAATTCTGACATCTCACCTTATTTCACCTCAGCTTAAAACCTGAATGTTAACATTTGTCAGAGAGAAAATGAAATTTTTACACAAAATGACAGAACATTGCGTTTTTATATCCTTCAGTGCAGCCATATCAGATCACCATTTCCCAAATGAGAGCACTTCCATGTGGATCAAGGCTGTTGTGATTCTACATTCCCTCATCATGGTAAATTGCCTGGCAGGGACTGCAGGTTGGTAGCCTGGTGAAAATGCTCAATGTTCCTTGAAGCCCTGCTCCCTCTCCTCAGCTGGCTCATGCCTTCAGGGCCAGGGAGGAACAGGGCAGCAAGAAATCTTCAGGGCACTGTGTGAAATAGGGACTTCGTAGGAGCTTAGCTCTGGGAAAAGGTTATCAGGCTACATTGTAACACTGGCATTCAGCCTCATGCTGTACCAAGCTGCCCTGAAATATTTTAGGTAAGCAGAGCATAGCAGAATTGTCTGATCCAGGCTGAAGAATGAGTGAAGTATTTCATACTCATGGTCCACTCCACAGAAACTCCTGCTGGCTGCTTTTTACACAGATATATATGGACACAGACATTGCATAAGTGTCTATATGCATTTTGCACATAGAAACAGAACTGCCATGTAAACTCCAACATAAATACAAATCACAAGCAAACACACATCCTGAACACATTCAGTCAGCATACCCAAAAGTCAGATGGCCAGCCCAAAATGCCCCTACCATTAGAGGAAATGAGGCTTAGGAGAAGATGACTTCCTTGATTTGAGAGGTTCTCTCTACTTACTATAAAGTACTTAAATGCCTGATTTAGATTAGTAAGTAGACTTTAATACGGCTAAAATTACACCTTATATGCACTAACATGAGGCAAAAACACATAAACATTTAGGTAACCTACGGATGCATGCGAGCACAAAGCATGAGTATATGGCATTATTATTACAAGAACATACCCAGTTATTTATTCTGCAAACAGAAACAGAAACCCTTTTTACCAGCTCCCAAAATTTTATACAGGTCATGCTTATCTTCTTCATGCCTCTTCTTAAACTGATCACTGCAGAATCAGAAATCTACTTTTACAATGAAAATGTTGCTTTTCTGTTATCAGAGTTGTAAAGATTGGATTGAAAACAGGAATCCGACGGACTAAAAGAAAAAAAGAGGAAAGTGGTCAAAAGAAACCAAAATCTATCAGTTTCTCAAAACTTATGAGTTACTTACTCAGTCTTGCTCTGTTATTTTTAACACTGTTGGCAGCACTGCAACAAGCCCATGAACATTAAAAGCACATTCACAAGGAAAATCTAAAAACATAAATACAAGTAGATATTACTGGCATGGACTCAATGTATGTGTGCATATCTTACCACTGCTGTGCAAATGTAGATGTACAAACTCTACGGATGAGGGCACATTCTGCAAAAGTATGTGTAACACCTGCAAATACTCAGCAGGCATCCTGCACAATAGTCACACCACCGCAATTATGCACACGCAAACCCACACGCCTACAGTTTTGGAAGCACAAAACAGTCTGACTTTCTAAGTAGAAGCAACGAAAATATTTTCACTTGTAATTGATACTTTGAAAGTAAATGAAAAATTTTGTTTGGGTTCAAATTAAAATGTCGATTTGGGGCTAGAAAAATAAATGAAACGCTTTTATGTCAAAATAACAATTTTAAATGACAGATATGCTTCACTTTCAATATGAATTGTTGTATTGTTTTGAAAAAAAAAAATTTAATGCAGAATGAAAACAAAAACGAGCGTTGTGTTTTAACAGGCCAACCCAAGACAAAAATACGGTTTGTAGAAAACAAAAACCAACTGGAGAAATTGTAATGAAAACTTTTTCATTCAAGCTTTCTCTTGGGAACCTTTATTTTTTAGACAGCAGTAATACACAAGTACAACAATTAGTTATTCTACATACAGTTATGATCCATAAGAATATTTCATAAGGACACACTCTGGGCCCTTTACACAGACACAGGCGCTCATGGGCACTTTGCTTTTGTGCTTTTGACACTTGTGTGAGCACCTTAGCCTGCACTGGACATATGCATGTGGTCTCTATTAAGAAATCCAAGAAATAAAGCCAATTTTAGATCAAGTGAGCTGTGGTCCCCTGGCTCAGGTTCTACTGCAGATGATTCTATAAACAAAGTTTAGTACCAATGTGAAAGAACAAATATGCTATAAATAGTTCATGACTTCCAAAAGCCCTTGTCTCGTTCCAGTCCTTGTTCTAAACCGAACCAGCAGATGGGCTGAGAACTCTTCAAACCCACTCCTTGAAATAAAATGCTGGAAATAAAGAAGAACAGTATGCAGGCAGTAAAACAAAATAGGAAAAGGAGGGAGGGGGCAGCAGGAGCAAGGGGAGAAAGGGCTTTAATTTATTGGGGGAGCACTGGGAGTGTAAAAAGAGAGGGAATGGAAGGAAGAAAGGGGACAACCCTCCCTGGTTGCAATTGTCATTAAGTTGCAGCACAGGTATTAAGTTGCAGAGTGGGCGCAAGTGCACACAGCCCACCTCCAACCCAAACCTCCTTCACATCTGATTCTTCCCGGCCCTGAGTGATTTAATGCCCTGGCCCATGCGGTTTATTTACTGACTTTTGCTCCATTTAATTGAACCCAGGGGCCTTCACACCAGTACGGGTCAGTAACGAAGCATTTGTTACCTGTGCCAGGCAGCACACCAGAGGGAGGGAATCGGCCACTCCAGCACAAAAAGCAACAGTTGGAGCCTGTGCAGGGAGAACGTGCTTCACTGAAGATTCTGATTAGTTTTATGAAGCAGGAGGTTACTCTAACATCTGGAGAGAGTTTGCAAGGAACTGAGACAACATGGGCCTAATGCAGCAGACTTCACATATTATGTGTTTTTACATCCAGCCAGAGGTGTTAGGCAAACTAGACAAAATACCCAAATTCTCTGCAGCAGATTAAGTGCCCTAAACGTGGTTAAGGAGGCAATTGGTTTAACTACAACCTTTATAGTTGCCGAATGTCAAATAAAAACAATTACCATGCATTTAAGAGAAAGGACTCAATAATTTTGAGATGTTTACCAACATAGCAAATTGGGGATTGCAGCGACTAAACGAGGTGAGACAAATTACTAAAACGTTGTTAAAATTAATATCTAGTAAGATTAAACAAAACTGGAATCACATGTAATGCAGTATTTCCATGTCCTGACTGAAAAATCAGTCTTCAGTGACAGTGGAAAATGTCTCCACAGAAATGAAGTAGCAATAATAGAGTGATAGTGGATCACCAGGAGAGGTCACTGTGTTATGACAATATGTAAAAATTTAAGGTACACACACTGCAGACAGTGCTTAAAAGAAAAAGAACAGTCGGGCTGGGAGCACATAACTTAGGAACAGAAACAAGTTGGTTACATATGCCATGCAGTGAGCAAATAAGAATCCAAATACCAGAGACGTGTTGAAGAGCTGTAGTCAGTGTACAAACATGGAATTCACACAGAAAGAAAAAAGAAAAAAGAAAAGGAAACACAGAGTATTATTCTGAATACTGCCATAAAGAAGAAATGTGCTATGTGCTGCTGGTTGTATTTTTCCCCCCACAGGAATCCATGCAAGATACTTTGCTATTGTTAAAGTCTATGTAGACTTCTGGCAGGTAAATGGACTGCCAGACATTACAACAACAGCAATCAGAAACTAAGCAAAGAGGTATTTCAGCAGACATAGCATACCCAAAAACCAAAATAGTTTGGTTTTCTTTCAAAAATTATCTGTGAAAACGATTATCTCCATCAAATCAAATGAAGACACTGTTAAAATTGCTAGAATTCATTCAAAGTTGCAGAAATTATTCACTAAGCTATTCCAGAGAAAATAAAGGTCCCAGAGGTGTGATATCTGAACAAAAAGTGGCCCAGATTAAACTGTTCTCTTTGGAGAAATTTTGTCCTGGGGAAAAAAACGTTCCAGGTATCAAACAGACAAAATTTTATTCAGAAACACAAGAGTGGATAGCCTTTTTCCCTGGAAACATAGATAAAACTCAAACATACAATCAAAATAAGAGCAGAAGAAAAAAGCCCATTGCATTTGTCAGTACAACATGAGAGAAATTTTACCACTTTTTTCTGTACATCAGTCAAAATAGGTTTTATGGGACTACTACCCAATATAGTAGTATAATATGTGAACATATTATCCACTTTGTGTTTTATTTTATTACAAATAATTGTGGCCCCCTCAAAAACAAAACAAAACAAATCAAAAACAAATAAACATCAACCAACCAAAAACCAAAACCAAACCAAAACAAAAAGAATAAAACATGGTCTGTATCAGGACTATTTATATAAAAATTGCGCTCTAATTCTAGACAACAATACTGAGTGTTTGAGTGTTATGTGGACATGACTGAATAAAACCTAAATATTTCAGTATCTTAGCATGATATGATGCTGAATCAATACACATACCAGAAGTGTAGATAATGCCAGTCAAATGCTTTGAGATGACAAAGGATAATATTGGAGTTGCTGGATAACGGCTGACATTGGAGATTTAAGGCCTAAAATATACATGGATTCTGCAAAAATAAACATCTGAGAATGGGATTCTAAATCAGCATTTCACGTCCAGCAGAGAAAACATAAAATCCTATTTTGGTAATTGGACAAACACTTATTTCTAATATCATTCAGTGGTAAAAACTGAGGGGTTTAAATTATAAAAATCCAGCGTGTCTGTGAGCTGCTGCTAGACAGTGGATGAGACTGAAGAGGAATGATCTTTGGCTGTTGGACTAGATGTCTTTAAGGTTCCTTTGAACTCAAATTGTTCTAAGATTCTATAATGCTAAAATTATCACTTTTACTGGTCTCAAACTTGCCTGGGATTGTAAGGACATACAGTGCTTCTCGGGCATGTGTCGCACATAAAATCGGTTTATTTTTGCTGTCAGGCTGAAAGCAAGATGAGGAAGAAAACAGAAAAACGTGAGCCATGCCCATAAACTGTAAAGTTCTAAACCATAGCATATGTATGGTTCTATCACCAAACATTTGGAAAGCTTCAAAAGGAATAAAATCTGCAAAATCAGATTGGTAGCTAGGCATAGTTGACAGCTTACTAGCTACTAACTTTTCCAGTTCATCAAGGTCTCAGCTTTAGACTGCAATAGTACAAAGCTACTAAAGTTGAAGAAGGTGAACAACAGGGAATAAGATAGCTAGTAGGTAATCTGACCCTGTAGTCATCTGAAAAATAAAAGAAATGTAGTTATAGTGCCTTTCCTGTAAGATATTTTCATAAAGAAAAAAAATACACACTGATAAATGCCACCGGAAAAAAAGGTGAAATTGGATGAGGACAAGATGTTTAATAGTGAAGTAGGAAGTTCATTTACATCCCATGCTTGATTGTAGGGTTAGATTTTTTTTGCAGAGTGCCACACCAGAGCTAGTTTTATTGAGTGAAATATTTCCACTAAAGGCTATATTGAACTTTATCAAATGGAAGGGGAGTTGATTGTAAAACAGAAGGCTTCAATTGCTTCAGAGAGAAAATCTGAAAGAGGGATCAGGGATTACAGAGAGTTGCCAGGAGATATTTGATAAGCAGCAGACCTAAGGAACTGTTATGTGTCCATTTTCGAAATCCCTTTCTTTCCTGCTGTGCAAAAACAAGAGCATTACTTGGCTATGTGTGAACCACAGAATCAGAAACATCTGGAGGGTAGTTAGACAAAAGGAAGGACAAAGAAGGAAGCATTTATGTATTTTTGTTCCCTCAACAAAATGGATATTTTTCTGCAATGTGTGCTCCATAAGCTCTGAGTATGCTGCAGTATGGGGAAAGGGGCTGGAGTCTGTCTAAATGTCTCTGCTGAGGACAGACACAGCTTCAGCAAAGTAAGGGGCCTTGCATATTTTTGGCAACAGAACGAATAAATTAAAGGTGTCATAGAGAAATATGATTGAGTTGGATTCACGGGTTTGCAACAAAGACAAGAGAGATGAAAACATGGGAGAAAGCAGGTACCAGGAATGCCCACTGTTTTCAATTTGCTTAAAATGGAAAATACCCGTGCAATGAAAGTCCACACCAGTCAGAGCTCCTTGGATCATAGGTCTCCACAGGCATTCAGTCTGCCCCAGAGCTGGGCATCCCAGAGGGACACTTGGGCTTCTATGGGATGCATCAAGGTTTTGAACATGTTCCCATGGTAAAAACGAACAGTTAAGGCTGCCATGAGAGTATGAGGGAGCATCAGGTAAATGATTTTTAAGTGCTTCCCTGGGTTTCCTTTTCCCAGACCCCATCAGGCAGTTCCCTGTTGCGGTAAAAATTAGGTGATTTGCTTCCTCTTCTTTCACCACAGAGAGCATCCTCATGTGAGAAATTATGAGACTTGTCACACCATTTTTGACCTTTTTGTATTCGTTGGTCCTGTTAATCAAAGGGGTGGCAGTGGGTAGTAGTGAGGAGCAGAGGAAAAGAAATGGGCTTTAAGTGGTGAGGTTTAACCCTTGAGGACTCCTGCAGAGAGAAAACATACAAGAGAGAGCCTCCTCTCCTAGTTTCTCTTGCACCACCTTTGGTGTGGCTCTGTTGCATCAAGACTCTGCTTGTCACTCATTCACCTCTGAGAAAAATCCTGAAGCACAGAAGGAGTGATTTGGAGGTGGCCACCAGCACAGCAGGAGCAGCTGACAGATCAGTCAGCACAGAACAGTAGGAAGGATTAACATTTTGTGAGAGCAATAGGGAAGGATGTTCACCTTTGCTAAGTTGAGAAAGGCATACAAGCCTCTTCAACAGAACCTTTCCTGCTGAGGCAGGAACAAAGATTCAAATGAAAACAAATTATATCCTGCAAACAGTGATTACAAACTATGAAGAGGTATGAAGAGGGAGGGACAACAGCTTCTGTCTGGACAGAGCTGTTTAGCTTCCATGTTTCTGGGTGTGGGCTCAAAGTGGAGTTTACTCACATCCCCTAAAAACTGGACCAGTAGCTCATTTTCGGCACTATGTGTACTTGCCTTGAGTCTTTTTCTGATGACAGAGTGACAGTAGGAGAACCAGGGAGAGAAATGGTGCCCTGAACACTAGGCTGGACTACTGCTTGCAACCATCTGTCCTGCTTCACTGCTGAGGTGGAGACCTGGGATAGCTATGTCACCAGCTGCTACTGCCAATTTATGTACCATGTCATTGAACTCTGCTTGGAAAAAGTCTAATGACATGCTGCTTAAAAATAGTGGTAGCAGCAGATTTCCCCCCATTTGTGCAGGGCTTTAGAGACAGCAGGAGTGCTTGCCCAGCACAGGTGTCTTGTAACTCTCCCAGTATCACAGCTTGGTGCTAGAATGAGGAGCTGTAAGCCCATTGTTCAGGGGCCTTTCCAGCTAGGGATAATGGGTCAATTATTTGTCCTACAGCCAGCGGGACACAGCGGAAGAGACGACCGTAGACCCTCATGTCCAATGAAGTTGGGCTTGACATAAGACACCTGCCAAGCAAAGGCAGCACTTAAAATACATGGGCATAAAGGGTGAAAGGACAAGTAGTTTCTACTCAGGCCTTAGAACTTTATTTTTTATTTAATTTTGTCTGCAGCTACCTTGTTGAAGTGCTCTTTTTATCACCTCAAGGAAAACAATTCAACATATCTTCACTATTAAGAATTAAGAATCAGTGTCTGGGTATTTTCAGTGAAGAATTTTAGCAAGCATGAAACACAAGAATTTGAATGACTGATATTCCTAAGGTTTAAATAAAGCAATAAAACCATCAAATCTCTCTGGCAAGACATTTTCATTTGGACACTCTACTACTTTAAAAACATTGTAGACTGAGCTATACATTAAATAGAATTAGGGGAAATGAAATTTTACTCTTTTTTTTACATACTTAATTTAAACTGTGTTACAATGATGTTTTCTGTATTTTAAGGAGCCCATGAAGAGACTTAGATGCTGTCTGCATAATAGTACAAGACCACGAGAGCAGGATAAGGAAATAGAGAATACATTCTTTCTCTGCTTTTGTGAATCAAAAGCATCTTGAACAAGTGGCATGGCCATTGAAGGAACCAAAACCACACAGGAGACGTGTCTTGTAGTTGCTTATGCAATAAATGAATGGATGAACCAGCCTTTGAGTCCAACATTCTTGCTTCCTCATGCCTTTCCCTACATCATTAGCCAAGGAGACTCAGTAGGAAGGAAGCCTGTAGGATTAAGTGCTCAAGTACAGAAATCAATTTGCACTGGCTTTGGTGCGGGGTTGGAGATTAAACACTAATAGACCAGACCCACACATAGCACATGGCATCCGGATGTGACACACTGCCATGATGACAAACTTCTATTGAAGATGGTTTAGTGGGTCAGCCAAAACAGAATTTCACTGAAGCATTGAAAATCACATTGTTTATTTTCCACACATTTATCTCAGAATCAGGTGAGTGCTTTAGATTTGATGAAAATTTGCAAGAATAGTTCAAAAGTGTGAACATTCTTTATTTCCTGCTCCACTAAATGGTTGGAGCTTTCTTCCAAAATATGGCCTATGCAAAGGTTTGCATCTGAACAATTATGTAAATGGAACGGGGAAAACTTAAACTTGGGCAAAATTAGATATGCATCTGTCATTTTGTTTATTGTGATACTTCATAGATGTTAACACTGGAGGACTGTTACAGCTGAATTTGATGTAATGCAAATCACATCCTCACTCAAAGATTTGTTTCCTTACTTATGTAATATCCTCTATTGAAATGGGTGAAAAATTCTTATTTCCATTACCTGGAGAAGGCTTTCATGAGGGAATTGCTCAGCAACCTGGGGCTGGTCTGGAAAGCAACTTTGAAATGGATATTCATTCCTAATTTGAAGTCTCCAATCCATTAAAAATTTATCTTTTTGAAAGCTTGATTAATAAGCTGATTAATTATATTAAAGGTTGAGAAGCTGCATGTTTTATTCAAATTTGCATTTTTCTAACCTCAGTTTCCAGATGCCACATTTTACTATACCACTATCACCTAGATTAAAGGGTCTCAAAATAACATACATCTCTGCCTTTTGTAGACTTCTGCTGATGATGATTCATTTATCCATAAATGTTCCCTTTTATGGGCTAAAAAAAGTAAACTCTTTTAATCTCTCATTTTAAGGCATGTTTTCCAGAATTCTTTCTTTCTGTTTTTTATACCTTCTTCAATATTCCAACATTATTTTTTGAGCCAACACCAGAATCAAGCATAGCACCTAAGAAGTAACCTTTGGAGTAACCTACACAGAAGTCTCATCACCACCTCAGAATAAAATCATTTGAACTGCTTCTGTTTTCTTCTTGGCTCCTTGTCTGTAGTCCCCTTGAATGATCAGAGTGTCTGAGCTAATTTTCAAATCTTAGTCACTCAGAGGATTCAGGCTGTGATGTTTCTTAAAATGTTTACTAGAAGAAAACACCTTAATCTGGACATGATTTAACATTAAGTGTTGGTCATTAATCTCACAAAAAAGAGACAAAGGATGTTACAATTAATCCTAAAAGTGAATGGAGCTAATAATAACATTAAGATTACACAAACATATATTGAACTTAGACATTTTTACATTGCATTTCATACATTTTTGAAAAATTGTTCCCATTCAAAAATTATTGATTCTGCTTTAGGGATGCGTGGATGTACAGCTTAGAATAAATAAAGGAGATTATTTTGTCAAAAGTGTGAATAAGCCTTTTTGCAAATAAGAAACATATAGAGAAATGGTTGGATACAGTCACGTGTGCAATAGGAATTCAAGAAACAGGAAGACACAAATGTGAGGGTTTATGTGATTACACATTGCATACTCTCTGCTACAGTCAAATGATATTTGCACTGACATAAAGAAACACAAAAACATATAATACCGTGAAACAGTAAATTTTCCAGAATAAAGAGGAGAAAATAAAACAGTAACCAAGAAAAAACTTTTCGCTTCAGAATGCCACACCTCTTTTTGCCTCAAGAATTAAAAAATCCTTTTACAGACTCACAGCAGCTCTCTCCAGGCAGACTACAGGGTCCTTATTTATAACATACATGTTTGTATACGGCAGTCTGTCCAGTCAAATATTAAAAAAAAAAAAAAAAAAAAAAAAAAGAGGAAGAAGAAGCAGCATATATAAATCTTCTTTGCACTTATTTAAATCTGCACACATTCCCTTAAGTGGTGTGTTTCTGTATTTAGGAAGTTTGAGAGAAACCTTTATAGGCAAATCTGACTGATTTCTTTTTCATTAATTAGGCTAATTCAGGAAAGAAGTATTTTAGGAACCATCCTGATTGCTAGAGAATTATCATTTGGAAGATATATATACTGAGATACACTTACCATGTCTGACTTACAGTCTCAGTTCAAAAGCACTGCTGAGATCAACCAGGAAAGTACATGTGCACATAAAGGCAAAGCAGAATAATTCTGTTTAAAATAATAAATTCTAATAAACCTGGGGAGAAAATACAGATGTCATGTCAGTCTGCAAGTGAACTTTTAGTGAATCATTAGATGGTACTAATTTGTTGAAGTCAGGAGTCAGTGAAGATGGTGAAGTCATGGGAGAATTGTGCTCCAATGGTTACATCATTGATTACTTCATTTTAATGTCCATGAACCAAAACTATCAAGCTGTCCCAGCATTCATGCAGGACTCTTCATGGAGTAATCAATAGCCCATGCCAAGGATGCCAATGGCCTTGAGATCTATTCTTTGCTAACTTTTACCTGTCACTCATAATTTCCTAGATATTTTTTCCAAACAGTGACAGGAACATAAGGATGAGAGGAATTTAAATCCCCTAAAAGCAGGCTGTTGAACCAGCCAGGAAAAAAGGGATTCAGCTTCTAATAGATAACAGTTCCTTAGATATGCTTCCATCTCAAAATACCATTTGTACAGAGAACAAATGTGCTGATGATGTGGTAAGCCATTTGGCCCAAAAGAGGAAATTACATTCAAGCCCAAAATATTGAATCACTTGGATATGGTTTTCATACTGAAAAGAGGAAAGATTTTTTTCCATGCAATTGTCACTAAAGAAAATTGTTTTAGAAAGGCCTGTCCTTGCCAGTTTTTGTACACAGTTGTGCCAGGTCACCCTCTGAGGGTGAGGAGGGCACTTCGGGTTTGGAAAGAGGAGAAGGCATACACCAGTATGAGGTTACCAATGCAAGGATGGCCTTCAACCAACTCCATTATATCAGCCAGGAGTCCTGATATTAAGGATTAGTTCTGCTTTGTATGACCTTCTGAGTTTCTAATATCACGTCTGACAAAAATCACAAGATATTTCTAGGTCTCTCAGCTCTAACTGGTATTGATCTACATGAAGATTTCTGGTACATGTCAGTTAAGATAAAGTCCCACACAGCAAACAGTTGTGAACACAAGATGTTCCCACTTACAGTGAAATGTTAACATTTATAGTGAAACACATACACTTTTCAGGAACTGCATGGGCCAGGATTTCTTACAGTTGAGGGAAGAACACTTATGGGAGTGTATCTCAAACTACAGCTATTCTACGGGGAATAGCTGTGACATCACCCTCTATGACAATACCCTATCCATTGCAACACCTCTAAAGTAAGGGAGAGTGCAGGGGTTTGTTTAATTTCTTTTCTGTGACACACCATATTGCTTGTAGTAAGTTCACATCTCTCTTGAAACAGCATTCACAAACCTTTTATGAAATAAGCAGTACAAAGTATGCTCTTTCATTGTGGGGAAAAAAATCTGTCAAGCTTGTCACATTGTCATATGATAGCACAGATATCCTACAGTCATTACTTCACACAAATCATCAGAGTAATGCTAAGCTTCTTAGAAGCTTTTCTATTTGGGTATGCTACCTATATGCAAAAAAAAAAAAAAAATACTAAGTCTAGGATGACTGATAAGTCATTTGTTTGATTTATAGACTAAAAGAGAAATGTCCAGAACTGCAATTGGCCACTGTTATGTTATTAAATATTTTTTCTGGTCATTCTGAGCTAATCTGCTGACACACTGCCAGGAAAACAACATGCTATGTTCTCAGATTGCTTGGGGTTAAGATAACTGATGACATCAGATGGATTTGTAGCAAACTTGAGTTTGAAATTTTGTGATGCATGAGTGATTCTTAGAGAAATTATCAGGCCTTGCAGATCAATGCAAAAGACACAAATTAAACAAATCCTTAGGTCATAGGGGTGACAAAAAGGTAGCCTGAAAAATGGCAGGGAAATTTGACACAGTAGCAGGTGGATGTGCTGTTGGCAGCCAGTACTGCCACTCATGTATTTGACTGCATGGCCCTTCTTGTGCAGTGGATTCCAGTGGATGTGATTATCTTCAC
This sequence comes from Acridotheres tristis, assembly GCA_037013685.1. Classification (NCBI taxonomy): domain Eukaryota; kingdom Metazoa; phylum Chordata; class Aves; order Passeriformes; family Sturnidae; genus Acridotheres; species Acridotheres tristis. Next base: position 26,011,936 of record CM072884.1, on the reverse strand, counting down.
CACCACAGGAGAATGACATTGTTAACTGACTGTTACCAAAGGCAGCATGTGCCCACGAGCTCTTGCCTTCCCAGGAAGCTCTCTTTTCCACAATGTGCCCAGAGAACCACCAGCAGTCATTCTTCCATTCTGTCATGTGGAAAGTGTTGGCAGATATTGCCCTGATGAATCACCAACTCTAAATTGCTCATGGTTTAAAACAGCTCATGATTTAAAATTGTAAGAGGTTGCTCAGATTTAGGGACAATACTGGTTATTGATTGAAAAAAAATTGTGCGGGCTGTAATGCACAGAATATGTAAGAGAGAAACTTCTATAAGCACAATGGCAGAAGTACAAACCACTTACCAGAAACTCGGAAAACAACAGAGTTGTCAATCCTTGCCCAGATCTTGAGGTAAACGCCTGGTTTTACTAGTGCAGTGCTTCCTTGCCTACCCACACCTGCTTTCCCCTTTTCAACAACATTCTACTGCCTGACCTGGAAGGCTATGAAATCTGTGTTCCATCTTCCACCATCTCTAAAAAGGGAGGCCCAAGCAGCTGCACCTCCTTAAAAACCTCACCCTGCTCCTGTCCCTAAGCACCCTTTTTTTTGTGCACTGAATGAAGCAAAAAAAAAGAAAATTCACAATTAAGTTAACAAAGTTAACATTGTAACACACTTCCAAAAAAGGTCGAGCTAAGCTTGGGTAGGCAACTTTAATCCCATGATTTCTTAACTTTTATATATGTAACTCCTTAGAATTTTTACTCTTTAAGTATTTTTAAGGAATTGGTTATGCAGAGGCATATGAACTTCTGCAAAAGAAGTAGCCATATGGCCACTCTCCTGCCAGCATTAACCAGCAGCAGAAGGGGAAATATGGGCTCTCTGCCTGCAGCTCCAATTGTGGCCAGTACACTCAGTGAATAGCCCACTCCAGTGACATAGCTCCTGAACCTCTGTCCCTCTCACCCCAGCCTGAACCAAGCTTGCAAGCTACATGCCTGAAAACCCACTCAGTAATAAAATTGTGCATATTGTGTCTCCTGCACACATTTGCAGGATTACTTTTCAGGTTGTCCCATTCAAGTCTTGGTATTTCTTTGTACATTATAAGAAAGGCAAGCATAGGCTCAGCCTGCCTATCATACATGTGTAAATTCTGGCTAGTGCTTGCTCTCAGAGCACAAGGGTGCAGCCTTTGTGCATCCATCACATCCTGACTCACATCCAGGACTACAAAATGCTACTTGAAAAAAATGGTAGTTGTCTGCTTTTTGAAGGATGGACTTTAGTTTAGAGAGACAGACAGAGCCCTAGGGGTGCATTCTGGGCATTTCCTGCTGGACTATGTAGCTGTAAGGATCAGTCACATTATAAGCCTAACTAACTTGACAGAACCCCTTTAACTAAATCTGCAAATGAGAGAAGCCCCTGGTGGGAAGGAAGGGCCACTGTGTCTTAATTAAGTGTTAATGAAAAGCCTGGGCCTTTCCAGTACTAGCACATAACAACTTAAAATAACACAACCAGTTGAGGATGGCTCTTGCGAAAAAAGTAGGCTTGAAGCCACCTTTGCAGAAATTATACTTCTCTTCCTTTTAGTGATTCTGGTGTGCCCAAAAAGCTTCCAAAAATGAGGTGTAAGGTGCAATTTTAGCCGACCATTGCAAATACCCTCTTGTCCTACCCTGCTGTTCCCCTCCCTCCACATCAATGTACTAGCCATGCTTACAGAATTTTCAAACCTAGAAATTATCATCTCCTGTAAAATACATTGTAAAGTACAGAAGTCACTTAAGTCTACCATGTGAATCCCTTTTAACATTGCCTTGAGGGATGACCTCAATTCAGCCAGTTAATTTCTAGCTACCAAGCAATGGTTAGATGTGGTGAGGCCCTCAGTTACTCAGGTTATGCCTGCTAGTCTCAGGTACTGACCTGCTGAGAGAATGAGAGATCAGTTTCTCTGTCTTTCCACAGTAGCTAAGTAATCAGCAGCATTCACTGATCTACTGTGGTAAAAGAAATTAGGAAGGAAAACAAACCAGTGGTGATATTAACTTCTATGCTGCTGACAAAGGTTCACTACAAGCATAAAGTGAACATGTCCATAGATGTTCCCATGAGCTAGCTCTTCATTAATATTCTCCAAATTTTCCACACTGTGGAACAATCATGGGAATAGAAGTGGAAAAGTCCATTGTTTTAATAGTCTGTTAGACTATTAAAGGCATATTCCTTCTTCTGTATTCATCAATTCTGTACTACTTTTAAATGTATCACTGTTTCAAATGACTCAAGAACTGGCTTTCATCATCTCTTGTAGATGGAGTTCCACAGCTGATAAATGTCACTGAAGATATTTTTTTCCCCTTAGTAGACCATCTATGTTTAGGCTTCTTCATTCTTATCTCATTAGTTAAACCGTAATACTTTACCGTCTTTGGTGTTTGATGCTGGAATTACATGTGGATTTCTCACATAGATTTATAGAGTACAGAAGGGAACTCTGTTATGATTTAGTTTGACTTCTATGTAACATAGGAAAAAAATGCCAAGCAATTGCTCCATCTCAGCCATTAATTTTTGGCAGAACAAAGCATAACTTTTAAGAAGACAATGAGTTCTCATTAAGAGACTTCAAGCGGCAAAGAATTTATGATGTCTCTTGGTAAAGAGCTACAACAGATCATTATTCTTATGGTTACAATTTTTATTCTGAGTTTTAGTGACCTGAACCCTGAGTCACCAACACTTGCTAAAACTTTTGTCATTAAAGAATTCTCTATTTTCAACTCTGCTTGAGTAAATGTTAGGGGTTGGATTGTTCCCCTTTTTCTTTCTGTGAATTCCTCCCATTATTATGGTAAATAGTTGTGGCTACACCTTAAAACATAGATAATGTTCTCTCGTAGGGGGGTGGGTGGAGGGGGAGGGGGGGGGAACCGGAAAAGGAAAGGTGGGAGAGGGATGTGGGGAGGGGACTCTCTCTCGCTGGGCTCGTGCAGGGACAGGACGCCCCGTGCTCCGCTCTGGCATCTCCCCCTGACATCTCAGCGCTCAGACCCCCGCTCCCTGCCTTGGACATCGCTCTGCTGCTCTCCCATCTCACCCTACTATCTCCGGACACTCTGCGGAGCACCACGACCGACACCGTGAGGGGGGGGAGTCACCTTCTCATCCCCGCTCACCTCTGGGCCTCCGCCGCCATCACTCCAGCCCTCTGCAACTGTGCGGGACCCGCCCTGCCCCCACAGCACCGGTAACTGAGCACAGGGACACGGCCTGAGGCCAAAGGGGACTGGAGCGGAGCTAGACTGTTCTGTTCTGTTGCCAATTTTCATAGCTGTTGTTGTTTTCTACCTTGTTAAATACCAGTAAAGAACTGTTATTCACATCCCCATATCTCCTGCCTGAAAGCGTCTGATTCGGACCTAAAATAATTAAAAGGGAGGGGGGGGTGCACTCTGCATTGCAGAAAAGGGGCTCTTGCCTTTCCTTAAACCATACCTGTCTTTCAAACCAAGACAGTAACACATTCGTTTTCATTTAGCTTATACCAATTGTAAGTTTTTATGCTGTCTGACTATGGTATTGCAGTCGTCTGAGGAACAGAGATCTCCAGATTTCTGTCTTTCCAGCCTCCCGTCTTTCCACCAAAATGGCCAAAAGAAAAACCATATTGTGAATGAGTAATCATTAACAATTTTTCTGTTCTACCTTTGCGACACTTTTCATTCAGATCCAACTTATCTGTCCTAAGGAAAACAATTAGTTGCAGAGCTCATTTTCAGGAAGACAGGGAGCTGGAAGGGAAGGGTCTTATGAATTTATGCATCAGTTCAGAAAGGAGGAGAGAGCAACCCTTTTCCCCAGAACACTATTGTTACTAAGTTAAATTGTTTTTGTAGAAACTTACATATGCCTTTTCAGACTAACACCAACTCTGAGTAAATTAAGATCCCGGTTTTTAAGGATTCCTCCCAAAAACGTTTTCACATGCAGAACAGAAGGGAATTTATCCTAAGCATCCAAAAAGCTTTGACAATAGAAATAGTAATAGTCTTTCACTGTGGTTTACACATTTGGCCTTGCTGGACATGCATTTCTGTACCAGCATAAACTGCTGAGGCTTGACCTTGTTTTTACCTTTGAATTATTGCCTCAGCTATTGATATAGTCACACTTCATGCTTATCTTGATATAGATTATCTTCTTCTAGTAAAGAATTTATTTACACCAATTGAAAGAGGTATGGATTCACTTACCAGAGGTGACTCCCTGAAGCACCACCTGCAGTCTGTGCTGGCTTGGATCACACTGTACATTAATGGCCATGCAGTCACAGAGTCATGTCCTCCACCCATCCTGTCCAGCTATTAGCACCCCATCTTCCACAGGGTAGGACAGATACAAGCGAGAGACTGGATGCAACATTTAACTAAAACAACAGGACAATCATCTCTAAGTAAGGGGCTTGCATAATAAATCCACTGTTCACAAAGGGAGCTATTCAAAGTATAGAGATTTCTTGTAGCTCACCTCCTAGGCTGATTCAACCTCTGTTTTAAGATAAAGTCAGGAGAACATTAATGCAAAATCACAGAATTCAGACCGGAGAGCAAGGAGGCCATTCTGAGCTCCTCCATCTCCTACAGAGAACTTTGCTAGATTCCACTGTATGGCCTTGCTGCCCTTTGGCACTGCTACCCAGTGACTTGGGTTTGACCAAGACATACCAGCTGAGAAAGGCCTACTTGCAAAGGGAGCAAAAGGTTTTCTGATACTACAGTAGTATGATACCTGACTAAAACAGATGAAACAATGAGTGAAAGCCACTTTTCCATTTCTCTCTGAACAAGAGAGGAAAAATGCTCCAGTATGGAACCATTTTCTGTAGTGCAAAACTTCCAGCATCAGGTAGTATCAGGAGCTGTGTACAGCATGCTGCCAGCTACTGACTGCAGCACCTGACATCTCTCTTGGACATGAGACAAAATCCAAACGCGGAGCCACTCAGTTCTACAGAGATAAGAATTAATGAGTCAACATCCCATGATGGTACATATCAGACAAGAGAAATGACATATAAGACCTACAGAAAATCTCATCTGGTAGCTGGGCTGACTGAAGCAAAGCCCAGATTCTTTGCTGCAAGCTAATGTCTACTCTGTGCTCTTTCAGGATTTCTGCAGGTCTTAAAGAGCTATTTACGTGAAATAAAAATAAATTTTCGTAAATAAATCGTTTATTGACCAAACTTGCCAAGGCTGCATCTCCCTAAAGCTCAGGGGAAGAATCGGCTGCATGGAGTCAGCTACATTGAGAAAGGTCCCTCTCTTCATGCCTTCAACACCTACAAATTTTCCAGGGCCTCCTGGGCTGCCCACAAGTTGACAGCATTTCTGCAATTCAAATAGGCCAGTAGGCCTACAGTCAGTTTTACCAAAGGTAAGTGGAGGATTCGTTTACAGCTTACAGGTAAGAAGGCTGGCTTACAGATTTGGGGAAAGATAGACTAGTAGGTACAGAGTAGAAGCAGTGTAGCGAAAGAGAGCTTGGGTGGATTTGCAAAAAGATGTACTGGTTGTCCTCCGTGCCTAGAATTAGTTGAGCTTTGTCAAGTGACAAAAATACAAGTCTTTCCACCAAACAAGAAAAGGATTTTTTTTAGTCTTTTTTTTCTTTTTTGGTGTTAAACACCTTGTTAATTTTTCAGTGATTAACAGCCGTTTAGCACATGGAGAGTGTGGTGAGCAGCTTATGTAGAAGGATGAATTAAAGCTAAGAATGCACACTAAGATGAAAATCAAAGCTGTCTGTTTTATTGGAAAGGCATCTGCAAATGAGAAGGGAGGAAATGGGTATCTCATTAAAAATGAGAAAGAGAGCAATAGCAAGTGGTGGGGGGAACTGAAATCTCATTAAAATAACAGGAGAGTCTGTCCTAATTATATGTTTCCAATTGCTAACAAGAGGATATTTGTTAGAGCTTCAGAGTGTTTTTCCTCCTACCAAAACAAACAACGTTAATGGCATTATTCCGTCTCCGTGGTGCAGTAGCGATGGAATCTTTTGCAAAATAAACACTTCAGGGCTGAAGATCAGCAAAGTTAATGCAAGCAAAAAAAGGTCAATTACTTTTTCTCTTAATGACCTGTTGGAGTTTTGTGGTCTGACCTCTACCCCCACTGCACATGAAGAGGCAGGCGGGGCTTAAAAAGAGCTCAGCTTAGTAATGAACAAGTCCACAGGGCAGCAGAGACACCCCTGCCCTGAACTACAAAGCTAAGAGCTCCTTTCAGCCACACCAGGTGCCTGTCTCTGTGCTGGAAAACACTGAGACTCATCATTCACCTCTGAACTCAGAGATGAGGCGTCCTGCCTAGCAACCTGCAACATTTTCTCCTGCTTCTTCCACTGATTCAATTGCTTTGCAAATGTAGCCTTGCCTCCACTTACTTCTGTGTAGACTGAAAGTAAAAACACTTTCCTCTGTTGTTTCAAGACCACAGCAGAAATTAGATGAAAATACAAAGCTCTATCACATTGCAGGAGGAAGTCTAGAGCCTGCTATCACTACTGAGCAAACTGCTACTGAGCTTAGATAGAATACTCCAGAATTTGGTCCTCGAACAGCCAAGGTCTGGTTTGTGAAACCCATTACAGGTCCTAACAGGGCTGATTGCATCACTATGTTCAGCGAAATTCTATGCATCTGTTGTGGAAACCATGGAATGCACTGGACGAAGTGGACAAGTCTGTCGTACCCATGCACATGCAGTGCGAACCTGAGTCAGACAACCTTCTTTTCGAGTTCCTTTTTTCCCTTCTCCACTTTTTTTCTTTTTCACAAGTGATTCCTCTGATAATCCTGCATGCTGGTATTACCAGCAATCCATAAGTGTGTCTAAAACCTTGATGACAGTAATTAATGTATTCCATCAGCACCCATGTCTCACAGCCAGCTGTTTTGTTGTGAAATCTGCCAAGCCCTAGAGGCTGAAGACTGTGCCCCCTGCTTTCACTCCATACAAAGACTGGTGTGACTTTCACTTAACGATTAGTGGCTTTATTCAATCCATCAGCACAGGGCAGGGGTTACACTGCTCTCAGGGGCATCCAGCAAAACCTGATCTGATAGAAAGCACTCTGCTAGAGGAGAAGCGCCTATCAGGAGAGTAGCTGCAGGTGGAGATATGAGACAGGAAGGAGGGGAGGCCTTTTAGGGAGAGAAATACAACTTCTGTTCTGCTTAGTTATCAGAGCATACAATAGAATGGCTGAGGAAGAAAAATCTTGGCTGTCAGAGTAGGCAGATAAGATAGGAGCTATTCTCACAGGACCAACAGACTGTGCATCTGGGATTCTTGTCTTATTCTGTTCTAAGCTTTGTCTAAGAAACCTTCTAAGAAACCTGTTTTGTACTGTCAAGCCACCATAACTTCCCTGTATGGAAAAACTCCATTGTTTATGGCACACAAAACCAGAAGAGTGTTTTTACACTCTCTCCTATTGGAAAACCAATTGGAGAGATATTGGAAAAATGGAAAATCTCCTTTGCATTTATTGATTAATAAGTTTATGAATCACTAAGATTACTCCTGTCCTTCTCTGATTCACAGCAAGAATGCACATCCAAAGGAGTTTTCCATTACTATTGTCTCAGTAAAGGCAAAGGCAACTCAGGTAAAATGACAGGACTTCAATTTTGCCCTTGAAACAGGTAGGTTTATTCTCTTTCTCAAATCAGTAGTATCAATGCAGCAGTATCAAAGCATTCTCCACCAGGAACTTTAAACTTCAAATGTGGCAGACAGGAATGTTCCATAAAGTCTTTGCTTTCTTTGTACCTGTTACCCAGTCAAACCTACTGGAGGTTCTCAGTCTGTGTTGAGTGCCTCAGGAGTCCCTCAAAGCTACCACTTATTCCCTTCCTAGGCTGCACTGCAGGCTGCAGTTGTCATTCCTGGCTCCTGTGCTCCATGTCCTTTGCTTGCAGTACCATTCTCTAGCTAAACTCTTGCACCTTTTGCGTCTTCTTTTTCCACAGTATGTCTACATGCTTTATTTACACCTTCATAACTCTGCTCTTAATTCTGTCACATTCATGAATCAGAAAGGATTCTGTTTGATAAACTCTGACTTATGGGGTGGATAAGAAGCTGTCCATCCTTCCACTAGAGCTGTCTGTCACTGTATGTAGACTTGCAACCCCTGAAGTGGTTGGCACTGCTCAGCCTCCCAGCTCAGGGCAGTGCCATGCTGTCAAATGTTGCCAAACAGCAAATGCTTTCTACCCTCGGGAGTTTATGTGTTTTCCTATCCTGTTGTCTTCTTCAAAATATCCTGGACTGTCTATATTTAGGAGCTTTGCTTTTTATCTTCCTTTTGGTTTTTGGTTTTGCTTAAATTTCCAGGATTCTTTTACCAGACCTTGGGTCTTCTTATTCTTTTTCACATAACACATGGAAAAGCTAAATTACTTCCATAAAGTCATGGCAGGGGAAAGGGAAAGCAATCACTTCACAATTTCTAGAAGAAAACCAAATTTGATACTTTGCTGGAAAACAATCACTGATGCTGCAATGTACATGTGAAATATTTTTCATGGACTTTCCAAAGTTTGCCAGACTGAAATCCCAAGATATGGGCCATATTGACCAAAGAGGGTGCACCCCATTTGATCCACAACCCTTTCGCAGAAAAAGCTCAAATCAGCCTTTACCAGTCATCACTGTAGGTGGCAAATATCCTCAGTAACTAGGTGTGATATTTAAATATAGGTAAAGACTCCCTCCTGTGGAGCTTATGAACTCTGCAAAACACTATCAGAATTTGAGACTGCTCTGCAGTGGAAGTGGAAACTATTAAACAACATTTGTGACTGCCGTTAGCTTTGGAGACAAATCCCTAAAAAGATGGAGGCAGACAGTTTGAGTCAGTGGTGCCTCACTCTAACTCTGTTAGCATGAAAAAAAGATTCAGCTGTTGCCACGTCAGCAGGCAGCTACAGCAAGGTGGTTGTGTGCCACTAAACCATTTTCAAAACAAATAATGATGGCTGTGATGTTATCACCACATGCCTGATCTCCCACTCTTTGCACTTTTGATGTCATGAGAGGTGTGGGGCCAGGGGCAGCTGGGGGCATCGGTGGCGTGTAGGGGAATGTCTGCCTTGTGTTCATGCTTACAACAACTGCTGGGACATTCACAAATACTGTCTCATTTAACATTTATGAAGAGCAAAGAGGGCACTGATGAAAGACTGTGGATGAAAACTGGGGGTCTGCATGAAGTCTGAGCTTCAGGGACAGGTCAGAGGTCAGATTTTCACACTTAAAAGATTCTTGGGTGTCTCAATGAGTGTGCAGATCTTGCTGCAGCACAGCCCGTGTGCTCAGTGCCCACCACACACCAAAGGTCTTCCTCTGGCATTGCAGGGAGAGTCGTGCTGTCCCCATGGCAAGAAGCTCCCAGGGCCTTGGTCAGTTTTTGCAAAGAAATATGGAATGGCCACAAAGGCCTGGATAGTGGCTGAGGGGAGAAGCTTTTGAAATAGTCTCAGTTGGAATGAAGGCAGGACATGACCGTGGGAAGTCCCAAGAGGTGCTCAGTTGAGGAGAGTTCATGACCTGCAGCAAGTGCATTTCAGCAGCCCAAAGGAGCCATCTTCTCTAAATCCTTCCTGATCCACAGCTGATCACTGAGGCTCTCCAGTGGCAAAGGAGACCTCTATGCATTACTTTTCTCCTAGAAGACTTGCAGCCAGCTCTATCCATACACTTCCCACCCAGCCAAAAACAAGGCCCTTCTGTTTGGTCTGTAGGTAAAGAAATGCCTATTTTGAACAACTCTGGCCCTGATGTTTATTTCATGATTGTTTGAATACCTTTATTTTTTTTCACTTGTGCTGCATTTAATGGCTGGTAAGCAGTGTGTTCTCCTGTATTGGTGCACAGCCTCACTTCTACAGGTCAAAGTCCTGAGCACAGCTTGAAGGACTGCCGTGCTACATTTAGGGGAGTCTGAGCTTGAAAGCAAAATGTGCTGGGTACACTAAAAGCCCTGCAGCAGTGTAGATGCCTCTTGTAGACAACGTGTGCAGCTCTGTGAAAATAAAAGGATGCTTTTACTGCTTTCTTCAGCTGCTTTCTTTATATAGATGATTATGAGCAGCCGGGGGACAGAAGTGCATCCAGTTGGTAGAAGGCTACTTTAAAACATGATAATTGCTTTTGCTGTAGAGAATTATTTTAGTGTAATTTAGGATTAACTTCATATTTCAAAGTGCTGTCATTTTATTGTAATTATTTTTTTTTGTATTCTTTGATTAAAAAGCATCTAAACACATCATGTGATGGGAAACCTTTTTCACTAGTATAACTAAGAAACATACAATGAGATTGTGGTTAAACTTTCTAAAACATTTTACCTCCAGAGCTAAGACCATGCACTGAAATGGGAGATTATAATAAAAGTCCAGACGTAACCTTGATGATAGCTTCTGTCGTTTTGAAAGCTATAATATAGGGTAACTACTTGTACCAGCCCAGCAAATGGAGGATTTCTTTTGTCCCTGACATATACAAAAGATTCCTTTGGGCTAGGAAAACATCTTTGGGTTCCTTAACTGAATCACCAAAAGAAAAGAAAAAAGAGGGGAATAAAATTACAAGAGGAAAAGACTTATTGACTCCATCTAGTTCAATGAGCTCCCAAAATAGCAAGAAAATTCTGCCAAACCTCTAATGCCACAAGGTTCATTCCTTCCCTGATCTGATCTGGTGTTTTTCATTCCACACTGGGATAGAAAATTTCACTAGCCCCTCCTGGAGCTGCACAAATTGTTGAGCAATATCTGCTCTTTCTCTGCTGGGAACACCCCCGGTTATAGAAAAATAACAGCAACAAAGAACTTGGGGAAGGGAAAGAAAGTGAAAAGAATAGTTATGTTTGAAGGCCCAAAGACAGAAGAAGCTGAAGGGATATACAAAATGAGAAAGAAAACACAGGGGAAGGAGAAGAGGGGAAGGTGATGAGAGGAATAGAGGTGGCCATCAGAATGAAAACGAGATTATGAAGAGGGATTTTATTTCCCCACCCATCTGTTAGAAGCAGAGAAAGCCATACAACAGCACTCCTCATTTCATTGTGCATTCGGTGGAATTCTCCCATCTGGTTTGACATACCAGCTGAATCTACAATCCACCCTGAAGCCTCTACAAATATGTCAATCAAAATGACCTGCTGGGAAAGCTGTGAGAAGGCACTCTTTTGTGTTATCCTCACACGCATGTTAGACCCACACAGAAACCCTGCTGTATGTTTCAATCACAGAACATTGGAAAGCTCCTGCAGATGTTATTTTTGCCATGCAAGTAAAGGAAAACTGTGATGTGACTAAACCATGAATGAAGAGGAAAAGCCATGAAATGGAGTCTGGTGTGTGAGCTAGCAGAGGGGAATCAGTCACACATGGGAGGCTCTGACCTAGGACAAGCTCAGCACTCTTTCGCATGACTCATCCTGGAACCACGGAGACAACCAGCTTTGCAAATACTGCTAGAGACCCGATGATGAAATTGCTGCAGATGTTTAGGAACCCAGATCTTCCTATAAAGAAGCCCTTCAAGAACCTCCTGAAGCATCAGTGATGGCCAAAGAAAACTTCCCCAATCACGGAGCAATTTAAACAAGCTTCACCATCCAGCCGCAGGAGCTATCTCAGTGTTATGATCTTTCTTTCGTGCGTTTCAGATGTTCTTGGACCCATAAAGTCAGTTCCCTGATTCAAGAGCAGGTCTAAATCCTTCACCTCACAGAAAGTTTGAGGAATAGCTTCACTGTATTGAAATTTAAGTTTAGATTTAGTTAAATTCTGAGGAAGCTGCCAGACATATGATGCCTGTTTGGTCTGTCATTGCCAAGCTGGGCTTTACCCAGATGCTTACAGTTATATTTGCCTGTCCTAGAACTGTCTCTTACCAGTGTTCACAGTGTGTGCAAAAGGTAAATGACAGTTGTTCGTGTTTGCACACCACTATTCAAATGACAAATACCTGGTCTCCCAGCTGGTACTGCAGATACCATGAAATTTTAAGCTATAGAAAAGTAATTTGAGGAGTTTGTCCAGTAAAACATCTGATTTTTTTCCTCATCTCATGACCAAACTTTCAAAGGAGAGCCTGAATAAAAACTCTCTGTTTTCTTAGAATCATTTCATGATGCCAGCTTTTCATCTCCGTTTGTTTCCTCCATATTTCTATTCTCAACAGACATAGTGGAACAAAGTCTTATTTTATTACTTTCAAGCAAATAGTACAATTAATTGTAATCCCATGCTGTAAATTGACCTCAAGTGAGAAATTGGGACATTTCTGTGAAAAGGACAAAGTCAGTATTTTTACATTTCTTCTGTACACAGTTAAACAAGTGAAATCAGAATTATCTTGTGAGCATGCTAAGAATGCATGGGGCACCTACCATGTTATGAAGCAGTGACATAGATAGAGTGGTAGGGTGGGGACTAACAAACATGCAACCAATTTATAATAAAGAGGTAGTATTTGTTACTTCCATAAACAGGTAATCTCTGGAACATAACTTTCTTTATATCCTTCATATTGACTTAGAGAAAAGCATAAATACCCCTTCGCCTTCCTTCCACCTCCTGATTCTGAACATCAGATGTTGATGCCTTCTCATTAGTACTGTACTCCTGATACCCGGCCTACTGCAAAAACAAACTGGCATATAGTTCCATTTAGGGCTTTTCTCTGATGAAAGGCACATTATTTCAGAATAACCAAAACCTTAGCAGAGAATGCCTTCGGAAATACTGCTGCTATTTCCTTCTGACAGGTAGTCACAACTTAAATAAATGTGTCTGGGTGGAAAACTGATACAGCGATGATCACTTGTATATGACCCCTGATAGAATCCTTGGATACTTGACTGATTAATTAATTTCAGCTTTAACCACTGGCACTGCTGAAGTTAGTTAAGTCTTCAATTGGCCTGCAATTGGATCTTAACCATCCATCTCAAAGGTATGGGGAGCCAATTTGAGCCAACCTGATGACTCACTGCCATGCTAAGCAGGTCACACTTGTCCAGAAGGGTTGCATAAGGGTGGGGGAAGGTAGGGAGTTCTCCAGAATGATGCTAAACTGATCTGTGCTGATCTCAATCATGCCTCTGTCCGGCAGTAAATCAGATCCTGTGACACAAGTAATTGAAATAGAAATCTGGTGTCTTTGTGAGATGAAGACTGCTCCTTTCTTTAGATGTCAGACTGGTAAAATGATGCCTCATGTAAACTGAAGTGGAAATAGTTTTAGTAAGGCCTACTGTATGAAACAGATTTTCTGTTCGTAGTGAGAACATTAAAAGTACCACTGGAATTGATTTTGCTGTCAGATTCTGATAATAGGACTGCCATCTCTCTCGTGCATCGTCTGAGAAAACCAAGAGCCTCTGTTTTAGAAGAAATAAAGAAGAAATTGAAAAAAATTCACTGGGGACCAGTTTGTGCTTTCTGTATTTATACTGGAGGTTTGAGCATTGATTTATAGGTTTTTAAAATCTGAAGAAATTAAACAGCCTCTTGACTTTTTCTCATAGATGGTGTTTAATTTCCTTCAGGAGGCTTCCTTGCTACCTTGCTTCACAAAATTCCACTCTCCATTCCCTATCAGATAACCAAGGTGAAGTTTTAAATAGGTGAAGCATGGGGCCAGCTACACAGCCTCATATGGCAGAGTTGCTCTCCCTTTTCTCCTTTCCCTGTCATATGATCAGATGCACAGCAGCCATGTGCCAAAAATGCCACCACTCCACATCATGTGAGAGGCAGATATGCAGTGGCATAATGGGGAATAACATTCAGTCATGTGCTTATCTCCCTCCTTGTCACTTGATGGAAGGAAGGGCTGTGGGGATTTCAGAAAAGATGATAGCAAAGAAAAATCTAACAGAAAAATTATTCCAGCCTGCAGAACACTCCCTCTTCAGCCACCTCCACAAACAGTTTCAAGTGACACTTCTTTCCACTAATGGGCAGCTAGGAGGCTTTCCTAGCAGACAATACTTTGGCTGTGTCTTCTGTCTTCATCATCATATGGCAAGGACACACACTTCATGAAGAAGCCTTTAACCCATAGGAAATTCTGGCTACATATAGAGGGGAACAGATTGTAATTTCATCCATACAGATTGGTGAGCCATGATGTCTGACTCCCCCTATGCTCTGTGTGTGTACTCCAAAGATATGCAAAATGTGAATCAGGATATAGGAAATTAGGATAAATATCTTCTTTACCATCTGCTTCTCCAGATACCCACCATGCTTTTTGATACTCTTCTCTAATGGAGACATGTAGCAGAATATTCTTTTTATGTTTTAAAATAATAAAAAATTACAACAAAAGGGTTTCTCCCCTTGAAGCAACCATCTGTCTTCCAGCAGCATTTGTCTTCTTCCACTTCTCTCTCCACTATTCAGGATCACTTCCTTCATCCATGCATCATCTGAGCCATCTCTAGTACCATCTATGGTATGTCTCCTTGGATCCACATCCCTTCTATGTAAGAAAAGATGGTATGGTCATTTAGTTTTTGGGGGGCAGTTACAGGTCCTATCTGAACAAGGTGCAAGGAGCTGCACACGCAGGGAGTAGTATGGCTGATGCTAATAATGGGAAGAGTACATGAAACTTGTATCAGTTGAGATCCTTCTGCCTCCACTCTTTGTCTCCATCATAATTTTATTTGTAAGGGGATGATTTTGTGTTCTTTGTATGACATTTAGCATAGAGCGATCTTCATCCCATCACAAAGGCCTCCAAGGTTTTAAGCATAATGATGACAGTGATATATATTGAATGAAATCTATTGTACCATTCCTGTTACTTCACACGTTCCTAGACAGGCAATGGGAGAGGTTTGGGAGCTTCTGTTTTAGTAGAAGATGATGCAAGGATGATTGTTCATTCAAGGCTCTGTTATCTACAGCTTTAGGCACCTCATTTCAGTGCATTCTTGAATTGTATTTCCCCATCAGACCATTGCTTCTTTCAACTCTTCGAATTTTCTGTTCTGTTTGCTTCTTTGAAGTGTCTGTTCTGTCAGTCAAGCTGCTCTGAGTTACCTTCCTCTTCTTGTCACAGTGCTCCTCTTCTAACCAAAAATTTATCATAGGTGCAGGCTGCAATCCAGCTACTAAGCTATACTCAGAGCTGTGACAGAGGGCCATCAGGCAAGGAACTCCCCAGACAGCATTTGCTTTAGTGGAGAGAATTCAGTGTATCGTAGGTTGATGTTTCACAGGACAAACCACATCACTTCAAAACAATGTCATCAGTTTAATGGGTTTAGCATGGGCAATATGTTAAATAAATATACAAACATTCACTATTTCTGAATCGCATTATTTTTTTAAGGAGAAGTTTTGGTTGTTAATTTTTTTTTTTTTAAGACAACATCCAAAGGAGGGCCACAAAGATGGTGAGGGGTCTTGACGGGAAGCCTTGTGAGGAGCAGCTGAGGTCACTTGGTCTGTTCAGCCTGGAGAAGAGGAGACTGAGGGGAGACCTCACTGCAGTTCACAACTTCCTCAAGAAGGGAAAAGGAGAGGCAGGCACTGATCTCTGTGATAACCAGTGACAGAACCTAAGGCAATGGCCTGAAGCTGTGTCAGAGGAGGTTTAGGTTGGATATGAGAAAAAGTTCCTCACCCAGTTTGGCACTGGAACAGGCTCCTCAGGTAGTGTGGTCACAGCAACAAGCCTGACAGTTCAAGAAGCATCTGGACAATGTTCTCAGGCACCATGGTGTGACCCTTGGGGAGTCCTGTGCAGAGCCAGCAGTCAGACTCAATGACCTTTGTGGGTCTCTTCCAACTCAGGATATTCTGTGATCCTATGATTTGTGTTTTGTTTTAGGAACAGAAATGAATGTTGAAATACTAGAATTTCTCAGAATGTCATGCAATGTAAATAAATTGTGTCCTGTTACAATTCCTTCTGATGGGAACTGTTCACTAGTAACCAACCGAGAAGTTCTGGTTACTCTGGTCCCATTTTTTCTGAAATGGGAGGACAGACATTATACCTGTTCCTACCACCCATTACACAGTGGCTCTGAAGTTTTCGGGCCAAGCTGAAATGCCAGTATGTGAACTGCAGCATCTAAGCACAGATGTACTTCCTATCCTTGCACTTCTGGTAAAACAGGTGATGCCTCCAGGAAAGGACCAGAGCAGAAATGCCAGGGGACAGTGGTATCTTTGCATGAAGTTCATGTGCTTACTCTACTGCTGGACTTGCATTCCAGGAGACACATATGACCCCCTCACATGAAAGCTGTTGCCAAAATATTTCTGTGGTTGGCTTTTGGTCTTGCAACACAGATTTCTTAGCCTTCTCCTTACCTGGCAGTGTGTGCTTTTTTGTTCCCTGACATCTGGCAGAACTCTGTGATGTAATCATGTGTAATATAAGTGTGATTGAACACTAATAAAAGAGGAATTTAGGTTTGAGTTTGTGTGGGGATTCCAGTATTTAGCTTTTAATTTCTGCATCAATGTTTGGAATACTAAAATACTTCCAATATGAAAACGAAATATGCTTGAAAGAATTTTAATTAATTCACTGATTATAAGAATTTCCTTTTTATATTTATAAGCTATCAAGACATGCTGAAGTGGCACTGTTAATGATAATGATAATTATCTGCATATAAGATTAACTGAACAGTCAGAGTTTATTTCAGTGTTGAATCACTTTTCTATAGGACACCTTGTGAACCACATTTCCTTAGCTGATCACACTTCTCAATATATTTAACTGTGATATTTTACAAAGAAAGTAGAAAAACACCTTGATTTGAGCACTCACATATCAGCTGATCAGTCAAAATGACAAAAAAAAAATGAGATCATATATTCCAAGAAGCTCTATATTTTATGATTTCTTTCCATTATTTTTTTAAAAAGTGTTTATAAGGATAACTTTTGGTGGGGGGAACCTAAAATGGGCTACTTCAATCTCATAAGCCATTTGCTATTAATATTTTCAAACCTGAGATCAGACTTGTGAGAGCTAATGTAGAGTGTATTGAGAGATCTTAAAGGACAGTTTGACAGAACAGCAGAATAATGTTACTTTCCTACTGGGACCTTTAGCCACAAGCTGAGTCCAAAGTAGTGTCAATGAGCTGATCTTCAAGCTGGGATTGAAACTTCAGACTTCTGTAAGTCCACTGTTTTAATATTATTGAAATAATGAATACAAATAATGAAACCAAAATTAGTGTTGTTCTTGCACTAGGCATCCCCAGTAATACTTGCAATTAGCAAAAAAAGGGAGCATTTTAGTTATATGAAGAACTTCTGCAGTATGAATTTCAGCCTTTGATATCATCAAAGGAAAGCACTGGAAAAATTCCCTCACTGTTTCAAGGTCTGACCAAAGTGAGCTCTTTAAACACTGTCTTTTGTGAATTGCATTAGAGATTGAAATTCCCAACGAAACAACTGTGTCCAGCACTCAAAGGCCTGTGCTCGAGAGAACGTATCTTTGAACAAAGCAAGGTACATGCAGACACTGAGATATGGAGCTCCCTCTCATGAGTGTTTCCCACCAAGGTGGGAAGATTAGCTAGGTGCTGTTTCACCTGGAAATGCCACCAGCACTTGAACAGCACAAGTTTCTCAAGAAAGGGCATCAGTGTACTGGAAGAACCCCATGAATGAAAGAGAACAGCACATTACTATAAACTTTACTTAATAGCATGAATATCTAAACCTCTATTTTTTCGGCAGTAAAACTGTTATTATCTGAACTCTCCATCTTGATTCCAAATACCTGGATTTTATCAAACTCACTCATTATTGAGAAAATATAAAATAACAAAATCCATTTAGAAGGAGACAAGGAATAAAATCCTTCAGGAAAGTTATAGCTCCCTTTAAAAACCTGGAATGAGGCACTGATCTCCAGTGCCAGATTGCAACAATGAAGAAAGGAAAAAGTCATCAAGGAAAATGCTGACTTCATATCACATCTGACGGTAACAAACCCAGCTGCAGTTTCAAGCAGGGGAGCAGTACTTCTCCCTCACCGCTTTAAAGGCTGATCTGTTTTAAAGCTCCTGCTAAATTTGACAGTTTAAAGGGACATTTAATGGAATTTCTCTTTGTACCTTGTGTTATGCTTTAGCTCTGGAAGGAAAAACTCGCCAGTTTTGCTGAAGTCCTGCCAGGAGTGCAGCAATGTGCGCTATGCATGATCATCCTTTGGGGACAGGAGCGAGATGGTCACTTGCACAGACCTTTTATAGCCATCTGAAGATCGAATGACCTGCTGTGGTTCTAATCAGGGCTCAGCTTGGCAGGAACTGCCGAAAGGAAAAGGCCAAAGGAGAGAGAGAATTCAAATCTCACATCATAACAGTAATCAAGTGGGGCCATAGTTACAGGCAAACCACAGAAATAAGCAGGGTAAAAGAATTATCCAGCTATCACTGGCACATTAACGCTGGTCACATTCCAAAGCACTCATTACAGCACTCCAGTGTGGCTCTCTGTACAGCTGGTCAAATAACGCTCATCAAATAAACGATTTGACAAATTTTTCAGAGTTTCAAAAATAAATTATCCCAAAAAGTGTGCATTTAAAATTATTCCCACAACTGTAGTCCTGCAAGTCTAGAAATATGTTCAAACTCTCCTCTTTCCCTGAGCTTGCTCACTCTCTACATTTTCTTAATTCATGCTCCCCAGTTGCACCTTTTGAGCAGCCCTGTTAAGTCTCTGAGTGCACATTGCAGCCTTCCTAAGCAACTCAAAAGAGCAGCACAGTACCTTGTCCAGTTCTCCTGTGCACCCCTAGATTTTAATTATAAATCAGCATATCAGTACACATAACAAAACCCAGAACTATGCCAGTTTGTCCCAGATAACTTAGGCATCCAGTGGTATTTCACCAGAGTTCCACTGCAGTTAATGGCACCATGTTGGTGTACACTGTGTGAAGATCTGCTCCATCATCACCATGACTCAGGGCAAGGCACATTTTAGAAAACGCCCTGCTTACTTGCCTGCCTGAATTGCAGCTCTCTGTTGTCAGGTACACTGGGATTTGTTAGTAAGTACAATTCAGCAAATTCATATTTTCCCATGATAATCTCATTTGGAAAAAAAGAAACCAAAAAGAAGAGCATATATTTATTTATTTATTGACACTAATGTTTGGGGTTTTTTAAATTATTACTGGAGCCAGGAAAATGGCTTTTTATACATAACAATGCATACTGAGTGCTTGTCCCAAACAAGTATAAAAGAACAGGTTCAGCAAATTTTTTTCTAGTTCTTCTGAGTGGGCTTCAAATGATAACCATGTTA
Source organism: Acridotheres tristis (assembly GCA_037013685.1). Taxonomy (NCBI): domain Eukaryota; kingdom Metazoa; phylum Chordata; class Aves; order Passeriformes; family Sturnidae; genus Acridotheres; species Acridotheres tristis. Next base: position 25,992,542 of record CM072884.1, on the reverse strand, counting down.
ATACAGCCAAGGTGGTGCAGTCATCCCTGAATGCTAGACCCAGTTCTTGATTCAGTTCTCCACAGCTCTCGTTTGAAGGCCCTTCAGGTAAGACATATGTAGGCTAAAGTTTTTCCTTTTTTCACTACCATTAGGAACAGAGACACAACAGCAGAAAGAGAATTTATTCTGTATCAACAGAAATAATTAATTTTCCTAGTCCTGCTGGACTAATTCACTCAGCAGTATAAGCATACATTTAATCAACAAAAAGAAGTCAGTGTAGAAACTATTCAAAACTATGCAGATAAAATTATTACTTTTTAAAATTTTGTTGGCAGATTCGAAGACCATCTGCAAGAGGTCCCAGATACCCGGCAGATCAGGTCCTGTTCCTGTTTCTAGCCAAAGCTCCCTCCTCCTGAACAGTGAGATTATTGGTCGATAGAGGGAGGCTTCTGACCATGGGAAGCAGGAGCCTGGCCAGGACCGAGGTCAGGGTGCAGAATTTTTGTGTCTGATGAAAAGTAAGTGAATGTTCAGTCTTGCCACTTCTAGAAACAAATGCAATATCTATATATTTGGAAAGGCTTGGTTTTTGTCATTTTTAGGGGGGTTGTTGCTTTTGTTGTTTATTTTAAGTAATAATACTTTTTGTGGTTCATTAACTTAAGAAAGCCAGACTTAACATTTCCCCATAGGAAGGGAAGAGCACAAATGTTTTTTATCACTTACTCACTACAGTCATGATAACGAGGGATGTACAGGCATCATTATTATTAGCAGAATTATATATTATGTTTAGAGTCACAAGGAAATTTCCACTTCTCTGTTGTCCACTAAAAAAATATGTATCCAATATATGTGAAACACAGGAATACAAGTGTGTCAAAATTTCTTGTTTATTTTGACTATTTATTTTTCCAAACTTGACAAAATTACTGTGGCAAAGAGATGACAATGGAGAGATGTGCACTATTTCTTTAAATCCTGAGCAGGAGAAAGTCATATGCAATATTAAGCCTAGAGTAATTTGGGAGATGGATCAATTTTCCTTAATCTAATAAAGTTGAGAGGCAGCAGGAGGGTGCTTGTACTGATCCATATCATTTTGGTAGTTCAAACCCTTCACAAATACTGTATCAAAATGGGTGTTAAGCAATGTTGCAGTCTCACTGGGAAATTAAGTTGTAGATTGTTCTTACGATTAGGACAGGAAGAGTAGGGTGTGCCAAAGGAGGCTGCTTTGATGATTTTTAGGCGCATGACCCATTTATTTTTGCTAGGATCTGGACAAAGTTGTGCCAGTTTGCATCATAAAAGCTCCCAAAGTCAAAGAAGTTCAGTAAAATCAGTGAAAAATTAAGCATAAGGAAAACCGGTCCAGTAACGGAAAAAAGTAAAAATGAAAATGTGTATCTAAAATGGAACCATGATGTCAAAAGCACAAACAAACAAAAAAAAGGGCACATTTTGACCTTTCTACTCTTTCCACAGTTGTGTATTTTTTCACCTTTATAGGAGTGGATTCCAAAGCCACTTTTATTACCCAAGTAGAAGCTTTCAGTTGTGTCAGAACATTCAGTCTTTAAAACATGGGAGAGGGAGGGGAAAGGGAAAAAAGATCTAGGAGTGAGAGAGGCCAGAAAGCACCAGACTGTTACTTTCCAGATGCAGGAAAGATAATAGATAGAAGACAGAAAGATAACAGAAATATAGAAAGATAACAGAAAGATAATCAAATACATAATCATCCATTTCAATTTTTATAGGCCAGTCCTGAAACACAAAGGACATGCTTCCATCTCACAGGATTGCAGACGGGACTGTTAGACTTGTAGATCCAAAGGCTGCAGCCCTTTTGGCAGGCTCTCTCATCTTGCTGTCCACATACACGAACCAGGTGTACATGGGGTAATTAGGTCTGGGCTCAAGTGTAGCTGTCATGAAACCTCAGGAGTCTTCCAAGTAGCTGAGGGATGATGGAGCTGGACTGAACTGTGGCCTCCATGCAGCATCCTGCAATGTTTGTGGTGCTTTTCAGCTAACTCATTGCAGGTACAACAGCTACTGCTGCAGCTTCATAGGTGAGGAAAGCTGGGAAAAGCTTTTCTTTCCTGTCACCTACACAAGTCCCAGTGGAAACTCAGAGAACAGGGCTGAAAACATTCTTGTTTGGGGCAACAAAGGAGTCAACAGGAAAACAAGGCACAAAATATGTCAAAGGTAAACAAAGAAGAGTATATGGAAGCACAGATGCTAAAAATGTTGTTAGGGAGGAAGACCCCACCAAGATTCTAAAAGGGCTGAGAGGGAAGTGAGAAAGAAACTAAATAAAGAGAAAGAAACTTAGAGACCTGTAAGAAGGCCATGTGACACAGAAAATGTGCTGTAAGAGCATCTGAGTGGGTGCATAAGGGTATTGGACCAGCATTGAAGAGGATGAAAACAAAAATAAATCTAAAATCAAAACATCACTAGGATGTTTTGAGACCAGGATGTCATTCAACATAAGGACTGGGCATCGATGAAGAAGAAAGAGGTAGACAGATAAAAAATTCCGAGAAATAAATTAGAGAGACTGGAGACAGAGCAAGGAGGAGATTCATCAACAGCACTCATCCAGGATCCTCAGTGCAGCAGTTGAGTCAGTCTTTTCATCAGGGAAGATTTTGATTGCAGTGGCAGGGAGTAGAACCATAAGGAGATTACAAGGTCTAAACGAGCATCTCAGCAATCAAGCAGGGATTTGAGAGGAAGCAAATAGAGAGAAGAGAGAAGAGGCATAAAGCTGGACAGACTAAGTCAAGGAGAAGGAGAAGTTGTAGGGAAAGCTTGGTATTTATAATCTGCATATTTCTTCCTTAAAGTGATGAGACAATTTATTTTGGAGAGGTTTATACTGCATGGAGGGCAAAGGGGCTGTAGACAATCATGCAAGTTACAATTGAGCCATCGGTGTCAGGTGGCACAGGAAGAGTTAACTTCAAGTCCCACCAAGGGCCTGAACAGCTGCTGAAATGCATCTGTCAACAGAACTATTACTGTCATCAGATGAGTATAATGTCCTTGACCCTGGAGGTCAACTGCAAGGCATTAGCTGCTACACAGACAGAGCTGTCATGATCCTGTGGGAACCGAAAGGTTACAAGACCAATTGGATCAGCCCCAAAAGCAAAACCGTCCCTCCTCATCCAATAGTGACTTAGAGGTGCGCAGGTGAAGCTGCGTGATAGAGCTCCTCCAGCGCCTTTTTCCTTTGGAAACCTAGATTTAAACATTCCCTTTCAAACAGGCAAGGAGAGGGACTCTGCTTATTGCCTTTCATAGTCCCCATTTTTGCATATCACTAAACCATTGTGTAGTTTGCTCGGTGCAAAGCCTGCACTAGACTGGCTGAAGGCTGGAAAGGGGTGGGAAGTAGATTTGCCTAGGGAGAATTCCAGGAGTGGAAAATAAGTAGCATGGGATGGAGGTTTTAGGACTGCAAGAGTGAACAGTTGCAGACAGCACTAAGATGTCTGTGCTTTTATAAAGAGATAAACACAGGGTTTAAAAACTCCTTTTTAAAGTAACTGGTGGCATTCACATTGACTTCAGCAATGTTTTATATTATTTTGTTTACAGTAAAATCTACTGTAGACTACTGTAAATCTACCGTAAAATTATACAGAGAAAAATCTCAGTAAGAGTTCTTGGCTTTCATAGAGGCAGAGGGCTCTTAATGTCACATTTCTCTGAAGGGATGTGAAGGCTTAAAGCTAAGATTTCATTAGTGAACAATTTAATTAAATCTCCTCTGCTGATATATATAGACACATAATCCAGTGCTGTTCAATTTTCAAGCCTGGCAATTTCCACCCAGCTTAACTGAAATATTATCTAAATTGCATTTTTAAACAGGTGATTGGCAGTGAAATGCAGCATTTTCCTCAATAGTAGAATACAGCAGCACATGAGGGAGATGAGAAAAGGTAGAGGAAGCAGGGAACAAAAAAAAGGTCAGAGGAAAAGGGAAAATAATCAGGTGGTTTTTTGTTTGGTTTGTTGTTGTTGTTGTTGTTGTTTTGTGATTTTTGTTTTCTTGGGGTTTTTTTGTAAAGTGATTGTAAACAGTTTCACAGCACATTTCTCAGCTTGTGGAGGTACCTCCTCTCATGCTCTTCCACTTTATCTCCCCCCAAGTGTTGGGTTTTTTTGTTTTGAGACAGCCCACACTAGCAAGACATGTTTGTGTTACTTAAACCAGGCACAGCCTCCCACTACATGCCAAGCAAGGAGAGGACTCTTTTGCTCATCTTCAGGATCTGCAAATCCCGCAGCATTTGTGAAGTCAGCTCAGTCCTCGCAGCAGGTGGAAGTTCCCAGCCCTGCAGCAGCTGTGCACAGACTTGATCTTCAGGTTTTCACACACAGTCCTCAACCTCCCCTGCCCAAGCCTTCTTTCCCTGCTTTTTTTTAATGCAGAAAGCAGTAACCCTTTAGCCCAGCTAGCCCCCCACTATCAGATTCCAACAGAGGAATTCTGGGCACGAAGCTTCACAGAGCAAATAGGTCTCCTGCCTTCTCTAAATGTCTCCCCCTTCCTCTCTCTCTCCCTGTCGCTGAGAATCCACCCTTATCCAGTGCAGCAGGGACGATATTTTTGAATTGTGTTTATTTGTTGGCACCCTGGTGTGAAAGTGTTTCCCATCAACTGCATATTAATCTTGTCAGCAGTTTGTGAACATTTTCCTCTCTGCCCCAAGTAGTCCATGACTTTTGGGTCTCTTGCTCTCTTCCATCCCCACTTCTCATTGTAATTAAAGAGAAACTAATCTTCCTGATTTTTGTTAAAGTGACTTAAACCATGTCAAAATAGTAAGACAAGGATTGCTTTAGCCTTAGGAAAAGTGAAGTTAGACAAGTTGTAAACTGGCTTTTAGAAAAACATAGATGGGGATACAGGTATCTAGTCTTTGCATGTTCAGATGATTAAAAGTTGTCAGTCATTTGTCCCTGTACTCATTGGAACCTATGCTAGGTTTTCCTTATCTTGAAAACTTCAGGGAGATTATAATCACACAAATCTGCATAACCTGAAAATTTTGAGTCCATTATCTATATTCATTGATACAGCCTTTTGTTCACTATATCCGTCAATACATTCATACTTCTGTTACTTGATTACCCAAAAATGCCTAGGCATTTTTTTACAATCCTAGATTCATGGTCCATGTTTCTTGGATACACTGTGATTTCTATTTCAGGGTTGTTTTGGAGAACTGAATTGAGTATATTTGCACTGATAGTATTCCTCAGGAAAAATCACTATTAAAATCTCTCTGACTGATGATACAATGTTGAGAATGGATGGGGACATTGCATAGTGAGAATTATAAAAGAGGTAACTGAGAACACCCATCACACAGGGACTGCACATATCCATCTCCCCCACCCCCATCAGGGAGGAAAGTGGTCTCCCCACCCCACTGGAAGACTGGAACTAGCAGAAACTCTGTACCTTTTTTGCTTGTGATGATTCAGATGTCCAAATGGGTCCTGGAGCCACGACCAGAACACCCAGCTATATCTAGGATGGGTAGTGCCAGTTTGAAATAAGCTCTAGCTGATTAAAAGTGGAACTGCTTGCTTATACAGAACCCCAGGCTGTATTTACCATCTTATTTTCACAGGACCCTTGCTAAATAGCCCAACCAAATGCAGAACTTCAGGCAATACCTTTTGGTTCCTCTATGGTAAGAGACCCAGGTATTTGGAAAACTCAGCACATGCAGTCTCATCCTTCCAGATCTAAAACACAGATGGGCATAGTTCAGAGAAACCTCTGAACTATGCCCATCTGTGAGGTAACTATATGCCTTCTGCAGCTGTTTGGCATTCATATGACGGTAGTAACTCTCAGCCTTTCCACCTGCATTAGGGTGTGACTTTTGTGGGGATTTAGCCACTGTGCCATTACAATTCATGCTTTCATTACTTCACAAGCAGATCACTGTTATGTACCAGGGAGGGGCTGATACTTGAAGTAAATTCCATAAAGATGGGAGCGGGAAGTATTACTTGCCTTCCAAAGGAGCATCTTCCTGAGATAATGTGTCCCCGCAGCCCTGGGATTTGTACCACATGCCTATTAGGCTTCAGCTTTCTCTTTTTGACCCAAAATAGCCAGAACCAATATGCATAAAACATCCCCTCTTCCCAGGATCTTGTTCTCACTGAAGCTAGGGATGGCTGATAATCTCCGTATCGTATCGTATCATATCGTATCATATCAATCATACCATATCAATCATATCATACCATATCAATCATATCATATCATATCATATCATATCATATCATATCATATCATATCATATCATATCTCAATATTTGTTTCCTTGTGGTGTCCAAAATTCCCCAGATCTGTCAGCCTTTTTGGTACACTGTATAAATTGTTTATATGATCAGTGTTTCAGGAAAAGGATCAGCTATAGAATAGAAGGCAAAGAATGAGCTTTTATGTGTGTGAAGGAAAGTAGACAGTGGTTTGAATTTATAGTGTTGGGCTATCTGAGTAAGAATACTTTGTGATGCTGGCTGACAGATGTTTGTAAGAATTCGATATTGCTAAGTACCTTATCAATGCTGTATTCAGATTTCTATTGTTACAAAACATTTCACAGTAGGCAAACAGAGAAGTCAATGACTTGGCTGAAAAATTAAAAACCTGCTTCCTGTGGACTGAAAGTTAACTCCGATCTTTCTCTTTGATAGCCAAGTTTTTCTACCACACCGTGGAGCTGTCTGCTTCAAGGCAGATTCTCTCTCCAAATATCAAGAGAAAGAAAAGATCACTCTAAGCACTGAAAAGTGCAGCAAGGTGAGTAATCTTGTACTGGTGGAAGACTAGAAATGCAACAGGCAAAGGGTATGTGACCCTCTAGATGCTTTAAATTCAACTAATTCCACAACTCAGCCTCTTCCTGCAAGATTTCATTTGCAAGGAAGATTTAATTTGTTTCCTGTCTGAATACTCATCTCCTTGTTCTGCTAATCTTTCCATTCTGAGCTCTGATAGTGCCTCTGCTACCAAATTTACATCAGATGCAAGTCTGCCACTTAATTATTTATGTCAGCATCACCCTGGCTGGGACTAATGAGGCTTTGTGTGCCAAAGGGCTGCAGCTTTTTCTTTTATTTATGTTAATGAATCCTAAAGGTTTTGCAGAAGTCTAAAAACATGCAAAACTGATGACATAATTGTGAGAGAGTCTACAGGAATAGGAAGCAGGATTAGGAATCTATCAACAAATCAGAATTTAAGTATTGTTCCACTGGGCAAGGAGTGTTTTCAATTAATTCGTAATTAAATAAGGGAAGCAATTTAGTGAACTGAGAGAGATATTCCAGCAAACGGTTTATCTCATCAGTCTGAACCACACATTCCTCCAGAACAGGATCATTGTTTAGATCTTGGGCATGTTATATGATCTGACCTATAGGAGTAATTCAATAAAACATCAATATTTTCCTTCTATTAACCTCGGTGTCATGCTGAATGGAGAGAGCTGCCTCTGCCTCCCTTCACAGTCCCCATTAGATCTGTACCCTCTCTAACTGGCTGGACAGGTGTTATTGCTAAGCAGCCTGAGGCTTTCAAACATAGTCAAACCAGACACATTCTCCAGCCAATTTTCAGCACAGCACTGATGTGTGGAGGAATGGACATGAAACAATGGAAGGACAAACAGAGGACAAAGAACAATGAAGCGGAAACACACACTGCTTTCACAGTGGAAAACATAGTGCCAGTTGAACAGATTTCCAGCTGACAAGAATTGCTAATTTTTTTCTCAAAATAATCCTTACAAAATTCTTTTTCAATCAGACCCAGAAGTATAATGTAGTTTAAGACGAGATGAGAAAAGATGAGCAATTCCAGATGGAGTTCTGTGCATAAATATATTCAGGGCAGGTAGAGCAGGGATTTCTGCATTGTTTAGAGGGCTTAGTGCAACAGCTGGGCACATTTTGTGTATGACCAAAAGTAAGAGCATAAATGAATGCTGATGTCCAGACATCTGGCCTTATAGCTATCATTCTTGGTTTTTCTTTTTTTTTTTTATAGTCAGTACTATTCCATGAAGTAGACTGAAGAGGGGAAGAAAATTATGACATGAGAGAGGAGCCAAGAGAAGAGATTTAGGAGATAATTGAGAGGCAGAGTAAGAAAGAAAAACAAAATGAGGTGCAAAGTGAGCATAAGGAGATACAGCAGGAGATGAAACAGGTACAGAACCTGAAGAATAAAAACGTTGGGGACATGGAATTAGAGAAAGGATTGAATAAAGTAGGAGGAAGCAAGACAGGCAGAGGAATGAAAAGAGGACCATAATAACCATATGCTGTTAAAGACTTACTGCTACTAAAGAAATGAAGACATAGACATCTTTGCATAGATATTTTTCCTTTTCAGATCTCCACTCACTTTTCCTTCACCTCTCCCTCTCTGTTCCTAGCCTGTCCTGGTCATGGTCATTTTCATGGTAAGACACTTGTATGGAAAAACCAACTGATTTAAAAAAAAAAAAAAAAGAAAAAGAAAAATTAATGTATGGCCTTTTTTTCTCATATTGTCATATTCTTCATTTTTTTGAAGTTGTAGTAGTATTAATGTTTAAAGGAAAATGAAGTCCTATCAGAAAGAATGGCTTTTGAGTCAGGACTGTTCCTCATTTTCTCATTGTGAAAACTATCAAAGCTTGGCCAAGTTCAAAGGTCATATTTTGATATGCGCAGGTCAGAGCTGTGCATGTGAAGTCACTGAGGATTTTATGCATTCCCTGCATGCATAAGAAGTCAAGTAGGTTGCTTCTTATAGTTACTGCTCTTGCAGTAGGACAGACTCCCCCCCCACCAAGATTGTGATGATTTGCTACTGGCAATCAGAGAAGGTGGTGAAGACCTACTGAATGGAAGCAGACATGGAGGCAAAAAGGAAGAGGGAAGAGGGAAAGGGAAGGAATCAAAACCAATTGATACTGAGCAGAACATTGACCAGAATGCTCAGGATGGGAATCTGAGTAAAAGGGAAGGCCACATTCAGAAGAACAGAAGAGGAGGCATGTGAAAAAGAAGGACTCATCTTGGGGAGAAGGATGGAGTCACAAGCTATTTGGAAACCTATCAGATGAAGAGGTGTGGCAAGAGAGAGATCAATTCTAGTAAGAGTTGCGTGCAAGGTAAAAGAGGTCTTCATAGAGCCTAAAGCTGGAGAGGAAGCAGACAATACAGAAGACAGAAAATAGGATGAACGCCAAGGGTGATTGAAGATTCTGAGAAGCTGGAATGGGACAGAGCATCAGACATAGTGAGAAACACGGGTAGGGAAAAATTACTGTAAACTCAGCATGGGAGAGAAACACTGATCAGTGAACTACTCAATGCTAGTGACACAAATCAGAGAAGGGGTCAGAGACAAGCTGAGCCAAGAAACTGGGGCAGGCATGGGGAAGAAAGGACTGAACTACAACACGTATCTATAAACAGGAAAAAGGAAGAACTGCAGCAAAGTTCAGGGAACAGAGATGGGACACAAGGATCACAGCTTGTTTGGAGCTGGAAGAAGAGATCCACTGTGATCGCAGTCACCATGGGAACAGAGTCTGCATCTCACCACTCCTCTCCTGCCACACATTCTCTCCAAAATCCAATAGTATGGGGTAGTACAAATTGTATGACCTCATCTCTTTTTCATGCTCCTTCACCATCAATTAGCAAACCTCTGCTGTTACCAGTTGTTTCAATTAGTTCAGGTGACAGAGGCTTCTGAAAGTGACCTTAAGTTATCAGTTGTTAAGGATGTCTGTCTGATCCGACATAACTTGTTTATTTTTCCTCGAGCTCATCTTTCCTTTTTGATGCCTAGGAACATCATTCAGAAAAATATTTTAAGACAATACTATTGAACTGTTAAGGTCAAAGACTTATAGGTTGTTTAAAATAAGGATAGCATTGTTGTTGGAGTGTGAAAAACAGAGGCCTTTCTGAGTTCCTCAGAGAGAGATCAAAATGCAGGGTTTGAATTAAAGCTTTTAGAGAAATTAAAATATATTAAGCCACACAGACATGAAATAAAGGTGTAAGCTTTAGTTTTAAGTGAGTAGAAATATTACTAAGTTGCATAGATATGAAGTAGAAGTATAAATCTTAGTTTTAAGTAAGTAAAAATATTTTTTAAGTGCCTTAAAGAGCAAAAGCCTTAGAATCTGGTGTAGAAAACAAGTTTCAAAATCAAGCTGCAGCGAGAGCTCAAAAACAGTTCTAGACATAATAAAATTATAGTAAGAATATTGCTTGCATTCTTCAGATAGAACAGGCTATATGCGCAAATTATACGTAAACTTTTGTATTCTAGAACCAGAATTCCAATAAGTTTAGAAGAAATGCTTCAAGTTTGTGTTTTTAGCTGATTGGGTAATTTGTAAATAAAAATCGGTATTGGAATGAGAACTCTCACTCTTCCTCCACCACCATCATCATCACCACCATCACATGAAAGAAGAAGAAGAGGAAGAACAAGAAGGAAAGAACAGAAGAAGAAAGGCCAGGGAGTTTCTGCCTCTCAAGACTCTGTACCAGGTGCAGGTCCTACCTCTTGTACCAGAGAGCTGCTTCTGCTTCATCAGGCCTTTATGCCAGAAAGCTTTAACACGGACTTTTAGCCTTGGACTCTGCCTTTTGAGACTGAGGTGCCTTTACAATAAACAACTTCACAGGAAACAACGACTGCTCTGCTCTTTGAAGATATAAACCCATAACAATCTCGACACATTGTGAGGTATGCATTAGGTCAAAAATATGAGGTTATGCTACTGTATGAATTTAACCCTGTTTTTCATACAGTTTATCCTGTCATGCTGTATTAATTTATATTTTGTATCCAACAGTGAACTCAATCTCCAGCTTGATTTTTAGTACACTGAGACACAGTGTTCAAAATACTTGGAAAAGGTTCCAACAAAAAAAAAATAGTTTTCTGAATCCTTCTTCAGCTACACATTCTGCAAAGAAAATTACTATGACAGGAAACATACTTTCAGAGGTCCTCTTCTTCTTTAGAAAGTCCTCCTTTTTACTCCAGCAGCTGTGGTTCACCCTGTCTCTCTCAAATTCCTAGAGGTAGGTTCCCTTAAGCTAAGAAGTGGCCTTGGTAATTTGAAGTTAAATACTGCTTGAAAAATCAGATCATATTTTCCCATTTCCATTTAGCAATGGTTCTTATCTGAGTGTGACTCAAGTTTCTTTGCCCATTCCTGAAACAACCATGTGCTGTTATGTCTTATTTAGCTCAGAAACCTGAAAAGAGATTGCTTTCGTTCTGGAGAGACCAGGCAGGACTGGGTTAAAGAACAACAGAAGCATTTGGGCACATAAGAATTGCCTTGATTGTGGTGCTGTGGTTTTGTATTTACAGTCTGCTCAACTACAGGCATGGAACACAGCCACAGACTTGGCTTGTTCATCTTTGTTTTGGTTGCACCAACACCTATAAATGAAACAAAAAACCCAGAAAAGGGTTTCTGATCTTAACCGCTGCTGAGCCTTTGCCCAGTTGTACAACTTCTGGCTTTCTCTCATACAATTATGGAAGGACCAGAAGCTTGATCCTCAGTCATATATGAACCTTCCCCTTCACAGAAAGGAAAGAAGTAGTTCTTATGAGGAGCCAAGCAATACAGAGGATAAGGCCAAAAGAAGCCATTGTGATAATCTGCCCCAATCTCCTGCATAACGCAAGGCATAAGGCTTTCTTAAATTATCTTATCTTTGAGTTATAGAGTCTATTACAGGATAATAAAACATTCAATTTTGCCTGTTCCATGCTAAGTACATGCTGCCTTGTTTCCAGTCTGAACCAGTCTGTCTTGAGTTTTACCCACTGCAGAATATCAGGAGTTTGTCAGCTGCAGTGAAGAGGTCTACAGTGAAGAGATCTAGTCCTCAGTTTGCCTTACCTGTCATGCTTGAATGACAGGATAACGCCACCGAATGGTGTCATCTCAGCAGTGCAGCTCTAAAAAAAACCATGGACTTGAATACCAGTCATCAATGACCCCCAATCCTTACTGAGCATTATGAGCATTGCTGAGAGAGACCATTCCTTTCAAAGCCCATGGGGATTCATAGCAGGAAAGACGCGATGACTTTCAAAACACTGAAAATTGTTTATAATTGAAGTGGTCACTTATAAATAGCTCCCACTTGATGTCACGTGGCCAGCTTAATTAAGTAGCGCGGAGCGTGTGTGGTCATTCACCTCACATAGAAAAATCTGTATTGGGCCTTCACCCTAATGTGAATTTCCTGACCTGACAGATGGGGATTGAGTGTCTGTTTATGCTAAGAGGAGTTTGCTAACATTATTCCTCTAATTACTAATTATACCAGTGAAAGGGGCTTTACGGTCAGAGTCCTGGATACGTGAAACTTGATCATCAGAGATTTGCAGGAAAGATGGAAGATTGATGGGTGACATCAAACAGCTGACAAGGAGGCCAAGGCAGCCAGACGGACAGCAGCTGCTCCAAGGGGCTTTGGGGAGTGGGAGGGGGCAGCTGCTCAGGGGGGACAGGGGTCCAAGGGGGAACAGCACTAAGCAGAACAAGCCATTTTAAAATTTTGCACCCCTCTGTTATTTCAGATATGAACTGGTCTAATCTCCTCAGGCTTGAGGCTGCCTGGGAGACGTGTACACCAACAGGTGGTAAAGCAAAGACAGAGCAGCGGGGCTGAAGGCAGTTGCTGCTACAGAGGGGCACCAGCTTCAGCTGCAGCAGAGGGCTCCACAGGATGCTGTGAACAGTGGATCAAAGAAGAGGAGGTGGAAGATGTAAAACAGCTCCTCTGGGCCTCAGGTTTTTCACATGCAAGCCTGAATCTCAGTGTGTTCATTCTCGGAGGCCCCAGGAAACTTGTCCCAGTCAGCTACAGAGTGATGCCAAGGACACTATGAAAAGCTCCCTTGCAGGGCAGTTTCCTTCTCTGAAAGACACAGGGGTTGCACAATGTCATCAAGCTGCACCAACACTTGTTTAGGGAACCAGACCTAAATCATCCTGGTGGTCTGTGACTCAATGGTGGCATCAGCATGCTGCCTGATTCTCTAAAAGATATTTGGGCCAGGCTGGTCTGTGTTTCCCCTGCCCTGCCAGCATCTGGTTGGCTGGTGACTGGTGCTGCACCACAGGGATTGTAGAAGTTCAGTCTCCACGGATCCTGCCATAGTGTACTTTATGTGGTCTGCAAACAACTGTTTTTTTTAGCATTCTTGGGAATCACAGGGATTGGTTGTCAGAGTTTCCCCTACATGCTATGTTGCCTAAACTTCAAATCTCCCCAGTTGCAGCCACCCTGCCTGTGGAGACTCTGTGGAGACATGGAGACGCCCAAACCAACAGGATCCTCCTTCTGCTGGAGGAGTTAAACCACCATCTTGACTGATGTTCTGTGAGTGGACACAAAAGTCCTGGTGCTTGCAGAGCTACTCCTGTCCCTATCATGAGGAGGATTGATTATCATAAGCTCACATCTCTACCAGCAAACCAAAGCCCATATCCTGCCCAAACCCTCTATTGTACAAACCAAGAGGAGGGACCACTGGAAACACATAAACTAGGAGTTTACCAAGAAGTTGAGAGAAAATAGCTTTCACTGCCCTGGAGCAGTAGGCATCTGGCTGATTTGTATAATGTTAATTAGAAGCCTGTTCTTGAAAAGGGTCAAGTGCTGAGTTTCGCATTCCACAAATATGAAGGCAGTATGGAGACAAACAGTAAACTATCCTTATGAAAATCACTTTTTGCTCGATGTAAGCAGCATTATCATAGGGATGAGTAGATCTGTGATATTAGAAACTTTTCCACTAGTACAGTAAGCTGAATTTCAAAGTGCTATGATACTCAGTGAACATGTACATCAAAAGATAAATAAACTCTACAGCCATCTAGCCAATAATCAAGGTCTCTACCACAAGCTCTATCTTGGGTAACAAGTCTACCTTTCACCAGATTTGTCAGAATATTTTCGTAATTTAGAGTCTTTCCCAGAGCTCAAGGTCATGAGTGTAAGCGTGAAACAACCAAATGGTAAAGACAGGAAATACTATAGTTTCATGATTCAGCATTTACACACATCCCACTGTTTCTGCTCCAGGTGAAGTGCAGACATTAACTCTGTAACACATACACCTGTTCCTGAAGGATGGAATCCCTAATGACGTTTGGTTTCCTATGCTTGTACTTTTCATAGATACAAAGCACTGAGCATTTGTTAGCTTAGAGAACCGTCTTGTTCTTCCATTGCCGTCAAGACTCTTGCCCGAGTTTTGCAGCTCCAGCTTTACAAATGCATACTGAACCACATTGAAAATACGAATATTTAACATTACAACTAGCTTTGATTTGTCTTTTTCTTTCTTTCTTAAATTTATTTTTTAGACCTACTACTGTACACAAGTGTCTTATGCACCTAGAAAAAAACACTCAAAAAACACCACATCGGATTCTCATACATACTGAAAGGGCAAAATATCCCCAGTTTGATCTTTATCAGGCTGATAAGCTGTTCTTTTAAGAAGTCGAGTGAGTTCCAGGGCTTCCCATCTAGGTCAGAAGCCTTTCAAAATGCAATTAAAATATTCTATTTCCCCAGTGACTTGAGGAAAACAAATAGATGAAAGTGCATAATGCTTCTTCCTTTCAACAATTCTTTAAATTTCAAATACATAAGTGGAGGTCTAGATACCAGCATGGGAGAATGGGCAAATGTATGGGCTAAGGCATGTCAAGATATCTCAGTTTAAAAAGACATTGAACACATAGCGTTGTCTCAAATAGTAATATTTCCATGCCCCAGTTGTAGCATATCTGCAGTAAGAGAATTGAAACTATTTTATTCCAGCCTCAAATGTCTGCCTTTAGTGCATTCTCACCCTTCATCACACTTCAAGCTGTACAGACTGCTTTGTTTGTGTGTTGGAGCAGTGATGATGCAGTGGCTCCCAGGGTCCTGAGCTCTGTCACTCCTTTCTTTTCTCCATGCCTTCACATTACTTCTATTGATAAAATCAGGATCAGAAATGTACTAATTTTTTCACAAGATCACTCTGTTCCTGGCTAGTTGATGAAATATCAATGATGGAATAAATGAAGCCTTGAGGAATGCCTCCCAAAGACCAAGCTGCATCATCAGTAGTCTTTTATCATGAACACTTGGGGAAAAAAATTGGTTTATGACACAGTGAAGTCTTCCATCATTTTGCCATGTTCTGAAAAGCAAAAAAGGGCAGCGTTTTCTACAGGGTACTCCACTGTTCTCGGCAGGAAAGATCTCCAATCTGATTTGAACAGGATCCTAGTACATGTAGTGAATCAACTGACTAACATTTCCTTAAAATCTATTAGAATCACTGCATGAGAAGTACTACCAAATCATACTTACTGCATGTTGTCAATCCACTCATTCTGGACAGAAAAGAAGGGTAATCCACCTCAGTCTGCCCTTTTTTTTCCCTATCAGACAGCACTCTGATCAGAGGCAAGGATACCTCTGGGGATTCAGGGCATATGAGTGAAGATAAGCAAGGCAGGTACAAAAGCTCAGGTCACTCAAGGTGTCTGGGGAGCTCAGTGCCTAGAGATCTGGGCTTCAGCCTCTTGTTCAAACCATCCAGAATTACTTTAACTCTGATGGCAAGGTCTGAATGAGGTAAGTGTTAAGCTTTAGTGGTCAATAATTTCCTTACTTCCCAAATGATCAACTTTTCCCACAACTAACTTACTGCCCTAAAACAACCAACAGAGATATATTTGCTCCAGCTTGGAATCTCAAGTACTGAGCTCTAAAAAGGAACATAAAGTGCTGACTGAATCTTTTGTGCAAAAGCTGTTATGATCTCCAAAATATAATTCCATCACCTCTGAAATGAAAACCACACTAGGAGTGATTCATTTTCAGAGTAGTGTTTTATTCCATCCAAACTCTCACAGTTTTTGGTGGAATAGCTCTGTCTTTCTAGAGTTGTCTAAACAACATTACACTAGAAGACTTTCAATTTCAGTTAATTGGCCTTTTGTCCTGGAAGACAGTATTTGCTGTTACAAAACAGAAAAAAATTTAAAAGTTCTATTAAATCTTGTAAATGTTAGCTATTTGTCTAAATGGAAACCAGACAAATTGCAGTTCATTGATCCACCCTGGTAGTAATGGCACTCAAGGTTTACTGGTAAGAGTTTGCAGTAAAAATAACTAATTTGTCAGTGTTTTCTTTAAATTATTATTGTTTAGTCGTCAGAGGATTTTGCAGGATGACAAAGAAAAGCAAAGATAATTCAAAGCAAGTGAAAAAATGTTTTCACCAAAAAAAGTTTTCTGTTGGCATGTAACATATTTTAAAGAAAAATAAGAAATCTGCTTTCTTTCATTTTTCTCACAGTCCTATTTTGACATACCCAATGACTGCCACAATGATTTTACAACATTTATATACTCCAAGCCTAAGTGTGCAGTTGAGAATTAGAGTTTAGACACTATAGCTGATACATAGGGTCAACTATGCTCTACGCTGGGCTCAGCTGTTTATCTCAAATCTCTCCACATTATTTTCAAAAGCTGACTACTACCTCTCTTAAAAATCACTAGATACAATGTAAGTATTAAGGATGCATGATCTGAAAGCACTTGGCACAAGAAAGTCAATGCATCTGGAGCATGGCCAAATTTTAGTTATGTACTGTACCTTTTCCATTAATGGCCCTCCACATCTTGCAGTCCTGCCACAGTAAATGTTTTGCTTTGTCTGAAGTAATGAGATGGAGAGAGATGGAAAAAGGCCTGCTTTTTCACTTTGACTGCTCTTAATGTGAGTTAAGGAATTTGACTGATGGGAATTAGTGCTAACACAGTTTGTTAACTAAGAAAACTGCTAATTAGAAATGCTTTAGAACTCAATCTCTGCAAAGATATAACATAAAAACTTGCCACATTTTATTTGCTTAAAGCTTCTGAATCCATATGAATGGCTGGTCATGGCAGAAACTATTCAGTGTTGATGATAAAGCATTACCAAATCTTCTTTGTAACTTTTATTTATTATACAATGTCTGTCAGTAGTAAGTGGAGCTTTTACATTAAAGCAAGTGTTAGCATCTGATAGGGATGAAAATATTGTCTATCTTTCCTAAAATTATTTAATTTGATCTTTAAATAAATAGTTTTCTGAGAATTAAATCACTCTGACAAAGCCTTGGTTTTGTTGTCATTTGCAGAAAAAAAGACACCACAAATTATTTCAAATTCCCGTATTGTTAAGACTTGCTAAAATCTTGCACAAAGGATATATACATGGACTTTGATGGGACAGAAAACTGTCTTATTTTGTGTTATTTCACATAACTGAATAGTGTCCTTACAGAGAAGCTGAAGAATGCTACTCCCTTACAGATAATTCTACATAGGTAAGCCACATTTCATAATACTTTCCAACTCACAGTGTCTTGGTAGGAGGATGCAAGATGAGGCCCTGGCAGGCAGAGTCTGCCAATAGCCTGCTCATCTCCATCACCTGATTCTCGCCATCCTTCTCCTAATAACAGGGTACAGCAGATAAAGGGGACACTATACTGGTTCAGGGCATCTAGATCTTGATGCCCTTAGGAGTAAGTAAATTCTGGAATTCTCTGGACTTTCTATAGGAGGGCTCACAAATTTTAGGCTTTGAACTCATCAGCCATCACAGAAGCCAGCCCTTCCATATTCTTTTATTTCACATTATTGCCTGGGAAATGGTAGTAGTGGGGTGCCCCACTATAAATAATAAAGAACAAGAGAGGAGGCATTCCAGCACAGCTGATGAGGAAGAAGACCACACCTGCACAAATATGTTAATTGGAGCACTGTGCTTGGAGTTCACAGGATGGGGTTCTTGACAGGTGTAGCTCAGATCACACAGACCAGCTGTGTCTAGAAGCAAGGACTGGCAGGAGAGAAGTGCTGGTGAAAGATGAGCTCCTGCTGAGCAACGCTGGATTTGATTCTTTATGCTGCCACAGTGTGAGGTCTAGTTTGAATTCTGGAGATGCAAGATAAGGAAAGCTTGTGAAGTAGGAATGATGCAGGTAGGGAAGGGAGAAGCACAGGATGCTTTTCTAGTCTGCAGTAAGGAGACAGTAGCTGCACTTCAGCTTTATGAAAGAGTAAAGGATTTAGTGGGTGACACTGTAAGGCATGACAGTGTTTTGTGATACAGTCTTAGGACTAGGAAGTTAATCATGGCTGTTCTATAAAGCAGATTTCAGGCACTAGTATGACCGAGAGCCAAAATAGAGCAGGAAATAGTCATTACTCCATGCACTTCTTTCCAAAACATGCTCACTGAACCAGATCTATTGGGGTATGTATATGCTCAGGAAAATAGTTTAGAAAGAAATGAGAGGAAAATAAAGTCAAAGCAACAGCTTCAGTATAGTCAGTATATATTCAGTATAGTATATAATGTGGCAATTTAGTTATTCTGCCATTAGACATCACATTAAGAAAACCCTGTTAAAAACTATCCAACTAGAAGTTCACTGAATGAGACTACCAAGGCCAATGAAGTATGGCCCTAGCCATTTAGTTACTCTGATTCTAGTACAGCTTACATTTATTTTTAAAAATAATCTCTCATTTTTTTAAAAAATAAACACATCATGTCTTTCCACCTCTTTTCATCAATATTTTCATTGCAAATTCTGGCATACAGCTCAAGTCTGTTTACCCTCCATGGTGTTAATGTTTGTTTTTAATGGATTAGAACGTTTTTTGTTTTTTTTCTTTTGCGCCAGTAATGGCATAACATTTCAAGTCCTACTTATTTAAACTTTGCTTTGTTTGGCTGTTGAGAAACATTAGCAGATAGTACCCAGCACTACTGTGCAAGTCACCCTTTCTGGATGGTCGTAGGAGTAAGGACTGCTACAGAAACAGATCTCCACGAAAGATTTTATAGCCTCCCTTTGTGCCAGAAGAAAGCATGCAATGATGCAGGATTTGAAAATGCAGGAGAATGGAGTGGAGAAGGGGAGTTAGGCTTTCTGGAAGACTGGGGGAATGTTTTCTTTGGATTTCTTCCTTTAGGGAGAGATATAAAAACTTGTGATCTGTTTTGGAAAGGGGCAGGAATAAAACCTGAGATACCTGAAGTTGGATTTTTTTCTGCTGGCTGATAGCACTGAACTGCTCCCAAAATTCAGTTACCTAGAGACAGTAGAACTACAATACCAAATGCAGGAGACTTTCTTTAAAGAGACTGTTGCAAAGCATCTAGCTGGAATTTGGAAGTCATTTTACTGACAGATGATAATGGATTTCATTTTGAGCTTTGCCAGGAATCCTTATGCCATTTGCTACAGAGAGGAAAAAACATTCTCCTTGCACATGCATGCATGTGGGAGAGCATCTTTTCCAAAATTAAATACAGGGCTGTTATAAATGAGAGACAAAAGTCTCGATATTCAGCAGAATTTTGGATTGCTTTATTTGATATAGAAAAAGCAAGCAGCACACTGGGTAACCTGAGGGGTCACCGCCCACTCCACGCTCCACCGAACCTTGGTTTGCAGCCTCTTCTTATACTGTGGGTTCTCATTGTAATAAATAATTTTTGGTTTTTTGTTGTCATAAGCAGTGGTGGTTGAATAAGCAGCCTTGTAGATAACGACCACAAAAGTTCTGGAAGTCTGGTCTTTGAGATAGGCAGTATTGATCAGACAAAGGCAGGAAGGGCTATTGGGAAGTCTGATTTTGCAAGCTGGTAGCCGATACAACTTATTTGGAAAATATAATATAATATAACGTAACATAAAATGACATAATATACCATAACAAGGTGATTTTAAATAGAATTATTTTATCATATAATTTTCTTTATCTAGTGTCCATGCTTCACTTCAGAGCTTAGTATTCTGGTTTATACAAACCCAATGCTTTTGTGATTAACATGAATCTTTTATCAATTATCACAGGGCCTTGCAGGTTTTGAGGTTTTTTCCTGGTAAAACAAAGTTGGTGGAGACCCTTAAATGTAAACATATTTGTATAAAGAAAGTTGATCTGTTCTCTGTGTTATACTTGTGATAAACAACAGAGGCTACAAACACTTATAACTCAGCTTGACTGGAAACATTTGAGTGAAGAGAAAAATACACTGACTGGCCAGGCACCCACTAAATGCAAGAGCTGGAGGGAGAAGGTAATATCTACAACTTGCTTTGCTTTTGGCCATGTTATTAGATGGACCAGCTCAAATAGGTTAGGCCCTGAGTGGCCCAGCATTGGAGGGCAGGCCCTGCCATGCGGTGGGTAGACTTGTCTGGACTGCATTCTTTCCAATCCAGCTGTTCCCTTTCCCTCTAACCATCTCTGCAAGTCCTCCCAGTTCAGCAAGAATCTAGCAACCCTTATTGCATCAGGAAGGCCTATTACAGTCTGAGAAGGAGAGGTTGTTTTATTGTCTCATGAGTAGAGCTCAGTCTAATGAAGAAGTTACTGACCTTTGGCACTAGAGAAATAAGAGCACCATATCATACTCAGAAGGGGAGTGTGTTAGTATATTTACACTTGGCTTAACCTTTATCCCTTTCAGGGCATATGCACTTACAATTTACTGATGTAGAAATAAGCCTTCTAGATCCTAAAGCCAAAAGAGATAATTGGTCCACATTCACATGCCTCTATGCGAAGCTTTATGCAAATTATATACATAAATTTAGAGACTGAGAAATAAATTATAAAGAACCATTTGGTGGCCAGAGCAGCAACTGTAGGCAAAGACCTCCTACACCCAGCTTGGTATGTGAGACTTCAGGGAGGCTGTGGTAACACATGCTATAGCTGACAAATCTGTGTAACTTGTGAGATATTTGTGTCATGGGGGCTTGCAGACTTCAAGCAAAAGCTGTTCCCAGCCCAGATGCTGCAGTGCTATGAAACTGGAAAGGAAAGCAAAATGAGTTTTATGTTCCTCCCCTTCTTCCTTTCTGAGGGGAAAAAGGACTGAACAGTGTTCTCTTGGGGGGGCGGGGGGGGGGGTAAGGGGGAGGAAGTGTGCTTTTTTCTTCTTCTTTTAGAAATATAAGGAGGATGAAAGGCTGTTTCCTTAGCAGAGCTGAGGGCCATGTTAGCTGTTCTAGACAACTTTTCTGGCCAGTTTTGTAAAACAGAAACAGCTTTCTGAAGCCACAATTCAGGAAGCCTCCCTGTTTCAGCAACATTTAAATTTTATGAAAGCAGTATAAAGCAATTAAGTATGTTCTTAAGGACTCAAGCAAAGACACTGCTTACTTCCCAACTAAAGCTGAGAAGGTTATGGGTCTTACTGAATATATAATTTTTTTCTGAATTATTTTCAAGCACTTAAAATAAGCACAGTTTTAAAACAAAGTAAACAGGATTAAAATTAATTCCCCTCTCAGTTAATCAGGCTTTAATCAATAAGAATCAAAACCTTTACTAGTTCTTTAGTTAGGCATTGTCTTTCAGAAAACATCAAGTAGAGAAAAAATTATATGTACAACTAGTAATACCTTTTCACTCCCCACACTTTACTGAAGAAAAAGTAAGTGCAAATGTTCTTTAAGTTGCCCTAAAAGAAAAAGCAACCAATGTTCCTTCTCTTCCTGAAGGAGGTAAAGAGTATACCTCATTTTTAAACACTCCTTCTGTACTACTATTAAAAGTGTGGGCATGCAGACATGTTATTGTGCCTAGCTACTCCACAGTACACTACAGTACTAGTACTCCAGTATTAACCATGCATGCTTTCTTAGCCTACTGTATAAACTCATAAAACACAGGCTTGTTAACCTGTCTCCCAGGGAAGGGTAAGCTATGCTTTATTTACACAGAGTATTATTCAGAATTGCAAGTGTACTGTAAATCCATGTCTTGGGTTACTCCACGCATGTATTCACAAGTGGTGTTTTTAATAAGCCAAAAAATTTAAGATTGATCTTGGCATTTTAGGTTGCCACTCTCCCTGAAAATCTCACCATAAATATTTCTGTCACATACAAAGTCATCACAGATAGTCCCATTAACTCTTGCACTAGACCAAATTTCACTACTTGGAAATGTCAAGCTTACGCCTGCACATTCCTGTTTTCTGTGAAGATACCCCACACTCATACTGTCTTTCTGAATCTGAAATTTGCCTGTTCCTCTAACCAGAGGCTTATCTGTATAGCTGAACTACATTCAGGTTTCTTAATACAAGTTTTGAGATTGCAGCAGCTTCATATTTTAGCTATCAGAAGGAAGCGGAAATTTTTCAGATGGCTCAGCTGCAAAACATGCAGCTGGGTGGTGTGCAGTCCAGACCATTTGGAGGAAACAAAGGGTATAGTTTCCCGGTATATCAGATTTGTCTGTCTGTTCAGGATTTAACCAAGGGAGTTTCAGTGATCTGGTTCACAGCTTGGACTACAAGCATCTTTGGCAGCACAACAGAATGGACAGGGACAAGCAGCCAAACAGGAGATATCTTCAGCTGACTTCACTGATGGATAGCCCATTTTAGGACTTGTATTGGTTTGAAAGCAAAACCAGTGCGAGACTCCAAGTCAGTAATACAATTTAATAGGAGAAAAGAGAAAAAATAAAATACATGCAATAATATAAAAGAAACAACCACCGACACAGTCAGAAATACAACCTGACACCCTGTCAGTCAGGGTGTTGGTAGCAGTTCGTATAAATGGTGGCTGCAGTCCTCCTGGATGACAGATGTGGTTCCGTTGAAGCAGTGCTGTAGAAGGTGCAGTTTTCCTCCGAAGATCCAGCGATGATGTGGAAATGATCCGACTTTCCTCTGGGATCCAGTAGAAAGGTCTGCCCTCGTGTCCCAAACCCCAGTTTTTTATCTAGGTAGGAAAGGCTTGGCTCCTCCCCCTGGCTGGAGCATCTCCCAATGGGATGATGTAATCTTATCAGTCACACAATAGGACTTAATGGCCCATTAACGGAATATATCTTCTGGAGGAAGGATGGGTTGTGAATAGATAACGATGATCATCCCCCGATCTTATCAGATGGCACATCAGCAGAGGATATCTCCCACAGAGATAAGGATCACCACCCCTCCCACATTTTAACAGATGGTGATAGAATACACATTTTTGCATTGCACCCCAGGACAGGACTATACTACGACCCTTTGTAATAGAGCATAAATACAATTTCTTCTTCTCATTTGTGAGAGTGGTGGAGGTAATTTTAAATGAACTGATATAAA
The DNA here is from genome assembly GCA_037013685.1 of Acridotheres tristis. Lineage (NCBI taxonomy): Eukaryota > Metazoa > Chordata > Aves > Passeriformes > Sturnidae > Acridotheres > Acridotheres tristis. The sequence continues at coordinate 25,969,249 of CM072884.1, read as the reverse complement.
CTTCTAGTGATCAGCTGTCCTACTTTAGTTGGACTTGCTATCTGCTACAGCAGCCAACAATAAACAAGTTATCAAGATGCATTTACTAAGGTGGTAAGCAGCAGAGTGAAACCATTTCCTTCAAATAGTCCTTATGCATCAAGCAAGCCCACAGTAGATATAAACAGGCCTGTTCATGGTTCTCACAGCTCCTGTTTGTGTTCTCAGAGCTCTTGGTTGGCTAACATCTGAGCATACAGATCCAGGTATGGGCATAATTAAACAGTTATCATCTCCCATCACAGTCATGGTGATGCACATTCCAGACACAGCATCAAGATCTGGGTGCACAACCCTCTCCTTTTGCTCCTCCCGAAATTTATATTTATTCCTGAAAACTGAGCCATGAAAAATCTGAAGGGTGGTTCATAGTTAGGATATTTAGCAACATTATCTGTATAACGTTGAATGGAGCTGGGTCAGAGACAGAGACAGACAGCTCTCTGTGATCCATGCGACAAAAAGCCTCTTAATTGTTCTCTATTCACCTTAAACAGAGGATCTGAATTTCCTGGGCATACACATGTGAATGCTTATGGTCCCAGTCACTCATTTCCTTGGCCAATGACACATATGTTCTTAGGGTTCAATAGACTGGCTGGAATTCTCTGTATTTGTTCAAATCCATCCTATCATCGCTCACCCAGGTACCTGCCTACTTACAGGCTGGTTGAGTTCCGGGCTGCAGCTTTTAGACCAACTGCAGTATGCAATGTGACAATCTGCGCATTCAACCTCAAACCTCTATTGTTCTGCTACATCAGCTTGTGATCCTGCCCCATTTCTCCTTTCCATACTCCGTCAGTGCACCTCAGCAGGCACAGACTGCATCCAAGACTTCAGTGAAGAACAAGGATATGGTGGGAACATTATGCAGACCGTTTCTATGAACAAGTGAAGCCTTATTTTTGTTTTTTCTGGAAAATAAAAGAAAAACTCAAAAAGAGAAAAATGAACACCAGCCAAGAGATGAGCTGGGGGGAAATGTTAATGGATGTTGGGCAAATCTACAGTGCAGCTTTCCCACGTTACCAACTGCATTACTATTTATAAACGCTGGGAAGATACCTTTCTGCAAACTAAAATGATGAGAGACTTGCCTACATCCCCTATGAAGCTAAATTCCCACTTCTTTACTAAAGCTGTGTAATAAAAGGTGTTTTATACAACACACACACTAGGTCAGTATCACCCCAGAATGAAATCCTGACTAAGGCAGTAACACTTCACAGCAGGGTTTTAAGCTCTGATGAAAATAAAATAAAGGTTTGGAGACTGAGCAACCCTGGTCAGTATAAGGGGGTGGGGGAAGGGCAGCATGTGGTTTGGGGTATTTTCACCAAATGTTAAATCACACAGAATATTTCACTTGTCTCCAGTGTGAGATCACGACATGACTCCTCTGTAATGAATTCTTTATCTTGGCAGCTCTCCTGTTTTCTCCCAACAGTGCCTCCCTCTCCCCTTCTGGTCCCAGTGCCATAACATATGGTAGTATTTGGAGAGCCACTTGGGCCTGGGAGAGGGCCTGGCTGCCCACACCTGCACACCCCCCTGCCTTGCCACTCAGGTCACGCTCCAGTGCTGGGCTCGCAGCTCACTCCTTCACCTTCCTAAGGGGCACGCTGAGAGCTGCCACGGGAGCTGCCATGTGGCCCTGGGGAGGAGATGTGTCACTTGGTGTCCGTGTGAGCGTGTGCCACCCCACCAGTCCGTATGCAACCTTGGTGAGACTTCTCCTTTGGGCAGCCGTGATGGGGGTGGCTCGTTGTCTCCAAAAAAAAAATTATGAAAGTACCCAAAAAGCCCCAAGAGAATGCACAGAATCCATGAGGTTGGAAGGAACCACAGTGGATCATCTGGTCTAACCTCTCTGCTTAAGCAGAATTCCTAGAATCACACGGCACAGAGTTGCATCCAAACGGTTCTTGGCTATCTCTAGTGAGTGAAACTCCACAACCTCTCCGGGCAACCTGTTTCAGTGTGTGGTCACGCGCGCAGCAAAGTTTGCACTCACATTCAGGTGCAACTTCTGTGCATCAGTTTTTGCCCACTGGTTCTTGTCCTGTGGCTTAGCACCACCGAGCAGAGCCTGGCTCCATGCTCTGACTCCCCCTTTAGATATTTATAGACACTGATGATGACCCTTCCCGAGGCTGAGCAGACCCAGCTCCTCTAGCCTTTCCCCGCTGGAGCGACGCTGCCGGCCCGGCCGGCCCTGCGCTCCCTCAGCGGGCAGGCTCCGCCCGCGGGCGCGGTCTCCGGGGCGACGCGTGGGGCCGGCGAGGCCGCCGCTGCCGCCGCCGCCGCCGCCGTCGCCGCCGTGGTCGCACCGCCATGGGCCCCAAGCGGTCCAGGTCCGACCGGGAGTCGCTGGTGCCCGGCCTGCCAAGCTGGGAGCCCGCGCTGGTGTCCGCCCGCCTCGAGGAGGTGAAGGCAGCCGAGAGGCAGAGCCGGCGGCGCGGGGGGAAGGGGGGAACGGGTGGAGGCGGCTCGGGCCGCTCTCCGCCCCAAGGGCCGCGGCTGCCGGGGGCTCCGGGGTGGCCCCGTGGAGGACTGTGAGTAGTCTTCGATGTGCGGCGGAGCCCCTTTGCCCCGCGCCACCGAGCGTGGCCCGGCGGATTTCTCCGCTCCTCCTCACCTCGACACTTTTCCTTTCTGGACTCTGGGTGCCAAGTTTCGGCTCGGAGTGAACTTTTTATAAACTGCTGAACGACTAGGTTTGATGGAGGTGCTGACACAGCATTAACTGTAGCGCTGAAAATGTGATGCTGTAATTTTCCTGTCTGAGTGTGTGCAGCTAAAAGGCACTTTTTTCTTTGCTTTTTTTTTTCTTTTACAGAGTGTGAGGATCTAAAGGCATATTTAGGTTTTCAGGTTCTGTGTAAGCAATTCTCATATATCTTGACTTGCAAGACAGTATTTGGTTTCAAAATAGGGTGGTAGTTTAGCAAACAATATTTATCTCACATGTGTTTATCTAGCACGGCTTCTGCAAGTGAGACAAATTGCTTCCGTGGCTTCCTTTGTTTCTGGATTCCTGTTGTGCCCTATTTAAAAAGCAAACAAACAAACAAAAAAACCCCCAAAACCAGTTTTTTCTTTTAGCTGATGTGGATTTGTGGTTTTTTTCTTTTAATATGCCAGCACCACTAGTTAAATATTAGGAACTTGTAATTCAGGAGGAGGCTTTTAAACCAGCTAATTGCTTATCCCGAAAAGCCACGACTGTCCAAAAGTCTCTTAAATATTTACTTGCTTTTACTTTTATTTGGTAGTAACCATACAAGTTAGCCAAACAAGACCACTTTTTTAATAGCTTAGGCTGCTGTTTCCTATTTTTCCCTAGAATACAGATTTTTCAGTAGAATTCTTGAGCCCTTTCTTACTTGTGAATCTTGTCCTTACCCTTGGGAAACCTCCCTGAAGGGTAACAGTGGGGAGAAGGTTCATTCTCCATCACCTACTCTGTTCCCGGTCTTCCTCCAATCCTTACAAACAAGGTGCCAATTAGTGATTACCGTTTGTTTTTTTTTTTATGGTGGTATTTATTGTGATTGTGGATATTGTGCAGTGAATTCACTAAACAAAGTGCTTTGTATGCTCTGCTGCCTCTACACGTAATTTATTAAATTTCTTAAATGCAAACCATTATATTGAAGTATTTCTAAAGGTAGGAAATGAAATGCTCAAAATTTAGGAAATGACAAAGTTGGTATTATTCTGGACCACTCATTGAGGCAGATGGAAAAAATGTTGAATGTTCACTTAATGGGACAAGAGTTCTGTAGGGAAAAAGTATGTGATCACCTAATTAAAGATTATCATAATGCTTATGCCCATGGGGGCTGACTTGAGGATCCTTGTTTCTGTAATTCTGATATTGTCTAACTGCTTTCTGTTCCAGTTAAGCTAATTTCACTTTCTCTGCCATGCTGTTCACAAACAGAGCCTTGGGAACTTGGGAAAAACTGTCCCCTTGAACTCAGGCTTCTGAGATGCTGGGCAGCCACTGAAATTTCCTGCTGCAGGAATGTTCTTATTCAGCTCTTACAGTCATGGGCAAGAGCACACTCGGTGCAAAACTGTCAAGTGCCACAAATCTCTTCTGAGCATGTGTGAATCAAGATTCATCAAGTGTGGCCAAATGTGGGTGTACATAATATAAATAAACATGCTCTGTAAAAGCAAATCTTTGACACAAGTATGGCTCTGCTGCCAAATTTAATTCCTTCCTCTTGAACACAGAGGGCATTGAATATCTTAACTACTTAGTCACATTGGGGTTTTTATTAAAGCATAAACATGATTTTTAAAAATCAAATCTCATTCTGCAAATAGTCTAACCATACTTTCCCTACCCACCCTACCCCAGTCATCATATAACATACAAAGTTTAAACTCGAATATATAAAGCTCAGGAACTGAAAACAGTCTGTAAAAGAGAGTGTTGAACAGCTTGAATTTTAGATCTCACCATTGTGCACAAAATTATTTCTTACTCGTCCTCAGTATTGTGTATGAAATACCATGTGAATCTGAAATTATTTGGGAGATGACAGGAACACCTATCAAGTAAATAAATGTCTCTCTTCATAATTCATATATAAAGAATTTTTAAATCTTTTACTTGTATCAATTTGAAAAATACTCCTTCCTTTTACTGGAGGCAAATGAAATTTACTAGAACTGGAATTAAATTTTACCAAGTAGACCAAGTAGTGAAAATTCACATTTTAGTGTGTTTATGACTTGCACTATTCTATTCATTCAATCTATGAAAAGCATTTTACCATGAACGGGTATACTAACTGAAATATTATTTAAATGATATTTATTAACCAAGTAATTGCTTTTACTAAATGCACTGTGAAAACTGGCAAATACACAACTTAAAAACACATGCAGAGGAAATATGGGTTTTCCAGAGCCTCACATTGTAGTTTATGTACATCTTTCTTGTTTGTAATGTGCTATGCAGAAGAACATGGAGTTGAAAACTGTATTTGCCTTCAGATATTCATCATCTATTTTGATTGGGTTCACAACAGAATTAAATTGTAAAATATAAATTAAGATTCTTAAGTAGTTTTAAACTCTGCATGTGTTAAGTAGCTAAAGGGTGATATTTGCTAAGTGAAAGGTGAATTCTGGGCAAATACAGCCCTTAATTGAAATAACTGTCATTTATTATTTGTTCTTATTAACATGTATAACTAAGCATAGCAGCTGGAAGCTGAGTTCTGTGTTGACTTTCCATTTGTATGTTTTCTCTCATTTCATTGGCATTTTAGGGCCTGAAAATTGAACTTAAATCTTATGTAACCTCTAAAAATGTTCTGAATAGGATGGCTCCACTTTTGATTGCTATTCATACTACTTCCTCTTCAGAGAAAAATTAACATTCTGTTGAGCTTTGATATTCTCTCACCTGCCCATGTTGTACAGCAAAAGCTCAGGGTCTTAGGAACAAAAGCCATTAGTAAATGTGAGTGTGTCAATCAGCCAGTAATGAAAGTGGGTCTGCAAATTTCTAAGCAGTGATGTCCTTCCTTAAGGCTACAAAACTCCTGATAAAAATCCTTTCTGAGTAATTCTAGTCGTATTTACTGGTTTACAAGCTCCCTCATTGTCGAAAGTAGAGTGTTAGAGTTGTTACTACTCTAATTTTTCATAAATCACTAATATGTTTGGTGCTCAGCTGTTTTGAGTTTGAGTTTTCAAATGTTTCTTCTCAACCCTTACAGGTAAATTTGAAATTCTGCTCTAATGAAATGAACATACTAGCTGTTGTCCTAAGGGGAAAAACCAAACAATCAAACAAAACAAACACACAGCCTGCAAAAAAAAACAAACAACCAACCAGAAAAACAATCAAGCAAAAAACAGTAAACCCCACAACAATAAGTACCACAAAAATAAAATGACAGATACCCAGATTGTCTGGAAATGGGAGGAGGGTAAGATGGCTGCTTGATGCTTTTCTTGGCAAAAGAGATCTAGAAACTGGTACTGAAAAAATAAACAATATACCTGACTTGTTCAATTGTCTTCGCTGGAATAGCTGCCCTTTTGTGTCTAGGAAATGAAGCAGAGAAAACAAAATATGTATAAAAAGGGATAAAAAAATTGTGTGGTACATCTGCTTTTTTCTTCAACATGGATTAAAGTTAGATATTTTCTTAACATACCTATGATATTCCAGTACTGCTGTGATGAAGATATACAGACTATGTATACTGGTTTTTAACAGTTGAAAAAAATCACATTACAGAGGAGCACAATAGAACCTTGAGAGCAAAATCATGAGAAGATGTGTTTGGATAACCATTTGCTGCTTGCATGGAGTTTCCAGAATTAGGTTGATCTTGCAAAATTGGAGCCTCTCCAACTAAGTGACACGAGGGACATAAAAATTTCCCACACAGATGGTTGTTTCTAACACCGAGAGATTTTGGTGCATTTCAACCCTTGACATGGCCAGGAGTTTTAAAAGCAGGACAGTATCATTTGTATCAATGGTTGTCATTGGATGTTTTCCAGTGAGAGCAATCTGGCCTGCCTTTAATTGCAGGTTGTTTCAGATGGTTTAAACAGTATCTGTTGCCAATGCCACATTTCCAGCTTCAAATTTTTTTTAAATTCACATTTGAACCAGCATTGTTGATTCTGTGGGATATCTACTCCCTGCATTTTGGTCCTTGTGCAGTTTGTAGTGCTCATATTAAATTCTCAATTGCAACCTCCCTAGACTGTTTCCATGATTTTCCAGTAGTTATTTTTATGGTTTTTTTCTATCCTGTTCATTAAGCTGGGAACGTCATTTGAGGTAGCCTTAGGGTCACTAATCTGTACTCTTTCAGATCCTTTCTCAAGCCTTGATACTACAATAACATTTGAAAGAATAAAACTAAGTTGAGAAGCAGTTGTATATTGAGGGAGAAAATATTTTTAAAGTAACCATATACATTTTACTACTTTTCCCTCACGTTTTTATGTTGTGATTTTAGGTGGTGAGCTGTAGAAGCAGGATCTGTTTCTTCTCTGTCCTTTCAGTGCCTTGGACATTAAGGATACTGTTACAGGATTGATAATATAAAGGCAGTATTGCAAAAATATTAGATTTTTAACCTCAGAAAATAGTCTAATCAATTAAACACCTAAAACTGTGTATTTATGCTGCACATTGACTATTGACTTCAATTCGTGTTCTCAATGTGCAGCTTTTCTGAAAAATGATCTTTAAGGGCTTCAAAACCAGTCAGTCTAGAAATAGAAACTAGATTACCTGCTCTTAGTGACTCTGCGAAGTCTAGACCATTATTTGCTGTGAAGATGTGTGTAACTACTTCAGATATTTACTAGTTACTTCCAGCTCCTATCCCCAGGCATTGCACTTTTTTTTAGAAAAGCAGTTTCTCTTCTTCATTTAGCACTAGGGAGGTATAGGCCTTCTCTAATAATAATTAAGTTTTTGTGCAGAAGACCTTGTATCAAGCTGCATATAATTCTGTAAAATTAAGTAAGGTTATAATTTTCAACACCAGTTCAGTTATCTTGTAGAGGCTCGTCCCATGTATTTTGTTTTAATGTATTAGCCAATAGTTTGCCTATAGTATAAATATTCTCATGGCTGTTCTGTGGAGCAGCTTTATCACCTTGTTTCTTTGAAGCAGAGCATTTTCAGTGAGAAGATAAGGCCTGCTGATCATAATTTCTTCTTGGATAACCGAAATCTGAAGCTGAATAATTTTGTTTGCTTAAGTCTTTTTTTTTTTTTTTTTTTTTTTTTTAATACTCATTTTACACAAGCAGGACCTACTCTGATGTTTTGCTTTGGTGCTTTGTCACAGGTTGCTGAGAAGGTGGGCACCACAGTGGAAAATTCTCTTCTCTTAGAAAGGCTTATAGTACTTTTGTGAAGGAGGGTCTCATTGCTCAACCATAACTCTGAAATGCCTGGGAATTATTACATGGGCTAGAGGATAAGAATTTGGAGAAGAAATCTGAGGATGGAGAAAGCCTGAATTGGGATCGGGTAATAAAACTGGAGGCTAGCTGAACAAGGAGACAGAGGACAAGAGCTGGGGAGCAAGTCACAGATGGGGGAAACATTAAGACAAGTGGTGTAACTCAGATGAGGAACAAAGAGTGGAAAAGGAAGGAAACATTAACTAGGAACAGTTGTGTCCAAGGGGTGGAAAAATCAAGGAGAGAGAGAACGATAAGGAAGACAAGTTCCACAGGCATTGTTGTTGCAGTGATATTAATCAGTGCTAAGTAGGTTTCATTTGTGGGCAGCAAGCTATCAGCATGTTTTAAGGAGGAACTAGAGAAGGCATAAGGCGGGGTTTTAGAACTCTCTGATAGATATTTTTTAATATATCTGAAGAACTGCAGGAAGTTGTGGGAGAAAGCTCTGTATTGCTGCTGGACCATGCTTACCGTAGGATTTTGAGTAGAACCTGACATTCCTGATTCTTGCTGCTCTTGAGCTGTCAGCATCTCTCTGTGAGACTTACTGGACTTTGTTTCCCTCTCTTGGTGGTCCTCACTGAAGTGGGAGTGTAGTGATAACAGTTGCTCCATTAGTTCATGCCACAGGTAGATGGTTATTCTAAAGATTCTGTGTCTGCTGGTCAGCACTGAGAACACCAGGATACTGCCACATGAGAGCATTTCAATCTCGGTTCTGAGAGCCAAGAAAATTATGCACTTCCATACAATCATGGGCATCTAAATACTTCCTGTTCAAAGAATGATGAAGTTGTACTGTCCAACACTTGGCAGGTATACAGTGATAGCTTTAATCCAGATTAGCTGCAACTCCTGTGCATGTTGACAATATTGGAATACCTAGAGCTCTTTTACAGTGCTGTGCACCAATAGGTATCTTGCAGCCGTAGGCAGAAAGACTTAAAAGAGCAAAATGAAATTCAGTGTACCTGGTGCAGTCTCCACTACTGCTGCCACTTCCCCAACGAGCAATGTCTGCTGCCCCAGTGCAGCTGGACACTCATAAATTCCACCATGTTTGCACACTCCTAGAGCATCAGTGATATGCTTGATCTCTCTAGCACTTCATAATTTGAAAAACTTGAGGTTTATTTTGTGCTGCAATAAACCATCAAGGAAGTTCATGATGTGTGGAGCTGTAGGCACCCTTTTGGATTAATTATCTGATCTGTAGCTACTTGCAGTTTCACTTAATGACCCAGGTGATCTTTACATATTTTTTATTTTTCTGAATATTCTGTGGTTAGAAAAATGGGACATACTCATGTGATGTTATCCTTTGTTACCTTAAGTGTTTGACAAACTGTTTCCAACTATGCAGGCATGCACTGTTTTGAAACTTAAGTCAGCTGTGGCTTTCTCCCATCCCAAGTCATCAGTTTCTCAAATTGCAGACATTTAAGTAGGCTTTTTACCAGCTAAGAAAAGGAGCAAATGAAGAAGGGGACTGTAAAACTGGAAGAAAATGCTTCTCTTACCATCTGAGTTTTTTTCTTAGAATAGTCGCTTTCCTCACTTTACCATAACTCAGCCCAGGTTTTGTTCCTATTCCACAAGGACTTTTTATGTAATAAAAATATATTAAAATATTCAATGTCCTAAAGTAACCACTCTTATCTTAAATCTCTTAAAATCTTTCCTTGCTATGATGCACACTGGACCTTGACTCTGCTTAGCCTGGTCCTGATTAATGTGACTGTCTTGGGACTGCCTTGATCTGACTGAATCCCTTTCCATTACCTTTATGCAGCTGCACTGGTAACCGTGCAGTTTACACATGCAGATATGCATTGAAAAAAGAATATTTTTGGTGATTCCTGTACATCACAACCATTACAAATGCTCCTAGATCAGCCACCAGAAATGCTGGCAAATAATACTCTAGAGTGAGATGTAGATGTGCTGGAGATAGCAACTCACTCTGTGGAAGGGATTCCAGTAGTAATGTGAAAGAGTAACGAGTAAAAGTTGCTTAAACTACATAATTTTTAAGCTTTTGCGGATGAGCATCACTGAATAAAGTGTTCCAGTCTTCTCTTGTTCTGCAGTTTTTGAGTGCTGAAAACATTTTTTTACATTGCAGTAATGTGTATGCTACTGCAAATATTTGAAAACTGAGAGTGTTTTTAACTTACCAATATTGTAGTGTACAACTTCCCATTGGTAAGTAATTTTACTTGATTCAGTATATTTAGTGAAACCATGCAAGAACCATGCTATGCATAAATATACCTTCATGAAATACCATAAAAATAATGCTACAATGTACAGAAAATAGTATCTGTGCATTATCTAATTCACAGGATGAGGGAACTGAAAATTGTTAATTTTTTTCTACATCGAATAATCACGATAATACATATACTCAAAATTCACTTCTAGTTTGCTACCTGAACTCTCAAATCTGCAAATACCATTTAAAAGTTAGTACATCTTTGTGAGATGCTAATGCATCATTTGACTGTGAAAAGGGTTAAGGCTGTTAGTAGGCATTTATGTTTTCCATAGCATAATGCTGCCACCTGATGGCAGAAAGAATTGGAACAAAGGAGTAGGGGCTTTTTTGGGTTGCGTGCAATTTCAGTGTGATTAATACAGTGGTGTTTAATATGTCTTAAAGTGATGTAAAGCCATCTCTACAAGATTACTCTTTAAAACTGCAGAGATGAACTTTTGTTGGCATGAGTTTTTAATACCTTAAATATTTTATTTTGAAATGTAGGATGCCTGGAAACCTAGCATCGCTTTCATTATTGGGACCAAGATTGAGGATGAAATCCACACCCAGGCCCTGGCTCTTGCTGTGCAGGTGCCACTGCGAAAGCTCTTCAGTGTGGTAACGCATGAAGACATTTACAGACAGGTATTCCAATAAAGTAACTTTTAATAATGAACCAGACTGTAGGTGTCACTTCTAGATCCTGCCTTCTTTGGTCTGTGGTAATGATAAACTACTCCGTGGAAGTTTCAAAAATTACACTAATTCATAGAATCATTAAGGTTGGGAAAGACCTTTAAGATCATTGAGTCCACCCTTTGAACACCACCTTACCAACTAAACCACAGCACTAAGTGCCGCATCCAGTAATTTCTTGAACACTTCCAGGGATTGTGACTCTACTACCTCCCAGGCACTGTCATTCTAATGCCTTACAGCCCTTTCTGTGAAAATGTTCTTCCTGATGCGCAGCGTGAACCTGTCCTTGCACAGCTTGAGGCCATTTTCTCTCATCCTCTCACATCTTGCCTGGGAGATGAGGCTGATCGCCACCTTTCTACAACCTTCTTTCAGGATGTTGTAGAGCGTGATAAGGTCTCCCCTAAAAAGTGGATTTCTCCAGACTTAATAGCCCCTCATCCACTCCTCATAGGTCCTACTATGGTAAGGACTTACTCTGCTCGCTGTAAATGAAGTTTTGTTACAGACTTTTCTTCAAGGTGCTGATCAAAAAAACTCCCTCCCTAAGGTAGAGGGTTGCCCCAAGATAATTCCTCATTGTTTTGAAGTGTGAGCATAGTTTGCAAAAGGGAATAATTAGTAAAGTACTTCTGGTAAACATAAAATCTTCTCACAGTAGAATGCTTTATTTACTTGCAGATCACAGAATCTGGGGGTCAAAAGGGAAAAAAGGCTAAGGACGCACCTATGTACTATGAGGTAGGTTAGAACATATATTGCAGTGTCAGTGCTCTTTTACACTGAAGTATGTAGAGCCATGTGGTTTTGTTATACGTTGCTGAGTAAATGCAAATTTGTTGGATCTAGCTGGTAAAAACATTCAGTCACCTAGATACTTAAACTGCTTTGTTTTTGTGATACCAGCAATATTCTGTTGAACTGCTGATTAAGTGATGATCAAAACATGTTTTCAGAGATATGAGTTTCATTATTAAAGGATATGTTACGTGGTCATATTTTGATGGTGATGTCTCAAATTACAGAAAACCTGTCAGATTCTTCTGTCTCAGATGCTCCCAAAAATTTAAAAACTTAAACCTTCATTTATGGGTATGCAGTCCACTATATGAAACACTATTCTGTGTGCTAGTACCGTTATAATCTCAGTTTGATGTAAACTGATTCGTCTAGTGGGCTATGTCAGCAGGGTTTGGAATCATGCTTAGTACAAAGAGTACTTCCTCCTACCCTGTTAATGTTTTATTTACAGCTTGTGAGAGGCAATAAAATCCTGTGATTAATTAGAAGATTGTTTAAAATTTTCTCAGGTAGAGTTTTACAGTCCTTACAGACCTGGAGCGTAAAGAGTTTTGGATCCCTCTAAGAAGACTTTGTTTGCATTTTATTTCTGCAGTGACTAATCAACTTTTTATGTGTCTCAGGTTTTGGTGGACTTTATAACAGTACTTTTTAGCTGTGGTCTGGTTTTCAGTAATGCCAGGCTACTATCTGAACAAGTCCCTTTGGAATTATTTACCACTGACAGGATGGTGAATTTTATGCAACTAACCCTCTTCATTTAGCACAAGCCTCCCAGGCAAACTCACCCTTATATTACCTGGTATGTAAAACTTCTTCAGACCTGCTTGACGGAAGGATATGTAAGTCTAGCTGTAAGCAGAATCTTTGTATGATACCTGTATTTAATTACTAAGAGCAATTTTCCTTGTGAAGTGGATACTTATTAAATTCCAGCTGTCAGTGCTGTGTCTCATTAGCTACTTACTTTACTCCTCAAAGACACTTTTTTCCTCCTCTCCTTTAACACAGAATATAAAATGCCTGTTCTGACCTTTTGCTTGGACTCAGTTTCCGTTCAGGCTGTAGCAAATTAAAAGATCGATCATGTTGCCACAGCATTAAGATCCCACCTCTCTGGGCTGAGTTTGTTCCTGAACATTCACATACATTCCATGTGCAGTTTGAGCAGTCACAGCTTTCACTGCTACCACTGCTTCCACTAGTAGAGATAAACAAATAAAAGGTTGGCACAAAGCACAGGGTTGTGGAAAGTTCTTCTGAGAGGAGCATTTCTATCATTGCCACATACAGTTCTCTGTGGCAGGATTCAACATGCTGCCATTTCCACAAGTTTTAGAGGTACTGAGAGATTCCTGACATTAATGATCTTTGAACATATGACATGTAGATGTGTGTAAATTTGGGACTAATGACATGCATAGAAATGTGGTTATTATGGATATTAGTAGTAATATTATTACCTATGCCATTGGTCTTACACTTTGCATCCACTGAAATGCAGGGGTTTTAATAAATTTCAGTGCAGAAGTCTGCAGTTCCTAGAAACCAAGGACCTTTAACAAATGGCTCATGATACATTGCAAGCTAATTATATATCATATTAAAATAATTCCAGCTGCCTGCTCTAAGTTATTCCTCTTCAGGCTTTCTATCATTTTATTGTTTTGTATCTCATATCACTCTTATTGTACAAAGTGAAGAGGCTTAGGGCAGGGTTTATAAATATGTATGTAAAAGATTTCCAAATCCAGGAGAATTGGGTGTCTAACACCTTTTCTGACTCTTACATGACTTGATGGGGGCAGGAGTCCTACTTGGTAATTTTGTACTAATTCCAGCACTTAATTGAATGATGATAGGCTGATTCTCTCATAAAGATGCTGAGGAATTAATTTTTTCCCTTATATATGAAAGGGAAAATGTTATGCTTCCTGTAATATATCAACAGATTTCATAATTTATCATGTACAATTTTTCTAACAAGATCTACAACTAAAAATATATGCATTTTATCAGCAAGATGTGTAATTTTTATTGTTTGCACACCTGTTTGTTGGGTCAGTTTTCTATTAAGGTTAATAGCCACGTGTGTAATTAAAATATTTTGCTACTACTAAATATGATAGTGTTGTTAAGATCTGATTATTGAGAGATGTCTCTGCCCAAATTAAGGTGCAAACAGGACCATATGCTGAAGTTAATGGTACAGATTTTATTTAATAATGAATTAGAATTAGAAGAGAGAGGGGGAAGAGAGAGAGAGACAGTGTTCAAGTAGAAAATAGCACCACCCGTGGGTCCAGCAGCATCCTGCCAGTCCTTCTGCACTCTGGGCTTTTTGATAGTGGGGTTACTTTTCATTATCTCTACACTTCAGCAAACAAAGGAATTAATGATTTTTGGCTACAAGGTTCTCTTATGCTATTTGTTAGATGATTACCTCACCTCTAATGCTGGTTAATCTGCATGCTCAGTCTTTCTCTTCTTTTGAGTTGGTGGGTTTCTGGGATCAGTGTTCACAACCTTCCCATGCCAGAATTACCTTTTATCCAGTTGGAGCTGATTTCAGCACAGTTTCTGAGTTGTCTTTCCTTGTCTCTCATAGATTTTCCATTTGTGTTCATTATCAGTGATACATTCTTTTCCCTAGGCTTTGTTAACCTCCCCCTAGGTCTGAGATAACACCTGGAGAATAGCACCACCTTTATCTTATGTTGTCTACAGTTCAAGTTTCAGGTATCCAGAGGAATATTTAGGTGGGGCTTTGGTGGTCATTGGTGGCCACAGATACCATCTCTCCCAAACCTCGGGGTGATCTTTGTTTGACTGGTGATATGCAGTTGCTTCTTTACAGTTTGCCACAGTGGGAATTTTTGTCCAGATATGTTACCCAGGATTCGCTAGCCAGATCTTGCCTCCTCCAGGCCTGGAGTTAGCACCATCCTGTCGTTCCCTTCTGTGCTAATCTCATGGCAAAATCCTTCTGTGGCCTTAACAGCATTTGAGACAGACAACTGCACTTTTTAAGTACTTACAAATGTTCTAGTTTCCAAACTTTGAATTTTGAAAATCTGTTCAAGCCTAAATTTTCCACACTAGAATTGTTCATGAGTCTGATTTTTTTTTATTTCCTCTACTTTCCCCTTGAAACTTCTGGTGAGACTGAGTTCAGGGGCTGTGTGGATTAAAGGATCTTTTTTTTTTCCCTTGTAAGAGTTATTTTCCAGTTTTGTTGGACTTACCGGGGCAGGAAACAGAAAGCTGCCTTTATGTTACCTGGGAAATCCTGAGAAGGAATCATGTCCTGTACTAATAAGGAAACAAACTGAAACTGTGACGTAGTGCCCTGGTGATTAAAGCAGATGGAGCCTCATCTGGTCCCTTCACATGAGATGACTGGAAGAAGATGGATAGTGTTGCTGGAAATGAACAGTTGAATAAGGGTCGTGGCCATGAGGGAGTGATTGGAGAGAGAGAGATGTGGAAGAGTTTTGTGGTTCTGTCAGATAAGCTGAGATGCTTGGGAAAAAGGCTCACAGAAAGATGAAAAAGGCACAACAGGCAGAGATGAGAGCAGTTTTGTTTGTTTGTGGATTCCAGAATGTTGCCTTCAAAACGTGCACTTGTGCTTGAGAAGCCAGCAAAACTAAAATCTTGTAACAGAAGCGTCTTTCCATGCTGCGCTGACATATCTCTGGGACAAGTCATCCTGTGTAGCCAAAAAGGTGTAATTAGAAATATTAATCTTTATTCCACTCCTAGACAATGATTAATGTATGAATTATGGTTTCTCCTAGCAAAGTTCCAGCTAGAGTTGCCAAACTGAAAAATATTATCAAATCAGATGCCAAATCCAAATTGTGTCCCATTCTCATCCTGGAATTCCATGAGACTGGAGCAGCATAAATCAGTTGTAAATAAATTTTTCTCAGCTGTTAATCATCAGGTTGACACCTAACTCTACTGGCGTCTCCTGCATTGTCAGGATGGGAGGCGGCATGAGCAGTGTGCAGTGCATTCCAGTATTCCTCCCTAGACTTATGATTCCATGAGGACAATTATAGGTCAATACAAGTTAGAAAAGATCCTGGGCATAGCAGAAATATATATATATATATGTGTGTGTGTGTGTATGTGCATAATTATTATTTATATATGTATATATAAATTTTTATATATATATCTCCCATAACTTGCAGGAGGTAGGAGGAGGAGGCAATTGGAGAAGGCATTCATATTAGAAAGGAAAAGGTAAATGGATTACCTAGGCTTTGGACCTCAGATGTATTGGAAGTGTTTGGTGCAGATGAAAGTTTCCAGGAAATTTTTTTTTCTTTTTTTTTTAAACCTACACCCTGCATAGGTTTAAATGATGCCAACACAATTATGCCCTTTTTCTCCCCTTTTTCTTTCCTTCCTATCCAAGACCACAGAGCTTAGGGAATTCTGATTTTCACTGTATCGTATTTTCTGTTTCAAGTAGGATTAATTGCAGCCTTGCCAAAGAAAGCTATTCTCTTTGTGAAAAGGCCTCCTTTTTTTTTTCTTTAAGAGAACAAAATAGAATTGTTAATTATTTTACCCTCCTTTTATTTATTGTCTTTTGAATCCTCTTTTAGGACATTAAGGAAATAACATCTTTGTTGTTCTGTAGTGATCAGCTTTACATTGCCAGGATATACATTATTCTAATTTCCATTTTTTAAATGTTGGTATGATATTTTCTTTTATTTGCTGTAAACTGCCCTTGTTCTCCAAGAGTTGGTTAAAGTCAATACTTGGAGTCCAAAGAGTTCCTCAGCTACCTGTTTTTAACACTTTGATTATATTGTCCAAGTCTACTGATTTTTGGTATTCCAAGCTTTAAAAGATGCCTTTTTGCAACTTTGCATTGGTGCAGTTGTAAATAATTGCTTTTAATGAAATGAGGCAATCATATTATCTGTGGCCTTTTTCTGAATATAAAGCAGAATAATCACTGATTAACCCTACTTCTCCTGCATCTGTATTCACTCTTCTATTGTTTCAATTTAATACCAGACCAATGCCATGTTAATGATTTTTTTTCTCTGATGCAGTTAAAAATAAACTCATCCTTATCTCTGCTGGCATCTGTTGTCTCTTATTTTTTTCCTTTCTTCATTGAATCTGAAATAGTGAGTACTTTTAAATTACACTATCCAGGATCTTGCAACCTCACCTGGTTTATGTGAATTACCTCTGATACTCACATGTGATGAGCAAGCAAACATTAGATTTCAAATCACATGCTGCAACTGTAAATATGTAAACAGAAGATAATACAAAATGTAATATTAGTCAGGAGTGTTTTTAAGAAAGCCTTTCTGTTTCTTGTGGATACATATAATCAAAGCTTTCCTATTTTTGTGTAAGTGTATAGATTTTGATACATCATAAAAAAGGTTATGGTCAAGATTAGACTTACTCAAAAGTAAAGATAGCCCCATCAAAACCAAACCTTCTCACTCTATAAACGCATGTAAATAGAATTTCACGCATGTAAATAGAATTCTATTCTTAATACAAGTTAGAAAGATTTTGTCTTCATTCCAATGGAACAAAATTAATTTTAGAAGTTGGTGAAAAATGTTACAGCTCAGGAGCCAAAACTTATCTAGTGTCATTATTTTTATGAGAGAGTTTGACACTAGAAACAACTTTGGCAGCCATGCTGAACGTTTAGGTTAGAAAGACTTTAATTTATTTTTCATTCCAGTACAAAATAAATTTCATACTGCATTCTTAAATGTCATAATAAAATGGAGCAGTTCTCCAGTCAGCCTTTGTCAAGTGGTATTGTGTGGATGCAAGTGAAGAGAATTTTATTGCAGAAGGATTTGGCCCTTAGACTGCATGGATACGCTGAGGTTTAACATGTACACTTGGGAATTGTTGTTAAATGAATATGCCTTTTAGGGAGGTACTGGCTTCAGGAAAGGTTAAGGGACTTTAAGTCCTACTATGGGCATTTTCTACTCATCTATTTTCAGCTTTTTTCTATCTGTTGCCAAGCTCCTACCAGTTTATAGTACAGAATATAGGATATTTTATAAATGGTCCACTAAATGAGGTGGTGTATTTACCTGAGATATTTAATGTCTTATCTTCTAAGGTGGATTTAACTACTCTGCCTGCTCGTTCTCAGTATTTAGGTCAATCTGCTTAAAACAGTGTTAGGGAAAGAATTTGTAAATTTAGGTTTTGCATGTCTTTGCCTCAGCCTTTGCCATTGTCAGAGCATGTGATGCCACTGCATGATCAAGTGGTCTGTGTAGTGCTTTAACTTATCAAATTGTATGCCTTCCATTTGGATTTAATTATTCCATAAGAGGAAACCATTGTTTCTATGAATCAGGCAGTTCTATAAATTGTAGCTGTTCGCAGTCAGTTTAAGTGTCTCCAGTTCATCATCCCTTCCAGGAACAATGTGTTATGTGAATAAGTACCAGCATTTCTCAATGTTAAAACTGGGGTGGAAAGTCTTGAACTTGAGCAGGAAAACAGTCTGTGTTTTCTAATTTAGTTTCCTAAAATCTGAGAGGTCAGGTTCTATTATTTACATGAGGCAATTGACATGCACATCTTCTGTTTTCATTTCAGAATAGTGATTCTTCATAGTCCTAAAGCTAGGATTTTAGAAACATGCATTATTATTTTATTACTGTTAGTTGTAATTATTTGACCTGAGGCCATTCATAATACTCAAATTGTTGTAAATTTATTTTCTAGGAAAGACAATTGATAACCTTTTGAAATTCATCTACCTGTTTAAAATCTGCTTTAGAACAGTGGTGAGACTTTGGGTTTGCTTCACAGATTACAAGAGTTCCTGCATATGTGCAAATTGGTATCAAATTTCTGCATTATCTGTGCAGTTATTTTTGAGATGTCTGTGTGACTAGAGGAAACAGCAATTCTGTCTGTGAGAATGTCATCCTTGAAGTGTTAGAGGGACTCTGAAGTAGCCAAAGGCAATGCTGTCTTCTGGTTTTTTGTCTTCATACTTTTTGGGGGACTGTAATAGGTTCATTAAGGACAATAAAGTCTATGACATATTTCTCAAGTACAGCAACTAATCCCAGAATCCTTTGTCACCATTTAAAAAAAAAAAAATCACAAAATCTCTAAGTCCTGTTGCAAAGCTAGACAGCCAAGTTGGAAAGATCCTGCCCAGTTTTGTGGTGCCAAGTCTTCAAGGCCATTGGAACTACCTGGCCCAAGTATTCTGTCGTGGCTTAGAAAACGCTGTCAAGATGTAGCTGGATAGGTTCTGCCAGCACAAGGTTTGATGAGGAAATTTTGTTTCTTAATCTTTTTGTTCTACTTCTGATTGGGTTCTCTTCCTAGCCAGATGCAATGTTAGAGAAGCATGACTAAATCTTTTAGCTTTGTGGTGTTCATTGTGTGGATTCAGTTGGCTGAAATTGCTGGAGACAATTTATTTCTCAGAAGCTTAAAATATTCTGTGTCATAATGGAAAGATTTACTGAGCAGATTTATCCCACTGAAATGTAAACATTTCAGTATTTGATCATAGCAATATATCCCTTCATCTGAGCACAAATCACAACAAACAGGACTGTCCTCTTTTTCTGAAAAAGTATGGGTTATGTAGAGGTTCTTCTGAAATCACTTAAATGCTGTTTCAACGATTGCCCCCCCAATCAGTGTTAAAAGAAAACAGATATATGAGAAAACCTTCCCTGTGCATAGAACTCCTTCCTGAGATAGCAGTACTAATGCCTAATCTTTCCAAACACTGGATGTTTGTATCCCTTAAAGTAGTTTGGTTTTCATAGCAGCTAATGGTCAGGGAGCCATAGGAGGTGCACATCCCAGATGGTGAAAGCTCTTGTATGAGCTCTCTAATAAGGTTCCCTTTATTTTTATGTAATGTTTTTTCTCATTTTTACTGAAATTCACCGTTTTACTGAAAATCACCATTTCTGTTTTTCTTAAAACATTATTTAAGTACTTGGCATAACACTGTACATGTGCGTTAGAAAATTGTCACAGAGCATCCCCGAGATTAAATCAGTTAAAATGTCCCCTCAGGTTGCAGATTTTCTGTAGAGAGAGTTTTAGAGAACAGACTTTCTTACAATGGGTAATTCTAATAGGTTTCTGCTAACGAGATCAAGCTGTGTTGTGTTTTGGCAAAAAACAGATTCACTCATATGAATGACAAGTTATTTTTCTAGAGCACAGGCAGGCATTTGCTTCTGCTTTGAGAAATGTTCTCACAATAGAAAGGAAAATACTTAGCATGTGAACAGCATTCATATTTTCTCAGTATTGCTTCATTTTAGTAGATTTAGTTGAAAAGGGCTCCATGGGGTACAAGGAGTCATCAAATCCACTTTAATTATTTTCATTCTCTGGAACACATATTCGCTGATTAACAAGGATGACTCATTTGGCTTATCTTAGGTTTTACAGTCTACCTTGTGGATACATAAGCATTATATGGAGCTCTGCTCATATATGCAATTGATTTATTGATTTATGTAGGTCCTTAAGCTCTCTTTGAACTGTGAGTCATTAATTCACTAGTGAAAGATAATGATTAAGCAAGTGGTCTTTTGACATCATAAGTGGTAAGAGGTTCTGAGAGTTAAAATGAAGTTAGGTGAATGGTCTAATACGAGAAACTGAATTATTTCAACACACTGGAGGTGTCATCTGAAAAAAAATTATTTCAGTTAGCTCAGATCCTTCCTGATATTCTTTCAAAATGATTGCTAGTAGTGTGCTTTAGTCAATGAAATTACATTGTCAGAAATAATTAATTGATAGTGTGAAGTCTTTAGAAAAAACAATTATCAGTATGACACATGCAGCTTTTGTCCCCTAGTCTGTCTTAAAAGTTGCTTGTGAGAGACTCATTAGACTGAGAGCAGCTTGTAATAAGTCAAGATCACTTTTTTCCCCTACTTTTATTACTTGGCTCAGGAAAATACATCTGAATAGTAATTATCAACTTGGTTATGTAATCCATAGAGCCTCTTGACTGATGACAATCCTGCTTCAAATTAACTTGAACTGTGTCAGCAACTAAGGGATTTTACTTATTTGGTTTTTCTAGGAACTATTATGTTTCTTTTAGGAAATGTTATATGAGTCTGAGGCATATGTGATGATTTGGATTTCTGACAATTTCAAGAACAAGAGGGAAGACAGGGCTTTAGAAAGCTCGCTGGGTATGGGAGAACAATACTATGAAGTGGGCTGACCACTGTTCATAGCAAGCAATGTTGCTGCTGCCAGGTATTAATAAAGCTGTGGAAGTTTATAATCTAATTTATCTTTTTGAAAGGTTTTCAGTTTATGATTTGGCAGCCACAATGGTTCTGTATCTGTATCAAAGAAAGATAGCACAAAGACTCTGGCTTTAAATGTTTCCCTAACTTTTAAGACCTATCTCCTATCTCAGTGACACTGAGTAAGTGTAGGGTCACTTACAAGCACTCATGCAGTGTTTGAGTGGCTCAAAATACATGCCCTTTGCACTAGACAGCTCCATCTCTGCGTGGTTCATACTGCCACCATATGAGATCAAATACTGCCTCTCCAAAGCCTTTCTGCACTTCACCAGTGTGACCCCCTGCTGTGTGAGGAATGCTGTTTCCTCTTGCTTTAAAGGAAAAGAGGCCCTACCTAACTAAGTTTGTCCATCCAAGTTTCCATGGTTTCTCACATAAGAAAAAAATCGTCGCTGGTGGGATGAAGTATAGCCAATCTGTAACTAATCCACTTCATATTATCTGAAAAACTTCCTTCTGTATTCCTACCCAGTTTTTGTCTTGAGGTTTTTGTTTGTTTTTTGTTTTTTTTCACTTGAAGCTCCGTAAATTTTTATTTAATGTTTAGGCCAAGTGCCTGCATAATTCACAGGACCACAGATGAAGTAAATATGGATGTGTAATAAATTTATTTTATCTACTGTACATGGATTGATCTATGTTCTGTATTTAGGATTGATTTTAATTTCTTCCTGTATAAAGCATATTTTATATTTCTACATGAAAAGATATTTGCTTTCTTTGTATTGCCAAATGTAATGCACTCATTCTGGTTTTGTTTTATTTGTGTGACCTCTTTCCACAGTCGTGGAATGTATTTCTGTTAAATAGTTTTGTTTATACTTCTCATGGCTCACATAAAAATATTCATCCTTCCTACCAACTCTACTTCATCAAGTCTCTTCATTCCTGCATTCTCTATCTACAAAGTAGGAATAATTATTATGGAGTGTTTTTGACTGGTAAAATGCTTTAAAATTCTCAAGAAGAATGAAGTTTGAGAATCTAAGCACAGTTTTATTCTTCCATAAATCAGCAACTGCCATTGAGCTGGGTTACTACATATGCACTTTACAGGAATCCTTCCAGAATCCCTCCATTTCCCTCCTATTGTGTTTCAAGAAATGTGCAACTCATCTACATTAGGCCAGTGAGAAGCATCACTTTCAATAGACTGTTAACATTAATTCTGGGGAAAAAGAAAAAAACAACTTGATGAGAACTTTTCTCTCTGAGGGAAATTACTGTCATGTTTCTACTGAAGTCTCTTTCTTTCAGAGCACAGTTTGTGTGCTTATCTCTTTGTGACTAATTTTTGTTGGAATAACTAGTAGTTCCTAGAGTGTCCGCAGTCTGTGGTAATTTTTAAGTCTTGTTCTTAACATGTCCTTGATTTTCTGCTGTGGCTCTGATGTCAATGGATCTTTCCAGAAGCCTTCTATGATTGGCTTGTTGAGTTAGTGACCAGTCTTACTTTGAGTACAAAACATCCAAAGCAAAATTCATCTTAATCATGAAGTATCTTCCGTTGTGTGTGTTAAGATCATTTGATTTATTTGTGTTGTAGGAGCAGGATTGTTTTGGAAGGGGTTTTTAAATGCATATGTTTTGGTTTGTGTCCCTGTTATGCAACTTGGAAAAAATCTGAATTTTAAGACATTTCTTTTTCTGTGACTTACTTTCGTTTGCATAAAACAATAATTTGACATATAACAGTCTGGATTCTGATTTGGGGCTTTGCTTTATTCAGAGAAGCATTTTGGTGGCTACATTTAGGTGAGAAGTGAACATTTCTAAACGAGGCAAGAATCTATGGAAGCTAAAAGTTAATGGTGGTGTTTGCATTAGACAAGACACAGTTCAGTGAGATAGAGTATGCACCTTCATTGTCTCAGTGTTAGCAAGCAAAATTTACACCATATGTGTCCAACTGTAATTGCTCCTTGAGGAGAAAAGAGAAACATGTCAGAACATTTGAGTAACACCTAATTCAGCCCATGGTTGTAAATAAAGCTGATGGTTTCTTAAAAACAAAAGTAAGAAAATATTATGATTATATTATTCCTCAGCAGTGCTTCCTACACAGGTGAACTTTATTACAGAGACAACACAAGTGAAAAGAAACATGTAACAACTTTTTAATGATATTTTTATGTTATTTTATTTTTTCGCAGTAAATAAAGTGGTTATGAGGCTCCAAGGAAAACGGCCCAGATGTTAGTGAGTTGTATGAAATTTAGTGGAAACAAGCTGTAAAAAACATAGTCATAAAACAACCTGTCAATGCCACACATCTGGACAATGCAGCTGTATGTTCCCGCTGCTGTCATCATCCTAAGAAAACTCAACAGCCTTATTTCACCCCAATTAGGAAGCATACCAACAGAATCAGAATTACATAGGGAGGGGGTGTGTTTTTCACCAAGACTGACCCTCTCAAATTCCCAAGAAGTTTTCATCTTTTATTTAAGGCTAGTCCCTCAGACACTGGTCGCTTTGTAAACAGTATTGCAAGCTATTCCCCTTGATTTGCTATCTGTTAGATGCTTTTTAATTTATTACTTTATAATAGGTAGCTGCTTAATGTTGTTTCTTTCTTTAAAATCTAAAGAAAATTACATTTTCCTGTGAGAACTCTATGTCTCTTGACTTTCTCATAAATCATAGTTTTGTTCCATTCTAGTTTTATCTCATACTATAGCTGATATAACTTTATTTGAGGTCTTTAGAATCAAACAATAGCAGTGTGTCTTACTGATATGTTGTTTTTTCTGGAAATGTGGCCATTTTGACCCACACATGGTACAATGTGAGATAGCACTTCCTCATTTCAGCATGCAAATAAATATGAGTGGAGTATAAATAATATATGACTCAACCCAGTATTAAAACTATGCAAGTAGTAGTTTTGTTGTGATTTTTTTTCTTTGCAGGTGATGGAATTAGCCAAAGCCTTTCTGGACCAGGGTGAAGAAATTCCTGTAACACTAATTGGAAAGCTGTTGAAATTTCAATTGCTTTGTCTAAAACAGAAGGACCTTCAGAGAAGAGAAGAGGAAAAGAAGGTACTGTAGTATGCCTTAGGAACATTACATATTTGAAGACACTTCTATTCTGGTGTTGCTTCCAGAAATTCAGCTTTCTTCTCATGTTTGGCTTTCTAGAACTGTAATTAAAGATAAATGTGATTAATCAACTTAGATTTTGTGGATGAAGTTCTCAATTACTCAAATGCCAGTGAGAACGTGGGGGAAAAAAAGAAAATAAAAATTCTATGGAAGAAGTCTTTGCTTGAGTGAGAGCTAATAACTGCTTAGCTGAGTCTTAGGGCCAATAGAAAACAGAGCTAGGAACAGGCTTCTGCTGAATGTATCCCTGAAGTAAAGGTAGGAGAGGTTGTTACTTGGAAGGTATCAAGGATAGACACAGAGCAGACTGTGATGGAGTTCTTGCTATGAATTTCCTCCCTGGTGGGAATTTGGAGAAGTTTTCTCTTTCATCCTCCAGCACTAAGGCAGGATAATATTTACGTAAACTATTCCTGGCAGATGTTTGTTAAACCTTTTATTAAAACTTTGCAGTGCTGTGTCTTTGCTTTTCCAATCAGTATTATTTCTCAACCATCTCTGCAACGCGCGCAATTGAAAAAAGATTCTGAATCTGCCAACCCTACTCTCATTTAAACCTGTTTCAGTTCTCCCTATGTGTGAGGGCAACATTACACTCCATTCTATAGAAATCTATTACATATTTAACTAAAAAAACCCAAATATGTGTCACGGTTGCTCATTTTTGATTAGGCATGTTCCTCTCCTCTGAGCTCTCTCAAAACAGTGTATATTTTGAAGTCCAGGTTCTCAGAACCAGGTACCATATTTTCCAGTGCTCCCAAAATTTGCTTCCATTTGTCTCCAAGATCATCATTACTAGCTCCAAGATTGTCTCGGACAGATTGCTTATGTGTTCTGGGAGAAATTTCACCAAGCTTGCACAGAATCACAGATAAGACGTCTAATTTATTTCTAACATATATGGAGTTGTCAGTGGTATATTTCTACAACTTACTGGACAGTTGTTTTTGCTATAGTCCTTTTCTAACAAACATTCATGAAACTGAAGAAAGTCGTTAATTATCAGAAAGTCATATAATTGCAGCAGTAAGTTTATCCTGTTAATTGATAAAAAACTATAATGTGGGGTGTGATGACATGGAGACCTAAGCAGTCTGTGCATGTAAAAGATGCGAGCAGAAAATAGTTTAATGGATTTTGTGTAGGTGAAAAGTCTGTAACTTTCTTTATCAACAATTTTATTCATGGGAGTAGTTGGTGGATGAAGTATAGCACAGAATCACAAGAACAATAAATGCTAGGTGATTCCGTTAAAATTGTGTCCTGTTCCCACAGAAGTCAATTTATTAGGAAATTATAATTTAGACCATAGAAATATATAAAGAATATGAGAAAAAAGTGTTTCTGAAAAGAAATCAAGAGGCTGAAACTATAGAATAGATTAGATAGCAGTCAATTCTTTTAGGTAAAATGTCAAACAAAAATTTAAGTTTAATGGCACTTCAATATTAAAATGGAGTCTTTAGAGCTTTGATTTAGCAGAATTAGTCTTGTAACTTTAATTTTATTTCCCTGGTTAATTTGAGGATAGTCAATGTTGAAGAGTCTCTGGCACTTAGAGTTACTTTTCTGTTTTAGCCAAATTGTCTGCAAAAGTTATCATCTCCTTTGAACTGTAGCTATATTAATGTGCGACAGGCAAACACAAAAAGGGTAGTTGAAGGACAGAGTCAAGAATAGGAAGGCTCTTGGATATGAGGATACTCTGCAGTACAGAGTGGGCAGAAACTGACTTCTAATTTAGAGTTCTGTCTCTAAATTGGCTGCCATAAAATTTTTAATCCTTTTCAACTGGCTTGTACAATACAAGTTCTGTTGCCAACAATCTGGGTGTTGAAAACAGGATTTTACTCACAAATCAGTTCTCAGAAAGCAAACATAGCTGTTTGGGTTTTTAAATAGATACCAGTTAATAGAATGGATCAGCAGAACTAATACAACATGTAGATAACCATAAATAAGGCATTAGGAAATTTCTGTATTTCACTAGGAGCAGGAGCTTGTCATAAATTGACAGGTGTATGTATTTAAAATATTATGCAGACGAGGTGTCTCTGAATTAGAAAACTGTTTGAGGTAGTAAAATTTTGTAATGTAAAGCTTAAAATAGCAAATTTGCAGAAGTTAATGGATTATTAGAAACTCTACAAAAAGCTGCACCTTGCAGGGAAGGAGAAATGTGACATTGAAAGGAAAGGGAAAGAGTCCAAGAAAGGAGAGACTTTTACTTTCTAAAGTATTAAGGTCAAGCAGTGTTCTTTTTTGGAATCTTGGCAAGTCCAGAAATGTTTCTGCTTATTTAAGGATTACTTAAAATGATGCAGATGCAATGATGAAGTTGATTGTGAACTTTTTGGCATGATGATTGTATCATCTGTTTGGTGTGTTCATCAGCTTAGAATTCAATGAAGTACTATCAAAATTTCAAATTTGAAATGTCAGAGGTGGAACCAATTTGAAAGAAAATAATGAAAGCCTCCAAATTCTTCATTACACAGTGGAAATAGTTTCAAGAATCTGTCGAAGACGTTTCTAAATTTTACAGAAAGGAAATTCAAGAAGGAAGGGAAAAGCAGCAAAAGATTTTCTGTTTTGATTTTGAATTTGTATTAAATACAATTTCCACAGCTGGAAAGTCTGCTTTTCAGCTGGATCTAGGGAAAGCAACTATGTAGAGTTACCTGCCCTCATTTTCATGAAGAACTTTCCTAATTGCTTTAATAGCCTCTAAAGTGACATCAACAGGATGTAAGTTAAGTTAATATTTTATTTTATTTTATTTTATTTTATTTTATTTTATTTAGCTTTATAATCCTGAAATGTAATTTTTACATAGTTTGAATGTAGTATTTCTGCTGGGCAAAAATAAGGTGAAGACTTTCTTGCTCTGCAGAACCTACTTTACCTTAGTATTTTTTTGATTGTTTTAACTTTAGACCAACTCCTGATTTTCTGGATTTATAGTGTGAGGCTTTGGAACACTTACAAAATCTTTTTTTTGTCCTGTACTCTTAAGTTACGAGGAAGAGCTTTATGTAGGTGTTTTTGTTTGAAGATAATGAGAATGGCTGAGTAATATCCTGTGTGAAATGAACACACAACTCTTGGTTCTAGTTTACATTAGACAGATACTTACATCAAAGAAAAATGGTGCTGGTACCATTTTACACCATAGTCAAGAGTGTTAACAGAGATGTTAAAGATACTAACAGATAATGAATTTTTGCCATATTTCCTCTCAGTCCAAGAAAGATTTCTGGCTGATGCAAGTGCTGTAGTTACTAAAGCACGGGGATTTTTTTACTCATCTATCTACCCATATGCATTTTGTTAGTTTGGTAGACATAATGTCTATCTACTTCTTGCAGTTCCTTTTTAATGTGAAGTCTTAGCATTATGACTGAGTAAGAACTTATAAATAACTGAATGATGTGTTTGAGTAGGAAAACGCAGGGTGTTCAAGACAGCTCCACCACATGAATATAATAGCAGCTGAGAGGGAAAAGTGTGAAAATAAAAAAATTGAACACCTAAACTTTTACAGCAGTCTGACCTTTGTTCTGCACAAAGGCTTTAATGAGAACTTCATTTATTCATCTTGTCAGGCAGAACAGCAGCAAAAAGAAAAAGAAAAACCTCCTGAAAAGACATCTGGAAAAGACAGTAAAGGAAAAAAATCAGTGGCACTACCCCCTGTTAAAAAGGACACCAAATTGAAACAACGGGGAGAAGTGGAAGTGAAAGACAAGTACATTGGTATGTAAAATTTGATGATATATTCCTGATAATTTTTGGAGTACTTTGTTTTTTCCATGTTGAAAAGTCAGGATCTATTTGGCAATATTAAAGCTTTGCCACTTTGCATTTGAAGAGGCCACTGTCTTCTGCTCAGTGTTAGGATAGATTGTGCAGTCCAGGAAGTAAAATACAGGTAAGTTATATGTGGCATGTCGATATCAAAATGTTTGGGCATATGTAAGACTACAAGAAGGTAGTCCAGAAAACTTATCCTAGAGAAACATTTCAGAATAACTAAATGTGTCAGTATCCAAAGGTGGCTTTTTCCTTATACTATAATTTAAAACAGAGCTGATTGAGTTGTCAACCCTGTCAGTGAAGAAATTTTTCCTAACATTCAATCTAAGCTTGCCCTCTTTATGTTTGTTTTAATACAGCTATATAAAGAAAGAAAGAAAAAAAATGCCTTAAATTCAGTCTATATCTGCTTCCGGTAGCTAGCAGTAATTTTATCATTCATCCCTAATACATTATCACCTTTCTGAAATTAAATATTTCTACTTTTGAGTAATCTTGAGATTACTTTGATTGATGTCTTTCTTAATTAGAGCTGACATTGCTATGCACTTGTCATGATTATTAGCATAATCATAATTATAATTTTCAAATGGCAGGCAGTCTTCAGCACGTATGCATTGGAATTTGTGGATTTGTGTAAGTGATTATGCGACACCTGTCTTTTTTGTTAAAAATTTTTAATGTTCAGAAATTGTACGTGCTTATACTTTTTCTTCCTGCAGTAACTGAGACATAAAGTTACGTACTTCAGCTTCAGTACTAAGAGTGAAATAATAAGCTAGTTTTCTTCTGGTTTTGATTTTTGCTTTATGCAATGCATGTGGTCGATTGTGGCTGCTGCTTCTTCAGTCAGGCTCTCTCTAAATTTCTGTGTTTCTATGTTTAGCTAATATTACAAGCAACAGAGAGTCTGCTGCTCTAGGTGGTAGCAGGATTTGCACAGCTCTGGCCATATATCTGAGCACAGGCAGATGTCAGTGCCAGGCTACCTTTTTTCCTTCCTTGGATAAATGAGTCCCATGAGCTGAGGAGTCAGCAAAGCACTTGGACATGTGATGTGTTATTAAGCATAAGAAAATATCTTAATGTTAAATAGTAAAAAGCTGTGATTTTCTTTTAGTGCAGGTTTGTCTGCACTAGCTCTATGTGTTTCAGCATTGATGGAGAGATACAGGACCTTCAGCAGGCATTTACAGTCAACTTAGGATAAATAACTGTACCAGATGAGTTAAATCACCTGATACCTGTCTTACTACCTCTATTTCTCCATAACGCATAAAAAGACACTACACAACTCTAGAACTTCTAGAGAGTTAATTTCTACTTATATCATGCTTAACCTTTTGCTTTGGTACTGAAATGTTGGTATGCATATTTCTACATAACTGATAAGCCCAAATAGAACAGACACTCAATTAAACTTCTCATCTGCACTTTAAAATTAATTTGGACATGCCTCTGACAACTGAAAGGACTAGTGTGAGCTGGTGTTACCAGCTGATGAGGATTTTGCCAAGAAGTGAACATGAACTGCTGGGTGGGGAGGAGTCAGCAGTGAGTCAGCAGTGCAGCCAATCCTTTGAAATTATTATGGCTTGGGTAATCTTTCATGTACGATACAATAATTTACTCTGTGTATACTCCATGTCCAGCTTTATGCAGGATGAAATAGGATAGTTTAAACTACCATTAAAGCATGTGGGTATGTCCTGACACTAGACTCCTTTGAGAGGAGCAATTACAGAAATGCTGCTACGACATTCTGATTATAGTCAGCTCCTGCAGTTTTTCTCCTGGTCCTTCTCCCAACAATTATTACTTCTGACTTTATTAAAAACTACTATTCTTCCTGCTGTGTTCTAGGTTCTAGGTTTGGTGCAGAAGACCTGAGTCTTAGGCACATAATTTTTGAATTTATATGTAATTTTTCCAATGAGATTATAAAAGAACTCTCTCTCTGACCTTCATTTGCATTACCCCATATAGTCAAGTAAAAATTTATTTTGTTTAGCTGATGAATGTTCTTACTCCAATCTGTTTTTGTTGTGTCTTGAACAGATGATGAACCAGATGATGGTGCTCATCATTACTTTATCATTCTGGGTTTCCCCAATCTTCAGTTGTTGCCTGTCTTGACTGACCTCGGGATTAACATTTCAAGTGTAATTCAAATTTCTTCTGAAAATTACAAGCCATTGCAGATATACTTAGAAACAACTAAATGTAAAGGACAATCTTCAGTTTCACCTGAAGGTAATCTGGTCATTAAAAAAAAAATGTGTGGAAAGGAGATGATTTTATATCCAGGGAATGACTGTTCTGGCTGTGGTGTTCTCCCTCTCCATGCCTTGTGTCTATACGGCATGCTACCTATGAGCAGCTGTGTTTGCCAGTGCCAAAGTAGTATTGCCATTGTTTGGCCACCAAACCAAATAGTTTGCCTGTGCAAAAACTGGACAGTAGAAAGAGGGACTGACTAAGCAGGCAGAGTTTGCAGCCACAGTAGCCACCAAAGAACAACATTTTATCAAATGCATACTTCTGTGAATTGTTAGGAAGTGAACTGCTAAGAAAATTTGGCTCATTTGGTAATTTCAAGGAGAGTGGACAGTTGGCTGCTTTGGGACTGTGGCCCCAGCCACAAGAGAGTATGCCACAGAATAATGCTCTGTAATTGTACTCAGCTGTCCCCAGGCTGTAACACCTTTCTTGAACTGGGATCCTGGTAAGCAGAAAGCTAAATATGTGTAATCAGTGATAGCTGGCTATCCTGAGCTGTAGTGACATAGCCAGCACATCAAGGGAGGTGGTTATTCACTGCTACTTGGCTGTTATGAGAATAGAATTATGGACTCTACAGTACAAGAAAGATACCAATAAACTCTATTCAATCCGGCAAACAGCCTTTCTATAAGGACTGGCTAAAGGACCTTGAAAGAAGAAAAAGTCATTGTGATCATGAATGACCTTTGGAATTTTCAGGCCCCAGAGACAGGATGAAAGTCTGGAGAAAGTCTCCTGGTGGAAGAGGATCAGGTTAGGGATTACTTAAACAAACTGGACACACATAAGTCTGTGGGACCTGATGAGATTCACTCAGACATACTGAGGGGTCTGGCTGTGATCTCCCTGCAAGGCCACTGTCAATTAATTTTGAAAAAACATGGCAATTGGAAAACGTGCCTGAAGACTGGAGGAAAGCATCACTCCTATCTTCAGAAATGGCAGGACTGACTCAGGAACCTAAAGGCCACTCTGACTTTTCTCAGTCTCTGGGAAGATGATAAACAGCTATTCCTGGAAACATTTCCAGGCACGTGACGGACAAGGCATTGATCATTTGGCATAGACTTGCCAACGAAAGTCATTCTTAACCAACCTGATAACTTTCTATGACAAAATGACTGTCTTGGTAGAGGAGGAGGGAGAAGTGAACGTTGTCTGCCCTGACTCAGTAAGATCTTTGGCACTGTCTTCTCATAAAGAAGCTGGATTAGCAAACACTGAGTTGGATTGAAAAGTGGTTGAATGTCCTGGCCTGGAGGGTATCAGAGGGTATTGATGGTATGAGTCCAGATGAACATCTTTATCAGTGGTCAGGATAGTTCCCTCAGCAAGTACTCTCATGATACACTGGGAGGAATGGCTGAAACACCACAGAATTGTGCTGTTTTTCAGAGAGACTTCAACAGGATGGAGAAATGATCTGGCACAGACCTCATAAAATTCAGCAAAGGCAATGTCCTGCACCAGTTCGTGGTGGGGGCTGACTGACTGGAAAGCAGCTCTGCACAGAAGGACTTAGGGGTGGTGGCACTAAGCTGAACTTGAGCCAGCACTGTGCCTTTGTAACAAATAAGGCTAATGATATCCAAGGCTGCATCAGGTCGAGGGATTTGAACTTTCTTTTGTACTCAGCACTGGTGAGGCCACACATGGAGTTCTGTGTCCAGTTTTGGACTCCTCAGTACAGGAGAGATACAGAGCTACCAGGAGAGTCCATCAAATAACCACAAGTATGTTCATATGAGGAGAGGCTGAAAGAGCTGGGAATGCTTACCCTGGAGAAGAAAGAGCTTGGAGGGAACTCATCAATGTGTATAAATGCCTGAAAGGAATGTGCAAAGAAAAGGAAGCCAGGCTCTTTTCAGTGGCGTTCAGTGACAGGACAAGAGGCAATGGCAAAACTGAAACATAGGGTATTATCTGAAGGCAAAGAAACACTTGTTTACTGTGGGGGTGACTGAACACTGTCACAGATTGCCCGGAGAGGTCACAGAGTCTTCATTATAGGAGGTACTCAAAAGCTGTCTGGTCATGATCCTGGGCAGTTTGCTCTTGGTGACTCTGCTTGAGCAGAGGAGTTTTACCAGATGACCCCCACAGGTCCCTTTCAGGATTAGTGACTGTACTTGAAGATTAGAGAGATGATCATAATAGATGATCAAAGTAGAAAATGATGGCAAGATATAAGTGAGGGTATTTTTTAATCCCAAAGTTGAGTGTCAGCTATTTCCTGAGACTCTGAGGATGGAAATATTATAACAATACTTAGAGAAGACTGATGCATGAGTTTTGCTTTATGTTAAGGGGATACATTGTACCATGATTTGTCAAATATTTATATATTTTAGATATAGAAACAGAGAAAAGAAAGGAAGATGAAGCTAAAAAAGACCTGGAAACATTTTGGAAATTCCTGGAGCCCGTTCTGAACAGTGGAAAGCATGGATCAAGTCTCTTTGATGTTGCCAGGCTTCATTACCTAGTTAAGGAAAGTGACTTTCCCTCTGATTGGTCAGACAGTGAAATGCTGGTCAGTGCATTCTCTTTTTACAGTGCATGGCATGCTTTAGAGTTTGTAACTTTTAAGAACACATTAGGAAATTAATCTCAAGTCTTCTCTGAAACAGAACTACAGTAGTTCTTGTAATCTTAAACAAAAATATTTCCTATGTATCCAACAACTTTATTCAGCATTTGTTTACAAGGAGTCCTTTGAATAAAAATGCCTGATTTGGAGTTTCTTAGTATTGTAGGCCAAAGCAGAAGAGTTGTAAAATAGTTTGGGGTTTTAAATTTATTCAGCATCTTTATAGACCCAGTTTGCATCTCGTTCAAGAGTCATATGTGTGTATGAAATAACAAAGAAGTTATATTTTTGTCCTCCTAACATCAGGCCTACTTACTGCACCTCAGAATAGTCACATGAGAAAAAGTTACTTGAATACAAGAATACTTTTTGATATATGATGTTGCTTTATTATACTTAGTACTGTTTCTTTTTGTCCAAAATATGGCTCTGACTTATAATAAGTGAGTAATAGGCCTTCTGAGTCAGGACTATTACCAGGCACTGAAGGAGAAAGTGAATCATCAGAATTTTTTTTCCGTCCTACGTTCTGGATACATGTATAGTGAGGTAAAAGAATCCAGTATTTTTCAATATACAGTGTCAGCAGTAAAAAATAAAAACTGCTAAAGCAAAATAAGGCAATATGCCTTATTTAACCTACTGTATTTGTAGTCTGTATTATTAGGATTAAAGGACATTATAGGGTTAAACTACATTCTTCTAACCCTTATTTATAGTACAGTAGATTCTGTATACAAACAATTCACAGTAGTTTCCAAAGCATTCAGTGAAAATTCCTTAATTGTGGAATCATGTAGGCTTGCTACTTATGATATTATTTATCATTATACTCTTTATATAATCTTACAGTGCCAAGCCTCTTTTGGGAAAGCATGTTTTATCTTCCCTATAATCACATCTTACAGGAGACTGTTTCTGGTTTTGAATATCCTGCAAGCACCTATATTATAGCTGAAATGAAGGGAAAACCATCTGTCACTGAAACAGATTTCAAGAGACTGGAGTTATAATTTAATGAGTCCTACAGAAGCAAGAAAGTTTGTAATTTTTTTAAGAAACAGGTGGGGAGCATATGAGTTCTGAAATCATAGGTGGATAGAGTAAGTCTGTTCTTGTGGACTTGCTGGAGAATCTTTTGAGTCTAAGTTTACTGCATCTCCAAAGTGTAAGATAGACAGGAAGAAAATTCTTGGGACAAATTGTTGACATTAATATAAAAATGACAGAGCATTGCATACTGCAAGTAGTCTCTGCTCTCAGATTTAAGATCTTTAGAAAAGAAAATACTTTCAAAAATATTTTCTTTGTTGAAGAGTCACTAATGATTAGACGTGAAAAACTTTTGATGAGCATCTATGTCCTGAGGAGAGACCAGGCAAATTGAATTACAAAATTGTAATTATACTAAACTTTGCTTGGATCCCATTGAGTAGCACGGGTTTTGTTTCTTATGACTTTATAAAATATTTTGTTTTGTTTAAAAGACTGTGCATTGAAAACACTCCAATATTTTATATAAAACTTTTGTGGACTCTAGTGATACTTTAAGAAGGTATGGATGTAAAGGTGTTATACTAACCCATTCTTCAGAAGAATATTGAATTGGGAAAACAAAGGTGCAAGAATATTAATGAACATTCTGTTTTTGCAAATTGAATTTCTTTCCCAAGGGGCTTTTCTAGTCTTTAAATGTTACGAAAATGGAGACAAGTGTTTCATAACTTATCAGTGATTTGGGATTGCCTGTTTCCCAGTGTCATAAAGAGGCACTGAGTTGAGGAAAGCAGATGCTTAATACTTCTTAAGGGGTTGGTATTTTACTTAGTGCCTAATGTCAGTTGTACTTCTTCGCTGTGCTTTATTTTAGGAAACTTTAAATTGAGACATTCAATGTCGTTAGCTGCCTCTTAGAGGCAAACTTATTAGTATAAGAGACCTGCCCTACTTTCACAAAAGTGAAAAAAATTACTCAGAAAAGGGCTTTCTACAGAAATTGTCTAAAAGTTATAATAATTCCATCCTTTCTACAAATTCCAAGATGTACAGGGGAAGAATACATCCATTAAAGCTGCTGAAACTTGAATGTTTCATGTGGTCTCCAACAGGGTTTTGGTATTCATACAAAATATTTAATATATAAAATAGCAGTTACGATTATTCTTTTTATTCCTCCCAAGCTTTGGTGAAAACCACAGTACATGACCTCAAGAACCATGACTCTTTCCTTGTCAGATTTTTCCAGATACAGTGTTCTCCCTTTGGATATTTGGGAAGTATGCTGACATTCCTTCACTCACAACTGTAGATTTCAGAATGTTATTCTTGAGGCTTTCTTTGTTTTCAAAGGGCAACAAAAAGAAAGAAAATTATATGAGATGATATTGATTACCTTGGCGAGGTTTTATTTTTTATCCTTCTAGAGCTGGGAAATTATTGACCTTGCAAATATGCTGCAGGTTGATCACTAGTAAAAACGTACACCCATTACAAAATACATTGATTTTCCTCTCCCATTCCTTCTCATCCAGAAAAAAAACATAAATTCAATAATGCAAGATAATAATAAATTCAATCTGCAAGACAGCAGACCTTGAACAGTTATTGTCAAGACAAGTTAGACTTTATGACAACTAAAGCACTTAGGCAATATACAGTCCATACTGTGCTGTGGCAATGTTAAGGCAAATAAAAAGAAGGAGGTTTTAGAATAGCTCTGTAAAACATATTGAATTGGTGAAGGAAACAGTCGCTTGGAAAATTTATAAACAGATGTAGATCTGTTGGATAAAGAGCTAATGACTCCTGTCACTAAGTTACATGATACTTTTATACACACACTTCATCCTTTTTATCTGATTTTCTGTCATAGCTTGCATTTGGTACTGTGCTGTTTGAACACATTGCTTGTTTGATGTATGACTGCCTGGACTGGAGAAGACAGCATTGCAACTACTTGGAAAACACCAAGTTTATTAATGTGCCTTTGTTACCAGAGAGCAAATCAACACAATCTTCTGCAGTTGAGGCAAGGACCCTTCTCTTCTTCTTGAGAATAACTTATTTTAGGTTAGAATTCCCTGTTTTTAATTGTGACTCAAAAATTCGTCTTGGACCATCACTCTGTGAATAATTTTCAGTGAATGAAATTTGTATTTTTGTCTTTAGCATTTAAAACCCAAAAAAAGGGAAAAAAAAAGCTGAGCATTGGGGAAACAGAAAAAGAAAATTGGAAGGATCCTACAAGCATAAAGTATCACCAATGTAGAAATTTCTTAAATAGTGTCTGACGATACATTCTTGTGTCTGAAAAAATCAATATGCGTGCACAGAGCTACTATATAATGTTGCAGATCTGTGAACTGACAAAAAAAAGTTATGAGTTCTATGCAAGATCTATTACCTTATTTTTTTCATAGTAGGCAAAAGTGGGCAGAAGAAAGTAGCTTATTAGAATATGCACTGCATTCTTACTATCTTGTTCCATTTTAAAGTTTAGCATGCAGTCTAGGGTGAGTAACCAAAGCTAAATGAAATTGAGTTCTCCCACCTATTTGTGCAATACTCATTTGTTTTATGGTTTCTGATTTTTTTATGTTAACTTTTGTTCACTTAGGAACGTCCAGCACCAGCATCACAGGTAACACCTACAAAGAAAAAAGGGAAACCAGAAGAAATTCTGCCAACAGTAGATTTGTCAGAGGGTATGTTTAAAGGATTAAAGCATCCATCTCTAGTTGTTCACTCTGTCAAACTATTCATTCATCTGACAGCACAAATCCTCAAAATGATTTGTGCAGTCAGATGAAGCTGTGTGTCCTGGTGAATACATTGTGGAAGTGTCTAGTAGTAATAACCAACTTCTTTAGAAAATCATGTTTTCTATCTGTTTCTAGTCACAGTCAGATTTTAAAAGATCTCAGTAATTTTGTTTGATCTCTAACTTTGTTAGACTCTTTTTAATAAATATTATCTGAAGGTTCACAGAATCACAGAATATTCTGAGTTGGAAGGAACCCACAAGGATCACTGAGTCCAACTTAACTCTACACAGGACATCACATCATGTGCCTGAAACCGTTTTCCAAATGCTTCTTGAAATGCCAGTTTTGGTGCTGTGACCACTTTCCTGGGGAGCCTGTTCCAGTGCTGAAACACCTTCTGGGTGAAAATTTCTCTAATACCTAACCTAAACCTCCCCTGACTCGAGGTGAGGCTGCCCCAGTGCAGAGCAGCACGGGACCATCCCCTCCCTTGCCCTGCTGGTGATGCTGCGCCTGATGCCCCCCGGGGCACAGTTGGCCCTCCTGGCTGCCAGGGCATTGATGACTCAGATTCAATTTTCCATCAAACAGGACCCCTCTCCAGCATCTTATTCCCCAGTCTGACTGTATATCCAGGGTTGGCTCATCCCAGGCACAGAATCCACCACTTCTGCTTTTTTAGCTTTATAAGGTTGATAATTGCCCAGCTCTCTAATCAGTCAAGGTCTCTGCAGGGCCTGTCTGGTTTTGGGAGAGTCAACAGCTCCTCCCAGTTTTGTATTATCTGCAAACTTGCAGAACTGACTTGAAATATAAATTGACATTTCTGAACAAACATATCTTAATGTTTTATCTCTTCATACAGCATCCGAAGAAACTTATATTCTCTTTCCTTCTGTGGACATGAGGTATTATAATGACTTGATGAGTCAAATTCCTGAGGAGTTCTTTTCTGTATCCTTAATGCTGAGCTGCATGTTGGAACAGGTGGGAATGTTCTCTTTTCAATTTTGGCCTAGACTTAATATAATGAATTGTCAAAGATTAATAAATCCATCTGTTTAATCTAAAATATGAGACTGTGCATTGAGGCACCGAGCAAGGAAGTTCAATAGGAGTCAAAATTCCAAACTTTGATTTTCTTTCATATTGTACACTTACCCTGTATGTGTATGTATGTATGTATGTGTATATATATGTAGTGTTATTCCATAATTAATTATTGAAGACTACAAATATAATCAAATAAGGAGAAAGGTGCAATTTCTTATCTAAGTCAATAACATGTTTTCATGTCCTACAGCAATATTATTGATACAGAACTTTTGCTGATTTACTCAGTTCAAAGATCTTAGGTGAAGCCTAGCCTAAGAGCATCAATGCTAGTGCTAGATAAATCTGACTTCTGTTGAGTTCAGGTGAAATCTATGATTTAGAAGAGGCACACAATATAATTTGGAAATCCTCCTTCTTTTAGAAGTAAAATTTCAACATAATTTTGAAGTTTTTACTTTTTGTAACTTAGTCTGAAAATAGACTTTGGTAAGAATACTTAAAGTCCAACACTAATAGACAATCAGTTTTTAATTACCTGTGTTCCTTAACAATTCTTAACATTTCAAGTTAGAAATATTTTTCTTCTCATCCTTTCAAAAGCAACTGTTGGAAAGAGCATTTAATTGTTTTCCATAATCTTTGTTTTGTGCAGAAACTAACTTGGAAAATTGTATTTTTGCTACTCGTAGAAAATATTAGGCTTTTCATCCCTGACAGAATTTATGGGTGTGTGCTTAGCTTATAGCAGGATTTGCTTGGTATTTGTGGTAAAGTTGAGCAGCAGTCATAATGTGATGGAAGCTAACATATAGTGTATTTGCCAGGTTATTGCAAGTGAAGAATACCTTACACCACCGAGTCTGGTAGCGCCAGAGACTCAGGCAGATGGGCTGCATCAGGCCATTGCAGATCATATAATCTCTGTCCTTCCTTCTCTTTCTCTTCCTATGAGTGAAAAAAAGGTTTGTGTTGTCTTTTGTTCATTTCCTCAAATGGCAAATCTCATTATTGGGGTTTAATACGTCTTCCTTTTCTTTTTAAACAGAATCTGTATGACTACTTTTCTCCTAAATACAGTGAACAAGAAACTGTCACCCCCCAGTACCCTCTCTTATTTAACTACCATGATGCCCTGGCTCAGCGGTTGCACCTACTGAAGGTACAACCTATTTTTATATAAATATTTCCAAAGTTCACAGGCAATGAATGCTCAATGCACTAGAAAGGGAGGAGTGGTGTTTTGACAAAACAGGACAGCATATACTAGATCTTTTTTCTACTGAGGTGGACACACCAACACATGTTTAGTTTACTTAAGAAGTAGTGAGTTACTTATGGAGGACACCTCACAAACATGGAGCACAAACATACTGGTTTCAGTGAACTATTTGCATTATTAATTAAAATGTTTAGCCTTTGGCATAGATGAGAGATATTACAGAACTGTTGATTTGCTGTTAAACACTGATGATACTGTGGAAAATTAATTGCTAGCTTGTTTACTGTGATTTAGCATGAAGACTAGACTGAATACTAAAATGTTGAGAAATAGAAGAAAATGCATAGCAGTTATTAATGAATACAAGAAATGTATTCAAGTTGGCTAAATAGTTGGAGCATAGTGTGTAACCAAGATACTGCTGAATTCTAACAAAGGCAGAAAGGTTCAGAGACTGCATAGTTTGGGTTTATTGCAAAGTAACAGTTCCCAGACTTTCTGAATCAAAAAACCACTGTGAATGTCTTGAATTTTTCCAAAGACAAGGTGTAGTTTTACTATTAAACTTTAAAAATTCACAGAGAATAATACGAGTGATAACGCAGTTGTAGATTTCACAGCTAAGGGGTGTCTGCCTGGCTTCATGGATTACAAATCATCCAGGGAATACTTTGGCAACCATTGGTTAAAACTATTCAGAAACAACTCAAGTTTGACACGTTGGATGTATTCAAGCAGAAGGAAGGACTGAGTAATCAATGTAAGAGATGTTCTTAGCTGACATATGTTTGATGTATTTTATATACTTGCTGAAGACTAAATTTAGGATATAGCACAATGTTTGAGGAAAGAGTAGAGGACAAA
Source organism: Acridotheres tristis (assembly GCA_037013685.1). Classification (NCBI taxonomy): domain Eukaryota; kingdom Metazoa; phylum Chordata; class Aves; order Passeriformes; family Sturnidae; genus Acridotheres; species Acridotheres tristis. The sequence goes on along the minus strand of CM072884.1, from coordinate 25,929,427 downwards.
CATTGGAAATACGCAGTTGAAGAAAAAGGTACCATAAGTGTGTAATACTAAAAAGAGTGAAACTGAAAGATACCACTACGTCTGAAAAAATAAATCCTTGGATATAGTCAGTCATCACAGACTGATCAATAAATTTATGGATTTCATTAGTATGAAAAGTAGCACAGACCAGCTGAAAGATACATAGAAAGTACCTGCTGCCAGTCTGAATAGATCTGTGCATATTTCTGTATTTTTAAGTCTAGCTAGCACAGACAACTCCTAACAAATGTCTGTTATTATACTGTCAGTCGTTCTCTTATGTGTCTAATATTTTTCTGCCTACAGTATCTGACACTGTGATTCAAAACCACACTGTGGGCACATGTTCAAATTTAATTTTATGTCCAACTGACTTAAGCACATGCTAATGTCCTCTGCTGTAGCTTTACTCAAACATAGTTTTTGGAAAGTCAATAGTGTTAAAGTTTACTTTAACTCTGGTACTTTGATTTCTGTTCCAGGTCCAGGAGAACTTCAATCCAGAAAAGATTGAGCGTGAAATGATGGATAAACTACCTCTTACAAAACTTGTCCGTTTCACCCCTCCTTCAACTGAAAACAATACTAAACGCTTGGCCAGAGCTCATGAGCTCATGCATTATTGTACTACTGGTAAAATTATATTCATTGATATATTTTATTTAGGGTTTATGATCCTCTTAAATAGCAGGAATTTTTGGATAAGATTTTTAAGCTGCCAAAAAAACCTTTGCAGAATTTCCCATTTTCACATTCTTGCTCATATATAATTATAGCCTACTATACAAGTTAACCCAGACCTCAGTTTCATGATTAATGGGAGCGACTGTATGAGTGCTAAATATTGCATAACTAAGAGCTGGAAGTATCTTGGAAGTACTTTGCTTATGTTTGCAAACATACAAACACTTACTAATTCTGAGGAAAAAAAGACAGCTGTAACAATTTTGATTTTGATCTTAGAATGTAGAAGAATGCATTTTGAGAGGCACTGATGTAAACTGTGTTTATCAACTTTTGGAGTTAAAGCACACGTATATTACAATTTTTATGGAACAATACACAGCTTTCAGAATGAATTCTGTGTAAGCTCTTGGTGTTAATAATGGAACTACTTTATAACAGTCCCTTTATCAAACCAAGAATACATTCACTTCTCCAACCATAATTATTTCTACAGTTACCTTTTCTTGGAGTGTGCTTGCAATCATGACATACACTGGGAAACAATCCCAAAGACTGCATAAATACCCTTAGGCAGTATCAAAAATCTGCTCTAGGTTATTAAGAAATACAAACATCCAAATCCCTTTGGTTATATTCATGTCATCATATAAGGCACAGGATTTGAAAGTACTTTCCCAGCTCTTTCATCCTTAATTCCCTATGTTGGATTCATTTACACTTTGATGTGTTGTTTCTAGTTGTTGGTATGTTAATTTTGGACAGTAAGATATTAAAGTATTCACTATTGCTATAGTGTTCCAGCTGATGAGTGTTGAATTTGATGATCCTCACTGGGCCATACTGTGCTCCCAAACTCTCCTAACTGGTAACTTAGCTAGCAAAGCCTTTGCTTTTATCAAAAGCAATGGTTAATTTGAACAGAAGATGAGAAATCCAACATTATCAAGATATATGACGTGCTTAGGAGCTTAACCACCCTAAAGAGAAAACACTTCAAACTGAAGATATTCTTTATGTGATTTGGGCATTGTACTACCTATCCTAAATTTAGTCCTTTGCATGATTATCATTATTATAGGAACATGGATACATACAAGCATAAATAGGATTTATTATTGCCTTTGCACCTTGCATACTTCTGTTTAAATTATGTGTACAATTCTGTCTGAAGAGGGAAAAAATTGATACTTTTTTGAGAAGTTACAGATAATGAAAACATTTCATGAACTGAAAATAACTAGTTGCTAATTGGCCTTATAAAGTCTACTCCGTATTTTAAAATCAACATAATTTCTATGAAGTTAATGAGCCAGAAGGTATTCAAATGTAGAAACCACTTCGTTTAAGATGGATTAATACTTAGGCATATCATTTTGCAATTTGGAATTATTCAACTTTGAATGCAGTGTACAATGTAGCCCAAGTTGATCCAGTACCATTAAGGAAATTGCTGTTGGCTTTTTCAGACTTGCCAAGAACAATACGCTTAAATAGTTTTGTATTTATTTTCTGCTGACCTGTAAGGACATTTTCAGTTAATGACTGTAATTCTTTTTTAGAACTTCTGAGTTGGGCTGAAGTAGAAAGAGCCTTCAGAGTGTTTACTTTTGAAAGCCTGCAGCTGACTGGGCTGAGTGACTCTGGTTTCCTGGAGAGCTCTGGATCTAGGGTTGGAGGTGATTCTGAAGTGTCTTATATCCCTTGGGATAATCCAGACTTGTTTGCAAGACAGCTGAGACAACTCTTCCTTGTGGAAAAGAAGCTTAATGGGAAATCTCCAAGAAGTTCTGGTAAAAAGCTTTCTGTTTACATTACTCCTGAAGAATTTGAATCCACTATTTGTCTTACCATATAATTTGCTATTGCAGGGATGTGATTTTTCTTCCTTGTACAAGTCAACAAATTTTCAAGTATTATGTAGCCTATACATTGAGTAACTCTGTAGGAATATTAGAATAAAGACAAAAGCTATTTTGTACTACAGCATTAACAATTGTAGGTGATGCAGAAATAATCTTCTGGAGTTCTACATTTTCTCCTGCAGATTCTAACATAATGAAAAGTTGTTGTCCTTGTTAAAGGAGATGTGTTGGCCAAAAGGCAACGTTAAAAACAAGTGATTATTTTTTCAGGATGCAACAAAAGTAGAAATTAGGTCGGTTTAAACAATTATATCTTGAGGTTCATGATCATAGAATCATTGTTTAGGCTGGCAGGGACCTCTAAAGGTCATCTGTTCTGACATCCCCGCAATAAGCAGAGACATTTTCAACTAGATCAAGTTTCTCAATCTGACCTCCTGTGCTTTCAGGGATAGAGTGTCCACCATCCCTCTGGGAAATATGTTGCAGTGTTTCACCACCCTTATGATAAAAAATTCTTCCTTATACCTAATCTGAATCTGTTCTCCTTTCCTTTAAAACCGTTATTCCTTATCCTATGACTACAGGATAACTCAGACTCTGACTACTCAGAGCCTTCTCCAGGCTGAACTCTCTGAGCCTGTCTTCACAGGACAGGTTCTCCATCCCTGTAGTCACCTTTACTTGCTGTACTCTGGACCCACTTCAGGAGATCCATGTGTTCCCTTTGGACCCCAGAGCTGGATGCAGTACTTTGTGATGTTGTCCATGCTTTCCTAATAGAGATGTCTAAGCAAGCAGCTTAGATGGAATCCTTTCCTTGGAAGTCTAGAGCAGACAAAAATGAGTCCTGCTTATCTGCTTTTCTTCTGAATCTTGGGAATATTTTTGGGTGTTAGTTTATTTTGCTTTTGTACTATGTCATGATATTAAATTTTGCAGTTACAAGCATAACAACATTTCAGCACTTCTACAGCACAAAAGTAAATACCAGGAAGATAAACCATTTGTTTTCAGGTTTCTTCAATCTTCTAAAGGCAGTCAGTAAACAGAGTAAGTTCCAAGAGAAGCAGAGCCTAAAGATTTATGTCTGGAAGCTGAGTTGGTTATAAGACACTTAAAACCAAATACTTTGTGGTGTATTTTCCACCAGAAAGAGTTATTTTCCTGTACATGTGAATTTTGGTCAAATATTAATGACCTCTGCCCTATCTTAGGGAATAAAGGATTCTGTTAAAGGCAATTTTTATTTTTTAATTAAGAGAATATAGAAGTTAAAGTCCTTATGTGATGCTGTTCATATCAGGTGCTCATTGCAACAATGGAATGACTGGTCAGATCCTCAGGAGAAGTAATATTCTGTCAGTAGCTTATGGATCTGTATAAACCCAATAAATTTAAACTTTAAAATTTGCATTTGTCAAAAATGTGTGAAAATACAGTTGGTCTTGCCTTTTATTTTAATGTCATCTGTGCAAAGGACTGCTTTTTAAAATAGGAAGAAAAATGGTTCTTTGTTTATGAATCTGGAGAATACTTCTGAGAGTATTTAGTGGGCCAGCATGGGTCAGATAGAAAGGATGATTTAAGTGAGTTTTTTTAAGTCTTTTTTTTTTTCTTTTTCTTTTAATTTTATTCAATTGTCTGGCACTTGTTGTCACAGGATGTTAAAATGCTCTCTTAGTAAAGAAGCGTAGCAGAGCTGATCATGTATTTATAGGACAAGTTTGGAAAAAGGAAGCTTCAACTTGATGTCAGTCTCATCAGGGAGACTGAGGAAATTGCATTACTCCAACCTTAGTTGGGCTGAAATTTCTGGAACAATTCTTTAAATTCTGCTTTAAATTTCCAGGACATACAGAAACAAGTAACGAAGATGAAGGAGATGATGTGCTTGGTCCTCTTTTGAACGTAGAATTGGATCCTCTTTATTCTGAAATGGCAAGTGTGAGAAATTGAGTCAACTAGGCTTTACATGAGGCAGCAGAAGATACTGCTCAATGCCAGGCTGTGTAACTGGGGATTCCTTTGCAATGCTGCATGCAAATGTTAATTTTGTGATGTTTGGCAAATACTAACATAACTTTTAAGCACTGTGAAATCACTTTCTTTGAATTCCAAGGTGATGGGTTTCGATGAAGCTGTTAATAATAATTCTGTGCTGGTTTTGCTGAGTATCAGGGATCAAATACAAACGCGAAAGTTTAAAAGAAATTGTCAAACTGTGTCACACTAGTATACTGTGTAGTTTGGCATCTTCAGAATCACCTTTCTGCCATATATCTCATAATAAACATAGTAATTTTAAAATAACCTCATAGGACATGTTTGAATACTCACAATTGCTTACAGAACTCAAAAACGTACAAGCTAATAACAGAAGTATTTAGATTATATTGTCGTAAAAAGTTCAAAACCAAACCTGCTTGGAAGTAATTGTATTTTTTAAGAAACAGTGCCATATGGGTCTGCACATATGCATCATTATGCTATTACCTGTGATGCAACATGGGGTGCTGTCTATTAATCCAACAAGATTACAGTCAATTTAATACTGACATTGGAATGTTGATATTCATTATTTTGGTATGTTGTATTTTGAGGTGAGTCTGGAAAATTATGGCTTAGGACCAAGTTTGGAAGAAATAAAAAAGACACAGAGGCGTTGCTTGACAGACTGGAGTTTGGAAGAGCATTTTCAACCACATGTTCTTTGTCAGGTATCTGTGAACTGACAATCTCATATATACAGTCCTCCCTCAGAACGCTATATAAAGTAGTAGTGGAGTTCAGGGTATTTTTCTGCTCGATAATTGATTCAGTTTTATCTTTCATTTTTACCAAAACTCATTGTGCTTTAGCTACTTTTCAGTTCACCATGTGAAATTTAGCTTGTAATGGGTTTTTATTTCCTGATTTGGCCAAACTGGCGCTGTCCTATTTGGCACCAAGTCTCTTAGCTGAAAGTGTGGTGGGCATAAAACACCTTGCCCTTAGGGGTGATCCTCTGTGGCAGTTTTGTGGCTCAGTGCAGTGGATGTGAAAACATACTTTGCAAATGCCTATGTAGTGCATGTTTTATGGGCAAATAGAAAATTTGGTTGTTACAGTGCTTCACCCTCTAAGGGCTAAAAGCTTCATTTATAGAAGTCTTGCAAGATGAACACTAAAACTTATCTTGCAGAAAGACAGAATAACAAATGTGAAAGATATGTTCAAATGTACTTGGCTTGGATTGAGAGGCATCCTCTTGAGAGGAGTGGATTTTTAGTTCCTGTGCTGCCTTGAGCTTCCTAGGCTGTAATTCTTATTTGAGCCTGACACACGCTGTACTTAGGTGAAAGAAGTGCAGTCTGGACTTTTGCAGCACCACTTTAATGTGACAATTTTAAAGTCTGGTCATGCATTTCAATGCATGGGGAATCCCTTCATATGCAACATAAATAGCTAATACTACTTCAACTATCAATAATTAGTGAGTCTAGTAAAAAGATACTGATGGAAAATAAAAGTAATAAAAAATAGTGTTTTATTGCAACCAAAAATAACCTTTTGAAAGAAAAGTCATAACAATCAGGTGAAGTCCCAGATGACTGGATAAAGAGAAACATTTTGCACATGTTTAAAAAGGGTAGAAAGGAGGACCCTGAGACCTACCAACTTTATCAGTCTCACCTCTGTTCCTGGGAAGATCATAGAACAGATCCTTCTAGAACCTTTAGTTGCATAGTTCTAAAAAATAATAGTTTAAAAGAAGGCTTTCTTCTCCCTATGACTATAAAATAAGTTTCAGCCTGCAGGCAATATAAATATTGAAAATGATGGGGCAGTACAGAGCAGAGTGGAATAATGTAGATCACAGCAAATCTCAGAGATGTGCAGGTCATGGTATAGCAAATTGAATACCAAGTAAGCTCAACTGAGATTAAAAAAATAAATTAGTTTTGTTTTTATCTGGTATATGATAATTCTAATTTTATTTACTATTTAAGTATTTTATTATTTGAACTCGTTTAAGTATTTGTAAAATATTTTAATTTCTTTGGGTTTTATGTAGCTGAAGTTTTTCATTGCTGTTCAGTCAGAAGGTGGAGCATAGTTGGTGTTTCTTCTCAATATGAATAGCAATGCAGTTTCAATTTTCACCTACCTGAACAACTTGCTGGAATCCAAATGCTTTGAGTACATCTTGTAGGAGAGTATTCAGGAGCACCTGTTGCTCAAAGCTGTGCTGTGTAGCCTCTGCTCATATGCTATCATCTGCAGGGAGGATGTACCTTTATTTATTTCCTTTTCAGGTTCTTCATACAGCATCTCAAGAATATAGATGTATTGATTCATTTTATCATACCCAAGATAACTCTTTACTAATGGTTTTTCACAATCCTATGGATCAACATCGTATGTGCCAAGAGACTTGGAATATTTCTCTGCACTCTAATGTTGGATTCAGGTAATGGATTTTATCTTCCCTGTCTCATTCACAGTCATTTTCAATTAAAGCCTCCATGGGTGTGCTTAGGCCAAAGCTCTGAAATTAAGATATGGCTATGTGACACATTTATGAGAAAAAAAGGAATGCAGGTGAAAAGCAGTACTGTATGAAAAACATTCTGTTGAACTTTTCTGAGTGAGAACAATGCAGACTTGTAGCTCCTTATCACCAAATATAAAAATGTAAATATTGTACACATCCATACAAAATCATATTAGGAGTGCCACATCAAGAAAATTGCACTGGGAAATTTCAGGTGAAGAATGTTTAAAGAATAATTCTGTCTAAGTATATACTTACCAGGTTTTTCAACAGTATGTACATAAATTGAGTGATTTAGTGGGAGATTTTTTTTTGAGAAAAGTTCAAATCCCTTTGTTAATATTAGATTTTTTTTTCACAGAATAACACATTCTTCTTAATTACTTACTGATATCTGTTCACCAGTTAGAGGTGTGCAATTGATTGATATGTCCATTATTAGCTCTTTTGTTAGTGGACCTATTTATTTTGGAACACATTTTTGGACTGAAGCAGTGATATAAATGATGATGTAGATGCAATTACTATTCCAAATAATTGACTGAAAATAGAATAACTGTCCAGGTACTGATATGTAAAAATGTTAAAATGCCATAGAGAGAGTGCTGAGGTATCTTTTATTATGTCACTCTGGTGCTCTGTGGATTAATAAGATCTATCAAAATAAAATTTCAAACAAATTATCCAGTATAAAAATACCTCCCCCACATTTGTCTGCAGGTATCCTTTTCTAAGTGTAATGTCTCATTTATCAGATTTTGGGAATTTTTATAGTAAACTTTTGTTGACACCTATATACATTTGAACAGGTTTCAGTACTAAACGGGGAAAATGTGCTTCTTGAAACTGTATTTTGTATTGTATTTTCTATCTGTTCTCTCAGTCAAGGAACGCTGTATAGGTCCATCTCAGCTTTCCAGGCATTTGGACTTAAATTATTTGCCATGAAAACAGGCTATTGTGATTAGCAGTGACTAGGGCCAGAGCCAGAAGATACTTGCCAGCAGAAATTCAAAGTTCGTTGGAGAAAATGCTGTCGGTTTTGTGTTTTGTGTTTTGGGCAGATACACTAAATGTGTGGTCAGTGGTTTTGTATTTATATAGCAACTAAAACCTTCCCCAAAAGATAAGTGAAAGATGGTATGTTCAAGTACAACTGAGTCTTGCATTCAGACCAACCCAAGCACAGGGTCAGTGGTCTCAAGGGCTGCTACACAGCCATCTGTTGGCACCCAGAGTTCTTTACTCTGACAGCCATTCTTACACTTCTTTATGACACTGGACTTTAAATGCCTAATTCAAGTTTCCTAAATGTAAACAGTTGGTGCCCCTTCTGCTACCTGGTGCATTTGAGTTCTCTGGGCAGAGCTGACACATATGACATGAGACCCATAGGAGGCCCATTCACTTTTGGAACAAACACCAGAGAGCAGGTCATACACCCCCGAACATCCAACATGTCACATGGTGTTTGCATATGCTGAGTAGCACCTCATCCCAACAGCATATTGGTGCTGTAGAAACAGAGGGACTTCCAGTCCTCCTCAGGAAGCACTTCTCCCTGAAACAACTACTGTTCATCTCTGGGGTTGTAAGACCACAGATTGGCTGGTCACCTTGAAAGGGCATTCATTAAAATAGATCAAGACCAACTGAGAGACAGGAAAGGCTCTTGATACTTGCAAAAGAAAAGCTACTAATTTTGCATCCAAAAGAGAAATTATGTATTTTATCTGCATTATAATTCAGATGAGGATGAAATAACTGTGTGCTTTTTACTTCTTACTCTTCCACCTCCCCTGGAAACAAGGCTTAGACATTAAAGATAACTTCTGCTTGGGGCATGTCTTCTTTGTCTAGTGACATTTCACAGGGTTCTGTTTCAAAGCAGCAAGGAGTTCCTAAAGAAAATGGCATGAACGCTAACAAGATCGTTTGACTTTGTTCTTGTTTCCTAGACATATTCAACACCACTGCTATATATGTTACTCAAAGTTTTTGAAGAGCTATAGGTCCTCTTTTGGTTCTGTTTATGTGGCATTGATACCTGCCTATACTCTGCAAAATAATCAGCACATTTTCAGACCTTACTCAGCCTTATTGCTAAAGATAATTTCAGATTTCCAGACAAAGTATCATAAATATTTGCTAGTGTATGTTTCCAAAAACATAACCCTTCTGTGGAAGACACTCATTGGCTTCCAGATCGTGCTGAGTTGCCAGAAATGGGCACAAACTCTATGCTTATTAATTAGAAGTAGTATTGCTTGTTTTTACCTTTGTATGAAATAACTGACTCCTAATGAGTTTGGTAACAATTTATTGATTTTTATTTTATTAAAATTGCTATCATTCTAATTTTTGGTATAGCTTTAAGAATCACACTTTTATCACATAAGAGTTACAAATGCACAATAGATGCAGTGTTTGACAATCTCTCTGGTAAGAGTTCTCTATCTGTATTCATTTGTTACTTCTTTATTGTGATAGCTTATAGACTACCGACAATCTTTGTAGGATTATTTTATAGCTGCTGTCTGGAATATAAATCTGTTATCTGCTAATCAGTTGGTTACAGAATCACAGAATAATTTCATTTTGATTACAGTGAGTCCTGTTACAGCAAATTCTCAAATTTCTGACGTTGCAGCAGCTTTTGCTCCTGGAGATCCCACTTACCTTCCTTCTTCTTTATGGATATCAAGTCCTGTAGTTCATGTAGAACATCCAAAAATTCAGAAATTATACTATTTAAAGGGTAGGCAGCAAGAGGCTGCATGTGCATCTAATGGATGCCACTGAGTAAGGGAATCCAAAGGCATGTACACATGTACCTGCAATGAGAAGTGTGTATATAAAACATTTTAATTCTGGTTAGAATAAGTGGCCACTCTATCAGGAATCCAGACGAATTCAGGCATTATCAAAATCATTATTTTGCTCAAAGTTAATCTTAATGACATTCGTTTATAGTTTCATAGTAAACACATTACACAAGTTACTGGAAAATAATAATCCTTTCTGAGAAATGCTTCTGAGCCAGACATTGGCAGTAGTGACATCAAAATACATATTAATAGAATGTGTATATAGCCTTGGAATGACTGTTTCATTGGCCTAAAGTATTTTCCACACAAATAAATAGTCTATTTTTTATTTATAACGTATATTCATCTTCAAGTTATTCCAGTATTGACAACTCTGTGTTTCAGACTAGTTTTGCCTTTTGTTTTCAACACCGTAGGTTTTTATAGGTTGTACACTTTTCTTCAGAAAAGAAGAAGAATGAACAGAATAGCCTTCTCCCTACTGAGTATATATATGACCAACAGTTTCTCCATGCAAGTTTCCCAAAGCAGACTCCACCTACAGTGCAGAACCTGGGAGAAACTTGTATATCTTGAAGCTGTACCTGAACTGTGTATTCCAGCCTGTGTATATGATCTACATATTAATTCTTATGGACGTACAGCTACAATAAGAACTTTAAAACTGACATGAGGTCAAGAATTGATTGTATTGGTTTATGTTCATACCCAAAAGCCTCTACTCCACACAGAGTTTATGGATACAATTTAATCATATTGAACTTGTAAATACAAAATATCATGAAGACTCAGTAACTGAATCTGATGCCTTCTTCAAAAGCTCCTTTCAATTTTGCACACATGAAGAATTTTACTTTCAAGAACTGTGATAAAACTCCAAATGAGGGGTTGAGTGGCAGTTGCATATAAGATTCTCATGCTTCCTGCTTTCTTGAAAGCAATTGTTTGCAGTGAGCTACTTTAGCAGTCATTTCAGACACCTTTGGAAGATGAGACCATGCAACTGCAGGTGCCAGCAGCAAACTCTGGATCAGTGTGTCATTCATTTTTCACTTTAACTTAATTGTTACTTGTGAGTATTCTTAATTAATGGCAGGTTATGTTACACTGATTCTCTCATCTGGATTTGGATGACAATTTCCAAACACCTTTCTTGTCACATCAATAAAGAAGAGCTTGTATTACATACAGTAACACTTCAGTTTCTGAACAAACAAATTAAGCATATTCTAAAAATCAACATCAACCAAGAGCAACTAAGAAAATAAGTTATTTAATGGTAAAAGAGTGAGGATGAGAATGAGTCTGAACCTTTTGGAACTGAATGCCTTGAAGATTTCTGATTTCCTGGATTTTTCTTTAGGAGCAGGTATTCTTTGGCAAACAAGTTTCCTATATTTCTTTGCAGAAAGAATAACCAAAATCCAAGTATAACATGTACTAAGCAAATACCAACCAGGCAAAAGTACCAGTTCCTGTAAAAACTGAGAGAAATCCTGTCAAATACGAATCTTGTCTCAAAGATTATAGAATAATACTTGTGTAAGAAACTGAGAAGCCAAGTGATCTTATTTGACCTGAAATCGTATTAGTGAAAACCATATTGTGTTAAATAGAGGGATATTCTTTTCAGGAACTATCTTGAGCTGGTGGCCAACTCAATTGAAGACTGGGTGACAGAGGAAGAAACTAAATACCAAAAAGAGAAGATGGGTAAGGAAATAGAGTCTTTTAAATTGGAAAAAGTCACAGCAGAAGGCCCTCTTGGACTGTCTGCCAGTACTGTCAAAATACCTGGCTTTACTTAGAAAGCCAAAAGTGGGTATCTTTTTATTGTATTCTAGGAAATTAATTTTTCACTTTAAGTGCTGAGACACAAATTTGTGCAGAGCAGAGTTGTGTGTCTTTTTCTTAGGATGACCCTGTTTTGACATCTATGTAGGCATAAATATGTTTTGGAATTAATTAAAAATATATATTTATATATTATGCAACTTTCTCTGTTCTGAAAACTGATACCTTTCGTGTCGATTTACATTTTTAATAGCTGTGCTTATCTAATGAGATTAAGGATTACATACAAATATGAATCTGTTCAGATGACTGAGCATAGGAAGAGGTGAGAAGTGATTAAAGTTGACGACATGATTCATGAAAATTCCTTTTTAAAGGGCAGGATAAAAGCTGGAATTCAGAAGCTGTGGGCTAGAAGCTAAAACTGAAAACTTGAATTGACAAGACTGCAGAGCAAACTTGAATTACAAGCCATATTTTGGGTAGTGAAAATTGTAAGCAGCTCATGTAATAACTGTTCAGCAGGCAGCAGAATCTCAAAACCTCAAAAAAGAACTTCTCTCAAAATTATCTCCTTGTATATTTAAATGGCGTTAACAATGATTTGTTTATGTTTAACCTTTATTTTCTTATCTTTTTTGAGAATGCACTTTGAAACCTCCCAGGACAGGCAGTTAGCATTTACAAAAATAGAAACATTACTCCTCAACCCAGTTAACACCTCTGATTATAGTTTGGAAACTAAAATTACAGTTATGACTGCTAAATCATAATTTGTACATATCTAGCTGTCACAAGAGTTAGATTGAATTTTGCCCATGTGGTGCTTCATGACAGTTATGATTCATAGAGTAATTCACTTGCTGAAAGGACATCAACACCTCTCGCTGGAACATGCAGATGGGCAACTGTGTCCTTAGGGGTTTTCAATTTCACTGACACTGCAATTTCTGCTTTATCATACAAAGTAGTTTAACTAGAAGCTTCTGATAGTGTACTTAAAATTATCTTTTCTATAAGGTAAATATGGGGTATCCAAGCATAGTATAAAACTACACTTACAGAAGATATTTTTTTCATAAGTCATAGACGCTATAAAGCCATAATAGTAAATGAAGGATATGGTGAATGTTTCTTTAGTGAAAGTTTGAAGGTTCAGGTAGCATTTATTTGGGGTTTTTTGTCCTGAAAGGTTGCAATGTCTGTGACTCTGTTATTGAGCTTGTTCTGGCTCAGTAAAAAACAAACTTACTGCCAGAGCAAAACCTTCAATAGCAAGGAGCAGAGAGCCAGTCTTTACGCATGTTGTTGATATATTATTTCGTGTATTTGGTCCCCAGTTATGAGAATCAAGTTTCTTCTAACCTAAACAGACTTTCTGTTTTATTTCTAGATATTTTTAAGGTTTGCTTTATTGTACTGTTATGCTTCCCCTGTTTATAAATATACATTTTTATTTACTTGCACATCTTTGTTTTCCCACATTTTAAAAAATTATTCTATTTTCCTATGTTTATAGCCTCACTTATTCTCCCTTTCAATTTTCAAAGGCAGCATGTCTGGACCTGAGGATGAAACAGAGTCCCAGTCCAAGAATGAAGAAAGTCTCATTATCAGAGAAGATTCTCTAAAGGTGAGGCAAAAAAATAAATATGTTTCTGAAATGGACTAGATAGCACTGCTTTCCTAGGAAGGTAGGCCTTTGTTCTTTACATAGGCATCCTCTTAGTTTTTCTGCTCTTTGTTATTTTATGTGTATGTTATTTTCTGTAATTTATTCCTTAATGATTGTGAATTATGTTACATTGTTTTCTTAAGGGAAGACTATTCAGAGTTAGACTAGGCATTTCAAAGTAATTTATAGTTGCAATGCTAGGAAGTGAAAGTTATGGATACTATCCTACTATTTACTGAAGTTTTCTGATTTTAAAGATATGAAAAGATCCAGATTCATGGAAATACCCTTGTGTACCCAACTGTACTTTTACTGTCTGCATCTCTTTGAAATTAGGGAGTGTAAATATGGTACCTCAGAGTTCCCTTATGCCAGACAATCTCATTTTATAGATTTAGTCCATGACCATTCACTACAGATTAATTAACTTGCCCAGGTTTACACAGTAAATTTCTGGCTGAGGTGGGGATTAAGCACAATTAAGCACACAATTTTTTAGGTCTTAGCATTGGTACTATCCATTAATCTGCACAAATCTCGTTTTATTGATATTGTATCCCCCTGCACTTTTTTGACTCCTCACAGACAAATGTCTCATCTTCCTCACAGTGTGTAAGGCTGTGCAGTTCAAGTCCTGATATGGAATGTAGACAGGAAATGAGGCTAATTGTCACAGTTCAATCGAGGTTAACACCTGACTTGTAACTCTCTGTGCTTGTCATTTCTACCTCAGAAATGCTTCTGCTTTCATATGTTTAGACTATAAAGTGCTGCAAAACCCTAAATACTCTAAAAAATCTCAAATGTCTTCTTGATGCAAGCTGATAATTTTGGCATTGACACCTCATTCCTCTTTCTGTAAAAAAATAAAATCATTTTATCTCACAGTTGCAATAGGGTAATAAACTAATACCAGTGATGCGTTGTGGTTTGGTGGTAAACATTATGGAAAAGTATTCAACAAAATCATTCTCCCATGACTTATTGTGTAAGATATGAATAATCACCTGATTAATCTCCTGTGGTCAACAGTGGCTGCTGTTGTAGATTGAATGAATCAGTAATTCTGTCCAAAATTTGGTGCATAATATTGTAAGACTTTTGACATGTTTGGAAATGTGTCTTAGCTTAGAACTTTGATTCCTTTGGTTTTGTTTGCTTCTACTCTTTTCAGAGTGCATATATGAAATATCTTGTAGTACAAAGAAAAACACAGTCTAACTCCTAATGTTGAATGTAGGCTTGGAAGATGGAGCAGGACAGATTACAAGAGGAACAGAAAAAAGAAAAGGAAGGAAAAGAAGAAAAGGAAGAAAAATTACAAAGTAAAATGAAAGAACAGTATAGAAATGATAAAGAATGTAGAGAATCAAACAGGAAATCTTCTGAAGAGAAGTCTCAAAATGAGTTAGCAAAAGCCCCTGAACTTGAGGAGGATCATAACATTTCAGAACTATGTTCTGAGAAAGTTTATAAGGTAAGGAGTTGTATTAATATATCACATTAGAAAAGTGCTAACTATATATAGAGTCAAGATTACAGCAGAGCTATTATCTATTGTGAAATTTGAGTTCAGGGCAAATTAGGCCTAACTGGATCGTGTTACCTCCATTGTTTTAGCAGCAGATCCATTTCTAAAAGTTCTAAAAAGCAGTTCTTGACGTTCAAGATTATCCTAGACTAGATTATTTAATTATTATTTTTAGTGTAATATGACATGAACACAAACATAAGTTGATAATGTTGAGGTTTTCGTGGGAGAGGATTGGAAAGGGGAACATAAGAACTTGTCCCCTTTTCCAAAGTAAAGAACTACTAGACCTAGTTGAAATTTTGACTGTCCATGCTGGAAATCACTGTTTCTTACATTTCCTCTTTCAAAATTCATGTTCTTGAAGTGCCCTAAACTAAAATATGTAATTTTCCTGTATTTCAGAAAGTAACTCCTTTGGCATATGTACAATGGGAAATGTAGAGCTCAGCTCACTCTTGCAGATTAATGTGCATCAAATCTAAGCTGTAATTGTGCTTCATTTCCCTAGCAATCCCAGACAGTTCAATGGAGACAGCAGGTCCCCTTTTTCTGCCTGTTGCAGTAACAGAGGGAGCTCTTCACTGGTTTTGTTCAAATAGATTTTCAGCAGTTTGCACCACCTTGAATTTGCAGAGTCTGTCTTACATCCAAAGCTTGCGTACATCAACATAATTCAATCCAAATTTGCTTAAGTACAGACTTCAAACTCAGAAATAGATGACAATTCAGTCTGAACTTATTTGAATACAGTCATGTAATTTTTGCCATCTTGTGGCACTCAGGAAGGCATAGAAATCTAATTAGATTTACAATATCTGAATTCCAAAACCTAGAGAGTAAAAAGGTGAATATTTATCTGTCCTTTATGTGATCCCATGGCACTGTACTTTGTCTCTTTGTACTTGATCAGAACTTTTCCTTTCTCTCACACTGTATGTTAATCCACCAGTCTACTTGCTACTCTTCATTTTCCATTATGGTTTTCACATGTAACGAGTTACTTCAGTTAATAACAGGGAAATTATTTAGATGTGACAATAGCATGCTAGATATTTTCTCAAGGTTTTATTACATTAGTTAAATAGCTAAGCAAAAGGTGTTGAGCAGTACAGTGTGATCCTGATGATCTCTCCTTCATTTACTTCTTTAATGGGTTCTGCTTTTCTTATTTACAGATAATTTTAACTTGTTTTTTCCAGTTTCATGGCTACAATACAGGGGAGAATATCATTCAAATATCAGGAACCAATCAATATCTTTTCCCATCTGATGGAGGACAGATTCAAGTAGAGAAGACAGAGTTTGTGAAAAGTGATTATTTATTTCTTTATGCTTTGTTTTGACTCAGTGCTAACTGATAGAATAATTTCTTAATCCATAAATGCTTTTTCATGTCTCAGCAGTAAAAATTCAGTTCAAGAAATTCCATATTAGGTTCTATCACTACTACTCTTTACAGTTACCTGTAATATGATAACAGTTGATAGATAAATGAAGTACCAGAAAACTAGAAATGCAGACAAAAGAGTTTATATTTATTTGTTCAATGGCAACTGATGCATGATATTTCCAGAATGTTCGAGTTATTTTTCCAGTCAAATGCAATATATCTAAGCAACAGATTCTTCTGCAGATTCTCAGATTTAATTATCAGGAAGTTTTAAAATATTTAGTCTAAACTCAGATAATCTTAATTTTGTCACCTTGGTTTTCTACTACGATTCAGTCCAGTTATGAGCAATTTTAATTTTTTGAGTGCTTTAAATTTGCAGATGCACCATTTATTTGAGTGCAAATAAGTTCTGAAGCCTGGTGGAAGCAATAATAGTATTCCATTGCTTTACAGAAACTTTTATAAAGGTGAAAGTAATGAAAGACAACCACAATTTCTTCATTCATGTCACAGACCCCAAGGAAAACTTCAAAGAAGCTGAAGAGCAAGAAATTAATGGAGAACAGCAAATTAGATCAGGTCAGTGGATTGATGTCAATGATATAAAGAATTAATAGTTTGACATATTTAATAACTGGATGCAAAACTTAACAACTAACAGAAAATATATTGTAACTAATAGCAGAGAGTAAGAAAAGTTGGTTTTCCATAAAACAAAGTAAAAATCCAGTTAGCTGACTTCAGCACTGTATAGAGAGGTCTTAGCAAGATGTAGAAGCACAGTGCAGGTCAACATGTGCAAACCAGTCTCTTTTCCAAAGCAAGGAAATCACCATTCCTTAAGAAAATAGTTTTCTTCTTTAGTGGAGAACTCATTGGGATCTTAAAGTGGCCCGAGAAAGCCTAAGAAGATGAAAACTGGATTCTGTCCATTGTGACTACTCTTGAAAGGAAGATTTCCCCTTTTGATATGGACTTCCTTTTGTGGATCAGATGACCATATCATTACTGCCTCCTCAAGATCTTTGCTTTGAAAACTGATCTTTCTGCAATCCAGCAACTTCTACTGTTGGTTGACATACTGTTAATACTCAGAAAGCATTGAATATAAATCCTTTCTGAGCCCAGGTGAGAGTGTTTCCAAGGAGGAAGCCAGTTTGTAATAATTTGTGTATATGTTTGCCAAAAGCCTTATGGAATTGCTATCATCAAACTGAAGAGTATTGGAAAAGGATAACTTAGGCATACTATCTCTTTTCATCAATGTTAGAAAGCATCCTGCTCTGGCTTCTCCCCTTGGCTTACCAGCGATGTAATTGTAGGTTGTTTAAATACAAAATTTCTATCCCTTTTATGGACAAGATTTTTCTTGTCTGCACTTCTGACAGCTGACATTCTGGGGTCTGCCGGACACTACTGGCAATCACCAGTGTGTGAGTATCTGAGACATGTTGTATTCACTGGACACAAGTGCCATGCTTTCCTCCCATGTAAACAGGAGCAGAAAGAAAGGCAGCAGGGAAGACAAGAATCAATCCACTCTGATGTTTGACAGAGTCTGGATGGTACATTGGTAAATGTGTAAAGCAGTCAAAATTCCCAAACAGCATCCTACAGGTGGTATTCAGCATAAGCTGCAATGAAGACAAGAAATAGGAGCAGATGAGGTCTTAGGATGTGTCCCGTGTTAAGTTTGGGAGATAGCTCAGCCTACCTTAACCTTCTTTTGTAGTCTTCTGCTGCTCCTCACCATTTTAAAAAGCTGTTTCCCATATGGGGAATCTCAAGTTTTTCTCTTATGAACAGAACATTTCTTTAAGCTAGTAGCAGCTGAAGTAGAGGCAAGGAAGGACCCAGTGTCTGGAAGGTATATCTTGCCTAGTTCATATGATTTTCACCATGACATACTCATCACATGACACCTTGATCTGCACCTCCATGTAAAGTTTTGACTCGTGATCCTCATCCTAGATGTGTCTTTGGATCTAATTTCTCAACTTTTTGTCCTTTCTTTTACTTTCTTCTCAAAGTATACACACAGAATCATAGAATATCCTGACCTGGAAGGGAACCTCAGGGATAATCGAAGTTCAGCTCCTGTCCCTGTGACAACGTCTGAGGGACAGTGATTTGTATTAGTGCATAGGCCACATGCAATTTTTAAATGGGCAGTTTAACATTCTTGTCAGCCAAGAAACAAGGATCCATAACTCCAAAACTAGGTTCTTTTACTGCTTAAATTCCATAAGATTTTACACTAGTTGTTGCTATTAAACCTGGTTTTACACACCTAGCTAATTAGAATGCTGTTTCTGGGTAAAAAGCCACACATGTATTGCACAAAACTGACTATTATGTAGTACTGTATGAATGGAATGTTGATTTTCCCTGCCCTATTTAGTCTATTTAAGTTAGTCATCCTCACTGAGGTCTCACTTTTCACACTAGCCATTGGTTTACAGGTCAGGTGGTTCTGTTATGTGTTGCTATCTTTAAAATGAATTCTTTCTTTTTTTTCTTTTTTTTTTCTGAAGGAGAATTGAAAAATCAAAAGAAAGCTGTGAGCAAGTTTGGATCTTTTTCAGCCACCTTGGAAAATGGAATCCAGCTGTCCCTGAGCTATTATGGACCTACAGGGGAGGCAGCAGGTAAAATAAGCAAATAGAAGAGGATATTTGAGAGCCATAGGGGAAATTTTTTTCTCCTTTTTTTTCCCCTTTATACACTCCTTAACCCAATAATTTGTTGCATGCAATTCTACCTTTCTCAGCAGCTGTTATTACATGGTAGGGAATTTTCAGCAAGGCTCAAAATGAGACTAAATTGTCAAGAATATTCTATGATTCAATTTTCAAAATGGAGGGACGTCTCCAAGCTTTTCTGCTTACTGTGAAAACAGAGCACTGCAAGTATTGTTATTAAGTAGCCCAGCAAAATCAGCCAATTAATTTGAGGCAAAGAAAATGTGATTTGCTGAGGAGTCTTCTTGGTTTTCCAAGAAATAATATTTTTGTAAACTTATATAGGCGATTATGGAACTTTCATTTTACTTTAGGAGTTGGACTTTAGGTTACAGTTGTGCAGACATAATGAGGGATTTCTCTCAGCCCTTCAATAAACACATTCACCAACTGGAAGCAATTGCTTCAGAAAACCACAGTGAAAACAGCATCTGCTTTTACCAAGAGCTTTTTGTTTCCATTACATTTGAAAGGCCACTGAAACTATCTTATGGAAAAAAGTGAAACCCTTCTCTGATCAGAAAATAAGTCCAGCATTTTTCAGCTCTTAAAATATGAAAACATTTAATTGAATGCATCTTTGTGTGGACTGTGGTAAACCATTCAACTCCAACACTCAGTTTTAATTGTTCAAATATATTTTACAAATTAATTACAAAAAAAAAGGCTTTTTAGAGTTGGGCCAAGGGAGCATTCACAATAGTGGCCCACCAAAAACTTGGATTTTGGCATAAAAGAGAGATGTGTTTGATTGAGCACCTACATGTCAGATATGTTTAGGCTTTTTCACATTCACCATAATCATCCTATTCTACATTAAAATAATCCTTGCCATGTTGATCTTTAGAGCACTACTAACTGGCATTCTTTTGTTGCATGCAATTTTTCTGTAATTATTTGCTTATGCCAAATTCCCGTGGGTCTTTGTATCGTAAGTGCTCAGAATAATTCTGACCAGAAATACTCAGATGATTCTCATATGCCATCCATTCCTAATGCAGAATGGTATACCACGAAATCTGCAGTTTCTCTCCACTGATCAGTTAAATTGTGTGCAAATTACCCTTTTTCCCTGCAGTACTGAAATAGTTTTCTGGAAACACTCTAATTCTCATTTTTCTTATTGTTTTTCAACTTTATCTATTTCATCCTCCTTTTAGGGAAGCTAAGGTGACAAAAGGCCTAAAGTTGTTTTTCTGCTTTATACAACTTTATTTTGGGAGGAAATGTTGGTATTTCTTTATGTTTTGAATTATTTGTTTTCTCCAGCAATATCAAAGGTTAACTTCTGATCACCTTACATTTATGTCAGAAATAATCTTCTTGTCTCTTTATGAATCTGGGACTGCTTGAGCACCTCCAGGGCTTTGGATTCTGGATACTATAGAACCTCTGCACGTGATCTTTATGTCTTGACAAAATTATGAGAGTACAATTCCAAGTCCTAGACATGTGAATGTGTGTATAAAAGGAGGGAAACCTTCCTTAACAGACAGTCCTCTGAAATTTTACATCTCTCTCAAGATTCCTAAAGGCACTTTATCTCAGTCTTGACAATCCACTCTTTTTCATTGTTACCCTCAGACACCATGTTCTCATTTCTGGAGGCAACCAAAATAAAGGCATAGGTGAAATTTCTGTGAAAGTGAAGTGTCAGTTTGTTGAAATAATTACAGAAAGTGTAAGTTTGTATTTCTTTTATTTTCAAGAAATTGTTTTGAAAGGCAACATGACTACTTCCCATTGACATGAGCAGCAGGCTGTCCTAATGCTTGGCTTGAGGAATTGCAAGAGTCTTATCAAGTCTAGATCGTTAGAATCTTTCTGAAGAGTTATAGCAAAATAAACCTGTGTGGTACAAAATTTCTAGAGTCAGTCTGTGCTGGATCAGCCCATGATAAAGCATAACACAGTGATCATTTACTAGATACTAGATTCAGAATGTCTTCACTTCTAAGTATTCTGGAGGTAAAAGAGAATTTTAAAATTGCTTTTTTTTTTTTTTTTTTTTTTTTTTTTTTTTGGTGTGACAACCAAGGGGCAACTTGTAGGAAGCAGTAGTTTCAATATGTCTTTTAGGTTAATAAGTTGTCAGTCTGTGGAAATATTTTCTTAAAACTCTTATATATTTAGTCCCTCTATCTGAAATAAAAAACTCCCCACAGAGGTTATTATTTCTAAGGTAAAATTTAGTGTATGAAATGTTTTTAAAAAATAAAATGTGACCATCTCCATTTATGAAACTTAATTACATTGAAAATATTGCTTTTCCCTTCCTTAGATGATGAAACATGTCTTGTGTTAGCAAGAATTCTGAACATCCCTTCTGTTCATCTTCCAACCGTAATTCCGACAACTGTTGCTCCTATTATACCAGCTCTGCGGAAAAAAGATAAGTCTGACACAAAAAAATCAGCAAAAGCTTCTGGTAAAGGAAACCGTGACAAATTAGCCCCTTCATCACCTGATGACCTGGTACAGCAAGAAGAAGAAAAGGTCAGAGAAGAGACAATATCCAATCCAAAGAAACAAACAAAAATTCAAATACATGAACTTCTGTAAGAGAAACATACATTCTTTCAGAGGGTTTTGAGCTGTGCCTTTACAAATTCCTAACAATTTGTAGTGCTCTTAAGGATATTTTTTGCTCTTTCAGTTGTTCTCAGATGTATGTATTGGCAGCTGTTAATGAGCTTAGTCTTTATGACTCTGTGATGTAAAGCAGTGAGTCTGCCATGGCCCACATGGTTTTGTCAATTTTGGCTTTACAGTTACTGCTCTTGCACTGCAGGTGATCAGAGGGGTGGAGCACCTCTCCTGCAAAGACAAACGGGAACAGTTGGAATTGTTCAGCCTGGAGAATAGAATGCTCCAGGAAGACCTTAGAGTGCACATTCCAGTACCTAAGTGAGGCTACAAGACACCTGGAGGGGGACTTTTTACCAGAGCATGTAGTGACAGGACAAGGGGAAATGGCTTTAAACCAAAAGATTAAGATTAAATATTAGGGAGAAATTCTTGACTGTGAAGGTGGTTGAGGCACTGGAACAGATGCCCAGAGAAACTATGGATGTCCCATCCTTAGCAGAGTTCAAGGCCGGGTTGGATGGGGCTTTGAGCACTCTGGTCTAGTGGAAACTGTCCCTGCCTATGGAAGGGGGTTGGAACACAACAGTCTTTAAGGTCTCTTCCAACCTAAACCATTTTATGATTATTAATATCTCAGTTACAAGAACTGCTAAATTTTTACTTTATCTAAGTAGAATTTCCCTGTGCTTCCTGAAACCCATATTCAGAAGTCTAACCAAATTACTCTAAGTAAATTAGTGAAGACAGTTTTGCAGAATCTTGCTCTGTAAATTGGTCTTTCCAGCTGATAACAAGCCAGGGACCAGCAATTTGAGGAAGTTACTTTTGCCTTTAACTGAAGTACTTCTAACACAGTACAGGTCTTTGGAAAGAATGAATGAATCTTTGGAAAGCACATTCTGAATTTCTGTTCTGAAGTAGTTTTTAGTACCTCGTGATTGAAGTAACACTGTGACTGTTGCAAAACAGATTCTGTGCATATCCACAAAAAAAGGCTCCTTACCTAATTTCAGCATGGAAAGTGGTGTAGAGAGTTGCCAAACAGCACTCAGCATAACATACAGCAGTTGTGTGACACAAACGAACTCTAAAGAAAAATATCTCTATAATTAAAAAATCTGTCGGGATGACTTCTAAACCAAAAGGCTTTGAACTCCTTGGTTTGGAATTACTTTGGATAGAGCGACAGTTCTATAGAGACAGATCTGAGAGTTGTCATGGATCACAAGCTATCTGTAAGTCAACAATGCCATCTTCTTGTGAGAAGGCCAAAGACCACTGAGATGTGATTACAGAGGAGTATAGACTGCTAAATATGTGAAGTTATTTTTCTTTTAGTGCTGGTGGAGTCTCAGTTGGAGTATTGTGTCCAGGATACTACTGGATACTGCACTGCAAGAAAAATATGGGCCACACTGAAAGTTTTAAGGAAAGCATGAAGAAAGATTACAGGTCTAGAAAACTTAACCGGTGGGAAAGATTTAAAATAATTGGTTTGGGTTTGTTTGATCTTTAGTTGAGAGACAGAATAGCCTTCTGTAAAACCTAAAAAAACCCCATCATCTCTTAGATGAGCTCATATCATCATCAGAAGTATTTAGAAGTAAACTAATTTTCTTTAGTAGTCATCAAGTCAATCAATGGGAAAATGTCAATAAGGTTAATCAAGGTAAAGCCATGGATTAGTTTACCAGGAAACCTCCAGCCCTGGAAATTTTTAGAATACATTACATTAGAATTTTTTGCTAACGGTATAGTTATACTTGATTTTTTTTTTTTTTTACCATTAGACAGGGACAAGTAGGTGACAACTGAGGGTTACTTCTGCCCTATTCTGTGACTTCTACCTCATGATTCTGTGACTACAATCTTAGGGTATTGAGAGTAGCCTTAATTACCAGTAATATTATACAAATTAACTGTAAAATATACAGCATCTTTTATGCTGAAAAACAGGTGGCTAAATATCTGCCATTTCCACCCTATATTTCTATTCCTAAAAAGCAAGAATATGGGATAATACCAGGACAAGTTCTCTCTCTTACCTATGTGTGCAACCCAAAATATTTTTCATCTTATGGCTACTGGCATAGTGTAGTCCATTGTTACATAGGTTTTTTAAGGAATGATTCTTCAAGTTGAATTAAAGAAGATAGCATAACCAAAGAAAATAATTA